>CP129449.1:59992500-61345833 GCA_030445155.1 Quercus variabilis | reverse complement strand
TAGTTTGGATTTTGAAGATTTTCTTTTTTCTTTGTTCTTTTTTTCTTTACGATGTAATCGTGCTACTCTAGCGTATGCTAGTGTTGCAAAAAAGAACGAGGGGGGTCACTATTTAGTTAATAGAATGTCCATCTCTCTCTTCCCCATTATATATCATGATTCTCAATTAATAAAGTCTACTATTGTTTCCTCTCAAAAAAAAAAAAAAAAAAAAAAAAAAAAAGGCATTTGATTTTTGATTGATTTCATAATATTGTGCCACTTATATTTTTCAAACTTCACAATTTTATACATCATTATTATTTTAATATTTTTTTAATTGTAATTATAAAAAATTAGAATGAAATTAAATTTCCCTCTATATTTAATTGACACATCAATATATAGAATTGTCATTGTGCTACAATAGACTTTGGTGCACATGTATGCAACAGGATCGATTTAACTATGTCATTCACATTGGGTTTTCTAGGAAGAATGGACCCAATGACTAGAGCTCATCAAGCATTGCATAGGCCCAATGAAAAAAATGAAAGGAAATTCAACTGCCGGGATTTGAACATTGAATCTTATATCCTCAAGAAATGTGAATTTTATGTCTTTTAATCATTTGCCATTTAATATGGTGACATTCATGATTCAAAATTCAAATCTCCATTCCTTCAATTAATGAATTAAAAAAGAAAAGTCAGTTTCTTGGGGGAAAAAAAAAATAAAAAAGAGAGTCTTTTTTTAGAGAATTAAAAAAAAATAAAACAAAACAAAACCACGAAACAAAATCAACTACGAAATCATAATTACATTCCAGAATGACACAAGCTACTAGTTAAGTGACCAAATTTTCTAAACACTAATATTACCAACCACCTATGGAAAAGCAAAATACACAATGAAACAAACACTTGTATGGGTGCATACAGAGAACACCTGGAAGATAATAAGTCATACTGTCTGATTCATCACATCACTTCAAGCAAAAATTTCATGGTAATAATATTTCCTATTAACTTAAATCAAATCTCCAATAATCATAAACAAGAAGAATGTCACATTTTTTATCATTTTTTTTTTTTTGGTTAAAAGGAAATAGCATTAACAACTAACAAGCTAAAGAGGCTAAAGTAGTGGCTGAGAGCCTACAATAATATAGTCTAGAAGCATCAAAGTTAACAAAAGAAGAAATTTCAACAGAGGGGGAAATATCAAAAACAACAAAATCTTCAATAAGAGAGCAGCCCCCTTTTGCTAGAGCATATGTGCACTTATTTGCTGCTCGAAAGACTTGGACCACTTGGACTTGGTGGAATCTGCCCAGCAATGACTTGCAATCAGTGAGCAGAAAGGAATAGGCTTTGTTAGCAATGGCTATAGAATTAATCAAGTCCACAACAACTCTAGCATCAAGTTCAACTTCGATATTCTGAATCTCCAGCTGAATTGCTAACTGCAAACCATCTCTTAAAACCCAAAGCTCAACTATAATACTAGAAGTCAGCCCAATGGATCTTGAGAAACCTTTAATCCAGTTACCACATGAATCTCAAATGAGGCCTCTCGCCCTGGCTTTTCCAGGATTCCCAAATGAAGCCCATCAATGTTTAGTTTAAACCAACCTATAGGAGGCTTGTTCCACCTCACAAGGATGGCTATCTTATGCTTTTGTTGTTGGGTTTTGCTAACATAGAAGAAGTACTCCAATGCTTGGTTCATGCAAGTTGTATGAATCTTGGGATTCAAGGTGGTGTTCTTAAACACCACACTATTTCTGTTTTTCCAAAAAGACCAAATGGCAAAGGGAAATAAAATATTCCAAGGAATGGTAGATTAGTAGACAAGCTTACTTAGACAGTTGGTTTTCAACCCATCATACAAGTTGTCTTTGAAGGAGCTATCCAAAGGGTAAGGAACCCCAATTTTCCTCCAGAAATCTAAGGCCACCCCACACTCTCTTAGCATGTGAATATTGGATTCCTTTGGCATTTACACAAAGGGCACACCGAATCACAATTGATACCTCTTGAGGCTAGAACCTCTTTTATAGGAACACTATTATGATGACAAAGCCACATGAAGTTAGAGATTTTTGCCAAAATATCCAATTTCCAAACCCATTGGCCTTGAAATGGAGGAATAGGCTCCGGATTAGGACTAGCTAGGAGGTAAGCTGAATTGATAGTGAATTCCCCATATTTTGAGTATTTCCACATAAGAGAGCCATTCCTGTTTCCATATAGCTGAATAGGAATTGCTTTAATTTTCTCTTTAACTTCCAAGGGAAGGGAAAAGTAAATAATATCCCAATTCCAGCTGTGGCCTTGAAAAAAGTATAAGATAACAAGAGAGCTATCTACTTGAGTCATAGGTCCCTCAATTAGCTCCCTCAAAGAGTTTCCTTTTATCCATCTATTTGACTAGACCTTCAGGTTTGAACCATTACCAACTCCCCAGCAAATACCTTTGGAGAATATAGGGAAGCCCATTTTAATAGCAGTCCAATTGGGTGAGCAAGAAACTTATCAAGATCTTTAGAATTCCTCCTAGAAGTAGAGCAATATTTGGTAAGAATAATTTTGGCCCATAACCATAATGCTTCTTTCTCTTGATACAATCTCCAATTTAGTTTTGAAAGCAAGGATAAAATTTTTCCTCTTGCTGATTGGATTCCTAACCCTCCTTTCTCTTTAGGTTTCACAATGTTGTTCCAACCCACCAAGTGTAATTTTTTTTTTTTTCACTAGAAGACCCCCACAAAAGGTCTGTTAATTTTATCTAGTTTGTCACAGAGATGAGCCGAAAGGGCTGCCCCTTGCATAACATAATTAGGAATGGCTACCATAACAGATTTGACTAGGACAGTTCTACCTGCAAAGGAAAGAAACTTGGCTTTCCAACCTGAGAGCTTATCGATGACTCTTTCTACAATAAAATTAAACTGATTCCTAGCTGCACCTTTGTTTCTAAGAGGGAAGCTGAGGTATTTCCCAAAGTTAGAAGTGGCTTGGATCCCTAGCTTGTCACACACTCTTACTTTCATCTCGGCCTTTACATTAGGAGAAAAGCATATTCGAGATTTTTTAGTGCTCACGTTTTGGCCAGATTCGTTACAGAAGTTGTCTAACACATTAGAGATGGCTTCACAAGCTTTATCATCCACCTTGGCAAAGAGAATAAGATCGTCCGCAAAGAAAAGATGGGAAATTCCAACGTTCTCACAGGAAGCTTTCATGGGGGTTCAGCTGCCATCAATACACTAATTTTCAATTAAGTGTCCAAGATACTCCATACACAAAATGAAAAGGTATGGAGACAAAGGGTCTCCTTGCCTAATGCCGCTGGAAGGGGCAAAGGATTCTAGAGTGCCTCCATTGAACAGAAATGAAATATTTGTCATGGAAACACAGCTCATGATCACCTTAATGAGATTATAGGGGAAGTGGAAGGCTGGAGAACTTTATGAATAAAATTTCATTCTAGCCTATCATAGGCCTTTTCTAAGTCCACCTTGATAGCATTGATAGCCATAAAGCCCACCTTTCCTTTTTTTTTTTTAATCCAAAGAGTGGATTAACTCTTGAGCTATAACTATAAGTACATTATCTATGCCTTTCCTTCCCGAAACAAAAGAGGCTTGGACAGGGGAGATGAGGTTGCTAGGAGAGGGTCTGATACGAGCAACCATAATTTTAGAAATAATTTTGTAGACTGAGTTACGTAGTCCAATAGGCCTATAATTACCCAAAGATTCTGGGTTTTGACACTTAGGGATGAGAGAGATCAAGGTTTCATTAAGATAACCTGGAACAACACCTTGCAGAAACACATTCCTAACTTTTGTGCAAACTGAGTTCTTTACCTCACGCCAAAAATGCTGAAAAAATCCAGCATGGAGCTCATCCACTTCAGGTTAAAAGGTTTATCAGATTGATTCAAGCAGAAAAGTTCTGAAATTCAGAATATATTATAATACATAGTCTCATAAACAAACCACACCTATTTTTTAGAACCCCCCCCCCCCCCCTCTCTCTCTCTCTCTCTCTCATTTGAATCTCTTGTTCTCTTTTCTCACATGTTTAAATCTCTTGTTCCTCGTACATCTCAAACCAAAATCACAAGGTAAAATATCACCTAGTCCACGGTGCTGAAACAGTGAAATACATCTTATAACGAGTCCAATGTCCTTTGTTATAAGACTTGGGCTAAAAAGCTTTCAATAAGGAGGACTAATAAAACCCAAGTGGATGAGCTTTCAATATGAAATGTTTGGATTAGTTAACAAGTTAAGTGGGCTCAAAAAAAAAAAAAAAAATACCAAATTTCTATTTAGATTGCTTGGATTGGTGTTGAGAAAACTAGAAAAAAAAAAAACTTGAGTTTTTTTTTTTTTTTTTTTTTTTTTGAGTTATGTTGCTGTAATGTGTCTGGGAAATTAGGATTTTAAGCCTTCCATGAGATTTTTGAAACCAAAAGTCCATAGTTTTAGACATATATTGGCCGTAGCAGCTTTTTAGTTGGGATATGAGTAACTTTCGAATGTTTTTCATTATGATATAAAAACAAGGTTTTTATACTCCTTTTAAACTTGGCCAACAATTCTCAAAATGGGTCTCTAAGATATCAAAAAATTGGTGTGTTCAAGATGAAAGCTTGGGAATTCAAAAACAGTATCTAGGGACTTATTTGTGAAGTATAAAATGATGTTTAGTGAGAAGTTTGGTAATTTTAGAATTATTTTTATTTGGAGTTCGTAAGAATCGGGTTTTAGGCTTAGAAAGGTCTTGTGTTTAGTGCAATATTGGTAAAGCAATTTTGTAAAATCAAAATAAGCCATAGAAACTATATTTGAACTCCTAAAACACATTCTGAGACTTTATTGGGTGGTCTTTAAGGTTGGGGTTAGAGGGGTTTGATGAGAGCTTATTTTGGAAGCTTAAAAATCGTTTAACTTAATATTTAAAAAATTAAAAAAAAATTGAAGATAGGTGGTAGATTTTCTACCAATGAGAGAAAGACATGTTAGGCTAAAAAATTAATGAGAGAAAGACATGAGAAAAAATTAATGAAGCAACTAAACACCAATAATTAATAATTTAATTAACTAATACATTATAAAAGACAAACAAATTAAATTATGTTAGGCTAAACAATAACTAATAATTTAATAATTAATGAAGCAACAATACAACAAATTATAGTTTATAAAAGATAAATAAATTTATGAAACAACTAAACAATAATAATTAATAATATTTCAAATAAACTTATAGTTTATTGTACAAGTACCTTTGTTCATTTAATTTCTTTTCATTTTTTTTTCCTTTTTAAGGCCAAATCTTAAATTTCTGCCAGTATTTACCAAAACTTCCTGAAACACCCGAAATGACCTGAAATTTTTTCAAAATGGAATAAGAACACCTTGAACAAAATTCTTGGAGTCGTCATTGTGTGATAGACTGTATTTTCCTAGTTAAAAACCCAAGACAGCCACAATTGTCACAGGCTTGATCCTGTCATGATTTTGACTGGTGTGGTAGGCGAGATACCCATTAAGATTTGCTTTATGATGGAGCATCTCATTTGCCTGAGAATCATGTCTCTTGTATAGGAATTAGGATAGTGTTTATAAGATTATATAACAAATAATAAGAATAAAAGAGATGACGAATAGATAAATAGACACTACAGGTATTATATAGTAATAAGATTGTCCAAATATTAAATATGTCACAGGTGGGTTTCCATTCCTTCAATTTCTTTATAGTTCGACCTCCAACTAGAGCCAAGTAGACTACCAGAAACAATTGATTCTAAAACATATAATTGAGTTAATATTTGACATTTGGAATGGATCTCCTCCTTGGAGACAGACAAACCACCAGTTTTTCCCCCTTCTTTTTATTGGCAAGTTAAACATGGAACCGAAATTATTGTTGATTTGTTACTAACACGAAGTCAGCAAAGCCAGTATAACTATGATTAAAAAGCTGAAAGGCATATCAGATTTGGCTAATTTAACAAATCAAAGCAAACCAAACTCTACCCATGATTAACCATTAAAGAAGTAACTACTAAGTTCTTCTGATCCATAACAGATTTGTGTATAATTTAACATAATAAATATATGGGCCGAGCTTCTCACATATTAGACTCACAATATTTCATACAAATTAGTGGGCCACGTCTAAAATACAAGAATATGAACTAAATGAGTCTCTTATTACTTATTAGGCCTATGAAGACAGAGAGCCTTGAAACGTTTATGGGGACAAATTGGGCCTGAATTTTTCAAGGTTCTTGGAAGAGGTTCTTGGACGTTCAATTATTATTATTATTATTATTTGTCTTTAACTGTCATCCATCTTTCTTCTCCAAAAAAAAAAAAAAAAAACTGTTATCCATCTACAATTTATTACTCAGACACTTCTTCATGCTTTTAATTAACACAACTCTTCATGCATATAGTTACCAAAATATAATCAATGTGGTACGGCATTGTGACAACTAATCTAACTACACCTTAGTTTTAGGAAAAGGTACATGAACATTGTTAAGTGTGACTTGTGCTTTAGTAAAAAATTAAATATTTTTTAGAAGTCTAGGTAATACCTGACATTAGTTTATAAAAATTTTAGAACCACAACTTTTACCACAATTGTTTACATGGTAAATTGTGAGTAGTAAAAAAAAAATAGTGGGTTCATACGAAAGTGATAAGTAATCAATTACAGTCTGTCAAATAAAATTGTAGTAATAAAAATTATGACATTTTATATAGTACTAAAATTACTCCTAGTCTAAACCTCGAGTGAATTTTGCATTTTACCCTAATAGAAATAAGTGGGATTGTTGAAGACCTATGAATTTTTTATTTATTTATTTATTTATTTTGGGGGGGGGGGGGGGGGGGGGGGGGCGATAAACTTGATTTGTCTATGAAAGCGTGTGGAAGTTGATCTTTCTTGGCAGTTCATTTTGATGAGTAGTATTCTACAAGTAGCTTCATAATAATAGAAAATAGTGGGTTGGTGAAGGCGTGTAAAACTTTATCTTTTTTTTTCGATGAATAAAGAGCTCGAAAGCTAATAACTTTAGTTGCTTAATTTAGGCTATTTATCAGTTTCTCAAAAAGCTTCAGAATTTTGGAAGATGGGAGTTTTTGGTTTTTTCGATGAATAAAGAGCTCCACACACACACACACACACACACACACACACACATACACACACACACACACACACACACACACACTTGTATAGTCCGGGACTACAAGATCAGCAAGTTGACCTTGTAGTCTCAACCAATGAGAAAAAGGCAAATCATTAAAAATTGGTGACATCATCTTAGCTGCCTCAACCCAATAAATCTAACTCTTCTAATAGCATTCACATCAGCATGTGTATTTTACACATTTATTTTTACACTAAAAATCTATTTTTTCTATTTTATACATTCACTTTTACAAAACATCCACATCAGTAGTTTGAAAATTGTTGTTTGTAGTTTTTAAAATACGTGTGGGTGAAAAAATGTGTTGAAATGTGTGAAATACTATTAAAAAACTAAAAAATATTGTTTAAAAACACAAACCAAACGGACCCTAAAACTTTTAAGAATATTAAAAAAAAAAAAAAAATTCTTCGTTTTTCATTTTTTCCAGTTTTACCTTTGACTCTGGCAATTGGCAAATATATTTCCTAGGGATCCATATCTCGCACGGGGTGCAATACTTTTAATATCAGCCATGGATTAAATCTAATGCTCAAAATATTGACACGTTATCTGTCCAAGCTGGCAATCCGCGTGTCATCTATTTCTCTTCTCTTTTTAGCTTACCCAAATGATTTCAGAAAAACTCTTCTCTCCTCTCTTTTTTCTCTCATTCTCTCACTTCCCCCAACGGTTTTTCTCTCTCTACCTCCTTCTCCCTGACGCTCCTCTTAACCCCAACTATGTCTCCAGCACAGCCATTGCTCCGCCTCGCCAGTCTTGAGAAGAGCGGGCTTGGTCTGTCGGGTTACTCTAAAACCCACAAATCTCTTTCCCCATGACCGCCCACACTATTCTCTGAAACCCACACTATGCTCTGAAATCTTCTAAAAGCAGTAGATGTTGTCAATCAACTGCTTGTTGTTTATCTCCGTTGAAGTCCGACTGTTCTTAGAGTGGTTCTTGAGAACGCTACTCCGGCTATTCTAGCCAACTATTTCCCTAAGGTAGTTATTCTGAAATTCATTGTCAAAGAATCTATTTAGCGGCATTGTGCGTGTGTTTTTGGAAATGGGAAATGTAATGGTTGCAGAATTATGGTTATTAGTAGTTATAAGTTTGGAATTTTATGAGTTTTAATTAAAATTCAGTTTTTATATTGCACCCTGTACCTAGCACTGTAGAGTCAGATCTGACGGTCTCTATGCTTTTCACTCCAATGGGTGTTCTGGGTTTTGCTAAAGATAAGATTTTTTTAGTCAGTTTTTTTTTTTTTTTTTTTTTTTTTTTTGGGCTTTTCTAGTTGGGTTTTTAAACTAGGAAAGTTATGAATTTTCTCTGTTAAGTGCTTCACATTTGGTTCTCTCAGCCTAAAACTCCACTCTCAACCTCGAGTTTCTCTCAACCTGGTACTTTTGCTTATTTTTAGCCATAGCTTTCCTTCAGTCTTTAGCTTTCCTTCATTCAATACCTCTGATATTTCTGCCTTTTTAGAATGAATAAGATTCTAATTATTGTGACTTTTGCTTCAATAGTATTTGGTTTTTTACTGATTACTCCTGTTGTTGGCCTCCTCTGTTGTTGCTACCATGACAAGTTCACACAGAATGCTCAGCTTGCTCATGATGGAGGAGGTGCCCTTGATATAGAGGAGGGGGGTGGTGGACATGGAGGGGACGAGAGCACTGGCAGTAATGGAGGGGATGGTAGGAGTGAACATGGAGGCGGTAATGGTGATGTAGAGGAAGGGAGAGGTAGACATGGAGGAGACAGTGGCCATGCAGATGGATAGGATGGGAGTGCTGATGGAGAGGACGGTGACATAGAGGAGGGGATTGGTTGACCATGGGAGGTTGTCTTCTTATTTTTATTTTTATTTTTATTACACGCTGTAGAAGTTCTACTTTAGAAAAAATGTTTATTGCAATGAAAAAAACCATTGCAATAACATTAGAGTCATTGCAATAGTTGATACAAGATGTTGCAATAAAATTTGAGTTAATAGGTTTATGCAACAAAATTTTTTGTTGCAATAAACTCCAAATATTTTAATAATAACTTTGATGCAATGATATATATATATATTGTTGCAATAAACAATTTACTATTTCAAATATCTTGTAAGTATAGGCTATTACTTCACGAAACTTGTTGTAATAGATTGCAAATAATTGAACAAAATAAATTAGATTAAATTACTGAATGATATCTTCATTGTAATATATAATTAATTCATTTTGTCACTACAATTGACTATGAAATAATTGATATTAAGTTATTACAACGATATATTCATTGTAAAAGAATTAATATCAAATTATTGCAATGGTAACTTCAATGCAATAAGCTATTAATTCAAAATTTTCATTGCAATAGATTGCAAAAACAATTGGTATCAATTTATTGCAACGATTCTTTCATTTTAAGTTATTGTAACAATTTTTGGTCTTATATGTTCCAGAGTTGAATTGGCTACCTTTTTGCTACTTGTCATCAATATAATACAATTCCTTCTCATGTCTAAAAGCAGGATAAAAAGAACCCTTAAAGATAACACTATAGCAGTAGTCTTCCTCTGAATCCTAAAATATTGCAACCTCTACAATTCCTGCATCGAAATGAAACACCAAAACATTTACCTATCTCAGACTTAGAAGATTCAATTAGGAACAAAGTTTGCCAGAAAATAGTAAAAAAAAAACATATCCTTTCTCTTTGCAAATGCACCTAATGGTTCTTTCTTCCTAATTCACATCCAAACTTACATCAAAATAACCATCAAAATAACCTCTGCCTCCACACAATAAGTCAATAACATACCAATGGAGAGGTCACACTTATAAGAAACTGAATGATTAATAAATTTTCTTAGTTTTTGATACTTGGTTGTGCCCGTGTTTAGTGGTATATTGTTAAAATCTTTTACTTATAGAAAAATGAAGGAACTCTTATCCAATTTTGAACAATAAAATAGTGTTAATTATGCAGCTATAATAAGCCCATGACCTAATAGCACAATAGTAAACTCATCTTTGAATTAAGTAAGATCCACATACTCTTTTGCTAATAATAATGTATAAGTTCAAATTTTGAGTTTTAAGATGATGCATTCAATTCAAATTTTAAGGTGTAAATTCCATTTTAAAGAACAAACCACTCAAAAGATAAATATTCCCAAAAAAAAAAAAAAAAAAAAGAGGGGAGGGGGAGGGGGGGGGGGGAAGAGAAGTTTAAATTGATTTTTTTTTTTTTTTTGGTATAATTAGTGATCTTATTTCTCTCCTATTAATTTCTCTATTTAAATTGTTCTATCATAAAGAAATTGCAAATCACAGTGAGATTATGAGAGTAAATAAATCTGTCACAACATAACGACAGAGAATGTCCCAAACCCATAAATGTTGATGATTAATGTTTTAAGCTTTAAAATGAAGTCTAAAGGGAAACAATGAGATCAAAATTGGTTTAAGCCTATAAAATGAAATAAAAAAGACATATAATCATGTCACTTCAAACAACATACAATTGTGCGATTTGAATATCACAAATTGATAAAAGAAGGAAATATATTTATTAAGAATGCCTATTTTAGTTTTGAAATTTATGAAGAAAAATTATTATTTTTTGATGGGAAGGATTCTTCTCTACTTTGAAGTGTGAAAGAAAGGTTTGCATGACAATGTCAGTGCTTCTTTTCTCTAACATCATCGGCTACTAAGTCATTGATGGAGCAGATGAAGATGCCAAGGCTCGGTCTACTGGTATGAAAATCTTGGTAGGATCCGTTGATTACTATTGAAAAAGCATGTGTTCTAAAAATTTTAAGTAAAAAATAGAGATAAAAATGAATAAACGCAAACAATGGGAGATGTTGATAAGGATTCATCATCAGCACCTGCTTTGTGTTTTTAGAAACGGTTTGAGGGATGAGAAGTTTGTGTTGTTTTTATAGCAAGGAGAAGTGTCATTGCTTGTTAGTTGTGTAAATTATTTGAATGTGAGTTAGTAAAAGGCATGCATGAAGAAAACTATTATAAACTGTTTAGTTTGAAGTTTATCGCTTTGTTTTAGATTTGATTCTTTTTTTTTTTTTTTTGAGATTAAAAAAAAAAAACAAAAATGTGCTTATTATTATTATTATTATTTGATGAAAAAATGTGCTTGATTTTTTTTTTTTTTTTTTTTTTTTGTTTGGAGAAAGAAAAAAAAAAAAAAAAAAGGTGCTTGATTTTGATAGGAGAGTTTGCTTCTTTTCTTTAAAGTAACCAACTTACCATACATAATTCCATTAAAAAAAAATAACCGAAGATAAAGAGAAGGAGAGGTATATGTTAATAATTTGCTAAATTTAAGGATATGGATAGGAAGTTATAGTAATAGTTTTTTGTGGGGTCTATGGGCCTGGTAGCCTCAGCCCATCGCCTAATAGGCCCAAGGCCCACGCCGAGGGAGACTGTTCATCCGAGGCTAAGATGGAGAAAGCCTCTTTTTGGTTGTAAGCCGAGAACCTCTTTGTCCTCAGCATGCCGAGGATGAATCTTAGAAGGGACAAGCCCGGGGCAGGCTGTCACCTCCACACTTAATGCATTCACCTAACCCCTCTGGCTGCATTAATGGTGATATGACCCTGTGGCAGGGCAACCTTGATCAGTTTGAAGCACTTGAGTGCTGATAAGACTTCTGATGGGATGGGCAACCAGAAGAAAGGCGAATAGATGATCAACAGATGTAAGAGTAAGAGAGGATGGTGAGGACTGTATAAGAAATGCAAGTAAAGTAAAGAGAGGGGGGGGGGGGGACGAAAGAAAGAAAGTTAAGAAGAAAAAGGGTTCCTCGGCCAAGGAGCATCCCCCAGCTGTAATAGTTACTTTTTTTATAAAAGAAAATAAGTTCTAGCGAGGGGGACGACGGTCAGTGCCTAATCCTTCTACCCATTCTCTACAAATTCATTGTTTGGATTTGTTAAACTGTAAACCTGTTTATTTCCTGGGTCCAGTAAAAATGAGTCCCTATAATTGGCGCCGTCTGTGGGAAGGATTAGGGTGCTGGCTGGCACACCATGCGATTGTTCTAAGTGGTCGTTTTACAAGTAATATGCAAAAAAAAAAAAAAAATATATATATATATATATATATATATATATATATAGAAGATTTGACATTGAAGAGAGAAATTCTGATATTATTATTTCATAAATAGAAACAGTACAAATTACAATCAGAGGCTCAGGCAGGTGTGTTTCACACAAATTTACAAGCTAATCCTACCAACTAGATCTACAATCAGAGGCCCAGGTGGACTCCGCCCCAGAGCTGGCCGAAAGGAAGTGTCAACCCGTGCTTTTATTGGCATCAAGAGAATGGGAGAGCTTGACAATAAAAGCAGGGGACGAGGAGGGCTAAGTGCACCAAAGCTTGAACAAAGTGAGGCGCAAGTGCAGGCTCACCGGCCACCCTTCCTCGTGATGCTCCTCTGATTCTCTCCGATCCTCACGAGTGTTGGCCGTTGGAGACGGCAACACTTGGGCACCGCCCATGAGGTGAATTCGTACGCCTTCTTCGTCGGGGGTGCGCTCCGAGGAGAGACGTTAGGTATTCTAACAACATCCTTCTAGACCACCTTGTAGGGTGCCATCGGGGTTATATTAAGATTCTGCCGCACCGGAAGCCTAGTGAGGGCTGCGGCCATACCGACTTTTGCCAATTTCGGTCACAATTTCGGCGGGATTGTTAAAAGGGCTTGGGGAGCTAGAGGAATGTGTTTTCTTTTTTTCTGTTTGTGTTAAGAGGCCCATGGATTATGGAGAAACCATCTCCTCACCTTATATAGGGGATGGGGGTTGGTGAGAATTAATTCATGCAGAGTTCAAAAAGAGAATTATTAGTTGGGCTAATAATGAAGCTACCAATTTCCAAGGAGGCCATAGACTGTTGGAATCGTGTTAATTCACGAGGACATTAATGAGGGCGCGTCTTGCGCACCGAAATGTTGAGCGCGGAAAACGAAACGCCAAAGGACGCCTCGTAAATGAAGAAGATAAGGCCTCGAGCTGGAGGCAAGATCAACGCCACGTGTAAAAATCATAATCCGATCCAAGGAGGAATCACCTCCAATAAAGCAGTTCGAGGACAAATCCTTACTGCCAAAAAAATAGAAGTGGTAGATAGAGCCTAGGTATTGCATGGTCCTCGGACCTAAGCCTATGGTAAAACTATACACACCATTATACCTGGGTACTAGACAAAATCAAGGTATTGCATGGTCCTCGGACTCAAATCTATGGGGAAACTAGATACTTACAGAAAAATAGAAGTGGTAGACAGAGTCAAGGTATTGCATGGTCCTCGGACCCAAGCCTATGGTAAAACTATACACACCATTATACCTGGGTACTAGACAGAACCAAGGTATTGCATGGTCCTCGGACTCAAACCTATGGGGAAACTAGATACTTACAGAAAAATAGAAGTGGTAAATAGAGCCAAGGTATTGCATGGTCCTCGGACCCAAGCTTATGGTAAAACTGTACACACCATTATACCTGGGTACTAGACAGAACCAAGGTACTACATGGTCCTCAGACTCAAACTTATGGAGAAACTAGATACTTACAGAAAAATAGAAGTGGTAGACAGAGCCAAGGTATTGCATGGTCCTCGGACCCAAGCCTATGGTAAAACTATACACACCATTATACCTGGGTACTAGACAGAACCAAGGTATTGCATGGTCCTCGGACTCAAACCTATGGGGAAACTAGATACTTACAGAAAAATAGAAGTGGTAGACAGAGCCAAGGTATTGCATGGTCCTCGGACCCAAGCCTATGGTAAAACTATACACACCATTATACCTGGGTACTAGACAAAATCAAGGTATTGCATGGTCCTCGGACTCAAACCTATGGGGAAACTAGATACTTACAGAAAAATAGAAGTGGTAGACAGAGCCAAGGTATTGCATGGTCCTCGGACCTAGGCCTATGGTAAAACTATACACACCATTATACCTAGGTACTAGACAGAACCAAGGTATTGCATGGTCTTCGGACTCAAACCTATGGGGAAACTAGATACTTACAGAAAAATAGAAGTGGTAGACAGAGCCAAGGTATTGCATGGTCCTCGGACCCAAGCCTATGGTAAAACTATACACACCATTATACTTGGGTACTAGACAGAACCAAGGTATTGTATGGTCCTCGGACTCAAACCTATGGGGAAACTAGATACTTACAGAAAAATAGAAGTGGTAGACAGAGCCAAGGTATTGCATGGTCCTCGGACCCAAGCCTATGGTAAAACTATACACACCATTATACGTGGGTACTAGACAGAACCAAAGTATTGCATGGTCCTCGGACTCAAACTTATGGGAAACTAGATACTTAAAGAAAAATAGAAGTGGTAGATAGAGCCAAGGTATTGCATAGTCCTCGGACCCAAGCCTATGGTAAAACTATACACACCATTATACCTGGATACTAGACAGAACCAAGGTATTGCATGGTCCTCGGACTCAAACCTATGGGGAAACTAGATACTTACAGAAAAATAGAAGTGGTAGACAGAACCAAGGTATCGCATGGTCTTTGGACTCGAACCTATGGAGAAAATAAATATTTGGAGAAAAACCAAAGCGTTACCTAGAGTTAAACTATGATACGGTCTTTATATTTATATTTGAAGGATAACAGGCAATTTCATGAGACTAACTCTAAAATAGAATACAAATATTGAGCAAAAGATTATAGTAAGGCAAACAAAAGAAAATATATGTAGTTGGAAGCAAAGTACTATGCATTCAGCTTAAACAAAAACTATACAATTTCCTTACAACGCCACTAAGGCAAGAAACAAAATAAAATGAAAGAGAAAATAAACAAAATTATCCTATGTCGTATACCAGTTCACTCAACTCAGTAGGCAAATTAGTTCGATCAGCAAATTAAAGGCTTCAGCCAAGGCCTAGGGGCTGTGCTTCAAAGGGTCTGTAGGGAGCCTCGCTATATTTGGTGGTATTTCTTGACCCTCGGCTCTAGCTCCCCCCAACGTCCTCGGGGGTTCAATCTCTTCGGATGGTTGGTCAGTCAAAGATATATCCTCGGCAGTCTTATCGTGACTCTCAACCGCGGGTAAGGAAGACCCCTCCTCGGGAGCATCGATGGCAATCTCGCGAATTACTATAGGGTAATATACCCTGTCCTCCTTCCTAAGGTCAGATGAAGCATCAATCCCTGCATGGTTAAGAGCTTCATGCCAGGTCTGAGAGCAGTAATGCCTACATACTACAGGAACCTACGCCCGAAGAATGGCTTTAGTCTTGGCTACCCCGCTTGCAAAGGCCTCCTCCTCTGCCTGTTCTACAGAGCACTCAGCGTCTATTTTTGCAAATACTGCCTCATCTTTGGCTCTCACAGCCTCATCCCTGGCATACTCGGCAATACCTTTCTCATGAATTGCCTTAGTCAACTCTTGCTTCAGGTATTCATTGCCCTCTTTGGCCTTCTGTAGCTGGCCCTCAATGTCTTGCAAGCGGGTGGTTTGGTCCTCAGCTTGCTTCCTGGCCAGGGCCAGGTCAGATGCAGTAATGTCTCTGGCCTTTCTCATCTCCTCTAGGTCCTAGGTCACCTTTTTCAGGTCAGCCTCAGACTTTTTGAGGGTACTAGCAGCTGTCAAGAACTTGTCACGCTCTTGTGCCAAGGCACTGCTTTGACCATCAACCTCGTCATCCAATCTAAATAGAGCCTGGATAGCCTGCCAATGAAAACAAGTAATTCTGTAATGGGAAATGAAGATACTAGGCGACAAAAGTTGAGTAAAGTAAATAAGTACAAAAGGACTCACCATGCCCAGATACTTCTTAAGGTCAAGGATAATCTCGGACCCACTCATTCTTTCAAGCTCGGCCATGTCAGTGGGAAGAAGAAGAGACTTCTCTAGGGCATCGGCTACGAGGGCCCCCTCAACCCCTTGAGATTCCCGTATAGATGCGTCAACCGTCAGGGGCTGATCATGAAGCATGGCAGCGGGCAACCACGCTTGAGCCTCAGACGGTTGGACGATCTTCTTACTTTTCTGTGGACCACTGAGTTTCAGTTGTTTCGGAGGCCTGCGAGATTTATCCTTCTCGGGCGGGGAGTAGGACTAACTGTTATCCATTGGCTCCTTACCCTTGTCAAGTCTTTTCCTTTTCGGATCGAAAGACTTTGTCTGAGGGTCTAACGCTATGGGGACAGAAGACGACCTAGTTTGCACAGCTAATGTCTGGGGTGGAGGTGCTGGGGGCTTCGGCTGCGACTCTTCCGGTGCATTCTTCTTTGAACCACCTTCGAGCAGGTCGAGAAGGCTGGTTTGGGGCTGCCTTTTTAAACCCATCTCAGCCTGAGTACCAGCTCTTAAGGATCGAAGGTTGGTTTCGGACAAATGAGGATCTCCTAGGTCACCAGGGGGATCCTCGGACTGATCAGCTAGGTCAAACACCCTATATTCGTCCTTGGAGGAACTCAGTTCAACTACCTCCCTTGCCTCCTTAAATAATCCCCCCTCGGCTACCGTTACTTGTTGGGATGAGGAGGGACCTGCTAGTGGTATGCCTTCAGGAACGTAAGACCCATCGAAAAATGCAAAACCGTCCTCCACCACGGTGATTTGCGTAAGCTGAGGGTCACGAGCTCTAATTACGTGCTTCGGGACTGAAGATTTCTGAGCTGGGTCACATCCAAGGATTTGATGAGCGGCTCTGACCTGGTTATCAGGTTCGTTCAGGAAAAGGTCCGACCTAAGAACGGTTTCCAAATCCGCTTTGTTAACCAGGTGGAAATGACGTACAAAAGCGTGCAGATCTACAAAAAGAAAAGTGAAACTCCTGTGGTTAGTCAACCAAGGTGAATATACAGTTATGAAAAATAAAGATACTGAAACCCCACTTCAAGTACCCTACCTGGCTCCCCCTCTACCGTTGGGCAATGAAAGCCATTATGCCATTCCCCCGACACTATAAGAAAATCCTGAGTCAACCCCTTATTGGAATTAGGAAGGCACTGAATGAGACGAATCCTATCGTCCCTTGTCTTCATATAGTACGTCTTACCCCTCAAGTGATGAAGGCTGTAGCACCAGTTCACATCGTGGTGAGTCAGTCTCAGCCCCATTTTCTCATTCAAGATGTCTACACACCCTAATATCCTAAATACATTCACGGCACACTAGGTGGGAGCCAGGCGAAAATGCCTAAGGTAATTGAGGGTCACTAGCCTTATAGGGATTCTCATCCCTCCCTCTACGAAAGCGACTATAGGGATCACGACTTCACCCTCTCTCCTCTTAAGGTACCACTCCCCTTCTTCACAATATTTCAGACTCACATTATTGGGTATCCCATAGTCGACAATAAATTTGTCCATCATCTCGTCGGACTCAACCAACTTCTTAAACTTACCCATTCCCCAAGGACGACTAAAAGTTCTAAAAGACCAAAAGGAGAAGTAAAATCAAGAAAGTTTAGGGTTGCTAGAAGGAGAAGACTTACAGAAGTATGGTGATTCTCTTCAGGAAGGGTGCAAGTTGAACTAGACTCAAGTCATACGCATCAATGGTTGTAAGTGCGAAAAATGAGAGAACCAGACGGTTTATACAGGTGCTTATATTCCCCCTTTTAGGTCCCTCAAATGTAACTGCCTGCCCATAAAAGCAGGAGATCCCCACCGAACGATTACCATCACACTATTGAAAGCGGGAAACGTGGTGCCGCCAAAATTTAATGTGGGCACACATTAAATTGTGAAATGCAAAAAAAAAAAAAAAAAACGCACATCGAGTAGTCGAAAAGTCGCCAACATTAGCACAAACCAACGTGGGGCAATTCGCCTAGGAGGGCCCATAGGTATCAAAACCCTCCTACCCATTTGAGGGAATGTGCAGCAGGGTTTTGAGGGGCTATTGTGGGGTCTATGGGCCTGGTAGCCTCAGCCCATCGCCTAGTAGGCCCAAGGCCCACACCGAGAAAGACTGTTCATCCGAGGCTAAGATGGAGAAAGCCTCTTTTTGGTTGTAAGCCGAGAACCTCTTTGTTCTCGGCATGCCGAGGATGAATCTTAGAAGGGACAAGCCCGGGGCAGGCTGTCACCTCTACACTTAATGCATTCACCTAACCCCTCTGGCTGCATTAATGGTGATATGACCCTGTGGCAGGGCAACGTTGATCAGTTTGAAGCACTTGAGTGCTGATAAGACTTCTGATGGGATGGGCAACCAGAAGAAAGGCGAATAGATGATCAACAGATGTAAGAGCAAGAGAGGATGGTGAGGACTATATAAGAAAAGCAAGTAAAGTAAAGAGAGGGGGGGGGGGACGAAAGAAAGAAAGTTAAGAAGAAAAAGGGCTCCTCGGCCATGGGCCGAGGAGCATCCCCCAGCTGTAATAGTTACTCTTTTTATAAAAGAAAATAAGTTCTTGCGAGGGGGACGACGGTCAGTGCCTAATCCTTCTACCCATTCTCTACAAATTTATTGTTTGGGCTTGTTAAACTGTAAACCTGTTTATTTCCTGGGTCCAGTAAAAATGAGTCCCTACATTTTTTAATAGGAGTGTTTTTTTTTTCTTTGAATTCAAAATAAATAAGTAGACATTTGAAAAAAAAGAAAAAAAAAAAAACAAACGTGAGATCATGGAGTAAGGAAATCAAATTCTATTAAAAAAATTGAAAACTTTTAACTAAGAGAGTGGTCCTATTTATCACAAAAAAGTGGTTCTATTTTATTAGAAATATTTTAGTAGGAGTTAAAAGACATAGTTTTACCAAATTATCCTTTAGTTTTGTCTCCACTTAAACCTAAGGAAATATGGGTATTTTGGAACAAAAAAAAAAAAAAATCTGATTCAAACAAGGGAAGCCCTTTAAATAGTAGTATAGATAATAGGGACAAAACTAGGTTTGGACTAAAGGTGGTGGCCCCCAGGTTTTTTTTTTTTTTTTTTTTTAATTTTATTTTTTAATACATATTGTTAAAAAATAATTATAGTATATAGTGTGGGTTCCAATTAGCTTAACTGGTAAAGTCTCTGATGGTTGTATAAGAGATTTGGGGTTCAATCCTCGCCTACACCAAAAACTGATTGGTGTCTTGGTCTGATGATAAAAAGCTATCATCAGGAACAGACGCCATAGGTTGAAACTCTCTAAAAAAAAATTATAATATATAGTTTAGTTTTTATAGAATATAGTTAAAATTTTATGTTAACTTCTTAAAATTTATACCCGATTCCCTATGAAAAATCAAATTGGCCCAAAGAGACCACATGAATTAGAAATAACTGGCCCAAATCTATTGACACCTTAAAAACAAAGGTTAATTTAATACACAAACTTGAGTAATTAGCATAATATTAAAGGTGTCGGATGTCGATCTATGCAATTACTTCACCCTTGTGAGATATAAATTAAAGTTCTTTTTTTTTTTTTGAGAAATAATTACAGCATGCTGCTAACCTCGCAACTCGAACTCTTTCTTCCCTAGACCCCTTAGCATTTTGTGCATGGGGATGTGCCAATTCAACTGCAAGGCCTTTGGCGATGTAAATTAAAGTTAATTGGTAATTTTTTTTAACCTTTTTAAATATTACAATCTAAGCATGATTTACCTCAAGGTTCTCAATGTTATCACAAATCAACTAAGGCATCTCTCTCTCTCTCTCTCTCTCTCTCTCTCTCTCTCTCTCTAAAGAAAATTTGATTGATCTAATTAATGATGATGTTAATTAGAAAATGCTTAAACTTTAGAATTGAAAATTTTATTAGCTCTTTCATTTTATTTTCTTTTTTATTCCCAAGAAATTTCACTCATTTTACTTATAAGAATTAAATAATAATAATAATAAAGGCTAACTATGTCTATATATAACTTAGGTGATGATATAACTAAGATAAAGGGAAACAAATTATGTTATGAAAACAACTACCTTTTTTTGTGAATAAAATATAATGTTGATTATTTTTTATAGAGTCAAATTGAAAACATTATTTTTATGTCAAAATATTTGGTTTTTAGTTTTTACATTTTTCCAAAGTTATATTTTTCTCTCATCGTCATAATCATCAATTTTTTTTTTTTTTTTGGGATTTGAAAGTAGATAGTAGATTATGACAACATACTTTTGTTTTTATAAGAGAATGGGCAGTAGTCTCTAGCTTTAGAGTCAAGGGAAACTACCATGAAATTAATTAGTACATAAATCAGTCATATATGATTTTTGGAATTAAAAAATCGAGTTATATATTTAGAAAAAAATTAACTTTATTTTGTTAACCTTAAATTGATGTTAGTTTTATTTTTTCATTTATTAATTTAATGTTGAATCTATTTATAAATTCTAAGTAATTCTTAAATGATGAAATTTCTTTTTCATACTTTAGCCTTTAAAGTGGAAATTTTGGTTCCATCTCAAGCTTTTTTTTTTTTTTTTTTTGGACAATTCAATAGCTGAGAGAGGAAGGATTTAATTTCTAGACATTGCCATTGGAAACATTAGGATGACTCCATTCCTAATTATTAAATTTTTTTGTTATATAATTTTCAATGTAAAATAAAAAATATCAAAAGGCTTACCATATTCCTTGGGTTTACTAAATAGGGAGTTTTTTTTTTTTTTTTTTAATGGAAGCTAAATAGAGAGTATTTGACAGAGTAGACGTCCACATATGTGATTGCACCTTGCAGCTAACGAAAGATCCTTCCTGAGTTGAGCTATGGCCTCCTTCAACTTGTGGTTGGAATATTGAGCTACATCTTTATAAGGCTTTGCAACCATAGCTGTCCCTTTGAGTTGATAGAAAAGGCTCCAAAATATAGGGAAGGCAGCCAATTGGTCTTGTCTTGTGGATCCAAAACGATCTAGCTCCCAATCTTTATACATCATAGCTCCAAAGAAAACAAAATTTATTTACTAGATTTTATTTTTATTTTTTTGGTTGTAATTGGTTTAATTAACAAGTGGATAAATCATTGAAGAACCACTCCCTATCATGAAGCTCATGAAACTCCTTTACATGCTCTATGGTTGTGCAAGGAGATAGACATTGTTTGGGAGGACAGTGAGTTGTGGGCATATTGGAGACAACTTCAGGTTTTGAGCTTCAAAGAACTGCTATCGTGGATGATTGTGCAGAAACAGAATGTTGAACTTTTCGCCATGACGATGTGGCTAATCTAGTTGCAGAGAAACTAGGTCCGGTTGAACCACCCGGCCGCAGCACTCCACCAAATCCCTCAACGTGCTAGAGAGTGGCTTACCAAGTTCACAGCATGCCAAGCCACATAGCCAGCACGAATTGACAGCCTAGGACAAACATGCAGATTCTGGACAGCACCTCCATCGAACCTGGTGAAGATCAATTTTGACGGAGCGGTCTTTAGTGGAGAAAATAAATCGGGCATCGGAGTGGTTATCAGAGATTACTCAGGTTCGGTGTTGGCTTCTTGCTCCAAGAAAATACCACATGCTTTCACGGGTTCAGAGGCTGAAGCATTAGAGCAGTCACAGCGTTATCTTTCGTTACCGAGCTAGGTTCAATAAAGCAGTTTTGGAAGGTGACTCAATGGAGGTGATCAAAGCACTCACTCAAACAGAGTGCACACTGTCTTCAATAGGATCTTGGATAGATGACTCAGGTGCTAGCATCCGATTTTATTCAATTACAATACTCTCATGTAAGAAGAGAATGTAATAGGCTTGCTCATAGTCTAGCTAAATATGCAGTTGACATACCAGACTTCCTTGTGTAGATGGAGGATATTCCACCATAGTTTGCAGTTGTTTTATAGGCTGATTTAGCCAAGTTAATTTAAAGTATTTCGAGTTTTCACCCTCAAAAAAAAAAAAAAAAAAAGGTGGATAAATCAGCCCATTATCAATCACCAATCATAGTATAAATTTACCTTAACATGTTTACTAAATTAGGGATAGAAGCATTGACTTCCTCTATTTTCATGTTACTTAAGAACCCCCCATGGGCATTATATTTGCATATATTCCTCCTACAAGAAAAACAAATGCCCAAGTCTAAAGCGAAAAGGCAATTGATAATATAGATGATTATAAAGCACCCTCAATTCTCAACAAATAAATAATATTAGGAACGAAGTGAAGTGTTTACCCAATGACCTATTTTGCCTTATGATTTGTGATCTGGATTTGAATTGCTTGAGTTGTGAGGATTGGACATCAAGGTATAGGGGTGTGCAAAAAACCGAGGAACCGAAAAAACCACTTCAAACAAACCAAACCGTTGCAAAAATTTTAGTTCAATTCGGTTTTGGTTTTATTACATAAAAAATCAAAATTTTCAGTTAGGTTTTCGGTGGCAGATTTGAATGCACTAAAACCGACCAAACCGAGCCGAAATATATTATTATATTAAATATATAATATAAAATTTGTAAATATTTGAGCTTTGGGCCTCTGACCTCTGTTATTATATATGATTTACGTTGGGCTTCCATCTTATTTTAAAACAATTGGGCCTTTTTTGTTTATATGATCAAACAGATAGTCTTTAAATCCGGCCCTAGCTTAATGGCTTTTTTGCCTTTTCATTTTATCTTTTTAAACATGGCATTTTAAAACCCATTAGAGTAATTAATTATAATTAAACTAAGTAAATATATAATTAAACTAAAACTAATTAGACTATAAAAACAAAAGTTAGAAACCTTACCCTACATACCCCACACTTTTCACTTTCATACTTTCCACTCTCACATTCAAATAGCCTCCACTCCACACTCCACACTCCCTCTCACGCCAAATCTGCCTCTGCCACTGCCTCCACATGCCGCCCTCCCCACGCCACCCTCCCCACGCTGGCTTGATCATCGGCTTCTCATCTTACAGTGAGTCTCTTTTGAAAATCTCGATACCCTCTCTTTGTTTTGTGTTTTGGGTTTTGTTTAATACTGAATCAATAAAGTTATGGCTTTGAAAATAGTGAATCTCTATTTTGTAGTAACAGTATAAGATCAAGATGTTTATTTTTTTCAAGTTTTATATGCAAATAAAGTTAGGGTTTTGAAAAAATCGATAACCCATGTGCTTGGTTGCTTGTGCTAGTTGGTTTCTTTATTAAAGTTAACTAATTGCCTCTGTCTCATATGCTCTTTGAAAATCTCGATAACCCTCTCTCTGTTTTGTATTTTGGGTTTTGTTTAATATTGAATCAATAAAGTTAGGGTTTTTAAAATACTAAATTTTTGTTTTGTAGTAACAACATAAGATCAAGATTTATTTTTTCAAACCAAAACCGATCGAAAAACTGACCAAAACCAAAACAAACCGAAACCAATTAAGTTCCAACTGTTTCAGTCGGTTTCAGATGAGAACTTTGTAAACCGAAAATTTTGATTTCGGTTGGCTAGATATATATATATATATATATATATATATATATAAAAAGACCGAACCAAACCGATTACAGCCCGATCGAGGTAGAAAGGACTAAAGTCACTAAATCCACCAGGAGCAAGTATAAGTTAAGACCAAGTTCTATAAAATCCATCCAATACCCAATAGGTCAATCTATGTATTTTATGCTTTGTATAAGATATGGTCTCGTATATGCCCTGTTTGGTTGTACTTAAAAAAAAAAAAAAAAGTTTGTCTCATCTCTAGTAAAAATTTAGAGTAATGATATAGCTATAAACTATTTTACAACATTTTTACAAACTATTGATTTGACAAATTTTCATTAATTCTAATATGCGTCCACCACTAATATCACATTTATGTTTATCAATAGTTATTTGAAAATTACTAAAGCCACATCAGCAATTTGTAAAAATGTTGTAAATTAGTTTATGTCTGTAGTATTACTCAATATGATATTAGTGGTGAACGCATATTAAAACTAATAAAAATTTGTCACATCAATAGTTTGTAAAAATGTTGTAAAATAATTTGTGATGAGTAATGCTACAAACACAAACTAATTTACAACATTTTTTGAAACTATTGAGGTGGCTTTAGTAATTTTCAAATAACCATTAATAAACATAAATATGATATTAGTGGTAGATGCATATTAGAACTAATAAAAATTTGTCACATCAATAATTTGTAAATATGTTGTAAAATAATTTGTGGTTAAAGAGTAATGCTACAGAAACAAATTAATTTACAACATTTTTACAAAATGCTGATGTGGCTTTATTAATTTTCAAATAACCATTGATAAACATAAATGTGATATTAGTGGTGGACGCATATTAGAACTATTAAAAATTTGCCACATCAATAGTTCGTAAAAATGTTGTAAAATAATTTGTGACTGTGAGAGTAATGCTACAGACACAAACTAATTTAGAACATTTTTACAAACTGCTGACGTGGTTTTAGTAAATTTTTAAATAACTATTGATAACATAAATGTGATATTAGTGGTGGACGCATATTAGAACTAATAAAAAATTGACACATCAATAGTTTGTAAAAATGTTGTAAAATAGTTTGTAACTGTAGCATTACTCTATCACATATATGTTTATCAATAGTTATTTGAAAATTACTAAAGCCAAGTCAGCAATTTGTATAAATGTTGAAAATTAGTTTATGTTTGTAGTATTGCTCATGATATAAATGTTTCTTTTAACATTTTATGTATTATTAATGTCTTTGAAAGATGGAGGTGTAGGTTTGAATTGAACCAAAGCCAGTAATGTGAGGAGTGAATATCATTACCAACTAATATAGAATAACATTATAATAAATGTTTCCAAACATTCTTCCAAGTGCAAATCATGTGCATCAAATTTTGCCTTGCTATTTGTGATTTGATTAAATCTCTTTTGTAAGATTAAATATATCAATGACATTCGATTGATTGTAACAAATTCATGATAGTAAAGGCATTAGGAGGAGAAAGAAATTTGTATACATTATTCTATTGTCTAGACGGATATAATTCCATGCAGCTAGTAAAGGAGTGTTGAATAATTAATTTTATGATTTTCTCTAAAGTCTGATTTAAGAAAGTAAAGGTTCATTTATTTTCTCTAAAATATAAATTTAAGAACGTAATGTTGTATATTTAACTGATTCTAATGTGAAGTAATTATTGTTTCTCCCTTAACTAATGCATGTAGCATGTGACCAGATTATGGACTAGTAGTGTCTGGTATATAACTTTCTTCATTGATGATGAATTTTTGGTTGTACTTGTATATTAGTGAGCACCCAAAAAAAGAAAGATTTGGTTAATTCATGTATCCCAGTCATTTTGAAGAAAGAATATGTGTGTGTGTATATATATATTTTATCCAGGCAGTAATAGTCTGTTATTGATGTAATATTTTTTCTCTAGACACTAATAATTTATTGTTGATGTATAAATTGAGTTTTATGGTGTTATTGCTCTTTATACTTTTTGCTACAACATTCAAAATCAGTTTTACTTATATAAGTTGAAATAAGTCATGCTTCACGTATTATCTTGGCGCCCCCCCCCCCCCAACTCTTTGTCTATTTGTCTTTTTCTATCTGTTTGCTCTTGCTAATGTGGATGAAAGATTGATTTTTATTTTTTATTTTTAATTATTACTATTAGGAAAAAGCTGAGGTCAACTTACTCTTTTAGGTTTCGGGTTATTTTTGGTCATTTTAGTGGTTTTGGGTGTATTTTGATCATTTTAAAGATTTAGGGGTATTCTGGTCATTTTAAAGGTTCAAGGTCATTTCTTTCATTTTTTAGGTTTAGGGTGTATTTATATCACCTTATAGGTTTTAGGGGTATTTTTGTCATTTTATATGTTTTGGGGTTATTTCGGTCATTTTATTAGGTTTAGGGGGTAGTTTGGTAATTTTTAGGTTTTTGGGGGTATTTCGGTTATTTTTTTTTAGGTTTAGAGATAAGTTGGTCATTTTTTAGAATTTAGGGATATTTTGGTCATCTTTTAGATTTTGAGGGGTATTTCGGTCATTTTTTAGGTTTATGGGATATTTTGGTAATTTTTAGTGGTTTTTGGGCAAATTTTGTGATTTTAGAGATTTTAGGGGTATTTTTGTCATTTTAGAGGTTTTGTGGGTATTTTTTTCATTTTAGAAATTTTGGAGATATTTTGATCATTTCAGTGGTTTTTGAGGCATATATGGTGATTTGAGAGATTTTGTGGGTATTTTGGTCATTTAAGAGGTTTTGAGATTTTTTTTTTCTTCTCAATTGGAGTGTATTTTAATTATTTTTGTGGTTTTAAGGGTATTTTGGTCTTTCTAGTGGTTTTGGGGTATTTTAGAGTTGGGTAATTTGTGGATACATTTAATAAAATTTGTTACCAAACCACCTTTTGATCTTATTCTCTTTTGTATTTTTATGTTTTTGTGTTTTTTGAGGAGATGAGAGAGACATAAAAGTAGAGCAAAATTACATATTTAGCCTTGTTTTACAAAGGAGGTTGTGGAACTCTAACTGAGCTAATCTCAGGTGGGTAGAATACCAAATTTCAAACCACAAGTAGGCAACTTAAATTTCAACCAAACCACTAAGTTGTAATTTGCCCGAGTTTCTTGGATATGCTTAGTATTTTGGTTCAAAATAACATGGCGTGTGCCTTTGATAAACGTTGTATTTTGATGGGTAGTCATGATATTTACCCATTGAATAATTTACTATAACTACAAAATGAGTACAACTTAGTCCGTGGTGAAGCCAGACTTTTAATTGAGGGAAGGGAATAAAAAGTTTTCACGATATATGATTAAAAGTCTAATAATAATAACAACCATGTTACAGTCAATTAACAGTAGTAATAGATTCAAACTCTCTAAAAAAATAGTAATAATAGAAACATAATAATTGTTTTTCTCAAATATCATTTTCAAACAACTAAGAAATATACGATTTAGTGCATGTTTTCATAATAGCAATTTTGTTAGTGTGTTGGGTTATTCCATGCAAAGTTTTCTTGTAATTGATTCTTCAAATTCTTTGTAATTTGTATTTTGTGGGTCTAATCATAATTTGGTTGAGGTTTCATGAACTAAATTGAAGTTGTACAGGCAAGAAGCTCAGTCTAGCAAGGAGAAGTGTCCAGGAAAATGGCACATGACAACATTCTGAAAAGCAATTAAGGCGGTGATCTTGTGGGACAGTCGTAGGACGCTTAGTCTACCGAAATTGCAAAACTGTAGAGAATTTTGTTACAAACTCTCGCATTGTACCAGCCTTAGCCCAACCTATATGTTTTTTTGATAGGTAATTGACTTTTATGAAAACTCCAAAAAAAAAAAAAACAAACAAACAAACCTATACAAGTTTTAGGAAAAACTAAAAGATATAGTAGGAGAAATGGAAACTAAAAATTAACGTGTTGAGTGCCATGACTCTAAAAACTCCATCAAAGAAGAATATAACAAGGTAAACGAATGCTAGGCCCACTCGAGAAAGATTTTCAACTTAAACTTGAGGTTAGGAAAAGATAATTACTTCCACTCAAACGTCCGCTGATTTCTTTCTCTCTGAATGCACCATAAAAGACATGCCAAACCACTCAAATATCTGTTGATTTTTTTCACTCTACTAACAAGATTCCAGCATAGGTTTGACATAACTGGGCATAGACCAATCAAGCCCAATTGCACAGGAGCAAAAACCCCGCAAATTAGAAGCGCTAAGATAGTGTAACATCAAATGACTTTTATTGTTTCACCATCTGATTTATACATACAACACCAGCCTATATATACCCTATTTCCCACTAAAATAAACTCTAATTCCCATAGGAAGGTTAAGAGAAACCAAAAAAAAAAACAAAAGAGCCAAACAATATCAAAATTTTCCATCTTTTCCCTCTCAAAATAGCCAAATCCTAAGAGAGGAGATTAAGACCATTACACCCATTACTTTAAGTTTTGTGTGTTGATTGGAGCTTGGGAATCATTGGAGTAGCCCAGAATCAGCCATGGAAGCTTGAAGTAGCAATTGGAACTCAATTGCGAATACGGGAGTCAGAGTAGATAAAGTACTTGCAGAGTCGGTTTGGAGTAGGAGCTTAAAGGGCTTGAGTACATTGTTGTTGCTAGACTTGGAGGGTATTATCAGTAATATGCATTGCAACTATCTGTTTTAGTTGATAATTTTCAGGAGTGGAATTGCATAGAGATTTTTACACCTTGTACTCGGGTTTTCTTCTTAGTAAAGACTTTGGTGTATTGTGGTGGGTGTTTACTTTTCTATTGTTGTGATTATTTCTATGTTTATCTATGCTTACTAATGTCAATTGGTTAATCATGCACCCAATTGTGCTTTAAATTGTCAGATTAGCTTAAAATTAACATTAGCCATAATTGAAGCTTGGGGTCTAAATCATAATCATAATTGAATTTGATTTTCACAAATTCATTTACCTATAAAATTACCCCAAAATAATTGGAAGAAATCAATTCCACTTTGTCATATAAAAATCAATTTCTAAGAATTGGTCATCAATGGCAAAGAACTTCCAAAAAATATATATTAATAAGGATAGGGACAACGAAGAGTTAGATGTTCCATTGGTGGAGACTCCAGTTGTTGGTCAAGGTCTTGGTATAAAAACTTCAATCAGCCTTGAGCTCATGATTTAGGTCCAGCCCCTACCTTGTCAAGGTCACTGGACTTTGAGGATAAATGCATTTTGGACCAAAATGGAAAGAAGCAAACTCTCCAACATTCAACTACCATTCATTCTCAAAAAAAAAAAAAAAAAAAACATTCAACTACTATTAAAAAGTCCAAAGGCCGAATCTTGTATTCAGGTCGGGGTCCAACAAAATGTAGATGGATCAACAATTGCTATTTACTTGCAAGACCAAAAAGTGGAATTTTTTCAATTCCGGATTTTATTAAATCAAATTAATGTAGATTTCAAGTTTAATGCGCCCATTGTTTTTGCTAATACCAATAAATGTTATCAAAATGCAACATTAACACCACACTCTTGTTCACTTTTAGTGACTCTACTCCACTTTAAATTCTTCTAACAACAAATTCTACCATAGGAAATTAGTTTTTTTTTTTAAAAAAAAAAAAAAAAAAAACTCTTGAAATAGACATAGAAAAGAGGTTTAGTACAAAAGGTATATTCACATTAACTGCTTTAGCTGTATAATTAATAAATGATAAATAATTATTGGTAGCTAAAAATCCTTGATATTCAGAAGGTAGTAAGCATAAACAAATCTGTTAATCACAGCTTCCTTGCTTACAAAAACAAACAACCAACCAACCCCAGCCTAGTCCTAGTTCCGACCCATTGAACCCAACTCTCTCAAGCCCAAAATTAACACTCTCCTAAACACACACCTTTCAACCCACTCTCAATCAGTACCAAGCCCAAGTCCAAACCCAACCGAAGTTAAACCCACAAGCCCCTATGCACACAAAATCACCAGCCTACATTAAGTCCAAGACCAATTTCAAAACCAAATTTCATTCACACCCTTGAAGCCCAATTCGAAAATCAGCAATCTAAATCAAAACTTAGCCTCACAACACCTTCTCTTGGGCCCAACCTTGAAATCCAAATAAAAACCTAGCAAGCCCACATCTAATCTAACCCAACTGAAACCGTCTCAAACTTAGAGCCCGCGTCGAAAATTGAGAGACACAGAGATCCGAGAGAAAGATAGAGAGGGGCTGATTTTATGCAGACTGGGTTCATCAATAGTCTGATATAATATTAGTCAATAGGGTTCTCCAAAAAATTATATACCCATCACTAATTCCTTATAGTTTTAAAATACTAAAATTATAACTAATTTTATAAGAAAAAAAGTTCATAAATTAATGTGATAATAAATGTGATTTTTTTTTTTTAATTAGCAACATAATAAACAAAAACTATATTTTTATTTTATGTTTAAATATTAACATGGTAGGGTTTGTGTAATAATAAAATTTATGGGAAATTACAGATTACATACCTGTGGTTTAGTTGGAATTTAACTTACTCACCCGTAGTTTCATTTTTGACACTTTATTCATCTGAAGTTACTTTCGTTTAGTCTCTGTTACCTACCTCTATTAAAAAAGAGGGGTAAATAAGTCTTTTTACACCCACTTTATGTCTCTAAAAACAAGATTAAAATATGATATGGTTTCTCACAATTCACAAACATGAAGAACATACACTTAGAAAACTAATACAAATCAAATCAAGCAAAACCATGAGAGAGAGACATATGAACATGAAAAACATAGGGAATTTGTAAAAACATAAGAACAACAAAAATATAGAAAGAAGCAAGATTAAATAGCAAATTTGTAAAAAACTAAATAGATACAGCTGGGTATCAATGAACTTAGCAATGAGCCAATAACTCCACTGTGAAATTATCAGTGCTAATAAACCTTTTCTACTTTATTTCCACATTCTCTATCTTAATGTCAAGCAATAAGCCAATAACACCACCAGATCTACTTTTTTATGGTGTCGTTCGGGTTCTCATTGACTAGAAAGACAAAGAAATAACTGAGGTTAAATGCTAAAACTTATATCCATAACTTCTGCATAATATAAAGGTGTTGAAAGAAAGAAAACAACCTGTGCGTATATAAAGGTTAAATCTCAAATCGACGTTTCTTTTCAAATAAAAATTGTAAGTCTTTTCCCTTTTCTCACTCTCTTTTGGGTAAATAAAGAGTTGTTGTGATTGTTATTAAATGAAGAAAAAAAAAAGGATAAAAAACTTATATCCAATTCCTAGCTATTCAAACCCAAATTAGTTCTTTTTCATGTTCATAAATTGTAGCCACTGCACTCTAAGAAAAAATCCATGTTGTTCAAGGGTTTGAGATTCACCAACATTAGCCACTTTTCATCAGTTGAAATCCATTGCAACCAAGCTAAAATCTCAAATTGACCACAACCAAAACCCAAAACTCAAATCACATCCCACACGTCACGCTCCCCCTCAAATCTCAGACCCAAAGTAGTTGTGCTCCTCTACAAACCAAAACCCAAACCCATACGTGCTCCTCCATTGTCGCCACCGTAACCCAAAGCTATTGCCGATTTGAATTTTAGTGTGAGAGATGAGAGATCATGGAGTAGACCAGTAACGACGCTTTCGGAGCCGCCATTCTCGTCCACCGATCTCCATGGCCAACAATTTCTCTCTTAAACCCTCTCTGCTTTCTTTAATCTACATCAAGCCCATGATCTTAAGCTTCTCCCCCTTTCCCCCTCACTCTTCATTATAAAACAAATCCATACCCATGGTGGAACATTTGCTTTTGTTTTTATTGTGATCTGTGAGCTCTCTCTCTCCAAGCTTAAAATGTTGAAAATTTGTACGCGTGAATGGAAGTGTGTTTCGGGAGAGAGAGAGAGAGGAGTGTTTGATCTGTTTTGGGTTTTGTTTTTGATAAAAAAATGTGTTAGAGTAATGTCTGAAAGGAAGGTGGGTTATGAAGTAGTAACGGAGGGAATCACAAGTGGGTAAAGTGTTAGAGATAAAACCACGGGTGGGTAAGTTAAATTCGGACTAAACCACAGGTGAGTAATTTGTAATTTCCCCTAAAATTTATAATAGGGTAGCTGTAAACACCTCATTTTGTACCCCCTATGACTCTAGCCCTTGTTTCTTACTGATGGTAGTACTTTGAGGCCCAAATCTCGTGAAAATTGACTTGAGGAAATATTTAGGGAAAATATAAAATTATTTTTGGAAGAATAAAAATATTTTTGGAAAAGAAAGGCTACTGGAAACCCTAAGTGTGCACACCTACACTCAAGTCGTGCGTACATATGCTTAGGGTATGCACACACATGCCCTGAGCATGCACATGCAGCTAGGGTTCCAGAAGCTATGTAAGGAAAGCTTTTTACATTAAAAATTGTGTAGAACAAATTCCACACCGTTTGGGAGCCGTTCCAAACCCCCATTTTACCACTATATAAAGCCATAAAAGATACATTTTTAAAAGAGACAGAGAAACGAAGGCGAATATACACGAGATTCACTAGAAAATAGTGAATCAAAGAGGGAGTTTTTCACAAAATATCTTCAAATAAAATTTTACTTGGTTGGGACCTATTCTAGTCTTGGCTTTTTAGTTCTAAAGTTTACTAACCTTTTGTTTTGTTGTTGATTAGATTGGCTGAAGGGAACAATGAAAATCAAGCTCTAGAGAGTCCTTGTGTTAAGGTAAATGTTCTAACTTTGACTTTTCATTTTTCTTTTGTGTTTTATTGCTTTAATATGTTTGTTTAGTTTAGATTTAATTTATGTCTTTTTTATAAGCATGATAGGTTGTTAGATTTTCTGTTTTTCTTTGTTTTTTGTTCTAAGTTGCTAGGTTGAGGTTTTGGATATATATGCGTGTGCATGCTTCATGCATGCATACACATACTTGAAGCGTGCATACAAATACAGCTGGGATGCACATGCATACCCTATGTATATGCACGCAGACTCGTGCCCAAAAACCCTAATCTACATTATGTGTTTTCTATTTTCTTTTCCATGTTTAGCTGTGTTCTTAAATTTAAATTTTGTTGTTTGTGTTCTTGTTTTTGTTTTTAATGTTTTTATTTAGTTAAAATTAATAAATTAATTTTTTTTTAATTTAGATGTTGACGTGGCATTTTTTAATGCCAAAATAAAATTTATTACTATTATTTTAATACTTCCGTTTGCCACCTAGGATTTTGCCATTAGAGCACTGATGGAAAGAACTAAATTGGACGATGCTTTTCTAAATAGGGACTAAAAGTGGTAAAGATAAAATCTAGCGTTCAAACTGAAAATCTTGAAAATGTAGAGACAAAAATGTGATTTCTGCCTTTATTTATTTTAATACATCACATTTCTTATTTTAAGAATATCCATTAAAATAACTTAAAAATACAAAACCCATCCAAAAAAATTAGCACCCAGCAGAACACCCAAAACCAACTGAAACTACAATCGCAAGCAATCGAAACCAATTGCAACCCAACAATCCAATGCCCAAAAAAAAACCAGTAGAAACTCAAGGCCAGACGCCACAACCAAAAAAAAACCCACGGCAAGAGAGGAATGAGAGAGAGAATGAGACTGGCACCCAAAACCAACAAAGAATCAAGATGAGCACCGCCACCGAAACTCAAGATAGACTGCAACTCGACACTCCAAAACTAACCGAAAATCAAGATTGGCACCGTCACCGAAACGCATGGCCCATGATACTCAAGACTGCCACCAAAAACCCAATGCCAGAGATGACAGAGAGAGAGACTGAGAGAGTCAGAATGTAGAAAGGACTAAGGAGGACGAAAACACAAAGAAAATTTTTTAGCACACCATATGTACGTTGTTTTTTTTTTAGGTGTTTGATATGCTAATGCTTATCCATTTTTTAATCTTCAATTTGTGTGGTGTGGACATGAATGCATGATTGATTGACAAATATATCATTTTCTAAAGGTTTTTTTTTTTTTTTTAAAAAGAATGTTCTTTTTAATCTTATATATATATATATATATATATATATATATTAAATAAAATGTTGATGTTTGGTTCAAATCCATTGCTATTTTATTTGATATTTTCTATCTTTTAATCAATGTGATTATTTTTTTATTTTTTAGCAAAAGGAAGAGTGATTGCTTTTTTCTTTAGCTCCTCAGTTACAGTGCACATCTATATTTAGATGTGCACTGTAGCACACAAGTAAAAAAAAAAACTTTTTTATTACAATTCTCTCTCCTCTCTCATTAAATATATATTTCCTATTCTCTCTCTCTCTCTCTCTCTCTCTCTCTCTCTCTCTCTCCGGCTTCTCTTCTGTCTTCTTTCTTCCTCAATTTTTTTTTTCTCTCTCGCTTGTCGGCTAGCTCCCTCATCTCCCTTATCCCTTAGCTCGCCGGCCAACTCCCTCATCGTCGATCTGTTCTGCCAACCCACCCCAAGCCCCATCGCCCACATTGATTCCAACGACGAAGCCCCCGAAGCCGCAAACGCTGAAACTCCGATGAAGACGACTCCTTCATTCGCACCTTCACCTAAGCTCGCCTCAATGCCGCCAATGCAGGTGGAGGCTTCGGTTCGGCTCCGCTTGAAACACGAAGATCAAGACGGAGAATCTGAGCTCCTCCACCACGGTTAAGATCGAGAATCTGGGTCCCACAGCTCCGGCCGGGGGCTCAGTGCCTGAAATCGTTGTTTAGAAGTGATTGATTCAATGAATTGAGAATAGAAATGGTGTTTGTGGAATTTGTGATTGTGGTTGTGGATTTGTTTTTTTGTTTTTATTTATTTATTTATTTTTTTATGTTATGTTGTGGTTGCCAAAGTAGAGTGGTGGTTGTGGCCGGTGGTGGTGGTGGTGGTGGTGGTGGTGGTTGTTGGGGTTATGGTTGTGGCTGTGGTGATGGCAGAGGTGGTTGTGGTTGGTTTGTTGATGTTTTTTGGGTAGTGTGATATATTATTTTATTGTAGGGGTGTATTATTTTATTGTGATATTTATATTATTTTATTACGTTGAAAGCTAAAATAGAATCACTGCTACAGCATATGTGTAGGTAAAATAGATAAAGTAACTTTTTATTGGTGCTAAATAGCTAAAATTATAGATGAACTGCTACAAATGCTCTAAGCAAGCAAGGCGACCGCCTTAAGCCATGAAAAAGATGCTAAGACAAGAGCCTCTGTTTATTTTATTTTATTGATAGAAAGGCGTTGTAAAACCTATCATTAGATTATTAATTTTAAAAAATATGTTATAAAACCTATTGTTAGATCAATTAATTTACAAAGTTTGTTATAAAATTTATTGCTAGATTAATTAATTTATGGCTCCAGATCACTTCACATGAAAAACTCTCTCATTTCTTCCATTTTTAAATTTATTTAAAACACTTGGCAAGCAATTAAATCTAACTGTCAAAACAAGAGAAAACCTGTCCAAACCTATCCAAATTTAATCCCTTGTAACATGCACTTACCCAAAGGGATTGGATGTTTGGAAAATGGGAGTAATACTACTTTACATTAGCTGCAAAAATTCAAGTATTATTTCCACCTCCTTCGTCTTGCCAATAATGTTATGGGAACTTCTTCCTGGGCTTTATAATATTTTGGGTTACTAATCTAGCACACAACAAATGGGAATCTCATTGCTCTGATCAAATAGAATATCCAAGGGGACTAACTTGGGCAACCTGTGAAGAGAAGTTGTGGAGATGTTGGTAAAAATGCCTCACAAAAGGCATCGATTTGATCTGGTGCTTTATATTGATTAGTAAAATTTTTTGTTTATCAAAAACTTTATGCCCCACAAAGATAGGTTAATCAAGTGGCAATATAAATGTAATATATCTCCTGTTTATTTTACCATATATATATATATATATATATATTCTATTTCTTGGCTGGTCTATATTTTCTTATTAAACCAAATTTGGCCATGTGACGCCCCTCCAAAAGGGTTTTTAGGAAAAAGGTTTGGTTTTGAAGGTTTCTATTAGAAAATCATGGGTTTTGAAAAATTGAGGAGTTGCCACTTATTTTATTATTATTTTTAATGAGAAAAAAAAAAAATAGAAACCCTTTTTTATTTGATTGACTCAATGAATAAGAAAAATGGTCTGTCCACCAATGATGAGTTTGGGGATCAAATTATGTCGTGGGAAGGTGTGAGACACCCATGCACTCCCAGCATGTCTACCGGTCTCTACTAAATAAGTAATGGCGGTTTCGATATCTGATCAATCATTTGATAGACACAATATTATTAACCATAGTCATTACATCAATGCAAACAAGTGGTAAATTTTATGGCATGGTGGCCTAAAGCTAAATCATACAATGAGACCAATGATGATAAAAGAAACAACGAGATAAAAAGAAATTATAAACAAGTGCAAGCAATAGGAATAACAATTATACTATGTAAATCGTGTCTAAACTTAATGACCTCAAGGTGGACTTAAGTGATGTAGCTAGGCAAAGGCAAAAGAAATGAACGGGTATTAAGCTCAAACCCAATGATGAACCCATGCCTCTAGTGTGAGCATCTCAAGGAAAGAAACATTTTTGATGTAGTAAAAAGGGAGAAAATGGGCAAATGCCCCTTTCAAAAAAAAAAAAAAATCTGTATTTTTCCCTATTTCTCAAACTAATTAGGGAAATTCCTCTCTTTTGAAAATTGAGTTTCTCAAAATCAATTTAGGCCCTATAGCGACATTTTTAAGGAGCCTATAGTGACGTTTTCAGGGCTATAGTGGCGTTTTGTAACTCGATTTATATAATCGAGTTATAGGTAAAAAAAATTAAAAAAATTGCCTATAACTCGATTTAATGGAAGTCGAGTTACAAAACATCACTATAGATCCTGAAAACGTCACTATAGGTCCTTAAAAACGCCGCTATAGGGCTTCAATTTTTTTTTTTTTTTTTTTTTTGTTTTTTTATAACTTGATTTTGAGAAAATTGAGTTTCAAAAGATAGGCATTTTCCTAATTAGTTTAAAAAATATGACAAAACGCTGCTTAGTTTGCCCAGAAAGAGCATTTAGCAATTTTGTCATGGTAAAAAGGTAAAGAACAAAAGCAAAGACAACGATAAACAAGTGATGGGAGACAAACAAATAGTGAGAGATTGTAGGTAGGTAAAAGAAATGAAAGGAAATTAAGCTCAAACCCAATTATGAATCCATGCCCCTAGTGGAAGCATCTCAAGGAAAGAAATGTGGTTGATATGGTAAAAAAAAGACGATAATGAGTTGTGATGTCAGATAGATCTTGAATTAATGGTGAGAGATGATAGTGAACAAGTGGAGAAAGATGGTGATATATCAAGTGGTAGGAAAAAATGGGCTTTTGCCCTTTTTAGGCAAATTAAATAGCCTTATGCCCTCTTTTCTAAACTAATTAGAGAAATGCCCCTTTTTTGAAACTTGTTTTACTCAAAATTGAGTTAAACTCTATAGTGACGTTTTTAAGAACCTATAGTGGCGTTTTTTTTAACTTAACTTCTATTAAATCGAGTTATAGGTAAAAAAATTGCCTATAACTCAATTTCATTGAAGCCGAGTTAAAAAACGTCATTATAGGTCCTTAAACGTCATTATAGGCTTCTTAAAATACCATTATAGGGTTTTAGAATTTTTTTTTTCTCACTTGATTTATCATAAATCGAGTTTTCAAAGAGAAACATTCCCTTAATTAGTTTGGAAAAGGAGTATAAAACTATTTAATTTGCCCGAAAAGGGCAAAAGCCCATTTTGACCTCAAGTGGTAAGACATTATCATGAACAAGTGCTAAGAGTTGAAGATGAACATGTCATGAGAGACGAAAATATATTAGGATTGACAAATGACACATTTTAACATACTACAAAACGTTTACTCTAAAACTGCTTGGCACTTTAGTAGAAACGTATGTCCTAGGATCTAGTAAGTCATGCTTTCTGATTTCATTGTTAAATACAGTCAGCACTGAATCACTTAATTATGAAGTCACTAAGGTACAAAATTTTTATTCCAAAACTAACTTGGTTGCCTGCCTCGTTAATTTACCTATTAGAATCATATTTCATATTATAAATCTAAAGGTGTGTTTCCACGTCATCTAAAATTTTAATAACAAGGTACTTTGTATACTATCAAATTCAGAAAACAAAATCATAATGATAAAATAGGCTCTTGTGGTTATAGATGCTTGGCATCTGTGTTGGGGTGGATGGGATTGAATTTTTTTTTTTGTTTTATTTATTTATTTATTTATTTATTTGAGAAAAGGGACTGAATAACATTCTCAATATTTAACTTCAGACTTGTTCTATTAACTTCAGACTTGTCCTTCTCAAAACAAAAAAAAAAAAACTTCAGACTTGTCTATCATTGAAAATCAAGGATCCCGGAAAATAACATTCTCAATATTTAAATTGGCCTATAATTTTTTAATGAAGCCCATTTGTACTCATTGAAGCTCAAAAATCTCATTTTTGTTTTTTAGTCAGGGATATCAAGGCCTAAGAGACGCAAACATGTTGGGCCTTGATATATCCAACACTTTTCTTGTTTCCAAGTTCATTGGATTTTAAGACGTTTTGAACATTCTCAATGTTTAAATTGGCCTACAATTTTTTAATGAAGCCCATTTGTACTTACTAAAGCTAAAAAATCCCATTTTTGTTTTTTTGGTTAGGGACATCAAGGCCTAAGAGACCCAAACATGTTGCGCCTTGATATATCCTACATTTTTCTTGATTTCCAAGTTCATTGGATTTTAAGACGTTTTGCGCATGCCTTGCGCATGCATGCATGCGCAAAACGTCTTAAAATCCAATGAATATATCTAAATCTGATCAAGGATGGAGATTCAAGGGCTTAATTAATACTCAGTAATTGGATCACCATGTCGTGCGCATGTCCCTACCTATCCTTTACAACATTTTTTTTTAATTTGGTCACTAACATTTTAATTGTGTCAATTTAGTTCTTAACCTTTTAATGTCGTATCAACTTAGTCTTTGTTGTTATCTCATAGATGGAAAATTTTGACATGTCAAACGAGTTAAATAAAAAATTAATTTACTGCCACATCAACAAACACATGTCCTACCACGTTAATTTTTATTTTTTTAATCCAAATTAATTTAACCCAAATCAAATCTTTTTTTTTCTTTGATAAGAAAATTTGTAGATTTTATTAAATAAGGAGGACCCAAATTAAATCTAAAACACTTATCTCCCTAAAATCCAAAATCCCTAACGATGAGGATGGCAGCACATTCTCCTTCCAATGGCGCCTTCTCTCTTTCGAAAGTGTCTTCTCTACTCCAGCAGCCCCAGGTTTGTCTCTTTATCTCGCGATTTCTCTCTCTATCTCTAGTCCTTACTTCATGTTTGGCTCCCTCAAAATTCAATGATTTAGTCTTTTCCTCCTCTTAATTTCATATTTTCATTTGGCTCAGCTTTGTGTCTTTTGTATTTTTGTACTTTATATCACCAATTTTTTGCTTATATGTACTCTTTTTTACTTGTTTTTTATGCTCAATCTCGCATCAGTAGAGATTGGCCCTATGATTGCTGCAATGTAGAAACTCCATTTTTTTTTAACCCTTTAACTCCGTTTAGTCCACTGTGAATCTGTTTGGGACCATTTCTACCTTAAATGGTTGGACCTAGTTGTAGTAATATACACATGCAGACAAACACATTCAAATGAACCTTTGCATGAAAGTCATATGATTTAAAAGGCACCAGATTCACATAGAAAATTCAACAAAAGAGCCAAGGCATGGAGATGGTCAAGTTGTAATGCTTATCTCTTACAAGCTATAATGCTTATCTCTTTTTGTATATGTTGAAAAGAATTCTAAGTTAGATATATGCCTTCTGCAGCAGGAAACTCCCAGCATCAGGGGAAGCTGCAGGTCAGTGCAGCCCAGCGTGCATCGCAGCAGCAGGGTGCAGGCCAGCATGCACCACAGGAGCAAGATAAAGATGCAATTTACAGGCAATAGCAGAGTGTGTAAATTGCACCAGAACCAGCGTGCATCACAGCATCAATGGAAGAACAAAGATGCAATCATGAGTAATGAAGAATTACAAGACTTGATAGAACCAATACCTTATCATGATCAGATTATTCATTCAATTCAAGGGATGATGCCACGTGGGCTGGAAGTTACTAGTTGATATACATGTGTAATGATTAGGTAGATTTAGTTGTAACAGATTTTCCCACCAAAACAGGGAGTTAGTTATTTTTTGTTTGTATATAGAAGGATCAGGATAGTGAATTAGATCAATTAGTTGGCTTGTAATCTTTTCTAATAAATGGAATTCAGTTTCTATTAGAGAGAGAGTCTTGAATTTTACAGTATATTTTTGTATTTCTAATACTGTGAAAATTCTTCTGTACTAATTAGAGCCTTTTCTAAATTATCAAGTATAATTAATATGATGTGGCTGTACACTTAATATTTTTGGGACTTGGGCTGTCCACTATCACTCTCTGATTGTTTGGCATTTGTCTTTGATTTTTACTTTCGTCAACTGTTTGATGCAGCAGGCAAGAACAGTTGGGTTAATTGGCATGGATTGGTTTTAAAAAACCTTAGTTGCAAGAGAATGGTCACCTAAGTTTTGCTCAGCATTACTTTGGGGAAATAAACAAGCGAGTTTTTTATTATCTATTAGGCTTAATTTCAATACAGGGTAAGAGTAATTTTAAGCTTTTATTATGTTTTTCCTTAGATTTTGGTGGTGTAAGAGTAATTTTAGACACTCCTTAACCTGGGTGTCTAGGGGAAGTTTTTCTTAACACTTCAACAAACACTTTATTTTGCAGGTGGCAGCCCTTTCTATTTGTAAGTGAATGATTGTATTGATAATTGAACATTAGGGGTATCTCTCTCTCTCTCTCTATATATATATGTTAATATCACATTCTATGCGAAGACATTGTTTTCTATTGCAGACCATGTATTTTTAGATTTTTCTTACTTTTGAATTATTCAATGAGTTGTGTGAATCACTTTATTTTGTACGGAAGTGCTAGAAGGCTACTTGACAAACATTTGATGAGCTTATGAGAATAGCCGCTAAATTTTCAAAATTAGGACTTTGCATCGATATTTTGGTGTTTAATATTTTTGCTATTGGTGACTTATTCTCAATCTGTCATCAATCATAAGTTTCAGATGATGATTTCGTATAACACTTCTGTTTGGAGCTCAGATTTTTGACTGTTCTTTTATGCTTATGTATGTTCTCGTGGGTTTTTTTTTTTTTTTTGGTGGCTGTTCATGTGAAACTAATTGTAATTTATTTGTACCAAGTTACAAATGTCTTCATGTACCTCATATGGAGACTTGCAGCACAATGATGTTAGCTAAAAGGCCAACTAATGTACTAGTTTCAAATGATGTAATTTTGAGTTTGTAATAGATACTATGATGTAATTTGAGTTTGCAAATATAAACTATGGCAGTGGTAAGTGAATACCTGGGCTTTTTCTTTCTCAATGGATTTTGAATTACATGACTGGCCTTTCATCGGTGGAGGCTACTCTTTATAGAGGTTATTTCCAATATCTTGGACTCCAGAAAGAAATGAAAAAATGACTAAGTGACTATATCATGGGAATATTCCACTGCTGAATGGCGAGAACTTGGCTAAGCCCATTGAGAACTGCTTACTCGAGTATAATCATTCCATCGTAGACGGAAGACCAGCTCCAGTCTCGAGGCACAAGAGTGAAAGTGGGAATTGACATAGGGTGCTGTAAAGGCCATTCTTTAAAAGAGAAAGGTGAAGTCCTCCGTTGGTTTTACCTCCGAGAAGTGGGTTGGGACGGGCTTTGAAGATGGGTGTCAATTGCATCCTTTATTATTTGATCATGTTCTTTTCACCTTTATTTTTCACACTTATTTTTGGCATTAAGAAGTACCAAGTTGCAAAGGCAAGGAAGGGAAAGATACATGATAATGGAAAGCTTGGGCATCATATATAAAGATTATATGTACTTGCGCTCTTGAGCATAAAACTGCCTCAAATATAATGAGAAAAATGTTCCATTTAAATTTTAAACAAAATAGGGTCAGGAACATGTTCCATTTCACACATTTGGTAAAAAACTCAAAATGACACTAAACAAAAATATCCATTCAAACACATTGGCAATCATCCATATTTTTTGGCATTAAGAAGTACAAAACTACAAAGACAATAAGGAAAATAATGGACATGATACATAAAAACCGAAGTATCATAAAATGACACAAACAATAACATTCATTCAAACCTATTGGCAATCATCCAAATTTTTTGGCATTGAGAAATACTAAATTGTAAAGACAATAAAGAAAATATGAATGACAAAAAAAAAAAAAAAAAACCTGGACATCATAAAATGACACTAAAAAAAAATCCATTCAAACCTATTGGTAATCATCTAGAGTACTCAATAGTCAAATTACATGACATATCAAACTTGTCAATACACAGCATAACTTAAATTGAACATCCAAAGTGCATGAAACAAACTAGTAGTTGACTTAAAACATGAATCCATAATAGAATATAACTCAAAATAAACACTAATTCCAATAGGTCTTTAAAATGAACATAAATAAAAATTAGCCACGACTTCCTTTCTTTCCTTTCTCACTTTGTCCGCTAAATGATGGTGGTGTATGAACTGATTGCTAATTGCCAAGTATGTTGAATGTCTCCCTATACCTTGTAGTTTGACTAGCAACTATCAGTGTTTCATTGGTTATAGAAGTGTTTCCTTTCAATGAAGCAGGTGGACTCCATATTTCTAGAAGTGATACATTGCTGACCCAAGGCTTTATTTTCCCCCGTTGAGTATCAATTGCTTTTCTCCTAGGTCTCTTCGGCCTTTTACCTTGTGGTAGTGGAACGAATAATGGACCATTTTCAACATTGGTAAATGTCCTTGCTATTGCGGAGGTCACTCCTGTGGCTGTTGCATTTGCAGCTAATTGTGTATTTGCACCGCCTTCAAAATGTGCTTGTGCACTAGCAGTTGACCGTGGTATATTGCTACAAGTGGGTCCAATCATTTAAGGTAGAAATGGTCCCAAACAGATTCACAGTGGACTATAACGTAGTTAAAGGGTTTAAAAAAAATGGAGGTTATACATTGCAGCAACCATAGGGCCAATCACCACTAATGCGAGATTAAGCATAAAAAACCAGTAAAAAAAAAGAGTATAAAAATACGAAAGACACAAAACTGAGCCAAATGAAAATATGAAATTAAGAGTAAGAAAAGACTAAATCATTGAATTTCAAGGGAGCGAAACATGAAGTAAGGATGAGAGACAGAAAGAGAGAAATCGCGAAATAAAGAGACAGACTTAGGGCTGCTAGAGTAGAGAAGGCTGCCAGAAGAGAGAAGGCGTTGCTGGAAGGAGAAGGCATTGTCGTCCTTACCGTTAGGGATTTTGGATTTTAGGGAGATATGTGTTTTAGATTTAGTTTGGGTCTTCCCCTATTTAATAAAATCTGCAAATTTTCTATTAAAAAATAAAAAAATAAAGACAATTTGATTCGGGTTTAAAAAAAACTAACTTGGCAGGACATGTGTTTGTTGACGTGACAATAAATTAATTTTTAATTTAGGCCGTTTGACATATCAGACTTTTTCATTTATGAGATAACGGCAGAAACTAAGTTAATACGACACTAAAATGTTAAGAACTAAATTAAAATATAGTGTAAATGATAAGGACTATTTATATAGTTTACCTTTTTATTTTTTATTTTTTTATTTTTATTTTTTGCAACAAAGACGGTCTAGCGTCATAAACTAATAGTCTAGAGAGGAGAGAGAATGGTGGAAGAGAGAGGGAATAATAAATAGCAAAGAAAGTTATATATAAGCTAATAAGCTACAATTGTGATCTATTTTTACATGATATTGTAGCTAATTATATAATTTTGAATAGTTATGTAGGAGCATTTTTTGTGTGAAATTTTTTTTTTGATAAGTTTTTTTTTTGGGTGAAATTACACCATAGTATTTATCTATTTTACATTTTTAGTGGGTTTTAGATTAATGGTTTGATTTTTGCACCAGAACCAGATCTCCCCCACGTGACAGTAATGACCAGCTTGTTCCTTGTTAAGGGTTGGTTCAGGTAGGCCACCAAGGCGCCAACGAAACTATCACTAAAATGAAAAAAGAAGATGGAATTGTCTATGGTTTCCCTTTGCACCCAACCATAAATCTCCACCTAAACCAAGCCAGCAAAGATAGAAAGTGTTTGACAAAAAGGAGTTATAAAATCCAGATGAAATGACATTACTGCCCTTCTCAGTACCACTTGGCCTATCTTTATTTGCCTCCCAATTACTCTGTCAGTGTAGACAATAAAAACCTTAAAAAAACACAAAAAAGAAAGAGAGAGAGAGAGAACTGGCGATGGAAACTATGCTGATTGTTAAAATAAGTGGCTGTCTCTCAAATCGTATGAAACAAATCGCCGACCAACATAGCACAAAGCTGGTGAGAAACACACACACACACACACACACAACACACAGAGACATAGCAATTAACACAAAAACACATTCAATGTAAATACAAATACACACGAAACCTTTGCTGTTGTTGAGTGATGTTGTTCCTCAATTTCTCCGTCCACTCTCTCTCTCTCTCTCTCTCTCTCTCTCTTCATTTCTTTTCCACTTCTCTTTCTCTCTCAAGTCTTAAGTCTCAACTCAAATGGCCATCATTGTTGGAGCTGCCACCGCTTTATCAGCCTCCAAATCCTTTGATTCCGGAAAACTCCACCTACCATCTCGCAGATCTTTCTCAGTCTCAGGTAATTCAAACCCAAATGCTATTTGTTGTGTTCTTTCTTGGTCTCACTCTTTAATTTTGTTTTAAAAATCTAATCTTTGTTTATGTTGTGTTTGATTCAGATAGGAAATGATGCTTTTTGGTTGTCAGATCTGATGGAAGTGCGGTCGATAAAGCTCACAGGGCTCAGAAATCGATTACTAACGCAGTTGCAGTTAACCATCTTTCTCGCACTTCCTTATATTTACATGTTTTTGAATAAAATTGTGTGGAATTATGTAGGAATTGGCTTTTTTTTTTTTTTTTTTTTTTTTTTTTTTTGTGGGCATTGAAATTTGATTCTGGTTGTGGGATTTTTTTTTTTTTGGGTAGACTAAGGCGGATAGTTCTGCCGCTTCTACAGCTTCGAAACCCGGGTATGGTTCGTTTTTTGTGATTATGAGGACTGTTTGGTTGTTCTGATTCATTTGTTAATCAAGGCAACCATAATTTACATTAGCAACAGATAGTGGGATTTTGTATTGATAGCTGAGTGGATTATGCTTCACAAGTTTGCACCATGGTAGCACTGCTTATGATTACTATGTTTTGGTTTTTAATATTCAATGATTGATTTTGGACCATGGATTGATTACCTATATGATACTAATATAATTATTATTTTGGGACCATGACTCCCTTCTTTATATGATTCAAGTTCTTTATTTATTACTTCTATTACAATGATTTCTTTGCTTGTGAAGAAGTTCAGTTTTAGTTATGAAAATTACCTGAACACACTGGACCACCGGTGGAAGGCCTTCAGTGTTTAGTCAATCTAATGAATAAATCGGTTGATTCTTTCGTGTTTTCTGATTCGTAACTAAGATGGATGTAATTCAAAATTTGGTAAAAATTAATGGGGAGTTTTACTTCATTTATGATAGTGCTCAAACTATTCAATCTGAGATGTTTCTACTTAGAATTTCAGAAAACCAAAACAGTAGCTATTCATTAAGAATAATTGTGCGCTTCAAGATGGGTGAAAATTTGTTTTTACTTTAAATTTTCAATATATGTTCTACAGTCTCAATATAAGGATTTTTGGTTCAAACTGAGCCCAATTTAGGTTATACTTAAACAACTAATTTTCATTATAGATTTTGCCAAAGGGCTAGGGTCAGATATGGATTTGAATCTAGCTCATTCTATTCTCATTAACAGAACTTTGATACACCAACATACAAATTAATATTTCTAGACTTGTAAGACCTTTTATGTGTGTGAGAGAGAGGGAGGGATGTGGATGGGGCTCTTGACGCACCAGATGTATAAAAGAAAAAGAAGCCATGGATGTTTGACGCCATGAAACTAATTGTAAAAGATTCTATGAGCAAACATTTTTTCAAGTACATCTTTTAAATGTATTAAATTTGCTGGACATTTTTCTCTTGCCTCTTTCAAATATTTCAAATGATTATGACTTTTCATCTCTTGTGTTGAGAGGTTTCTATTCTAAATTTGAAACCTAATGCATCACGGTGCGTGAGCTAGAACTTAAACAATCTCTCATTTGTACTGATGCTTGATAAATCATTAACACCCTGACAAGATGTCTCAAGCAGATTTGGTAGTGAAGTTATTCATATAATTTATTGTTTTTAATTGCAAGATATGACTTTTTATGCTTGATAACTCAATTTTTTTTTTACCAGTATTAGATTCATGTCAAGGGGTTAAGATAAATATTAATATGGCTCTCTTTAAAAGTATATGTGCTTCTTATAGCAAACCACAGATGCCTTAAAGAGCTGTCTCAGTCAGACCTAACTCAGATGTGATAATCATGTTTTCTGTATATTCATTTTTGAATTGTAAGATGTTGATTAATATGTTTGAGATCTGATTAAGATGTTCTATAATGCTACAACTTTTTAGATAAAGACTACATCCCCCCCCCCCCCCCCCCCCCCCCCAAAAAAAAAAAAAACGAGCTTTTTTCTCAGTATGTTCTGTATCAGAAGTGTTGGATATTTCTTTTTTTAATCTTTAGTAAGAGTGGTTTCGGATTTTTGAATCCTCTATTCTGTGTGCAGACTTATTTTCATATTCATCAACGTATCTCCAAAGTGTTGATTTGAAAATTCTTTTTATGTGCATGCCATGTCTCTGCGGTTATTTTTCTATTGATATTCATGAGTGGGTAGTAACTAAAATTGATTTCTATTTCGTACGTGCCTAATAGAACTATGTGAATAGCATCATATTAATATTTCTGTGTATTTTCATTCTTTTTCTTAGTACTATTTCAGGGTAATAATCAGTTTGTGTAATATCCTCAGGCATGAACTTTTGCTTTTTGAGGCCCTACAGGAAGGCTTGGAAGAAGAAATGGACAGGGATCCCACTGTATGTGTAATGGGTGAAGATGTGGGTCATTATGGAGGATCATACAAGGTGACCAAAGGCCTTGCTACCAAATATGGAGATCTCAGGGTTCTTGACACTCCTATTGCTGAGAAGTGAGAACTCCTTTACAGGTATGGGTATTGGAGCTGCCATGACTGGTCTGCGGCCAATTGTTGAGGGAATGAACATGGGATTTCTACTTCTAGCTTTTAACCAGATCTCTAACAACTGTGGCATGCTCCACTACACATCTGGTGGTCAGTTCAAAATCCCAATTGTTATTCGTGGACCTGGTGGAGTTGGTTGGCAACTTGGGGCTGAGCATTCCCAACGTCTTGAGCCATATTTCCAATCAATCCCTGGAATTCAAATGGTTGCATGCTCGACCCCACATAATGCAAAGGGCTTGATGAAAGCTGCAATTCGAAGTGAGAACCCAGTGATACTATTTGAGCATGTTTTGCTTTACAACCTCAAAGAGAGAATCCCAGATGAAGAGTATGTATGTTCTCTTGAAGAAGCTGAAATGGTTAGGCCTGGGGAGCATGTCACTATTTTAACCTATTCCCGGATGAGGTATCATGTAATGCAGGCTGCTAAAACTTTGGTGAACAAGGGCTATGATCCTGAAGTAATTGATATCAGGTCACTGAAACCTTTTGATCTTCACACAATTGGGAATTCAGTGAAAAAGACACATCGTGTGCTGATTGTGGAGGAGTGCATGCGGACTGGTGGTATTGGTGCTAGTTTGACAGCTGCTATCACTGAGAATTTCAATGATTATTTGGACGCCCCCATTATATGTTTGTCATCACAGGATGTGCCAACTTCATATGCTGGGACATTGGAGGAGTGGACTGTGGTTCAGCCTGCCCAGATTGTAACAGCCGTTGAGCAGCTTTGCCAGTAATTACTCCAACAGTTCTGAAAGAGCTGTTGTTTTCCATCCTGAGCACGCAATCTTCTTTACAGCTTCGTTCTAGAAATCGTTATCTAATTTTAGATTTTGTTGGCAATTATTGTGTTTTCTGAAATGTGCAACTATTCATTAAGGTATTTTTCTATGTTGCTGTATTCCTTTACTTTTGGTTTGCAAGATATTTATCATGAACTATTCATTGCCTTTCATCCTCAATTACTGGTTGCCTTTAGATCAAGATAGGCTTATATTATAAATTTTCTTATTCACTCCTTGGAATGTGCAACTTCAAGATATTTTATGTTATTTATAATCAAAGAAGGGCGTGTAGTGGTAATGCTGAAATGGCTGCTCTTGGTAATACAGTTTATGCTGGTGGTATCATCCACCCACCAGCTATCTGAATGCGTTTTGGTTCATTGGAAGATTAAAAGTATGTATTTGTGTGTGCTACGGCGTTTTGTAATGCCTTGATTTTAGCATTTAAGTGACTAAAAAAAACTCAGAAGCGTGGATAAAGGAGGAGCCAAAAACCCTTGTAATTGAATTTCTTATTTATTGTGAATGATATCAATTCCACTTATCTTATAAATCCGATTCTAACTATTTCCTATCTTCTGATCCGACTCAAGATCTGTTTGAGACCAGTTTATTTAGTTGAAATTGAAAATTTTTTGTTGAATATACTGCAGATAAAGTTAAAAAGTAGCTAAAATAGTATAGTAAGACTCATAAATAATACTAAAAAATACAATGAGACCCATAAACATAAACAGTAGCAAAAATATGCTAAATAGTAAAAAAAAAATTGACTTTTTAAACCAATACCAAATGCACACTCAAGGAGAAGCCCAAAGTGTCTTCCAAACTATCCAATATGATATTTTTGAAGGAGACTCCAAAGGTGTCATTGAAGCATTGAAGCATTGTTGAATCTGCACTCCACCCCTTGGTTTTTACCTTTTAGCTTCTTCTCCAAATTGAATACACTACCTCTCTTGTTGGGTTTTCTTTTAATATCTTGAAATGTAAATTTTTTGTTGCGCAATGTGGCCCGTTGGATACGTATTGTGATTGAGATGGGCCTATTTCAACCTCATCTCTCTATTTTTTTTTTTCTCTCGTTAATATATTCTTATACATAGAATAAAATAAAACAAACAATTTCACTACTTTATATTACAAAGATATCAATGTCCACCCAAATAATTTCATGCCAAATCATTCGGCTTTATGGTAGATTGGCTCGATTGGTAGTCTATATACATGTGATATCTATTTACAGATGGACCCAAAAGAAAAATAAAGATGTCCATTTTTTGAAATTCTAAAAAAAATATATATTTTTTTAAATATTATTCTTTCGCCTATGGAGATGCCATGTGATATGTATATTGGAGATAGAATATATTACTTCTAATCTTTGAAATATTAAAAAGGTGAGATTTTAATGCCTGCCTTAACTTTGATTCTTAAATATTTAAAAAAAAAAAATTCATCTATTCCTTTTATTCTCCTTAATTACTTAGTGGAAGGAAAAAGGAAAAGAGATCAAAAATAATAATAAAAGAACAAACAAACCTTAAGGTCTCTTGTGGGCTTCGTCCCATGGTTGAGCTTGGGGTTTATATTTGTAAGACATTCATTTACTTCTCTCATTCTCCTTAATTACTTAAAAAAAAAAAATTAAATAGTAACGATTTAATGTTTATACATAATACTGTTGCAAATTACATTGCATGTCCAAACAAAATCAAAATATACATAATATTTGTTATGTCTATTCTTTATTTTTTAGTAAATGATTATTTTTCTTAAAAATCCACCGACTTTTACAAGTTAATGTTTTTTTTTTTTTTTTTTTTTTAGTGTTTATACATAATAATTATTTTTATCCATTCTCACTAATTTAAGTTACAATGAATTTTTTTCATAAAAAAATTAAAATAAACATTAAAAAATTTATGTTTTTTTGTTGTTATAATTATTTATATTGTAATTGTTGAAATTATTGTTTCTTCTGGTTATTATTATTATTATGAGCCACCATCTTGGTTAAATAGAATAAAAAGTACAAGAAATAGCACCAATTAACAAATCTAGTAGTTCATCTTCTAACCAAACTCATCTCATTCATCTCCCCGCTAGCCATTTTATGATCATCATAAATTTCATGGAATTAATTTCAATGAATTTTTTATTTGCTCTTTCTTTACGTTTTCTCCCCTTTGACTATATATATCCCCATTATAGCTGCCAAAAGAGAAAAAAAAAGAGAAAGAACCAAAAAAAGTCTTTGAAAACATTTGATCCCTAGACATGAATTATGTTAAAAAAATGGGTGTTCAAAAGGTGAATTTTTTTTTTTGGTATAAAAAAATGAGATTAAATGAATTTTTAAAATATAATTAACTCTAGGAATCTTCAATTTTATCAAGTAATAAAGAAAGTGAAACTCAGTTTTAAAAATATATTATAGAATGATGAAACTTTTCGTTCATTACAATTGCTTAAAAGGCCAATGAAATTGATATATCAAATGGAAATAAAACACTGTAGAATACTGCACAATTAATGACAAAAGGAAAGGGTGACGCTCATTCTTTTTAAGTTTTCACTTTGTTTTTGTTTTTTATTTATCAATCTAGTATGTGTTTGGATTCAACTGAATCTTGTATCTGCGTTTCATGTTTTTCTTTTTTCTTTTTCTTTGCGCGTAAACAGTAACATCACATGGGTTTATTGTGCAGGAGACAAAAAATATTGTTTATCACTGTTCACAGCACGTACTAAAAAAATATTAAAAATGGGTTTCACGGTATTATTTACACATTTAAAAATTATTTTGTTACAGTGTATTCAGTTTCAACAACAATAAGTTCAATCTAAACGGACCCATAATATACTAGAAATAATGCACAGATGAAATTGCCAATTATTTTAAACCATAATTGAGTGAAAAAAAAATGTTATCAAAATTCATCTGTGATTAATTAGTGAGTTATGCATACAGTAATGCACACGGGAGATGTTACAATTTTATCATATTTTGTTGTTCATGTAGTATTATGATTGTATTAAAAATTTACAATATTGTTAAAAAAAAAAAGATTTAAATATAAACCACAGACAATTTTTTTTGTTATGTCAACACCAATAACAATAACAATTACAATCACAATAAACGTTACGATAACAATATCAATAGTTATAAGAAAATTAATAACAAAATAATAATAATTTTTTTTATGTTTATTATAATTTTTTTTATGCAGAGCTCATTCCAATTGTACTTAATGAGATTAACATAATTATTGGCAAGTGAATTGAGTGTAAAGTTGAAGAATCCAAATTCAATTATATTCTAAATTGGATTTCAATTGGAGTCCAATTTTTCATCACGTGTCTATCTAAGTTTTTAATTTTTGTGGGAATTGAATTATTGGATGCAAAAACTGTAGAGTTTAAAACCAATTAAATTCTAAATTATACATATAATGAGAAACTATTACATATTTTAAAAATGCATGGTTTAACAAAGTATAAACTAATACCATGTATAATTTGAATCTCTTTTAAAAAAATTGTGTAATTTGAACTATATAATTATGACTATTTTTAATTATACTTGTTCATTATCACAAAGCTACACACTAGTATAAATATATTAAACGAAAACTTGTAGAATCTGTTGGATTTTGGATAAATTAAAGCACCTACTAAATTAAAGAATCACTACTCTTGTAATTGAATTTCTTGTTCATTGTGAATGATATTAGTTCCACTAATCTAACTAATCCGACTCTAGCCACTTCCTTTCTACTGATCTGACACAAGGAGAAGCCCAAGCTATCGTCCAAGCTATTAAACATGCAGTGTTCCATAAGTTCCAGTACAATATTTTTTGAAGGGGACTACAGAGGTGCATTGAAGCATTGTTGAACTTGAATCTACATTCCACCCCTTGGTTTATAGCTTCTTTATTTTAAAATTGAAAGCTACTTTACACTCTTCTCTTGTTAGGATTTTATTTTTGTTCTCAGATTGTGAATTATTAAAAAAAAAATTCCACAATATGATCGCCTGGGTTGCATATTGTGATTAAAATGAGTCTATTTCCTTCTCCTCTCTTTCTTCTCCTTTTTTTATTTTTTTATTTTTTCCATACCATTCAAGGGAGAAACACTTACATACACAGTACGGGTTACATCATACCAGCAGCAACTGTAGAAACCCAACAAAAATGAATTAGCTCACGGGTTGCCAATTTAGCTACAGTCCAAGGCTCTTTAACAACCACATGGGGATCATAAAGCATATCACAATGAAAACCAGTATTAGACAAAAAACTCTTCCTTCTCCTTGATTCTCATTAATATATTCTTACCCATTGAAATAAAAAAAAAAACCCAGTTCCACTACTTTATAGGTCACAAGAATATCAATGTCTACTCAAATAATCCAGTGAGTAGAACACACTCTCCTCAAAGTAGAACACTCTCTCCTCTCCCTTTCTCTCCCACTTCAACCGGTGTCTCTCAAGCTCCACGCTTCCCTCAACCTCATTGTCACCGCTGCCTGCGAGAGAGAGAAAAATGGAGTCGTTTTCTGAAGCTCCACCTGGCGATCCAAAGGTCGGAGAGAAGATCTTCAAAACCAAGTGCACCGTTCACAAGCAAGGTATTCACTTTTTTTCTGATTTAGAGTAAGATGTACCTGAAGAATTTGCTACTCTGGTACTGAATTTTAGATTTAGATTTATATTTGGAGTGTAAGACATTAGATTTGGAGTGATTCTTACCCGCAAAACTTACTCTCCAACAGTACCAATTATCTAATAAAACTAAGAGTTTAAATTTGATAAGGAGCTGGTGTAAAACCATTAGTTTACTCCTCCAATACCATATGATACCACATCAGCATTTTATAAATTATTGAATAGAGCCTCCCACACACAATATTTCCTCCCTATTACAGAAAATCAAATCCTATTGAGTTAAAAACTCTTGCTTCTACCATGGAAGAACCACCACCTTCAACCCCAAAATCTGGAAAAAGAGACCACCACTAAACTCATCCCTCCAATTCCATTAATAAAAAAAAAAAAAAATCCCTTTATCAAACAAATCATATCTTAAAGTTTTTCTTCCCAAAATATCGCCTATGTTGCTAGACGGTGGTCCGTGATGCTGGTGATTATAGAGCTTGCCCATAAGAACATCTCCATCTATCTAAGAGCTTGAACAAATAAATGAACCTTGCACGCAATCTCTGAACTGAAAATCTTTTGGAGTTTAGCTTGAAACCTCTGCTTCCATTACATCTCATTCTCCTGCGGTCCTACCGTTCTCAACCTTCCATCGTAGTAGGCTAGGAGCTTTGGTTTTTTTAATTGAATGGGATTTGATTTTTTGTAATAGGAAGGAAGTATTGTGTGTGGGAGGTTCTATTCATTTATTTGTGTAATGCTGTGAAATACTAATGTGGTATCATGCTATTGGAGGCTGTAAACTAAGAGTTTTTACTCCTAATCCTTATAGAATTTAAACTCTAAAACTAAACAATAAAAATTAGAGAAAACATTAAGTCAGGTTATGACGTAAAACACTAATTTTACGCCATCCAATGGCCCTTTGCCACGTCACCCATCACTTAAATCCCTAACAGAGAAAGAGAAACAAAATGATTTCCCAAAAAAAAAAAAAAAAAAGAAGCTCTCGCCGTTTTCCTCTGCTTCACCATGCTGTGTCCTCTGTTGTGACCACGAAACACTCTAAAGTATGTTTGGTTGCCAAGAAACCGAAAAAACAAAAACGAAAAAGAAAAAGAAAAAGAAAATCCTATATTTTTCTAGTTTTACTCAAGAGGATGGGATAAAACCCAACAACAGTAACAACAACAATAATAATACTAAAAAAACACAACAATTCAACACAATAGACTTAAAATTCTTCACTTATTTCCCACCCACATCTTCAATTTTCTTTTCCTCAAGTTTTCTCAGCAACCAAAAAACAACCAAAAAAAAAAAAAAAAAAAGAAAGACAGTGAAATCAATAAAGACCCACAATTTTTTTCAGTACCCAAAAGAGAAAAGAAAGAGAAAAACTCAAAAAGGGTAGGAAAGGAAGGCTAAAAAACCAATGAAGCAATTGAGTTTGATGTTGGCTTAGGTGCGTTCAGCGAAGAGCTCAGCGCTTTCAAGGTTTTGCTTGATGGCCTAGGAGTAGAGCTCGGCCGCGAGCTCGAAGTGTTCGTCGATGTAGGCCTCCTTGGCCTTAATTTCCAGATCGGATGCCATGGATGGCTTGCACACAGAGAGAGCGAGAGAGAGAGATAGGAAGATACAGAGGAAAGGAAAAGTCTAGAGAAAGAGGAAAGAAAAATAGCGTGATTTTTTTTTTTTTTTTTTTGGAAAATCGTTCTGTTTTTAAGTGATGAGTGACGTGGCAAAAGGCTAGTGGATGGCGTAAAACAAGTGTTTTATGCCACAGCCTAACCTAATGTTTTTTCTAAAAATTAATATCAACTTTTAACAAAATAATATGTCCATGTAAATTAATATTTAAGCATTAAATCAGTATCAACATAAAATTCACAAATTATAAGCTATCCAAATGTATAAGCATTAAAAAAAAAAAAAATTCATTTTCTATATATGTATATTTATAATATAATATAATATAAGAGAATTAATTGAGTGTCACAACTCTTAGCCTACTTGATTATGTAGTCGAAATTCTACATTGTATTATACTTGGGTGATGCACAACTTATTTAAAATTTATATGGAAATAAATTATAATCATGTTGATAATAAGTGAGCTATATGATAAAATGGATTAATTGTATAATATATGTAACTTCGTGCAAGTATGGTATATAGTATATAAATTTTATTATATATATTGAATTAAATTTATTTAAACTGCCACAACATTTAGTAATAGAATTACAGTGGAAGAGAATTTATATTTTAGATGATAGAGTTTTATGTAGAGTAAATTATTGGTAATATTTTTTTTAATTTTCAATAACCAAACAGTTTAAACACTTGTCACAAAGAAAGAAAAAAGTTAATAATGCATTCTATGAAACCCAAGAAATAGCCTTGGTATAGATATTGAATTATAAAAAATAAAAAAATAAAAACCAAAGAAGTAAAATGGGAATCTACCTCCAAATCCGATATTAATAATAAGTAAAAGGACGAATATTAAAATTGAGTTAAAAAATGAAATTGAGATAAAATGGGAATCTACCTTAAAAGCCTATACAACTTTTCTTTACATCCTTGGGATTGAGTGTCAAGAGTCTTCAACAATCTTAGAACCTATGGAATCTTCCATGACAACACTGAAAAAGGAAAGAAAAGAAAATATAAAATAACATTTATATAGCAATAACTAAAATTGAAAATGCAAATCAGAAAGAAATTAAAATCTAAGTTAAAAAAATAGAATAACATAGATTACAACCTTTGAATTGTATGTCAATTTAGGAGTCTTCAAAAATTTTATAGGATGCTTGCTTGGAATCACCTATGAAAAAATCGAAAATAAATTTTAAGAAAAAACTATTACAACATATAACAAATGGAATGAAACATATACCAATAGGTAAAATTGAAAATATAAATCAGAAAGAAAAATAAACTAAATTAAAAATAGTACCGTATATTATACAACCTTTGAATTTAATGTCAATTTAAGAGTTACCTATGACAAAATTGAAATAAAAATAAAATAATAGATCTAAAACTATATAAAAGAAAGTGAATGGAACATGAATTTCATCAATCCTTTAAGAGATCTGATCCCCTAATAAAAAACAACAATTTTTTACTCCATAATGAAAAACAACACTATTTCAAAAGTACTAAGAATTAGCTTTCAATTCCTATTAAAAAAAAAAAAGTATGAGAATCACTAACCTTTGTTGTTTGTTGTTGGACTAAGATTGTGATAGGGTGATAGATCGAACATATTAATAACACAAATTTCCTTACCTTTCCATCTTAATGTTACAAATTGCATCTAGATTGTACTTACCTTTTGTGGTGGCATAACATCTATTATCTTAGATTCACTGGATACAATAAACGATTTTTGCCCATGCAAAGTAGATGGAACATAACCTAATTGATATAGAATTTTAAGATAGAGAAACTGCACAATTTTTTTTGAAAAGATTATTACAAAGTACTTTTCTTTAGTTGCTTTATAACTTCTTTGGATAAAGTTATGCTAGCTGATAACAACTTCTTCTTCTTTGTGGGTTTTTATTTTATTTTAATTACAATGATCTTTTAGATAAATATAACATATTATTTGTTCTTATCAACCTTTCTTCTATTGTTTTATCACTTCTTAGGATAAATTAGTTTTGTTCTTTGTGTATTTATTTTATTTTGTTTTCAAATTTCTACGTTTGATAAATAGGTTTTAATAAAAAAAAAATATCATATCCTATTTCCTTACAGATCAATCATGTTTTTTTTTGGTTTTTACCTTTCATTCTATTCATAATTTCATATGACCTTTTTTTTTTAAGTTTGGTAATATAACACATTGATTAACAATTCTATTTTCAATAGCATTTAAATCTTACATCAAATGGGACCATAACAATATATATTCTTATAAATAAAAAAAAACTCTATCTTATCTCCTTATTGCCTCATTCACACGTTTTTATTTATTTATTTATTATTATTATTATTATTATTATTATTATTATTATTATTTTAACATTATGTTGATATGAACATTTTTTTTTTCATTCTATCCATAAAAATATGACATTTTTTATTCTATTTTTTTTCATGGGATAACAGCAAACACGTTAATTAGAAGTCCTAATTATAATAAGATATAGTGATATACATAATATTTTATTTTTATTTTTATTTTAAAAAATTCTTTGATTTTTCTTGCATTTTACAACAAGTGTAATTCAACTTTAATCAAATTAATATTTTTATCTACTTAGAAATTATAGTTGAAGAAAACTTATGTATACTTTTTCTTAAAATCTAAAAATTTAAGAAATTTTTTACAATTTGGTGCCGCTATTTGGCGCAACCACGGCGTCCAAGCCCAACTTTTATTATATATAATATGATATATATATATATATATATATATATATAAAATATTTTTTTATTATTTATTTTATGAACTCATATACTTCAGATCTTAGATGTTTAAATAAATATATTCTATTTTTTTTGAAAAAATTTGGGAGGCCAAGGCTCCCTTCGGCCTAAGGGTCATTAAATAGCCCATAGCCCATGGCCCAACTTAAAAATCTGATAGTCTATCGGGCTAATGGACGGCTCGGCCCATTGTTATTGAGGCCTATGGGTAGCCCATTAGTCCAGTGGGTTAGACTGTGGGCTAGTTTTTATGCCCATAGGCACTTGGTGGGCTAGCCCAGTAGCCTAGCCCATTGACCCAACCCATTGCCCAGTCCAATAACTTAGAATTTTTAATAAAAATATATAAGAGGTGTATGAAGGATTGATCTTGAGATATTGTAGAAGAATTTTTAAGAGAACTCTCTCAGCCACTAAGATACTTAAAGTAATTGTGCTAAACTTAGTTTACTAAATACATATTTTTCTAGTAGTCTAGCAAATTTGAATTAACCATTTATTTTTTTTATTAAAGATAAAAATAAAAAAATATTTGAAGCCTTAATAAAAAAAATTAAATAAGTTTCCATTAACAAAAACGAAATTAAATAGATTTGACTGTAAAAAAAATTGTAATTAAGTATTAAATTCTTTGATTCTTTCCTTAAAAAAAAAAAATAGATTGATTATTCCCTTATTAAAAATTGATTCTTTCTTTCTAAAAATAATAAAATAATATACTAACACAATCTCATGGGTAGCCATTAGGCTCAACCCAGTAGCCTAGCCCGTTAAAGACAAAATGGGCATTGATCATGGGCAGGGTCGTGGGTTGGGGTTTTCTCTTTGGCACAGTCTGACCCGGCCCGTTAACTAGTTCATAGCCTATTATGCCCAGCCCATTATGCCCCTAGGCCAAGTAAAAATAGGCTGAGCCAGCCCAACCCGACCCATTGACAACCCTTCGGCCCCAACTTGGCTCTACCACTAAACACCATATTGTTTATCTAGAAAAAACCATCCTAAAACTGTGCTAGCTACATGTGTAGTCTATTACTCTATGTTCTTATTATTTTAAGTAAAAAAAAAAAAAGTTGATTTTGAAGTAAATCTTAACCTAGGCCATCTTAAACCTAGGGAAATTCAATCCTTTGAAGTAAAAAAGAAGTTATATTTGTTAACCAAATATGTAATTTCTTAATCAATGCCCTAATAGCTAGACATATACATCCTAAAAGTTACAGACCAAATACATTATTTACCCTTAATAATTTCTTGCAAATCTCCTTGTTAATGATATTTTACTATTCTTTGTCGCCACTTTAAATGCTCTAACATAAATTTGTTGTGTCAATGTTGACAAAATGAACTTAGACCATCTAATTTGAGGAAAAGCCTTTGCTTGCTGCTACGCTATTGAAATAAACCTAGACCATTGTATATTCCTAAATCCTAATCCTACTTCCAAAGAAAAGAGAAATATCTTGGGCATTATCTAGTATACATGAAGTTTAGAGCATCGATTCACATTCGTTTATTCATTTTTCTTCTATGAATTGTCTCATCATCAAATATCATTTTTGTACTTAGCTATTCACTCTTACCATATATAACCACTCTTATAATTATTTAATAAGTGTAATGAAAAATTACATACACCCAAATAAAATTGTATTGACGCCCTCCATATAATATATATATATATATATATATATATAATAGATTTTATTAATTTGCAAGTGATAGATTTTATTAGTTTGGTATATATCTAAGTTTTTTTTTTTTTTTTTTTTGGTTACTTAATTGTGTGCAGATCTGTACCAGCCCATGCCTAGCTCCAACTTTTCCTTGTTCACCATGCAAATTGTTTTTATATTCTCTCTTTCTATGGTCCCCCTCATGATCCTAGCATGTCCAATTAATTTTGGATATGTGAGGAATATCACTTGGTATGATCCCACTTGCTTTAATGCAAGCTCTCTAGTTTCTAATGAAAGTCAATGTTGTCATACAATTAAATCATTGTTTTCCTTAGGTTTAGCACGACACTTAAATGTTTCTTCAATGTTTTTACTTCCTGATAACCATACTTCTGTGTCCTGTTTGAAGGATTTCCAAGTAGAGTTAGGTTCCCTGGAGGTCCCAACTCATTGGGTTTCTACTTGTTTGGACCTAGAATATTTTGTATCTAGTCCTAGCTTTTGTGATAGGATTGAGTCATTAGATGATTGGTTTAGGATTGTAGGCAAACAAACATTAATTAATTCTTATTGCAATGATAACCTCAACCTCTCTGATTTTCATTGCAAAAATTGTTTGAGTGCAATTAGATTAACTCATCAAAATGGGTTAATGCTGATTGACCATTCTAGGGGGGAATCTTGCTTACTGTTAGCTCAGCTTTATGCAGCTGGTTCAGTGAATGTCCATGGCCCTGAGAGCAAAGATGTTGCAAGTTGTATTTTTCAATTGAATGGTCCAATTGTAAACGTGCATTATCATAGCTTTCTTACTAAACATAAATATGTATGTAGATATATAATTTTACCTTCTGCTCTACTCTTGGTGTTGGGGGCCTGGATTTCTTTTAGAGATTGGGTTATCAGGAAGTGTAAGATTATGTAAAAATTGGGCTGTTGGATCTTGTATGCTTACACTTAAGTTTTTTAATGAAGTTGGACAAACTAATATTCATCAATCGTGTTAGGTTTGGTTTTCTTTCATTTCAATTTTACTATTATTATGATTGAGGCATGCAAGTACACTTATTTCTATTGTTTAGAAACAAAAAAGGATAAAACTTATTAAACATATTTTATTCCACATAACCGTATACACACAAATCAAATGTCAATATTTCTAGATTCATTTTTATTTTTATAATTAATTAAAAAAAATTTAGTTAAATTTATTGTGGAAATTTACGTTTTTTTTTTAATTTTTTAATTTTTATTTTACCTAACCATTTTTCAAAAACACTCATGTGGTTATTTATTTCATCTAATGTGACTAACAGTCAAAATTATTTAAAAAAAAAAATGCCACATAGTATGTCATGAAACCTAAACTAATTTAAAAAAAAAAAAAAAAAAAAAAAACTGAATTGAATTTTCCAGCATGAGTAAAGGCTTTACTTTTGACCTAAACTAAAATACTTCGAAATTTTGAAAAGTACCATAATAGCATTAAAGCCACTCAATATGGTATTAGAGTGATATTTTGGTTCTTTTTAGGGATTTTGAGAATATTTTGGTTGTGTTCTCTAGAGGTACAAGGGACAATTAAATTATTTTTGACATCTCATGGGTGGTTTAATCAAATTTTATTTATATTTTTTATGTTTCAGTGGAATTTTTCTTTTGAAAATATTTTACAACAAAAGTTACAAAACAAACTATTCCTTAGTCGCATTGGTATCATCTTCACATTAATAAGGTTTTTAGACTCGGACCGTTTATTAAATCGTAAAAGGGAGAGGTTCAAGGTTTTTAAGGTCGAACCGAGGTCGAATTGGGGTCGAACCGTGATGATGTCATAATTAATTTAATAATGATTTTAATATAAATAAATATATTAAATTAGTATAAATAGAAAATTTAACTAAAATTATCCAATTAAATATAAATATCTATATTTCAAATATATATTTTCATATCATAACTTTTACAAGACAAATAAGAAATATCAAATCCTAAGCAAATTTAAATATAATATCTATTTATTTATTTATATATTGATTAGCTAAACTTGTAATAATAATAATAATAATAATAATTATTATTATTATTATTATTACTACAATATAAGAATTAGAAAGACACTCAAATAAAATAAAAATAAATTATTTAATAATTTAAAATTGAAATAATTTTTTAATAATTTTTTTAGAATGAATTATTTAATAATTATTATATGCTTAATTGTAAATATTAATTAAAATTAGAGCAATAATAGGAATATAACATTTTATACAAATTTTGCCACAATTTGCCACGTGATAAGATGTAAGTGGTAGAGATGTAAACCCATAATTTTTTTTTTTCATTACTCACACTTTGCCTTGTATCAAATTATAGCAAAAAATTGTGTAAAATATTAGAGAAATGATATGCCTATAATATTTTTACAACAAATTCTAAGTGGCAGGTTGTTACTAGTTATTATCGTTGGGGCAAAAAAATAATCTTAGATTTTTTTTTGAGAGAATTTCAACCTATGGCGTCCGCTCCTGATGATAGCTCTTTATCATCAAACCAATACACCAATCAGTTTTTGGTGTAGGTAGGGATTGAACCCCAGATTTCTTATACAACCATCAGAGAATTTACCAGTTGAGCTAACTGGAACTCACAAATTTTAGTGTTAGTTTCAAATTTGAACCAATAATAACTAACCATCTATAATTTGTTGTAAAATTTTTGTAAAAATATTATGAACGTAGCATCTTTCAAAATACTACATTACTCTTAAAAATACTTAAAATATTTAGTGCACCTATAAATCATGTTACATCACGTTGGGCAGCTGAAAAATATCTAAATCTAATGGCCGAAATTTTTTTGATTTTATTAAAAAATTAAATCCTTTCATCATTTCCAAGTTAGCCACATGAGGGATAGGGACTTAGGAATTCAAAAGGAGTAAAAAAGTAACATAAGTCCAAAGAAAGAAAGAGAAACACATACCTCAGAGAAAAAGAGGAAATTACAGAGCTCCATCAACGGAAAAAAGAAAGAGAAGAAAAAAAAGAAGAAAGAAGAAGAAGAAGCAACAGCAGCAGAAGACGAAGCGTGATTGGCTACTGTGTTGCCAGAAGACGAAAATACGTGTTATTGTAATTTATTTTTTTATTTTTTTATTTATTTTTATCTAATGTAGTTTGTGTTTACTGTTTATTTGCTGAGCAAGCGTGATCGGCGACTGTTTTTTATTCTTTGATCTAATGTAGTTTGTGTTTTTTTGATCTCTGGTTCTTTTTTTTTTTTCCCTTACAAATCCCTTTGTTCTTCTTCATGTTCTTTCATTTCTTCTAGATCTGATCATAAATTTATACCGATGTATTGGCCAAAATTCACCGAAAAAGTTGAAACAAAAAGAAACCGTCCGAACCTCAAAAACCGGACATTAAATAATATCAATGTCTCAATTAGGAATACCAATAATCATATGTAAACAAGAGTTTACAAAAGTTCAATCTAAGACATTCCCAACTCTAAAACCAACGAATTTTTATAATGTTTAGTACTAAACTTTCTTGGACCAAACTGTTTTTTCTTTTAACAGAATTTTATAAACACAAAGATAACTTGATTCTCTCTTCCCTTTGATCTATAGTTGTTGGACTTCTGCTCTAGTGCATTATCTACAATTCTACATCTCCCTTGAGAGAGAGAGAGAGAGAGAGAGAGAGAGAGAGAGAGAGAGAGAGAGAGAGAGAGAGAGAAAATGGAACCAAGTAAAAACAGCCAAATCTATGAAATAAGAACATGATCAAAATCTGTTAAGACCAGAGTTAAGAACATAATCAAAATCTGAGAATCAAATGAGAGGATAAGCCCAACACACATAGCAACAATATCTCCAAAATCTAGACTTTCTTTGATACTATGCACAAAAATGTTTTTGCTTTGTCCTCACGCAGTAGAATGATTGAACATCAATAATCAAGACATATTTTGACAACTTTGAACTTTAATGTTGGAACCCAAAGATCTTGGTGTTGCCCCTAAAATTCACAGACTCATAGGCTAATCAATAAAAATAATTAGATCATCTAAACCCTCAACAGATACACCAAGTCAACATTTTTACATTCAAATAGATATTCCTGGAAGTCCTTTAATGTTAAGGTTTTATACAGGAGATGGCATAAAGTTAATTATGTTAAAAATCATGCACAAAAAATGTTCTCCATTACATTAATGTCCAATTGTGACAACCCCCTGCATAACCCTTCCACCACTATAAAATGCATAGGTGGACACTCTAATTCACATTATGTGCCAAATTGCCAATACCAGTTTTTCTTTACAATTGAAACTAAAAATAATTGAAGGCCCAATTGAATTTAGAAGCTAAAATGATGCTCACAACATTATCAAACATTACATAAATAAATTATCAAAACTGATTCCTGCAAGTGTAATTTAAGAAGCAGATTTCCAATGCTCTTTTTCAGTGGGTGTGCCCTTAGGACTTGTAAACACCAACAAAACCAATAAAGCAGTGGCAAAGACTTATAGCCTACTTTATTATCGTACACATAAGACCGTCTACACTTTCACCAAATTCACAAAGTTTTGGATTCAGACTGCCACTTAACAAATGCAGATTCGAATATTATCCCTAGCTAAAGCATTCAAAGTAAATTTCACAAATTAGAGAGAAAAAACACATTAATAAGTAAACCTAGATGAAGACCAACTACCCATCCCATCATAAGCTAGAACAAAGAAACTCATCATAATCGCAAAGCTCAACCTATTTCAAGGAGAGCCAAAGATATAAAAATAGAGCTTGACAAGAAGAATCTCTTAAGAACATATCCCCATAATTTTCAGTTTTCTTACTCTAATCTCACGGTTATTTTTCTTTTCCCCAAACCTCTTCTTTATTTTGAAAAAAAAAGGGCTCCTACTATAAAATCACTACTATAACTTCTCATCTATCTCCTTAAATTTAGGCACTACCATAATTTTATCTTTTATTTTTTATTTCTGAATGGCAAGTCAGTTGCCAAACAAAACAAAACATAGATAAACGTTCTCTCCCCCTCCCTCTCTTTTTCACAAAGACATAAGCAAAAGTACATAGTTTTCTTAGTACTCTTTTTTTTTTTTAATAATGTTTTCTTGCTCACATGTTTGTATGTGTATCTTTATTTTATACAAGTTTATTATTTTGAAAATATGTTACTAACTCTCTTTATACAATTGTATCTTTATTTAATACAAAAATGGACTCTCCCTCAAACTACTCACTTACAGGTTATTTTTGAGTTTTTCTCTTCCCTTTCTTTTATGAAGATGTGGAATTTTGATGAGATTTATGCATTTGTGAATGAAATATTTTTTGGGTATAAATATCATCACACCTCTAGATACTTTTGTGATTGAAAAATGTAGCAACCTCAAATTATGATGAACGAACACTATTAAATTTTACACAAAAAATATAAGAACCTCATGCGTGTGCTTAGAGACTAGTTGCTTTTATTTGACAACCTCCTCTACTGGTAATTGCTATTCACTAAAATTAAATATACGGCCAAGATTAAAACTATTACAGTTGACGGTCAAGATTTGTGTGGTTACTGTACCTTAATCTATATCTCTATATATTAAGAGGATATTCAAAATGAATTATCACGCTTTTTTATTCCCTAAAATACCATTAATATTCCTTACTTGACATTTTTTTTTTCACAAACAAAGAAACAATGGTATAAAAGTTATTAACAAAATTTGTGTAAAAGCCATATTCTCAAGTACAATAGCACAAGAATAAAAATTCAAAAGAAAGAGTAATGCTACAGTCACAAATTATAGATGTAACTAGTTTCTTATTGGTTTTTATCTAAGCTCACCATTAACATCATTTTTTTCATTTATCAATCACTACTCACTACATAAAATTTTTTATAAAAACATTTGTATTTCTAGCATTACTAAAAAAAAAAAAAAAACTTTCCAACTCATGTACAACACCTAAATTTTAGGTTTTTCTTCTTCCCTTCTTTATTTGAATGTGTATAAGTAGTAGAAAGTAGAGGAAGTTGCTAAAAATTAGGACATTATCTCTATCTAAATTACAATTCACACACCAAAAATCCATTCCTCTTCTATTCCTCCCCCTTACAGAAGTGGTATGGATTTTTGGGAGAATTTATTTATGATTGCTATAATTAAGAATCATAATTAAGAATTGGTGCATCATTTTGTACTTTTAATATTTTTATTTATTGTGTTATTTTGGTGTTTGAACTATTTTTTATCCTCATATCTCTCTACATTTTATTTTATTTTTCCTTTTAATTATAGACTTTTCTCTACACTAATTTCTAACATGATAAAAAGAAAAAAAAAAAAAAAAACACAACAACTCACTACATAAAATTTTTTATAAAAACATTTGTATTTCTAGCATTACTAAAAAAAAAAAAAAAACTTTCCAACTCATGTACAACACCTAAATTTTAGGTTTTTCTTCTTCCCTTCTTTATTTGAATGTGTATAAGTAGTAGAAAGTAGAGGAAGTTGCTAAAAATTAGGACATTATCTCTATCTAAATTACAATTCACACACCAAAAATCCATTCCTCTTCTATTCCTCCCCCTTACAGAAGTGGTATGGATTTTTGGGAGAATTTATTTATGATTGCTATAATTAAGAATCATAATTAAGAATTGGTGCATCATTTTGTACTTTTAATATTTTTATTTATTGTGTTATTTTGGTGTTTGAACTATTTTTTATCCTCATATCTCTCTACATTTTATTTTATTTTTCCTTTTAATTATAGACTTTTCTCTGCACTAATTTCTAACATGATAAAAAGAAAAAAAAAAAAAAACACAACAACCATGTATTTGTTTAAATGTCCAAAAACATAAAACAAATTTAACTCATATAATTTAACTCAAAAAACCTAATGGTTATTAACTCCCCACTAGATAGTCAGCGTTAATCACAAATTAAAAAAAAAAAAAAAATTGAAGCTAAACTATCTCACATTTCTTTTTTAAACTATTACATTATCAATTTATTTATTTTTATGTATTAAATTATCAACTTGGATTTGGATAAACACCCCAAAGCTTCTAATTAAAATAGGAATCCTATTCTCTTTCGGAAAAAAAAAATGTTATCTATTTTTTAAAATTGTGACGAAGGAAAAATTATGATACTAAACCTAAAAAATAGTATATATTAAGATGTAGGGTTAAGGACCCAAATCATATATTGGGCCTTGGGCCTAGGCCAAGAACATGAATGGTCCAAGGAGGAACAAACAGTTATGGGTGATTCCAGTTTAGAGTTTCATAAGTAAGGAATGAGTGGAAGATTCTCCAAAGAGGAATTTCTCCTCGGATATAATAAATACAGCTTAAATATGTATTCCAACAATCAGGGTGACCTTCCAAGAAGCTCCAGTGATAGGGACATGCATCATGGACATATGAGAAGGAGGAAAACCCAAAGATATCTAAGGGAAAACTATTACCACCACATTGAATGCACTGTAGCTACTTTTCTGGCCGCATTTATGTGGAGAAGACCCCTAAACAGTGCTGCCTTGATTACCACAACTCACAGAAAGCCAAAGAGGGTGTATAATGGGACAGACACTCAAATAAGGGCTTAAATGATCAACAAGTATAGGATTAAGATGGTCCAAAAGGAGATATATAATGTAAGAGACCCTCCACGAGGAAGGGATCGAAAGTTCGTAAGAAAAAACACTGTAATAGTTGGAATTATACCTGTAACATTTTTCAATCAATATAAACCAAAGTAGACCTCCTTGGATTGGTCCGTGGATAAATTTACTCGGAGAACTTCTGTCCATCTTTGTTTGATTACCTTTTGAGATCCATCCTAACTGTTAAGTCATTCATTAGAGCCTAGTTCACCAACCCACTCTCTACAAATTCATTATACTAGGCCTATGAGGCTTGGATCCAATCACACATTGGGCTTAGGCTAAAATCTGGTCCCTACAATTGGCGCTGTCTGTGGGAAAGAATTTGTATGATAGTGAGTGTAGTGGGGTTAGTCTGGTAGGTGTCAGTCCTAGGGTGAGAGCCACCTTTCTCACGAGGAGAATACCAGAGCTCTACAACTAGAGGTTGACCATCTGAGAAGAAAGCTACGTTGTGGATAGTGAAAGCGAACCCCCTCTGACTTCGACGTTTCCTCTGATGATGGAGAGGATGTCAGTTATAGATGAAGGTCAAGGACCCCACCCAGTGAGTCTTTCTTCTACGACGAGGAGCATCATCACAAACATAGGTATAAGAGCCCGCCTTGCAACGGCCTAGGAAATGATGCCATGAGCAAGGCGTTGAACCAAGTCTCCATATCACCCTTCACGCACAGGATTGAAGGGGTAAGACTTCCTTGGCATTTCAACTAGCCTACGTTCACCATCTATAATGGTCGAACAGATCTTGTGGAGCATGTGAATCACTTTAACCAAAGAATGACTGTCCATTCCAAAAACAAAGCCCTAATGTGTAAGGTGTTCCCCACTAGTCTGGGAACCATGGCAATGAGATGGTTCGATGGCTTAAGGGCGGGTTCCATAGGTTCCTTCAAAGAGCTCAACTAGGCGTTTAGCTCTCATTTTATCACTTGTAGAAGGGTTCCTCGAGCCTTAGATTCTCTACTATCTTTGTCCATGCGAGAAGGGGAGACCCTGAAAACGTACTCGGATAGATACTAGAAGATGTACAATGAGATAAACAATGACTTTGATGACATGACCATCAGTACTTTCAAGGTTGGCCTTCCAACTGAGCATGGTTTAAAGAAGTCTTTAATAGGAAAGCCAGTCACCAGCGTGTGCCAAGTCATGGACCGGATTGACAAATATAAGAGGGTTAAGGAAGACCAGCAACATGGGAAATGAAAGGATATCATTATCCCTCAAGAGAGGAAGGATTTCAAGTCGGACTGATATAATAACAACCGGCCTCAGAGAGACTTTGCTGGGCAGTGAGGATTTGCCAATACTCAAGCAATTAACACGGTGTTCCGGGAACCAGTGCATCAAGTTTTAAAGAAGATTAAGAATGAGCCATTCTTTAAATGGCCAAATAAAATGGCGGGAAACCCTATGAGGCGTAATCAGAACCTCTATTGCTAATAACACTAAGACCAGGGGCATCTTATAGAAAATTGTAGAAATTTATGGGACCATTTAGACCAACTGGTCTGAGAAGGAAAGCTGAAGTAGCTCTTGCATCACTTCAGCGGCCAGGGGAGCCAGATCGGCTCGGAACCTTTGAGAGACGCTTCTTCAAAACTCCCTTTGGGCATGATAAATGTCATCTTTGCAGCTTTAGGGAGGACCAGTTCTTGCCCCTCCAGAGTGATGTCAGTGGCCCAGCTGTTCGTCGAGGACACTAGTTCAAAGTCGAAAAAGGCAAAAGTGAACATCCAGTTGACGCTAAACTTTTCGGATGAGGATAAGGTTGGAACCATACAACCCCACGATGACACTTTGGTGGTCACGCTCAGGATTGAGGGATATGACTTGAAGAGGGTGATGGTGGACCAGGGTAGTGGTGCTGAGATAATGTACCCCGACCTATACTAGGGGATGAACTTGAGACTCGAGGACTTAACTGCCTACGACTACCCTTAGGGAGTTTTAATGGGAAGGTTATCATTCCAAGGGGCTAGATTAGACTACCCGTGCAGGCCGGTTTAGAAGTGGTGGAGGTGGACTTCATTGTGGTGGATGCTTATTCCCCCTATACATCTATTATGGCCAGGCCTTAGCTTTATGCGCTAGGGGCCGTCTCTTTCACCCTGCACCAGAAGGTGAAATATCTATCAAGCGACCAAATTGAAGAAATTGTTAGGAGCCAATCCATAGCTATGTAATGCCTGGTGGCTGTCATCTTACATCAGCTCGAAGCTGAGTCCTCAGCCCTTACTGAAAAGGGCTTATAGCAATTAAAGACTACAGATTTACCTATCAATGGATCAACCGAGGAGGTAAAATGTGAAGATTTGAAAACGGTCGTTGTTGGTGAGGATCCGGAGAAGTTCTTTCAAATCGAAACTCAGCTGGCTCCTCTAGAAAAGGAAGAACTGATAAAGTTTCTTAGAAAGAATATTGATGTGTTTGCATGGAGCGCTTACGAAGCCCACAGAGGTGAACAAAGAAGTGGTTCATGTTCACCAAGTTAGAGTGAGACCTTGCTAGATGGACCCTATAGTACTATTCTTGAAAGAAGATACTCTGCCCAAGGAGAAGCCAGAAGTTGACAAAGTACGAAGAAAGGCTCCTTGGTTTTGGGTGTCCGAGAATAAAAAATTGTACAAATGCTCTTTTTCTGGGCCATACCTGCTATGCATACATCCCGAGACAACAGAACTACTCCTTGAGGAGTTACATAAGGGGATTTGTGGAAGCCACACTAGAGAAAGATTTTGTCACACAGAGCCATCACTCAAGACTATTGGTGCCTAAACATGCAAAAGGAAGCATAAGAATATGTAAGGAAATGTGACCAGTGTTAAAGATTCGCATCAAACATACACCAACCTAGAGGAGTCCTTAATCCTCTATCCAGCCTTTGGCTGTTCACTTAATGGGGCTTGGACATTGTTGACCCTTTCCTTAAGGTAGTAGGAAACAAAGATACCTACTAGTCAACACAAACTACTTCACAAAGTGGGTTGAAATTGAACCGTTGGCAAATATCAAGGACGTGAATGCCAAGAAGTTTGTTTGGAAAAATATTGTCACATGATTTGGGGTCCCACATAACCTTATCTCGAACAACGACCTTCAGTTTGATAGTAAATCTTTTAGGAGATACTGCTATGACTTGGGAATTATGAATAGATATTCTACCCCAGCTTATCCCCAAGGGAATAGACAAACTGAGGCTGTCAACAAGGTCATAGTAAATGGACTGAAGAAGAGGTTGGATGATAAGAAGGGAAAATGGGTGGAAGAACTACCACAGGTCCTTTGGGCATACCGAACCACGCCTCGCAGATCAACCGAGGAGACCCCCTTTTCAATGACTTATGGGGCCAAGATTGTTATCCCTTTAGAAATTGGCTTTCCTATGTTGAGGAATAGCTTTTTCAATCTGAAAAATAACAATGAATTGCTAGAAAGGAGCTTAGACTTTATTGAAGAAAGAAAAGAGAATGCGATGGTTCAACTGGCATACTACCAACATAAACTCAAGCAAGGTTATGATGCCAATGTGAAGCTGAGGCCTTTAGTGCCTAGCGATTTGGTGTTGAGAAAAGTTCTGAGTATTGCAAAAAATTCAGCATAGGGAAAGCTAGGACCTAACTGGAAAGGACTATATCGCATCACCTCAGTAGCTGGTATAGGAGCATACTTTCTTGAAGACTTAGATGAACACGTAATACCATGCCTATGGAATATAAACAACTTGAAAATGTATTATTATTAATGAAAGTTTTCTTTGTCATATGTTCGTTTATTGTATAAATACATTGTGCTTCCTATTATAGGCATCTTTCTAAGTATTAAACAGAACCTTAGCCATGCCTAGCTTCCTAGACTATATACTTTGGCTAAATTAATACTTACTGGCATCTTTATAAGTAATTAAACAGAACCTTAGTAATGCTTGGGTCCTCAGACCAGATGTTTTAGGGAAATTAATACTCTATGACATCTTTATAAGTGATTAAACAGAACCTTAGTCATGCTTGGGTCCTCGGACCAGATGCTTTGGGGAAATTAACACTCTATAACATCTTTATAAGTGATTAAACAAAACCTTAGTCATGTCTGGATCTTCGGACCAGATGCTTTAGGGAAATTAATATTATGACATTTTTCTAAGTATTAAACAAAACCTTAGTTATGTATGGTTTCTCGGACCACATACTTTGGGGAAATTAACATTTAGTGATATTTATAACCAACTCCTCGGATTGGTAGCTTTGAGTAAGTTAAAGTATTTAATTATTTATCTAAGAGTTGGGTAGAATGAAGAATATCTCCCTCTTTCATTTTTTACAAATTTTACAACTCATTTTTATCAGATTCAGCCTTCATTGCAGAAGGATCAATTCATAGTACAAATATGAGGTTAATCTCTTGTTGCTGGTACTGAGTCAAACTATTTAAACTGGCAGTAGCGTAATATTGTTAGTTTTTGTTAAAGTTAGGGTGGCAACAGTTCAATTTTATTCGTAATAATAGTAAGCTTGAAAGCATATAAAGTAGTGACATAAAAGGTAGAAAGAAAAGTCTATTCATTAATTAAAGTAAGACGCATTACAAGGGTGACAGAAGCCAAGGAAAAAAAAAGTCCTACAACTACTCCTCTACTAGTTGAGGGCCTTTTTTGGAATCAGCTGCCTTAGACTCAGACTCTGCATCCTTAGCCTTGGAGACAACATCCTTGATGGTAAGGTCGTCTTTAAACTGGTCAGCTTTGGCCGATGGCTGGACCTTCTTACCCTTGCCATCCCCTGTGGAGACCTCAGCATTAGCAAGAGGGGCTTGAACCGTGAAGGATTGCTCAAAGGGTCAGAGGGGATTAGCAACAGGGGGAGGAGGCAATGCCGGAGCATCTCTGATGTCTGCCTAAAAGTAAATGTTCTCGACTCTCCTTAGCTCCAAGTCAGCAAGGACTCCGGCTCGGTTGAGCAACTTTGCCCATACCTCGGTGCAATAATCCTTGCAGACCTCTGCCACCTCCTCTGCGAGCTACGTTTCTGTTTCCAATACGCCACGCTTAAATGCTGCCACCTTTGTAGCCCCAGAAGCCTCTTTGGCTATCCGAGCCTCATCTTTAGCCTTTTGCTGGCCAGCCTTGAGCTTTAGGACCAGTTGCTTTTGAGTGGCCAGCTCTATCTCAGCGAGGTATGCTGCACCCCCTCTTTGGGATTCCTAGATGGAAGCATCCTAGGAGATGGCAGCACCCTCCAGCTCGATCTAAGAAGCCCAAATGCACTGTTTTCGATGCACCTCAGCTTCGTCCCTACTCTTTATAGAATTGTCCCTCTTATCTTTAGGGTCCTTGATTGTTTTCTGTTGCTTAGTGCCCTTTTGAGGGGCCACCTCACCCTCCTCTAGATCTTGCATTGGCCTTTTTTCCTCAGATTCGGATTGGCTTGCAGGCCGAGGTCAGTAGGGAGTAAGGGAGGAGTAGGAAGATTGGTAGGAACTTAGGTCTTAGGGGCTTCTTTTGAAGTTGACCCTTTATTCCTGTCAGCCAGTAGGCCTTTTAAGCCTTTCCTTTGCTTCAGGTCCATCCCTTATTCTTCTGAGCTTGTATCGACTAGAGTAACCATTAACCTCGAGCAATGGGCAGCAGAAGATCTATCAAAATCAGCCTCAGAGTCTGAGAGCTCTAACAGTCTTTCTGGCACTTCACCTTCCTTGTCAAGGCAGAATTGGTTGATCTCAACCTCGAGGGATAAGTGCGTAGAAGCTATTTCCTTTCTTGGAGTGGCTACTTCTTAAGGAACGCATTGAATGGGTAGCACAACGGGTGGAGGATCTCTCTTAGTGAAAAATCTAGGCACGAAAATGTCTATATGGGCCAATCGGGAATCACTAGCCCTTATTACCTGACTCGCTTCTTGAAAGATTCTTGATAGAGGCTCGTAGTCAAGCACTAGGTGAGCGGCTTGCAACTGTTCGTCTTCTCTTATAAAGATCTTTGACCTCAGTAGGTAGTTGAGAGATGGGGTGTTAACCAAGCTAAGCCTCGGGGCAACTTGCATTTTATCTATAAAAATGTCCAAGGAGGAAATCGTGGTCAAACTAATGAAAATTATCATTAGAAGAAGATAAAGTGAAAAGGAATAAAACTAAAAAGGGCTAAATCCCTTGCCCAAGGAGACTAATCCTAGGGTACCCCACTTGGTTCTCATGCCCGAGTTAGGTAGTAAAGACCGTCATGCCACTCCCCGGAGACAATTAGATAGTCATCCTTCATACCTTTGTTAGACTTGGGGAGACATGATATCATTCTAACGACGTCAGATCTAGACTTAGGATAATATCCCATGCTAGCAGGTTTGTGGAACTTGTACATGTGGACTACGTCATGCCATGTGAGCCCCAAGTCCATTTGCTCATTGAGGGCATCTATGCTTCCGAAGACTCTAAAGAGGTTAGGGGTGCACTAATGGGGAGTCAACCTATGGTTGATCAAATAGTCTCGGGTCACCCTACCCATGGGGATTGTCATTCCTCCTTCTATGAAAGCGATCATAGGAATGATGACCTCCCTTTCCTCCCTATTTGTGACTATTTGGTCGCACAATATTGCAGGGCTATTCCCTGTGGGATGTGGTATTTGGCCCTAAAACCATCCATACTGGCTGGAGAGTCTACTAAGTGCTTGAATCTACCCATTTAAGCAAACGAAGATGATGCAAAGGAAGTTTTCTAAAGAAAAGAAAGAAGGCCGAGGAGGTTGTCCAAAGAGAAAAAGAAAGTTTAAAGAGATCTTACGAAAGCAAGTGAGTGTATTAAACCCTGGACCTTTAGAAAAATCTGTTGGAAGTTTCTTAAGGAAAAGGAATTAAGAAAACTTAGGAGCACAACAAGTTTAGTGAGTTGGAGTGCTTAAGATCTTTGGAGAACTTGAAGATTCGTGAAATAAGGGGAAAATGATTTCCCTTAAGGCTTTATATAGAGGGTGAAAATGAGTGGGAGTTATCCTGCTCAAAATTACAAGAAAAATATCAACCGTTGGATTTGCGCCTCGCTGTTAGATTTGGGGAACAATGCGCCGCTTGAAGTAATTAATGGTGCCTCGCGGGCTTCAAAGCGTTAGTGGCAACTATGGGGCATGTAAAATGACACTCCCGCACGTGCAAATTGAGAAATCAATTGGTGTTAACTCTAAAAGAATTAAAACCCCACTTTTCTCCTTGGATAAGAAGGAAAAAATCAGAGTTTTGAGGGGCAACTATAAGGTTAAGAGCCTAAATCATATATTGGGTCTTGGGCCTAGGCCAAGAACATGAATGGTTCAAGTAGTTATGGGTGATTCCAGTTTAGAGTTTCATAAGTAAGGAATGAGTGGAAGATTTTTCGAGGAGGAATTTCTCCTTGGATATAATAAATACAGCTCATATATGTATTATAACAATCAGGGTGACCTTCCAAGAAGCTACAGTGACAGGGATGTGCATCATGGATGTATGAGAAGGAAGGGAACCCAAAGATATCTAAGGGAAAGCTGTTACATCCACATTGAATGCACTACAGCTACTTTTCTGACCGCATTTATGTGGAGAAGACCCCTGATTAGTGCTGCTTTGGCTACCACAACTCACAGAAAGGTAAAGAGGGTGTTTGATGGGACAGACACTCAAGTAAGGGTTTAAATGATTAACAAGTGTAGGATCAAGATGGTTTAAAAGGAGATATATAATGTAAGAGACCCTTCATGAGGAAGGGATTGGAAATTCATAAGAAAAAACACTGTAACAGTTGGAGTTATACTTGTAACCTTTTTCAATCAATATAAATTGAAGCAGACCTCCTCGGATTGGTCCATGGATATACTTGGAGAACTTCTGTCCATCTTTGTTTGATTACCTTTTGAGATCCATCCCAACTGTTAAGTCATTCATTAGAGCCTAGTTCTGCAACCTAGTCTCTACAAATTCATTGTACTGGGCCTATATGGGCTTGTATCCAATCACACCTTGGGTCTTGGCTAAAATCTGGTCCCTACATAAAGAGAATTCATAAAATTAGTTATTATCTTTTTTATTTCAAAAATACCCCTAATTAAATTGACTTATCCTTATTCCTAAAACATAAAAATGAGGTTAAAATCGTAAATTGATAATAAAAAACCTACCCATATTTATAAAACTACCACATGTTCTATCAAAAGAAAAAAAAAAAAAAAAAAAGAGAAAAAAAAACCACCCTAAGTTCCCATTAAAAAAAAAAAAAAAAAAAACAAAAAGGAGCCTCGTTACACGCAAAAGACTCATGTAACTAGACTAGTATATAACCAAAGCTCTTACCAATACCTTTGACTTTTTTTTTTTTTGTTTTTTGTTTTTTTAAGAGCCCACAAATTAACACATTAGCGGTTAAAAAAAAAAATTCAAATCCAAAAATTTCAGCTAAAAACCCGATACCAAAAAAAAGCTCCCAAAAAAAAACATTTTCAAAACACCGGACCGAACTCTCCTTCGCCTCTCTCTTCTCTCCCCTTTCAGCTTCTTCCGATTTGTTTTTCAATTCAAAACACCCGAAACACCGTATTCAAAACACCGGATTCAAAATAGCTTCTGAAAATTTTTCTTCTCTTTACCCAAAACCCAACTCTGAAAATCAATCCCAATGCCAACCTCCATTCTCCTTCTCCTTTCTCTTCTCTATTTCTCCCCTCAAATTTCTCCCCATTTTCTGTGAATCGATGCCGCTACACCATGATTTGCTCGAAGTCACACCCAACCCAGCCCACAAATGGATTCGCTCGAAGTCATGTCCAACTAGGGGTGGCAAATGGGCGGGTTTGGGTGGGTTTGGGGTGAGCATAATTGGGTTGGGTATATAAAACTCATTTACCCATTTAAAACCCATTTAACTAATTCCTTATAACCCAAATCCAACCCAACCCAATTATTATGGGTAAACCCCAACCCACCCAATTACCCAATTATCAAAATTACCAAAATGCAACTAAAGTCAAAATGGCCAAAGTACTATAAAATTTTCAAAAATGACCAAAATGCCCCCAAAACCTGAAAATTACCAAAATACCTCCAAAATCCAAAAAAATGACCAAAATACCTCCAAAACCCAGAAAATGACCAAAATACCCCTAAAACCCAAAAAATGACCAAAATACCCTTGAAAGCCAAAAAATACCAAAATATCTCCTAGAACCTAAAAAATGACCAAAATATCCCCAAAACCTTAAAATTACCAAAATACCCCCCAAAACTTAAAAAATGACCAAAATACCCCTAAAACCCAGAAAATGACCAAAATACCCTCGAAACCTAAAATTTACAAAAATAATCTCAAAACCTAAAAAATGACCAAAATACCCCTAGAACCCAAAAAATGACCAAAATACTCCTGAAACCTAAAAATTACCAAAATACCCCCAAAACTCATAAAATTACCAAAATATCCCCAAAACTAAAAAATGACGAAAATACCCCCGAAATCTAAAAATTACCAAAATATCCCCAGAACCCAAAAAATGACCAAAATATCCCTGAAACCTAAAAAAGATCAAAATACCCCCAAAACCCATAAAATGACCAAAATACCCCTGAAACCCAAAAAATGATCAAAATACCTCCAAAACCTAAAAATGACCAAAATACCCCATAAACCCAACAAATGTCCAAAATACCTCCAAAACCTAAAAAATTACTAAAATACCTCTGAAACCTAAAAAATTGCCAAAATAACCTCAAAACCTAAAAATTGACCAAAATAACCCTGAAAACTAAAAATGACCAAAATACTCCCGAAACTTCAAAAATAGCCAAAATAACCATGAAGTCTAAAAATTGACCAAAATAACCTAGAAACCTAAAAATGACCAAAATAGCCCCTAAACCTAAAAATGACCAAAATAGCCCCTAAACCCAAAAAATGTCCAAAATACCTCCAAAACCTACAAAATTACTAAAATACCTCTGAAACCTAGAAAATGGCCAAAATAACCTCGAAGCCTAAAAATTGACCAAAATAACCTTGAAAACTAAAAATGACCAAAATACTCCCGAAACTTAAAAAATGGCCAAAATAACCACGAAGTCTAAAAATTGACCAAAATAACCTAGAAACCTAAAAATGACCAAAATAGCCCCTAAACCTAAAAAATAATCAATATACCTTTGAAACCTAAAAATTAACTGAAATACCCCCTGAAACCTAAAAAATGACCAAAATACCCCTAAAACCTAAATACAACCAAAATAACCCCTAAACCTTAAAATGACTAAAATATCCTCAAAACCTAAAAAATGACCAAAATTCTCCGAAACCTATAAAATGACAAAAAAGCCCCTTAAATCTGTAAGTTGATAAAAATACACCCTAAACCTAAAAAATTATCAAAATCCCCCATAAAACTAAAAAATGACCAAAATACTCCCTAAACATAAAAAATGACCAAAATACCCCAAACCCCTATTTTGGTAATTTTAGAGGCTTCGAGTATATTTTGTTCATCTTATAGGATTAGTTGTATGTTGGTCATTTTAGATATTTTGAGAGGTATTTTGGTCGTTTTATAGGTTTAGAGGTATTTTGGTCGTTTTAGACGTTTCAGGGTATTTTTGGAAATTTTAGAGATTTCACGTTGTTTGTGGCCATTTTAGCGGTTTTGGGTTTATTTGGGTCATTTCAAAGGTTTAGGGGTATTTTTGTCACTTTAGAGGTTTGAGGGTATTTTGGTCATTTTTTAGGTTTAAGGGGTATTTTGGTCACTTTTAGGTTTAGGGGGTATTTTGGTCATTTTTAGGTTTCAGGGTTATTTTTGTCAATTTTTATACTTCAGGGTTATTTTGGTCACTTTTTGGTTCCAGGGTTATTTTGGTCATTTTTAGGTTTCTAGGTTATTTTGATCAATTTTTAGGCTTCGGGGTTATTTTGGCTAGTTTTTAGGTTTCGAGGGTATTTTAATCATTTTTAAGGTTTCGAGGGTATTTTGGTCATTTTTTAGGTTTTAAGGTTATTTTGGTTATTTTTTAGACTTCAGGGTTATTTTGGTCATTTTTTAGGTTTCAGAGGTATTTTGGTAATTTTTAGGTTTCTAGGGTATTTTGGTCATTTTTTGGATTTCAGGGGCATTTTGGTCATTTTTAGGTTTTGGGGGTATTTTGGTCATTTTTAGGTTTCGAGGGTATTTTGGTCATTTTTGGGTTTTAGGGGTATTTTAGTCATTTTTTGGGTTTCAGGGGTATTTTGGTCATTTTTTTGAGTTTCGGGGGTATTTTGGTCATTTTTAGATTTTGGGGGTATTTTGGTCATTTTTGGGTTTTGGGGGTATTTTGGTCATTTTTTTGGTTTTAGGGGTATTTTGGTCATTTTTAGGTTTCGGGGGTATTTTGGTCTTTTTCTTGGGTTTCGGGGGTATTTTGGTCATTTTTTGGATTTCAATGGTATTTTGGTCATTTTTAAGTTTAGGGGATATTTTGGTCATTTTTTGGGTTTTAGCCGTATTTTGGTCATTTTTTGGGTTTAGGTGTTATTTTGGTCATTTTTTAGGTTGAGGGGGTATTTTGGTAATTTTAGTAGTTTTGGGGTTGGGTAATTGGGTACCCAATTAAAATCCAATAAACATTAGTGTTAATTAGGTTTAATTGGGTTAATACCCATTTAACCCAACTAATAATTGGGTGGGTTTGGGTCTATTTTAAGTGGGTGGGTTTGGGTGGGCAAATGGGTTTGGGTTGATTTTGCCACCCCTATGTCCAACCCAGCCCATCGAGCTAGTCACACCCAATGGGCCCATCATACTCCCAAGAATCTAGCCCATTGTATTTCAAGTATGTCGGTCAGCAAAGGTAACCAAATTTGATTAGGAATTCAGAAACCTATAAATAGTATTTTTCTTAGAGATTATTTGTTACAATCGCAACCCATGGCTGACTCTCTTCTTAAATTTTTATTGCTCTTTATAATTCTGATTATAAATTGTGTAAGTAATATTTTGATTTTCTATTCAATTATTTTGCTAATACTGTTCCTGGATATCGTTAGTGCTACTTTTTGTTCGTTTTTTTTTTTTTTTTTGGATTTTATTTTGTGAATTCTTATCTGGGTTCATGTGGCTACCATTTAAAAACTTGATTTTAGCGTATGGTTTTTGTATATAAATTCGAAATTCATAAGGAATTTTAAATTATAATTCTTTGAGATTGTGTATTTGAAATTTTTTTATGATTCATATGTTAGATATTGGGATTGGTATTGATGGTGAGATAGGTTTATATGGTAGGAAACAACATTTAGATAGTTTTGGTAATAGTTGATACTATTGTATAAATGTTTTTCTTTTTGGCTGCTCTATTGTAACAGTGATTTACCATATGGATTATTAGTCTGTGGACTCAGGGCCAGCCCAACAAAATTTAGGGCCTAAGGCAAAAATTTTATATGGGGCCTTTTTATATGTAAACATTAATTAAATAAAATTATATAATACTAATTAAATTAAGATTAATTTGATGTAAATGTAGAAATTGATGAATAATACTAGCTCAACTAAGGTTAATTTCAAATAGAAGATTGAATATTATAGTTGAATCAAAAGGAACTTACTTTAACTTGGATGTATGACTATGCATGGTTAAGTGCAGTTGTAATCTAAATTTTAATTTTATATATTCTTTTTAAGAGAAAGAGATAGATAGATATTATTTGGTGTGTGGCTTAGTAGGAAATTAGTCATCATTGGTGATTTATCACATTTGCAGCATTTTATTTGAAACATCTTAGGGTTTCGATTGGGTTAAATTTTTATTGGTCTCCTATTTTTAAAGCCATGTTAGAAATGAAAAAGAAAAAGACTAAAAATACTACAAAATATTCACAATAAATGTGATTATGACTGTAATTGATGAATTTCAACAACTTAATATATTTGTGTTTGAATTACTTTTTTATATGATTGGTGAAATGTCAGTTAAATCTATAATAAAATTTATGGTATTTTTAGCATCGCTCTTAACAAAGAGTACCAATTATTTAAAAAATATTATATTTTTATAAAATTTTGGGCTTTTTACTAAGGAAGATGGGGCCTTTTTTTAGTAGGGAAATTTTTTATTTGTTGTGGGGCCTTAGGCCTAGGCCTAAGTTGCCTAGGCCTTGAGCCGGCACTGTGTGGACTGGTGTCACTTTGGAGCTTTAGGAGCCTCTGTTTGGCTGCTATTGCTATGGACTAGAAGAGTAGTAGAGAAAGTTGATGGGGGCTGTGGGAAATTATTCAGTTTATGTAAGTTCAGATGTGTGGATGATCAATACAAGTCTGTGTTTCAGGTGCCCATGGTCCCAATTCTGAGCATGACAGATATGGGGGTTTGGTGGAGTCTTGGAAGAGATTTTGATATGATTCCGTTTGAGAAGTAGGTTTGATTTTTTTAATGATCTATTTCATGATGTGTTTGTGCATTAAGATTAGAGTTTGTGACCCTTAATAACTTCAAAGGAATCAAAGCTTTTAGAAAGTTTTATTATTTCACTTTTCCAGTGGCTCTATTAGTGTTAAGGTAGGAAAATGCTTCAACAGTCTTTGAAAATGGAAATGGGCTTTTGGGGTCAATCACTGGCTTCACCTTCCCACTTTCCGGGTAAGTTTTCAGTTTCTCCAAGATAGACCCTTCAGAAGTGAGTACAAACATAGTTGCTGGTGGAATTACAGGGCCTACTATTGTCACAACATGCCCGTCCTTTTTCACACCCTTGACTGCCCTATCAGTCTGCCCTGTTTTGTGTACAACAAAAATTATTCTTTGACATTTTGCGAGCAACCATTACATGTTTAATAGAAAAATACAATTAGATTGGCAGGTAATGTACAAATAAATATCATGAGCAATTTCACCAACCTTTTGTCTTAGATGTGGAAATCAATTTAAACACAAAGTTAGACACAAAAAGGCCACAAGTTTAACAATTTTTTAGGTTGATTATTGTCAAAGGACACCTCCCACAAGTCCCAATTATAAGTATAGAATTCATTGACCAAATTAGGCTTATGATAAAGCGAAAACAAATTCAAAATCTTACCAACTGCATCATATACAACATCAAACTTCTCTGGAAGGTCTTCAAAGTTTTCCTTTGTATAATCAATGGCCAAATCAGCTCCCAAACTCTTCAATAGCTCCAGCTTCCCAGTGCTTGAAGTAGCTGCTACCTTGGATGCACCAAAAACATGATTTGCTAGCTGCCCCAGACATTCAAAAAATAAAAAAGGACATATAAGGATTATCATATCTGAGATAGAGTATGAATAAGAACACAAATTTATATTGAACATTAATGATGATTCTGGGATACAGTGAGAGCAAAAGACTTCTAAATACTGAACTCACAAAAAGGATGAAAAGACTAACTATTCACAGGGTTAACGTGAGGGCATTGGAATATCAATGGAAGTGAAGATATACCTAAATAATCTGTGTTCCAACTCCACCAGCACCACCCAAAACAAGGATGGATTTACCTGCAGAGAATTCAGTTCGTTCAAGGCCTTCATAGGTAGTCTCAACTCTCAATAGCCAGGGGAAGGCTAGCAGCTTCAAGAAAACTTAGGTTTTTGGGTTTCAGAGACAACAAAGAAAGTTTTATTATTTTACTCTCAAACAAGTTCATAAAACCCTCTTATATTTGATCAAGAGTGTATGTCAATTGTTTGCGAAGTGCAACAGCTACTATTGATAATGGTTTCAATATATTTTCCATAGTTTGTCAACAGATTAATATTGATAGATTTTATATTGCCATGGGGACCTGTTGACAGAATCACATGGTAACATACTTGCTTAAGAATTGAATAAATAAAAAAGTCAATATGTAAATCTTCTGCAAAACAATTGATGATTTCTTAAATGAACATTTATATTTATGTGTGAAAAGGCTCCGCATGCGAGGGTGTACTAACACTAGCATATATATAGTTTGAATGGGGCTCACTTGATTTGCCTTATCTTATTGACTAAAAATATGATGAGACTGAAATTCCTTATCATTAATGATGAGATTGATAAAATTTCTAAAAAAAAATAATATTGTGTATAAAGAAGTTTTTACCAATCTTTGAGACAAGGAACCAACTAATAGAAGTAACATAATTTATATTGTAAAAGTCACTCATGATTGCTTTGTATTTATATTATTTATTTTTTTGTTTATCTTCTTCTCCAAATTGATTTAACCACTTTGTTTGGAGTAGTTTCTATTTAGGTCTTTAAGTTATGTTTTTCTCTTTGCCTTTTGGTTTGTGCATTAAATATGATCAAGTTTTTTGATATTTGTATGGATTTGTTTCAGTTTAGGTCTTTAGATTATATTTGGTTTTGATTAAGGTATTTGAGTAAAATTACCTATAAAAAAAGAGATTAAAATTGGTTTTATTTTAGTCATTTGTGTTAATTTATTCGTATTTATCTATCTATGGTGATTGGGTTAAAACACAAAGGAGCGGATTTAAAGAAATTAATTGAGTCTTAGTCTCTTTTGGGTACTTCAAATATTGAAATAGAACAGGAGATTATTCTAGACAAAGTTATAAGCAATACAAATCAAGGGAGGATGAAAAAGTAAATTAGGCATTTTCCCTTAATCTGTATAAGTAGCAACGTGAATCTCTATGGAGGGAAGGCTTTTAAATTCCTTTAATTTTTTAATTCTGTTGTAGAATGAAAGAATAAGATGATAAATTCAGAGAATGGGTATGGGTCATATTCTATTGAGTTCATTTTTATTCCTAATTAATTAGGCATGGTACAATCTTGGTATTATAGAAAATAATAATAATAATAATAATAATAATAATAATAATAATAATAATAATGTCTTACCTTAAATGTGGCCTCATGATTATGTGAGCAAGATGTGGATTCAAATCATGATATGTTGTGATCAATTTGTATTCTAATTATGTACAACAAATGTGTAATATCCATACTCCCAAGATGTCTATACCTTTTTTGGCTACTTTGCTTAAAATGAAAATGGATGTGATTTGAGACTAATTGTGAGAGTTAACACAAATCTATCTTTGGAGAAAGGAATATATTTACTCGGTAGGCTGCAACACCAGGAATAATGGTAAACTGTTATATGGGAGAAGTTGTGTTTCATTTTTGTTTAATTTTGTATAAATCTTTGAGGTGGTAAAAGGCAAGTGTGTATCACCATGTGGTATGGAGTTTGATACGAGTTAGCCCTCTTTCTAATTGAAACAATTACAGCCCCTTTCTTTTATATATACAACCCTGTATATACGTCAAATTCCGTTTTCATCTTTACATAAGTGCTTGCCAAGTGATATGATTTAGAGGTAATAATAGATGTAGGAAACTTACTACAACCATGATTCTCTACCAAATTGCTTCCAAGGATATTCTCATCCATTATTGTTTTCTATATTTGACAAACTAATTACTTTTTTGTACCTTTGTTATACTGCTTTGTTTTGTTTGGGTTCAATTTTGTTGTGTTACATTTGCAAAGTAGTATTTATTCTATGGAGTATCTAAATGAAAGTTTGAATTATTATAAACTTTCAAATTGAATAATCTATATTGGTAAGGATCCAAGATGATGCAATATTCTCTCTTAAATCAGCTTTATATAGACAAACAGAGAGAAAATTGGAAAGTCAAGATCAGAATATCAAGGATGTTGGATGAAATCAACTCAAAAAATAATAAAATTATTAGGTGCTTGAAGAAGTCGTCATTCCTGTGCAAATAGAAAATTTGAATGGAAAAGAATTTGATTTCCAAATACAACTAAATGACTATAATCTCAAGTATGAATGAGAATTCTTTACCGTCAAGAAAGTTTTTGAATCTTTTGAAGAAACTGACAAAGCAATTCAGCTTGATAAAATGATAGAAGTATGTATTCTTTAATATAGCAAAATTACAAATTTGATATTAACTTGTATATGTTGTAATACATTTCTCAACATGTTCTATTGCTAGGCTTACATTAGTGATACTTCAAATGAATGTAACAACTTATCAAGTGAACGAGATGAAGATTCTACAAAGTTTCAAAAATTATGTTCAAAGCGATGTACAACTCACACCAACATTTGTAATCAAGGAAAACAAAATGACATATTCAGTGACTACTATGAAGCAACAAAGGATAAAGATACAAAGAACACGTTAAGTTGTCTTTCAATTTACTTGAAATATTGGTTAAGTAGTTCTTTGAATTTGTGTTTCATACATTTAATGGTTAGTTAAGGATGTTAAAGATTCGATTCTTCATTTTAATTTAAACTTAAGTTTGATTTCTATTTTTCATTACATAATATAATTTTTCATATCAAGGATAGGAAATTATAAGGCTGGAATCCTAATGTACAATAAAAAAGGAAGAGAAAAAGAATAGTTTACATCTTCAAACGCGATAGTTTTTTCATGCATCGCACAAGTTAGCGACTAGTAATAGAAAATAGTGGGTTGAAAATAAGGCATGTGAAACTTGATCTTTCTTTTCATTGAATAAAAAGTTTGAAAGCTAATAACTTCAGTTGATTTAATTTAGACTATTTATTAGTTTCTCAAAAAGCTTCAGAATTTGGGAAGACGGGACCTTCTGGTTTGGTGGGTCTTGATGTGTATTAGTTAATAATTTTTGGCGCTAAGGTTTAGGATTTGGATTTGGGGTTTTTAGGTAGGTGAGTTGTACATTCTCCACACACACACACATACAAAAAAAAAAAAAAAAGAAAAAAAAAAGAAAAAGAAAAAAAGACTCTTGTACTGATTATCAAATTTATGATCAGAGACGTCAGTTTAAGGTTTCATATTCCTTGAATAAATGACATCATAATACTCTCAACCCTTATTTTCTCTCAACACCTAGCTAACTTTGTTATTAGATCGGAGGCTCATTGGTTGGCACTAGGGACAGTGCCAAAACTTGAAGTTAGGAGGTAGCTTTGCTGTTGGTTGTGTGCAGCGACTTTAGTGTTTAGCTCTATTGCTTAATAGCTAATGATTAGTTATTTATTTATTTGTATTTTTTATGTGTGTGTCTAGATATGAACAAAATTATTTTGTTTAAATTTCTTTAAAGGGCCAGACTGTTTGTTTTGTATAAAATTGGTTGATTGTGCTTAATTGTTTTTTTTTTTTTTTGGTTGGGTAATTTTTTGGGCTTGTTTATTTTATTTTAGATTTTAGATCTGACTTTTAAAATGAGGAAAATGCTAGAGTCACAAACTTTTTTACAAATTGTTCATGTGGTGAGTGGTTATTAATAAGTAAAATGTGATGTAAGTGATGGACCTAGATGCAAACTAATAAGTATTTACTACCTCAACATTTTGTAAAAATATTGTAGAAAAGTTTGTAGTTATAGTAGTATTCGTAAAAGAATTAATGATATTGTTAAGAGGGGCAAAGTGTAATTTTATAGAATAAAATTGTTAAAGTTGGTACCTATGTATGTATTAATTTTAAAAAAAAAAAAAAATGAGGGGGGCACCATGTCCCCCCCCACCCCCCCCCCCCCCCCCCCCCCAGTCCAAGTCTCTTCCCGTCCTTGGCTGGCACCATGCTGATGACCTTTTCAAGAGAAACACTATTTCTAATTTTGTGTAGGAAGCAAGATTCAGTTAATCATACTTAACATGGACAAACCTATCAACTAATGAATTGGGTTCATAAATAATAATATATTTTGGGCATTATTTTGCTTGCACGAACCATTCACATCTGTTGATCAGACGTTTAGAGCATCCACATCAGTCTGTGGAAAAATTTTTCCATTTTACAAGTCTAAAACTTACTTTTTCTATTTTACACACTTATTTTTACAAAATAGTCACATCAGTTTGTTTATTATACACATTTATTCAAATAAAATATTCATTTCTTTAACCAAATGCTATAGTGCTACAGTGCTACAGTGTCAGGCAAAGTCATGCTACAGTACCAGGGAGAGAGAAAAAAAATTATTAAAAAATGATATACACATGGTACAGTGCCTGTGTAAATTTACACGGATATTGTAGTTCGTGGATAATTTTAGAAAATTTTGCAAGATTTTAAACGGGCTAATATAGGCTGTTTTTGAACAAAAATGTGTAAATTTGAGCATTTTTTTTTCTATTATATACACTTATACACGGACTGATGTGAATGCTCTTAGTCATCAAGAAGTTGACTTTAATCAGCATTGTTAGAGCATTGGCATTGGGGGTTGTAAACCCCCAAATTGTAAATTTATAGCGTCAAAATCATAAAAATGTGTATTATCTAGAACTCTAATTGTAGCAAGATGGTATTTTAAAAAAATAATATTTTATTGGGTTTTGGGTTTTATTTGGGTATTGGGTTATATTATTTTATTGTGTAGATATATTACTTTATACTCCGTTTGTTTTGATGTAAAATATTTGCAAATGTAAAATATATACATGTAAAATATTTTCATTTTACAGTGTTTGGCACAAAGCAAAATGGAGAAAAAAAAATAATTTAAAATTGTATTGAGATATAACCAATGGCTAATGGCTAAAAAGGTTGAATCTACTTATACTATACATTGATCATGATCATTTAAGGGATATTACAATAAATTGTACAGAGACATCACCATTGGTTAAAAAGATTAATCTACTTATAGTACCATTTCTCTTAGCTTTAGCTGAAGTTTGTAAATCATTTTGTAAACTTCTTTTATTATAGAAAGTTGTGTAGAGAAAGTGTGTAATTAGCTAATGCACAAATTTTGTGCAGTAAGAAATTGATTAAAACAAGGAGACAAGCACACAATTATATTAAGCATATCACTAATTATCCTTCAAAAAAATTATTCTAAAAATAACGTAGTTACAAATTTTCTAGTTTAACTGAGAAACTAAAATAAAAAATAAAACTACCAAAAAGTTAAAAAATCTTGAGCCAGAAAAGGAAAAAAAGAAAAAAACCCTAGCATGCTGCTGTTTGACTAAACTTCCTATGTAATCAAAAGACAGGTACTATTCTCAACAAAACTGGAGTAAAAGGAGCAGTCACAATCTAGCCCTTGCTGCTTTGACTGGCTTGGCGTGTGGCTTTTCCTCCATTTTGGTAGATCCTATGGCCAGTTTCTTCATTCCGACCAGCATTACCACGATTTGATTTGAGAAATCACCTCGCCTCTCAGAGTCATTTCTCCCATAGCCACAGCCTCCGCTAAAATTCCCACCACTGAAGTTTCCACGGTCCCTAAAGTTATCATTTTGATAACCAGCCCGTCCTAGCTAGAAACCTCCCTCTGTCATTGTTAGCTGCAAGAAACACCCGACCATAAATTCCAACCTTATGAAAAAAAATGAACAAGCCTTGTTCCAATTAGCCAATGAGGTTGTTTGATTTGACACAGAACAGTAGGTTCTATAATCAAAGAAAATAATAAATCTTTTATAAATTCAAAAATAAGACACCCTTGCCCAAACAAAAAGAGGCAACCAGCGAGAATGAGACCAAAAAGAGAGCAAACAAATGGAAACATGACACTAGGATCAGTCATCAAAGGAGCTTTAGGAGCACTTTCTTCAATATGATTATTTGCCACAATATCAACCTCCACAGATTCAGATATGGATTTAAAAACATCGTTCAAGACGAATTAGCCATTTTCTTGAGGGGCTAAAAAGAAAACTTGGCTGAATTTCCTTCCAGTATTTTCCTTTTTAGTTAAAATACACAATCACCCCATTGTTAAATGAAACCTCAGAATCAGCAGCCAATATTTCAACTTGATAGTTCAAGTAATCCAAGGAGAGTATCTTGTCCTTAATGGCCTATTTCAAAATGAAAGAAGCTGCAAAATATTTCTCAACCAATACCGCAGAACCTGCAAAATATTTCCAGACAAAATATAACATTATCTAGGGTTGAGTCGAGTTCGGTCCATACTTGAAAACCAACCTGACATAATGGACCCAAACCCAATCTCACCCGAAACCTGAATTACAGTTCGGGTCAGGTCTCATGCGGTCTTGGTTGGGTCTGTCATTTTTTTTTTCCCCTTTTTTAATAGCAATTATTTAGGGTATAATTCATTATTTCTTCCCTGAATGTAGTTGACAAAGCATGTTTCTTTCCTTAGACATCCATTTAGGAATTTGAATCTTAAATCCAAGATGGAAAATATAGGGTTTTAATGAGTTGTTTGAAAAATGATATTGGATTTGCTTTGGGAAATTAAATTATCTCCTTAATTTAATTTCTTTCAAATTCAAAGTCCCTCAATACGAAAAATTCTGATTATATAATGTTGTTAACTTCCTAATCCTGCACGTTTCATTTAGACTTTGCCACAGAGTCAAAGTTATCCCAAAAAAAAAAAAATAAAAAAATAAAAGGGCAATTGAATTAATTAAAGCTTCAATTTCGGTTTTTTATTTTTTTATAATTTGAAAAAAAGATATAAACATATACAATTACATCCTTATTAGGAATATAAGAAGGAAATCTATATTGAAAATGTTGTGAAATGATGAAAAATATATAAAACAAAGTAAAAGGAACAAGAAATATATATTGATGAACTCTTATATTCAAGTGGTCATCCACAATTCTTTTGATCTCTCTTCAATGTGTACAATAATAGTAAAGAAATCCCACACACACACACACACACACACATATATATATATATATAGGACCTTAGAATGCTTGTATAGTTTATGGGATAAGATTGTAATGATGAGTACAATTATGGACATTCATTTCCCCTATAGGCTTTACACATTTCAGCCTTTACACATCCCAAATAACCTTTTCATTGTCCAAACTTTACACATTCCAATCAGACTTTATTTCTAACACTCCCCCTTGGATGACCACTTTCTAAGAATATGCTTCTTTAAAAACTTGCCAAATAAAAACCTTGTGGGAAAAAATTTTGGCTAAGGAAAAAGAGTACAATATTCTTGTATATCTTTTAGTGCCTTAAGATTGCCTCATTAAAACCTTGCAAAGGAAAACCCAGTGGGAAAAAACCTTAACGAAGGAAAAAGAGTACAATCAGCACACATCCTTTAGAAGCTTTACTCCCCCTCATGAGTATATCGAATATCCTTAAGTTGACACATACCAAGTGGGAAAAAACCTTAACGAAGGAAAAAGAGTACAATCAGCACACATCCTTTAGAAGCTTTACTCCCCCTCATGAGTATATCAAATATCCTTAAGTCGACGCATACCAATGTTGTGCACCATCTTCTTAAAATTCGCAGTTGGTAATGGCTTAGTGAACATATCGGCCAAATTATCACATGATCGAATCTGCTTGACATCAATATCGCCACTCTTCTGGAGCTCATGTGTATAAAAGAATTTTGGTGCAATATGCTTGTTTCTATCACCCTTGATATATTCTCCCCTAATTTGAGTGATACAAGCGACATTATCTTCGTATAATATCATTGGACTTTTTTATGATTAATGATAATCCACAGTTCTCACGAATATGTTGAATTACCGATCTCAACCAAATACATTCATGACTTGCTTCATGAATTGCGATAATGTCTGCATGATTTGAGGAAGTAGCAGAAATTGTTTGCTTAACAGATCTCCATGAAATAGCAGTATTTCCATAAGTAAATAAATATTCTATTTGTGATCAGCCTTTGTGTGGATCAGAAAGATAACCTGTATTAGTATATCCAACTAACTGTGGTTTTGACCCATTTGGATAAAATAATCCCAAATTAGTAGTCCCACGAAGATAATGTAAAATATGTTTAATTTCGTTCCAATGTCTTCGAGTTGGTGCAAAACTATACCTTGCTAGTAAGTTAATTGCAAATGTTATATCAGGTTGTGTGTAATTTGCAAGATACATGAAAGTACCAATTGCACTAAGATATGGTACTTTAGGACCAAGAGTTTCTTCATCATCTTCTTGTGGTCGAAACGGATCTTTCTTGACATTAAGTGACCGACCCACCATTGGAGTGCTCAAAGGATGAGCTTTATCCATGTAAAATTGCTTCAGGACTTTTTCTATGTATGTTGATTGATGAACAAGAATTCCATTTAGAAGATGTTCAATTTGTAGGCCAAGACAAAATTTTGTCTTACTAAGATCTTTCATCTCAAATTCATTCTTTAAACAATTTGCTATTTTTGTTTACTCTTCTGGAGTCCCTACAAGATTTAAATCATCAACATATACTACAACAATAGCAAATCCAGATTCTGATTTTTTGATAAAAAAACATGGAAAAATTGGATTATTCTCAAATCCTTCTTTCAAAAGATATTCATTAAGGCGATTATACCACATGCGTCCGGATTGCTTTAACCCATATAAGGATCTTTGTAGCTTCATAGAATACATACTTCGGGATATAGGATTATATGTTTCAGGCATTTTATATCCTTCAGGGATTTTCATATAGATATCATTATCTAATGATCCATATAGATATGCTGTAACAACATCCATTAATCGCATATCCAAATTTTCTTTTGCTATCAAACTAATCAAAAATCTGAATGTAATTGCATCCATTATAGGAGCATATGTTTCTTCATAATCAATACCAGGTCTTTGCGAGAAACCTTGTGCTACAAGTCGCGCTCTGTTCCTTATAATTTCATTTTTCTCATTTCTTTTATGTACAAATACCCATTTGTATCCAACAAGCATTACACCTTTAGGTGTTCAGACTACAGGTCCAAAAACTTCACGTTTACTTAGTGAATTTAATTCTGCTTGAATCGCCTCTTTCCACATTAGCCAATCATTTTTACGTTGACATTCATCAACGGTTTGTGGTTCATATTCATTATCATTACTTCTGGTAATATCAGGGGTAACTTTATATGAAAATATGTTGTCGACAACAATTTTATTTTTATCCCATATTTCTCCTGTATGTACATAATGTATTGAGATCTCGTTATTTTCTGGTACCTGATCCTCTTCAGGGGATAACTTTTCAAGATGTTTATTTTCAGGAGATTTTTGTTCATGAGTTTTGGATAGATCAATTATTTCTGTGACCTGTTTTCTGGGTATAGCCTCTTTATAGGCTGCAACTTGTTTTTCTTGTATTTTTCTCTTCCAAGGAATTTTATCTTTAACATTGATAGGTCTTCCACGTTTCAGGTGTCGCTTTGATTCATTTTCTGTTGTATTAATTGATTGTCCTACAGGGACTTCAATTCATGCTGGAGTATTAGCAGCTGGAATGTGAGATTTCACTATTTTTTTTATTGTCGGTGAATACATCCGGTAATTGATTTGCAATTTCTTGCAAATGAATAATCCTTTGAACTTCCAGTTACACATTAATTTGTATGAGGATCAAGATGCGATAGCGTCGAAACATTCCAAGTAATCCCACATCGTGCTTCAGGCAATGACTTTTCTCCCTCTAATGGTGGGAAGATTGTTTCATTAAAATGACAATCCTCAAAACGTGCCTTAAAAACATCATCGGTTAGAGATTCAAGATATCTACTGATAGATGGGGAATCAAAACCCGTATAAATTCCAAGTCTACGTTGAGGACCCATCTTAGTGCGTTGGGGGGTGCAATAGGTACATATACAGCACAACCAAATGTGCGCAAGTGAAAAATATTTGGTTGTTGGCCAAGAACAAGTTGCAATGGTGAAAATTTATGATAAGCAGTTGGCCTAATATGAACTAATGATGCAGCATGTAAAATAGTATGACCTCAAGCAAAAACTGGTAATTTTGATTTCATAAGCAAAGGTCGAGCAATAATTTGAAGTCTCTTGATAAGTGATTCAGCTAAACCATTCTGAGTATGTGTATGGGCAACAGAATGTTCAATATCAATTCCAATTGACATGCAATAGTCATCAAAAGCTTGAGATGTAAATTCACCAGCATTATCTAAACCAATTTTCCTAATTGGATAATCAGGAAATTGTGCTCGCAACCTAATTATTTGAGCAAGAAGCCTAGCAAATGCAACATTTCTAGTAGAAAGTAAACATACATGTGACCATCTGGTTGATGCATCAATTAAAACCATAAAATACTTGAATGGAACACAAGGTGGATGTATTGGTCCACATATATCACCCTGAATTCTTTCTAAGAAAGATGGACACTCAACAACAATATTTGAATGTGATGGTTTGGTAACTAATTTACCTTGAGAACATGCACTACATGGATAATCACTAGGTAAAAGAATCTTCTGGTTCTTTAAGGGATGTCCGTGAGAGTTTTCAATAATTCGACGCATCATTATTGATCCTGGATGACCTAGAAGATCATGCCAAAGCATAAAAACCTTTGGGTCTGAATACTTCTGGTGTATTGCAACATTTGTTTCAATTGTTCTCATTATAGTATAATATAACCCAGAAGAGAAAATAGACAGTTTTTCTAATATGAGCTTCTGGCCTGATACTATTGAAGTAATATAAAGAAATTCTTCACTGCCTTCGTTATTGGTTTCAATATGATAACCATTATAACGTATATCCTTAAAACTGAGTAAATTTCTGCTTGATTTAGAAGAATACAAAGCATCATCAATACAAAATTTTGTGCCCTTTGGCAACATGATAATTGCTCTTCTAGAGCCTTCAATTAAGTTTGATGAACCTGATATTATATTGACATTGGCTTTGCATAATTTTAAAGTTTGAAAATATTTTTTATCTTTAAGGATCGTATGAGTTGTTGCACTGTCTGCTAGACAAAAATCTTCTTTATTTATCTTGGAATTGATTTTACCAGTAGGATCCATACATCTTCATATATGCAAAACATAAATTAAACTTTATTACTTTAAATATAAATAAAACATATCAAAATAAAGATACTTATTACAATGCCATAATATAATGAAAGAAAAATAATTAATTGGTATGGACATATCCATCACCAATCATATTTATTAGAATATGATAATATAATAAAAGAAAAATAATTAATTGGTATGGACATTTCCATCACTAATCAAATTATCAAATTTTTCATCAACATCCTCAAAGAAATCAGAGACATAAAGATGAGTCATATCCACTCCATTTGGAAGTTCGAGATAATTCATGGGATCTTTAAGATCATCATGATCAACAAAGTTTGTTTCAATTCCATTTCCCTTTTCTTTTATGGAGGCTTGGTATAGATCTACCAAATGTTTAGGAGTAAGATAGGTACGTGACCAATGACCTTCCATCCCACACCTACAACGCTTATTTTCATGACCGTTTGATGGTTTATTTTGTAAACCCTTGCCATTTTGATTCTTTTGATGGTAAGGTGTGTTATTCCTTTTTGAAGAATTATGAGTATGATCCTCTTTATATTGATTGTTCCATCCACGGCCACGACCTCGACCATGACCATGCCCATGACCACGGACATAATTTCCTCTATGTTTGTCAAATGAGGTTCCATTTGCTTCAGGGAATGGAGTAGAACCAGTCGGGCGAGATTGGTGGTTTTTCAACAAAAGCTCATTATTTTGTTCAGCCACTAGAAGACATGATATCAGTTCAGAATATTTTTTGAACTTATGCTCTCGATATTGCTGCTGTAGGAGCATATTCAAGGCATGAAATGTAGTAAATGTTTTCTCTAACATGTCTTCATCAGTGATTTTTTCCCCACATAATTTTAATAGTGAGATTATTTTAAAAAGTGCAGAATTGTACTCACTCACACTTTTAAAATCTTGCAACCTCAGGTTCAACCAATTATAACAAGCTTTTGGGAGGATTACAGATTTTTGATTCTCATATGTTTCCTTTAAATCATTCCATAAGACAAGAGGGCCTTTTATTGTAAGGTACTCAGATTTTAATTCTTCATGGAGATGATGACGAATAAAAATCATTGATTTTGCATGATCCTGTAGGGATGCTTGATTGCCAACCTTAATTGTATCTCCAAGGTTCTTTGCCTCTAGGTGAATCTCAGCATCAAGGGTCCATGACAAGTAATTCTTGCCCGAGATGTCAAGGGCAGCAAATTCAAGTTTTGTAAGGTTCGACATCTATATAAATATATAATTACGTAAGAAATTAAATAACTAAATATATATATATATATATATATATATGATCATACACAACAGTACTACATATATATGTTCAAATTTAATTGTAATGATGAACCAATATTTTACATTTTTAAAGATTAGCAGTACACGAAATATATAGCTATAGGTATAAATAAACGTGAAGACAATATATAATAATATATTACTAACCATTTTAACAATTTTTTTTTTAAACTAAATAAACATGAATCTCATAATATATAATAATAGGATAATGTGAATCTCATAAAAATATACAACAATAGGATAACGTGAATCACATAAAAATTTTAATCAATTAAAATCATGAAAAATATGAGCATAAAACATAAAGACAAACAAATAGAATAATTACTAATTCTTTAAAAAGAAAACTTACAGTGAGTTAAAAGAACTACACAAATAATCTTTGATGTTTGAAGAACAATGGGATCCTTTCCAAAATTGGGTAGAAACTCGTGCTGATAATGTGTTGTGAAATGATGAAAAATTTATAAAACAAAGTAAAAGGAATAAGAAATATATATTGATGAACTCTTATATTCAAGTGATCATCCACAATTCTTTTGATCTCTTTTCAATGTGTACAATAACAGTAAGGAAATCCCATATATATATAGGACCTTAGAATGCTTGTATAGTTTATGGAATAAGATTGTAATGATGAGTACAATTATGGACATTCATTTCCCCTATAGGCTTTACACATTTCAGCCTTTACACATCCCAAATAACCTTGTCATTGCCCAAACTTTACACATTCCAATCAGACTTTATTTCTAACAGAAAATAATTTTATTTAGAACACTATATTAGGAATATAAGTATATAATCGTATACACTTAAAAAACTGAAATTAATACATCATATATATCACATTATTATAGTGGAAAAGTGATATATGATGTATCAATTAGCCCGGGTAGACCCATAAAAAAAAAAAAAAAAAAAGCCCGGGTAGAAATTGTTACAATAGATAAGTCTAATTACTATATCAAAGAAAAAGTGCTAATTTACGTTTTTCATGTTATGAATGGTTCATTCTTTAGTTATTTTGTGTGGTTTGCTTTGGATATTCTGAGGCAATATAATATGGTCATTTTTGTTTCATTCTATTATCATTATTCAACTAAAAGTCCCAAACCAAGTGTAATACTAATACCCCTAATACACATCAAGGAGATAGAGTTGATAAAAGGAATTGGGAGATTAGAAACAATAATCTACCATGAATAGTTGTTAAGCTTGTTACCCAAAAAAAAAAAAAAATTGTTTAGCTAGGAGTGCAAATAGCTAAAATCGGGTTTAGGTTTAATCTATATTTCTATGTAGTCAAAATTAAAAGGAAGGAAATTGATTAATTTATGAGAAATGATATGTCTACAACATTTTTACAACATTTCTACAACAAATTGTAAGTGGCAGGTTGTTACTGGTTGTTATTGTTGGGACAAAAAAGTAATCTTAGTATTAGTTTCAAATTTGAACCAATAATAATTAACCACCTGTGATTTGTTGTAAAAATGTTGTAAAATTATTGTAGACGTAGCATCCCTCTTAATTTATATTGTGCTTCCAAATATAGAATCGGGTCAATAAATGTTTGGATTTTAAATTTGAATCCTAAAAAATCAATTTAAAAAATGGAAAGACTTTAATGAGGTAACTAAGGCCCTGTTTGGTTTAGAGCTAATTCAATTCTCAGTTTTCAGTTTTCAATTTTCAATTCCCATAACTCAAACCCAAAACTCATAACTCAATTCTCAAACTCAGTGTCACTCAAAAATTTACAAAACAATGTTTGGGTTGAGTACTCAGATACATATCTCTACCACTTTTCCCCAAACCCGTGGACCCCACAACTGACACTATCCAGTGCAACACTGTTGCTACCCGCGGCTTATTAACAAAAAGAATCTTCCACTCTTCCTCTCACCTATCATTTCTCTGACTCTTCCTCTTTTCTATCAAATTTTTTCACTTTTTTCTGTTTCTTTCTCAGCTTTCTTTGTCTCTCCCTCTTCAATCTGTATTTGGATGTTGGCTGGGTTTCATGGTGGAGATCGGGTTTGAGATTGGGTTTTTGGGGTTGGGTTATGGCAGTTTGTTGTGGATTGGTGCTGGGTTGGTGTTTTGATGGTGTGGATCGATGCTGGGTTGGTGGGTTCACGGTGTTCTGCCTATCGCCTCTCATATTGATGCAGCCCACATCGACACACGCCGAAAACAAAACAAGTATTTTCACTATGCTTTTCGCTCCGTCTCTCTATCTCCCCTGCTTTGTTTCAATTTGTTTTTTCATTTCTTGCTTTTGTCAATTTTTGAGAGATTATTTTTGGTTTTTTTCACTTGGTGAACTTGTAATTGCGTTTGTATAGTTGTAGTGAGATTTATCATTATGTCAGTGTAGTAGTAGATAGGAGATACAAATTTTGCCACAATGCCCCTTGAAAAGGAAGTGAGAAAGGGGGGAAAATTTTGGCTGAAATATTTTCAGGGAACTGAGAAGGAGAAATGGTCTTCTTTGCAACAGTAATATTAAATTGGTCTGAGCTGACATGACAATATAGTAGTTGTGGTCTCCACAAGGTCAAGAATATTACAATTTTGCCAGTGAGTTATGTAACTCAAAAACTAAAAACACCAATTTGGTGTTTTCAGTTTTCTACACTGTAGCTCAACTCAAACTGAGTTTGAGTGATGAAAACAAAGAGAGGAAATCAAGCCAAACACAATATTTTTAGTGGGTCCCACGCAATACTCAATTTGAGTGATGAGAACTGAGTCATATGACTCAAAACAAGGGTATTCCAAACAGGCCCTAAGTATGTGTTTGGATTCGGTGTTTTTGCGTTTTGCGTTTGTGTTTTTTTTTTTTTTTTTTTTTTTTTTTTTTTTTTTTGTTGCACGTGTTTTAGGGGACAAAGTTACTGTTCACACACTGTTCATGTACTGTTCACGGGACCCACAACCCTTTATTTAGAAAAAAAATATTAAAAATGAGTCTCACTGCATTATTCACCCATTTAAAAGTTATTTTGCTACAGTGTTTTCAGTTTTTAGCAAAATAAGCTGTATCCAAACCGACCTTAAGACTCTGTTTGGGAGTTCATATAGGAATGGAATGGAATGTATTTAAGTAAGGGAAATGAATGGAAAAGAATGGAATGGAATGAAATTAAGTAACCTTGATTGGATGTTTTAAAATAAAAGAATGGAAATGAATGAAAATAAATGGAATGTAAGTAATGTTGTTTGAGAGCAACATGGAGGGAATGGAATGGAATCATTTTATGACAATATTGCTATTAGACCCCTATTTTAAAATAAAGAATTGAATATATAGGCATATTTTGGGAGTTTTAGTAAAAAAATAAGTAAATCTCATTTCATTCCCTTTCATTCCTCCCAATTTCGGGGGGAATGAAAATTTGAGGTTTTAAGGGAATAGAGAAGAATGAGTGTTCCCTCCTACTCATTCCATTCCCTCCCACTTAAACTTCTAAACAAGGGAATAAGCTTTCCATTTCCTCCATTAAAACTCTCAAACAAGTGAAAGAAAGAATACTCTAAAATGATTCTTTTTATTCATTTCCATTTCATTCCATTCGCTCGTCCCAAATGAGGCCTAAAGGTATTTAGATTGAAATTAAGCTCTGTCATTAACCTTTTAAGGTTTAGTTCAAATTTGAATGGAAAATAAAACATGAAAAGCATAAAATATGTTTGGGTCCTAAATCAGAAGATTTGGTCAAGGTTTTAAATTGGGAAAGTAATTAAGCAAGAACTCTATAATAGGAATTTTTCTTTTAAATTTATAATCGGAAATAAAAATATACAATTTTATAAAGAATTTTTTTTTAGGCTTGAGAACTCTATATTAGGGAATTTATAATATAACATCAAACCCACCAAAGCTGGGGGGAAAAAAAAAAATCAGGACCAGGCAGGTCGGTCTAAACTCGAACCCGACTTGAAACCCAAAAAAGTTTGAGTGTGAGACCTGAAACCGACTCGAACATCCACCTAACCCGCCCAAAACCCTTCAAATTATGTCAAGTCGGGCAGGTTTTTTCGAGTTGGGCAGATCCTTGCTCACCGATTTCCCTCAAATTAACTCATTATGTCATAATCCAAAAAGTTTAGGTATACGTATATTTTAATCACATGACTTACTAAATTATCAAAGCGCAACTTACATTATTATTATTATTATTATTATTATTAAGAAGGTACATGATGATTAAATCGGTAAACTTTTTTATTTTTAATTTTTTAATACAAGATAGAAATTCTACTATAACCTAATCTAAGTGTATATGTGTGTGAAACTCCCTCTTGAAGACTTAAACTTTGGCCCTTACCTCACACACTACACAAGCACTACGATGGTGGTAAAGTTATTAAATGTATATGTAGATGGTAATTTCAATGCACATGGTGTGGCAAATTTATAGAATTTTCCCCTAAAAGTATAATAATCATAAATACTAAGTGTTTCTCTGTCGCTAGCGAAAGAGGTTTTCATCCTTCTTCTCTTAGGAAACTGTCCATTCACTTACAACAAAAGTAGCAAAAGTTACAAAGAATGATATGTCAAGTACAGATTATTCCCATATCAACACAAACCTTAGGCTAAGAAATCACTCTACACATCCCCATCATATTTTTTGCCAGCCCATAAACAACTTGCTTCACTCCTTAGAGAAAAAGGAACCATCACTAACAATTCTTTAAAGCCCATGTAGAATTTGAATAAAAAGAACCCAATTTAAAAAGAATAGTAAACCAAAGTTCCAAATTGGACCTAAAAACTACAATTCTATTCCACTAACAAATAAAGAGAATAGGTAAGGAGAAAATCCTAAAATTAAAGTAAAACCATCACTAACCATTCTTTAAAGCCCATGTAGAATTTGATATTCTATGACGTTCCCTAGATTCAACAAAAAAAAAAAAAAAAAATAGAGAGGAAAAAGGAGGCTTGGATATCTTGTTATAATCTCTGATTTCTATGACAATCTAATGATGTTACAAAAGGTGAATGTCTATCTTCTTCAACCAAATTAACTTTTGTGTATCCCTACCTTTGTATCATTCTTACCGTCAAAATTAATGCCTCTAAATCATGTTACTGGCTGGTGTCGCATTCTATAGGATGGAAAGCTAATATAGTCAATTTTTATTCTTTATTTAACCAAAGCTGGCATAAATTAGCTTTTGGGAGCCTTGACATCATTCCAATGTTTTGTGGTGTTGTGCTAATTTTTTAAAGGTTGTTGACTCTATAGCTAAAAGTTATAGTGATAAAATTTGTTAGACCCTAACATCAAAGATAGCATAAGACATTCAATTGTGTTCAGGTTGATTGGTGAGAAAATTGCAAGAAAACATTCCCAAGAAACAAATAAAGGCTTACACAAAACATAATCTACTTACAAAGAAAACATAATTTAATGGCTCATAAAGAGCAGGGTCAAATTATTCTAAGCTTTCTCATTTTGCAAAATAATAAGAAAACACAAATTAAGAAAAATCATTTTTGAAAATAAAATTAAGTTAAAACATAGTACAAACAAATTTTAAGAACAAATTGTTCAAATTCAAAACTAAGGATGATCACTTTACAATGCAAGATAGAAGTAGCTATGGCTCTTATGAATGTCATATTTTCACAAATGATATGCCACAAGCCCACAATTTCACACGGCATTAATTTGTGTCTTTCAAGATATATTCCTAATTCTTATGAATAGTTTGTCTTCATTTGATATATTTTATTTCGTAATGCTGAAATTTACCCTCACTTACAGTTCTCACTACTTTATTACTTGACTCGAGCTTCACTTTGGTAAACAGCATGTGTCAAATATTGTAGTTCATTTCATGCTTTTAGATTATACATCTTCCTTTGGCCACTCCATGATTTGTAGCAAACTGGCTTTGCAAATTGCAATGCCTCAACTCTTATTACATCACCTTTGCCTTTTTCTTCTTTATTCATTGTCAAATATATTTCCCCTGTATGGCTGTATCAATATTCATATACCAAAAAGTAAAAAATAAACAAATCAAATTGAAGTTTATATGACATCCCTAAGCATTAATAGTCAAAATAGAACCATTCCTAAACTTAACACAAATGAAACAAAACAAAGAATCGAACAAAACACACCAAAAACTCTGTTTGGGTTTTATCATAAACGACCCTAGAAAGTAGAAACCCAATTTTTACTAACCAAATTTTAATCAACAATAATTCCCACAATTGAGATTCGAATAAGAACTTATACCCATTTAGACAACCATTGGCTAGTCTTCAATCAACAATAATTCCTACAATTGAAATTCAAATAAGAAACACATATCCATTTAGACAACCATTGGTTTCTACCTAGAGGATTTTGGGGTTTGTGTTTTCCATAGGGAAACAATAGAGAGGCTAAAAAAAGATGAGGGAGAGCTGCGTTGAATGAGAGACTTTGAAGGAGACAATCACAGGTTTCAATTTACCTTTTGAAAGAGAGAGTTTGAAGGAGAAGACAGTTTTTATTTTTTTTTTTAAATTTTTTTTTATTATATATATATTTTTAAAATTTTGCCGATTTAGGAAAATGTGAATGCTTAAAGTACTAGCGGGCAAGTTATCATGAAGTTAAAAAGAGTCAAAAAAAGATTAGAGATTTCAATTTTATAGTATGCTAGTTGCTAATCTGTGCAATGCACAGATTTATCTCTTCTTTGAGTGGTTTTTTTTATTTTTATTTTATTTTTATTTTTTTTTTATTTTATAGAACATGTGAGTTCTAGCTAATAAAGCATGTTCTAAGCGTTCATAAAGTTGCTAATAAGAAACATTAAATACAAACCTCTGCACTGAAATAGCCATTGTTGCTAATTCTACCTACAATATCAGAAATGTAGTATGATTCTAGCTAATACGAAGTTGGTTGATGAAAGTCATGAGATATTAATAGATTGAAACAAAAGATGAAGAAGAAGAAAGTTGATAATAAATTTAGTGTGTAGCGTGGGGGTGTCTTGAAGAGCATAAATCCATTATTAATTACTAATAGTTTATAAAATAAAAAAAGACTTTCTTATATAAAAGTCATGGTCAAATATTTCACATTCTATGATATAATCTCATTAAAGTAGTCTCAGGCATTAATTGAAAATTTTAATTTGTTGCAGTTAAATTAATAGTAAAATCTAATATTTCCTTTTTGATTTTGCATAGTAAATATATAAATATTGGTCAAAGACTTTGACTCTATAGTATATATAGACTAGTCACTAACCCATGCAAACCTATGTGTATAAAGATTTAAACAACTCTTTGTTTCTTCTTCCTTGATTGTATATTAAGATTTCAATCTTATAAATTTTTATCCTTGATATAAAACATTAAATTACTAAATGTAAAATATTAATCAATCTTGAATTAAAATTAAAATTAGGATTCCAATTCTTAACATCTCCAATTATCCAATAAATGTATGAAAGACAAATTTATAGAACAACTCGATCAATATTTCTAATAAATTGGAAGACAATTTTAAAGTATTTTTTGTATCTTCTAGAGCTTTGTAGAATCACCATCTTGTTCACTTGATAAGTTGCTATCACATTCAAGTATTATTGATATAAGCTTTTAATAAAACAAGTTGAGAAATGAATTACAACATGTAGAAGTTAAAAGTCAAATTTGTGGTTTTGCTACATTAAAAAAAAAAAAAAAAAAAAAAATCACTTTTATCATTTGATCAAACTGAATTGCTTTGTCAATTTCTACAACAAAGTCAAAAACTTTCTTAATAGTGTAGAATTCGCATCTATACTAATCTCCAAATAAAAAACTATTTATAATATAGGGATTCTAATTCTAATTCCTAAAAAAATTTGGAGTTGGAATATAATGGGCAGGGTTGGGCATGACTTGAAAACATGAGAAATAATTTGTTTGGGTCGATGGCTTGTTGATTTCAATTTTTGGGTTGGGCTACGTTGACTTGGGGCTTCACAAATGTATGTGGGCTGGTGTGTGTTAGGGTGAAGTGGTTTGGACCCGATAATTTTTCGGATTGGGCCATTTATTGAGCTGGGTTCGGATTGGGATAAGGCCTTTGGAAAACTTGGTTGGGATTTTACATGAAGTGGGCTCAAGTGAACTAGGTCAATTCTTCAGTGAATCGGACTGACCCACCCAACAAATAAATCAGCAACATATTCTGGTATCTTTCTCCCAATCTCACTCTCTCTCTAAATCCAAGTCCTCCATGGTCAAACTCCAAGAGCTCAGCTTCTCACCGGCCATCACCACCTTCACAGTGGAGATCCCTGAGATCTGCCCCTCCTCTCTCATGAACCACCGTAGAGTGTGACCCTCTCTGGCAAAAGAGAATTCATGCCTGTCCCAAAGTTTGAGAATTGCAATGATGGAGGGCAAAGCCCACTCGGTCTTCCCTCCATGGACATCAGCCAAATACAACATGTTAATCCTGACTTCGAAGATCAACCCCGAATCCAAGAGTTTGAAGGAAATGATCAGATATGAGTTTTGGGTTTGAAGGAAACTAAAACCACTCCTAAACTTATTCAAACTACATACAAAAATATTACATCATACAATCCATATTCCATCATAATACCCTCCAAAATTCCATCAAGATTTTTCCAAAATGCATATTTTTTGTTTGAGAAACAAACACACACAAGAGAGAGGAAAAAAAAGATAAACACTGGCACCGCATTACCAAGCATATACTTTGAAAAGCGTTCAAATATATATATATATATATATAGACACACACACGGACATACCTGAAAGGCTATGTTGCTGATAAGACATACCGCATTACCAAGTTTTTATTTTTATTTTTTATTTTATTATTAGTATTATTATTATTTAAAAAAAAAAAAATCAAGATAACAGTTAAGAAAACTCACACAAGAAAGAAGCCAAAGCCGAAGATGAATTGCAAAATACCAATCTAATTTCCAGTCTTACTTTATTTCCATTTTTTTAAGGATCTGATAAGCAGAAGGTGGATTGCAAAATACCTGCCATGCTTATGTGGTATGCTTAAATCTTGAAACCTCTAATTGAATGATGCTACAATGTGTTTAGGGCTTCTTTCCTAGGTCTAGAGAGAGATAGCTAGTGGCAGATTGGAGAATATAAGGATCATCTTGTAGATCAATTTCATTCATTAGTTTACTTTTTGAACTTGAGAGAAAGGTAAGGTCTGTGAGAGGCAGTTGAAGAGAGAAACGAGATGACATTATGACAATTGAAGGTTTGCTTAAAAAATAGAACGAAAAGAAAAAGAAAATAGTGGTGCTGTGAAAATTTGTAAGAGCTCCAAAGCTTATTTATCAACTTCTCATGAGGTTAACAAAAAATCAAAATCTTTGGTTACATAGTATTTATAGATGATATACTGGCCTCATTGCATGCACTCTGCAAGTGCATGAGGCTCTATGTTTCACATACTCGATGCACACTTTTAAAGGCTTTTTAGTTTTTTTTTTTTTTCCTTTTTTTTTTCTTTTAAGGATTCCCTAATGGTTTCTATAGGCATATAGCTTCAAATCAAAAGAAAGTATTCTTTAAAAAACCTCACATACTTGAATAACATGAAACTAATAGAAAATATTCAATGTAGTGGGCATATATTATTAAAAAAAAAAAAAAAATTAAGATTCAATAACTTCGGCACCTACCATGCAAATGAATAATTTAAACAAAATCTTTGTGTTAATCTTGTGAGACACTTTGAAACAGTGTCATTCTAAAGAAAAAGAAGCAAAAAAGGAAAAAATGAAAAAGAAAAAGAATCTAAAGAAATTTTGAGACAGCCATTAACATAAGCCAAAATGAAGAAGTAAAAATGAAAGGAACCAAAAGAAATATCTCATTTGTCATATTTTTCTTAAAAAAGTAAATGCAAAATTATTGAATACAAAAAAGAAAAAGAAAAAAGAAAGAACAATTTGACATCAAAGAAGAGGAATAAAGACCAAACAAATAGAAATTGTTGTGTGGCAAGAGACAACCAAATACATATTTGTGGAGTTAGGATTTTACCATATAGGTGTTAATTGGATGTTGGTGAGATATTGAAGAAACGGGTGGAGCCAGTGGCTTGAAACATCATCGCGGCTATGTTTTGCCCTTCTTGATTTGGTGGAAGCATGATGTCAAGAGCATAGCTGATTGGTTGTGACAGTAACATCTCATTATCACAAATATATTTTTGATGATTTGAGAGACAATTGATATAAGAAACAAAAGCAAATATTTTAAAACGGTAATTGAATATAAGATAAAGGAAATTAAAAAAAGAAGAAGAAGAAGATAAGTTAAAGAAGAATATTTGCTTATATGTTCTTTTAGTTTAGCGTCATAATTTTCCATTTATCACAATTTTAGGTTTACACGCCTGTCTACTAATCTATATCTATATATATTATAAAAACCGAAGCCCTTGATCAATATTTGACTTTTTTTAGAGCTCTCACATTTTTACACATCAGAATTATTAAAAAGGAAAAAAAAATTATTTCTATAAAATCGAAAAGTAAAAAACTATTTCTACAAAACTGAAACTACCCAAAATTTTCAGTAAAAAAAAAAAAAAAAAAAAAAGCTAAAGCCTGAAAATGTCCCAAATTTTGAAACTAAAACAAAATACTAAAGCAATAGTGCAAGGGCAAAACTGCTCCTTTCGATAGAATCAAAACTAGCAACTCTCCTTTCAACATTACTCACCAAATGCAAAACCTCTACACTCTCTCAAATGCAAACCCAAGCTATTTCACAGAAAGCTTGAAAGGGCAAGACCATGGGTGCCGACATTTTCAATCTTTGACCTAGCCTCCATATCAGGCCATTCTCTCTCGGTATTTCTCAATTAATATATGACTAATCTCTTTTCCTATTGTCTTTAATTAGGTTTTCGGTTAGTAAGAGGATTTCGTCTTTAATTAGGTTTTTCTGTCAATTTAGGAATTTCAATTCCTAACCCTTTTTTCTCTCTATTTTTTTTTTTTTTTTTTTGGTTGAAGTTAGGGAAACACTCGTAGAAAATCGAATTCTGTAGGCTTTGTAAGAAAGTGGAGATAGTATTGAAGAGTCTCCCAACCCTCAATATCTAACAACAATCCTACATGTTTTGCTTTACCTTTAAGCTTTGCTTTATTTTGCTATCTACGTTTTTTAGCACATTTGATTTAGCTTAGCTTAATCATTTGATTGATTGAATAATTATTTGAGCACCTAAAATGTCAGCCTTCTTTGTCTCCACTTAGTCCCCTGTTTTTTTTTTTTTTTCCCAAACCTTTTGCCTCTTTTGTACAAGTTCATGTCTTTTTCCTTTTGGTCTGTCTCTAATTGTAATATGTAAGAAGAAATTTTATGTTCTCAGTTGCGCTATAGCTGTTGTTTTGTTTTATAGTAGAAATTGTAGTGAAACTCTAGCAATTATTCTTATTAAGCTATTCTAGCAGATGAAAAACATAAAAATCTTAATTAAAGAGATGTGAAACACACAACTTATTGGTCAACATTAGATTTGTTGTTCTGTATATTTTTCTGCTCTATTGTTAGTGACACAAATTGGAGACATATGGCCATTAATAATTGATTCAAAATGTGATTGTTTTGTGCAGATTTACTGTTCGACATTGTGCCGAATAGCATCATGATGATATATTTCTTCTTCTTCTTTTTTGATTAAATAATAAATAAATAAAATTCATGTTTGAAAATGGCACAATCTTTGTTCTCTATTCTAAACCAACCATAAACTCTGCCACCAATCAGATTCAATTTCTAAGAAGAACATTAATCTAGGATCTAGCTAAACGTAAGTGGAAGATTGAAACTTGAATGCAAAGGATCAACTTAAGGATTGTGTAATTGTGTTTGAAATTGTAATTTTTAGATAGATTTGCTTGATTTTGATTGCTCAAATTTATTTGTCCTAAAGTAAATGTATTAGAATAATACTTTTTGGGTTATTGATATTGTTGGGTTCCTTAGAATAATGGTAAGAACTCTAAGCCATATGGGCATGGTCGTAAGAAAATGTTTGCTCTACTCTCTACCCTCTACAATACTCCAATATGCAACATTGATTACATATTTTTGGATTGGATATTAGCTTTAGGATGTTGATTATAATGACAGAATTTTGTATAACCTTATACACATTCTTATGCAGTGACCACATAGCACTTCTTAAAGCTTTTGAAGGATGGAAGGATGCAAACTATAATGGAAAGAATCTTGTCACCTTGCAAATGACATAAGATATGAGAATGCAATTTGTAGATCTATTTAGCATTGGCTTTGTAGACAAATTGATGAGTGCTAATGTAAGCTCTTTAAGATTTTCAAATTTTAAAGCATTTGATTTGCTAAAATCTTATAGTTACTAAAAACTTTCTTGTGTATTACACGAGTTAGCGACTGATATTATCTATTTTCTAACTGCTAATACAACCAAGAGTGTCAGAAGCTAACTATAAAAAATGAACAAATCTACACATGAACATGTGATTTCAATTCTATTTCAATGTTCATTTTTTCCTTAGGGCGGTAGAAAGCTTATTGTCATGTTTCTCTCTTTAATTCAATTAAAATAGATGCACACTGCTTTTATACAATAGCTTGAAACAATTTTTATTTTATGCATGTTTCTTTCTTCTATTGAATTAAACCATACACATAGCAATTATTTTTTTGGACAAAGAAAAAGACATTCATTAAAATGAAAAGAAAGGCAATACAAACAAATGTGAAGAGTGATATAGAATAGACAACACATGCCTTCTTGGAGCAACAGGGGCGCCTGAAGTCTCAATGCAAGATCAAGGGGTGCTAGTGGTGGCCAAATGGGCGGCAATGTCGGAATTGCATGAAATTTGGCAAGTTAGAGGAAAACGACATTCTGATCCAGACTCATTTTATGAGTGTCTCATAAATTTAGGTAAATTCCTTCATTAAGGCCCTAAAAACAATTTTTTTGCTATTTATAGTAATATTTATTTTTCGTTATTAACTTTTAGTTTAAAAGTCAGAATAAAGTCCTGTCTATTTTAGGACGACCCTTAAGGTCACTTATTTATGATTTTGCATTTAACTCAATTTTTCCATTTTTGGTAAATTTTAGAATTTTGTCAACTAATCATGTAATTAGTGCGAATTAGGGTTTATGATGTTTCCTAGTCATCCTAGGGTTTTACTTTTTAGTATTTATATATTTTGTAGTCGTCAAAAGCAAAGCATACTATTATCAATAAACATAGACTTTGTCAATTTTCTTCTCTGGTGGATTCCAGTTTCAAGGAACCTCTCATGGATTCGAGGTTTACTACCTAGAAACTAATAGTTTAGTTTCTGTCCCATCAAGAGAACATCGTACGTGCTTTCTTCAAGCTTCCACGACATCAAAGAGAAAACAGTTCAAACACCAAAATAAATAATATAAATAAATCCTCAAAAGAGGGGGGGGGGGGAATTTTGTTCAAAATTTTTTAGAAATTGGTATGTTAATATTAAAAGTTGCATCATCAGTATTGGTTCTCAAATAATTTGTATTTTTTCTTATAAATAAATCGAACATTACAATTGACTTTCCCATAATATACACATCAAATAAAAGTCATATTAATTATAAGGATTTATAATCAATACTTTTGAATCTCAACTGACACTTCTTGGTTTCTTTTGTGTCCAACAAAGACATGCAGGGTTCAAATCCTTGCTTCTTCTTGTTGTAGCTGTCAACTTATTTTTAAAAAAATTATAGGAATTTATCATGGTTTTTAAAAATACACTGCAAAGAGTATTGAAAAAAATGAATGGTTCTAAACTTCTAGGTTCTTTGGTTCAATTCGAGTTGGACTGATTCTTTAATCTTTTTTTTTTTTTTAAATCAATTTATTTAATATTTTTACAATATTCTATATTAACCTATATTAAGAACTACATGTTAACCTATCCTTTTATTGTAAGTTCTAATTAAAGGTGTACTCTTTATAAAAAAGAAATTAAAAAAAAAAAAAAAAACTACAGGTGTACAATGTACCCCTGTTATTGGATTGTCAATAGGCACTTTGATTTTGTCGCTACTTGTAATAATTTTCATTAATAGTTTTGGAATAAAAGTTTCCACTTTCCACCTTTATCACTAAAAGATTAAGAAAGCACACAAGTCACACACCACAGGGCAAAGAGAAAGAGAGAGGAGGGAGAAAAGATCAGATCAAAGAAGGAAGAGAGATCCATCCATGAGACCAAACCTTGTCTTTTTTGTTATCCGGTTTTGTGAATTGTCCAAAGGATTGTCTTAAAGTTTTGGTTTTTCTTGGGCAAATGGCATACATGAATGGTCAGATAATTTTTCTGTTTTGATTTAATGGGCCAATTTGAAAAGTATTTTTAGGGAAGGGGGCCAAAATATAAATTTCAGGGACAAAATTCTAAACTTCGGTGTAGATATACATACTAGTCTTTGGTTTTTCAAAATCTGGGGGATGCCCCCCTAGCCCACACATAGGTCTGTTTTTGCAAACACTGCATTATACAAAGAGTAGCCACTTGACAAAAATCATATTTTGGTTTGTAATGGGAACTTGTACACCACGTTGATCTATTTGGGAAAATTGGGAAGAGTTTTTGCTTGTAGTTTGTCAGACGTGGGGGTGGGAAGTTGTGAGTCGTGGGATTGAAGGTTTTTACTTTAAGAAACAAGTGAGAAGTTTATATCTTTCTAAAATTTGGATTTATAGGAAATTTATCTGATTTTGTTTTTGAATTTTATTGAATAACTATTTTTTTCCTATAAAAAAAAAAAAAAAAAAGCCCGTAAATATAGGGTTGCAAAGTGTAATTTTTGCTATTATTTTAACATGAAACAATTTTGGATAACATATTACCCAAACGTATTTCAAACTTTTTTATTTTTAGATTGGTCCGCCGAAACTAAAGCTATAACCCTGTGTGTCGTTTTTGTATGAATTATTTCCTACAAGGTAAGGCACAGACATAATGATTTGAACATCAGATGGAGACTTCAAATCAAAGTTGGAATCCGTATATTGAAGTTGGTTCATGAAACAAGTCTGGCCATATAAACCATCATCAAAATGTCCACTGCCCATAGGAGGTGAAGTATTATCACCCGGCTGAGTGAAAACATAGCCTCCCCATTTCAATGTGTCTGCTCCTTCAACTAACTCTTTAAATTCTGTAGGTGGCCAATACCCAATTGGATCAATATTATCATTATAAACCACCCACCATTTTCCGCGTACGTTGTCTGTATCCTATTGTTTAAAAGGAGAAACAAATTAAATGAAGGATTAGACATTCTGCAAAATATTTTTTTGATAATTTTTTATTGTTGGTTCAATTACTAATTCTCCCAAATACTTAAATTATTGAAATAAGGTAAATTTAATCATATAATAATGTACTTCTAGCACTTATTGTGTGGGCTCAAACTCTCTTTTAATAATGAGAAATGATATGTTTACAACATTTTTATAACAAATCCTAAGTGGCAGGTTGTTATTGGTTGTTATTGTTTGGGTAAGAAAGTAATCTTAGTTTTAGTTTCAAATTTAAACCAATAACAACTAACCACCTGTGATTTGTTGTAAAAATGTTGTAAAATTGTTGTAGACGTAGTATCTCTCTTTAATAATTGATGTCCAACATGTGAGATTTTTTTTTTTCTTTTCTTCTTCTACTTTTTTTTTTTTTTTTTTTTTTTTTTTAAGATGGAGGAGACAAATATCGAATTTAGGATTTTTTTTTAGATATCATATTAAATTACCAATTCTCTTATAAACTTATTCTATTGGAGTATGATAAATTTAATAATTTAATTATATACTTCTAAAATTTTGATCCAACATTAAAAATATCAATTTTAAAAGAAAAAAGGGAAATTATTACTTGAATAAGGCCAAAACGCATAACCACTTGTTCATCGGTACTGTAAACAGAGACCTTGTCGATAGCACCACCAACAGGAACTTGGGTATTAGTTTGTATGAAACCCCCACAATTAAGATTAAAACATCCTGTAATATTGCGGATGTCGCTCTTTCCATGCATGACATGAAATTCAAATTAAGTTAGTAATACACACACACACACACACACACACACACACACACACACACTCTCTCTCTCTCTCTCTCTCTCTCTCTCTCTCTCTCTCTCTCTCTCTCTCTCTCTCTCTCTCTCTCTCTCTCTCTCTCTCTCTCAAGACCTTAAATTTGTTTGAAGCAAAAAAGTACTTACAGTCCATTGCATAAACCAATGGGTGCGTGTATCGCCATATAAGTCTGGGTTCACCTAAAGAATATCAAAATTAATTTATCAATTCCAATTTTTCTTTAATTAAAAAAATAAGTGGGGATAAAATCTTGTGGGCAACACACTTCATCAATGTATGTTATTACTGTTAAATTCAGATGCCACTATCCTTATAGCATAGATTAACGTTTTCAAATTAATTTTCTTGAGAAATTTCTATCACAAGTCTTTCCTAAAATTAAAAGCCATAAGTGGGTCTCAGTTAGCTCAACTGGTAAAATTTCTTATGGTTAAATAAGAGATTTGGAGTTCAATCCTCGCCTACACCTCCTACACTAAAACCGATTGGTGTTTTGATAAAGAGCTATTATCAGGAGCGGACTCCATATATTGAAACTATTTCCAAAAAAAAAAAAAAAAAAAAATGAAAGCCATAATAAGTCATTTTGACTAGTTTCATATGGACCTTAATTTTTAAGGTAGCAGGAATTTATTCTGTCATGCATGTAACAATTGTGTTAGGTTTTAAATTGGTAAATTCCAAGAAAATGTAATAAACATTTAGTTGGTAACTGTTATTGTGGTATTCAAGAAAACTTTGTAGAACAATTTAGCACAAAAAAAAGAATAGTTTGTCAAGAATTAGTTCATAGGAGTCTTTCGATGGACTTGACTACCACTTGATTGAGGGTTGATAGATTGACATTCATGGATTCGACAAAAATTCTTATTTTCATAGCCATTCAATCGCATCTCAATAGACTGAAAATTGCATAATTAAATGACGTGTTTTATTTAACGTTGGCTGCAATGGAATTCAAGGATGTTGGAGGTTGAACATGCATACCAAGCTGTGGTAATCAAACCTTTAAGGAGGGTATTGGAGTTGGTCAGAATTCATGATCAGAACCTTCGTTAGAGTTCATGACCAGTTTCAGAATGTCATTTGAGTGTGTGGATTGCCTAATTTGGAGTGTGTTGCCCTTTGAGTGTTTTTTCCTTCGAAGTTGATCTCCTTTGTTTTTTCACTTTGTCACAAAATTTGTGTGTATCTACTTTTTTTTTTCCTGTATTCATTTTACAGATTTGGTTCACTAAATAATCCTAATTGGAAATTAGTTGATTAATCCATTGCTTAATTAACTTAGGGTTCTAAACAAGTTTTTCACTATTAAAAGTTACATTGAATTCCTAATTTGAATTGATTTCACCTTTCTTGGAGTGTATGGAAAGGATTTTCCTTGGTGTGGATCAGAGGAAAAAGATTCTCTTTGTTGTGGAAGGAAAGTTCCTTATTGAAGAACTAATTAGGTATTCCTTGTTCATTAGGAATAGGATTTGAGCCCTATAAATAAGCATTGTTGGGGTAGATTTTTGCTCAAGAAACAAGAGTAAGTTTATTCGAAAAGCATTTTAGTAGATTTTTGGGGTTGAAATATACTTGAGTATGTGTGTTGAGATTATGTTTGTGTGAGAGACTTATTTGGTGCATTGAGACTTTTGTATTATTAGCTTGTGTATGATATTCTTGAGAGGTTTTGTTAATATTATTGAGGTTCATGAGTGTTGTGAGTGCGAGTATGTGAGTTTGGCTTGTGAAGTTTTAAGAGTACTTAATCAATATCATTAATAGTGGACTTTGGTTGGCTTTGCTTATGGATGTATGCTTTAAGTTGGTCAAATCATGCATGTATTGTTGTCCTATATAGTGTTTTTATGTTTATTTTTTTGTTTGTGTGAATGTGCTTTACTGGTTCCAAATCACAGCATTCACAGTGATAAAGTGAAAGCATATGTTGAAATTAAACCATACAAGAAGCAAGATATTAGATATCCTCAAATAAAGAGTAAAGCTAGCTGAATAAGTTTAAATTCCTTTCTCTTTCCTAAGACTTACAATCCACCCCACTTGTATTTGATTGAAGTTTGGTCCATCTCCTGCTTCAACTGCTACTGAAGCCGAACTATATTGGCGAGGTCCAACTTTGGGATTATATACATTAACACCTGCTATAGTTGAATATATTTTGTCTGGGGTTGTTTTTGTAAGCAGCCCTGCAAACTATATATGAAGATAAATTCTATCCCAGGGTAAAGGACTCAAATTGTATTACCAAAACAAGGATGAGTAGGGAAATTAAAAAAATGCACTACTAATATCAAACAAAGAAAGCCATATATCACTTACTTCCAAACCACCATTCGATTGAAGCGAAGAAAATTGAGGCTTATTTAAATTTGATACATTCCCAGGTATGTCATTGTGTGTGACCCTCAAAATCGGGATTGTCCCCTGTGGACACTCCTCGTCTAACTCAATCTTTGCATAACGAAAACTAGGCGGCAGCTTCTTGGAATGTATTTTGGCTAATATATCTCTTACTTTATTGCTAGGTCTCATCTGTTCAATATTTTCTATACTTTAGCAAATAAAAATACCATGACAAATGAAATATTATATAAGAAGCATCCGAGTTGTTAGAGTAAATCAATTTTTTTTTTTTTTTTTCTAATATTCAAATCAATTTATGTTCTTTCTTCTCAATTACACTCTCATCCATTATCTAGCATCGATACAACCAAAGAACACCATTTTTTCTTTTAATGTTGACACATATGTTAACGTGCAAAGTGCCATATCGTTTACAATTCTAAATGATATGGCACTGAATTCACCTTAGATTTGTAATTGAATGATTTTAATCATAGAAGAAATTATATCAACTTGCAGAGAAAAAACAATAGAAGTCCCACAATGCTTGCTTGTTAGAAACAAGGTGCATGACTAAGGCATCACTGAAATGAAATCTTAGGGCACGTTTGGTACACTAAATGAATATTATATTAGTAATATTAATATTTAATTCTTTTTTAGTGGGATTATAAAATATTGTAATAATATTTTTTTTATACAAGATAAAAATTCTATTCTAACCTAATCTAAGTGTATATGTGTGTGAATCTCTCTTTTGGAAACTTGAACTCCAGCCTTTGTCACTCACACCCCACAAGCATGTATACATGTGAAGTAACCATTGCACCAAAAATGTGTGGTAGTGTAATAATATTAATCTTTAATTCTTCATTAGTGGGAATAGAAAATATTGTAATTGAATAATTAATTATTATTCATAAGTTTGGTTGTTACACATAGAAAGCTTGTAAAAAAATGATGTGTCAGGAAAATTTATATTTTTGAAAATATATTAATTTTAAAATCTATTACATGTAGGGACGAAGCCATGATTCAAACCTAGGTGAGGTCAAGCTTAATGTGTGTTTATCGAATTTTATCACATTCATTAGCATCATAATCTCAAATTTGTAGACGGAATCCAATATCACATTGCAATAAACTTACACCAATTTTATCGGTGGTGATTCTTCAAAATTTAATTTTAGGATTTTTCAGAATTTAGGACATCAACATTAGATGTTGACGACACTAAATAATCATAGTTAGCTTATGAATTATTTGTATTTGTCTTGCAATAATGATAGGGACACAACATGCCCCACAAAAATTAGTCGCAAACAAAAGCCAAATAAAAATGAGAACTGAAATGAGAAGTATTACATCTATAATATTTTTACTATATTTTCACAACAAATGGTAAGTCGTTACTAGTTCTAATTTGAACTTACCATTAAAGAATTATTGTAAAAATATTGTGACCATAGCATTTCTCAATAAACATGTCCCACAAATAAGAAAAAAATATAATGTTAATAGTTTATTGACAGTAAAATCACAACAATATTATTACTAATATTTCGTTGCACAATATGAAATTTACGTTTTTTTTTTCTACTGAGTGAATAGGACAACTAAAGTCAACCAAAATATGGAATTTCAATTTTGCTCATTGCGCCACACGTTTGATTTATATGATTAAAAAAAAAAAAATCATGAAAACCAAAACCACAACTTTGTTTTTTATTTTTTTAATCTTTCTTTTTTCATCTATCAGATCTATCTTTCTCACTTTATCGTACTACTGTGAGTCTGTGACCAACACATGTACAGTATTTAAATATTTTTTCTTTATAACGTAATATTTTCCTCTCTATTTCTCTTTCCTGAAATCTCAGTGATCTTATTTCTATTTTTATTGACATTTACTTTTCACACTTATCTCTTATTCTTCCTAGACTTTGAGCTCTCTCTCTCATGTATCACGGCTTAAACCTAGCATCAGCAGTAGTGTCAACAGCAAATCTGTTCAGATCCATCATTTTCTTGTTTCAAACTGCTAGATTAGATCGTTTACAAGAGATTTCAGCAGCCCAGTTTGATCCATAACTTGTATTTTTTGGGTTTATTTGTAACTTTTTTGGGAGAGGGGGGCAAGTATGTATATTTTGGAGAAGTCGAATTTTTGAAAAAGCTAGGGGTACCATGGTCCCCAATGCCAAAACATAGCTTCAGCCTTGATTCCACACACTAAGGAATAAGTTAGGCTAAATTGCAAAACTTACATTTTATGTTTTATCAAAATTCATTTAAGTTCTATAACTTTTGTTATTACATATGAATAATTATTCAATTATAGGAGTTATTACAGGCTTTATAGCATACCAAACATACCCATAATTTACTATCCCTTGCCTTTTTTCTTTTTCTTTATTTTTTTTTAACGAGAATTTCAACCTATGACATCCACTCATGATGATAGATAACTCTTTATCATCAAACTAAGATATCAATTAGTTTTTTGTGTAGACAGAGATTGACCCTCAGATCTTTTATTTAACCATTAGAGACTTTATCAGTTAAGCTAACTAGAACCCACCATTATCCCTTGCTTAATTGTATACATTAAGAGTATAAAGTAATATTAGGACAAAATCTACAAAGAGAGATGAAAAAAGAGAAATTAAATGTTTACAACATGTTGTGTCCTAAGAATGCTTAGAAACACCATTGAAATATCATGAAACACAACCTCTCAAAACACCATAATAAAATTTTAATTTTAATGAGAAATTAAATACAAAATACGTAAAAATAGAAACCTCAATTGTATGATCCTTGAGTGAAGGGTGCTTTAAACTTGGTTGCTCATAAATATTCACGCAATCATAGATGTCTCCATGTTTAGTCTGCAAAAATCTTGTAATTGTTAGATTAAATCTCAAGCTATAATGAAATGCAAGGACTTCTTACTTTATCAAGCATACAAGCGAAGATACCTCAATACTTTTGATGCCGTGTTCAATCTGTTTTTCTGAAATCAAATTATTGAGATCATTCCCTTTTATCATGCCTCCATTACGGGAGGAAGCAACACGTAATAAGACAAGAAAAAATACAAACTTTTTGAAAGCCATGGATCTTTAACACTTTTTTTTTTGATGAATGGATCCTTAACTCTTGAGTGTGTACGGTGTCAATGTACATTTATAAGAGATTAGAGACTATAAAAGGTAATATATCAAAACAAATTCCATATAAATGAAATTAAGTGAACATATTGACAAAGTAATGACAAGGATAAGAATAAGAGATAAGTGTGAAAAGTAAATGTCAGTAAAAATAGAAATAAGATCACTGAGATTTCAGGAAAGAGAAATAGAGAGGAAAATATTACGTTATAAAGAAAAATATTTATATACTGTACATGTGTTGGTCACAGTAATACGATAAAGTGAGAAAGATAGATCTGAATCATCTGATAGATGAAAAAAGAAAGATTAAAAAAACATAAAACAAAGTTGTGGTTTTGGTTTTCATGATTTTTTTTATTTTATTATTATCATATAATTCAAACGTGTAGTGCAATGAGCAAAATTGAAATTCCATGTTTTATTTGACTTTAGTTGTCCTATTCACTCGGTAGAAAAAAAAAATGTAAATTTCATATTGTGCAACGAAATATTAGCAATAATAATATTGTGATTTTACTGTCAATAAACTATTAACATTATATTTTTTCTTATTTGTGGGACTTGTTTATTGAGAAATGCTATGATTACAATATTTTTACAATAATTCTTCAATGGTAAGTTCAAATTAGAACTAGTAACAACTTACTACTTAAAATTTGTTCTAAAAATATTGTAAAAATATTATAGATGTAACACTTCTTATTTCACTTCTCATTTTTATTTGGCTTTTGTTTGGGACTAATTTTTGTGGGGCATGTTGCATCCCTATCATTATTGGAAGAGAAAATACAAATAATTCATAAGCTAACTATGATTATTTAGCGTCATCAACCTCTAGTGTTGATGTCCTAATTTTTGAAAAATCCTAAAATTAAATTTTGAAGAATCACCACTGATAAAATTGGTGTAAGTTTATTGCAATGTGATATTGGATTTTGTCTACAAATTTGAGATTATCATGCTAATGAATGTGATAAAATTCAATAAACTCACATTAAACTTGCCCCCCCATGTTTGAATCATGGCTTCATCCCTGCATGCAATAGATTTTAAAATTAATATATTTTCAAAAATATACATTTTCCTTACACATAATTTTTTACAAGTTTTCCATATGTAACAACCAAAATTATGAATAGTAATTAATTATTCAACTACAATATTTTCTATTTTCACTAATGAAGAATTAAAGAATAATATTTGTTTGTTTTTAGATCCCTTAAAACACAACTAGATTAACCTAGTTAATTAGCCAATTGATTATTTAGTCAAATTATGTAGATCTAGGTTAACACAGATAAATCATATCAATATAAAATGCAGAAAATAAAGAACACAAAGATATGATGACCTAGGAAAACTAAACCGGTAAAAAACCTGGGAAGGATTTAACTTAGCTATCCTTAAGGTAAAACTAAATCCATTATGAAAAAATTGAAGTTTACACGATAGTGACTTAGACCACTAACATCCTATTGCTACCTTGAGTAGGAAACTTACTACCACGACCCTATGATAGCTCCGAGTCCACGAACTATTTCTTTCTTAGATTCCCAGCCAGTACAAGCACTCCTGCTTGTGTATCTTTAAGCTCTTGAATCTACAACTGAATGATCCCTAAGTTCTTGACATAATCTTGAATCTTGGAAAGGGAAAACCCTAAGTATGTGTGAAGGTAACCACCTCTAGATCTCATAGAAGATTCAAGAACACAGCATAAAAAGCAACCCCAAAACATGGCTAGGGGTTTCCCTTTTATACTTGGAGTAAAACATAAAACTCTACACATCAAACAGGCTTGGGCTGAGTTAGAAATTTTGCAAAAAAAAAATTTGCACAACTTTTGATCGGTCGAGTCTAATTCTCGATTGATCGAGCCAGGCATATTTACACAGTAAATCCTGCAGCAACTCGATTCTAACTTAACATAAAAAGCAAATACTTTGAGCAAGTCTAAACAAGACTAAAAAGTTTTGATCATGGTTTGCCAACATTACAAAATCAAGTTCTAATACATTAGTTCCTAATTCTTAGAACCTTAGAAACTCCCCCTTTGGCAATCTGTGATAAAACACAAACTATCAAAATGCTCAAAGTTTACAAAAACAGCACATTACAAAAAAACATTGCCCAACAAAACAAATCCAACCTAACTACTATCTATCAGTTGCAAATGTAGATAGCAGCATGACTGAATCAACCTGTGTATTTCCTGAAACACTTAACAAATGCATAAACGCATGTGTGAAAAATACAAGTAAAACAAAATAACTTGTTGATTTGACATAACACACAATAAAGACATATATCATGAATAACCTCATAAATATAAATCAATAAACAATGTGAAACAAGAAACATATATCAACAATGTATCTCCCCATATCATGAATAACCCAATCAAAACAAAGAATACATCATGAGCTAAAAATGTAAATACACAATGAAGCACCTAGATACAATCTAATAGCTCCACATGCTCTACAAATACAAAAATCTCCTCCTAACAACAAAATCTCCTCTACAAATGTACTCCCCCTTTTTGTGATGGAATGCCAAAAGCCAATCAGAATCCATCATTAAAAGGAGGTGGCGGAGGCAATTGTCTTAAACGCTTTAAATCCACTCTCAAAGCATGAAGCTTATCAAGCATGTCTACCAAAAGCTGACCATGAGCTGCCTGAATGGTCATGACAATCTCCAACATACGTCGAATGTTTGAATCATCCGAAGTAGATGGTGGGAGAACAGCAGCAACAGTAGGATCAACTGATGCCTTAGCAGAAGTAGTACCTGTAGAAGACGAAGGAGGAGGTGCGACACTAGAAGACTCAACCCTAGGTTGTTTAGAGCTCGGTCTCAATTGAGCAGCCCTCTGCCTGAGAAAGGTGGCACCTATAGGAGCAATAACATGGACAGGCTCAGATGCTGGAAACTCATCTAATCCTAGATGCAAAAGAATCCTATGAATAAAAATGAGGAAGAAAAGAGCTTGAGCAACTGAACCGCTCTTATGAATTTCGTTCAAAGAACAAATAAAAAGACGAGGAAAACTAATATGAGCATCTGTAACTAGGGCATACAAAAACGCACAACATTCCAAAGGAATGGTGTAGATGAGAGATAGGCCACAAGGAATGACAAACAATCCTAAAGAAAAGGTAGTGAACCTTAGTGAGCTCAGCAGTGGTGATCTGAGGATCAGAACCCTATTGGATAGAAGACCTAGTGATGTAAGACATGATGTTGTTTAGGGGAGGAGACTCATCATAAGGATAGACAGGTTGCTAAACCACTGGTATCTCTAGAGCATCAGCCACTACTGAAGGAGTAATGGTGTACTCTACACCTCCTATCCAACTCCTAATTAGAGTGTTAGAATCATAGACGTGGATAGAGAGGTTCAAGTAGAACTCTCTAATCAAGGTAGCTGGAGGTGGATGACCAATATCCAATAATGGTAGCCAGCCTCTATGCTCAAAATTAGCCCTAATGGCAGGATCAAGCTCATCTAACAAAACCTTTCTCTCAACCCATATGTTTCTCTTAAGGTTAAGCTTCTCAAAGGTTTCTTGGTTTTTCTCACTCAGAAACCTCTCACTATCAAAAGAAGGAGCAGAAGTTGAGGGGGCAGACCTATTAGCTCTAGTCTTCCTAGGCATGATGCTAAGGTAAGGTTAAGACAAACATAAAAGAATCAAGATGAACAAAGGATAAAACCAAGGGCAGACTGCAAGTTAGCACAAAACAATATAGAAAATAACAATCTATATGATGCATGAACAGTATAATGTCATGATGCATGGTCTAATGCAGTGAGAATAAGTTCAATACAACTTTAAATTCACAAAATTGGCTTGAGCATAGAGTTTATATAAAAAACCCCAAAATTTGAAAAACCACTTATTCAATTTAAAAAAAAAAAAAAAAAAATTGACCCGTTGATCATTAAACAATATAGATAACACAAACTAATGATCATATGAATCAATTAAAAAAGCCAATGTCACCAATTTAAACTTAATTGAACAAAATCCCCAATTCAGGTATATCTAAGCCCTAGATTTTTCAATTTCTCACAAATCACCAAATTGATGAAATTAAACCATCAAGAATAGTTGTATATCATTCAACAACAAAAACCCATTGATCAATTTGGAAAGAAAAAGCTTAAATCAACAAAAACCCCGAAAATTCTTAGGTTCAAAATTTTCCCCAAAATGCATAATTTAATGCATGAACATGAAAATAAATGCAAAAGGAAGGGTAAAAAGGTCTTACCGGCCTTGGGAGAGAAAAACCCTTGAAATTTTTTTGATGGAAAACGACAAAAATCTTGCTTGGACTCTTAGTCCAATCGAATAGAGAGAGAAAGAGTTTTGAAACTTTTGAAATAGTGTTTGAACACGTGAGAAACTCAGTTTTTAAAAAAACTCTCTATAGATTTTCGACTGAATGAAAAATAGGTTTGATTAGTCGAAAATGCTTTGATTGATCCATTAGCAATTGAGCACTGATCGAAACAGATAGAGCTTGTCCAAAATTTTAATTGCAATTTTGATCGGTCAAAAAACAGATTCGATTGATTGAAATTCTGGAAAAATCACATTTTTGAAAAACATAATAATTTTGTGCAAAAAATCTTCAAAGTATTGAATTTTAAGAATAAAATGCATGAGTACAAGATGAAATGCTTTTCAAAAAAACATGTTTTGAACCCAGTTTTTCCAAAATTAAAATTTTCAATCAATTCACCTTAAATTCTCAAACAGCAAACATGTTTTGCATAAAACTCAAGGAATTTTCAAATTTGGTTGGCCAAATCAAAATCACACACAATAACATGTACAAAGTTTAGCAAATAGTAACTTGTGTAGTGTGTGCATCTAACAGAAACTTGAGATACCTATGGGGTGAAATGTAAATAGAAATCAAGCACAAAGTCTACAAAATTCATCACATAGAATTTGAGAGAGAATATCACCTAAAGAGTTACATCATATAACTCCCACATCTCCTAGAATAAAAGATTGCAATCATGTAAGTTTATTGATTTGCCTCATATTGTACAAACCAATTTTATTTAATCAGAAACTTATTAAAATATCCGAGATAATGTACACACTAATTTTATTTGATTGATTTAATTATAGTCCAATAAAGTACACACCAATTTTAGCATTTAAACCAAGACTACACCTTATGTTTTTTTTTTTTTTTGTGCATATGCTATACTTTCTGCACAAAATCTTACGATATGTACTAAAGTGTTCATGATTGGCTAATAAACAGTGGTGAGATAATTATTTATGCCTTTCTCAAAAGGATCAAGTTCGACAATTAAAGGCAAGTGACTCAAGATCAAGACAAAGTGATTAAAAATTATAAACATCTTTCTCACACAACATGCACTACAAAGCTCAAACTAGTAAAGTGCAAGAAATAAGCTCATCAAAGTTAAACAAAGTACATAAACATGTTATGCAAAAATAAATTGGGCAACCTTGATTTCAAATTCAGGAAAAATAGTGCAAAACACATATTGCTTCCCTTTTCCCTTTTCTTGGTTTTTTTTTTCTAATATTTTGAAAAAATAACAAAAACATTTCTAGAATGAAATGCATGAATGTTACGCAATGCAAGTCCTAGAAAAAGGAGAAAACAAAACAGCAAGAAAGATAGTCACAAAGAGTACAGCAATGAAGCATAAGGACCATGAAAGCCAAGGATGATAAGGGACACAAAATCACACCAATTACTTGATAAAGTGTCTCAAACTTACTTCTATCAAGAGGTTTGGTGAAGATGTCAGCATTCTGACGTTCAGTAGGGATATACTTAAGAGACACAATCTTTCTTTCAACAAGATCCCTAATGAAGTGATATCTAATCTTTGTGTTTAGTCTTAGACTATTGAATAGGGTTCTTAGAGATATCGATAGCACTAGAATTATCACAATAAAAAACCATGGTATCTTGTGATATCCTATAATCACAAAAGCTTTTTCATCCAAAGAAGCTGTGAGCAACAACATCCAGCAGCAATATATTCTGCCTCTACAGTAGATAAAGATACAAAATTTTGCTTTTTACTCATTCAAGCAACAAGATTGGCACTAACATAAAAACATCCACCAGTGGTACTTTTTCTATCATCGGTATTACTGGCCCAATCAGAATCAGAAAATCCAGCAAGAGACATATTAGACTTTTTGCTGTAAAACAATCCATAATCACATATTCTACCAACATATTTTATGATTCTTTTAACAACATTCAAATGTCAAACTTTAGGATTAGATTGAAATCTAGAACAGACACTAACACTAAAAGCAATATCAGGCCGACTTGTAGTCAACTATAAAGACATCCAATCATGCTTCTATATAATGTAACATCAACAGACTCACTTGATGGATCATTGGTTAATTTTGCATTTGTAGCCATTGGTGTTCTTGCATTAGCAGCCTTGTCAAGTCAAAATCTCTTGACTAGATTTTTTGCATACTTTACTTGGTTGATTTAGATTCCTGAGTTCGTTTGCTTCACCTGCAATCCCAAGAAATAAGTTAGTTCACCAACCATACTCATTTCAAACATTGCCTTCATTTCATCTGCAAAAGATTGAGCAAGATAATCATTAGTAACACCAAAAATAATATCATCAACATAAATTTGAGCTATAACAAAATAATTCTTATCATTTCTTATGAAGAGAGTAGTATTTGTAAATCCCCTTTTGAATCCATGCTTAATGAGATATGCAGTCAATCTATCATACCAAGCCCTGGGAGCTTGTTTCAAACCATAGAGGGCTTTCTTCAACTTGTAGACATCATCTGATCTACGAGGATCAATAAAACCCTTTGGTTGTTCTACATATACCTCTTCTTGCAACATTCCATTCAAGAAAGCACTCTTGACATCCATTTGATACAGCTTGAAATTCAGATGAGTTGTTATAGCCAAAAGTATCCTAATGGATTCCAGTCTTGCTACCGGTGTAAAAGTCTTATCAAAATCAATCCCTTCCACTTATGTGTAACCTTGAGCAACAAGTCTTGATTTATTTCTAATAACATTACTATGTTCATCGGACTTGTTCTTAAATATCCACTTAGTTCCAATCACATTGACTCCCTTTGGTCTAGGAACTAATTCCTGCACATCATTTCGAACAAATTGCTGAAGTTCTTCGTGCATAGAATTAACCCAATCCGCATCTTGAAGTGCTTCATCCACCTTTTTCGGTTCAAATTGGGATAGATAGTATGAGTGAGTAATTACATTCAAGGTCTTGGATCTTAATCTCATGTTATCATTCAGATTACCCAGAATATTTATGGCAGGGTGATTTAATTTAGCTCTACAAGATGGACCTTTAACTAAAGATGTGGAGGTACCTTTCTGTTTTGATGGAGGACTAAACTCACTTTGTGCTTATTGAGTTTCATGAACTGGTGTGGATGGTTTTGAACTTGATAGTACAGAGACTGCATCATTCAACAATAGCAACTCTTCCTCAGTATGCTTCCCCATATAATCATCAGGTAGAGAATTATCAACTTCCATAATCTTTTCTTGAACTGGTGAAGGGTTTTTTGAATTACTTTTTGAACTTAATTCATCATTGATCACAACATTGGAAGACTCCATGACTGTTTTGGTTCTTAGATTGTACACTCTATAAGCTCTACTAGTAGAAGAGTATCCTAAAAAGTATCCTTTGTCACTCTTTGCATCAAACCTTTCTAGGTTCTCTCTATCGCACAAAATGTAAGTCACTGCCAAATATCCTAAAATATTTGACAACAGGCTTTTTTCCTCTCTAGAGTTCATAAGGAGTTTGCTTGGAATTATGTCTGAAATACACTCGGTTGAGTGTATGGCAAGCAATGTTAGTTGCTTCTCCCCAGAAGGATTTTGGCAACTTCTTATTGTGTGGCATGACTCGTGCCATCTCTTGAACAACCCTATTCTTTCGTTCCACTATTCCATTTTGTTGTGGTGTCTTGGGTGAAGAGAACTCTTGATGTGTGCCTTGATCATTGCAGAAGATAGCCAGCTTTGTGTTCTCAAATTCTCTTCCATGATCACTTATGATTTTGGCTATCACAGTACCTTTCTCAACTTGCAATTTCTTGCACAAATGTGTCATCTTTTCAGGAGCCTCAACTTTATCCCTCAAAAGCACAACCCAAGTATATCTAGTAAAACCATCCACAACAACTAGAGTATACTTCTTTCCATCTAAACTCTAAACTTTGGCAGGACCCATGAGATCAACTTAAGAGGTCTTGAAGTTTGAACATTAGTTACAGACGGATATTTGGACTTCACTTGTTTACCCGTCTGACATGGTCCGCATATGCGCTTTTCTATCTTCTCGAACTTGGGCAAATCGATAACTGCATCACACTTGGAAATCTTCTTTAATTGTTTGTGATTTGCATGTCCCAACCGTTGATGCCATAAGTCAAATTGATTGATCTTTGCACTAAAACACTTGTTGCTTATACTCGGTGTTATACCATAGCAATTGTCAATTGTCCTCACACCAATACACATACAGTCACAACCTCCATCAAGTATCTCACATTCATACTTGGTGAGGAGAACATTCAGTCCATTGTCACAAATCTGACTGATACTGAGTAAGTTAGCCTTCAACCCATCAACGTACCAGACATCTTCAAATACTGGCAACCTTAGAATGTCCACAGTTCTAATGCCTCTGATCACAAATTTACTTCTATCTCCAAATGTGACTGTCCCAATCTTTCCTTCAAAAAGTGTCTTGAGCAAAACTTTATTTCCTGTCATATGCCTGAAGCAACCACTATCTAAATACCAAAGACAAGAATCATGTGCCTTTAAGGCGGTTAAAGAAGTATAACACGCATAATTATCACCACATGTAATTATATCAAGATGCTCAAGGAAAGATTTAACAAAAGCAACAAGAGACAAGAATAACAAGTAAGACAAATTTGCATATTAACAATAAGATTTTCCAAGAATCCATGATAGCAGGGGCCAAGGATTAGCTCTTAGATCAAAGGATCTACAGACAGAGAGCTATTCACTCTGATACCACTTGTTTGTTTTTAGACCCTTTAAAACTCAATCAGATTAATCTAGTTAATTAGCCAAGTGATTACTCAGTCAAATTATGCAGATCTAGGTTAACACAGATAAATCATATCAATGTAAAGTGCGAAAAATAAAGAACACAAAGATATGATAAGCCATAAAAACCGAACCGATAAAAAACCTGGGAATGATTTAACCTAGTTATCCTCAAGGTAAAACTGAATCCATGAAAGAATTGAAGTTTAAAAAATAGCGACTTAGACCACTAACATCCTATTACTAACTCGAGTAGAAAACTTACTACCACGACCCCATGATAGTTCCGAGTCCATAGACTACTTCTTTCTTAGATTCTCATCCAATACAAGCACTCTCGCTTGTGTATCTTTAAGCTCTTGAATCTGTAACCGAATGATTACCAAGTTCTTGGCATAATCTTGAATCTTGGAAACCCTAAGTATGTGTGAAGGCAATCACCTCTAGATCTCACAGAAGATTTACACACACAGCATAAAGAGCAATCCCAAAACATGGCTAGGATTTTCCCTTTCATACTTAGAGTAAAACATAAAACCCTATACGTCAAATGGGCTTGGGCTGAGTTGGAAATTCTACAGAAAAAATAATCTGCACGACTTTCGATCGGTTGAGTCTAATTCTCGATCGATCGAGCCAAGCAGATTTACACAGTAAATCTTGCAGCAACTCGATTCCAACTTAACATAAAAAGAAAATACTTTGAGCAAGTCTAAACAAGACTAAAACGTTTTGGTCATGGTTTGCCAACATTACAAAATCAAGTTCTAACCTAATTCTTAGAACCTAACAATATTGTTACACTACCACACACCCTTGGTGCGATGGTCACTCCATAAGTATAAGTACTTGTAGGGTGTGGGAGACAAAGGCCGGAGTTCAGGATTCCAAGAGGAAGCTTCACACACATATACAATTAGATTAGGATAGAGTATAATTTTTATCTTGTGTAATATATATATTATTACAATATTTTATATTCCCACTTCTATATCTATATCTATATATATCTAAAAGCTGAAGCATAGCATTTATTGTTGCTACGCTTCAGTTGAGCCACATCAACGTCCACCTTATTACCATTTTCTTTCCAATTTTCCTATAAATTTTTTTAACATTTATTTTTTATTTTATTTTAATATTTACACATTTTCCAACCTTTCTCCACATTTATCTTTTCATCTCCCTGCTACTCTCTACATAAATATTATTGTTCTTCTTTCATCACCCCACTACCCTCTACATAAACATTACTTCTCTTCTTTTTCTTCATCTTCCTTTATTTTGTCTCTTCTTATTTACACTCTCTTACTATAAATTTGTAACTATCTATTTCATTCTATGTATGGTTTTCTCTCACAAACATTAAATGTCTCTCTCTCTCTCTCTCTCTCTCTCTCTCTCTCTCTCTCTCTCTCTCTCTCTCTCTCTCTCTCTCAATATTTCAAAGAATTTTTTTATACATTCTTCCATTTATGCCAAATTACTAATCTTTGGGAATCCTTTTTTTTTTCTACACTAGAATCATTATGCTCATTTTCTCACTTAATTTAATGGGTAGTTTGCCGATGAATCCTTTTTTTTTTCTACACTAGAATCATTATGCTCATTTTCTCACTTAATTTAATGGGTAGTTTGCCGAAATTCAAATAAAACCAAACAATAAGGAATTTTACGGCATTGGAGAACACTTGAATATACACTAGCCAAAATTTGAAAGTTAGCAAATTAGTGGAGCTATGATTAAGCTTCAAACGGGATTTATGGTATTGCCAATGTTCTTTAACTAGCATCCTTATTTCTATTTCTCTATATTTGTTTCCTAGAATTAGTATCAGTCTCATTTTTATTTTCTCTATCATATTCTATGTAAACCAAGATTTCTTTAAAAACTCCACATTGGTTAATACCATTTAAATTTGTTTTTTAAATTGTTTTTTTTTTCTCTTTAATTGTTAAATGTTATCCTATTTTTTTCTTTCTTATAACTCTAATTAATGTTGATGGTTTTTTTTTTTTTTGGTTAATTAAGGTTGATGATTCTTTCTTACAGAGAAAAGAAAAAATTGAAAACAATTGAATTCCGTGTAAACCTATACCTAAAGGGGACAAGAGCCTTTGTTTATTTGATTAGAGTCAATATATTAAAGGGGCATATCATTTGGCCATTGCATTGCATTTCTTAGAGGTTAAAAGATAAAGCTTGTCATTATAGGAAAACATGTTGGGTGGGGATAAGGGCATCATTTTGTTTGCTCTAAGAGTAACAAAAGATCCTATTATAAAGGAAGACCATAATCATATCACATGCTTATTACACAAACCATGAGCACAACCCATTATTCTCTCTCACCATGTTTCTACTATATTTACATTTAGCAACCAAAGATTAGAATTATTTCCCAATAGAAGACTTGTAGAATCACTCAATTTTTGTAGGAAACTAGCCGTAGACTTGCGCAATGTGTGAGAATATAAATATTATGCAATGAAGTGTAATATATAAAAAGTAAAAATTACTTCAAGCATTGTCTTTTTTTCCAAAAAAAAAAAAAATACACTTATTTTTTTTTAAATCTTTTTATCTCTACAAATATATCATTTTAATATTTTTTGTATATTTCATTAATATCTTTTAGGGTGAATCATATTCTTCTAACTTTGTTGTAGTGTGTTACATTTGCTTAATATACAACTCATCTCTTAAGGAATAAGGAAATTATCATAATAATAAAAAATCATCACAAAATTACAATGTTAACTTAACCAAAATTAAAATAAAATTAAAGAAATAAAAAATAGATTTTATAATAATTTATTAGTTAAAAAAATTGGTAGGCATATTCAAATTCCTATTTCCAAAAACAACTAAGTATTAATCCAAACCAAAATTCAATCAAAATTATAAAAGGGAAAGAAAGGACTTTCTAATGAGAAATTAAAAAACACAATACCAAAACACATATTAAAAAAAAAACCATCAATCTTAATTAGAGTTATAAGAAAGAACAAAAATCTTTTATGTGCAATTTTTCTCTTTATTGGTATTTATTGTTATATATTTTATTTTTAATTTTTTTTTTCTTCGCATCTTATGTTATTCAACATTTAAATTCAGTCACATCTTCCGCATCATTAAATTATTTATATTTTCTCACTTTTTTTTTTAATTTTGTAATAATTAAACATGGAATATTTTATTTAAATTCAAATCAATAAAATTATCCTTAAAAAATTGTACTATATATATATATATTTTAACATTTACACTTTGTTGAAGCTTTTTCCTTATCTTTATCTTTTCATCTCCTCACTACCTTCTACCTTAATATCATTATTCATCTCCCCACATCTTCCATATCATTAAATTATTCATATTTTCTCTCCTTTTTATTTTTAAAAAATTAAAAATTTAAATTTTTTCTCAAATTCAATAAATAAAAGTATTCTCATAAAGTGGAGTAATACGAGGGACACACTCATTCCCAAACCCAATACATCAAAAAAAATATATATATATAATACAAAACAAATGCCAATTGGGAAACACTAAATTAAGATAATAATAAAAAAAATGAGGATATCAAACCAAATATAATATAAAGAAACTAATAGTTATGAATATACTAACTTAAGGGTAGCAAAATTAAATGAAAAAAAAAAAAAAAACTACAATTAGTAACTATTAATTGGAAAACAAAGAGGTTGTAAGGAGAAGTAAAAATAAAAAATAAATATGACCAATATGGAGAACGTTAAAAACTTTACATTGCAACAAAATCAACTATTACATTCACTTAAAAAATTGAATCAATAATCAATAATTAAACACAATCATAGCAATATATTTAAACTTAAAACTAATCAAACTCTAGTTCATAACTAAAAGGAGATGTTCTCATGTAATAATAGAAATTACATAAGACATAAAGTTAGAAAACTTTAAAATCCATTTTTTGAAATTTAATTTAACTTTATATATATGTATATATATTTAAAAATCTAATAAACGATGCTACATCTCATTTAACACCTTTGTTATGAAAATTATTAGCCAGTAAATATATGATAATAGTAAAAAATATTATAAATGAAATTATGAAAAAAAGTGATAAAGCTAATTAGCTACTATCATTATGAAGTATATATATCTAAAGGTTAAAAAAAATGTATATTCTATAAATAAATAAAAAGATATATGTAAGGTTTTTATTAACTTAAGATAAAATAAAAAATCAATTATTAACGACAACAACAACAACAATAATATAGGGGTAATTACATTCCCCTTCTTTGAGGTTTGAAGAAATGACATTCTACCCCAAACTTGAAAGGAAAAAATATTTTCACCCTTTACATTTGTTTGACCAAATTAATATTAAAATATTGTGTACTAACCTGCCTATGCTTAAGATAGGTTCCAAAATTATACTTAATTTTAAAATTAAATTCTCATATTTTAAAATTTTAAATTAAAGTGTATTTCAAAATATTAAGTAATTAATGCCTTTTGCTTTTTTCCCCCCTTTTCTTTTCCCAATGAGTTATGGAGAGATTTGTCATTTCAAATGTTTTGGTATTTTATAAATTTGTATTTTAATTCTAAAGTTATGAGTAATGTCTTTAAGAACCATGGTTAAACATTTATAAACAGATTCTTAAATAAATTTAAAATATTTTGTTATTAATATAAACAAAATGGGAGAGTGTTATAATTCATTACCCCAAATATATTTAATAAGATCACCCTAAAAGAAATTATCTTGCGCAATGCACAGGCCTGTGACTAGTTGTTTCTAACAAGCAAGCATTGTGGGACTTCTATTGTTTTCTCTCTGCAAGTTGATATTATTTCTTCTATAATTCAAATCATTCAATTACAAATCTAAGGTGGATTTAGTGTCACATCATTTAGAATTGTAAAAGATATGGCACTTTGCACATTATTAGATCTAGGAAAACATGGCTCCATAACATATGTGCCATACAGACAAAAAGTTAATAAATGAAACAAAGCGAAGCCTGATAAAAGTGTCAACATCAAAAGAAAAAAATGGTGTTCTTTGGTGGTATCAATGCTTGATAATGGATGAGAGTGTAATTGAGAAGAAAGAACACAATTTGATTTTGAATATTAAAAAAAAAAAAAAAAAAATTGATGCTACTTAACAACTCGGATGCTTCTTTTATAATATTTCATTTGTCATGGTATTTTTATTTGCTGAAGTATAGAAAATATTGAACAGATGAGACCTAGCAATAAAGTAAGAGATATATTAGCCAAAATACATTCCAAGAAGCAGCGCGCCGTCTAGTTTTCGTTATGCAAAGATTGAGTTAGACGAGGAGTGTCCACAAGGGACTATCCCGATTTTGAAGGTCACACACAATGACATGCCTGAGAATGTATCAAATTTAAATAAGCCTGAATTTACTTCGCTTCAATCGAATAGTGGTTTCGGAGTAAGTGAATTTTCTTCGCTTCAATCGAATAGTGGTTTGGAAGTAAGTGATTTATGGCTTTCTTTCTTTGATATTAGTAGTGCCTTTTTTTATTTTTTATTTTTTATTTTAATTTCCCAACTTATTTTTGTTTTGGTAATACAATTTGAGTTCTTTAACCTTGTATGGAATTTATCCTCATATATAGTTTGCAGGGCTGCTTACAAAAACAACCCCAGACAAAATGTATCATACAAATATAGCAAGTATTAGTGTATATAACCCTCAAGTTGGACCTCACCAGTATAGTTCGGCTTCAGTAGCAGTTGAAGCAGGAGATGGACCAAACTTCAATCAAATACAAGTGGGTGGATTGTAAGTCTTAGGAAAGAGAAAGGAATTTAAACTTATTCAGCTAGCTTTACTTTTTATTTGAGGATATCTAATATCTTGCTTCTTGTATAGTTTAATTTCAACATATGCTTTCACTTTATCACTGTGAATGCTGTGATTTGGAACTAGTAAAAGCACATTCACACTAACAAAAAATTAAACATAAAAACACCGTATAGGACAACAATACATGGTTTGACCAACTTAAAGCATACATCCATAAGCAACGCCAACCAAAGTCCACTATTAATGATATTGATTAATTACTCTCAAAACTTCACAAGCCAAACTCACATACTTGTACTCACAACACTAATGAACCTCAAAAATATTAACAAAACCTCTCAAGAATATCACACACAAGCTCAAAATATATAAGCCTCAATGCACCAAATAAGTCTCTCACACAAACACAATCTCAACACATACTAAAGTATATTTCTACCCCAAAAATCTACTAAATACTTTTCGATTAAACTCACTCTTGTTTCTTGAGCAAAAGCTACCAAACACTTATAAGGCTCAAATCCTATTCCTAATGAACAAGGAATACCTAATTAGTTCTTCAATAAGGAACTTTCCTTCCACAACAAAGAGAATCTTTTTCCTTCAATCCACACCAAGGAAAATCCTTTCCATACTCTCCAAGAAAGACGAAATCAATTCAAATTAGGAATTCAAGGTAACTTTTAATAGTGAAAAACTTGTTTAAAACCCTTAGTTAATTAAGCCGTGGATTAATCAACTAATTTCCAATTAGGATTATTTAGTGAACCACCCTTACGATAATTTAAGCACAAACACATCAAGTACCAAATCTGTAAAATGAACAAAGAAAAAAAGTAGATACACACAAATTCTGTGACAAAGTGAAAAAACAAAGGAGATCAACTTCAAAAAAAAAACACTCAAAGGGCAACACACTCCAAATTAGGCAATCCACCATATGAAGGCAATCCAAACACTCAAATGACATTCTGAAACTAGTCATGAACTCCAAAGAAGGTTCTGATCATGAACTCTGACCAACTCCAATAACCCTCCTTAAAGGTTTGATTACCACAGCTTGGTATGCATGTTCAACCTCCAACATCCTTGAATTCCATTGCAGCCAACATTAAATAAAACACGTCATTTAATTATGCAATTTTCAGTCTATTGAGATGCGATTGAATGGCTGTGAAACTAAGAATTTTTGTCGAATCCATGAATGTCAATCTATCAACCCTCAATCAAGTGGCAGTCAAGTCCTTCATCGAAAGACTCCTTTGAACTAGTTCTTGACAAATTATTCTTTTTTGTGCTAAATTGTTCCACAAAATTTTCTTGAATACCACAATAACAGTTACCAACTAAATGGTTATTATATTTTCTTGGAATTTGCCAATTTAGAACCTAACAAAATGGTTACATGCATGACAGAATAAAATCCTGCTACCTTACAAATTAAGGTCCATATGAAACTAGTCAAAATGACTTATTATGGCTTTCAATTTTATTTTTTTTTAGATAGTTTCAATATATGGAGTTCATTTCTGATAATAGTTCTTTAATATCAGACCAAAACATTAATCGGTTTTGGTGTAGGCGAGGATTGAACCCTAGATATCTTATTCAACAATAAAAAATTTTACCAGTTGAATTAACTGGAACCCACTTATGCCTTTCAATTTTAGAAAAGACTTGTTAAAGAAATTTCTCAAGAAAGTAATTTGAAAATGTAAATTTATACTGTAAGGGTAGTGGCATTTGAATTTAATAGTAATAACATACATTGATGAAGTGTGTCGCCTACAAGATTTTATCTCCACTTATATGAAATTGTTTTTTTAATTAAAGAAAATTTGGAATTGATAAATTATTTTTGATATTCTTTAGGTGAACCCAGACTTATATGGTGATACACGCACCCATTGGTTTATTCAATGGACCGTAAGTACTTTTTAGCTTCAAAAAATGTAAGGTCTTGAGAGATAAATACACACACACACACACACACATAAAGAGTACTAACTTAATTTGAATTTCATGTCATGCATGGAAAAGAGGGATGTTCGCAGTATTACAAGATGTTTTAATCTTAATTGTGGGGGTTTCGTACAAACTAATACCCAAGTTCCTGTTAGCAGTGCTATCGATAAGGTCTTCGTTTACAATATCGATGAACAAGTGGTTTTACGTTTTGGCCTTATTCAAGTAATAATTTCCCCCTTTTTTTTTAAGCTTGATATTTTGAATGTTGGATCAAAATTTTAGAAGTATATAATTAAATTATTAAATTTATCATACTCCAATAGAATAAGTTTATAAGAGAATCAGTAATTTATTATAATATCAGAACAAAATATCCTAAATTCAATATTTGTCTCCTCCATCTTTAAAAAAAAAAAAAAAAAAAAAAAAAAAAAAAAAAAACTCACATATTGGATGTTAGAGATATATTAGCCCATTAGTATAGGCCCAAATCTAATTCTATTTTGTGTGTAAGCCAAATCTCCTACTTTTACTAGAAGTCTATTAGTCTAGGGTTTAGTGTACGTTTGGTTTGCGTGATGCATCTGGCGTTTGATTTTACTGTAGTAGCACTGTAGCGGCTACTATTCATGCACAATAGCTGCAAAGTTTGACTTTTCAGCACAAATTTTTATAATTCATTGTAATATAGGATTTGTACTACACTATAATATATTATTGATGTAGCTTTTTAGGGTTTCTTTTGTGGATTTAGGCTATTAGGCTAAACCACGTAACTCTCGTATGCTATTTTATTCTATACTTTATGCTTTTACTTCCACATACATACTAGCATATTCAACATGATGTATCAATGCTAATATTTAACATGGTATAAGAGCCACCTTTCTATGGCCAAGGTTTTCTATCTTTACGGTATATTTAAGAGCAATCTTTGTCTTTTTCAGTGTTTTTTCGCTGCATTCAACTTCTTTGTCTTCCTATTGCTGCTGTCAAAACTCTCCAGTATAGTCATGCCACTGTTAGATTTTGCATCAACATTGCAAGACCATTGTCTTCCTTAAACTACCGTCACAGAGCCAAACTTTATTCAAGAGATCTTCTCAACCTTATCAAATCTCAAGATTTCAACCAGTTTCCATCTTGAGTTTGAAAGGGGGTGTTAGAGATATATTAGCCCATTAGTATAGGCCCAAGTCTAATTCTACTTTGTGTGCAAACCAAGTTTCCTACTTGTACTTGAAGTTTATTAGTCTAGGGTTTAGTCTACTATATATACACATGTTATAATTCATTGTAACATAAGATTTGTATACACTATAATATATTATTGATGTAGCCCTTTAGAGTTTCCTCCGTGGATGTAGGCTATTAGGCTGAACCACGTAACCCTCATATGCTATTTTATTCTATACTTTGTACTTTCGCTTCCGTATCCATACTAACATATTCAACATGGTGTATCAATGCTAATATTTAACATTGGACATCAATTATTAAAAGGGAGTTTGAGCCCACACAATAAGTGTTAGACGTACATTATTATATAATTAAATTTATCATATTTTAATAATTTAAATATTTGGGAGAATCAATAATTTAACCAACAATAAGAAATTATCATTTTTTTTTTTTTTTTTGTAGAATGTGTGATCCTTCATTTATTTTGTTTTTCCTTTTTAACAATAGGATCTTGACGAAGTACGCGGAAAATGGTGGGTGGTTTACAATGATAATATTGATCCAATTGGGAATTGGCCACCCACGGAATTTAAAGAGTTAGTTGAAGGAGCAAACACATTGAAATGGGGAGGCTATGTTTTCACTTAGCCGGGTGATAATACTTACCCTCCTATGGGCAATGGACATTTTGATGATGGTTCATATGACCGGACTTGTTTCATGAACCAACTTCAATATACGCATTCCAACTTTGATTTGAAGTCTCCAACTGATGTTCAAACCATTCTGTCTGATCCTTACCATGTAGGAGGTAATTCATACAAAGATGACACACAGGGTTATAGCTTTTGTTTTGGTGGACCACCGTAACTACTTTATAATAAAAAAAAAATAATAAAAAAATAAAAAATAAAAAAGGTTTGAAAATACATTTGGGTAATATGTTATCCAAAATTGTTTCATGTTAAAATAATAGCAAAAATTACACTTTGCAACCCTATATTTATGGGCTGTTTTTTTTTTTCTTTTTTCTTTTTTCTTTTTTTGATAGGAAAAAAAAATAGTTATTTAATAAAATTCAAAAAAAAAAAAACTATCAGATAAATTTTCTATAAATCCAAAATTTAGAAAGATATAAACTCTTCACTTGTTTCTAAAAGTAAAAACCACTAATCCCACAACTCACAACTTCCCACCCCACATCTAACAAACTACAAGCAAAAACTCTTTCCAATTTTCCAAAATAGATCAATGTGGTGTACAAGTGCCCATTACAAACAAAAATATGATTTATGTCAGGTGGCTACTCTTCGTATAATGTTGTGTTTGCAGAGATGGACCTATGTGTGGCTAGGGAGGCATCCTCTAGATTTCGAAAACCAAAGACTAGTATGTTTAGAATTTTGTCCCTGAAATTTATATTTTGGCACCCTTCCCTTAAAATACTTTTCAAATTGACCCATAAATTCAAAATAGAAAACTTATCTAACCATTATTGCGTGCCATTTGCCCAAGAAAAACAAAAACCTTAAGACAATCCTTTGGACAATTCACAAAACCGGATAACAAAAAAGACAAGGTTTGGTCTCATGGATGGATCTCTCTTCCTTCTTTGATCAGATCATTTCTCCCTCCTCTCTCTTTCTCTTTACCCTTTGGTGTTGACTTGTGTGCCTTTCTTAATATATAAGTGATAAAGGTTGAAAGTGGAAACTTTTATTCCAAAACTATTATTAAAAATTTTTACAAGTAGCGACAAAATCATGGCGCCTACTAACAATCCAATAACAGGGGTACATTATACACCTGTAGGTTTTTTTTTTAAAAAAAAATAATAAAGAGTACACATTTTGTTAGAACTTAGAACAAAGGGATAGATTAACATGTAGTTATTAATATTGGTTAATATAGAATATTGTAAAAATGTTAAATAAATTGATTTTAAAACAAAGAAAAGATTAAAGAATCAATCCAACTCAAATCGAACCAAAGAACCTAGAAGTTTAGAACCATTCATTTTTTCAGTTCTCTTTGCAATTGTATTTTTAAAACCATGATAAATTCCTATAATTTTTTAAAAATAATTTGATAGCTATAATAAGAAGAAAGGGGGATTTGAACCCTGCACGTCTTTGTTGGACACACAAAAAACCAGGAAGTGTTAGTTGAGCTATAAAATTATTGATTATATAAATCCTTATAATTAATATGACTTTTATTGGATGCATAGATTATAGGAAAGTCAATTGTAATGTTCAATTTATTTATAAGAAAAAAATACAAATTATTTGAGAACCAATACTGATGATGCAACTTTTAGTATTAACATACCAATTTCTAAAAAATTTCAGACAAATTTTTTTTTTTTTTGCCCCCCACTATGTTCAAGTCCTAGTTCCGTCCTCGAGTGTTTGTGGTCTAATTGAATAGAAGAGCCAGAAAGTTTTTTGTGGCGCTAACGGAAAAAAAGGTGATATTCAATGTACTCTTTTTTTCCCCTTTTTAAGGATTTATTTATATTATTTATTTTGGTGTTTGAACTATTTTCTCTTTGATATTGTGGAAGCCTGAAGAAAGCACACACAATACTTTCTTGATGGAACAGAAACTAAACTATTAGTTTCTAGGTAGTAAACCTCAAATCGACGAGGGGTTCCTTGAATCTACAAGGTGATAAAACTAGAATCCACCAGAAAAGAAAATTGACAAAAGTCTGTGTTTATTGATAATAGTTTGCTTTTCCTCTGACAGTTACAAAATATATAAATACTGAAAAGTAAAACCCTAGGATGACTAGGAAACATCCAAAACCCTAATTCTCACTAATTATGCAAATAGGTAACAAAATTTTAAAATTTACCAAAAATGGAAAAATTGATTTAAATGCAAAATCATAAACTACTGATCTTAAGGGTTGTCCCAAAATAGATGGGACCTTATTCTAACTTTTAAACTAAAAGTTTTAAGGAAAAACAAATATTACTATAAATAGCAAAAACACTATTTTTGGGGCCTTAACAAAGGAATTTGCCTAAATTTAGGAGACACTCATATAATTCATCTGGTTTAGAATGACCTTTCCCTTCAACTTGCCAAATTTCATTTAATTTTGACATTGTTGCCCTAATGGCCATAACTAGCACCCCCTTGATCTTGTGTTGAGACTTATGGTGCCCCTGCTGCTCCAGGAAGGCATGCATAGTCTATTCTATATCACTCTTCACACTTGTTTATATTGACATTTTTTCCATTTTAATGAATGTCTTTTTCTTTGTCCAAAATAATAATCGCTATGCGAATCGTTTAATTGAATTGAAGAGAGAAGCACACATAAAATAAAAATTGTTTCAGGCTATTGTATAAAAGCAGTGTGCATGTGTTTTAATTGAATAGAAGAGAGAAACATGATAGTAAGCTTTGTACAGTCCTAAGGAAAAAATGAACATCGAAATAGCATTGAAATCACATGTTCATGTGTAGATTTGTTCATTTTTTGTAGTTAGCTTCTGACACTCCTAGTTGTATTAATAGTTAGAAAATAGATAATACCAGTCGCTAACCTCTGCGATGCATATGAAAGTTGTTAGTAACTATAAGATTTTAGCAAATCAATGCTTTAAAATTTGAAAATGTTAAAGAGCTTACATTAGCACTCATCAATTTGTCTACAAAGCCAATGCTAAATAGATCTACAAATTGCATTCTCATATCCTTTGTTATTTGCAAGGTGATAGGATTCTTTCCATTATGGTTTGCATCCTTCCATCCTTCAAAAGCTTTAAGAAGTGCCATGTGGTCATTGCATAAGAATGTATATAAGGTTATACAAAATTCCATCATTATAATCAACATCCTAAAGCTAATATCCAATCCAAAAATGTGTAACCAATGTTACATATTGGAGTGTTGTAGAAGGCAGAAAGTAGAGCAAACATTTTCTTACGACCAAGCCCATATGGCTTAGAGTTCTTACCATTATTCTAAGGAACCCAACAATATCAACAACCCAAAAAGTATTATTCTGATACATTTACTTTAGGACAAATAAATTCGAGCAACCAAAATCAAGCAAATTTATCTAAATACTACAATTTTAGACACAATCACACAATCCTTAAGTTGATCCTTGGTTTGGAATCCATGTTATACCCTACCATTTAAGAACTTAAGCGCAATTTGAAGCATGAGCTTGGAACTTTCTATTACATGACAATGATGAAACTACTAATTTTTAGCTCTTTCTCAAAAAATAAAACTTTTTCCCCATTGATACCTTGATTTCCCTTATCAATTGTGTTAGGACATATATGTTTTAACTTGATTAAGAACATATGTCACTTATTTATGTAAATTGGCTAATCCTTTGACAAAACACACTTTACTTGTAATTGGGTAGTTCTAGGTGTTTTTAATACTTCAAGAAACAATATTTCAAGGTCAAGTGTTGAAGTCATCAAGTCTGTCCAAGAAAAAGCAAGCTGAAGTGCAAAGTTTTTAAAGCTCGACACCTTCTCGATAGCTACCTCGACACCTGCTATCTGTCGAGATTTAAAATTTCAGATTTCCAATATGATTTTCTTGGGATCCGTGAATATGTTTTTGGGCCTTCTTTTCTTCTAACCCTAAACATATAAAAGGATTGTTTTAAGAGCCATCAAGTGTGACACAAGTTGCATTATCATTGAGCAATCTCTGTTCAAGCAAATTGTGATCAAAAGACAAAGTTCTTGACCTAGTTCATCTTCCATCAAGAAGTTGCTGTGTATTTGCACTGTAGGGTTTTGTAACCAAGCATCTTCCTGCTATTCATCATAAAGGATGAACTGAAGAACTTTGCAGCCAACCATTCTTCCTTAGTTGGTGTTCTGAAGTCACGTACTTGGATCCGCGCATTGATTAGTCACGTACTTGGGAGCCGTGCATCAAAGATGGGAACTATCGCTACAGATCAAGTCCAATTGGGTATTGGGGTAAGGGTTCAACTGTAGGTTGGTAAGGTACTTGGGATTCCTTTACTTGTAACCGCTTGATTTGATAATAGTGGAGTTTCGGGAGTGGTGTCATGAAAATCACCCGGTGGGGTTTTTGCCGTTAGGGTTTTCCCCATTCGTAAACAAATCACCGTGTTATTTATTTTCCGCTGCATATTTAGTTTTTGGTGATTTGTTTGTGCTTCCATAAAATTGCATGATTAATTGATTAATTGATTAATTAATTACTTGGCTACATTAATTAATTAGGATTAATCACAAGGGGTCATTCAGATTGTGACCTATCAAATTGGTTTGGAATTTGAAGAAACAAAAGCCTCTAGCAAAATGTAACACTGAAAAATAGAGTTAAAATAATTGGTAACGAGCCAAAAACTGTTGGAAAATTTAGACCCCGGTTGATAGAATTAACAAGTTTTAAATCCAAGTTTTTAATTAGATTTATTATGAATAAAACTTGTTAAAACAAACAAACATTAATATCATGTCAAAATTATGTAGCGGAAAAATAAATAAGACAAGATATGATAACCGAGGAAAACCAATGAAACAAACTAGTTTCACAGTAAAAAACTTGGGGGTAAACCTTCCCAAAAAGCAATCCACTATAGTAAAGAGAAGTTTCAGATCTAGTACAAAACCTTTGTCCCTAGACTTTACAATTCCCGTAGATAAATTCACAGCAGAAATCTTTTACCATTTCAGAACCTCTAAACTCTTCAATATATGAACGCCACCCTTTTTGATGTATGAATCCCAGTACGTGACTAACTAAAGAAGCACGGCTCCCAGTACGTGACTAAAATACCAACTTGAAGAAGATTGTTGGCTGCAAGGTTCCTCACTTCATCAACAATAAGATCAAGAAGCACTTGAGTACAAAACCCTAAGGCACAAAGACGCAGTAGCTTCTTTTAGAGAGAATAAGGCATTGGTCACCTTTTGCATATGTTTTCCTTCTATTCTCTTTGGCCTCTAAAATAAGCTTTATATAGGTCTAGGGTTGTGAGAAAAGAAACCCTACACAAATACAAAAACATGGGCCCAAAATCAGATCTGAAAATTTGAATTCCCGTAACCTTGATAGATACCTCAATAGAAAGTATATGTTGAGTCTCATTAAACCTCGATAGATAGCTATCTGTCGAGTAGTTGTCGAGCTTTAATGAATCAGCACTTTTTCACTTGTTTTTTGGACAGACTTACATGGCTTTAATACTAGACTTGAACTCTTGTTCTTTGGAGTATTAAACACATCCTAGATCTACCCAAATACAAGTAAAGTGAGTTTTGTCAAAGTATTAGCCAACTACATAAAATATTGACATGGTTCCTAGCATGATCCACATATGTCCTAACTATAATCAACCTCATGCAATTCATTTATGAGTAATGTAAGTTAAAATAAATAACTATACTAAAGATTACATTTGTGTGTATACACACACACACACACACACACATTGCACATATATTTTCTTTCACATTTCCACACATAATTTATAAGAGCCTCGTGAGGCACCTTAACTAATGGTTCATAAGCACTATTTACCACGGTATAAGCTCATGAATGTCAAACACAATTTAATGATTTGTACATTACAAAAGAAATGGAAACTAAATGAAACTTTCCAACATTTTACTTTTGACACTGTAAATCACATCTACATTAGCAACTATAGTTGGCTTTAAATGTTCTAATAGCCTTGATAGCCACTTGGACATCATTCCAAATTTAGTTCAAATAGATTTTTTTTTTTTTTTTTCTTTTTGAGAATCTAGTTCAAATAGCTAATTACTTACAAACGGGAAGAATAATCTAATTAATTCATATAGGTTCATTAAAACATTTATATGAAAATCAATGAAGCTCACCAAAGACCACAAAACATTTTAATGAAAATCAATAGTTTTACTATTTTACATAGATCATAATAATATAACTCTAAATTCAGAAATATTTTTGAGAGAGAAACCTTAGAAACCAAAAGTACACATCCTACTAATATTAAATCATGCATGATAAACCTGCTTATTGGGGTAAACTTATATAATATCTTAAATTAAACCCTCAAAAATATAGACATCTTGTTAACTGCACTCTAAATACCCAACAAACACCTACCACTTGACAAAAGTAGCCACTCTTTGCATTCAAGATTCAATCTTCCACTTATGTTTGGCTAGATCCTAGATTAATGTTCTTCTCAGAAATTGAATCAAATTGGTGGCAGAGTTTATGGTTGGTTTAGAATAGAGAAGAAAGATCATGCCTTTTTCAAACATGAATTTTTATTTATTTATTATTTAATCAAAAAAGAAGAAGAAGAAATATATCATTATGATAATATTCGACACAATGTCGAACAGTAAATCTGCACAAAACAATCACATTTTGAATCTATCATTAATGGCCACATGTCTCCAATTTGTGTCACTAACAATAGAGCAAAAAAATATACAAAACAACAAATCTAAAGTTGACAAATAAGTTGTGTGTTTCACATATCTCTTTAATTAAGATTTTATGTGTTTCATTTGCTAAAATAGCTTAAAAAGAATAATTTCTGGAGTTTCATTACAGTTTCTACCACAAAACAAAACAATAGCTACAGCCCAACTAAGAACATAAAATTTCTTCCTACGTATTACAATTAGAGACTAGACCAAAACAAAAAAGACATGAACTTGTACAGAAGAGGCAGAAGGATTGCGAGTAGCAGTGGCACTATTGCTATTCTCAAAATTTTCAAAGGCAGACCTATAATGAAAGAGTTATACCTGATCCCCAAGTCCATTGGATTTCTCTCTTATTATATTGTAATATTCTTCTTTACCTAGCTTTGTTTTGCAATCCCTTTTTTATTGTTCTTTGCACTTGCAGGCCTCAAACTTTAATGGTCAGTGATGATGCCGAAAATCGTTTGTAAGTTGCACGGTCCTCATGTGCTTTAGACAAGACTTGCACAACAAAGAAGAAAAAGACCTTACGAAGAGTACTGGTGTGGTATCGGCCAAATACCTTTCAAAAGTTAAGTTAGAGAACTTTCACAACTCTATAGTGCTAGAGCTGGGGTAAATTACGTGCACTTTGGTTTTTGGGGGCTTTGGGTTTTTATATCAGTGTAGAACCAACTTTGGCTTTCATGATGAAGAAGATGTTTCTTTATGGGGAAGATCATAATAAATACACGTATTTTACGGGATCCTTACCATATAGAGATTTCGTTGATTAGGGTTAATAGTAGGGTGCAAGATGTTTCCATTTGAAGTTTCTTGGAGACCACTTAGGCCATGTAGATGCCACGTCGCTCTACTACCCATCTCCTTTGCATCCGTTTAATTTGAACCCGTCTACTATGGAGGGTCTGTTCGTCTACTTTTTTCTCAGTCCAGGGCATAACTTGTTATGTCTGTTGTTTTGTTTGTACTTTTCAACAATCCACTTCCTTAAGACCGTCGCCCATGGTTAATCTTATTGGACGGATTTGTCTACCTCAATTTTATCCTCTCCAACTGCCCCCTCACTCTATGGGTCTATCGCCTATCTTGGCATATAGGCTCATGAAGTGATGGTTTGACTCAACCCTTGGGGAATGCACCTTGATTGATAGCCTAGCCTAGGGTCATTGATGCAGGAGGGACATGTGTCACACTTCTAGTGGCTGGTTACTCGAACCGAAGCATCCCTTCATCTTCCGTGCTGTTTCCTCTATATATAGTTTGTCTCTCCCGTTCATTTTTTACTTTCTACCATAAATTTCCAGTCAGAGCGCTTCCGTCTCCTACCAGTAACCGACATACCATCTACTTGGTGTGACCGTCCTCCATGCCTTTTCCGTTGTCTTTTTGCATCATTTATTTGTAAGTATTCTTTACCTTATGTTGAACTCTCTTTTTGCTTCTCTTAAATATTGCATGTCCATCCACTATGTAGACCTGCAGAGTCTTAGGGTTTTATCTGTCACGTGTAGGTGACAGATGTCTAGTGAGACGTTAAGTGATTAATTGTGTGTCCGTGAAGGGACAAGCTACAATGAGGTGTACCTGTCAGGTCAGGATGACCTCGACACCTCCTATGATGAGTGAGTTCTGTCCTCCAACTCACCTTCTGCAAAGGAGGATGAGGACATGGACGTGGACGGGACAGAGGGTGACTTAAATGCTAAGGATATAGGCAGTGCTGGACCCCCCACCCAATCCGTCATAGGCCTTGATGGCTTTAGGTAGTTCATTCTTCTTCTGTTGTGGACGGTGAACGACTTTAATTCTACCATCATGAAAAAGAAATTTGATACTCTTAGGGAAAAATACTAGACTCCCGTTGGCATCCCAATCTGTCTGCCATTTAGATTTAAAAAGTGTTACTACCTGGGTGACGAAGATGTTGAAGTGTATAAGCAGTTGTTTAAAGCAGGACTTAGGTTCCTTTTAAGCGCTCTTCACCGTCGTCTTCTTCAATACCTGGGACTGGTCGTCACCCAAATCTCTTTGAATGCTTAGAGAGTCTTTCTTGGTGTAGAAGTCTTGAATGAAGTCTTAACCAACGGGGCATGCAAAATGACGGTGGAGGAGTTTTTTCACCACTATTGTCCATCCAAGATTTTCTAGTCTAAGGGGATGTATAGTTTCCTACCAAGGAAGTCATCCCTTAGGTTAGTATGTGAGACCTCTGACTCAAACAGGAACAGGAAGAGTCTGTACTTCTTCCTTTAGGGGGACAACTGGATGTGTCACCTCGACGATTAGGAGTACATGTTAGTGGACAAAACTTGGGGTATGATGCCCCTGTCTAGTAGGTGTCCATCTGTCTTCAATTTTGTTTGTTATTACATGTTTCATATGACATCCTGACTGTCTCCTATTGCAACTCGAGACCGTATAGAGTTTACTCTTGAGTAGTGGAGTTTCTTGGAGCAGATCTTCAAGATCAAGTTGTTGGATAGAATGTGGGTGAAGCTAGTTACCTTGGACATCGTCCATTGGTATTGCAAGGGTCCTAAACCTACCGCAACTGCCCGTTGTCATGATAATCAAGCGCGCCAACATAAGTTTGTTGCTTATTACTTTTCTTTTTAAATTTATAGTAGTTTTACCTAACTCTTTTTTCATCCATCTTATGCAGAAATAGAAGACAGAAGGAGGAGGGCTTACGTCAAGCAACAAGCGACTGCGCGAAAGAAGGAGGGAATGGGTCCTTCTAACCCGTCTATCAAGTGGAAACTATTGGAAAGACCGACCATCTGCCTAAGAAGCCTAAAGTGGCGGTAGGGTCTGCTGGGGTTACTCTTGAGGAAGGAAAGCTGCCTCCTCCACCCATCCACGGGAAGGGTAAGGGCTTAATGATGGGTCAAGACCCCGTCACCAAGAAATGCCCTGTCCTCCTTTGCAAAGACCCTCATTATGCCCTTAAGCAGCTATCATCTATCATTAGGAGTGATGACTACAAGGACTTGGGCAACCATTCAACCGAGGCCATGGGGGAGACGGGTTTCTTCAATCTAGCTCAGGTATGTGTCCGTCTTCCTTTCTCTTCTGTCATGTTGTTTCTTTATTCTTTCTAACCCTTGTTTTTGGTTTTTGCAAGGGGTGCTTTTGATGAAGGGTTTGATGGACCGATGCACGTCCTAGGTGATGGTAGTGGATCATGTGAGGGCAAAGGCAAAGGCGATGGAGGCGAAGCTGAAGGAGCTAAAGGCTTGGAAGTTCGTCCAGGAGAACAACCTTGATCTAATGAGAAAGCTCCTGGAAGAGGTGGAGGTGCAGATGGAGGCACTGAAAAAAGTGCTTAAGGAAAAGGAGGATGAAATCTCCAAGTCCAAGAAGTAGCTTCGTTAGGCTAAGGAGGACGCAATAAAGGAATACTGTGACTTCGACACTTTCTTAGTCAAGCTAGGCAGTTCTTTTGCTAAAGGCTTTGACGATTGCCTCCGTCATGTTAAGGCTTCCTTCCCGATTCTAGACGTATCCCATATTACCATTGACGCTGAAGGCCAAACCCCAGCCCGTCCTATAGACTCTGAGGGTACCAAAAAGCTATTTACAGATGACACCAACAACTCTCAAGGTGATAAGGAAGCTGCTCTTCAAAATGATTAGACTAAATCCATCGAGAAGGAGTTTCGTCCACTTGAAGGGAATCAGACGGTTGAAGTGAAGGATGAAGAGACCTTGGTTGCCAGTAGTAGATTTATTTTTGTTTAACTTATGTATATTTTATTTTTTTAAGTGTGTGGATCTTTTAGGAGGACAATTTCTTTATTGTTTTTACTGTTGCCCGTCGTTTTTTACGCTTTGTATGTAAACTTCTGCCCTTTCATAGGCTTTTATCTATTGCTTATATTTGGTTTATAAAATTTTTTGTTTCCTATCTTTAAGACACATTTTCATCCGTCTACCTTGTATTTGGCATTTAGGATGTGTCCATCCCTTTGAGGACTTATTGAGACTTGGGTATGCCTAGTTATCTTGGTGTTCATGTTAGGATGAACTCGTCCATAGACTTATAATTTCAGATCATCCTTTAGGATGAGCCTATCCATTTGTGGACTTGATAATTTTAGAGCACCCTTGGGGTGAATCCGTCCATTTATGGACTTAATAATTTTTATATCACCATTTGGGGTGAACCCATCCACTTTATTGACTTAATAATTTTAAATCACCCTTTGGGGTGAACCCGTCCACTTATAGATTACTAATTTTAACTCACCCCTTAGGGTGAATCTGTCATTTTTATGAACTTAATAATTTTTGTAGTGTAGATAGCACACACATGACATGTCTGAATAACTCATCTTATTGTAATAAATATGCGCATATAACAAAATTGTTCTTGAAAAATGAAAAAATGCCCTTTGGGCTTAAAAGTATTGTAGATAGTGAGAATTAACTAAAAGGAAATAAACTAGAAATGAGGAGTGTTGTTGTCCGCGCTGTTCTCTACTAGTAGTATTTCTTCAGGTGCTTTGCGTTCCATGGGAGGTGCAACTTTTTCCTGTCTAGTGTCTCTAGCTGGTAGGTTCCTTTCCTTTGCCATGAAGAGATCCTATAGGGCCCTTCCCAATTAGGACCTAGCTTCCCCTAGGAGGGATCTCTTATGGTGCTTATCACCTTTCTCAAGACAAGATCTCCAACCTAAAAGTCTCTGTTTCTAACTCTTGAGTTGTAGTGCTTGGCCAGGAGGTTCTGGTATTGCGCCAATCTTTGTTCAGCCATTGCTCTAACCTTATCCATCAAGTCAAGCTGCAAGCAAATAGCTTCATCGTTACGTCTGATCTTAGCTAGGATGACTGCCTCACTTTCGTATGCTAGTCGAAATGGTGTCTCCCTTATAGGCTTCCTTGCTGTCATCTTATATGCCCATAAAACACTTGACAGCTCTTCTGGCCATATACCTTTTGCCCTCTCAAGATGAGTCTTGATAATTTTGAGCAAGAATCGGTTCGTGACCTCAACTTGTCCATTGGCTTGAGGGTAGGTAGGTGATGAGTAGTGATTCTTGATCCCTAACTATAAGCAAAATCTCTAAATGAGTCATTGTCAAATTGCTTCTTGTTGTCTGAGATTAGTACTCTAGGTATGTCGTACCTACAGATGATGTTCCTCCATATAAAGCTTTGCACATTTTTCTCTATGATGGTGGCCAAGGCTTCGGCTTCCACCCACTTGGTGAAGTAATCTATGTCGACCATTAGGAACTTCAATTGTCTAATTGCTATTGAAAATGGGCCCATGATGTCCAACCCACATTAAGTGAAAGGCCATGGGGTCGTCATTGGGGTGAGCTTTTCAAATGGTTGTCTGATGAGGTTGCCATACTTCTGACACTTATCACAAGCTTTGACATATGCATGGGCATCTTTTTGCATGGTTAGCTAATAGTATCTCACCCAAATCAGTTTTTGCATTAAAGATCATGATCCAAAATGGTTTTCGCAGACTCCCTTCGTGGAGTTTTCCTCTTTGAAGCTAAGGCACCTCAGGTACTGGCGAGAGAAACCTCTTTTGTATAGAATGTCTTTGATCAACATGAACCATGCTGCCTGGACCTTTAACTTCCTAGCCGCCGCTTTTTCGTCAGGTAGCATATCATCCTTCAGGTAGGATATTATTGGTGTGGTCCAGTTGTTCTTAGAACCTATCTCCTATACATTGACATTGTCTATTAATGGTGGGACTTGAATAAAGGACAATACCTCATTAGGGATGAGCATATGTTCTACTAAGGCAGCCTTGGCAAGACAATCTACCTACTCATTCTCCTCCCTTGGGATTTGAACAAACTTTGCTTGGAGGTTATTCATTCATTTCTTCACTTGCTCTAGGTACTTCTTCATCCGTTTGCCCTTGCACTTGTAGTTGCCATTTACTTGATTTGTGACTACTTGAAGGTCACAATATATGATCACACTTGCGGCTCCTGCTGTTTTGACAAGATCCAACCCTGCTACTAAAGCATCGTACTCCACTTCGTTATTGGTAGTAGGGAAATCGAGTTAGACCATACGTTCTATCTTGTGCCTTTCTAGGGAAGGGAGTACGACACCAACTTCGCCTGCTTGTTTATTAGATGAACCATTCGTGTGGATACTCCATTAAGGACACTCCTCTGCCCCCTGGCCTTTTATGTTGGTGAATTCTGCAATGAAGTCAGTGACTATCTGTCCTTTCATGATCGTACGTGGGCGATATTGTACGTTGAACTTGCTTAATTTGATCACCCATAGTGCCATCCGTCCGGTGGCTTCAGGGCTACTCATTGCTCTTCGTAGGGGCTTATCCGTTAGAACAATCACTGTGTGTGCTTGAAAGTATGGCTTGAGCTTGCGGGTCATGGTTACTAGGGTGAAGGCTAGCTTTTGCATTAGAAGGAATCTCTCTTATGCGCGTTAGAGCACTCGGCTCATGAAGTATATGGGTTTCTGCATCCCATCCTCCTCTCTTGCTAAGGCTACGATGACAGCAGTGAGGGAGACGGCTAGGTAAAGGAAAAATTCTTCTCCTGGTTTGGATGGGCTCAACAACAGCGAGGAAGAAAGGTATGCTTTTAGGTCCTTGAATGCCATTGACATTTATCTGTCCACTCAAAGGACTTTTTTAGTGTGTGGAAGAAAGGTAGGCATTTATTTGTTGCTCTTGAGATGAACCTGTTCAGTGCAGTTCCCTTGCCGTTGAGATTTTGTACTTCCTTGATGTTCTTCGGCGGAGTTAACTCCATTATGGCCCATACCTTATTTGGATTGGCCTTGATACCTCTCTGGGACACCATGAATCCTAGAAATTTTTCTACTGTCACTCCAAATGCACATTTGTTTGGATTTAACTTCATATTATAAGAACGAAGGGTATTGAAGGTCTCTTTGAGGTCATCCAAATGGTCATCTTCCCATATGCTTTTTACCAGCATGTCTTCCATGTAGACTTGCACATTCCTCCCAATCTAACGTGCGAATATCTTATTCATTAGCCTTTGATACGTGTTGCCTACATTCTTGAGTCCAAATGGCATCACCTTATAGCAGAAGAGGCCTTGACTGGTTATGAACGACTCATTTTCCTGATCAGCTTTGTCCAACTTGATTTGGTTGTATCCAAAAAACGCATCCATGAAGCTTAACAATCGGTGTCTTGCCGTTGAGTCCATAAGGATGTCAATCTGTGGGAGTAGGTAGCTATCCTCGGGGCATGCTTTATTTAAGTCCATGAAGTCCACGCACGTTCTCCACTTTCAGTTGGCCTTTTTAACCACTACTACGTTGGCCAGCTAGTTGGGGTAGTACACTTCTTGTATGAATTCCACTTCCTATAGCTTAAGAACCTCTTCTGCTATAGCCTTGTCTCGTTCCTACGGAAACACCCGTTTCTTCTGACGGATAGGAGTAAAATAGGGTGATACATTCAACCTATGGACTTTGACTAAATGATCAATTCTAGGCATGTCCTCGTGGCCTTAGGCAAAGACGTCTTGGTTCTCCCTTAGAAAGGTTGTGAGTGCCTGACGGATTGGTGGGCAGAAGAGAGTGTTGATCATGGTCATTTACTTAGGCCTAGAATGGTCGAGAGGTACCTCTTCCAACCCTTCTATGGGCTCTAGCATCGTCCATTACTCTTCTACGCATATGCTTTGTAAATGGTTGTCCATCTCTAACATGGCAATATAGCACTCGCGTGCTGCTACTTGGTCTCCTCGTACCTCTCCCACTCTGTACTCGGTTGGGAGCTTGATCATTAAGTGGTAAGTTGAAGTTACGACCTTCTATGAATTAAGGGTAAGACTGCCCAAGATGGCATTGTAGGTGGACAAATAGTTAACAACCAGAAACGTGACATCCATGGTGATCTGTTGAGGGTAATTACCAACCGTTACGGGCATAGTGATTGTACCAAGAGGGTATACCTTTGTCCCTCCGAATCCAACGAGTGGTGCGTCAGTTGGAACCAACTGCTCTCTTTCAATCCTCATTTGTTGGAACGCTAGGTAGTAGAGGATATAAGCAAAGCTCTTATTGTCTACAAGGACCTAGCGGGTGTTGTAGTCCTCCACCCGTATGCTAACCATGAGCGTATCATCATATGGATGTTAGAGATGCCAAGCATCTTCCTCTGTGAACCCAATTATAGGGTTGTTGATCCATGCCATCTTTAGGACGAAGCCTATTAGTTGGATGTTCTTAACCATCTATAGGTAGGTTTTGTGTGCCTTCTTGGATGAACTGGAAACTGTGGTTCCCCCTACGATCATCCTTATGTCTCCTAGGGGAGGCCTAGGATGCTCATTCTCCCTTAGGGTAGCTTGCTCTTCTCTTCTTGTTGACAAACCGTTGCAACTTCCCTTATCAGATAAAAGCTTCTATTTGCTATTTTAAGTCGTAGCATTTGGATGTATTATGACTGTGATCACGGTGAAAACAACAATACTTGTCTCTGGACCTCTTACTAGGATCTCCTTTCAGCTTGTCAGGAAATGTTAAGGCTCCTTCGTCCTTGATCTACATCAGGACTTGGTCGATTGGGATAGTCAGCGGGGTGAAGCTTGTGAACCTTCTAGTAGGGGGTTTGGAGCGCCTATCCTTCTGCCAGCCTCCAGTCTTAGCCATTTTTCGTCCCTTATCTTGCCATGCATCTTCTTGTCTTTCTCTCTTCTTGGGCTTCTCTTCTCGGGCTAGCAGTGCATCTTCCGCATTCATGTACTTAATAGCCTTGTAAAGTACATTCGACATGGTTTTTGGGTTGTTTTTGTATAAGGAAGACAGAAACTTCCCTTTCCGTAACCTGTTGGTAAATGTAGCCACTAGTATCTTGTCGTCAGCTTTATCAATTGAGAGGGCCTCCTTGTTAAAGCGGGTTATATAAGATCTCAGTGTCTCATCCTTCTATTGTTTGATGTTCATTAAGCACACAGTGGACTTCTTATACCTATGGCCCCCCAATAAAGTGCGAGGCAAACTGTGTGCTTAACTCCTTGAAGGTACCGACAGAGTTTGGTGTCAACCTATTAAACCATATCCTTGCGGGGCCCTTCAGTGTAGTGGGAAAGGCCCTGTACATGATCTCATCTGCTACAACTTGCAAGTGCACCAGGGTTTTGAAAGACTTCAGGTGATCTAAGGGATCTTTAACCCATCATAGGCCTCTATCTATGGCATACAGAACTTTGTAGGCAGGGGGAATGAAGTGATGGGTGCTGTAAACAGTGAGTCTGTCTGGTGAACCAGCTTGTCAAGGTCGTTTGACACTCACCCTTTGAGGGCGTTCATCATGAAGTCCATTTCCTTCATCATTTGCATCTCTGCGACCATATGTGGTGGTGCCATATTTGCGACGGATGGACGGCTGGTATCCTGTCACTCTTGTCTGCTTGGGGCATTGCTGCCTTTTGGTCCTTCGCGGTCCCTCCTTTCAGCACTAGTGCCCTTTTGTTCCTCTTTGTGACTATTGGGCCTAGCATCCCTTTGGCGCAACTGTTCCTCCGAGTCGTGATTTTTCCTAGAAAGGCATTCCACAGCAGTGACTAAGGTCTGTACCTGTCTTTCAAGGGCAGTGCGTGGTTTGTCTCTTTTGTTGTTATTTGTCACCATCGAGCGAGTGAGTACCATACAACTTTTTTTTTTGGGAAGTGGTAGTATGGCTTTTAAACAAGACCTGCATAACAAAGAAGAAGAAGACCTTACAAAGAGTACCAGTGTGGTACCAGCCAAATACCATCTGAAAGTTAAGTTAGAGAACTTTCACAACTCTAGAGTGCTAGAGTTGGGGTAAATTATACGTACCTTGGTTTCTAGGGGTTTTGGGTTTTTATAGTAGTGTAGAACCAACCATGGCTTTCTTGGTGAAGAAGATGTTTCCTTATGGGGAAGATCTTCATAAATACAAATATTTTACGGGATTCTTACTATATAGAGATTTCATTGATTAGAGTTAACCGTAGGGCGCAAGATGTTTCCATTTGAAGTTTCTTGGAGACCACTTAGGCCACTTAGATGCCACGTGGCTTTACTACCTGTCTCCTCAGCATCCGTTTAATTTGAACCCATCTACTATGGAGGGTCTGTCCGTCTTCCTTTTTTCTTCGTCCGGGGCATAACCTGTTTCGTCTGTCGTTTTGTCTGTACTTTTCAACAGTCCACTTCCTTAATATTGTTGCCCATGGTTAACCTTATTGGACGGATCCGTCTACCTCAATTTTATCTTCTCTAGTCAAAATCTCATTTTTCTTTTTCTTTTCACTCACGAGCATATTTTGTAGAGAACATATTTTGACTCTATTGGGTTTCCTATTCATTGTCTTTTTTTAGATTTAAAGTCTAATGTTTTGATCATGAAGGTTGTTTGTAGCCTTTCAGTTGTGTGTGTATATATATATATATATATATATTGGAATGCTTTTCAAAGTATATACTTGGTTATGTGGTGCCCGTGTTTATCTTGTTTTGATGAACAGATGACAATATTTATCTTCCTGTTAATGATTAATTGTAAACACATTAAAGAGTCAATCATGAAGGTTTCAGTTGCAATAGTGAAACTTAAGATGTTATTTAGGTTTTTTTCTTTTACATAAATTATGAACTTGAAGCATGAGAATGATTTTAGTTGCCAATCTGTAATGGCAGTGAGCCAATATGTCTCCCATTATTAAGGAACAAAGTGTTTTTTTAAGTGGCAATGTAAGATGAAGTTTGTACTTTTGACCAAACTTCTTCTATTATTATTTTTATCGAAATGTATAATTTTTATTAAACTATCCCATGCATTTGAAGGTAATATGTAAGATCCTTTTTCAAAGTCAATCATCACAACTTTACATATTATAAAATTAAACATACATAATCACCTTTCATTTATTCAAATTCCTTCAAAATTTCAATTTTCAATTTTCATTCAAAATAAAAATGCTATTTTTTTTTTCACAAATGAATGATCTTGAAAGTTCAATCCCTAATTCAATCACAGAGAAACAACTTGCAACTAATAGCAAAGAGGAAAAAAAAAAAAAAAATCCCAAAACTAGTTTTTTTTTTTTTCTTTTGTTTATTTTAATGATAAATTTTTATGTAATTTTTGTTTCTTCATAAATCCAAGTGGTTTTGTTTGACTGAAAGATTTATTCAATTTGTTTAAATTGTAAAATCTGATAGTACATTATTCTTTTTACCAGGTTTATTGCTTTGTAGATTTTGGTGGATATTTTATTAATTCTTTAGAAGTGAATGATGGGTGGCAAAAGCTTATAAAAAGAGGGGTTTACACTTCACACATTGAAGAAGTTGCACTACCATGTTACATGTCTTTAGTGAACTTTGGTACTTGGCCTTATTATTATTTGATGGTGGGCATGGTATTCTGTTTTTATTTCAGTTGTGTTATACTGATCTTGGACTTTCAACTTTCAAGTGGAGAGTAGATGGAGCTACCCAAGGGAATAGATAGCATCTTTCTCAAATTATAAAAGAATTTGTCCCACTTTATTGCTTCTTTTGATACTATTTATCTACAGTTGTTTGGCTTATTGTAATTTTTTAAAGTATGCAATCATACTTAACCTCTATGATAGGAGAGTTGCAGGATTAGCATACCTCACAACTCTATGATCTAATTTACTTATCGTTACATGCTAATTAATTTTGTTTTATGACGTGTAGAAATCTGCAAGTACCACAAATAGTACCAAGCTCATAACTAATGGCTTGCATTTCCAAGACTTGGCGATAAATATATGAATAATATGCATTTTGGAAAAATCTTGATGGAATTTTGGAGAGTTAAATTATGATGGAATATGGATTGTATGATGTAATATTTTTGTATGTAGTTTGAATAAGTTTAGGAATGGTTTGAATAATTTTTGCTTCCCATGATTTCTGTATTATGTTTAATCCCTATGATTTTCATTATTTGTCTCTGTATTTTTTTTTTTTTTTTTAGTTCTAAACTCTAAAGTTTGCATCTTTAACTTGAATGAGAGAGAGAGAGAGAGAGAGAGGGGGGGGGGGGAGAAAAGTCTTATTCTCTGACATCTAAACCATGCGTGCACTGTTTGGTTCTCGGGAAAGATGAGAGGAAAAGAAAAGAAAAGAAAATGGTTCTTTTGAAGCATGATCTTACCTTTTTATTTTGTTTTATTTGGGAGAGCCAAACAAGGCCTAAATGTTTTCTAAGAATTTGAAAAAGATATTGCGCTCTGGATTTTTGAATAGCTAGCTGTATTTTTGAAAAAGAGATTACGATGATGACAGGTCATTTTTCCTTATCTTACGATTTTGAATATGGGCTTTCATGGACCACCTCTTTCTTCTTTTGTAGGCTTTAGGAGTTTGGCGATGGAGGACTTGGATTTAAAGAGATAGCGGGATTGGGAGGAATGGATCATCTGTAGCTGATTTATTTGGTGGGTGGGTCAATCCAATCCACTGAAGAATCGACCTGGTTCACTTAAGCCCACTTCATGTAGAATCCTAAGCCACTTTTCCAAAGGCCTTAGCCTAATCCGAACCAAGCTCAGTAAATGGCCCAATACGAAAATTACCGGGTCCAAACCACTCACCTCAACACACACCAGCCCACATACATTTGTGAAGCCCCAAGTCAACGTAGCCCAATCCAAAAATTGAAATTAACAAGCCATCGACCCAAACAAATTATTTCTCTTGTTTTCAAGTCATGCCCAACCCAGCCCATTATATTCCAACTCCAAAATTTTTTAGGAATTAGAATTAGAAACCCTATATTATAAATAGTTTTTTTTATTTGTTGATTAGTCTAGATGCGAATTCTACATTGTTAAGAAAGTATTTGACTTTGTTGTAGAAACTGACAAAGCAAATCAGTTTGATCAAATGAAAAAAGTGATTTTTTTTTTTTTTTTTTTAATGTTGCAAAATCACAAATTTGATTTTTAACTTCTACATGTTGTAATTCATTTCTCAATGTGTTTAATTGTATGATACTTGAATGTGATAGCAACTTATCAAGTGAACAAAATGGTGATTCTACAAAGTTCTAAGAAAATTAATGTTGAGTGCAATGTACAAGCTCACACCAACAAAGGAACAAAGGAAGAAGATGCAAAAAATACTTTAAAGTTGTCTTCCAATTTATTAGAAATATTGATCGAGTTGTTCTTTAAATTTGTCTTTCATACATTTATTGGATAATTGGAGATGTTAAGAATTGGAATCCTAATTTTAATTTTAATTTAAGATTGATTAATATTTTACATTTAGTAATTTAATGTTTCATATCAAGGATAAAAATTTATAAGATTGAAATCTTAATGTACAATCAAAGAGGAAGAAACAAAGAATTGTTTAAATCTTCATACACAGTAGCTTTGCATGGGTTAGCGACTAATATATATATATATATATATATATTATAGAATCGAAGTCTTCAACCAATATTTGACCTTTCTTTAAGTTTCTTAGAGCTTACCATGTAGGATTTGGAGCATTCACATTTTTCCACATCAGCCTTATATATATATATATACATACATATATTTACAATGCAAAATCAAAAAGGAAATATTAGATTTTACTATTAATTTAAGCCGCAACAAATTAGAAATATAAGTTAATGCTTGAGACTTCTTTAATGAGATTATATCATACAACGTGAAATATTTGACCTTGAATTTTATATGAGAAAGTCTTTTTTATTTTTTAAACTCTTAGTAATTAATAATGGATTTATGCTCTTCAAGACATCCCATGCTTCACACTAAATTTACCATCAACTCTCTTCTTCTTCTTCTTCATCTTTTCTTTCAATCTATAAATATCTCATGATTTTCATCAGCCAACTTCGTATTAGCGAGAATCCTACTACATTTCAAATATTGTATATAGAATTAGCAACAATGGCTATTTCGATGCAAAGGTTTATATCTAATGTTTCTTATTAGTAGCTTTATGAATGCTAAGAACATGCTCTATTAGCAAGATCTCACATGTTCTATAACAAAAACTACTCAAAGAAGAGATAAATTTGTGCATTGCATAGATTAACGACTAGCATACTATAAAACTGAAATCTCTCACCTCTTTTTTTTTTTTTTTTTTTCCCTTCATGATAACTTGCCTGCTAGTAATTTAAGCTTTCACATTTTCCTAAATCAGCAAGATTATTATTAAAAAAAAAAAATCTCTTCTCCTTCAAACTCTCTCTCTTTCGAAAGCTAAATTGAAACCTCTGACCGTCTCCTTCAAAGTCTCTCTCATTCAATGCAGCTCTCCCTCCTTTTTTTAGCCTCTCTATCGTTTCCCCATGGAAAATACAAACTCCAAAATCTTCTAGGTAGAAACCAATGGTTGTCAAACTGGGTATGTGTTTCTTATTTGAATCTCAATTGTAGGAATTATTGTTGATTGAAGACTGGCCAGTGGTTGTCTAAATGGGTATGTGTTCTTATTCGAATCTCAATTGTGGGAATTATTGTTGATTGAATTTTGGTAGTAAAATTTGGGTTTCTACTTTCTAGGGTCGTTTATGATAAGACCCAATTAGAGTTTTTGGTGTGTTTTGTTTGATTCTTTGTTTTGTTTCATCTATGTTAAGTTTAGGAATGGTTTTAGTTTCACTATTAATGCTTAGGGATATCATATAAACTTCAATTTGATTTGTTTATTTTTTACTTTTGGGATATGAATATTGATTCAGCCATATAGAGGAAAAAAATGTTTGATAATGAATAAGGAAGAAAAAGGCAAAGGTGATGTAATAAGAGTTGAGGCATTGCAATTTGCAAAGCCAGTTTGCTACAGATCATGGAGTGGCCAAAGGAACATGTATAAGCTGAAAACATGAAATGAACTGCAATATTTGACACATGTTGTTTACCAAAATGAAGTTTGAGACAAGTAATACAAATATTTAAAGTAGTGAGAACTATAAGTGAGGGTAAATTTCAGCATTACAAAATAAAATATATCAAATGAAGACAAACTACTCAAAAGAATTAGGAATATGAATATATCTTAAAAGGCACAAATTAATGTTGTGTAACATTGTGGGCTTGTGGCATATCATTTGTGAAAATATGACATTCATAAGAACCATAGCTACTTCTATGTTGCATTGTAAAGTGATCATCCTTAGTTTTGAGTTTGAACAATTTGTTCTTAAAATCTGTTTTTACTGTGTTTTAACTTAATTTTATTTTCAAATATGTTTTTTCTTAGTTTGCGTTTTCTTATTATTTTGCAAAATGAGAAAGCTTAGAATAATTGGACCCTGCTTTTTATGAACCATTAAATTATGTTTTCTTTGTAAGTAGGTTATGTTTTGTGTAAGCCTTTATTTGTTTCTTGGGAAATTTTTCTTGTAGTTTTCTCACCAATCAACCTAAACACAAGTGAATGTCTTATGCTATCTTTGATGTTAGGGTCTCAAATTTCATCACTATAACTTTCAGCTATAGAGCCAACAACCTTTAAATAATTAGCACAACACCACAAAATATTGGAATGATGTCAAGGCTCCCAAAAGCTAATTTATGCCAACTTTGGTTAAATAAAGAATAAAAATTGGCTACATTAGCTTTTCATCCTATAGAATGTGACACCAGCTAGTAACATGATTTAGAGGCATTAATTTTGATGGTAAGAATGATACAAATCTAAAGATGCACAAGAGTTAATTTGGTTGAAGAAGATAGACATTTACCTTTCCTAACAACATTGGATTGTCATAGAAACCAAAGATTATAGCAACATGTCCAAGCCTCTTTTTCCTCTCTATTCTTTTTTGTTGAATCTAGGGAACATCATAGAATATCAAATTCTACGTGGGCTTTAAAGAATGGTTAGTGATGGTTTTATTTTAATTTTAGGATTTTCCCTTTACCTATCTCTTTATTTGTTAGTGGGAATAGAATTGTGGTTTTTAGGTCCAATTTGGAACTTTGGTTTACTAGTCTTTTTAAATTGGGTTCTTTTTATTCAAATTCTACATGGGCTTTAAAGAATGGTTAGTGATGGTTCCTTATGCTCTAAAGAGTAAAGGAGGTTGTTTATGGGCTTGCAAAAAATATGATGGGGATGTGCAAGTGATTTCTTAGCCTAAGGTTTGTGTTGATATGGGAATAATCTGTACTTGACATATCATTCTTTATAACTTTTGCTACTTTTGTTGTAAGTGAATGGACAATTGCCTAGGGTTGATTTAAAGTTTTATTATTTAAGATCCAGAAAAAGGTGTGATATGTTTCTTATGGAATTTTTCTAGATGCTGCATTTGTATTTGTATTTGTATTTTTTTTTTAAGAAAAGTTTTGATATCTGGGATTTGTATATAAATGTTTGCTTACTTTGTAGGGTTTGGTGTTGTTGGCACACAAGAAGCTCATTACGGAGAAGCTTGCGGAAGAAGGAGCCGAATAGAGTGTCAAGCGGGAGGCCAAGAAGGAAAAATACTTGGTAACAAGTCTGTCATACTGAACTGCATTGTTCAAGAGCTATAGCTACATTAAGGCTACACCAATTAAGTGCTACTGCATCTAAAGATACAACAATCATTGATGTACTGTAATAGATAGCTAGAAGGTGTTAGGTTCTAAGTACTTAGGAACTAATGTATTAGAACTCTAATTTGTATTGTTGGCAAACCATGATCAAAATATGTTTTTAGTCTTGTTTTAGACTTGCTCAAAGTATGTGTTTTATGTAAAGTTGGAATTGAGCTGCTGCAGAATTCATTGTGCAATTCGGTTTGGCTTGATCGATTAAGAATTAGACTTGACCGATCGAAAGTCGAACAAAATGTTTTTTTCTGTAAAATTTCCAACTCAGCCCTAAGCCTATATGACGTGTAAGGTTTTATGTTTTGCCCTAGGTATAAAAGGGAAACCCTAACCATGTTTTTATGGTTGCTCTTTTGCTGTGTGTGTGAATCTTTCGTGGGATCTGAGAGGTGGTTGCCTTTACACATGCTTAGGATTACCAAGAAGGGGATTTCATTGAGAGCTTGATGATCATTCAATTGCTGCACTAAAGAGCTCAAAGATACACAAGCAGGAGTGTTTGTACTTGCTGGGAATCCAAAAAAGAAGGAGTCTGTGGTCTTAGAGCTGTCATGTGGTCGTGGTAATAAGTTTTCTACATGAGGTAGTAATAGGATGTTAGTGGTTTAAGTCGCTATTGTAAAATTTTGATTCTTTCATAGTGGATTCAATTTTACCTTGAGAATTACTAGGTTAAATCATCTCTAGGTTTTTTACCAGTTTGGTTTTCCTGGGTCATCAATATCTTTGTGTTTTTTATATTCCGTACTTTACATTGATATGATTATATGATTGTGTTAACGTGGATCTAGAATTTGGACTAAGTAATAACTTGGCTAATTAATTAGGTTAATTCGATTGTGTTTTAAGGGGTCTAAAAACTCACAGTAGGGATTAGCAACTATTAAGGTACTTAGCATTGTATTAGGAATATTACTGTTTTTTCTTGATGTTCAATGAATCATATTGGGACAAACAAAATAAATTCTAGGCAATACTTAATCAAAAGAAATCATTTTCAGTTCTAGCTTTAGGTAGACTTTGGCAGTGTATAAAAATTGAGATATATCTTGATTTGGTTGAATGAAAGTTTTTGTTTTAGCTGAATGAATGTATTTTTGTATTGCTGATACATATATATATATATATATATATATATATATATATATATTCATTTAAATGGTAATATTGGAACAATAATTTGATGATTTATTAATTTGGCAGATTGGAGTTTCATGTATTCCATTTTTTTTTTTATCAAAATAATTGAAATATCAAATTTCACATGCCTTTTTTTTCACCTCTTTTAGATAATAATATTATTCCTCAGTTTTTTCCCCCTCATTTGGTTGATGGGAAATTGTGAGAAAAGGGAGAAAAAAAAAAAAGGGTTTTGGGGATTTGAATGCTATTCAAAATTTAAGTCATTTTTTTTTTTCAATTGCACTTAATTTGGCTAGATGGTACATACTCCTAAATTTGAGGTGCCTTTTTCTCCCATTTGCTTGGTTAGTGCGGAAGTTCAAGAAGATTAAGGAATTAAGCAATAGGATTTTGAAAATATTCTTTTACTTAGAAATTGGGATTTGACAAATAGAAGTTAATGTTGAATTTGGCAAAGTTAATTTTATTTCGGGTAATGAGCATATGGCACTATCATTTGATTGGAATAATTTTTGACTTATAGCAATATCTTAAACAACAAATTGAAAATGCATTTTATAGAAGAATAAAAAGAAGTCAAGATGATTGTGCATATGTTATATATATCTCCCATTTATGTAAAAACTTTCCATGCATAGCGCAAGTTAGTGACCGGTGAAAAACATAAACATGACAAATAAATTGTGTGTATATATATATATATATATATATCATATAAATGGGTAATTTTACCGCACCCCCCAAAAAGGGAAGGGGGGGGGGGTACGATACACACTAGTAGGTAACTTGCTATACCAGGTTACCTTTTTCTCACATTTAACGGGTCCATCCTCACATTATATAGTTCCAACATCACATGTGACAGTTCTTTTGTCATATGCGGTGGTTCTCTTACTTTTTTTTCTCACATTTGATAGTTTCATCCTCACATTGTGCAATTCCAATATCACATGTGACAGTTCGTTTGTCACATTCTGTGGTTTCCTTACTTTTTTCTCATATTTGATGGCTCTATTCTCACATTGTGTAATTCCAACATCACATGTGACAGTTCTTTTGTCACATTCGGTAGTTCCTTTTTTTTTTTTTTTCTCACATTTGACAGTTCCATTCTCAAATTGTGTAGTTCTAACATCACATATAACAGTTCTTTTGTCACATTCGGTGGCTCCCTTTTTTTTTTTCCTCACATTTGATTGTTTCATTCTCACATTGTGCAGTATCAATATCACATGTGACTGTTCTTTTGTCACATTTGGTGGTTTCCTTATTTTTTTTCTCACATTTGATAGTTTCATTCTCACATTGTGTAGTTCCAATATCACACGTGACTGTTCTTTTGTCACATTTGAGAGTTTTCTTTTTTTTTTCTCACATGTGACAATTTCAGCCTTACATTGTGTAGTTCTAATATCACATTTAACAGTACTTTTGTCACATTTGGTGGTTTCCTTATTTTTTTTTCTCACATTTGATGGTTTCATTCTCACATTGTGCAGTACCAACATTATATATGACTGTACTTTTGTCACATTCGGTGGTTCATTTATTTTTTCTCACATTTGACGGTCTTATTCTCATATTGTGTAGTTCCAATATCGCATGTGACTTTTTTTTGTCAGATTTTGTGGTTTTCATTTTTTTTCCTCACATTTGATGGTTCCATTATCACATTCGATAGTACTAACATCACATTTAATTGTACTTTTCTCATATTCAGTAGTACTTTAATTTTTTCTCACATTTGACAATTTTATTGTCACATTGGATAATACTAATATGACTTGTGAATGTACTTTTGTCACATTCAATGGTTTCCTTATTTTTTCTCACATTTGATGGTTCCATTGTCACATTGGGCAGTACTAACATCACATTTGACCGTACTTTTGCCACATTTGATTGTACTCATATTTTTTCTTACATTTGATAGTACCATCATCAAATTGTGCAATATCAACATTACATGTGACTATACTTTTGTCACATTTGATGGTTCCTTTTATTTTTTTCTCACATTTGATGATTCCACTGTCACATTAGGTAGTATTGACATCTTATTTGACCATATTTTTCTCGTATTTGATGGTACTTCAATTTTTACTCACATTTAACAGTTCCATAATCACATTGGGCAGTACCAACATCACATATGATCGTACTTTTGTCACATTCAATAGTTCCCCCTTTTTTTTTCCTCACATTTAATGGTTTCATTATCACATTAAGTAGTACCAACATCATATATGATAGTACTTTTGTCACAAATGACCGAAATGACTAGAAAACTTTAAAATGACTAAAATACCCTTGAAACTTATAAAATGGCCCAAATACCCCCCAAAACCCTCTAAAATTACCGGAATACTCTTAGAACCTAAAAGATGTTCAAAATACCCTTAGAATCTAAAAAATGACCGAATGACCCTAAAAACTAAAAGTTGACTATAATGCCATTAAAACCTATAAAATGACCGAAATATCAATAGAACATAAAAAATGATTAAAAAAAAAAAAACTCTTAGAATCTAAAAAATAACCGTAATTCCCTTGAAACTTAAAAAAATGACCAGATTACCTTTAGAACCTATAAAATGACCAAAATATTTGAAATTCATTTGGATGCCAACATTTGGATTTGGATTATTTTGAAATAATAGATTTAAAATGCCCTGATTTGAAATCTATTGATTTTAAAATTCCTTGTTTGGGTCTTCTTATACAACAAGGGATTTGAAATTCCATTTTTTGGATATCTAAATTTGAATTTGAATTTAAGATCATAAAATATTTTTTCCAATATTTATTTTCTTAAACCTTCTACATTTTTAGTGACATTTTTAATAAATACATGAGGTAATGAAAATGCCATTGATAACCTAATTGACTAGATAATGAGTAAAAATATTTCATCATAGCCAACTAATAATTTGCTATTAGTGACAACTTGGACTTGCAAAATATGAATTTATCATATTACTAAAAATAATTTTTATTGTTCCATTATAATCATTATCAATGGAGAGGACAATCATAATCAATCTAGATATTATGGACAATCATGCAAAAGATTATCTTACATAAGAAGTCACTTTTTTCTAGGTACAAGACTACACAACATTGTGAAGCCATGAATGCCTTCTTGAATAGATTTTTGGATAGGCAAACTAGGCTTTATGAGTTGTTCCAACAAGTTAATAGAGCACTTACACGTATTAAACACAACAAGGTGGGGGTAGATTTTACTTCTAAATATATTAAATTTATTATGATTACTAGGTTAGTTAAAATCAAGAAGTATACCACTACTATATTGACAAAGGAAATATTCCATATGTATATGCCACAATTTGTTTACTAAGAAATCACTTTTCCATAAATTCACATATGAAATAACAAAATTCACTAATTCTGTTTGTATGTGCCGTAGATGATCCAAAGAAATCAGACCACCTACTTGCACTTGGATCTAAATATGGTAATTTTCATCTCATAATATTTATAACTTGAGTTGATATATAACTCACTTTCATGAACTACAAGTTAGTCTCTTGTTGCAAAGTATCTAAAAGAAGCAGACAAACTACAAAGAAATCCATTTTTAAAGGAAAAAAATTCATTTAAAAAAAAAATCCACTACAATGTGTCTTGTTCACATCTATATTTGAATACCATCATGGCAACAATTGAAAAAGAGACAATCAAAAGTATATGCATATTTCTGGATCATTCATTCTTAAGTTCTCAACAAGGCAACTTCTAACTTGTAGCAATTTCTTATTATCCATTCTGCAATTCCACTAGCAACAGAAATATCTACGTTTACATGATATAACTATTAGAGCTTGAAAAAAAAAAGAGATGTTCATAAGAGCAAATCTCTTTGCATAGGGCCTTAGATATTTATTTATATAACTATTATTATTCAAGAACATTGGCTCATGTAGCTCAACCTGACAATATCAGCAAATTCAAAATCATATATAATAAGTTTATAAAAAAAAAAAAATCTAGTAAACAACAACATGCTAAAAAAGGATATAATCATATAATGAACCTTTGAGAGGTTTCTTATTATCCAAAAGTTGAGTAACAATGTAAATGATTGTGGGTGCATATCAATGTTTCACCTCTGTTTTAGAGATTGGTCTTGTTATATGGACTTCAATTGTATGAGCCAATTCTTCATCCTAGTCCTACAAAATGATTTAACTTCATATTAACTGTAAGTTTTGAGCAGGAGAGAAAAAGAGAAAGAAAAAGGTGCTATGCCACTTCAACAAGACACTATCCAAAAAACATTATCAATCTCCTATCTATTATTTGTATCAAGATTTGATTGAAAATTTTTCAATCTTTTACTCCATGATTAAGTAAATTAGTTAGTTAAAATTGCATAAGATAGGCACACTAGCTTCACTAGGCTACTACAAAGCTTATAGAACAAAACATCAAACACATGGTGTGCATTTTTAGAACAAATCATCAAATGTTGTTCAAAACTCCCAAATGCAACAACCAAAAGTAGATCTCCCACAAGCCATCATATATCCACCAAATAAAGGAAGAAGAGAAAGAACTAACCTCAGGATGCTACAGTTTATCAAACAAACAATAGGTTGCTATAGTTTATCAAAAAACCGTCTCATTGATGCAATTTGTCAAAAAACACTCAGGTTGCTGCAATTTATCCAAAAAAAAAAAAAAAACTCAAGTTGCTACACTCAATGAGTGGAAGAGACTCAAGCATCTCCAAAACCATGAAATATGAACCTAGAAAACTCAATCAAATTCAAAAACTAAGTAGTAATCATGTTTAATATATTTAAAGGCCAAAAGAAAAAAACAAAAAACAGTAAGAACCAGATGAAATACTCTTGACTTGGAGAACAAAAACAACCTACAGATTAGACAGGAACTAGTTCAAAATGAAAACAAAAGATGGGGTTCACTATCTCTTTCAAAGTCTATGACTCTATATTACTTGAATGAAAGTTAAAAAGTTCTAAACCACACAATGACCACAGAGTTTTTAAGTTTTAACAAAATAGAAATAGAGCATGCTAATTGCAAGTATACATGTTTAGTCATTCACCCAAACACCTAGCACGCATACCCACTAAAACATTGCAACTTAAATAACACAAAGTTATAAACTTCATAGCATGTACGAATGAATAACATAGTAATACATACAAGTTGGACTAAAAGAAACACAAATTAAATGGAGGATATTTGACCCCAAAAAATAAAGAAGCCTACTAAATTTAAGATTTTATTGTCATAGTTTACAAACTCACTAGGGGTTAGCAAAAATAAGAAAGAACAACAACCAAAGTGATACCGACCTCGTTGTGCACCCAGACCAAATCAGTTCTACTCATCAGGAACTACATTAACCAAATCTATGCATAGAAATGAACATTATAAAACAACAACAGAAATTGCTTATGAAACCACAAATGAAATTTGATATTTACAAATCTTAGTAATAAAAGTAACATGTTATAGGGCGACTTCAACAAATAGAGAGGAAAAGGATTAAAAATCAAAATCCTGATTTGAATACCAAACATAGAACACATTATAGTTTGTACTCAACTTCTATATATTGCGTCAAACTTAAGCCTTTAGACTTTTCTCTTTTTCTTTTATAGGGAAGCAAAGATGCTGACAATAAATTTAATAAATAATATACACTCCTTCTCCCTCCTTTGCACATTGTAGTTCAAATATCCAACAATGTTAGTAAAATAATCTAGAATGAAGAATTTACTACAACATAAAGTTTATGAGACTTAAATCACTCTTCAAGGCTCAAGGGCCACAACATACACACTCTGAAATGGTCGCAACGGAAAAACAATTTCTTCTTACCATATATTCTCAATCATCATTTATTAACCATAATTAACACAATATATACATCAACTACACAAGTAACCGAAACCTTAAAAAAAAAATCAATCAAATATATTACCTAAACTTATTTACAAATAAATTTACATAAAACAAAACAATTATTTTGAAAAAAAAAAATCAGGAATAAAATAGAATACTTACAACAAATTCAAAAAAGAATAGCAAAAATCTGGATGCTTCGGCAGTAAGTTTTTTCGAAAATCTAGACTTTAAATCGAAAAAAGAAAATTATCAAAACCAAACAACTGAATCAGAATTAAAATCAATCTGAATTAACACAAAAAAGCTGATAAATCAATTCAAAAAACCACAGCAAATAAATAAATAAACATCTTCTCAAATGCTAAAAACATTATCAACAATGATAGTGGCAGATGTTCTGAAGGTGGAACATTGCTTGCCCTCTTCTTGGCCCTCTTTCATTTTTTTTTTTTTAAACCAATTGCTCGTTCTCGGATTTTTTGTTTTACATAACCATAAAACCCAAACAATATCATTAGTTAGGCAACGTTACAAACTAATTTGGTTTCTAACAATTCGAGTCTAGATGAGTCGATTTTTGGCTTACAAAATCGAGTATATTGGAGTCGAGTTTCATATTTTGCCAGCGTTTGAACTGGACAGACTGTCCATGTAGACCCATAAATCGAGTTCATTTTACTCAGTTTCTTCACATAAAAATCTAGTTAATTGAAATTGTTTTGGTTTAAAGGAAAACGAGTTCATTTTACTTGGTTTCTGTACATATAAATCAAGTAAATTGAAGTCGTTTTGATTTAAAGGAAACTGAGTACATTTTACTCGGTTTCTATAATAGAAAATGAGTATATTGAACTTGAATTCCTTTGCGCCCACCACGTGTTCAAAACACAGATCGCACTCACTCACACAGATAAAAAAAACTTATTCCTTCCCACTCCAGTCTCACTCAAAAACTCTCTCACTCTCACTCTCACTCTCGCTCAAAAACTCTCACTCAAACTCTCACTTTCACTCAAAAACTCTCACTCTCTCACTCATTCCCTTCGTCGCCGTCACTGTCAGTCTCAGTCTCCTTGCCCCATCACTGTCGCCCCTTCTCGCTCCAGTCACTCCGTCTCCACCTTGCTCAGCATTTCTCTCTCTCAGACACTGAGTCTATCACAAAAGTAAGGACTCTCTCTCTATTCCTTGCGATTGATTGGGTCTGTTTGATGTGGGTTTCAATGATGTTTGTTTTGGTGGCTGGGTTTCAGTGGTTGCTGGGTTCTGTTCGAGGTGGTGGCTGGTGGTTTGGGTGTGATTTTGTGGTTGATTTTGGGTGGTTGTGGGTTTAAAACTTGAATTGGTGGCTGACTCTGTGGTGGGTTGAGATTTTGTGGGTTGCTACTAGGTTTTGGGTGGTGGCATGGAGGTTGTGGGCTATGTGGGTCACTTTGGTTTATGGGTTTTGTATAATGAGAGATGTGTTGGTTAAGGGTTTTGTAGTTAATTTGTGAATCCAAGGTCAACCACAATTTGCAGTGTGCAATGTAATACTTAACACCCCATCAATAAATCTGAAACTTGCAAAAAGCATGGTTAAATTCATTGTCATTAAAAATATTTCACATCTAAAAAGCTAAGACTTTTACATATGAATAAACTTTTTTTTAGAGTCCATCTTACTTCAAAATTTCAAAAACATAAATTGGATGATAACAATGACTATTACCTGCATGAATGTGGAAATTGAGAGAAGAGGCTCCCCAACTTTTTGATTCCTTGCTTGAAAAATTAACAAAAACCTCACCAAGATAAATAAAACCTCTTGCCCTTTAAGATACGTAACATAATGGATTTTTTGAAAACTACCCCCAAGATAAATAGGCTATAAAAAAGTTATTCCAACTATCACAAATCAAACCTTTTTCTCCCTTCCCCCACCCACCAAATCCTCTCACTCTCTCTTACACACGCACACACAAAAACAAAAACAAACTGCACTACCATCTTCACCATCATATGCTAGAACCCAACAACATTAAGGAATAACACTAACTCAATTGACTCAAGATCTTCCTATCAATAAAATGGTTTTCCTTACTTGTGAAGCAGAATTTATATATGTTCTTATAGGAATAACAAATAAAAAGAGATAAAGAAGTTTCAAATGTACCTGTAGCTAGAGCATAGTAATAGCAAAGAAAACCTTTGTAATCTCTGTTAAAAAATTAACGCTAATTGGACTAAACTTGAAGCTCCCATCCACCTTGGACATATAAACTAGAATAGGTTGCAGGGGAATAAAAAAGGCATTAAATATATCAGACAACATTTTCCCAAGTATTTTCATAAAATGATGAGGTAGGAGGTTCATAAACGGGGGTCGTATTTGTAACATGCTGAACTCTAACACTAGCGTCCGCATCATCTTCATTACATTCAGCCATATCATCAACATGAAGAATGGGAGCAATTTCATGGTCATCAAGACCCCTGTCAAAGTCGCATTGTCAATCCTCTCTTCGTACTCATGTTTATCATCAACATCTTCCCCAACACAGTCTTCGTCTTCATCTTCAACTACTGGAACTGTAGAGGATTCACCTCGATGTGTACAAAATTGATCTTCATATCTATTTCCAGGTTCGCTCTCAATTGTTGCTGGTGTCTCTTGAAAAGGGGGTGTATAGCCTCCCAATGTGGTGCATCGATCATCTAGGTTTGCAAACTGTAGAGATGTAGTTGTTTGTATAATTTCTTCCTCTACGCTGACTTCTGCATGCGGCTCCAAAGTGACGTACAACTCAAAATCTATTGCTTGTTCCCATTTCTGCATCTTACTAAACATGAATTTCACATGTTTGTCCTTTGTTATCACCACATTTCTGTAATTAATGCATTGATTGAGGACTTCATATGGAGAACGGAAAGTAATATTTATGTCATGTAATGTATGGTTCACTTGCAACTCTTCCATAATTTTTACTTTCAGCTCATTTAGGGTCTTTAACTTATGGCGTATTATCATATAGTAGCACTGGATACTCAGACCTTGAAATGAGCATCCATCAAAAGGGTTGGCATTGTTAAGGGGTCCATTATAGTATATATTTATATGGATCATTGTCAACCTATAGATCATCAAGTGCAATTGTGTTAGTGACAAATTTATAACGCTCAATCAACATCAATCACACAACTTTGCGTATGAAATGCCAACAATACTAACCTCAACCAAATTTACATATACTCACCTTTAGTAATCTTACAAAAATAGTCATTGCCAATTTCATATTCTTTAAAAATTCCAAATCATTTTAGGGGCAAGACTTTCAAAACCCATTCAAATAAGTTATGATGAACAAAAATATTATATACCAACTAGTTATCCATTGAAATCTCTGTTACAAATCTTAAACAAATATATCTTGAAATAATTTATGGTAAAAAGACTACAAATACTGTTTTAGGTATCAAACTCATAATCCATTTCATATCCATGATAAAGACGTAAAAGTACTAAATATTCCTCACAATTGATCACAATATTTAGTACTAAATATTCCCAACACGAGCTCACAATATTAATTTAAAAAAAAAAAAAAACTAAGCATATTATCACAATATTTACACTAACAAACAAAAAAAATATTCCCATATGTTGTAATGACATAATAATCACAATATTTGGTACTAAATATTCCCAATAATCACAATATTAATTTTTTTAAAAAAAAATAGCAAATAATTTAATCACAATATTTAGACTAACCAAAAAAAAAAAAAAAAGAAAAAAATTCCCAATATGTTGTAATTTAATCACAATTATTTACTAAATATTCCCAATAATTAATCATAATATTACTAGTCATTATAGATATTTTTTCTTAAGTAGATTCATGATCTTATATAAATGTGTCCTAATATTAATTTAAAAAAAAAAAAAAAAACTAGCAAATAATCACAATATACTAACAAATAAATTAATCAGAATATTTACACTAACAAATAACAAAAACAAAAACTTTTCCTAATATGTTCTAAATTTTTTCTTAAAAAAAAAAAAAAAAACTAGCAAATAATCACAATATTGTAAAAACATTACCTAAGAGTGTTGTGTGAGATGAGTGTTCTATGAGTGCAAGTGAGAGACAATTTAGGAAATAAGCTTTTGAGTATGGAGCTGAAGAGTTTTTGAAGAGTGGAGCTAAAGGTGTGTGAGACCCCATGGTAAGGAGCAACCAACTGGAACCCACGGCAACACGTGGAGGGCTAGGGACCATTCATGAGAATCGAGTCCTTTGGACTTGATTTCCAGCTTAGTACCCACGTGACCGTTGATGCTGTGGGATGAGACTGATGATGCTATGGGATGGATTGATGTGACTAGGAAATCGAGTTTACTAGACTCGGTTTTCATACATAGAAAACGAGTTCAGTGGACTCGATTTCCATGTATAAAAACCAAGTCCAGTGAACTCGATTTCTGTGTATAAGAAACGAGTCCAGTGAACTCAATTTCTTGGCCTACATGGATATTTTTCCACCTTAACTGCGTGAAAACAGGAGAATATCAACAAGGAAATCGAGTCCTCTGGACTCGAATTGTTATAAACCAAATTACTTTCAAATGTTGCCTAACTTATGCTATTGTTTGGGTTTTATGGTTATTTTCTAAAAAAATCCCTCGTTCTTTGTTTCTTTCTTTTCTTCTTGGTTTTTTATTTATACACTACTCATTTAGCCGGTAATAGGTTTACTACTCTACTTAAATAAATGGTATGGATTGAAACAATAAAAATACACGGCTAAGATTTGGGTGAGTACGGTACCCACTAAAAAAATAAGTGGGTATCGTAGAATGACCCATATAAATATAAGAAAAATTATTTAATAATATTATAAGAGCCATATCAACAATTTGATGACATATTTAAATGCAAGATTACACTTTGAAATTAAATTTACAAATTTTGTTAAGAAATTTATTGCACAATTTCTAAAATGGTGTACATCTTTTATAAATAAATAAAAAGTATAATATTCAACAAAAATCAAATCATCAATATATATATATAAAAGCAGAGACCTCATGCAAGAAAGCATGAGGTTCTGCCAAGTGGCACTCTAATTTTACATTTAGCCTTGATCACTAACTTCTTTCTACTATTCTCCAAAATGTTTAAAATTTCATTAAAGTAAAAAGCCCATTAACATGAAAAATTAGAGCAAATTACAACACAAGCTAATTCTATTAAATAAAATAAGAACAATTAATTTTTCCCACGTTTAGATGAGAGTTAACAACTGATTGTTCCCACGTTTTGCTCCTTTCAAAAGTACAATTTGGAGTCTCAATGTAGTTAACGGTTTTAATAAATTCTGAAGATTAAAAGATTTCACCATTTTTAGTCTCTTGGACTTCAATCACTTCTTCGCATTCTTTTTTACAATTATGCAACTTATTGGATTCTTGCACTACTAATTTATTTATTTTTCTAAAATCAAAGAGTTTCTCCCATTATTTGCATATTATAAAAACCTGTTATAGCTATAAAAAAAAAAAAAAAAACACACACACACAAAAAAAGAAGTGGACCTCTAATTTTATTCTCCCACTCTGCCTTTGCTTCCTCCATCGATGCCAATCTACTTTGAAGCTCATATATTTCTCTGATCGTTGTGTTTCGAATCAAACTTAGATCTGCATTTCATTCCTTCTTGACTAAACTCAAGGTATTCTTTATTATTTATTTTCTTCTCTCCTTTTTTATTATTTAAATAGTTATGTTGTCTACTTAAATATTAAATGGGTATTTTGTACGCAAAGTTTTTGTTAAAATGCTTAAGTGCTTTGCTCTTCTTCTTCTTTTTTTTTTTCTTTTTTTTAGAATTTGATTTTTGATAACATACCTCCAATTTCATTTTGCCTTCCCCTAATAGAAATGAATAATAGGATGAAATTATCCTAATCCTTTAACTTTTGTGATTTTACTTTACTGTTAATTAAGCTTTGTTCCACTTTATTGCATTTGAGCCATTTGCACAATTGAGTGATCTTAGAAACCTTTTGTGGTGTGTGGTTAATGGCTTGAAACTCCTCACCGATGACGAAGTTGAGTTGGTGCTAAGTGGTAATTGAAGTAGTAAAAGTAGAATGCATGGATTTTTTAAAGCTCTTGGATTTATTATTTTGTTTGTTTCTTAATGTGTCAATGACTCAATTGTAAGGATTTAATGTCAAACTTTTTTTTTTTTGGGTATAGGTACCATTTTTTTAGTTGTGGGAAAATTTTGATGGGTTTTGATGTTTGTGTTTGCAATTCACAAGTAGAGGGATATTGCTACAAGGGAGGTGAATGGTGATGTTCATGTTGGGGTCTCAAACAAATATGGTAAGTTACATGTCTTTGATATCAAGGTTTTTGATTTCCTTTTATTGGTTTTAGTTTTGTTCAATATTTTTTTTTTTGTTAATTTTTAAATTTTGTTTTCTTTTCAATTATCGTACAAAGTTTAGTAATTGTTTCCATAATTATTATATCAACGATATTCCCCCTTTTAGTTTTGTACAGATAAATCACCTATAGTGGTACTTAATGCTTTAAAACATCAAAAGCTAATCACAAGTAGCATATGCAATTAAACTTTTCGAAGTCCAACACTTTTTTTTTTTCTTTTTTGTTCAGTGACATTTAATACTACCCCTATTTAACTAAAAGTGAGTTGGTACTTCTTTCTTGTCTTATTGAAGTCATTTGCAATTTGTGGAGCCGAAGATAAATGTTGCGTTGATGGAAAATTGTATTGATGTAGCATGTAAGTACAATTTATTTTGCTCAAAGGACTATTAGCATGTGACCTATGATTAGTAGGTTCATATTCTTTTGTATATTAATCTTAAAAAATTATATTTACTCTATTTTTAATAACATATAATTAACTATAGTACTGCAAGCTTCATATGCTAATCATCAATCAATCAATATATATATATATATATATATATATATAAATAGAGATCTTATGCAAGAGTGTATGAGGTCCTGCCAAGTGGCACTCTAATTTTGCATTTAGCATTTTTTTTTACCTCTTTCATTAAGATTTCTCCCCCCCCCCCCCCCCCCCCCCACTCCAAAAAAAAGTTCACATTAACTTATTTTATTTAGCCTAAGGTTACTCCACACCTTTCACTATTCTTCATGTCTTTTAGCATACCCATTGTTTTAGTATTTAAAAAAAAAAAAACAAAAAACAAAACAAAATAAAATAAGTAAGGACTAATAGTAATAACTAACGAAATAAGGCTTTAGAGAAAGATAGAGAGACACAAAAATTTTGTAGATTGTTAAATAAAACACACTATTTCACTATATATTACCAAAACAAAAGACCTGAGACTAGCAAAACATTTGAAAGAGGGAGAAAGAGGAATCTGAGGAGTCACCACCTCCGTTATACTGGTCTCCCACCACCATTAAGACACTAAAACTCCTACGAGTAATTTTCTTTTCCTTTTTAAATTAGGGGCATAAATATGATTTAGGTTTAGGAAATTTGTTTAGTTAGTATTTATTTTAGGTATATAAGTAGAGAGAATATTTGGTGCGCAATGTAAAGTCATATTCTATCATGATTTAATTTTAAATCTTCTATAAGACATATGCATACACACTTGCCCACACTATGTCTTAATGTCTCACTATCGATGAGTGGAAGACAATCAGAGAGTTATGCATACTTTTACTTCAAAGTATGAAATATGTGAACACAACACAAATTAGTTGATTTTCATGGTCCCATTACTCTTTTGCATTTATTTTTGGTTTCATGATTTTAAAAAAATAAAAATAATCTTACCTTAAGAAGGCTACAAATATGCAATAAAGTTACTAAACTAATTTTTAATATCTCAAATGTATATGTTTCTTTACTCTAATATAGTTTACTTTTTCTTTATAATATATGTACAACATTATCTAAAACCGTTTTACATAAAATATTACAAAATTATCCGTGCATTGCACGGGCGACTTACTAGTCTATATATATATATAAAACCGAAGCTTTTGAAGCTCTCACAATTTTCCACATCATCATTATTTTCTTTTTCTTTTTATTTTAGATTCTTTTTATTTTAGGTTTTATACCTTATATAGAATCCACCAGAAAAAAAATAGACAAAAGTTTGAATTTTTATTAATATCAATAATATTGAAAAACGTATACAAACTTGGAGGCCTATTTAAGGGCTCCATAAAACTTGATGGACAAGAAAATATATTCTAAAATAAGCCCTAATTAATACCTAACCATAATAGGAACCAAATTTGACCTAAAAAACATTAAAAGAACCTAAAAACGAGGAAATAAATCACCTAGACCTAAAATAACGTTTTTTGCATAAAAATACCAAAATTAAATAATTACAAAAATTAGGTTTCAAAAAAAAAAAAAAAAACTCACATAACACGTTAGAATTTTATAAAAAAAAAAAGGACTCACCAAAAAAAAAAAAAAAACTTTAGGATTAAGAAAAAGAGAGAGAGACTCCTGGTCGGACTCTCTCTTCTCTCCTTAAAACCCTAGCAATTACCATCTTAAAACCCTAAACTTAACTTCACTTTAAGATTAAAAAAATAAGAAGGAGGGAGACTCACGTAAAAAAAAAAAAAAAAACGTAGGTTTTGTCTTTTTTATTTGCTTTCATATGTGCCTGAAATTTTCATTCTATCTTATTGTTTTATTATGTTTAGAATTGATTTTCTTCTAAGTATTTGGGTTAATCTCTATGTTTTGATAGTGTTTTTATGGGTTTGGTTTTTGGGTTGAAATTTCTAATAATTAATTTATATTGTATATGGCAGGTGAAGCATCTCTATTTTTTGGAGAAAAATCAAAACTGCAACCTATGTCTTCCAGCCCAAGGTGTGGTAAATTTTTATTTGTTATACTATATATGAATTTTTTGAATTTGAAGGGTTTTGTTTGGTTTTGAAGTAGAATTTGGGGATTCTATAAAATTTGGAAGCTTTAAGTTTTGGGGTTTTTGGTATTTGCGTCTCAGTAGGTTGATTTTAATTCTTTACCTTATATGTTCTTGCTTTATTGAGAATTTTTATTTGGGTTCATGTGATTTTTTGTTTTCTTAATTAAAGTTTTGATTTTTGGTTGATTAATTATTTGTTTGGATTCAACGTAAAAAATAATGGAATTAGGTGTTATAAATTTGATAATGTTCCATATTTTGAATTGTTTATATTGTTATTACTACGACTAAATAAGATTTGTTTTTATCTTTGTAGTTTATATCAGTTTTGAGTGTGTGTTTATATATAACTTTTGAGAATTTTGCTTTATTAATTTAAGAATTATAAATTACTTTATAGGTTTTAGTAACTATGCACGTGCAGTGAGACATTGACAATATAAGCACATATATATGGTATTAATATTTTATAAAAATCTTTCTTACAACCCAATAACATTCTACGTTAGACAACACCTCTAAACTATAGAAAAGCATAGAAGTTAAATATTTCTTCCCATTGTATTTTATTTAATTATGACAGATCTATTTTTTTTTTAAACGCTAACTAGCAAAATGTCTGTAATATGCATATTATTAACCCAATTTTCTATTTCTAAATTTCTTAGATTTTATTATATCAATCTTTTTTTCTTTTAAATTCTTGGTGGGCAAATCAATCTCTCACTAATTCTTTTACCTTAATGTGATGTTGGTTAATTATCCTTTTATTTAACTATCCCGTGCATCGCACGGGTTAGCGACTAGTGTGTTATAATAATGAAAACATTGTATTTAATTTTGCAAAACTCCTATTGCGCCACATTATCATTCATTTTTCAAAAAAAAAAAAAAAAATCTTTTATTTTTTTAAATATAATGAATTATTTAATATTAAAAACTATGCAATTACAAATTTTATAGACCTTAGCAACTTAACCAATCCATTCGTGTAATTTATCTTAACCATCACCTTTTTTCTTTTATTTTTTTACTCTTCTTTTCCCCATTATTTATTATCTAACCATCATAGTATATTTGCTTCAACCATTATTGGACCGATTGTAAAAGGCAATAATCTTGAAGATTAGAATGGTACAAAACATCTTAAAACATCCATCAAGAGTCATCTAGTATTTTGTGTTGTATGCTTGTTCATAGATGGCTGTTACTTCTTATTAGTAGATTTACTTTGAGCAAGTAAAAAAATTTTTTATTCTATATCCACTCAGTGCCAAATTAAGTAATAATAATTACATGCCTAAGAAAGTATTTGTTAATAATTATAGCTAGAGATTTAGTCTAACAGTATAAAAATAATAATAACAATAATAGAATGCAATTTGGAATAATAAGAAATTTTTGGTTTAGCAAGAAATCCTATTATTTAACTAAGAAATACTGGAGGCGAGAGACCATACTATTCGTCATAACCACTAGCCTAAGTTCCTTTGGTGTGACATTCTCGGATTCAATATTTTTTTTATTTATTTTAAGTTTAATTATTGATTTTCAACTTATCAATATTTTATATAAAGGCTGTGTAAAAACCTTAAATTTTGGGTGTAAACGAACTACAACTACAACTACAACAACTAATTATTGAAATTGAAATCACCTTCTAATCCTATCACTCCCTACATATGAAGAGTCCTTTTTATTGATCTCCAAGTGGACTGATAATTACCAGGGACTCCTATCACTTCCAGCCTTGATCAACTTATCAATGCCTGCAATCTTATCTACCTCCATGAGTCCAAGTTCCTCTGCCTCATGCATGATGATTTGCCCCTTTGTTGTCCGAAGTCCGAACCAGAGTCGGCCCTTGAGCAAGGCCACTTAAACTTAATGGCCTAAAAGGCCCAAAAAAAAAAAAAAAAACCTTAAATATTTTAAATTAATAATTATTTAAAAAAAAAAAGAAGAAAAAGTAAGTTTCTTCACTTCAAATTTTCAATAAAGACCCCAAAATTCTGGATAAATAATAGAATCCCAAATGATTCATTTTTAATCCTAAAATTGTTTTTTTAAAAAAATAAAATTAAGTGAGTGTATTAAATTATCATTAATGGGATTTCAATATTTTATAAGTCTCTTCCCCCACACAATAGATTGTTATATTAGCCGTCCAATCTCTCACATGATCAAAGACCAAATAATACATATCTCTTTTTCAACATCATAATGAACTTGACCATGAATTATTTTATTCAATGTAAATTAAAACTCATTTCATAACTTCACTAAGAGCCTTATAACTGTCCTGCTATTTCCATTGAATCGTTCAATGTTTAAATCTTTCCATCCCCAACTACTAAATTATCAGCAACAAAAACTAATTTTAAAAATAAATAAAATTAAAAAGTAGATATTAGAAGAACTTAAATTTAAAAAATTAATTAGTAATTTTTCATATCAACAAGCAAGAAAAATGAAATTGCAATAAAACATAAAATAAAAAATATTGCAATAAAAATATCCTCACTTAAAATGGTTTCCTTTAGCCTCAAATTGTTTCGGCTAGCCCTGGTTTGAATGATAACGATGAGAATGAGAGGGATGCTCAAATGATAGCATTGCTAGAGAGAGCATCTGACTCTAGGAATAAAGGCAACCTTCCAGGCCCAAATCTGAGAATTACCATCACCCAGACAAGCCAAACTATAACTATAAGCCTCGTTAAGCTCAAAATCCGCAGTACCAGGAAATACATACTATGATACCGCTAAATTATCTAAAACATGAATAACGTATGCTGTGCGATAATAGCCCCTTGCGGCGTCTATAGCCGCGTTTTTAAAAACGCAGCTAGAGTTCCCCCTATAGCTGCGTTTTGCACAAGCTAAGACCTATAGCTGCGTTTTGTAAAAACCGCGGCTATATACCCCTTTGGGCTGCGTTTGAAACGTGGCTATAGGTCCAGGCTATTGGCTAAGACCTATGCAGTGGATGCTCGTGAAGCTGTTGTTTAGACTAATTGGAACCTATGTCGGAACCAATCACATAAACTATGGAATGCCTCCGAAGTAGCATTGGAGAATCTGTTTGTGTGAGCAATAAAGTAACAATACTAGAACAAATGCACATATAGTGAAGATGAACCACCCAAAAGGAGGAACAAGTATCAACAAAATTAAGTCACAGGCAAAAATTCCAGAAGTGAGAAACACACCCTTAAAGAAAGTTGGTAGTATTATCACTGCCATTGATATAGTGAAGATACATACATCTATTACTAAGAGCAACATGAGTGCACCATGAATGTTGAATACGGATATATTTGGGCTTTGATACTTCCATTTGAGAATGGTAAGCAAAGTTCCAAACACAAATTCTGATCAACCACATAATTTCTTTATTTTATTAGCTTCATCAAGATGTAGGGTGCTTAGTTAAATGATTTGTAGGTAATTATAACAACTAATGCAGCTGAATACATCCATTTGATCTGAAATTTCCCTATAGAGATGATGTTCAAAATACATGGAACTCAAAACTCAAAAACACAACTTACAAGGTTTGGGAAGATGATTCAATCTTTCATTTATCCATGTCAAATAATATTTTTGATAGCATTGACGGGGCAGTAAGTATGAGTATAATATAGGATGCTACCTTTAGTACTTGGTTTCAAAATATCTTTGCAGTGCGAGGGCAAGTTTAAGCACTAAAATATCAAATCCTTTTTTAATATCAGTTGATATTTTAGTGTTACATCATTTTTTTGTTCAACTTACAAATAGTAAAAACAAATTGATTATGTCACTGTCTAGGTAGCTATATATTCATTAAAGCAAAACCAATGATGTTTCGTGGAGAATTAAAAGAAAAAAGAAAACTGAAGTAGGTTAAATTACAGGTTTGAGGTTTAAAATTTCCTCGTCTGACTGCAGTGCTTGCTTGTACTTTTGACAAAGAACCTGCTTACATCTCCTACTTGAACAAATCCTTTCTTTATCAATTCCGCCAATTGCAAGAGCAGTGGCGACGCCACGTTCATGTCAGGTGTTTCTAAGAACACCCTGACCTAAAAAAAAAAATTATATATAATAATTAAAATTTTTTTATTCGTTTACTCTCTACAAAAAATTAGGAACACCCTAAATCAAAATTAGGAGCACCCTCAAATAATAAAAAAAAAAAAAATTATTTGTTCTACTTTCAAGAAAAAAAAAAAAAAAAAAAAAAAAAAACCCCAAAAATTTTATGAACTAAAATCTAAAAACAAAAAAAAAAAATTGTAACAGGCAAGCCCACCAAGAAAAAAAGCCCAATATTCTGAAAATAGAAACCCACGGATTCTCAAAAAAAAAAAAAAAAAACAATTATAATAATAATACCCAATCATATTCTAAACTAAAACAATTTCTAACCTAATAAGAACCTCACGTCCTCATTTGAGTCACTTCTTAGCAAGAGCAGCGACTTAGCAAGGCAGCGATTCTTAAAAAAAAAAAAAAAAAAAAAAAGACTCAGCAAGGTAGCAACAACAACACTAAACACCCAGAGTAGCTCTGTGATGACGAGATTGGAGATTGACTTGGCCTATATCGGAGATTGCGAGATTGACGACGGTAAAAGCGAGATCAGGAAATAAGAACCTCAGCTTTCATGCTGCGGCGGTGCCGCCCCTGACCTCAGGCAACATCAAGGTATTTCAGTTTTCTCTCCTTTTCCCTATTTCATCTAAGCTCGCTCTCTCTCTCTCTCTCTCTCTCTCTCTCATACTTAATACTCATAGTCTGACTTGTGTTGTGAGTCTTGTGACATAGACTTATCTTTTGACAATATAAATTGCTTAGCTTTTGTCTTTTTGTGTAAGTGTATGTAAATATAAAAATATGTAATTGCGTTGAAATTGCTGATCAGCTCTTGTCTCTTAGTGTGGGGTGGATGGGGCTGTGGCATTGAATTGGGGTAGTGGTCTGTCATCCCTTAAAAGTAAGTGAATACGCATTATAAAAGACAAAAAAAAAAAAAAAAAAGATTTGTTTTATTTGAGGTTTACCTATTAGGATCAATAATTTTATGTTGTATAAGAAAATATAAATATATATTATTTTTAATTATTTTTAGAAACCCTGAAACACCCTAAAACTGTAGGTCGAAATAGATCGGTACCGAAATATTCCGTTCTACTAAACTAACCGAAACAGAAATAGGGTCCAAAACTGAAATAGAGAATCTAAAGAAAAAAAATTTAACAAAGCAAGCTCACCCATGAACACCCTGAGAAAAATTCCTGGAGCCGCCACTGTGCAAGAGTAATTGGCATCATCAATAAAACTGAAATAACCATCCGTAGAGCATAAACAAAATCGACGTTGAATTAAGGTTGAAATTGATAAGCAGAACATCTAAACTTACATTATCTTCTATTTCCTCAATTAAACTGTCTCATTTTAAACACAGATGATCAGACTCAGTGAATCAACATACTAAAATATTTAATAGTTCGTTCAGAATAAGTTATTTTCATTGCCATTTTACTTTTTTTTTTTTTTTAAAGTTTAGAAAAAGTACAGTTGCAATTAAAAAAAAAAAAAATGAAGCTTTAAGAAGCTGTAAATAACCCCCCCACTCCCCACACCAAAAAAATAGAAAAGAGAACAAGTACCATTACTTGTATGGATGTGTTGTTGTAAGTTACATACCAAGCAGAAAATAGAAGAAGTATTAGTATTAAGCTAAGTTTTCCTTTGAACTTATTGCTTTTTTTAGTTAACTATATAGGATAATGAACTAGGTACAGAGTGGGTTCTCCCACCTCAATATCCTTTCATCTTGCTGATTGAACATGTTTGTACTTGGTTTCAAAGATTGAATACACAACTTTCTTGGTGTGTTTATTTGGGTTCAAATTTAACCTTGCTTGTTGCAGAATCTAGGATTTGACTTAGGTAGTTTAATGTTCTCAATCATAAGGTCTAATTTTACAAAAGTTTAACTCTAGATTAAACTTGCTCAAAGATGAAGGTAATTGGAATATTGGATCACATAGACTATCATATGGATGAACAATGAATTCATCTTCACACGTATAGTGCTCCAATTCAATAAAATGCAATCCATTATATTAGAATTCGAAAATGTTTGTTGAATCCCAAAAAAATCTAAAACCATGCTCTCTGGTACCATTGCATTTGCATGGTTTGCACCATATTACTCTATGGGCCCTCTCCATTTCAAAAGTAAATAAAGAAACTGTGAATATTTTGGATTGGACAGCCACGTTATCTCTTAGTAATCTCTTTATAAAGTTTCAATGAAAGACAAGAAGATTTTGCATAAGTGAGCAAATTAATTGTATTCTTTGTAACAAATTCCAAGGCTATTTGGTGGATTCTTTGCCACCAGTAACTAAGAAGGAAGCTTAGATTGCAAAAGTGTGGGTATTTTTACAGTCTACTTCTCCAGTTCTCCTTCGATGCCAAATCTAGCCTTTGATGTTTAAGGAGAATATTTTCATTGTTATTTTCTATAATCTCATAAAGAAACAATTACCTTGGATCTTGATTTTAAAGCTTTTCCAAAAAAATTTAAAAATGTTAATTAAATATACACAATATTTTGATACAGTAGTAAATTAATTGCTGAGTTTTTGTTTTCTCAGGTCTTCCAAATGCTAGTTAATATACTATACCTTTCTCCTAAATGACATGTCTCTCAGCAGTGTTTCCCTCATGTTTCAAGATATCTAAAATTGGATGGTTCATTTTTCTAGAGAAATGTTATTCATTTAATATCATGATTGTCCTTGCAGGGGAGCATTAGTGAAAATGTACTTTTAAGGGGATCTGGACTCTTAACTGGGACAGACTATATGGAAGTTTTACACTTTTTTAGGCCCCAATTTAGGTGGATTCTCAAATATCATTATGAAGATGGGAATGGTACTTATCTTTGGCAGGATAGTTGGCATCTTGGTCCTCTGTTGCTTAAATATGTACCTCAGCTCAGCAATGACATTCAGTACTGTGAATGCAAAGGTCTCATCAGCTCACAATGAAGGAAACTAAAGTTGGCAGCCAGTAGGGTTTGCGGCTATGGTTCATATTAAGGGGAAGTGTTTTGAGGCAAACCCTGATCAAAATGTAGCAGAAAATGTCAATTTAGAACTACAAAATTAGGAGAATTTGAATGTGGGGGACATCATGGAATGCTAATAGACTTACTCCACCAAAAGTTTAGCAATTCAGGCTTACCAGGTATTCTAACTAATAGACTATGTTCCATTCCTAGAAGACCTGATACTTGCGGTGCATAGGCTTGGGCAATTGGAGTTCTAAAAGGAAGAAAAGCTTTGTTGTTATTTACTTATTTTTTTTCTTTTTGAAGTTTCTTGGATTGCTCTTATATATCACACTTGATTGGAGAAAACTCTCAATGGCATGACAACAACTTAAAGATGAAAAAACTACATTCAAGATTATTGTTGTAAAGGATAGATGGACTAGCATCAATCAGGCATACTGTGAATTCAGCCAGAAACAAATGTTGTCTTCTTTTTGGAACATCCCTATGACTATTTGATTCTAACTTAACCTTTGTATTTTTTTATCTTCTCTTTGCTTTTGATGATATGTTAACTTGTAAACTATAGTGTTTTATCCTATATTGTTAATAGGGCTCTTTGTATTGTTTTGGTTCTTTGGTAGTCTGCTAGTCCTGTTTGCAATGTATTTGCTTCTGATGAATAAATCTCATTCATCTAAAAAAAAGGATATTTAGGAGACAAAAGATTATACTTAGTTAATCAATATTTTTTTTATTTCTTTATGATGAACGTGTTCTCGTTTGGCTAAAAAGATGATGTTTAGGGAATCAAAGGTTGTGATTAATTAATCAAGACAGTGTTGGTAAGCCGTGAGCCCATCACCTGGTTAGGCAATGTTAAGGGAATTCTAAGCTATTTTGGTTACTTGGAGGAGACTTACACATCTCGATCTCTCCTTTGCAGGATTTGAAGTATTCATTTGTCAGCAGATTAGAAATCTATCAGATATTTATTTTCTTAATCTGCAGGGAAATGATCTTTGTATGAATGCTCTATGGTGTGTTTCTCATCTTTCTTCCGATCAATATATTTACACAAGTGGCATCAACTTTCAAGGGGAACAAAAATATGCTTTAGGTAATGAATTAGCTCCCTTCTCTTTCAGCATTATGGTGGCCTCAATGCCAACTTCATGACATGCATTGGTTCCTGCAAATGTCAATTTTACATCCCACTTAATCTTTCTATGAATCATTTAATGGCACAGTAGCAATTAGTAATAAACTTTCACGTGTTAATGCACGTTAATCACGTGTGTATTCATGTAACTAATCCCAATCTTTATGGGATTATTTTTAGTTACGCCACAACCCAAGTCCTTCTCAGTTCTAACAATAGAGGGTTTGAAATTACTTTGGTCGTGGAAACCTCTTATTATTAGCTCCAGTAAGTACCCTCACCAGTTAAAGCTACTGCCCTTGTTTCAATTCATATGATGAAACTGTTGCATTTGTTATTTGTATGTATGTATGTATTTTAATGTATGTACATCTTGACATCTTGTGAGAACTTTTAGGAGTATTTACAAGGCATTAAATTCTTTAAGATCATATGGGGAATTTCATTTGTTTGTAAAATTTGTTGTGTTGGTTTTTGATTTGAGCATGTATTAGAGAGTGAGAGAGAACTGATCAGCTGGCGAAGATAGAAGAGACAAAGAAAAGAAAGAATCCAATATCGTTTTTTAATGTCCTGACAATGGAAGAAACCTCAATAGGGAAAAAATCGCTACTCTAAAACCATGGGTAAGCAATTTAACTGTAATGAGTTTCAGTATCATAGATCGAATATGTGGGCTTGTGATATCTAAAAATGCTGTTTTTTTGGTACCATAGTTCTGTATCAACCTGACAAGTCTGTAGGTATTTTTTTTAATTGGTAGTGTTAATCAGCATTTTATAGTCAAATTGCTTCTCTGCCAAAATTTGAGTATCTATAATTGCAATAAACAATTCAAACATTTCCCCCTCAAAATTCTTTGGCTAGGGTATAATTTTTAGGCTACCAACAGGCTTCACATATTAATAACAAGTCTTGAGATTGTTAAATAATGGGGAAAACAGTGTCAAATATTTTTTTTTTTTTTTTTTTTTTTGGGGGGGTGCTTTTGTCTTAAAAGTCCCAACCTTGGAAGAAGACTCACTTTTACTTAAAATGCATGTAACTAGACATGGCAAAACGGGCGGGTCGGGTCGGGTTCGGGTCGGGTCAATCGGGTTGCGGGTCAAACGGGTCACGGGTCAAAAACGGGTCACTTTAAGTGGGTCAAAATCGGGTTCGGGTCAATCGGGTTGCGGGTCGGGTCGGGTCGGGTCGGGTTGACCCGTATTTTTCACATGAATTTTTTATTATTTAATTTTTATATAGAAAACAACATGTATCTGTCATTTAGAAAGTTATGCAACAAATTACTTAATGTAAAATGCATTATTTTGAATTCACCACTTATATCAAGAATGAACTCAATTAAACTTATTAATACTTATTCAACAATTTTAAAATTATACAAATCCTAACATTACTATCTAATACAAAATAACATAAAGATAAGTAAAACAAATACACAAGTTTTATTTCTACACAATATCAACATTCCAAATATAAAACAAAATTACAAATGACTTATTGGATAACTCATTTGATAAAGAATAAAAATATATAAGAAATTTATAATCTTGAAAATTAATTTTATAATCTATTATCAGTTGTGGTTGACACTCTATTTCAATTTGAGATATACTTTAAAATTTGATTGCTTACTTATTTATACATGGTATCTTTTATGAATATCATATTATTGTTAAGCAACACACACTCTAGGATATATCATAATTTATTTTGAAAAGCCGTTTATTTTGGACATAAATTATTAAAAAAATAGGTCTAAGTATTCATAATTTATGCTAATTTGATACTTTAGCTTCACTATTTTTACACTTGTGAATATTTCTTACATGTCTACAATTTTAAATCTATGTTTTTAACTATACTGTAACCAGATTATCTTGGCATGTACTTTTTTATTTGATATCTAAAAATATTCACTCATTACAGAATGTTCAACCATTAATCATTCAATTAATTTGCATATAGTTATGTAAATGTATCAATTGTTTCTTTAAAGTTCACAATAAACAATTAAACTAATATTGTCTTAGTTTTACTATTTTTTTTACCAAAAAAAAAAGTTTTAAAAAAATAGTTCGGGTTCGGGTCGGGTCGCGGGTCGGGTCGGGTTGACCCGCAAAAAACACGGGTCGGGTCACGGGTCAACCCGTTTTTGCTTCGGGTCAAAAAAAATCGGGTTCGGGTCGGGTATTTTTCGGGTCGGGTCGGGTCGGGTCAGAAAATTCTGACCCGTTTTGCCATGTCTACATGTAACACGGTGATAGCTATATGTTGTAGTAGTTATTATTTTTGATGAAGAATTCAACAAATTTTTATCCTAAATTTGGCTTGAAAAGTCATATTCTAGTGTTATGCTTTACCTTTGGCCACATATTTTGCATTGGTTCTATCTCATTTGTCAGTTCTGGTTTTCCTTTTGCCCTTGCAGGACCCTGAACAGAACCTCTCTTTCATGTTGTATTCATGGGTTCTCAGGACATCTTAGCTGTTTCTCCTGAGCTTGCCCCCTTTATTTTTATTGCCCATCACCTTGACATTGTTCATGTTCATCTGCTGTAATGGGGGTATAGAAGGGGTGGTTCTGCTGTTGGGGTTTGTGGGGAAGGGGTTTAAGCCCCTTTAATTTGCCAGATTGATGGTCTAACATGGCAATATGCACAAGACTTGCTACCAAGTGCGATACCCAAATTGGATGAGTAGTTTAGACAAAATAAAAAGGGCCCAATTATAGTTACTGGAATCTGAAAATATTGTTGGAAATGGAACGAACAAGACCATGATTTACACTTCATGTGGAGAAACAATGGCATGGGGTTTACCTACAAGTTTGGAAATATGAGTTTGTAAACCATTCTAGGAATCAAGACAGAGGAATAGCTTCAGTGCTCATAAAACTTGTTTCTGTGGAAAGTGGAATTTTTTGATAAATATTCTTTAGCCCATCTTGTTCGTTGGTAACCTCTTTCAACAGGGACGCATTGAAATTTCTTCTTTAACATCTCTCTTTTCAGCCTTGGACTCAGAATCCTCAAGGTAGTGTTGATAGAAATATGAAATAAAGCCCCAAATAGCCAACACCATGGAAATCGCCTTTGCCCCATCCATTTTGTCATGAAAGAAGATTACGGCTAGAACTAGAATAATAGGCACCCAACACACTTAAGACATTGGAGAAGAGGGAAGACACTTCATGTATCAAGCCTACTGCGCCAATATTGAAAATCTGCTAAGTTATAGCTGTCCAGATCAAAGTACTGACATAAATAAACTTCCCCAGTTCAAACTCGTCCATCTCTCTCTTTAGACCTTTCAACTCTCCGCTAGTAAAGAGCCCCACCAGTGTATCCATCGACTGCTATACTTCTATTTCAAACTAAGAGAGATCTACGAAAAGCTTTTGTACTAAAATGATTTTAATATTTCTTCCTTATAATTTGGAGGGGAACAAAAAGAGAAGGGAAAAAAGAAAGAATATACAGATGGACTGGAATATTTAGCAAAAAGAACAAAAAAGAAAAGAAGAATATACAGGCTAGCTGCTTTTCTTCTCTAATCTTTGGATACAAAAATTTGACTTTCCCGTGATTTGGAGTTGCAGATTTTGAGCTTTCCCCATGTTGAAGCATGTACTTGAACTGCATGCAATTTATGGCTGTAATGGTTGTCCAACTCCAGTGATGTTAGGTCTTATTCCATAATTAACACGTTATTGCATCAATTTAAACATTTATAGCTTCTCAACAATTGCAAAATAATATGGGTTCAGTCACAATCATGATCCAATATCATGATAGATGTGGTTTAATTCGATGATTTATATCTCTGGGTATGAGTTTTTAAGTTGTATGGATTTCATTTTATTTTACTTTTTTTAGGTAGTACGATGAATATCATGAAACTATGTTGGGCTTTTGGCAAAATTATACCATTTTGCAGTAACTTTTTTTGTAACTAAATCATCAATGCAATTGCCAATTTCACTTAAAAATTCATAGTTTGCTTGATTTGCTTCAATTACAGGACTTTATGAGAATTAACTTACCCTAGAACTCCCATGATCTATTTAGGTAGGCACGTGTTGTTGAAGATCTTAAGCTTTTCAAATGTGGGAAAAGAAATTTGAGAGAGAGAGAGAGAGAGAGAGAGTTTATACACTTGAAAACTTAGCAGGTACATGGATTGCATGCAACATGCATGGTGGGTGATGGGTTTCTAATACCTATAATAATATAATGTGCAGTCTTATTCCATAACTAAAACGTTATAGTACATTTAAAACATTTTCTTTCTAATAATATTTGAAATGGTTATATCATATGAAGATTGTCACCATATCATTTGAATCATGTTAGCCTTTAATTTTATTTTTTAAATAATAGTTATAATAAGTGGGTTGGGGAATTTGTATCCTAATTCTCCTTATTGATAAATCAGCTTAGATAATACCACTAAACTAAAAAGTGAATAATTACACGATAAATAAGGAAGAAGATTGAGAGATATGGTAGACATAAATCTTAACCAGTTTATATGCTTGACTAATACTACTTATTAGCCATTCCATACAAGTAGAAAGATTCGAAAATCTTCTTTTGTAGAAAATTAGCCTTACATTGATCTAAGCCTATCCTATGCATTCATTATTGTAGTCTAAGCAAACCCTACTCATGATCCATTAACCTCTTGTAGTGAGGAGGCATTGGAAGCTTCATTTGCATTTCTATCTTCATGCTGCTTGGAATTGAGACCATCAAGGTACTGCTGATAGACATACGAAACAAAACCCCAAATAGCCAAAACCATGGAGATCACCTTTATTCCACCAATTTTGTCATGGAAAAAGATCACAGCTAGAACCGGAACAGTAGGCAAACCCAAAACACTTATGGCATTGGAGAATAAGGAAGACACCTCAAAAATCAAACCTACACAACCTATAGCAAAAACCTGCCACGTTATAGCTGTCCAGACCAAAGTCATGATATAGGACACTTTTCCTAGTTCAAACTCCTCCATATCTGTGCTTAAACCTTTCCACTCTCCACTAGCAAAAAGTCCCACCAAAGCACCTAAGGTTGCAACCAGAGACTGATAGACTATCATGTCCATGACCACTGTAAATGTCTGCTTTTTTAGAACCTTTTTGAAGGCAAGCTGTGTAAGTGATAGCCCCAAACCATATCCAGCAGTTGCACCAACAGTGCATATTAACCCAATTACATACTTTCCTTTAGAAAATTTGGAGGAGTCTGAAGAAGGGTCTGTTTCAAAAACTAGGAGGAGGGAGGATATGGTGAGAAGGACTAGAGAATTGACTATCAAAGGAGTGAACTTTTGTGAGTTAATGATGAAGGAGAAAAAAGCATTAAAGGCCAACTGTGATGCACAAATGAGAGAGTAAGTAGACACAGGAAGGTACATTAGCCCAGTTGAATTCAAGAAGCAAACTGCAACAAGAAGTAGACCAAGTGACACATAAACTGATACAAGTACCAAGGTGGATGGTGGTTTAGAGTGGATAGTGGTGTTTCTCAAAAAAAAAAAAAGAAAAGGTGGGTGGCAGTACTGTTTGTTTTGAGATTTTTGAGTGATGGGATGAAATAGTAGGGAAGGACAGGGAAGCCTATGAGTTGCACGACTGCTCCCAACCATTTGCTCTTTCCATCTTTGTCATGATATAATCTCCCCAAGAGAGTAATGATATTGACTGGCCAGAGAGGAGAAAGAGTATGTACATGGTCATTCGGAGCCACCATACATAATTTATAGGCTGAGTGATTGTTGATTGGCTGGTGACATTTATATGTTCTGTTGTTGAGCTTGCTTCTTTGGCTTGAAGCTGAGCTGCTAAGATCATATTGAAAGGACAATTATAGTTCGAAAAAGCTATCTTTGTGAGTTTGGCAAGTGTTGAAAAAAGTCATCTTTTATTATTATTATTATTATTTATTTTTAGTTTATTTTGATCCCCTCTTCTAAAAGATAGCATATTGAATTATAGGTATACATAATGACCCTCACATAAAGGTGTGATCCACCATTATGTGAAATGGAAATTACATTATATTTTTTTTCTTTTTCTAGCTAGAGTATTGCAATAAATAAATAATCTCCAAAACGGTCCCAATGCACGGATTAATTGGCATAATATCGGGATGTTCTTATATTTTTCAATTAATTTTGTGCAGGGCAAAACTTATATACAAAATTTTAAGTGTTAGGTTCTCTAATTGAATTTAAACACTAAATATATATATATATATATATATATATATAATTTAATACTCCTAAAAAATATAACACTATTTTTGTCTTCTCGGTCAAAACAACTAAATATCTGAATTTTAATTGGAGAATCTAATGTAGTGTATCTAATTTTACAATTTTGTGTATGACCTGGTTCTTGAAAAGGTCTTTCATTCAAGCTTTAATAACACACTTTATTTTTTCTAACCAGAAATGACATACGGTTCTTGATTTCCCTCTCTATTTTTTTTTTTCTTTTTCTTTTTCTTAATAATGGTTAGAGAGTAGAGGCCTTATATGCATATAATAAGTTTCAAGCCATGGATGCCCACAGCAGGAATGGAACCAATATATCATCTTTGTGGGCCTAGATCGAGTACGATTATTTTTTTCAACGTTTAATAATGAAAGTTATACAAATATTACGTTGTCATATCCTATATGGCACTCCTCCAAATCTAAAAAATATAAAATGTTAGGGAAAAAGAATTTGAAAACCCAATATATATAAAACTAACTTTGAGAATAAACAAAAAATGATAAATCATTGATGACTATGACAAGAGAAAAATCTTATTTCTTTGAGAAAATGCAAAAACCAATCATATTTATACAAAAATAGTGCATTCAATTAGGCTTTATCGAAAATACTTAATATTATATTTTACTCACCAGATAATTTTCAAATTATAATTTGTTATATGCTCTCTTTATAATATCATGATCAAATTAAACATACAAACATATATAGTTAGCATATACAAACATATATAGTTATAATTTTTATTCTTATAACTAAATATAGTAATTCAACTAGAAAAATAAAATAAAATAAAATAAAATAAAACATATTTGGATCAGTATATGCATTTTGTAGTCAAGAAAACAAAATTATTCATAAGAGCAATCCAAATAATATTTTTTTTTTCTAAATTAATTTCAGAGCCCTTGTCTCCATCAGTATCACAGGTAGATTGAAGACCTAGAGGAACTGGTAGTCTATTAACAAGTTAACAACACTTAATTAAGTTAATTGAAGGCTTCAAATTGTAGCACCACATATATTTAGGTATCTATTAACTGAAAAGGTCTTTTAACCTATACAAAAAAAAATAATAATAATAAAATAAATAAAAATAAATAAAAAAATTAAAATTAAAATTAAAATTAAAAAATTAAAAAGGTTTTTATGATAGGGCTAAGATATTTGGTAATTTGCATTTTTGGGTTCTCTATGGGCCAAACTTAATTTTTAAGAGAGAATTAGATATCATTTTTGGAAGGCTAAACTTCAAGTTTTAATTTTATATATATATATATATATATATATTATAAAATAATTTAACTACGTAAATTGTTCAAAAAAAAATCCTTGGGGCCAGGACCATGATCCTCTTGACCTCAATATACTTCCTTCCTTGCCTAGGATGCTTCTTCACTTAGCATAGGTGGCATCTTCATCGCTATGAATATAGATTATAGGCATGCATAGTATATATATATATATACCCATAATTACATCCTGGAGATATTCTATTACAGAAATGCGATTTTTCCTGATAGAATTCCATCAATATAAGAGAAAATAACCATATATTGTTCTTTAAGACATAAGGAATCCTTATGTCTCAAAGAACATCATCCTTGAAGAAATTATTATTAAGGATTTCTTCAAAGATGATGTATCATGTTCAAGTTCAACTATTTTACTGCTGGACAGTTCTTAAAATATCTATTAGTTACTACATAGCAGAAGTACCTTCAGATTTGCAGAAACAAACTTCTCTACCAAAATCAAATTAAATCTCTCTCTATTTCTTGTAACTTTGACTAATAAAAGGCTAAGAGCCTTATAGCTTAATTAACATATCTCCAAGCACAAAGTACTTCGTGGTCTAGAAGGAAAAGAGTTGAAGTTGTGGGATTATTTTGTAACTATCTTTAAAAAATAAAAATAAAAAAAAATCTGAAAGACCACAAACAATAAACTTCTTGCTCTTTGGTAATAAATTTATGAAAATATGATTTACTCATGATATGGAGCTGAAGTTCTTGAGCTTCTTTTATGTCAAAGTTGGATGAGTTCAAAGAAGTTTCAGAGAGATAGAGATGGAGAGAGAGTAAATGGGAGTCGCAGTCCTATAAAAAATTTTGTTGCATTATGGTCACCGTTTCTTCTTATCATTTGACAAATATTCAAGGGAGATCCAAGAGCATACAAGTCAGTGGAGCAAATCGGTGAGGATATATTTGAAAGTATCAATTTTTTTTTTTTTTTTTTTTTTTTTTTTATGTCAAATTGAGTTGCCATAACTAGGGATGGAACATGGATTCAAATTTAGGGAGGGTCAAAGTTCTTTGTTTAAGAATTTAAAAAAGTTAGAATATTAATACTAGAGGTTGACAATGATGCATTATTAGTATTAATTTTTTAATTTTTTTTTTAAATCAATAATAGAAATTTAGGCTGGGTTTGGATTGCGATGAAAAGGAAAAAAAATATGTGAATGCGTTTTTTCTGTGGGTCCTATACACTGTTCACGAGACACACAAGTAAAGATATCAACAATTTTTTCTTTAAAATTGGGTCTCACGGCATTATTTACATATTTAAAAATTATTTTGCTACAGTATTTTCAGTTTTTAGTTTTTAGTAATAAGCAGTATCTAAACAAATCCTTATAATAAAGAGTTATGTAAATCAATTGGCACGTCTTGATATTTTCAAAGTTTGACTGAGGTTAGACTAATTCTTTATTTTATCCACATTATAATTTTTTTAATAAAAATTTGTGGGTGAGTTGGGCCCGGGCAACCATGTCTGCCCCCTTGGTTAGAGCCTAACTCGAAGCCTAAGGCCCACCAAATGGATTGGGCTTGGTATGCTAGGAGGGAGTTGGACTTGGGCCTTGTCACGAGGGGCCTAACTTCGAGATCAAGACTATGACCGAGGGGAAGACGACTCGGGAGACTCTTAAGTGGTCGGCTAGATGTGGGTTGGTAACGAGGTAGTTGGGGTACAACATGCACCCAGCGATATGGTAGTCAGGTGGGAGGGGGGGGGGGGGGGGGTCTAATAATGCCATTGGGGAACCACTCCCGAACATTGTTCGGCGTTTGGAACAAGTTCTCAGGAAATCCTCTAAAGTCGCGAGGATCCTTAAGGATTCTAATGAACGTAGGAATGTGGTTGAAGTGGGAAAATAATGATGATCCTCTCACTCACAAGAGCCTATAAAAGGAGGAAGAGGATAAGGGTTAAGGGGTTGGAAAACATTGGGGGAGTGAGAGACAGAGAGCAGAAACACTAGGAAATACAGGGGAAAGAGGAGAAACCAGGTGAAGTTTGGGGCCTAATTTGTAGGATTAAGACTTAGCCAACGTACAAATAAGTTGTGACCCAAAATACTAAGACCTATCTAGGCTTTGGTGACCACAAAATCTATTTATTCTTTTCACATAGTTCTATACCTAATAACTTCATAATGCTATATATAAAAGATTCTAAAAATAAAAAATAAAAAAATTGTATTTAAAAGTTCAAATCCATGTTTTGTATTACATTAATAAAACAACTAAAATAATGGTTAATCAACATCATGCACTAATATTTAGCCAAAAAAAGGGTGAGACAATTATTGGTGTCTTGGTTAAGGATTTTTTATTTTTATTTTGTATAATTACTTGGTTAAGGTTGAGGTAGCATAAAGATGTGATATCTTTTCCTTTAAAAAATTGCCATTTTGAAAAAATAGTAAAAAATGAAAAGAAAAAGAGGCCTGTCAAATAATCAAGTGATAATGAACGGTAATTTTGAGTCTTCAACTATGTAAATAATAAAGTTTTTCCCATCAGCTAAGGCACAAAGTTTATTACCAATAGACTAATCACACACATGCTTTGGTGGCAATTTAGGTAACGCACAAAACAGTAGATTGTTATTGTTTCACACGTGTATTACATTTATGCATGCATGCCAAGTGTGTCCCAAAGTTAATAAAACATTAAAAATTTATAAAATTCTATCATTCGAAAAAATAAAAATTTTCTACGGGTTGTGTTAAAGAGTAGCAACTCTTTCAAAAAATAAAATTTTTTTCATGGATTGAGTTAAAGACACCAACTGGTCCAAGTTGTTGGTGACACAAATTGGTGTGTGGATGAAGTGATTAGCAGCATAGGAGTTGTCTTTGTGACTATGGGAGTTATTGGGATTTTGTGATTTGTTTTGCTAGGATTTATAATTGATTTGTTTATATATATATATATATATTACTTAGACCATGTCCAAAGATTTTTTTTTTTTTTTTATTATCTGAATATGTGAATTGTTTTGTAGATTTTCCTTGTTCGGATTTGTAAATTGCCCAAATGTTTAGCTAAAAGTTTTTCTTGATATTCTTGGGACAACTTGACAAGAGATGATTTGATAATTTTTTTTCATTTTTTGTTTCATTGGTTAGCTTACAAATTGTTTGGGAGGGGGGGGGGGGGGGCAAGTATATTAATTTTAGAGCCAAAAGTACATTTTTTTTATGCTAATATATACACTAGGGAATTTTTTTTTTCAAAGGCGTGGGGGGGGGGGGGGGGGCATGGCCCCCTACAGCCCTAAGGTAGTTCCGTCTGTCCTTGGCCATAACCGCACTAATACTGTGTTTGGAAAGGGAGAGGAGAGAGAAAAGAAGGGAAAAGCAATGAAGGTAAATCATTTATGTTGTTGGGCAAAACTTAGATACAATACCTAAGGTATTGTTCATTAGGTACCCCTTTTAAAATTTAGCCACCTATCTATTCACTTAACGGAGCAAACGTGCGTTAACGGTTAACATCCTTTTTCCATATTTTTTTTTCTTCTTTTTCTTTTTGGCCGTGTCCTTCAGATCTGAAAGCCAAAGTTCATGACCCAGATAATACATTGACCAAGGTATCATTTTTAGTAGCAAATTCAGCTGAATCATCATAAGAAAAAACTGTAAAACATCCTCAGCCTGGCTTGACTGAGCATAACCAGAAGTCAACGAAGTCCAACAACATACCACAACCTTATCAGGCATTTCATCAAACAGTTTACGTGCAGACACCAAATCTTTAAGACTCTTACAATAAGCTGCAAGAAAACCATTACACACAAACGGATCACCAAGAAACTCCATTTTCACAACATGGGTATGAATTTGTTTGACATGATAGGCATTATTGGACCTAAAACATGCCTTTAGGAGAAAACAAAAGGAAAAGTCATTAGGTGAAAGAGACCTCTGTTTCAAGGTTTTGAAGATGAAAAAGGTATGGGAAAAGAGACCCTTTTTAGTTAAGACTCTCCTTCTTTTGTCTTGGAAAAATTATAGTTATGGTTCTCTCCTTCTTTTTTCTTGGAAGAATTATCATTAACCCTTGTAGTAATTATTTAGAATCCACACTCCAATATGGAATTAAGATCAGTATCTTTGTCAGCCACCAAAGCTAGGCACCTACCAAGCCCAACCAGCCGTTCAAATTGCAAACCAAAGTTCAAATTATTTGGTTGATATATTGATTTTCATTTATAAACTATAAAAATAAAATTCACCAAACTTGTGTTGTTTGAAAATCATAAATAATTTTTACAACAAAATCGACTATTTACATTCTCAATAATAATAATAACAATAATTGAAAGTTCAATATGTGTATAAAACACCCTTGAACGTTTAGACCCCAAATTATAAAAATACCAATTCAAGCTTTATATCAAACAATTAATGTGTGGAACATGATAACAAGCTTATAACAGAATTGATAAAAAATCTAAGCCAAATATAAACACATCCACAGCAGTAAATATAAAGAAAAGATAAAGAGAAGGAAGATGCAAACACACGGACAACACACGATGTGTTATCGAAGAAGAAACCGAAGTTCTCGACATAAAACCTCTCTGCCGCCCTCCAAGCGGTAAATAATCCACTAAAGAATGTAGTTGGGATACATGAACAGTAAAAGACCCTCCAAGTCTAATCTACCCAAGTACCTAAGCCCTCCAAGCTTCTTGCTCCAACGAGGTTACGCCGAAACAATTTCTTCTTTAGCTTCTCGGATTCCGCTACTAGACCATAACATCAACCAATGTATATTGGTTCCTTCCAATTTGCTTCCCTTAGCACCAAATGAACTTTCTCACAGACGTAGGTGTGGTGAGAAAAGGATTTGGTCAATAAACTCTCAAGGGTATGACAATGGAGAGGAAGAGAGTAGAGGAATTTGTAAAGACTCTAAGATAAAGATTGAGGATGAGACAATCTTGTTTTTTCTCTAGGGTTTCTCTCACAAAATTCTCTCTAGAAGCTCTCTCAATTTAGTGGGTATAAGGGTCTATATATAGTGGTGTGTGTTTGAAATACAAAGAGTCAGTTTTTGCCAAACAGGGCTGATTGGCGGCTTGGCCTCGTGGCTTGTCCAAGTGGCGAGTTCAAGTCGCGACGTAACGGCCTGGCTAGCCTAGGACTTTTGTCCTGTAGTGTGACAGTTGGCGCGACCCTTCAGCTTCCCTGTGTGCTTCTCATGTGCCTGCATTTGGTGGCTTGCCAATCACAAGTCAGCCGCGAGTCTTAGCCGCAAAACACTACTTCTTGCACATACTTGAGCTTTTCTTCACACTCTCTTCACACACTATCCTTACATGAATCCCACCTAAATACATGGTTATTAAGTGCTTAAATTACAAGAAAATTGGCACGGAATAAAGCCAACAAGATGGTTGATAAATTTCAACCTTACAATCTCCCCCTTTGGCTATTCCGTGACAAAATCCTAAAACAAATTTTAGACTTAACGCGTGAGTTTGGAACAGTTGGAAAACTCACTCACACCTAACTCTAGAATCTAAGAAGCTTTAGAACCATAAGAACAAGTAACTCCTGAAACACAACAACACAATAAGTTCATTGTATGCAGAAAACTTGTAAAGCAAATGGAACAAGCACAATGCGATCAAGCACAATGGAGTAAAGCAATAAACCATGGCAAGACCAAAACATGCAATCACTATAACCAAGTGATCACAATGCTTATTCACAATTGAAATGAACATCCGGACATTCAAGATGACAAACACAAGACAAATCACTTGAATGACCAACACTCAACCAATGCACTAAACATGAAGTATGTGCATCTAGGAAAAATCCTACACGGGCACAAGAGTGACAGTACTTATAAAGGAATGCATAACATTAGGTTAGAAGTACTGATTTAATAAAGTACAAAGGTTACATAAAGCATGGTACAAACCACAAAGGCCTACAAGTGTGCATAAAAACAAAACCCTTAAAGCTTACAAAAGCAACATGGGTACAAGCATAAACATAAACCTTAAAAACCTACAAAGATACCAGGTACAAACCAAAACAAAACGAACTGGATAACATCATATTATATATGCTGAAAAACTTCTGAAATATGATAAAAGCTAAAGATAGACAAAAGCAATAAACAAAATCCTGTTAGCTGAAATCTCCCCATTTCGTTGAGCTCCCCCTGCCAACAGCATCTCTCCCTTTTTGTCATGGAATAGCTAGTCTTTAATATCTTCTAGCTTTCTTTGAATTTGATCCAATTGAGCTTGAATAGAAGTGAACTTCGTATCTCAACGAATGTTGAGATGGTACAAGATGCAAGTAAGTCCAGACATCTATGAACTCAGTTCATGATCAGATGCTACAATAGAGTCTATCTTCTCATCATCGGGGAATGAATTAGAGTGCGAACCACTGTGGGATGCGGAATCTTCTGTTTTGATTCCCTTCTTGCTATGACCAATGTTAGCATTGTATGTCCGCATGTTGATTGGACATGGTTTTGTGCAGGAAAATTCATTCTCAGAAGGATGGAGCCCTTTAAGCTTCAAAATTCGTGAGATGAGACAGCAAAAAGGAATGCATATCCTTGATTCTGTTCGTAGAACAGTTTTGCCAAGGATATGAAAGATATGAGCACATATGTCAATCTCTACATCAGAAATCAAATCATGAAGAAATAGCGCACGCCCGAGGTTCATATACCCTGTGCTGGATAGGGGATACAGGTTATGACACATGACGATCGTAAGCACCCTCAATTTTGGAGGAAGAGATGAAACATTGACTGAGTTCCCATTTGAGGAAAATTCCAGATCTTCTCCAAGAGTTGCTCTAAGTAATTCCTCATTTGGATATAGATCATCATAAACAGGTGAGACCCCAAGTATTGGCCAGTTGATGTGCAGAATCTCTGCTAGGTATGTAGGAGAGATCGAAAAACTTTTTCCTCTAACCCAACACTTAAGTTCGTCTCCTTCAATAATGGCATTGGCATAAAATTCTTTTACCAGATTTTTATATGCATCATCAAGGTCGAAGAGAAGATAATTCCAATCCTTGCGGGCAAACCATTGAGGGATGTTGGTGTCAAAGAGAGAATGTTGGCCAAAGACTCTTTCAATCAATGGTGTAGCCTTTTTGAAATAATTTTCATGAGTCTGAAACGTAGCATACGATCAGAACTTGTTGGGATCGAACACATCAGATGGAGAAGGAGCCCATTTTGGTCTAGGAGAGAAATAATCAATTTCAATGACAGGTTCCTTCCCTTTACTGCTACCTCCTTTCACTACTGATCTCTTGAATGGAGACATTTTGACACTGCAACATGATTTAACACACACAAGAGACACCAAACATTATTAGCAATGTGTCAGTTTCACACCATGGATAATGAAGAAAACCCTAAACACTTAAGATTTAGGTTTAAATCATGACAATGAGTGTGTGTATATAACCAAAACCTTAATAGGTACACAAGATAGAAAGGATCATTGTATGGACCATCACAAACATACAATACAACTAAAAGATTAGAAACCCATGTTCAAACATAATAAATCACAAACCACAATAAATCTCCACAAACCAGAAAAAATGCCCAAAGCAGTAAGTATGAAGGAAAAGAGAGACAACCCATACCTTTTTTATGAAGATTTGAGAAGAAACGATGCAGAAATAGAGGATTTTTAAAGAAATACTTGGAGTGTCTGTGAGAGTGAGATAGGGAAGACAATGAACAGTCACATTAAGTACGAGGAAAAAACTCAAAAGAAAGTTTTAAAACTGACCTGGAAATGCAAAACACGTGTTTTTCACGACTGAGATAAGTCGCCAAGGTAAGCCGCAAAACACTGTGAAACTAGATTCTTTAAAAAATCTTGTAAGTGTTTTTTGTGACTGGAAGGTCTACCCGCGAGGGAGTTGCGAGCTGAGCCGCGAAAATCTCTGTGTACCTTTCGCGACTAGACCTTCCACCTGCAAACAAGTCGCCACACGAAGTGGCGAAATATGCAAAAACACAAATTTTGAAAAATTTTCTAAGTCTTTTTCACGATTGGGATACTGACCCGCCAGTGACCCGCAAAAATCTTGGAGAAAGCTTCGCAACTGAAGCATGTGACTGGACCAACCTGCGACTTAGTCACCAAAACAGGGTAACACTGTTTTTGAAATTTTTGACTATTTTGTAAAAACAAAATACTTTCCAAAAACAAACAAAAACACTCAAAATCTTTTTGTGTTTGATCAACAAAGATTGAGCTTGTAAAAACACATTTAATCAAGTACAATCAAACAAATGAATATAGCATTCATTGAATCACTATAGAGTCCTTAAAAACGCCGTTATAGGGCCTAAATCGATTTTCAAAAACTCGATTTTCAAAAAAGGGGCATTTCTCTAATTAGTTTGAGAAATAGGACAAAATGCTGGATTTTTTTTTTTCCAGAAAGGGGCAAAAAGCAATTTTGCCCCAGTATTGTGTTACACGGGTTGTTGTTGTCTTCCGTACAAAGTTAGGAATCAAATTAACTTTTTTATTTCGATGGTGAACCACCAGCGAGTCCTGCTCATACATCTTATCACTACCGGTAATCCAATTTAGAAAAGTAATATAATTGAAAATATGAATTGGACGAACGGAACGGTCATGTTGGTTCAAGCTCATAGCCACATCTATCTTCCCCTTGTTGTCCGACCTACTATGTCATCTAGCATATGATGGCACAACCCAATATCAAAACCATCTAAAGTCCAACTAATATATGTGTGATATAACACAAAAATTAAAAACATTAGTTCATGATTCATTTTCAATCACAACAATTGTTGCTCCTATGTCTTTCCAAAAATTTTTAGAATGTGATCTTTTTTATTTTTTGGGTAGATTACTTTTAATTATGATTTCAAGCACATTTTTGTAATTGGAGAATAATATTGTATGTTAGAATTTTAATTTTATTTTGAAATTTTTTTTTAGGAGTTATTAAAGATTCTTGTTTATGTTTGTTGGATATTTTTATAAATAAAAAAAATATTATATTTATTTTGATACTCATTTATGTGTATCAATTATCCCTTAATGTCAGATACGTTGAATACTAAATTTTGAAATTCAAATTTAATTCAAAATTTGAATAGCTTTTGTTAATCGTTTTAATCAGGAAATTTATAAACATTAATGTAATATTAATACCATAATTACCAGCATATTTAGTTTTATTATCTTCTTTGAATATGACACAATAACGTCATATATGGAAGAATTTCAGCACTTAAATGTATAGTTATTGCTAAATTATTTTATGCTCTAATAAGTTACCATATATATATATATACAAATATTTACTATTTGAAAAGTAGTCAAACAGCTAGCAATTTATTGTAATATATATATATATATATATATATATGTACATATATTTAGAAACTTTAAAAAAGGATATTGTAATAATGTACAGCAACGTACTCTATGGGGCATTAAATTTCATAGCATCATGACCTTTTCTTTGTTCCCAACGTTGAGACTTTAGCAAAAAAGTTTGACCGGTTTATATATATATATATATATATATATATATATATATAATATATGTATTTATTTCAATAACTTTATGACTATTTAATTGATATCAAATCTTTCGATTTTTTGGCTAAGGACAAGTTAAAGGTCCGGCTATATATATATATATGGAAAGAAATAAAGTAGAATACACACATCATTTTTGAATTACAAAGCTGAAAATTTTTCAAAACAAATTTTATTGTCCTAAACACTTACCATCTATTGCTTTTTACAACTCACAAAAATATTCTATCTTTCACAAACTTTTCTAGGAAAAGAAAGTACTATAAAGAGCTTATATCCTACGAGCAGTGTAGGCTCACAAAGATAATCAACAAAGGTGGCTGGGCTGTTGTATCCTGGGGGCAACGTGCATAAATTATTTGTCTAACTACATCGGATATACTGTAAATGGCACGATTTGTCTCAAAACAGTGACTTGGTCCACGCCTCATCTTTGCCACCTCTTTTTTGGTAATATCAAATTGTGTAATTTCCAAGGAAAATTTAGGTATTATCTCTCCTTTATTTCCAACAATGTTTAAACCTTATTCAGTTTGTATCATTTGATTTGATTATTTTGGAAATTAGATGATTTTGGATGGGATTGATTTAATTGTAGAGCTAAATTTATTTAATTTGATGGTTTTGCATTGCGATTTAAATATACAGTTTTGGAATTCAAAATTTTTTTTTAAACAATACATGGCCAAAGCATGTGGTTAGAAGCATGGCGAAGTCAGGATTTCAATTCAGAGAGGTAAGATTAGAAGACAATATTAAAAAAATAACGAAAAAATATTAATCTATATTAACAACAAAATAAATAAACAATTATAAACAACTATGAGCGCCATACAAAAACTAATATAAATGCTTTCTCATAAAAAAAAAAATAGAAATGTAAACTATAGTTAGACATCTAAGCTAATACAATAAAATAAGTTGCGAAAATAAATTATAATAAGAGTATAACAAGTTACTTGCAAAGTTGTATATATGTCTCATTGTCTTGATTGCCTTTAAAAATAAAGATAAAATTCAACTTTCTATCTATTTTTCAAGGTATTTAAAATTTGGATTCATAACGTAAACCCACAATTTAAAATTGAAATGTCAAGAAATTGAGGAAAAGAGGAAAAAATTGTATAAAATATAGGGCTATCAATTGAAATACTATTAAAAAAAACACTAAAATTCATTATCATTGTCATAATTATTATTATTGTTATTATTATTATTATTATTATGTGCTTGAATAATTAAAAGGTAACAGCCAAGATAAGTCAAAGCTCTAGGCGCGTGTTATTGTGCCTAAGGAAATATTTTCCTTTATTTTCGCTTGTGTCAGTAAGCCTTTTTCCTATTTTGTGTTTTCCTTTTCATACCAGGTAAGTTGCCATTCTTTTTTGTGTTTATTTTTCTACATTAAAAAGGGTGAAGCAGGGAGATGTTGTGGTAGACTAAAGGGTGGAGAGAGAGAGAGAGAGAGAGAGAGAGAGAGAGATGAATAAGAAATTTAGGGGAGAGGGGGGAAGAGATATTTAGTGGGAGACGTGAGATGGGATTTGAACAGATATGGGGCACCACAAAAAATGCCATTGCCACATGACCATCACTTGAATCAAGGAAGCTCAAAAGAATTGAGATTTTCTTTTGATTTCAAAATAAATATCTATTAATAAATTAAAGCCAAAATCAAAATGGGTGGGTTTTACAGTGGTCTTCCCTTGCATATAGGTAGCATTTGGATTCAAATGCAAATGAGCCGCGTCTGCGTTTCTGGCGTTTCATGCGTTTTTTTTTTCAAGTTGTGATTGTTGACTTTCCCGTGAACAGTGTACACCAGTGGGTCCCGTGCATTATTCATGGTACTCACAAACTTCACTTTTCAACAATTTTTTCATTAAAAATGGGTTTCATGGTACTATTCACATATTTAAAAATTATTTTGCTACAGTGTTTTCAATTTTTAGTTTTTAGCTGTACGCAAATGGACCCACAATGTCAAATCAAACAAACAAAATATAACCATGATGCAATTTCCTATAAATCGTAAAAATAATAATAATATAGTGAAATTAGACACAAATACATACCTTTGAATCAATGTGATTGTAATATTTTGTGCACTAACTTTGAATCAATGTGAGTACATTGGGGCTATGAGTTGATAGTTTAGGAAATGATTGTGAGTCAACAATTTAATTGCAAAAAAAATGTTAGGGTTTACTTTCTCGAGAAAGGGGTTTTTTTGCACCATTCACAAGGGCAGAAAACGCGATCACATGACTTCACGTGTGTGTGTGTGTGTGTGTGTGTGTGTGTGTGTGTGTGTGTGTGAGGGATGTGATTAGTTAGTTTGGGTCAGCCCATCCGCATTCCCACTCATGCATGCACCCCATGTGTGCATTAGGCTTGCTTTGGTTTGCCACTCTAGATTAATGGAAGTCACCTCAACATGATGTTGGGCAGGCAAGCAAGTGGATATGTGTAGTTAGTTTGGGTGAGCCTATTCACATTGCCACTCCTTCTTAACATGAGCTAAAGCATAGAAGCTAAAAATAGATAGAAGTTAGCCAAATGGATTAAATTGTTATTGTCAAAATACTTTTTTCTCCATAAGAGCATTCGCATCTGGGTGGCTAAAAAAGTTCTATTTTACACCCTAAAAATTTACTTTATCTATTTTACCAACCCATTTTACAACTCCCCTACATCTCAGTTTTTTTTTTTTTTTTTTTTTTGGGCATACAACCCAATAAAATAATATAAACTACTCAATAAAATAATATTAAAAAACTAATTTCTCTCTCTTCTCCCATCTCACTCTTTCCTCTTTCCAACAACCACCAGAAAGATTAGCTCAGCCACCCACCTCCACACACACCCTACAACAACCACCAACAAAAAAAAAAACCCACAGTCACCACCACGGATACACACACCACCACCACCACCCCATCATCACACACACCCCATAGCAACCACCAAAAAAAAAACCAACAACCCCACAGTCCCCAATATCGATACACACACATCACCACCACCTCTAAAAGCCACCCACCACCCCACCACCACACATAGCCCCGAGAAACCACCCAAAAAAAAAAAAAAAACTAGCAACCCCCGTCCCCACCACCTCTAACACCCACCCACCATCCCCCCACCCCACCCCCCCCCTTGCAACCACCAAAAAAAAAAAAACTAGCAACCCAGTCCCCACCATCGATACACATATACACCACCACCTCTAATACACAAAAATCCACGGCTGCTGATCTACCCAAAGCATACTTAGCCGCCAATCTACACAAAGCAAGGTCAAACCTCCACCACGTTGACCCACACCCTCCACCATGCCGATCCACAATCTCAGCCCTCCACCACATCGATCCACAAACCCAAACCTCCACCATGCCAATCCACAAACCCATGCCCTCCACCTCACCACCACGACAACACCCCACAACCATGGAAACAACCCACCTCACCACCACAACAACACCCCACCACCACGGTAACACCATACGCACAGAAACCACAAAAAAAAAAAAGAAAAAAAATCAAAGGAAAATCCATGCAAAACCCACAAGCACCGAGCAAGCAGGGAGTTGAGAGAGGAGAGTTTCAGAGAAAAGAGAGTTGAGAGAGGAGAAAGTTGAAAGGGTCACAGAGAGAGAGAGAGAGAGAGAGAGAGAGAGAGAGAGAGAGAGAATTAATTTATATTATTTTTGTTTACAAACTCGTGAACAGTAGATTCTAAATATAAGTACCTACTATTCACGGGTTCTAAAATTTTAGAATTTGCATACTGAATTGGAGCATGTTTTTAGATTCTCAAAGGCTAAAATAGCAACGAGGGGTATTTTAAACTCCTGGATGTGAGTACTCTAAGCAATTAGGAAGAAGGAAAGGAGTAGATAAAGACTTTATAGGTGTTGTAACTTGTAAGTCCTAAAGCTAGAGAGAAATGTGATCAAGTGACTTCATGTTCCTGTATTGGAGAATGTATTTAGTTAGTTTAGGTAGGTTCATCAATAGTAACACCCACACAAGCACTTCATTTGTATATTAAGGATGCTTTGGTTTTTCATGTCACATTAATGAAAGTCACCATAACATGAGGTTAAGAGTTTAAGTCAAGGGATGCGAGTAGATCATTTGGGTGGCCTCATCCACATTACCATCTTGCACATGTGCCCCCATGTGTTTTTAAGAATGCTTTGGTTTGTCGTGCTAGATTAATGCAAACCGCCTTAACATAAGGTTAGGCACGTAATAAAATCGTTATAATTTAAATTTTTTTATTTTTTATTTTTACTGTAGTTAAGGAAAATGGGAGGAGTAAATAAATGCCTTATAAGTATAAACTCCAATCTCACTCATAGGACTAAGCTTACAAGTGACCTTAGGTTTGTTTGTGTTAGAATTATTATTTAAATGATTAAATTTATTATATCCCAATAATATAAATTTTTGAGACAATCGGTAATTTAACAATTTATTTATTCATTTTTTTTCCATCCACTAAGTAATTAAGGAGAATATCTATATAGACACCTTATCTTTTAAATACATAAAAACCAAAGTTAAAGTTTTTAATTCCTAGGCATTAAAATCTCACTTTTTCTATATTTCAAAGATCAAAGTAATTTATTCTATCACCAAAAACAAAAAGTATTACATACAATATATATATATATATATATATATTTGTTGGAATTTCGGAAAATGAACATTTTTTTTTCTTTTGGGTCAGACACTAAACGGGCACATCACATCAATAAAGACTGCTAATCGGGCCAAGCTACCACCAAGCCCAATGATTTGGCACGAAATTATTTGAGTGGACATTGATATTCTTGTGACCTATAAAGTAGTGGAACTGGGTTTTTTATATTTTAATGGGTAAGAATATATTAATGAGAATCAAGGAGAAGAAATAGAGGAGAAGGAAATAGATTCATTTTAATCACAATATGCAACCCAGGCGGTCATATTGTGGAATTTTTTTTTTTTTTTAATAATTCACAATCTGAGAAACAAAAATAAAATCCTAGCAAAAGAAGAGTGTAAAGTAGCTTTCAATTTTAAAATAAATTAAAGAAGCTATAAACCAAGGGGTGGAATGTAGATTCAACAATGCTTCAATGCACCTTTGGAGTCCCCTTCAAAAATATCGTATTGGAACTTATGGAACACTGCATGTTTAATAGCTTGGACGATAGCTTGGGCTTCTCCTTGTGTCAGATCAGTAGAAAGGAAGTGGCTAGAGTCGGATTAGTTAGATTAGTTGAACTAATATCATTCACAATAAACAAGAAATTCAATTACAAGAGTAGTGATTCTTTAATTTAGTAGGCGCTTTAATTTATCCAAAATCCAACAGATTCTACAAGTTTTCGTTTATTATATTTATACAAGTGTGTAGCTTTGTGAATATGCACAAATACAATTGAAAATAATCATAATTATATGGTTCAAAATACAATTTTTTTAAGAAGATATTCAAATTATATATGGTATTAGTTTACACTTTTTTAAACTATGCATTTCCAAAATATGTAATAATTTCTCATTATATATATAATTTAGAATTTAATTGGTTTTAGACTTTACAGTTTTTGCTCCCAGTAATTCACTTGTCACAAAAATTAAAAACTTAGATAGACACATGACGAAAAATTGGACTTCAATTAAAATCCAATTTAAAATATAATTGAATTTGGATTCTTTGATTTTACACTCAATTCACTTGCCAATAATTATGTTAATCTCATCAAGTACAATTGGAATGAGCTCTGCATAAAAATTAAAAAAAAAATTATAATAAACATAAAAAAATTATTATTGTTTTGTTATTAATTTTCTTATAACTATTGATATTGATAATGTAATGTTTATTGTGATTGTAATTGTTATTGGTGTTGACATAACAAAAATAAAATAAAATTGTTTGTTGTTTATATTTAAATCTTTTTTTTTATAACAATATTGTAAAATTTTTAATACAATCATAATACTACTACATGAACAACAAATATGATAAAATTGTAACATCTCCCGTGTGCATTACTGTATGCATAACTCACTAATTAACCATAGATGAATTTTGATAACATTTTTTTTTTTCACTCAATTATGGTTTAAAATAATTGGCAATTTCATTTTTGGATTATTTCTAGTACACTATATTGATAAATAAAAAACAAAAAACAAAATTAAAACTTAAAAAGAATGAGCGTCACCCTTTCCTTTTGTCATTAATTGTGCAGTATTCTACAGTGTTTTATTTCCATTTGCTATATCAATTTCATTGGCTTTTTAAGCAATTGTAATGAACGGATAGTTCCATCATTCTATAATATATTTTGAAAACTGAGTTTCACTTTCTTTATTACTTGATAAAATTGAAGATTCCTAGAGTTAATAATATTTTATAAATTCATTTAATCTCATTTTTTTATAAAAAAAAAAAAACAAAATCACCTTTTGAACACCCATTTTTTTAACATAATTTTTGTCTAGGGATCAAATGCTTTCAAATACTTTTTTTGGTTCTTTCTCTTTTGGCAGCTATAATGGAGATATGTAGTCAAAGGGGGAGAAAACATAAAGAAAAAGTAAATAAAAAAATCATTGAAATTAATTCCATGAAATCTATGATGATCATAAAATGGCTAGCAGGGAGATGAATGAGATGAGTTTGGTTAGAAGATGAACTACTAGATTTGTTAATTGGTGCTATTTCTTGCACTTTTTATTCTATTCCACCAAGATGGTGGCTCATCATAATAATAATAACTTGAAGAAACAATAATTTCAACAATTACAATATAAATAATTATAACAACAAAAAAAACATAAAATTTTTTAATGTTTATTTTAATTTTTTTATGAAAAAAATTCATTGTAACTTAAATTAGTGAGAATATATAAAAATAATTATTATGTATATAAAAAATAAAAATAAAAACATAAACTTGTGAAACTCGGTGGATTTTTAAGAAAAATAATCATTTACTAAAAAAAATCAAGAATAAACATAACAAATATTATGTATATCTTGATTTTGTTTGGACATGTAATGTAATTGCAACAGTATTATGTATAAACATTAAATCGTTGCTATTTATTTATTTATTTATTTTTAAGTAATTAAGGAGAATGAGAGGAGTAAATGAATGTCTTACAAATATAAACCCCAAGCTCAACCATAAGACGAAGCCCACAAGATACCTTAAGGTTTGTTTGTTTGTTTGTTCTTTTATTATTATTCTTTTTCTTTTCCCTTTTCCTTTCACTAAGTAATTAAGGAGAATAAAAGGAATAGATGAAGTTTATTTTATTTTATTTTATTTTATTTTTAATATTTAAGAATCAAAGTTAAGGCAGGCATTAAAATCTCACCTTTTTTATATTTCAAAGATTAGAAGTAATATATTCTATCTCCAATATATATATCACTTGGCATCTGCATAGGCGAAAGTATAATATGTTAAAAAAGTATTTTTTAGAATTTCAAAAAATGGACATCTTTATTTTTCTTTTGGATCCGTCTGTAGACAAATATCACAGGTATATAGACTGCCAATCGAGCCAAGCTACCATAAAGCCGAATGATTTGGCATGAATTATTTGGGTGGACATTGATATCTTTGTAATATAAAGTAGTGAAATTGTTTGTTTTATTTTATTCTATGTATAAGAATATATTAACCAAAAAAAAAAAAAAAAAAGAGAAGAAAGAGTGGGGTTGAAATAGGCCCATCTCAATCACAAAAGGTATCCAACGGGCCACATTGCGAAACAAAAAATTTACATTTCAAGATATAAAAATGAAAACCCAACAAGAGAGGGAGTGTATTCAATTTGGAGAAGAAGCTAAAAGGTAAAAACCGAGGGGGTGGAATGTAGATTCAACAATGCTTCAATGACACCTTTGGAGTCTCGTTCAAAAATATCATATTGGAACACTGCAAGTTTGACAGCTTGGAAGACTCTTTGGGCTTCTCCTTAAGTGTGCATATGGCATTGGCTTAAAAAAGCCAATTTTTTTTACTATTTAACTTATTTATGGATTTCATTGTACTTTTTAGTATTATTCATAAATTTTACTATACTATTTCAGTTACTTTTTAGTTTTTATCTACAGTTTATTTAGCAAAATTTTTCAGTTTTAGCTAAATAAATTGTTCTCAAATAGACATTGAGTCGGATCAGTAGATGGGAAATGGTTAGAATCGGATTAGTCAGATCAGTGGAATTGATATCATTCACAATAAATAAGAAATTCAATCACAAGGGTAGTGCTCCACCTTTATCCACGCTTCTCAGTTTTTTTTTAGTCACTTAAATGCTAAAATCAAGGCATTACAAAACGCCGTAGCATACACAAATACCTTTATGGTCTGTTTGGATGTTTAAAAAAGGAGGGGGAGTAAAGTAGAGGGAGAGAGAGTAATCTAATTATCTTGCTTGGAAGTTTTTTAAGGAAGGAGGGAGAGGGGTTTGAAGGGGTTTGGAGGGGTTTCAACTCCCTTTAGCCCCCCATTTTTAATTCTCCCAAATTGGAGAAATTTGGAGGAAGAGTAGAGTACATAAACTATTGACCAAGTAAATTACATAATTTACCCTTATTATATTAACAAAATTACACAAGAGAAATGACTAATTACTCCATTCTCCTTACTAATTTTAGAAACATCCAAACAAGGTGAAGGGGAATCATTTTTCTCTACTCTCCTCCCCACTACTCCCCTCCCCTCTACTCTCCTCCCTCTCTAAACTTCCAAACAAGCCATTAATCTTCCAATGAATCAAAACGCATTCAGATAGCTGGTAGGTGGATGATAGTGATGATACCACCAGCATAAACTGTATTACCAAGAGCAACCATTTCAGCATTACCACTACACACCCTTCTTTGATTATAAATAACATAAAATATATTGAAGCGGCACATTCCAAGGAGTGAATAAGACAATTTATAATATAAGCCTATCTTGATCTAAAGGCAACCAGTAATTGAGGATGGAAGACAATGATTCCACCTTTCTACCTATACCAGTTCATGATAAATATCTTGCAAACCAAAAGTAAATGAATACAGCAACATAAAAAATACCTTTATGAATAGTTGCACATTTCAGAAAACACAAAAATTGCCAACAAAATCTAAAATTAGATAACGTTTTCTAGATCGAAGCTGTAAAGAAGATTGCGTCCTCAGGAAGGAAAACAACAGCTCTTTCAGAACTGTTGGAGGTAATTACTGGCAGAGCTGCTCAACGGCTGTTACAATCTGGGCAGGCTGAACCACAGTCCACTCCTCCAATGTCCCAGCATATGGAGTTGGCACATCCTGTGAAGACAAACATATAATGGGGGCGTCCAAATAATCATTGAAATTCTCAGTGATAGCAGCTGTCAAACTAGCACCAATACCACCAGTCCGCATGCACTCCTCCACAATCAGCACACGATGCGTCTTTTTCACTGAATTCCCAATTGTGTGAAGATCAAAAGGTTTAAGTGACCTGATATCAATTACTTCAGGATCATAGCCCTTGTTCACCAAAGTTTTAGCAGCCTGCATTACATGATACCTCATCCTGGAATAGGTTAAAATAGTGACGTGCTCCCCAGGCCTAACCATTTCAGCTTCTTCAAGAGAACATACATACTCTTCATCTGGAATTCTCTCTTTGAGGTTGTAAAGCAAAACATGCTCAAATAGTATCACTGGGTTCTCACTTCGAATTGCAGCTTTCATCAAGCCCTTCGCATTATATGGGGTCGAGCATGCAACCATTTGAATTCCAGGGATTGATTGGAAATATGACTCAAGACGTTGGGAATGTTCAGCCCCAAGTTGCCGACCAACTCCTCCAGGTCCACGAATAACAATCGGGATTTTAAACTGACCACCAGATGTGTAGTGGAGCATGCCACAGTTGTTAGAGATCTGGTTAAACGCTAGAAGTAGAAATCCCATGTTCATTCCCTCGACAATTGGCCGCAGACCAGTCATGGCAGCTCCAATACCCATACCTGTAAAGGAGTTCTCAGCAATAGGAGTGTCAAGAACTCTGAGATCTCCATATTTGGTAGCAAGGCCTTTGGTCACCTTGTATGATCCTCCATAATGACCCACATCTTCACCCATTACACATACAGTGGGATCCCTGTCCATTTCTTCTTCCAAGCCTTCCCGTAGGGCCTCAAAAAGCAAAAGTTCATGCCTGAGGATATTACACAAACTGATTATTACCCGGAAATAATACTAAGAAAAAGAATGAAAATACACGGAAATATTAATATGATGCTGTTCACATAGTTCTGCTCAGCACATATGAAATAGAAATCAATTTTAGTTACTACCCACTCATGAATCTCAGTAGAAAAATAACCGCAGAGACATGGCATGCGCATAAAAAGAATTTTCAAATCAACACTTTGGAGATACGTTGATGAATATGAAAATAAGTCTGCACACAGAATGGAGGATTCAAAAATCCGATAGTCAAATCAGGTCAAACCAGTGCCTCAGTTCCTTAAGAACCATCAGTGATCTAAATGATTTAGGGGAGAAAAAAGGACAATGCCACTTGCCTGATTACAACCACTCTTAATAAAATATTAAAAAAAGAAATACCCAACACTTCTGATATCTACATAATGAGCAAAAGAGCTTTTGTGTTTTTTTTTTTTTTTTTTTTTTTTGGGGGGGGGGGGGGGGGGGGGGGGGTGGGGAATGAATATACAGAAAACATGATTATCACATCTGAGTTAGTTCTGACTGAGACAGCTCTTTAAGGCATTTGTGGTTTGCTATAAGAAGCACATATACTTTTAAAGAGGGCCATATTGATATTTATCTTAACCCCTTGACATGAATCTAATATTGGTAAAAAAAATATTGAGTTATCAAGCATAAAAAGTCATATCTTGCAATTAAAAACAATAAATTATATGAATAACTTCACTATCAAATCTGCTTGAGACACTTTGTCACGGTGTTAATGATTTGTCAGGCATCAGTACAAATGAGAGATTGTTGAAGTTCTAGCTCATGCACCGTGATGCATTAGGTTTTAAATTTAGAATAGAAACCTCTCAACACGAGATGAAAGTCATAATCATTTGAAATATTTGAAAGAGGCAAGAGAAAAATGCCCAGCAAATTTAATGCATTCAAAAGATGTAATTGAAAAAATGTTTGCTCATAGAATCTTTTACAATTAGTCTCATGGCGTCAAACATCCATGGCTTCTTTTTCTATTATACATCTGGTGCATCAAGAGCACCATCCACAACCCTCCCTCTTTCTCACACACATAAAAGGCCTTAAAAATCTGGAAATATTAATTTGTATGTTGGTTTATCAAAGTTATGTTAGTGAGAATGATATGAGCTAGATTCAAACCCATATCTGACCCTAGCCCTTTGGCAATATCTACAACGAAAATTAGTTCTTTAAGTATAACCTAAATTGGGCTCAGTTTGAACCAAAAATCCTTATATTGAGACTGTAGACCATATATTGAAATATTACTGTAAAACATATTTTCACCCATCTTGAAGAGCACAACTATTCTTAATGAATAGCTGTTGTTTTGGTTTTCTGAAATTCCAAGTAGAAACATCTCAGATTGAATAGTTTGAGCACTATCATAAATGAAATTTTTACCAAATTTTGAATTACATCCATCCTAGCTATGAATCAGAAAACATGAAAGAATCAACAGATTCGTTCATTAGATTGACTAAACACTGAAGGCCTTCCACCAGAGGTCCAGTGTGTTCAGGTAATTTTCATAACTAAAACTGAACTTTTTCACAAGCAAAGAAATCATTGTAATAGAAATAGTAAATAAAGAACTTTTTTTTTTTTTGGAGAATAGTAAATAAAGAACTTGAATCATATAAAGAAGGGAGTCATGGTCCCGAAATAATAATTTCATTAGTATCATAGAGGTAATCAATCCATGGTCCAAAATCAATGATTGAACATCATTGAATATTAAAAACCAAAACACAGTAATCATAAGCAGTGCTACCATGGTGCAAACTTGTGAAGCATAATCCACTCAACTATCAATAAAAAACCCCACTATCTGTTGCTAATGTAAATTATGGTTGCCTTGATTAACAAATGAATTAGAACAACCAAGCAGTGCACATAATCACAAAAAACGAATCATACCCGGGTTTCGAAGCTGTAGAAGCCGCAGAACTATCCGCCTTAGTCTAAAAAAAAAAAAAAATCCCACAACCAGAATCAAATTTCAATGCCCACAAAAAAAAAAAAAAAAAAAAAAAAAAAAAAAAAAACAATTCCCACATAATTCCACACAATTTTATTCAAAAACATGTAAATATAAGAAAGTGAGAGAAAGATGGTTAACTGCAACTGCGTTAGCAATCAATTTCTGAGCCCTGTGAGCTTTATGGACCTCACTTCCATCAGATCTGACAACCAAAAAGCTTCCTTTCCTCTCTGAATCAAACACAACATAAACAAAGATTAGATTTTTACAACAAAATTAAAGATTGTGACTAAGAAAGAATTCAACAAACAGCATTTGGGTTTGAATTACCTGAGACTGCGAGAGATCTGCGAGATGGGAGGCGGAGTTTTCTGGAATCAAAGGATTTGGAGGCTGATAAAGCGGTGGCAGCTCCAACAATGGTGGCCATTTCAGTTGACACTTGAGACTTGAGATAGAGAGAGAAGTGGAAAAGAAATGAAGAGAGAAAGAGGAAGTGGGTGTGAATTTATATTAAGAAAAATGAAATTTGAGTGAGAGAGAGAGAGAGAGAGAGAGAAAAAAAATGGACGGAGAAATTGAGGAACAACAACAAAAGGCTCCGTGTGTATTTGTATTTATATTGAATGTGTGTTTGTGTTAATTGCTAGCTATGTCTCTGTGTGTTGTGTGTTGTGTGTTGTGTGTGTGCGTTTCTCAATTCTCACCGGTTTGTGCCATATTGGTCGGCGATTTATTTCATACGATTTGAGAGACAGCCACTACTTCTAACAACCAGCATAGTTTCCATCGCCACTTCCTCTCTCTCTCTCTCTCTCTCTCGTGTGTGATTTTTAGGTTTTTATTGTCTACATTAACAGTGTAATTGGGAGACTAATAAAGATAAGCCAAGTGGCATTGAGAAGGGCAGTAATGTCATTTCATCTGGATTTTATAGCTTTTTTTTTTATTGAAAAATGCTAACTAGTGTTTTAGTGCACTGATTAATAATACATTTTAAGAAAATTTTGATACAACTTTTATAAAAAATAAAAAAATTATTAAAATATTAATTTTTTTTTTTATTTCTTATAAAAATTTTCTTTAAATAAGTTATTATTCAATGCTTTAAAAACATTCGTTTGCATTTTCTTTTTACTTTTACCATTTTCTATCTTTGCTGGCTTGGTTAGGTGAAGAGTTATGGTTGGGTGCAAAAGGGAAGCCATTGAAAAATTCTATCTGTTTTTTTATTTTTTATTTTTTATTTTTTTATTTAGTGATAGTTTCGTTGGTGCCTTGGTGGCCTACCTGAACCAACCCTTTGAGTCCCTAAACTAGTAACAAGCTGCTCATTACCGTCACGTGGGGGAGATCTGGTTCTGGTGCTAAAATCAAACCATTAATCTAAAACCCACTAAAAATGTAAAATAGATAAATACTATGGTGTAATTTCACACACACACACACAAAAATTATCAAAAATAAAAAATTACACAGAAAATGCTCCTACATAAACTATTCAAAATTATACAATTTGCTACAATACCATGTAAAAATAGCTCACGATTATAGCTTATTCGCTTATATATAACTTTCCTTGCTATTTATTATTTCCTCTGTCTTCCACTATTCTCTCTCCTTTCTATACGCTATTTTTAGACCGTCCTTGTAGCCAAAAATAAAGAAATAATAAAAACAACAAACATAAACTATTCAAGCACACATACAATCTTCATCAATGGAGGAAATCAAGCAAACCATGGAAGAGAAATGAGAAAACTGTAGATGTATATATTGATAAATATTTAAGCTCTGCCTTTATATACTAGGATCAAAGGCAGGAAAAAACTAACAATAGTAACTAACTTCTAATCTAGCCAGTACAAAACTGACAACTGTCAAAATAGAATTTTAACTAATTCTATATACAAACTACTTGCAGGTTTAAGCATACCTATTCTAAAAGTACTTGTAGCTTAGACAATTCTCTTTCATTCTTCACTTGTACACAGTTTAACACTCCTCCTCAAGATGAACTGTATATATTTATCAAGTTCATCTTGGAAAGAAGATGAAAGAACTACTTTTGTCCAAGAGTTTTAGTGAAGAAATTTGCTATTTGATGCATTGTTGGAATGTGGAAAGTCTTGATAACACCATCTTGAATTTTCTCTCTAATGAAATGAAAATCTACTTCAACATGTTTTGTTCTTTCATGGTACAAGGGATTGGTAGCACCCCAAAAGTCTTGAACAAAGAAATTAATCACACAATTTCACTAGTCACTGTGGCCATAACCCCATACTCAAATTTAGCTGAAGATCTTGAAACAACTTGTTGTTTCTTATATTTCTAGGAAATTAGAGAATCCCCTAGAAATACATAGAAACCTAAAACAGATCTCCTTGTATCAATGCAAGCTACCTAGTCAGCATCACAATAAGCTTTCAATTGTAAACTTGAATCTGCAGAAAGGAACAAACCCTGTCCTGGTGTCCTTTTCAAGTACTTAATGATTTTGTAAGTAGTTTGTAAGTGAGGAACTTTAAGGGAACTCATAAATTGGCTTAATTTATGTACTTAATAGCATATATCAGGCCTGGTCAAGGTTAAGTAAAGAAGCTTTCCAATTAGCCTTCTATACTGTAAAATATCTGAAACTGGTTCACCAATAGAGTTACTGAATTTAGCAGATTGCTCCATAGGTATGCTTGTAGGTTTACTAGCCAACAAACCTGTATCAGTAAGAAGATCCAAGATATACTTCCTTTGATATAAGGAGATACCTTTTGTAGTTCTAGCCACCTCAAGGCCAAGAAAGTATTTCAATGTGCCAAGGTCCTTAAGGTTGAATTTACTATCCAAAAACCGCTTGAAAGAGTTCACTGCATCCACATCATTGCTTACAATTAATATGTCATCAATGCACCTAAATGATAATAATGGAACCTTCTTTAATTCTAGTGAAGACTGAGTCATCAGATTTGGATTGAACAAACCCATGATTGACAATTGTGGAGAACAGTTTTGCAAACCATTGTCTGCTAGCTTGCTTAAGTCCATACAGAGACTTGAGCAATCTACAAACCTCCCCCTTGCTGCCAAACCCAAGAGGTGGAAGCATGTAGACTTCTTCATGGAGATCACCATGGAGAAAAGCATTATTGACATCAAGCTATGTCAAATGCTAACCAGAAATAACAGCAAGTGTAAGCAAAGTCCTAACTGTCACAAACTTGACCACAGGAGAGAAGGTTTCATAAAAGTCAATTCCCTCAATTTGTGTAAACCCCTTAGCTACCAAACGAGCCTTATACCTCTCTACAGAACCATCAGCCTTAAATTTCACTTTGTACACCCACTTGCACTCTATAGGAACCTTGCCAGGAGGAAGTGGACACATAATCCAAGTGTTGTTAGCCATAAGAGCATCAATCTCAACTTGCATTGCTTCTTTCCATCTAGGATCCAAGATGGCTTTAGCATAAGAATCAAGCTCCTTAGAAACAAATAGAGAAATAGCAAAAGCCCTATGACCAATGGAAAGGTTATTATAAGATAAGGTAGATGAGATGGGATAGAGAATACCTGAATCATTAGAAGCAATGGAACCATGTGGCTAAGTAAGGGATGTTGAAGCTAACACATAAGCAAAAGCAAGGTTGTAGTGGAAATCATAAAGATAAGAAGGTGCCTTGTGAGGTCTAGAGGATTTTCTTTAAGGTTATGGCAGTGATGGAGAAACAAGAGTAGAAGTAACTAGAGGGACAAGAGCAGCAGGAGTAGAATGAGACTACTCTAGGTCAGAATGAAGAGGCACAAGATTAGGAAACTCATTAGGAGGGGCTGCAATATTTGTAGTAAAAGTAGGAGTGAATTCTGTAGAAACAATAGGTGTAGGAAGCTCTACAGAAACAGGCGATGGAGAGGACTCAGGTAGAACAGGTTGGTTTGGAAACATTGAATGAGAAGTTGGGAAAGAAGGAATACAAGTGGATTTAGTAGTCCAATGTTTAAAAGGGAAACATGACTTTTTGAAGATAACATCCCTAGAGACAAAATAGGTTCTAGAAGCTAAATCATAAAGTTTGCAACCTTTTGTACCAAATGGACAACCAAGAAAAATACATACCTTTGCCCTGGGATCAAATTTGGACCTGTCTCTTGCCAAGGTTGAAGCATAACAACGGCAGCCAAATGATCTAAGATGATTATAGGAAGGAGGATGATCCAATAACATTTGGAAAGGAGTAAGATCATGCAAAAGGGGACTAGGTATTATATTAATGAGATAAGTGGCAGTGAGAACACAATCACCCCAAAACTTTAAAGGAAGATTGGCGTGAAACCTCAATGCTCTAGCAATAACAAAACGATGCTAATGCTTCCTTTCAACCACTGAATTTGTTTATGGTGTTTCTACACAACTAAGCTGATGTATGGTACATTTAGAAGCATAAAAGGAGTTTAAGGCAAACTCAGGTCCATTATCAGATCTTAGGATCTTGATAGGAACCTTAAATTTTGTGAAAATCAAATTATAAAATGTTTGAATTAAGCATGAAGTTTCAGATTTGTGTTTCATTAAGTAGACCCAAGTACATCTACTATAATCATCCACTAAAGTAAGAAAATACTTAGATCCATTTAATGAAGGAGTAGAATAAGGCCCCCAAATGTCAGCATGAACCAATTCAAAACAAAAAGATGAAGAAGAAACAGATGAGGCAAAAGGCAACCTTTTTTGCTTGGCAAGAGGACAAACAGAACAATCAAAACTTTTATTAATATTGCATGTAATGACATTTGGTACAAGTGATTGCAACAAGACTAATCTTTGTGGGGAAGGATGACCTAACCTACAATGCCATAAGCTAGTTTTATCAACTTCAGAAATACAAGAGTTGAAACGGAAAGAAGAAAACCTAGTCAGCTTAGCAAGAAAATCATAAACAAATGCTGATAGTGAGTTGCTTTGCACTGTATAAAGGCCTCCTTGCATCTTATCCAACCCAATCATCTTCCAGAGCTATAAGTCCTGAATGACACAAAATTGTGAAAGGAAAATACAACAACAAGATAAAGTTTGAGTTAGTTTACAGATAAAGATCAAATTGAAAAAGAAACTAGGAATGCAAAGCATATTTTCTAAGAGCAATGTAGGAGAAACTTGCATAGTCCCAACATGTGTAACCTTAGCCATATCACCATTAGGCAACCTAACAGAGATTTGAACTATGGAAGTTATAGAAGTAAAGAATTGAATTGAACGTACCATATGGTTGTGGCACCACTATCCAAAATCCAATTAGTGTAACTAATATGAGTTGTGATAGCACTAGTAGAGAAAACAAAATATTCTAAAGAAGGAGCTGACCAAATACCTGAAACCTCATGTTCTTGAAGACCAATGGTAGGCTAAGCGATGATAGTAGCAACTTGGTGCATGTCTGAACCTCCTTCTTATGGTGCTTAAGTACCAAAGTGGCTGTGAGAATTCAACAAACTAAGCAATTGTTGATATTCTGAACGAGTCAAATTCACACTTTTATCAGGAGAATTGTCAATCGCTACAACATTATTAGCAAATGAACTAGCTTGTGAACCCTTAGTCTTTAACTTATAACTAGGAGGGTATCAATGTAGCTTGTAGCATTTATCAGCTACATGTCCCAAAACTCCACAATGAGTACATAGAGGTCTCACAGATTTGGCCTTGTTGAAGGATTTAGCAGAACCATTAGTCTTGATTGCCAGAGCAGAAGACTTAATGGTGTTCTTCTTTCCAACCTTTCTTTGCTTCTCATCTTGAAGCAAAAGAGAAAACACCTTGCCCAAAGAAGGAATAGGGTCCATTAACAGAATCTACCCCCTAACTGTGGTATAGGTTTCATTGAGACCCATCAGAAAAGACATGACATAGTCTTCTGCCTGATGACCACAAGAATAAGTCCTATAATATGAAAGTTCTTGCCACAGTGACTTAAATTTGGTGTAATAGCTACTGATGTTCAGATCCTTTTGTGCTAAAGAGAAATTTTCCTTTCTCAACTCAAAAATACGTGGCCCATTTTCTTGAGAAAACCTGTGTTATAAATCCAACCAAACCTCTCTAGCTGTCTTGAAGTAGACCACACTAGGTTGAAAATCCTTTGAGATGGAATTAAACAACCAAGCTAGAAGTGCTGTTACATTTGCACCAAGCAGTGTAAAGAGGATGATCAACTGATTGAGACTTCAATAAGGAACCATCAATGAAGCCTATTTTGGATTTAGCATCCAAGGCAATGAGAACAACTCTACTCCAAGTGTTGTAGTTCTCTTCAGTGAGGTACTAAACAACAAGTGACACATTAGGATTGTCATCGTTAGACAAGAAATATGAGCTAGAAGAATTTTCCCATGGTTGAATGGTTGGAATAGAGGAAGTTGATGTACTGTCACTCATTTCTTCAAATTTGAGTTTGTCTAATCAAGAATTGATATACCACAACCAAGATTGATGAACTCTAAACCAGAATTCAACAAGAACAACAACTAAAGCTTCAAGATTCTTAGAATGAGAATTGAATCTAAATCCACTAAACAAGTGAAGATTTAGATGATGAATTTAACTACAAAAACCCTAAGGTTCTTTCACAAGAAATGAAAATTGAATTTTCAATGATTAAGTTAAGATCCAAATGAAATTCAATTACTAAACCCTAAGTTCTGAATTCAATTTGCTAAGGATTGCAAAATAAAGCAAAACAGAGGGGAAAGAAAATGTATAGGAAAATTTTCTACTTAATCTAAAACTAAGCACAGGAAAAGTAAGGAATTGAACTAGCAATTTCAGAGAGTTCCAAGAATGAAGACTTTGAACTAGCTCGACTTTGATACCATGTTAGAATTCAAGCACACATACAATCTTCATCAATGGAGGAAATCAAGCAAACCATGGGAGAGAGATAAGAAAACTGTATATGCATATATTGATAAATATCTAAGCTTTGCCTTTATATACTAGGATCAAAGGTGGGAAAAACGAACAGCAATAACTAACTTCTAATCTAGCCAATATAAAACTGACAACTGAATTCTAACTAATTCTATATACAAACTACTTGCAGTTTAAGCATATCTATTCTAAAACTACTCGTAGCTTAGGCAGTTCTCTTTCATTCTTCACTTGTACATAGTTTAACAGTTGATCTAACTAGATCAATTTGTTGTCTCTCTAACGTCTGGATTCAATGGGGATTTCACCAAACAACAACTTCAATTTGGGTGGCAGCAGTATTGTGTTTTGCATTTTTCATTTGGCATTTGGTGTTGTTGACAAAAATGAATGTTTGTTATAGGTGAAATAGATGGCTTTGTGGGACAAAATTGCTTTTTGCCCCTTTCAAAAAAAAAAATCCAGCATTTTGTCATCTTTCTCAAACTAATTAGGGAAATACCCCTCTTTTGAAAATCGAGTTTTTGAAAATCGATTTAGGTCCTATAACGGCGTTTTTAAGGACCCTATAGTGACGTTTTAAGAACCTATAGTGATGTTTTGTAACTCGATTTTCATAAAGTCGAGTTATAGGTAAAAAAAAGAAAAAAAATTGCATGTAACTTGACTTTATGAAAATCGAGTTACAAAACGTCACTATAGGTCCTTAAAACGTCACTATAAGATCATTAAAAATGCCGCTATAGGGCCTAAATCGATTTTCAGAAACTCGATTTTCAAAAGAGGGGCATTTCCCTATTTAGTTTGGAAAGGATGGCAAAATGCTGCATTTTTTTTTTTTTGAAAGGGGCAAAAAGCAATTTTCTCCTGGCTTTGTGGGCTGTGGGTGTTTTGGATTTGTGATGGACAAAATATTTTTAAAATTATTTATTTATAATATTTTAATAAGATTTTTGCACTATAAAGAATAAGACGTAATATATATTGTAAAACAAAGTAGCTAAAGTAAATAAAATGACATTTTGAAAATGCATTTTGAGGTTTTTTTTTTTAACATTCTTGGATGAGAATGCTATAAATGGGTCGCCACGTTGACCCTATAGTGGGATATGCTTCTGTGTAAGTTTGGGCTTCCTTAGTAGAAATCCCATCGATCATGGCTATTAAATATGTTGGAGTCTAACTCTCTATTCCAGTAAAGTCACCATTGTGAGTGGCCCAAGGTGTGACTCGTGAATACCATGCACATGTGCAATGTGAACTCATCCTAAGACTTGGATCTGATAATATAGAATTAAGTCAGTATCTGCTTATAACTTATAAGTTCATGAACTACCTTTAACCCCTACGCAGAGGTTTAACATAGCTAAACTGTGAGTCTAAGTTTAGAGCACGTACTTGGGAAGGTGACATTAGGTAACGTAGCCCGTCTAATTAAATAGATCAACATCCACTTGTACTTCATAGCCATGTTCTAATCAAGGCCTATCCAAACGGGATCCGTCCTAAGCATGCATAAATAACTTTAAATGGAAGGGGAGCTGGGAGTTGCTATGACTCAGGATTTTGTTGCTTCTGTTTATTCCCTGGATTGTATTATTAATCAACTTAGACTTGATGCCTTAGGCACTGTTTATTGTAGGCACTGCTACGGCAATGCCATAACTCTATACTATATAGTTTCTTTTCTTGTTATATTCCATTAAACCAAAATAATAATAATAATAATAATAATAATAATAGTAATAGTAATCATATTTCATTAGACTAATTTTTAGCCAACTTTATTCTATTCCCCCTCAATCCAAATAGACCATAAATTCAACAAAAACATGGGCTCACCAAAAAAAAAAAAAAAAATCATATATGAAGGTGGTGTCCAGCTTCTAGGTTTTGTCCTAATAGTATGTTATTATCATATGAAATTTAACAAATAAAAGGAAAGATGAGAATGTACCCAGTCTTATTATTATTATTATTTTTTTTAAATGAAGAGAATGTACCCAGTACCAACACTATGCATAATCACCAAAAAAAAAAAAAAAATCCTAAAACTTGTTTCTAATTTCTACACATCACAAAACTTATTTTAGACCTATTATCACTCAAAGAGTTATAAAATATTCCCAGTGACATACTAAATTATAAATATAGATTAGATTCTTTTGCAATACACGTATCATTTAGGAAATTTCATTGAAACTATTTGTTGTTGTTTCTTCAAGAGAAAGAAATTTTTTGGAATTAAAAATTAATAAGCTCCTAAGTAAAATTCATTATGTCACAATAAAGAATAAAGATGAAAGTTCAAATAGCGTTAAAAACACTATGAACGTTTAGACCCTAAATTACAAAATATTAGTTGAAGCTTATTATTAAACAATTAATGTGCAGAACATGAACATAAGCCAAACATAGAATTGATAAACAATCTAAGCCAACTATAATCATATCCACAATAGATAATAAATGGCAAAGATAAAGGAAGAGATATGCAAACACAAGGACAATACGCGATATGCTATTGAAGAGGAAACCAAAACTTTTGGCGTAAAACCTCTCCGCCGCCCTCCAAAAGGTCAATAATCCACTAGAAAATGTAGTTGGGATACATAAATAGTAATAGACACTCCAAGCCTAATCTACTCAGGTACCTAAGCCCTCCAAACTTCCTACTCCAACGAGGTTGCGTCAAACCTTTTTCTTTTCTAGCTTATCGGATTTCGTTATAACTCATAGCATCAACCAATAGTCATTGGTCCCTTCCAAACTACTTCTCTTAGCACTAAAAGAACCTTCTCACAAACGTAGATATGGTGAAAAAAGAATTTGGTCAAGAATCTCTCAAGGATGTATCAATGGAGAGGAAGAGAGTAGAGGAATTTGAAGAGTCTCTTGGGTGAAGATTGTGGATGAGGCAATCTTGTTTTCTCTAGGGTTTCTCTCTGGAAGCTCTCTACATTTCATGGGAATGAGGGGTATTTATACTAGGGTGTGAATGGAATGTGAAACGTCAGTTTTTGCTAAACAGGGCAAGTTGGCGACTTGGTTGAGTCGCGAGTTCAAGCCGCGAGCTAACGGCTTGGCCAGCCTGGGACTTTTGTCCTATAGTGATACAGCTGGTGCGACTCTTTAGTTTCTGGCATGCTTGGCAGGAGTGCAACTTCTGGCGACTTGCAAGCCGCGAGCCACCCGCGAGATCCAGTCGCGAGTCCCTGTTTCTTTACACAATCTTGAGCATTTCTTCACACTCTCTCACACACTACCCTTACAAGATTCCCACCTAAATACAGAGTTACTAAATGCTAAAATACAAGTAAATTTGGCACGGAATAAAGTCAACAAGATGGTTGATTAAATTCAACTTTACAAAAGATAATACCAATTAAAATGGAAAGCTTAGCCTAAGCTGGATAGAAAAAATTTAGTCACTAATTTTGAACTCAAAAGGTGAGAATTAATAATGGATTTAAAACCAAAGAAGAGAGGAGAGAATAATTTCACTGTAACCCGAGTACTACCAGCATAAAATGGATTGGGTTGGTTTTGCTGTAGAGAGAATCTGCTGGGCTTTGTTTTAAGGGCTTTGAGTGGATGACTGAAATTCTAGCATCAGGGCCCAACTGATTAAGTCCTGGGAAATTGTATTTTTCTTGATCTTTTTAGGTCATGGCCATGGGCTAGAGTTCTATTTTGATAGTATCATGCGTAACACAATCATAATAAATGTCTATAATACTAGAGTATATAATTACCTATGCAGAAACAATCATAATAAATATTTACTACTGTTAATAATTATCATAATTATTAAATTTCATATATAGACCAAAAAAAAAAAAATCATATTAGGTTAAACTTTCTTGTGCATTGCACACGTTATCAACTAGTTATATATAAATTAGTCTCATGCAAACATATATGTAAGAGACTTTTTTTTTCTTCTTTGAATGTAGTAGTTTTTTTATATAAATAAATAAATAATTTTTTTTTTAGAGAGTCCTAATTATAGTTTTTTATCATCATAAGTATGAATAAAACACTAGTCTCATGCACACAAATGATGTGTTGAGTGTGAAGCCAAATGGGATGTGTAGGGACTGTTTCAGTTGCCCGAGCCCACAGGATGTGGGTTGAAGGCCCAACAAATCTAGAACAATGAATTTGTAGAGAGTGGATTGAAGGTTTAGGCGCTGGCCCGCCTCCACCGGGCCGGAACTACTTTATCTTATATTGAGAGAACAATTAGCCAATTTACAACTGAGGGATGCTCCTCGGCCGCCGAGGAGGCTTGTTTCCCAGGCCTCTCTCCCTCTCTTACACTTTGCTCATATTCCTTATATATTACTCTCTTCCTTCTCCTGTTGATCATCTATTGGCCTCTCCTCTGGCTGCTTGTCCCATCAGAGGTCGTATTCATGCTCAAGTGGTTCACTCTGATCGATGTAGCCTTGCCCAGGGGTTATATCCCCATTAATGCTGCCAGAAGGATTAGGTGAGCGTATTAAGGATGGAGGTGACAACTTGCTCTGGACTTGTCCCCACCTACAATTATCTTCAGTATGCCGAGGACGAAGAGTTTCTCGGCGTGGATCCAATAAAGAGTTTCTCCCTAAATTGGCTTCGGATAGTCATCCTTCCTCGAAGTGGGCCATTTGAGCTTGGCTTGGAGTGGGCCAAGGCTACACAATTTCCTGGCCCCACAGGATGTAACACCTTTATTGGGAGGTAACACCTTAAAGTTGGGTCCATAACTCCATCTGATATTGATTCCATGCACTAATTTACACGTGAACCCTACAGATGGCTGAAGAAATAGATAGGTATTCAATCAGGGCATGGTGAGACTTTGAGAGCATGCATGTCTTGCGTCATATCATCCACAATTATTGCTTAATTTGTACATTCTGTTTTGGAAGTTATACTGAAATTACCCGCTTTTGAAATTTTCTTAATACAATTTTCTTTCTTATTTTGCTTATCAAAAAGGTAGGTTTTTTTTTTTTTTGGAGGAATGAGAAGCTAGCTAACAATTCAAATCAGAATTTTTATCATTCACTTTGTTCATTTTAGTTTTAAAATTTCGTCAAAACCCAGAACAACTTTTATGCAATTGTCTTAATCAGATTAAAGCCAAGGCACATAGTTTCTGATTTGAACTGTGTAACATAATTTCCATATCTAGTAAAGAGGAAAAACTTGTAGTTGTAACCAGCATAATTGTTCCAACCCTTTAACTACATTTTTTTGCCTTTTCTGGAAAGAAAAACTTTATAATTACCAGAAAAAGAAACTACAACAACATAGCCTAGGCAGCTTCGACCAAGATGAGATTAGCAAAACTAGGTGCGCTGAACCCAGGTCAAAAGAGCCAAAAAAAAAAGAACTACCTAATACCATGGTTGTCTCTACCATATAATTCTGACCCTCATCTACCGCACTTACCCTTATCCCCTCTAATCACTCCAGAGTCCATATCCTATATTTATAGCTACTCTCAGTTCTAATGGAGCACAAAGATAAGACCAACCCTCTCAGCCCTGAAGTTCTAGTGGAGCTAGGTCCTGCAACCATGACTACTAATGTTACTCTTACAGTCTTACTGCAAACTACACTACCTCTTCTGCCACCATTAAACTCAAAAGTGTTAATACAGCCACCAATACTACTGCCAACACTTCCACCGCTGCCACTATCACAAGGACTAAGCCTAAAGATGATTTTGACAGGAACTGTGTATTGATCCTCCTTATTTTAGTTTTTGGAATCATCTCGCTATGTGTTTTATTTATTGCAAAGAAGTTTAACGGTTCTTATGATAATCTCCAACCCGAGGTCCGAGTGAACTCAACCTCTTTCCTATCAATTTCCAATATTTCCTACCCACAAACCACCACAACATTTAACATGGTTTTCTTCTTTAGAAATGCATGGCCTCATGCAAATTACTCTTTAATATTGGCAACCATGTACCTGCATCGTGATCACAAGTATCTCTCTGATAAAGGGCTTCCATCTTTTGTTCTAAAACCCAGTGAAGAGACACAAGTGAAGGCTAAATTTGGGCTCATTGACAATTTGCTTGCAAGTGATTTGGCTGGTGGGGAAGTGAATGTTGAGGTTCAGCTGATGTTTGCTGTTGTATTTAAGCTGCCCTTTGGTGTTGAAGCGATAAATTTGGGAAGGTTTGTTTGCTCAGATCTTAAGTTTGCAAATTCTTCTTCCAAGGTTGGTGGGAAATGGACAATGCTGGGTGGTACCAAGAATTGTAAGGATGTGTCAGAGTAAGTTACTTAACAAGCAGAAAATAACCAAAGTAGTTTCAAGTTGTTATGGCCTTTATGCAAGTATTAGTATTAAGTTAGTTTTACCTTTAAACTTATCTCTTTGTTTTAGATTATTAATTAGAAATGTGATAATGAACTAGGTACCTAGTGGAATCTCCCACTTTAGTATCCCTTCATCTTGTAGATTGAACCTATTTGTACTTAGTTGCAAAGATTCAATTTACAACTATCTTGCTGCATTTTTATGATATTTGAGCTCAAATTTAACTTTGCAAGTTAAAGAATCTAGGATTAGACCGGGATAGTAAAATATTCTTAACTATTTGGTGTAATATTACAAAGTTAAAACTCTACATGGAACTTACTCCAAGGTGATCACCTTGGAGTAAGTTCACCTTGGAGTAAGTTCCATGTAGAGTTTATCTTACTCATGAGGGTATTGGATTACATGGACTATCATATGGATGAACAATGAATTTATCTTCACTCGAATATTGCTTCAGTTCAATGAATGCTGATTAGAAATCAAAAATGTTTTGCTGAACTCAAAAACATTATAACCATGTTCTTTGCTACCATTGCACCATTTTATTCAATGTTCTTACTCCATTTCAAAAGCAGATAAAGTATATGTTAATAGTTTTTGGATTTGATAGCCATGCATGTTGTGTATAAGAATAAGCAATTAGTCCGACTGCTGAACTTTTGTTTCCAAGTAAAGCTTGCGCCTCATGCTCAGGCAATGAATGTATCCTACCAAATTGATTAACTCTTTGTGGCGACCAAGATTCACCATGGTGTCAATATGCACCATGAGACTTCTTGCAATGGTCAACCAAAACTAAGAGATTTCTTACACGTTATCGTGGACTTAAAGGAGAGCACGCTCCGACCGAGTGGACCGTGGTGGAGAAAAGTGGAGTTGCCACTTAGATTAGGTCTAGGAACCATATTGGGTCATTTAGGCCAATCTCTTACATACATGGGTCCACCTACCAGATTATAGGTCCAGAGTTTGGTATAGCTAGCTTGGGAATGTATTAAGCACCCGAGACCGCCCAATTCATGGGCCGACCTCCATTATGTATTGATATGCCATATTTAATTAAAGAGTTTATTAAGAGAGCCATAATCCTTAACCTAAACATACATCATGCACTTAAGGAAATAACAGACACAACATATTAGAGATCACATTACAATATAAAGATTAAATCATAATATATATCCAAGGGCAGCAAGCACATCACAAAACAACAACTTCAACAAGGCATTAATCAAGTATATTAATCATGTTAATCAATCAAGAAAGTTCATCATGTTCATCAACCAAGTCAAATGCATGTTCACGTAATTATAAATGACTTACCTCACTTACCTCGCTGCACCATAACACCTCAGCACCTATACATCAATGTATGTTCAAATTCTTATGAATGTTCATGTGATTCATCAAAGCATAAACTTTAATCATCAATTTATCAATTCAAGCATGTGAAACATGTTATTCTACTAACCCAAGACCTAAACTTATGAAAGCTAGACTCAACAAGACCTAAACAAATGATTAAAACTAATCAAAACACACAAAATAGCAAGAACAATAAATTTGTGTTTCTAGGCACAAGTATACGTACGCATGCCTAGAGAATGCGTACGCATACAAAAACATGCACACGCATACACGCCCAAAAACACGGTTTTAAAGCAGTAACAAAACAACAATCAAACAAAACCTAGCATGCTTCTAATATCAAATTCTATCGTTCATTCAAAGCATGGTAAAACACAACAAAACAAAACAAAATCAAACAAAGCAAAACATATTTCTAAGTATTTATAACAAATAAAAAAAAAATAAAGAACCATGTGAATCCTATGTAACTAAGTGAGAAACCATGGGAAAGAGGCTTACCTTGTTTTAATATCATAGATTTGAAATTGATTAACCGACCCCCCAATGCCTACAACACAAAGATTAGACTGAGGACAAGAATAATCAAAAGAGCACAACAATAATTAGTAATCACAACTCAAGAATAAAAGATTTTGAAAAAGGTTTTGAGAAATCAATTTAGAAAAATAGTTTCTGCCTTAGAACTAACTAAAGAGAGGTTTTTAATTCGTAAAAAACTTGCAAAGGTGATGTGTTGTGTGTTTGGAAAAGAGAACTAGGGTTTTAAAGAAGATGAAGGCCAAAAATTACTCACTCTAGCTAGGGTTTTGATTGAAGATATAAGATAAGTATTTATAAGTTAAAATAAGGGTTTTAGGGCTTTTTAATGGTCTTTGGATGTTCCTAAGGGTCTAGAGGCCGGCCCACATCAAAGAATGACCTTTTGGGCCCTTAAAAAAGAAGTTCTAAAACCCAAAAGATTGACTTGCATACGCAGGTCCCGACCTACGTACGCATGCTCCCTAGAAGCCCTAAACTAACAGCTCTAATGGTCTAATTACAAACGGCCATAACTCACTTAATATAAATTCAAATTATGCAAAATTTGTGTTCAAATTGAAGCTTGAATGTTTACTTTTTAATGAAACAAACCTCACTCAAAAATTCTTTGTAGATCAAAAGTTATAATCAAAATAGTGAGTAAATGTCATTTTCATAATAATTTTTAACTTGATTTGAGAACTTTTGAGTTGTGATTACTTTCAAACTATTGTGAACTCTTTAATTACCCTTGATTGACATATACCAAGCTCATCATTGGGACCATGGACCAAAATTTATTAACGGGTACAAAATGCAGTACCTACAGTTATAAGTTTGTTTTGTTTTGTTTGTTTGTGTTTTTTAAAGGGTACATGTCACAAGTTTTAGGTGAAAGTCATATCATAATTCTAAATGGATAGAATTTTCTTCTAAATCAATTTGGAGGACAATCTTTCCTACTTACTATGATGTCCATGTACACGCTGCCCTTGAATGCCATGTGCAGTCTTGCCTACTCTTTCAAGTTCCAGTGCAGCTTAGTGTATGCAAGATTGAAACTGCTTTTGCATGTCTGATTCAGTCCATAAAGCCAACAAAGAAGGTGATGATGATCTTTCAAGAACTAAAGAGGCCAAAAGAACCAAAAAATGTTGGTCTTGAATAAGGACCAATGAATGCAAACTGCACATATGCTATAGGGGAAGTCATAGACAACGTTTTTTATTTTTTGTCATCCAGCTCTTTCAAAAATAGGGGGGGATCCATTTTACTGTGATGGCTATCCATGAGAAAGAGGACGGGTTTTTGGTGGCAGCAGTACCATAAATGTCTAGTTCTATAGCCAAGCCGATCACAATTTTTTTAAGGAATCAAGTATGAATTGGGATCAACGTTTTGAATTTGATCGTAATGAGATAATTACTTATGATGAAGTTGCTCTCATCAAAGAAAATGAATTAAAGAAAGTTTCTTGGGGTCCTAACCATCAAGCTAAGGTCCCTAAATGTACTGGTGTGGTTTTAAGAAATGAATCAAAGTCATTAGGGACATGTATGGCCTTCGCAACAAGAAAAATGTAGTTTCTTAATCGGAACAGATCTTGTTTTTAGGAAAGGATCAGATTTATATGGATATCAACTTCTATGTTCTGCTGAATGTGTTAAGAAGCGATTGAAGATTGAACTGGGAGTGCCATTTCCAATGTTTAATGGTGATGTTTTGGAAGAAGATCTAGTGGGACGGATGATGAGAAGTGTGATATACGTCATTTCTTCCAACTGGTCTTACGAGAATTGAACAGAAGGAGCTGATCAATTTTTCATAAAAACAAGGCTTTTCCCCAAGGAAAATGCTTGGCATTGTGAGAATTGTAAAACTAAAATATGTGATTACAAGTGTCACAATCTTGAGCTTATGGTGCATGGTTGTCCGAAAAATATTTGGCCACTTGCATATTTTTGCTTGGATGGAAACATTGATCAGGCGTACTGTTGTTATCATGAAACATGTTATCATAGAGCAGCCCATTCAATTGGTGGCTGTCCAATTTGTGTCGATCAAACACTTCAGGTCTTGAAAGAACTTCCTAGAAGATCCAACCATAAATATTCATGTGGGGGTTTAGACAGTAATGAAAACTACTTGCTCAAGTTATGGGTTGTGATTAATTGCAGTGGAGTTCTTGGTGTGTTCGATGGTCAAGATGCCTTGGAGTATTGGTGTTGTGGCCAATCAACCCTCATGAATATTACAAGAAAACCTCGAGGACAAGGTTTTGTAAAGGGGAGGAAAATGTTAAGAACCCTATAGGCATATAAATAATTATTGTTGTAATGTTGCATTTAGTTAGTTAGTTAGTTGTAGGATTGCAACAAGTTGAGCCAAGTTAGTTACAAGTTGTTAGTTGGTTATTTGGCTAAGCAACTTGTATAAACACTTATAATCCATAGCATTTTGGATATTGAAAAATAAACTAATTGCTCATTGCATGTACATAACACCACTAAGGCATGGGAGAATGCATGTGTGGTTAGATCTTAACCTTACACGTGGAACAGCTGTGAGCAAAGAAAGAGGAGGCATTGGCTAAACAATCTTGTTCTTAGCCTATGCTAAAGACGTGACTATCTTGGGAAGGAAATAAGATATGCACCTAACATAGTATTCAAGTACTCACAAAAAAGGAGATAGTAACTTTCTAAGGTTAGCAGCTATGAGAACACCTCTTATTGGTTGAGTGCATGTTGGACCACTTCAAAAATACATGTATTATTCACAGTACTCCTGATGTCCCTCTCAATGTCCAAGGGCTGTTCCCTGAGCAGTGGCAAAGTCACCTACAAACGGGTCCTAGTGCCACATTGGCGCAATTCCTATCCTTTAGTCAGCAAATAACATCACAGCTATGAAAATGTACAAAATAAGACAATGATGACTTGACACCTGTCCTTGTACTCAGTCATATTCCTCAGATTATAAGAGGAACATGCAGCTGCATTTTTAGGGCAAGAACCCATAAAGATATTGCAGAGAAGAGAGTAGAAAGTTGATAAGATAGAAAACAAAGTCTTTCATTAAGGAAGAATGCCCTTATTGTACAAGAGATACCTCTTTTCTTCACATAATACAAATCTGAGCAGAGTAAGAACGTTCCATTCTTACTCAAACCGTGGTTTTTTATCCCTTCGCTAGGGTTTTTCACGTACATCTTGTGTCCTTTTTTCATTCTCACTATCACTTTCTTCTTCTTTAATATGTGTTATGTTAAGGCTAGCATCTTTTCAAGCTTTTTCATGTAGATTTACTATTAGATAACTTATCTTATTCATCTATATAAGCTCAAATCTTGTTCTATATCAGTGTATTCATTCACCTGAAACTGATCCGCTTCCATTTCCACTTTCCTTAAAGGTGCCCAGGCTTTTTCCAGCCGTTCAATGGCTCCCCTGCATAGTTCTTCTGGATTTCCTATTTGATCAAAGCAATGAGATTCCCAATTGTTGTGTGCTAGATTAATAATCCAAAATATTACAAAGCCCTAGAAGAAGTTCCCATAACATTATTGGCAAGATGAATGGAAATAATACTTGAATTTTTGCAGCAAATGTAAAGTAGTATTACTCCCATTTTGCAAACATCCAATCCCTTTGGGTAAGTGCATGTTACAAGGGATTAAATTTGGATAGGTTTGGACAAGTTTTTTTTTTTTTTTTTTTTTTTTGACAGTTAGATTTAATAGTTGCCAAGTGTCTTAAATATATTTAAAATGGGAGAAATGGGAGATTTTTTTAATGGGAGGTGATCTGGAGCCATAAATTAATTAATCTAACAATTTACAACAAACTTTTGTAAATTAATTGATCTAACAATAGGTTTTATAACATGTTTTTTAAAATTAATAATCTAATGATAGGTTTTACAACAATTTTCTATCAATAAAATAAATTGAGGCTCTCGCCTTAGCGTCTTTTTCATGGCTTAAGGTGGTCGCCTTGCTTGCCTAGGTTCAAAAGGTGAGCACCTCACCTTATAAAGTCTTTAAGGCGCCTAGGCGAGCACCCGGCTTGTCTTTGACTATAATAATAAAATCCAAAAAAATTGTTTAAAACTATTGATTTTCCTTTGCTAAAGTTTACTCCTAAACCAAAACCACCCAAATCAAATTGCAAATTTTCAAAATCTTCATTCTTAAAAACCAAAAAAAAAAAAAAAAAAAAAATTCTAATATGATAAAGCAAAAAATAAATAAGAAATTATAAGGGTATCTAAAGTGGAATCACCATAACTTTGCTTCTATTGGAGTTGGGTAGAAAAATTATAACTATTCTTTTTGGGTGTTGAGTAACAAGGAATAATTTTTAATAAAAAAAATTCACTAACAACCGTTAGGGGCTTGATCAATATTTCATTAATAAAATAATAATCTTCAAACCTAAAAAAAGAGTGCATCATTTTTCTCTCACTTTTAAGCAAAAGTTTCATTCCCTCGAATTTCAAAGGAAAATTTTATAATTTACCCAAAAGAAATTTCTTAATTTTAGCTCCCTATCACTTGGGTGTCCTTCTATTATGGTATTTGCAATTTTTAATTGAATGGTTATGGTGATGGTCAAGTCTCTCTTCTTCTTCTTCTTCTTCTTCTTTTTTTTTTTTTTTTTTTCAATATTAAAGGCAATTAGTTGTAAATTTAATTCAAATTAATTTCTTAGCTTAGAGATAAAAAGACATTAAAAAGAAGAAGAACCAATCACATTGATTAAAAGATAGAATATATCAAATAAAATAGCAATGTTTTTGAACCAAACATCAACATTTTATATATAATTAAAAATCAATATGAATATGGGGAGAGAAAGCTTGAAACGTTATGATGAGGAAGCAAATAATTTGGTCTATAGTACTAAGAAGTTTAAGGATAGTCATCAGGTGGAAGGGGATAAAGGAGATAAGACTCACGCTAAGATAGGAAGCTACAGAGACAAGTTGGTGGGATGCATTCCTGGGGCTTTTGAGAGAGCTTTTGGTTTGATAGTGATATGCAAGAGGTTGTTGAATCAGATAATGAGGATGAATTGGCTTAGGATGGCAATCTTAAAGTGTGCTTTTGCAGGGAAGAAAAGACCCGTATGAGAGCACCTTGGTGTCAAGGTTTAATCATCAAACCTTTTGGAAGGAAGGTGGGTTACCCATATCTAGAATCTAAGATTCGAAGCATGTGGAATCTGAAAGGAGGCATGGATTGTATAGATTTGGGATTTGATTTCTTTCTAATCAAGTTTGAGCTTAGAGAAGATGTGGATTACATACTAAAAGGAGGGTCTTGGTTTATAGGTCAGCATTTCCTTGCCATTAGATAATGGGAGCCTGAATTCCAAGCATCCACAGCAACTCTCTCCTTAGTTGCAGTTTGGATAAGGTTGCCAGAGCTACCTATTGAGTTCTATGAACATAATGCTTTGTTAAAAATAGGTAAAGCTATTAGCCCTATTTTACGTATTGATGCTAATATTGCTAACAGGGTTCAAGGGTGGTTTGCCCATTTGTGCATGCAGGTAAATCTTGATAAGCCGCTTGTTAAAACCATATTTCTTGGGAAGCTTAAGCAGGTCATTCAGTATGAGGGTATTGGAACTCTTTGCTTTGAGTGTGGCCGAATTGGGCACAATAGGGAAGTTTGTCCCTTTTTGGTCCATGAGAATGGTAAAAGCACTCAGGAAGGTCAAGGTAGTGAAAGTCATGATGAGCAGAGAGATGGTGCCGTAAAATCTACAGCGGAGAAGACGCCAATCTACCAACAAGAAGTTTATGGTGACTGGATGTTAGTGACTCGGCGTAAGCCATTGAACAGAGCTTGAGAGAAGCCAAATGACTCTAGTTCGAGCGAAATGGGAACGTCCTATGGTAGGAGCTTATCTAGTGCAGGGGATGGTGTTAGGGCGGCTGGGAAAAGAAAGGCGCCATTCTTTCAGCTGGATAGAGTGTGTAGAGATGAGTATAAGGGTAATCAGTCCTATCAGAACAAGACATGTGATGGGAAGAGTATTTTTAGGAAGGAAACCCATGCTAGCACCAAACAGAATGCTAAAGGAGTTGTTGACATCCAAAGTAGTTATATGGGCCTAAATAAAGAGAAGGGTGTTTTTGTATCTGGGGTTAACTCAAGCCCACCTAAGGAAGCTGGGCCAGTTCATTCACTTGGTTATGTGTCACAAACAACACAGATTGATTTAAAGCCAGGTATACGAAATAAAGCCAAGGAATCAAAAACTTTGAGTTTCATCAAACATGGAGAGAACAGAGAGGTGAGCATTGTACTACAAGGGCAAAATAGTCCCAATCAGGGACAAGATGATCAAGTGGATCAAGCAGGACTCAACGGAGATCTGGGGGTGGTTCGACTTGGAGTTGATGCTGGCATGGAAAAATCTATTTCCGTTAATGGCAAAGAGCAGAGTGTTGGGTTACCTTCAATTGATGAGCACAGCCTGGGAGTTGACCCCAAATCCGTGGTGGAGGTTTGTAACGGATAGCCCAGCTGTTCCGCCACTTCCACTACCAAGCTCAACCTCGTCAGGGTCAAGTTCAGGGGAGTTGCTCTTGAAAAAATCGTTGACCGAGATAAAGATAGAAGAGATGGTAATGGCGATTTCAGTAAGGAAGATTCTCATAGACAAGCCTGTGGAATGCTTTATGATGGGGAGTCTAAACAGGGTGAAGATGATACAAAGTGCAGAAGCCAAGATACAAGGTACCATTCTCACCAAAATGTTGGTAGGGGAGAAGGGCATAGTTCACCACTCGATCATTCTGTTCCGGGAGAGGTTGGTGAGTAAGGCAGAGGTGATGGAAGCATGGAAATTGAGAATCATTGAAGATTTATCTTCCTTAGTGCTTTTTGATCCTACTAATTACCCTTTTAAGATGATGAATACACTGATATGGAATTGTAAGGGTGTTATGAAACCCCAGTTCAGAAAAATTGTTTTGGATTCGGGTGGAGTGGCATGCTATTTGGTGGAGTGGCATGCTACATTGCTGATGGTAATCATAGAAACTAGATTGAGTGGTGCTAGAGTTGTGGAGATAATTGAGTCCCTGCCGTTTGATGGGTCGATGGTAGTTGATACTATTGGCTTCGCGGGTGGCATTTGGCTTCTCTAGAGGATTGATATGGTACATGTGGAGGTATTGGCTTCAACTGAGTAGGAGATACATGTAATTATCTGGATAAGGTCTTAATCCTTTAGCTGGATTATTAGTGCCATTTATGCTAGTCCTAGATTTGTAGAAAGATGCATGTTATGGGATAACCTTAAGTTGATTGTTACTTGCATGATCTGCCTTGGGCTCTTATGGGTGACTGTAATGAGGTTATTGTTGAGGGAGAAAAGGCTGGGGGTAATCCAATCTATCAATAGAGGGTGTGGGCTATTATGGATTGTATGAATGAGTGTCAAATGATGGATTTGGGGTTCTTTGGGCCCAAATTTACTTGGACTAACAAGAGAGAAGTGGGAGGTCTTATACAATATAGGCTAGATAGGGTTTGGGCTAACCCCGACTAGAAAGCTGCCTTCCTTAAAGCTACTGTTACTCATCTGGCCAGGGTTAATTCTGATTATTGCCCTTTGCTTCTTAGTTTGTGCCCGACTATACCTAATGCCACCAATTAGCCATTTAGATTCCAACCTATGTGGCTGAGTCACAATGATTTTCCTGCCATTGTCAGAGATTCTTGGGCTGGCATGGAATATGATCTTATAGGTGCAGTCACTAGATTCACTCACAAAGCTCAAACTTGGAGTAAAGATGTTTTTGGGAATATTTTTGCAAAAAAAGAGACTAATCATGGCTAGGTTGCTGGGGACTTAGAGAGCTATTTCTAACAATCCTAATAACTTCTTGATCAACCTCCAAGATTAGCTGTCAAGAGAGTATAATGAAATATTACAGCTTGAAGAAGAGCTGTAGGCTATGAAATCAAGGGTCAACTGGACCATTTTTGGGGAGAAAAACACTTCTTATTTTCATCTGTCTAAGTTGGCTAGAAGGAGTAAGAATAGAATCACTAGCATTATGAATGATGAGGGAGAGTGAGTGCACAATGTGGATCAACTCCAAGAAGTGTTTACTAATAGTTTTGTTAAGCTGTATCAGACTGACCAAATAGCCTGCCCTTTGGTGCAGAGTTGGGACTCTGATTGGTGTATGAAGCAAGAAGAAGATAAAGCTAGTTCTATAGGTCTGATGCCATCTGATAAAGAGATTTGGGATGCACTCAGATCCATGAAGCCTTACAAAGCCCCGGGGAGTGATGGGATTCATGCTGGTTTCTATTAGAGGTTCTGGCTTGTTGTTGGGGAATCTGTGAGAAACGAAGTTAAGAAAATTTTTGCTAATCAAATAGTGCCCGTAGACCTTAACCAAACTCTGATTGTATTGATACCCAAACAATAGAAAATTAGCCAATACTGACCCATTAGCTTATGCAACACTGTATATAAAATCGTTTCTAAGATCCTTGTTCAAAGACTAAGACCTCTTTTGCCTAGGCTCATATCTCCCATGCAAGCTGTGTTTCTGAAGGGCGGAAAAGGCTTAGATAATGTTATTATTGTCCAAGAACTTGTCTATTCCTTAGGGAGAAGAAAAGGAAGAGAGGGGTACATGGTGGTGAAGATTGATTTAGAGAGAGCCTACGATCGCTTAGAATGGAGCTTTATTAGGATGGTGCTAATCCATTTTGGGTTTCCTAATAACATTATTAAGCTCATTATGAGTTGTGTGACAACTACTTCTACTTCTCTACTCTTGAATGGAAGCAAGCTCAAACCCTTTTGTCCATCAAGAGGTATCAGGTAAGGTGATCCTATTTCTCCTTATCTATTTCTCTTATGCATGGAATTTCTTGGGGCTCAAATTACTAGGATGTGTGAAGAGAATAGGTGGGATATGATCAAAGCTTCAAGGAATGGTCCTAGCTTTTCCCATGTGTTCTTTGTGGATGACATTTTACTGTTTGCCAAAGCCAATTCTAAGAATTGCAACGCCATTATAGAAGTGCTTAATAACTTTTGTAACTTGGTTGGGGAGAAGGTTAATTACAATAAATCTAGAGTCTTCTTTTCTCCAAATGTTACTGGTAGGAGAAAAATGACTATGTGTAGAAGGCTTGGAATCATGGCTACCAACAATATTGGTAGATATTTGGGTTTCCCCATCATTCATAAAGGTAGAATTGGGAATTCCTTCAATTTTATTCTTGATAAAGTCCAAAGTAAGTTGGCCGGTTGGAAAGCAAGGTTACTATCGAGAGCTGGTAGACTTGTGCTTGCTAAGTTAGTTGCTGCTTCCATGGCTGAGTATTTTATGCAGTGCCATAGCCTCGACTAAAATTTGTGATTCCCTTGACAAGATAATGAGAGATTTCATTTGGGGGTCAACTGAGGAGAGAAGAAGAATGCACATGGTGAAATGGAGTACTGTTACACTACCCAAAGGGTTAGAAGGTTTGGGACTTTTTTCAATGAAACATAGAAATGAAGCCATTTTAGCTAAGCTTTGTTGGAGGCTTGCTCATGAGGAGGGAAAGCCTTGGACTAATATGTTGGCAGCTAAATATCTCTGTCCTAACAGAGTGACTGAAGAAGGAAGGAACTTGCCATGTTCTCGGATTTGGGCAGCATGTAAAAAGGGAGGACCAATATATGTAAAAGGCTTGAGATGGACAATCAGAGGTGGGGAATCTGTTAATATGTGGAAGGATTTCTGGTTACCTTGTCGGAGGCTGAGGGAGCTTATTGAGTGTCCCTTAACCCGAGGAGAAAATGAGTTAACTGTTAGACAATGTTTTGATGAGAATCATGTGTGGATGCCTTCAAGCATTTCTTTTGAGCTCCCAGGTAATGTGCTTAATTCCATTATGGCCACTCCATTCTCTTGTGAGCCTCAAAATAGTGACAGTCACATGTGGGCCTATTCCAAAAATTGCTCTTTTTTTATTAAAGCATCCTATCTTATAGCAAGAGGCTTAAACCCCCTAAACCCGGTTTCTTTGTTTTTCAAGTGGGTTTGGAAAACTGATACTCTTCCAAAGATTCAATTCCTAAGTTGGCTATGCCTCCATAACAGTCTTCCCACAGCTTATGTGCTGGGTTCAAGAGGTTTAAACCTCGATACAATGTGTAAAGTGTGTAACAGGAGTTTTGAAACCATAGAGCACTTGTTCAAAGGATGTGAGTTTGCCCTTCTATTCTGGATGCAAGTTCAAGTTCCCCATTGTTACAGACACTCTTTCAATCTTCCCTTTAATGAGTGGCTGGAATACAATTGCAAGGATGTGATGAATACAATAGTCAAAGGGATGCCTTGGAAGGTGTTATTTCCTATGGGTTTGTGGCACTTGTGGATTCACAGGAATGACTTTTTGTTCAGGACAGGAACAATTAATTCTCAGGTTTTGAGAAAATGTATTCAAGGCAATGCTAAATTATTTTCAATTGGGCTGGTGACTAGGATCAAACAATTGAAAACAGTGGTTCCTGTGGGATGGGAGAAGCCACCGAGAGGCTAGTTGAAGCTCAACACGGATGGTTCAGCTATGAAAAATCCAAATAGAGCTGGTGGAAGGGGTTTGATTCGGGATCATGATGGGGCTTGGCTAAAAGGCTTTGCAAGGGGGCTTGAGTACACTAGCAACGCCTTGGTTGAACTATGGGCGCTTAGAGATGGGTTGATTCTTGCTAAGGAGATGGGGATTCAATAGCTAATAATTAAACTTGATGCTTTGAGTGTTGTGATCCTTTTGAACAATGACACTGAAAATTCATTAATGGAACCACTTCTAACCGATTACAGGAACCTTTTGAAGGAGTTTCCCTGCAAGTGCGTAATCCATGCTTTTCGAGAAGCAAACCAATGCGCTGATGCATTGGCTAAAATGGGAGCGCAATCATTGTATAGTTTTAATGTATTTTTGTAACCTACCGTTTGTGGTGAAGGCTATTTTGGCTGCTAATAAAGCTAATATGTATTGTAATAGACTTGTAAATCTTTAAATTTAATTTTAAATCATGGTTTACCAGAAAAAAAATTTATATATATATATATATATATAATTATTAAAAAAAAAAAACATTCGTTTTAAAGAAACCTTTTAAAATGATATATTTGTTAATGAATCGTGCATTCCACAGAATCCACACCACACAAATTGAAGATTAAAAAATGGATAAGCATCATGCCAAATATGATGTCCTAAAAAAAATTCCTGCGTTTTCGTCCTGCTTTCTACATTCTGACTCTCTCAGTCTCTCTCTCTCTCTTCTCTGTCCTCTCTGGCATTGGGTTTTGGTGGGGATCTTGAGTTTCATTGGCCATGGGTTTTCGGTGACGGTGCCGATCTTGATTCTCTGTTGATTTTGCCTGATTGCAGTTGGTTTTGGTTGCTTGTGGTTGTAGTTTCAGCTGGTTTTGGCTGTCCCACTAAAAGTAAATTTTTAGTACGTTGACATTTTGTTTTTTTAAGAGTGCTGACACTGGTGCCTCTAGCTGGTTAGTTAATTTAGGAATCGCTCATCAATGGAAGCATTCTATCTATTGGCCACAATTCTCTCCAACTTCCTCAAATCCTTCACTCTTTCTCTCCTCCTCCTCTTCCGCACTCTCCTCCACCGGCATTGGTTTTCGCGCTCCTCCTCTAACTCATCAGAATCTGTCTCTCTCTACGAAGGCACCGTCTGGCACGAGCGCCGTCTCCCCGTACGCCATTCCTTCCAGTACCCAGTCCGCTACGCGCTTTATAACCTCGACCACGCGCCTCCCGACCACCTCTCGGCCGACCAAGCTCGCCAAATTGCCTCCACCAACGGACAAGTGTATGTATATGCTCGTCATAGTCACCCTTCATGTTAAATTTTCTTTCCTTTTTGTTTTTGTCACTGACACTATTTTGAGGTTTAAGTTTAAGGTTTATCGAGTTATGTCATTTGCTTTTGTGTAACAGTGTAAACTTTTTTTTTTTTCCTGGGTCAGTTTGCTTTTGACAATACCTCCGAGTGTGGGATACGTACAAAACCCACTGAGTGTGTATTATTGCTACGATGTTGAAGCTGAAGCCCAAGCCTCTGCCCCTACTCAGCTTTTGAAGAAGTGCATTGCTGAGGTGTTTGATTATTTACAATTTACTTGGATTTCTAGCTCATATTTTTGACTTCAAATTTAAGTAATGCACACCTGTTGTTGTGCTTTCTCTCAAAGTTCTTCATTTTTTTTAAGAATTGGAATTTTTAAGATGCGAAAATGTTATAGACTGTGCATGGTTTTATTGGACAAACTGGGGTCTGGCATAAAGTTGAGCATTGTTTACTTGACTAGATAAATTGTAAAAGTAAATTCTAACGCAGAAGAAATACCCCATGTAAATAAGAACTAATTATTAGCAAATGTTGAATGTTATAATCAGCTAGCTTTGAACGTACTGAAAGAAGAAGTTAGGATCACAAAGTTGATGCATGACATGTACTATTGTAGAATTTTGAAAGTTGATCATGATGTTTTCTTTGTGTTGGCATGTAAGGAAATATTTCATCAATATGATACTCTTTTTGTAGCAACTAATGGAACTAATTCACATTCTTTTGTATAAATTCTCATTGTTGTTAGCTCTGTGAAGATTTGTTTGACCAAAATATGAAACGCATCAAGGCCGAAGTTATCCTGTTCCTGTCCAAAGTCTTATTTTCATGCTGCTTAAGTGTTTCTTCTTTCTTTCTTTCTTTTTTCTTTTTTCTTTTTAGATTTTAATCTCATGTTGCTTGAAGCCTTTAGGCTAAGCAATGATGGTGTTGATGATTTCTTGTTTCAGGTAACAAACACACCATGGGGTGAAAGAGTAACATTTGTTTTCAATCCAAATTCTGATTTAGTGGCAAAGTCCTTACACGTTAGTCCCTTTATGGTATGTCTCAGAAATTAGTTTGCTCTTGCATTTTTTAGTGACTTGCTTTTCCTCATGCCTTATAGCACCATCTGATAACCAGATGTGAGGTGAACTTTTTTTTTTCCTAAATAATTTTGGCATTGAATTGATGTACTTCTTTGTGTGAATGTTTGATGTGTCCATTCTTTTGGATTCCTCTCTCGTGAGATAAATACTGCAATATATAGGGTGCATTCTATGATAAACTGTTGTCCAGTTGGTGCTTTCTACAGAAACATCTTGTCTTCTAGTTCTTAGTTGTTTCTCTGCATGGACAAATGAGAGAGAAAAGTTCATTCCTTTTTTTCCTATGTTATTTCTAAGAATCTATAGCATTGGACTATAAATGCAAAAATGAAATGGGACAACTATCTGACATTGATGCCTGATCATTCATAGGCAGTGATTGGAATCTTGATATTCTCTTCGTGAATGGCCAATCAGTTAATAAGCTTCTTTTTTCCATTTTGCAACTCTTCACGCTATTTATACAGTTTGTCAGAAGGTGTTTAAGATCACCTTTTGCACCCAACCTGAATCTTATATGCTGGAAATTTTCTTTTGGCAAATGGTTGATCAGTTGATGGCTACTTTTCTTTTTCCTTTTTCTTCACACTGTCATGCAATTGAGTGAGAAGGCATTTGAAACATAGCCTTTTGCAACCAGCATAAATATATCATGCTGGAAATGATTGGTATAAATGTAATACTGAAGCTTTGTATATCTAATTTGGAACAATTTACTAAATTTTGTGCACGTTTTTGGAAAATTGGAAGCATTTATGTTCTTTGAGAATTTCAACTTGGAATTTGTGAGCCTTCAACGAGGCCATTGTTTTTGTATGTCATCTTGAACATTGTCTTAATTAGCCAAAGTTCTGCTAAGATCTGAAGTAATTCCATTTAAAGGTAATATCTATCTTGGTGCTACCTATAACAACATCTGAAAGAATATGGGTGTCCAGGTATAACCTATTATGAGGACAGTCTTCTTCAATTCAGGCATGCCCATAGATGTAATGAAGCCTCTAGGCTTAAAAATTCACCAAGTACGGTAGAATAACAGACTTGCAACCATGATTAAGGATACAAGAAATAGAAATAGAAATATTAAGGTGTGCTGGAAAGTTGGCATCTCGCTGTCTTCCGACTGAAGATGAAAAAGGAAAAAAGTTGGCATCTGAATCTGTATTTTACTATGTTCTAAAACTTGATGGGTTAGGGGAAGCAAGGATGTTTTACAGGGAATACTTCCTGACATAGATTTTCAACCTAAATAATGACATGATGCTGATACTTTGGCTGAATATTTTATTGTACTTTTTTTTTCCCAAAAAAAAAAAAAAATCAGAGATACTTTTGCTTTAGTTTATAGTGATCAATCTTAATGTGCTTTGATTATCTAAACTTTTAATATGGAAAGATTTTTTTCTTTCTTTGAGTAGTCATTTGGGAAACAATTGCAGGATATGCTTGGGAATTGGAACATGAGAGCAAATGCTCCTGGAGATAATCTGTATGTGACAATCTCAGTTCAACACCCCAAGCTTGGTGACTATTTTACGGCTGTCTTGAAAGCAAAAATAGTTCCCTCATCATTAGTTTCTGATCATGCTATGTTCTTCTGGTTGATGCCTCACAAGGTTGCAGTGTGGATCTACTGGCATGTAAGTAGAATTGGGAGCTCTTTAGAACTTAGTTTCAGTAGTATTTATTCAAATTAATTCAACAAGCTTTCATTACAACTACTTGGGCTGGTACCATGAATCCTTTTCACCTTAATTTGGTTTTTCTTCACCTTGAGAGTATGATATTTGAAATTCAGAAAACTAACTTGTCATCATGGCTCAGGATTTTCATTTCTTTCCCCCTTTTTCAAATTTGGGAAAGAGGCAAGCAACTGGAAAGTTATTTTTGGCTATATAAAGTAACTCATGCACCCACACACATAAGCAGGATCTAACCACAGACAGAAGCCACCAACTATGTGGGAATTCCAGTTGGGCTGTCTGCCCATTGGCGCTAGTCATAGTGAATGAGTGAATAATAGTCTAATAAAAATTTGAAAATGTAATACTAGATGATGTTATAGAAGGGTGGAGTTTTTTTTCAGGGTGCTTTGGGATAAATGACATTACAAATGCACTGTACATATTATTATAGGGTAAATTACATTTTCCCCACTTATGCTGTAAGAGGAGTTTGGTTGCTACCCTATGGTTTAAAAGATGGGGTACTTGCCTACCTGAGGTTCACACTATTAGTATCTGTCAAACTATGCCATTAAAACGTGCATGAGCAAATAATATGCTTTGTTTAAAAGTGGCATTATAGCCACCTGTGGTTTATAAAGTGATACTTTATCCACCTGTGACTTATAGAAATAGGACTTACTCACTTGTATTGTACATAGCTGTTAGATGCACGGTAATATTTAACAGCAGAATCTAATGGATGCTAATAGATTGTACCATATATTCATAAAGTGTTACTTTCTAAACCCCAAGTTGAAAAACCAAATTCACTTCATATCAAAAGCAAGCAAACCGTTTCCTGATAATTTATAATATCTGAAATCCTGTCATGTCTTCTAGAGCATTCTGTTAATGATGATAAATTGATTGTCTAACTGCAATGATTGGAAACCTTTAGGGCTTCCAATTGGCAGATCTTTTTGTTTAATTTGAGTTATATAAGGGTAGATTGATCTCAAAACTTGTATCAAAGCATAATGTTGAAAACCCATATAAAACAGTCTAATTTAAATAATAATAAAAAATGTGTATGTGTGCACGCGTGTGTAGGTTTTTCTGTGTAGTATATGGTGACCATATGGCAAATCTTAAAGGGTGGTGTCAGACCAAGTAAAAACAGGGTGGCGAATGCTCACTTTGAACTTATGCAAGCTTAGACAGAATAATTGAAATTTAAATTTGCATTCTTGATGAAGTTAGCTGAAATTAGCAGCTTTATTTGAATTCCCAGTTTCCCACAAACCGGCCCTACCTTATGCCGCTAGATGATCAAAGGCTAACTCATGCTCCTTGATTGAATTTAGCTGTTGTTTCTAACTTCACTAAGTGGCTTCTCACAATATCGATATTTGTTTTACAAATGTTCATACTTCATATGCAAACTTGTCAATTCTGTTCCATTTTAGCCGGAATGGCTGAAATATTTTGTTTGAGAGAGTGAGAGAGAGAAGTCAACTGACATGATTATTGGTCTCAAGGATCATCATGAGAATTTTTTGTCAATCACCATTGGTTGGTGGTTTGTTGTCAGTCAACTGACCTGGTTTTCAGGCTCAAAACCACACTTACAGTTTGTTGAGAGCCGTATGTTTCAATGATGGAATTGCTTCATCTCTATAGATAAATGAGAATGTTGTTTAGTCTGAGTTATTTAGCTAAGCTTAGACCTTTTTCTTTATCTTGAATACTTTTCCCCATTTTACATTATTTAGTTTATAAATGGTGTAAAACTTGCCCCATGTCTAAGAAACTCATTATTACATAACAAGTTTTATACAAAATACATATATGATATATCACAGCTGAAAAGAAAAAGAGTTCACCAAGCAATATCTTAGCTGAAAAGAAAAAGAGATAGACAGGTTTGGTGAAAATTTTGAAGGATGAAAACTGCTTCTTGCAATCATGTCATGTATAAGGTCGATCCTAATGTCAATATTTACAGTGATACCCAATGAAATTAGACATTTATTGTCAGTTAATTGTGGTTCTTTTGTTCATATGTATTATTGGCATTCTTGAAACAATCAAATTGATTCATAGAAAACTGCAACTTTTAGTTCATGATAAGTATAAACACAGTTCTAATTAGGTTTTAGAGATGTGTGTGCTTGATTAAAGATGCCTCAGCTAGTTGAACATGACCCTTGTGTGGTTATTTGCGTGTTTAGCTTAGTGTGTTCTTTCCTTGTTTATTTTTTCCCCAACAGTACATAGAATAAGACAACAAAATAAACCATGGAAATAAAGCTATGCTATGAAAATTCTTCATAAATTCCGAACTTGGGCTATTTGACTTTGAGTTATGATAAGAGGTTGATTACATGAATGGTTGTTGACCATTTAAAACATACACTGTCTTGCCTTCTCATCCTTTTGTAAACTCATATTGGATAAAATTCCAAGATAAGATTGCTTTGAATTTACTTTTCATTCTCCTAAATCCATGTTTTTTCTACAGGCTTTGAAGCTGTGGTGGAAAAATGTATCATACATCCAACACCCTACATATACTAACCCAGCATATAGGGAGGAAGCTTCAATACGTGACCACAAAATTCAATGCTGTCCGATGATTGGATCAGACAAAGACAAACACCTGCAATTCGAAGGAAGCGATCAAGGGTATTTCCTAGACAGGAGTTGTGAGATTCGTCAGTTCACATGGAGAAAGGCTAAGTGGCCCTGGTATTGAATACAGGGGGAAAGAATTTGTGTTGTCATTTATAGGTATACAGTAGAAAGCAATAAATTTGAAAGAAGAAATCATTGGTGGTTAATAATTATTTCAAAGAAACCATCACACTTCACACTCAATTCATGTGATGATTTCGACTCGTGTGAATTGAGTTCAATCATAAATGGTTAAATGGAAAATCTTTAAGTCGTATTTAAAAAAGTCATTATCAATCGAACATCTTATTCTCTATTGCCTCTTGTTAATTGTTATTCCCCTCCTCCCTTTTTCTGGTCAATGTTGTCAGACTGATAAAGTTTATTACATCTGAAAAAAAGAAAAAAGAAAAAAAGAAAACATGGGTTAGCACTTGGCAGTGGCAAATGAATTAGTTTGATTGCAACTTATAAAATAGCACAGAATTCAAATGAATCAAATAAAAGGAACTCTTTAGCACTTACCACACGAATGAAGAGAAAACTAAGGCTGCTGCTTGCTAAGCGGTGCAGAATGCACATTTTTCTTTTTGGCTAAAAGCACACAATAAATTCATTTATGAGAAAGTCTTAATTTTAGTATGGCTGTTGTGGGCCCCTACATTGTTTTGTTGAAAGGTCAAAGCTTTGTTTTGAGGTGCTGATTTGGATGATTGGGAGAGTAGATCAATAACCCTCCATTTACTAATTTTCACTCTCAAATCTCAATCAAGCCTAAGATTAGCATGACTTTGCCATTTCATGTTGGAACGGTTGCAACCCAAAATTGTTAAACACACACACCCTATAAATACACATGTTCATTCGAAAAAATTATCTTGTGAAAATTATACTAAGTTATCTATGTAACAATGCAATGAGTGAATGTCATGTGATTCACTTTTATACTACTTTATTAGAGCTTGTTTTGCCAAAGTTTTACATGGTATTTACTTATTAGGTTGTTACATAGATGATTTAGTATAACTATTGCAAGAAATATTCTAATTCATTTGCTTTAAGATGTATAGTCCATTTTATAATAAAGATTTGGTAATTAAAAATCTACATATAAATGTAGTGCTACCTCATTTAAAATTTAGTTATAATTTTTTATTGGGCTAATGATAATTTATCTCCTTTGAATTGGCCCTTTCACAATTAATTCATAAACTTCAAATCACCATATTTTACTCTCTAAGGTTTGAACTAAAATTAAAATTTTACTTTTTTTAATTAACAAATTTCGTATTTTGTGTTGTGACTTAATTATAGCTTAATAAATTTTCTCGATTTCAAGACAAATGAGTGGAAGACAAGATCTTCGCAAGGCTCATTACGTTTGTATAAAAAAAAAAAAAAAACAAAAAAAAAAAAAAAAGAGGCTTTTGGCTGAAATTATTTGAGCAAAATCATTTCGGAGTTTCTAACTTATATGTTAGCACTTAGCAGATTATGATACGATTTGCTCAACAAACAAAAGATTACAAAATGATTTGCCAGCTTATAATCTAATGAATTAATGTTGCAATCTCATTAGGTATACCTCGCGTGTATGTGTGTAGGTATATAATTCCTCCATTTATTTATGGGTGTGCCATGTGCAACTCATGGGTCACACATCAATTTGTATGTTACACATGCATAGTCTCTATATATATCTCCTTATAAGTACCCTCCAACTTATAATATATCAAATTAATTGATAAAAGATCAACAATTATTCCATGTATGAAGTGTTTAAATTTCAAAAGTTTTGCAGTTGAAAATTATACATGAAACAGAAGTTTTTGATAGGGAGATTTCAAAATATTACTCCTATAAAAAGTTAATAAATGGTATAAAAAATATTGTTTTCTTCAATTTGTAAATTTTTTTATTTTTTGAAATTCATAATAATAAGGCTTTAAATAATAGAAGCACTTCATATGATCTTATAAGGTTATATTGACCAGTTTATGTATGACCTTAACCACCAAAGAAAAGATGAGAAAAAGTCGAGATGACAATTTTCCTCTAACCCAACATACAACTTCCATGTAGGAGTGTTCAAGTATGGCTATAAATAAATTAAGCAGTTTATGAATAAGTTAAGTTTAGCTCAAGAAAAAACTTGTTTATATTCATTTATTTAGCAGGAGAGGAATCAATGAAAAGTTTATAAGAATAAGTCCCAAAAAAAAAAAAAAAAAAAAAACCTCCTAAGGTAGCTTGGGCCCTTATAAAGCCAATCTCCAACTCCCACTTTATCAATGTTGAACAAAGCCCACAAAGGACCTTTTAAAGGTTTTTCTTCTTCTTCATTTTATAAAGTAATTAAGGAGAAAGAGAGGAGTAAATGAGAACTTTATATGCGTAAGCCCCTAGTTCACCCCAAAATGAGTACTTAACTCTCAAAATATCTTATAAAGCCTACTTCCAAGCTCTTAGGAATATGGGACAAACCCACAATTATTGTGCATACAAACAATCACTAATTGAAGAAATTGTAACTAATAAAACGGAACCTGCTTTCTATCCTACGAGCTAGCCAGTAGAGTTAGCTTGAGGGCCTGTTAAAAGTTAAGTTTGTAAGAGCATTAGCATTGGAGAATGTTAATGTTGGAAATAGATGTGAACGCAGCGGAAAAATAAGTTTAAAACGGATCTACATCATTTGATATTGATAACACGTACTAAGTAAATTTCAGAATTTGAGAACAAGAGATCGTACCTTGAAGCGGTGAATTTCAAAACAAAGATTGAAGCACTTGGGACTACTTTTAATGTTCACTCCAATTCCACTAACACCCAAGATGTGTGGTCTCTCAATTGGTAACAAAGGGATGACTAGTGAGTGACAAAAACTCACATGCACACTATTTCACAATGATGTTTCTTGCATGTGAAAATCTGAATGTTTTTCCCTTTGTATCTAACCAATTTATCTAATTGGGCTGGCCTTTTGGGCCTTACCAATTGGGCTTAAGTGTGTGGCTTGGAGTGGGACCAATAAGACACTAGCTCCAATGGGCCTTGGGCTTTTCTATCAACTCTTGACAAGTCCAAAATTACCATTAGCTATATTTAATACCACTATATAAATATAGTTGCACTCTAGGTCATATCTATAAATTATATCCCAAGACTTTATTATACATGCAACTCCTTCATAAAATATTCGTAGTAGTACAAAGTCATTAATGTAGACTGCCAATTTGTAAATTACTACATCTTAATCCTTAAGTACCCGATTTAATCATTTAAGTTATTCATCATATATTTATGAAAACTAATTTCATAAATATATACTTTAGTAACTACTTACTAAAGTGGTTAGGCCTAACTCTCTGAATAACAAACCCATTAAACTTATTTCAAGGGAATATTTTATATCTCTGTTAAGAGACTATGAATTCCATCTTGAGAATATATGTTCCATCAACACTAAATGTGGCTGCCCAATATACTGAAGTTTTGACCGTTACTTTAGATCTCACTCTTGATATATCAAAGCAACCTACACCTTATGATCAGGTCCATTATTTTCTCAGGATTAAGAGTTCATGTAAATGTAAGTCTTGAGATTTATTATTCATTTGACAGTCTTCAGGAGAATAATAAATCTCACAGCGGTCCAGTTCAATATGTCTTAAAACATATTAACACATCAACTAGAAGTCTCCACTTCCATGATCAAGACAAATCATCGTAGTTGATATGTTATAATCTTCGCAGATGAAATGCCCAATTTTATCACCGACTACGAACTATAATTCTGAGTTTACAAAAAACTTGTGATTTATATCTTTTGTGAATCTTCACATAAATCATATACTATGCATCTCATGGACTATGTGATAATGTCCGAATATTCATGTTACCATTATTTCAGATAATAATAAAACAAATTTATTAAACGTAATATTAAGTCATACATAATGTCAAACACAATGTCACACTTAATATCATATATGACATCATACAAAAGGATTTAAGGGCACTAATCCTAACAATCTCCTACTTGCCCTAAAGACTATTGTGCACTAAACTAACTCTCATTCTTTCCAAATGCGACTCAAAAATCCTTTGAGGCAAGGCTTTAGTAAATGGATCTGCCAGATTGTTTGCACTTTCAATCTTTGCTACCACCACATCTCCACGAGCAACAATATCTCGAATGATATGGTACTTCCTCTCAATGTGCTTTTCTTTCTTGTGATTTCTTGGATCTTTAGGTTGTGCAACTGCTCCACTGTTATCACAAAATAATGTGATTGGAACTTGCTCCATTCTTATTACACCAAAGTCAGAAAGGAACTTTTTGAGCCATACAGCTTCCTTTGCTGCTTCACAAGCAGCAACATATTCTGCCTCCATGGTAGAGTCTGTAATACAAGATTGCTTAATACTTCGCCAACTAATGGCTCCACCTCCCAAGGTGAAAACACATCCTGAAGTGGATTTTCTGAAATCTAGATCAGATTGAAAATCTGAATCTGTATAGCCAATAAGTATCAAATCCTCACTTCGGTAAACAAGCATATAATCTCTCGTTCTCTGTAGATACTTGAGAATATGCTTTATAGCTTGCCAATGTTTTGGTCCTAGATTTGATTGATATCGACTGACCATGCCAACTGAATAACAGATATCTGGTCTAGTACAAAGCATGGCATACATGAGACTTCCCACTATAGAAGCATAAGGAACTTGTCTCATCATGTTTTCTTCCTCTTGAGTCTTAGGCCTTTGGTCATTAGACAGAAGAACTCCATGTCTGAAAGGAAGCAATCCTTTCTTGGAGTTTTGCATGCTAAACCGTTTTAGAACCTTATCTATATATCCAGCTTGTGATAAGCCTAACATTTTATTCTTGCGATCTCGCCAAAGCTTGATCCCTAGAATAAAGTTAGCCTCACCCAAGTCCTTCATATCAAATTGGCTTGACAACCAAACCTTTACCGATGACATTACCTCTACATCATTTCCAATGAGTATAATATCATCAACATAAACCACTAGGAACATTACTACTTTATCTTGATGTCTTTTGTACACACATGGTTCATCAAGATTTTGTTCAAAACCAAATGTCTTGATTGCTTGATCAAATCTGATGTTCCATGACCTAGATTCTTGCTTAAGTCCATAAATGGACCTTTTCAACTTGCATACCATATGCTCTTGGTTCTTAGCTATGAAACTTTTTGGTTGCATCATATAAATTTCCTCTTCAAGATTGCCATTCAGAAATGCAGTCTTGACATCCATTTTCCAAATCTCATAATCATAATAAGCAGCAATGGATAAGAGAATTCTGATAGATTTAAGCATTGCTACTGGAGAAAAGGTTTCATCATAATCAATACCTTCTTTTTATGTATACCCTTTCACCACTAGCCTTGCTTTAAAGGTTTCAACCTTTTCATCTATCCCTCTCTTCCTCTTGTAAACCCATTTGCAACCAATAGGTTTAATGCGGTTAGACGCCTCTACAAGATCCCAAACTTGATTGGAATACATGGAATCTAATTCAGATTTCATAGCTGGGACCCAATGATGTGCATCTATATCATTCATTACCTCTTTATAGGTATAGGGATCCGATTCAGCCTTTTTAGAGATAGCTTCATAAGTTTCTCCTAAACCTATGAATCTTATAGGAGGCCGAACAATTCTCTCACTACGACGAGGCACCTGAGTACTAGACATGTCATGAGTAGTATCTTGTGGTGTATCTAATACAGCCACATCATCCCTAGTTTCATCCATTGGTTGTTCATTTACAGGTTCATTCATTTCAAACAACACAACTCTACTTCTAGGAGTAAAATTATTCATATAGTCATTTTCCAAGAATTTAGTATTTGTACTAACAAAAACTTTGTTATCTTTACGACTATAGAATAAATAACCCCTAGTTTCTTTTGGATAACTTACAAGCAAACACACTTCTAATTTTGGTTCCAATTTATTAGGCTTCCCTTTTAACACATGTGCAGGACAACACCAAATGTGGAAATATTTCATACTAGGCTTACGCCCACTCCACAATTCCATGGGTGTTTTGGGAACAGATTTTGATAGGACTAAATTCAAAAGATGTATTGCTGTATTTAAGGCATAACCCCAAAAAGAAATCGGTAAAGTTGAGTAACTCATCATGGACCGAACCATTTCTAAAAGAGTCCTATTCCTTCTTTCTACTACACCATTCTGTTGAGGAGTTCCAGGTGCAGCCAATTGAGATACAATCCCATTTTGAGTTAAGTAATCCTTGAAAACCCCAAGAAGGTATTCACCACCACGATCAGATCGAATGGCTTTTATGCGTTTACCCAATTGATTCTCTACTTCAGCCCTAAACTCTTTGAACTTTTCAAAGGCTTCGAACTTTCGTCTCATTAGGTACACATAACCATATCTTGAGTAATCATCGGTAAAAGTGATGAAATACTCATAACCTCCTTTTGCTTGGATTGACATAGGACCACATACATTAGAATGCACTAGCTCTAGCAAATCTTGAGCTCTTCTACCTTTTGCTTTAAAAGATCGTTTGGTCATTTTACCTTCCAAACAAGATTCACAAACTGGAAATTCATCAAAATCCATGGGCTCTAAGAGTCCATCTTTGATAAGTCTTTGAATCCTATTTGAATTAATATGACTCAAACGCAAATGCCAAAGATATGCAACACTAGTAGAATGAAACTTTCTCTTTAATGATTTTACATGAGAGTTATTATCTAATTCAGAATTATATAATTCATGCTTATCAGGAGGTAAAATATAAAGACCATCCACAATATTGCTAGAACAGATAAACACTTTATCCTTCTTTATTACAACATTGTCTTTCAGGATAACACAATATCCATGTTTACCTAAGTAAGTAGCAGAAATTAAATTCCTACGAATATTAGGTACATACAAATAGTCTTCTAATATTAAAACTCTAGATTCAAAACATAAATTACAAATACCAACAGCTACAACTAGAATCTTACTCCCATCAGCCAAAGTAAGAAACAACTCCCTTTCTTTAAGCTTTCTGGACTCTTAGAACTCCTGCAAGGAATTGCAGATATGATTAGTACAACCTGAATCCACACACCAGGAATCCGTGGGATTCTGTACCAAACATATTTCAAAAAGGAATGTATCAATCATACCTTTGTTCTTGGCAGCCTTGAATATTGGACAATTTCTCTTCCAATGCCCTTTCTCACCACAATGGAAACACTTTCTTTTGATCTTCTTTCCTTTATCAGCAACCCCTAAGGCAATTTGTTTACCCTCTTGCTTGGTGAAGTCCTTCTTCTTCTTCTTCTTCTTCTTACCCTTGCCTTTTGGCTTAGGTTGAGAAATAGAAGTTTCACCAACATTGGCTTCAACATTGGAAGTGCCAAGAATGCCTTCTGCCACTACCAATTCATTCATTAATTCAAACAAAGTATAAATCTTTTTGTTCATATTATAGTTAAGTTTGAATTCCTTGAATGATTCTGGTAGTGACTGAAGTATCATATCCACTTGGGATTCTCCATCAATATCGGCACCTAAAACTTCCAATGTATTTAGATTAGAGATCATTGTTAGACAATGCTCCCTCACTGAAGTACCTTTAGCCATTCTGGTATTATAAATTTGCCTCATGGTCTCTTACCTTGCAGAACGACCTTACTTACCAAACATCTCCTTCAGATTTAGCATGATGTCTGAAGCTAGTTCTACATCCTGCATTTAATGCTGTAGAACATTTGAGATAGATGCTAGGATGTAGCACTTGGCCATCTCATTAGATTTCTGCCAACGATCATATCGTTGTTTTTCCTCAGAAGGAGCATCTAATGAAGGAAAGCTAGGACATGGTTTAGTAAGAACATACTTATGCTCTTCAGCAGTAAGAACAATGTTCAAATTTCTTTTCCAGTCAACATAGTTGGATTCAAATGATGCCATGTTCTAAATCTGAAAACAATAAACATGAATATAATCAATAAATTGGACATTATCTATTTAGCATATAAACATATAGTATGGAACCTTAATAAAACCAAAATATAATATATGCAATGACAATCCAATCCCGCAATTAATATTCTTCGGAAGCGAGGTCATACCAATCACTATGATTAGGTGATAAAATTTCTCATTATTAATGCTATCATGGTAACTCTTACCAAAAAAAAAAATTTGTCGTTTTCCCTTCAGCCTCTAAGTAATAATGACATAGCTCCGAAGGGAGGTTAACATTACACTTAGTCTAGTATATACCATTGCCTAGAATCAATGTGAATCACTAAGTAACTCCACAGAAGCGTGGTCTCTAAGTAATAATGACATAGCTCTGAAGGGAGGTTAACATTACACTTAGTCTAGTGTATACCATTGCCTAGAATCAATGTGAATCACTAAGTAACTCCACAGAAGCGTGGTCGTTCTCAATGATAAAACACATTTCATCTATCTTTAAGAAGTTTAACTTGTAGTCCCATGAATCAAACACCCTCCGAAGGGAGCAAGGCATATACGCCAAGGAAAAGTGCTTAATCACACTACTTTAAACCGATAATGGAGGCCGTGAGATGCAACCCTTGTATTTCTCTCCCACTAGATGTTTTATATAAAAGGTTTTTAATTATAAAGTATGCATAATCTAATTACACATAGTCTTAGTACTTTTACATGTGAAAACACTTAGAAAAATTTCTAATTTTATTTCTTTCAATCGATCGAATGTGTCCCTCAATTGATCGAAAAAATTAAAATATTCGAACTTGACCTTCTGACTTGTTCGATTGATACTCGATTGACTTTCGATCAATCGAAAAATAGATTTGATCGATCGACCAGCAATCGAAAATCAATCTATCTAAAAAATTTGATCACTGTCTCACTCGATCGATCGAAAGTGATTTTTGATCGATCGAAAATCGTGAAACTCAAATTTCCAAAAATTTTCTAAGGCAGTTTTCTTCATGTTTTCACGAACAAACAACTTTCAAACGAACATGATGGTCAGAGAATGATATCAAAACTGAAATTCATTGATGCTAAAGTCTTAAAGATCAATTAAACATACTTAAATTCAAATTTAATCAACATCATAATATCAATTTCAATTTTTATCAAATCATAGTTTCAATAACACGCAAAAAATTAAAACATAATCTTCTAACAATATGAAACTATCATCTCCAATTCTAAAACTCACAAAACATGTTAAACAATACGAAATTGAAGACCGCTCTGATACCATTTGTTGGAAATAGATGTGAACGCAGGGGAAAAATAAGTTTAAAACGGATCTACATCATTCAATATTGATAACATGTACTAAGTAAATTTCAGAATTTGAAAACAAGAGATCATACCTTGAAGCGGTGAATTTCAAAACAAAGATTGAAGCACTTGAGACTACTTTTAATCTTCACTCCAATTCCACTAACGCCCAAGATGTGTGGTCTCTCAATTGGTAACAAAGGGATGACTAGTGAGTGACAAAAACTCATATGCACACCATTTCACAATGATGTTTCTTGTATATGAAAATCTAAACGTTTTTCCCTTTCTATCTAACCAATTTATCTAATTGGGCTGGCCTTTTGGGCTTTACCAATTGGGCTTAAGTGTGTGGCTTGGAGTGAGACCAAAAGAGACCAATAAGACACTAGCTCCAATGAGCCTTGGGCTTTTTTGTCAACTCTTGACAAGTCCAAAGTTATCATTACCTATATTTAATACCACTATATAAATATAGTTGCACTCTATGTCTTATCTATAAATTATATCCCAAGACTTTATTATGCATGCAACCCCTTCATAAAATATTCGTAGTAGTACAAAGTCATTAATGTAGACTACCAATTTGTAAATTACTACATCTTGATCCTTGACTACCCAGTTTAATCTTTTAAGTTATTCATCATATATTTATGAAAACTAATTTCATAAATATATACTTTAGTAACTACTTACTAAAGTGGTTAGGCCTAACTCTCTGAATAACAAACTCATTAAACTTATCTCAAGGGAATATTTTATATCTCCGTTAAGAGACTATGAATTCCATCTTGAGAATATATGTTCCATTAACACTAAATGTGGCTGTCCAATATACTGAGGTTTTGACCGTTACTTTAGATCTCACTCCTGATATATCAAAGCAACCTACATCTTATGATCAGGTCCATTATTCTCTCAAGATTAAGAGTTCATGCAAATGTAAGTCGTGAGATTTATTATTCATTTGACAGTCTTTAGGAGAATAATAAATTTTACAGCGGTCCAGTTCAATATGTCTTAACTCTTAAAACATATTAACACATCAACTAGAAGTCTCCACTTCCATAATCAAGACAAATCATCATAGTTGATATGCTATAGTCTTCGCAGATGAAATGCCCAATTTCATCACCGACTACGAACTATAATTCTGAGTTTACAAAGAACTTATGATTTATATCTTCTGTAAATCTTCACATAAATCACATACTATGCATCTTATGGATTATGTGATAATGTCCGAATATTCATGTTACCATTATTTCAGATAATAATAAAACAAATTTATTAAACATAATATTAAGTCATACATAATGTCAAACACAATGTCACACTTAATATCATACATGACATCATACAAAAGAATTTAAGGGCACTAATCCTAACAGTTAATGCCAAATTTAAAGGAAATTTGACATTTTATGCCTCAAAAACTCTTGCATCAGGGAATTGTAAACAGCAGTATTGCAAATTTTTTTGCAATACTGCTACAGTACAATTTTAAACATAGAATTGCATTGTTCATAGTATTGCAAAAAAAAAAAAAAAACTTCTTTTTGTCCCGAAATTTCTCTCTCATCCCTCTCATTTTTTCTGTTCTCTTTTCTCTCTTTCTTCTCTGTTTCTCCATCTACTGTCTCATCTCTGTAGCTTCATCGCTGAAATTTCTCACCCATCTCTAAAATTTCTCACCCATCTCACACGACCTCTCTCTCATCTCTCATTGCATGGCCTCTCTCTCATTGCGCCGGTGCTGGATTTTGGATTTTTAAGGTTGGAGGTTGGAACAGCGTGGATCGGCGAGCTAGGTTTGGATCGTTGGGCTGGGATCGGTTGATGGTAGGTTTGGATTGGTTGATTGGTGGGCTTGAAATGGTGGATCTATTGATCGGTGGGTGGATCGTTTGGGTTGATCATCGGTAGCTCCGATGGTGGCTCCGGTGATGATTTTTGGGTATTTTCATCAACCTGGGTTTCAAATCGGCGGTGTGGGTTTGTTGATCAGTGGCTTGGGTTTGTTGATTGGTAGCTTGGGTGGTGGGTATGGTGGTTGTTGTTGGCTCCAACTAGTTTGATGGTTTGTGTGTGTGTGTGTGTGGCTCTGTTGATGGTTTGTGTTTGTGTGTGTGTGTGACTTTGTTGATGGTTTGATGGTTTGTGTTTGTGTGTGTGTGGTAATGGGTTTGGATAGGTTGATCGGTGTATCATGGGTCTGTGTGTGTGTTTAGTTGTGTGTGTTGAACTGGTGCTATGGGTCTCTGTGTGTGTGTTTGGCTGTGTGTGTTGAACCGGTGCTAGAGGTTGAGGGAGAGAGAGGAAAAAAATTGGCTGTTGAAAAGCTCAGGAAAATGTGACGGTTAGAAAGAAATAATAAAGAATGAATAAAAAATAATATTTTAATAAAAATAGAGTTTTGGAATGTGAAAGTATTGTAAAATGATATGGTATAATGATAAAGTAACTTTTTAGAATGGTAAAATAGAGTAGAATTGACATTCTCCATGGCTAATGCCCTAATGGAATGAAGCAATTAAAAAATGGATAAGAACTGGTTTGTGTGTATGGCTGGGAAAAAAGCATACCACATTTGTGGGGTATTTAAAGTACTTTCTTAGTGGGTTGGTAATCAGTACCCAATTAAAGGGGAGAAATGGTTAGGATGACATCCCTTTAAGTTAGTTGAGACTTGTGAGGACTAACTCCCAGAGTCCTAGGGTACTTGCTCATTGCCACACCATACACTTTTTGCGAAGTGGATATGTTGGTGACCGCTCACAACGTGATGCCTATGGTATTGGCTTGGATTGCTTGGAGTGGTGCCCTTATTCAGTTATTTGAGACCCCGTTCTATTGTTCCCCTAGGGGTTTGTACATTCAGTTGTTATTCAGGCAGCTAGTTAGCTTGTTCCTTTTTTTTTTTTTCGTTTTTTTTTTTTTTTTTTTTTTTTTTTTTTTTTTGAGAAACTACTTAGCTTGTTCCTAGGCCGACTTCCACCTCCATTTTTGCTTTAAGAGCATTAACTTCAGTTGTACTAAAAAAATTCTATTTTAACATATTATTTTAAAATACATTTTACATCACATCTCTCATTTTACCACATCACCTGCTAAAAAAATTCATACATTTTGCACTATTGGCATGTCTAGTATTAAAAAATTAAATAAAATGCTGACATGCATGTCTAAATTTTAATGGCCACATTAATGTTAGATGGCAACCAAAAAAGGGAAAAAAAAAAGGCCACGTCAGCTCCATAAATGAAATTTTCATATTTTGCCAATTTTTTCCTTTTTATTTTTTTATTTTTAGAAACCCACAATTTCATAAAACCACATCTGAATCATTTTTCTTCTTTTTCCTTTATCTATCTCTAAAGCTTCCATCTCTCTCTCTCTCTCTCCCTCTCACTCAACAGTTCCATCACCCCCACAATAATCATCACCGTAGAGCTCAAGTACAAATAGCAGTGCTTTAGCTCTCATTTCACTCTCTCTTGGTCTCTATTTCTATTTCTAAGATTGGTTTCTCCTCTCTGACCTCAAACCATGTCAAGATTACCATGAGAGTGGCTTTTACTTGTTTTTCCCTCTCTTTATCCCACTCTCTCTCGAAACCGCTGCCATAAGCCACAATCTCCCTTTCTAGATCAGACCTCTCTCTAAACTTATTGCTTCGGTGCGTAGGGTCAGGGGTCAGCCCTAGACATTTTGGGGCCTCAAGTGAGAACTAAAATGGGGCGTTCTTCAACTCCACTTAAAATGAATAGTGCACTATCCTACTAATCCATGTCTTCAAAACAAACTTATCCATTTTTTTTAAAGAAAAATTATGACACTAGACTAAAAAAAAAGAAAAAAAAAAAAAACTCATCACACGTGCAAAGCGCATGTGATAAGGCTAGTATATATATTTTAGAGGAATTAATATTACTTTTTACTATAATAGATAAATTATATAGATTAATGAATATAATTTTTTTAATTATATGTATAAAAAAATAGTGTTTTAATATATTCAAAATAAGTGGTTAGATTTTTTTTTTAAAAGAACAAATTTGGTTATTCAGCAAATAAAACTACCATCCTAGTTCCTAGAACCTTCATTTCAAATCATTTTTCTCATTCCCAAGCTCCCACCCACGTGGCCACCTCTGCTCCTCAACTTTCCCATTGCATATATTCTCTTGCATATTTATTTATTACTTCTTTATAGTTTAGTATGTTTACAACGCTTCTTTCTTCTCAGTTCTTCAAACTATCAACTTTGTCTTCGTCTTCTTTCTTCTCAATTCTTCTTTCTTTAGAGGTTAAGGATGATATTTTTGAGATAATTGATTTTATTTAGACCAAATAATTTTTAGGTACCAATATTTTTGAGGATGTTCCAAATTTTTTGTTCTTTGATCACAAGGATGTATTAGATTTTTTAGAGTTTCATCTTAAACTAATTTTTGTTTTCCTTTCCACTACCCCTTCTTTTTCAAAATTTTGGGGTCCCCTTCCACTTGGGGGCCTTAGGCAGTGGCCTAATTGGCCTAGTGGAAGGGTCGGCCCTACGTAGGGTGTGTGTAGTCGGCTTGTGGGTCTCACCCACGAAATGGAAAGTCCAAAAGGTTGCAGATCAGTGGCGCATGGTTTGCAAGTGGTGGCGGTGTTGGGTTTCATTTTCTGGGTTTGGTTGTAGTTCCAAAAGGTTCTGTTGTTATTGGGTTGTACTTGTGTTTGCTTGTAATGTGTATGGTATTTGGCAATTTTTTGGATGGATGGTTCAAATTAATGTCGAGGATCTTGGGTTGAAGATGAAGTGCATGACCTAAAGAATGTTATCGTTGTGCCTTCTTCTTCTCCTTCTTGAGTGGTGTTGGTGAGCTAGAAATTGCAAGAAAGAAATTAAATTCAGTTTGGTTAGCAAGAAAAGAAAAAAAAAAAGAAAAAAAAAAGAAATACTCATTGGATAAAAAAAAAAAAAAAGTGTAAGAATATTAAAAGGATAATTAAAGAAAGGAAAAAATTGGTAAAGAAAATAAAATATCTTTAAAAGCTTATGTGGATTTTTTTTTGCCATCTAAGTGGTGAGGTGATCGCTAAAGTTTAGACACATCATCATCTCATTTAATCTTTTAATATTAACCATGCCAACAATGAAAATCGTTTGCCATGTATGCGTTTTCCGTTAGTAAGTTAATAGTAGGGACCAAATTAACTACAAATTGAAAATAACAAGAACTAAATTGACTACAAATTGAAAATAACAGGAATTAAATTAATTGCTACCAAATTAACTGTGACCCCAAAATATAAGAAACGAAATAGTATTTTCCATAGTTGTCATTATCGTACGATATGCAATACGTATCGTATCGTATCGTATACAAAAAGTTTCGTATTGTAAGAATGTATTGTAAGTGCTTATGAATTGTCCGATACATAGGTGCTTATCGTATGAATTATATTGTATCGGTGAATTATACGTATCGAACGATACATAGACATGTAGGTTTAAAATATTTTTTTTTTTTGGGTTAAAATTTGTGGTTTTATTTGATTTAAACAAGTTATTAGACTTTTTTTAACAAAAAAAATTATTGGGAAACTTAATTGGGTCTAAAATGGCAAGTCCATGAGGGGTTTTTTTTTTTTCTTACAAAATTTAGACTATACTCATAACACCTCGCTTTCATATTGACAAATATATTTTCTATACTATTAATAATCTATTAAATGAAAATATAATTATTTTTTTAATTATTATTACGAGTCTAAAAAACTAGAATGCCAAGGAAAAAAATACAAATAATAAATTATTAGAATTAAAAAAAAAAGTAAATGTTAATAATAATGAAGAAAATATCCATGAAAAAATAATTTTGCAAGATGTTAAACATGATGATAACATTGACTTAGATGGAATTGATTAGTTAAGACGAAAATATTATTATTTCGGTTCAATATCATGTATTCTAACTTCTGACTTTAATCAATTTGAACGTACATATTATATACAAAAGTTAATTTGGTTTATTTATTTAGTTTTGTTAAAATTCATTGCATAGTAATGATTATATTCATTAGTTGAATATATTTTAAATTTATAATGAATACACCTTATATATATATATATATATATATATATATATAAGGTGTATTCATTATGTAGGGGCTCCGTTTTCTGAAGGGCACCCCCGACAATGAATTTGTAGAGAGTGGGACGAAAGGGTTTGGCTCCGGCCGGCCTCTCGCCGGTCCTCCTTGAGCTTTTCCTTAGTTCTTCTTCATCTGGGGTGGCTCCTCGGCGGGCGTCCGAGGAGGCCCCCCCTTCATGAGGGGGCTCTTTGCCTTATATACGCCCTTTGACTTGATCCTGCCCTTACAGCTGTTGGCCATCCAGGCTACTGCTCCAGAACTCGTCCCATCAGACAGGTTCTTCACCATACTGTGGGTTGCGGCCTCCAAGGTTGCACTGTTCAGGGGTCTTGTCATCATTAATGTAGCCTGGAGGGTTTGGCAAATACATTAAGTGTGGATGTGACCACCCATTCTGGGTCTGCCCCCTACCCAGGATTAGATAGGGTATGCCGAGGAAGGGTGTGTCCTCGGCATGGGTCTGAGAAGGGCTAAAACCCTTTGGACGACTATCTGGGACAATTGTCCTCCTCGGCTTGGGCCTTGGGCCAACCTAAAGGTGGGCCGGGGATTCCGGGCCCACGGGCCCCACAATAGCCCCTCAAAACCCTACTGCACGTTTCCTCGGACGGGGAGGAGGGTTTTGAAAACCTCGGCCCTTATGTTCCGGAAGGCCTTCCGCTGGCTGGTCCTTCTTCAAGTGGCTGGACCGACACTCAGACCCTTCAGTAGGTAGTCAGTTTCTCCACAGGACTAGGTCCTTGGACCATGCAGCACCTTGGCTCCGTCGTAAATGGCTAGCTCCCCATAGGCTTGGGTCCGAGGACCATGCAAGACCTAGGTACAGTTGCTGCCTTCAAATTGAGTGGCTAGCTCCCCGTAGGCTTGGGTCCGAGGACCATGCAAGACCTAGGTACAGTTGCTGCCTTCAAAGTGAGTGGCTAGCTCCCTGTAGGCTTGGGTCCGAGGACCATGCAAGACCTAGGTACAATTGCTGCCCTCAATGGTAAGTGGCTAGCTCCCCATAGGCTTGAGTCCATAGACCATGCAAGACCTAGGTACAATTGCTGCCTTCAGAGTGAGTGGCTAGCTCCCCGTAGGCTTGGGTCCGAGGACCATGCAAGACCTAGGTACAATTGCTGCCCTCAATGGTAAGTGGCTAGCTCCCCATAGGCTTGAGTCCGTAGACCATGCAAGACCTAGGTACAGTTGCTGCCTTTAGAGTGAGTGACTAGCTCCCCGTAGGCTTGAGTCCGAGGACCATTCAAGACCTAAGTACAATTGCTGCCCTCAATGGTAAGTGGCTAGCTCCCCATAGGCTTGAGTCCATAGACCATGCAAGACCTAGGTACAATTGCTGCCTTTAGAGTGAGTGACTAGCTCCCCGTAGGCTTGGGTCCGAGGACCATGCAAGACCTAGGTACAATTGCCGCCCTCAATGGTAAGTGGCTAGCTCCCCATAGGCTTAAGTCCGTAGACCATGCAAGACCTAGGTACAATTGCTGCCTTCAGAGTGAGTGGCTAGCTCCCCGTAGGCTTGGGTCCGAGGACCATGCAAGACCTAGGTACAATTGCTGCCCTCAATGGTAAGTGGCTAGCTCCCCATAGGCTTGAGTCCGTAGACCATGCAAGACCTAGGTACAGTTGCTGCCTTCAGAGTGAGTGGCTAGCTCCCCGTAGGCTTGGGTCCGAGGACCATGCAAGACCTAGGTAGAATTGCTGCCCTCACGGTTTCGCATTCGTCCCCGAGTGTGAGGACACGGTGTTCACCTCTTTGGGCAACTCAGTCTCACGTCGGATAGAAGTCCCTTCCACTAACCCCTTATAAGCTTCTGGAGCAAGAGTTAGTGTACCACTACTACACAGTTGCCTTCAATAGGAGTTCGCCCTCGGATCCGAGAGCTTTGCTTTTAGTGTGAAGACGTCCACGGGTCGTTTTCTGGGAACTGTTTTTCCTCAGGTCGGATTGTGACCTCATTCGTGAAGTTGATCTCGCCTCTAGTTCGTGTTCCCCATCTTTTTGGTTTACGAGGCGTCGCTTGGCCTTCCGCGCTCCGCGTTTGACGCTTCGGTGCCCATAACGCGCCTTCATTAATACCCTCGTGAATTAACACGAATCAGGCGGTTGGCAATCCCTTTGGAATTGGGTGGGAATTAATTCCCTTTGACACTCCTCCCTTCGAATTCTGCGCGGCTCAACTCCCACCGGTTTTCACCTTCCATAAAAGGCGTTCTGGGGGGAATGTTTCTTCTCATTCCATGAATCTTCCATCACAAACAGAAACATATACTTTCACCTCCCTGAGCCCCTTTAACACCGCCGCCAGGATTGTGACCAAAGTTGGGGGATATGGGGTTAAGGGCCGCCGCGGCCGCAGCCCCCACTGGGCTTCCGGCGCGGCAGAGTTTAGGCGTAACACTGGCAGAGCCTTGTACGGTGGCCAGGAAGGACGTCGTTGAAGTACCTAACGTCTCTCCCCAGAGCGCACCTCCGACGAAGGAGACACGCGAACTCTCGTCATGGCTGGTGCCCGAGTATTACTGTCTCCGACGGTCAATGCTCGTGCAGTTTGGAGGGGGTCGAGGAAGCATCACGGGGGAGGGTGTTCCGGGGTCCCTGCGTCGGCTCCTCGCTTTGTTCAAGCTTCGGCTTCGAGGCGAGCCAGCCCCCAGCACCCCTTCCCGTGCTTTTACTGTCCAGTTCTCCCATTCTCTGGACGCCAGTAAAAGCACGGGTTGACACTTCCCTCATTCCTGATATTAATTCTTTGCGAGCCTCTTGCCCGGCTAGTTCTAGGATCGGTCCGCCTGGGCCTCTGATTGTAGGATTAGCTTGTAGGATTTCTTGTAAAACACGCCTGTCTGAGCCTCTGATTGTATTTGTAATTTTCTTTTATGAAATAATAAAGATTGTATTTGTAATCTTTTTTTTTGAAATAATACAGAACTCTTCCTTTTATTTGCTGTTGAGTCTTCTTTTCTACAGTAGAATTTTTTTTTTTTTTTTTGTACCACCAACTTTTGCGTAGTAGCTACTTTAGAGCGACCGCCGGTTGCGCCGGCCGGCGCACTAACCCTTCCCACAGACGGCGCCAATTGTAGGGGCTCTGTTTTCGGAAGGGCACCCCCGACAATGAATTTGTAGAGAGTGGGACGAAAGGGTTTGGCTCCGGCCGGCCTCTCGCCGGTCCTCCTTGAGCTTTTCCTTAGTTCTTCTTCATCTGGGGTGGCTCCTCGGCGGGCGTCCGATGAGGCCCCCCCTTCATGAGGGGGCTCTTTGCCTTATATACGCCCTTTGACTTGATCCTGGCCTTACAACTGTTGGCCATCCAGGCTACTGCTCCAAAACTTGTCCCATCAGACAGGTTCTTCACCATACTGTGGGTTGCGGCCTCCAAGGTTGCACTGTTCAGGGGTCTTGTCATCATTAATGTAGCCTGGAGGGTCTGGCAAACACATTAAGTGTGGATGTGGCCACCCATTCTAGGTCTGCCCCCTACCCAGGATTAGACAGGGTATGCCGAGGAGGGGTGTGTCCTCGGCATGGGTCCGAGAAGGGCTAAAACCCTTTGGACGACTATCTGGGACAATTGTCCTCCTCAGCTTGGGCCTTGGGCCAGCCTAAAGGTGGGCCAGGGATTCCGGGCCCACGGGCCCCACAATATATATATATATAATTATTGGCCCAAGCCTAAAGGTGGGCCAGGAATTCCGGGCCCACGGGCCCCACAATATATATATATATAATTATTTTATAATTTTATTAAATATTTATATATTTTACAATAAATAAATCAAAAATCAAAAATCAATTTATGATACAATTTTTCACCTATTTTTTATAATTCGATAATTATAACAGTAAAATAGACAGATTTTAACCTTGATTCCAAAACAGGGTTGAAACTTTTGATAACATCAAAACAATATGAATTTTACTAATATGTGCCCTTAGAACACACATTAATTTGTATTTTTGAATTTTTTTTTTTTGAGAATTGAAAAAGTAATAATAATTTTTTCAATTTTCGAAAAAATATTTTTACAAATAGAAAGTTTAAGCATGTAAAACATGCACAAATCACCAGTGTGCATGTGTCCTGAAAGCCGTACCGTAAGCAAAAAGAGGGTGTCTTCTTTATATAATTTCCAAGAAAATCTTCAACTTCTATGTAACAAGTCGTCGTCAATGATAGGACATTTCAGCTGGCAAAAAAACCATGCTTTATGCAAAGCCGCAATCTCTTAACTGTAGAGTGTAGATCACAAGCACATGGCGCACTCAGATTATCTAGAATTGTAAAACCCCCAACCGAAAGATCACGTGACGAAATAGAACATTGATCACGTGTCCTTTGATTCTGAGTTTTTTTTAAGACTTGAAAGTAGGTCACCGATCGATGATTGATATATATTTGACCTTAAATTTATTGTAATTTAAATCTAAATTGTAATTTCCACCAGCTATTCTTGACTTATTTAGTTCACATGAAAATATGAACTTTCCTCATATATATATTTTTTTATTTGACCTTAAATTTATATTTGGCTCAAAAAGTGCTCAGAGGGAAGGAGATTTCATTTGAATACAGAAACAAAACAAGATCAGCGAACCTTAACAACTAGTACTTGACCTTAAAAAAATTGATAACTTGATCAACTAGTACTTAAAGAGTTTGTGACATGTGAATGAATTGCTTGGAGTCGACGAAGAGGACGAAGGGTGGAAGTGAGATTGGAGAGAGAGAGAGAGAGAAGGTTTGATTTCAACTTTGGCTTTTGAAGCTGTTGCAATTTCTCTGGTTTTGGAGCTCTACTGAAGCGGCTACAATGTGCATTTTGGTGTTTGAGATGGACCGCTATGATTAGCTCTAGGAATGACATTGGCTTTGCCATGACCATTTTCATTTTTATTATTGATATTATTTGATGTTTATTATTTTTAATTGATAATTTTATGTGGTATAAATTATAAAACTATATATATATATATAGCGATAGTCCTAAAACGTCCTGAAACGGCACGTTGAAACAGACTAGTATCGAAACATTTAATTCGAATGGACAAACCAAAATAGGTTCTAAAATGATATTCATAATAACTAGTACTTTGAAGTTTCACCAATTGCTCACTAATATTGACCAAAGGCTTTTTGAAGTTTCAACTAGTAAGTAGTACTTCAAAGTAGGGACGAAATAAGAACTTAGAGTTAGGGGACGACTTTACTGTTGGTTGTGTGCAATGACTTTGCTGTTGCTAAGCCATTGATAGTTTTTTTTCTTTGATGCGTGCGATGTTGGATTAAATTTTTTTTTTTATTTTGTTTAATTTTTTTTTTTTAAATTTCAGGTTGTTTCTTTTGGTTAAAATTGGTTAACCAGACTTAATTTTTCTAAATTTTACTATTGTTAATTTTTTTGGACTTGTATATTTTGTTTTAGATTTTAGATCTATAATTTTTTTTTTTATGGTCTTTAAAATGGGGAAAATACTAGAGCTACAAATCTTTTTTTATAAATTGCTGATGTGATAAGTGATTATTGGTAAGTAAAAAAAAAAAAAATGTAAGTGGTGGCCCAAATACGAACCAATAAAAGTTTGTTACCTTAACAGTTTGTAAAAATGCTATAAAAAAATTTGTGACTATAACAATCTTAAAAGATCAATGATATTGTTAAGGGTAAAAGTGTAATTTTATAAAATAAAATTGTTAAAATTAGTATCCATAATATAATAATATTTTTTAAAAACCAAAAGGCTTTTATAATTAGTATTGGTATTGATGAGCGTGAACTCGTCAGTAAATTGTTCGACGGACAGAGGTGATCTTCCAACTCCTGGGGATGGACACCGGTGTGGTGCCTGCCACAACGCCTCCGATGCCAAAGTCAGTAAGAATACTTTTAGATAATAGTGAGCAAGATAATTGGAAATAATAATCAAAACAGAGCTCTGGAGTTTCTCTTTTTTGTATGTACCTGTTCCTCAGCGATGTAGGTGGCTTTATATGCCTTCTCTTGGCTTCTAGCCGTTGGGCAGTTATGGAGGTTTTTAATGCTGTTATGGAGGTTTTTAATGCTCTTTTGGTAACGCCTGAGTCTCTTTAATAGGCCATTGTTGTATTACAACGGGCTGTACAGCTGTCTCCGTAACCGCTTTCCCTGTACTTAATGGTCTGGATGTATTCGTCAGTGGAGCGTATGCCTGATTCCAGATCATGTGTTCGTCCGTACCCATCGTAGTCGTCTGTGTTCTATCGAACTTCGTCAGTATCGTCAGCTGCCCCCCGATTCTATGTCCGTTATCGACATGACGATCATAGAATGTGAAGGGTCTGTGTGTCATTTGGGATTTCGTTCCGAAATAATTGCAAGGCGGCGGCGCTTCGCGAATCGTGGTACACGTGGCGTGCATTAGTAGGTGCAGTTAATGTTCTGCTTTGGTGGGACTATTGGACTTCCCGCTGTTTCTTTATTTCAGTTTTCCAAGGCCTTAGTTTGAAATCTGCTTTTACTCCCATTCTTTCTTCACCTAATCATCTGCTCCGAGCTTTTTTTTTCTCTGGTGAATTATTGCTGCCTTTCTTCTGCGAACTAACAACCGGTGCGGTGGTCCCTCCTCTTCTGGTGGTGCTTGCCCCTTCGAGGTATGTCTATTTCCCAGTGTTTGGCTTTCATGTTTTTGTTACTGTTTTGGCTCTGATTCTATTTGTTGTTGTTGTTGTTTTTTTTTTTTTTTTTTTCTTTTTGGGGTTTAGTTTGCTGTTGGGTTTTCTAGAGTTTTCATGCTTAGTAGCTTAGAGGTTAGGATAGCTTGCCCTTCGATTTCGTTCCTTTTTGCTTGGTTAGGTGGATTTTTGAGGGGTCCCTTGAACATTGGGGATTTTGTTTTTGAGGGTAACGGCTTAAGTGTTGCTTTGGCTGATTTGTTGCCTCTGCTTCGTCAATCTTTCGATTGGTTTAGGAACGAGGTTGGGGGGCGAATAGATATGTCGGAGGTTAGATCGAGTGAGCTTGAGACTGGACTGTCGTCCAGTGGTGGTCCTGTGGACGAAGACACAGCCGTTTCTGGATCTCGAGAGGTTAGGGCTTTTTACGCCCAGGGTGAGGAGTGTGGGTTAGACGCAGACACACTGGCGAGATTTAGGGATAGGTTTCAGTTTCCTGATAGGGTTAGGGTTCGTCTGCCCAGCGTGGACGACCGGGCGTGTCACTTCTTCCCTGGTGAGGTTTGCTTTTACGAGGCAGCCTTCATTTGTGGGTTGAGGTTCCCCGTACATCCCTTCCTGATGGAGCTGTTACATTACTTTGGGATTGCTCCGGGGCAGCTCATGCCTAACTCCTGGAGAATCTTAATCAGTTGTATGGGGATATGGATGGCGGCTAATGATGGGGACATGATTAGGGTAGACGAGCTAGTGTATTTGTATAGGTTGAAGGCGTTAAAGGAGTATGGGTACTATGAACTAGTGCCCTGGGAGAGAGGGACTAGGATCGTCAAGAAACTACCTTCGTCATTCAGGTACTGGAAATCTAGATTCTTTTATGTGTCTGGAGACGATTTTGAGACGCCTTCGGGGGAGGTTTGGGGTGATCTCCCAGTGTTACGTCGTCGGTGGGAAACCCCGACTTTAGGTGCGTCAACATTTCTACTTTGTACACTTTGAGTTTTGTCGTTTCTACTCCTGTCCGTCACTGATGATGTCGTCTTTCTATCTCTTATAGTTAAAAAACGACCTAAGCTCAAGAGCAGGTACAGAGAGCACGTGCCAAAAGCGATTAAATACGCGCAGACGGTCGAGAACTGGGACGACCTCATCAATCCTAGAACCCTCGCGTTCTTTTGCATCGGTCCTGAGCCTTCCGATTTTGTTCTAAAAACGTTGTATATTGAAGGAAAAAAGAGTAAGTTATATATTCGTCAGTACTGACCTCTCCTGTTTTTACGCTTTCCTTCGTGCGTAATGCTTTTCCATTTGGCAGGGATGACATCGAAGTTTAATAAGGATCTGTACGCCAAGATGAGGGCGAAGAAGAGCGAGCCCTTGTCTAATATAGGCAAGAAGACTGTGCGTGTAGTGGGGAAGGGTCTTCCCGTTGCTCCGCCATCCTCCAGTACTCCCCTCCCATCCGGTACAAAGACGACTAGGACTGCTTCCCCGTCCAACTCGGTGGAGGAGCTTCCTACTCCCGTCTCTAAGAGGCCGCGCCTAACGGGGAAGGAGAAGGAGAAAGAGGTGGACACTGGTTGCTCGTCAGTGTGGAGTGACGAGAAGGTTGCAGTTGATCGGGCTCACTCAATAATGACTTCTGATGAACTGAAAGTTTTCTTTGGAGTTTCCTTTAACTCGGTTGCCAGTGGCCACGTCCATAAACTAGTCCAGGTAATGTGTCCTTCCCCGACTCCTTTCAACTTTTTTTTTTTTTTTTAGGCACTGTGAGAGAGTTTGCATATGGCCTCCGAGTATCTTACTCAGGAGGCTAAGCTTGCATCTCTCATGTCAAAGGTGCAAGCCCTGGAGAAAGAGAATTCCCAGCTGAAGAAGAATCTCATTGACTCTATGGACGAGGCTACTACTCTGAAGGAAAAGGTCAAGGTCTTAGGTGACGACCTTAGAGTAGAGCGCCAACTGAACTTGAAGAAGGATGAGCAGCTCCAGAGTTCTAAGGAGATGCTGAAGACTGTTGCCGCCAGGTCGGTGGAGGCCTTCCAAACCACTGAAGAGTACAATACTGTGCTCTTCAGCTGGTATTTCAAAGGCTTTGAGCTCTTGCGCAGATACTTAGTCAAGCATCCTACTGGCGTTGATATGGGAAGCCTGGATCTGGAGGAGGTGGACAAGGAGATGGCCGCTGACGAAGCCACTGCATCTGCAACCCCTGCTGAAGATGTTCCCGGAGATGCCCCTTCTGCTGATGACATAGCCACTGATGCCCCCGACTCTTGAACCTGTTACTTAGAAAGTTTTTTTTTTTTTTTTTGTTTTGCCCGTGAAGGCTCTTTTGTAAATGTAACTCAGGAACACCCTTTTTTTTTTTTTTTGAACCCAGTGTTTATGGGTTGGCAGAAGGAACAAGGATAATTCTTAAACTTACCTTTTCTGTGTCCTGATGTGTTTGCCTGTTGTATGCTTTTAATTGTGAGTTTCCTTGTTTGCATGTGTGTTTTATTTTCGCAGATATTACAATCTCCTTGCTACTTATGTAATTGTCAGTAACGTATATCCGTCTAAGCGGAATCTTGTTACTTAGAAACTTTTCAGCGACTTTTTATTCGTCAGTAACTTACATCCGTCAAGGCGGAATCTTGTTACTTAGCTGTTTTTGGCTTTTCTTGAGCGACTTTTTATTTGTCAGTAACTTACATCCGTCAAAGCGGAATCTTGTTACTTAGCCATTTTGGCTTTTCTTGAGCGACGTTTAATTCGTCAGTAACTTACATCCGTCAAAGCGGAATCTTGTTACTTAACCATTTTGGCTTTTCTTTTGTGACGTTATATTCGTCAGTAACTTACATCCGTCAAAGCGGAATCTTGTTACTTAGCCATTTTGGCTTCTCTTTTGTGACGCTATATTCGTTAGTAACTTACATCCGTCAAAGCGGAATCTTGTTACTTAGCCATTTTGGCTTCTCTTTGTTTCTTCAGGCATGTATTGTATGCAAATATAAGATGAACAATTCATTTATTAATCGTGACTAACGAGTGTGTCTTTCGATTACAACTACTGATGATATTTCTTCAAGTGTTCAATATTCCACGGTCTTGGCAGCTTCTGTCCGTCTAGGGTCTCCAGGTGGTAGCTGCCCTGTCTGGAGTAGTGAGTAACTTTGTATGGTCCTTCCCACGTGGGGCCGAGCTTCCCCTGGGTTGCATCTCTGGTTGCCTGGGTCACCTTGCGCAAGACTAGGTCCCCGATGTTGAGTCTTCTGAGCTTCACCCTTTTGTTGTAGTATTCTTTCATTTTTCTCTGATATTTCGTCATCTTGCTGAATGCCTTGTCTCTAACTTCGTCCAGACAGTATAGGTCAAGCCGAAGTAGGTCCTCGTTTTCCTCTTCATTGAATGCCTCTCTCCTGATGCTGGAAATTCCCACTTCGACCGGGATGACGGGTTCAGTACCGTAGGTGAGTCGGAAGGGGGTCTCTCTTGTTGGGGTTCTGGCCGTGGTTCTGTAAGCCCATAATACATTGGGTAGTTCTTCTGGGCAGGCTCCTTTCACGTCGTCCAGTTTGGTCTTTATGATCTTCAGCAACGTGCGGTTCGTTACTTCTGTCTGGCCATTCGCCTGGGGGTGGCCCGGTGACGAGAACTGGTTCCTGATACCCAAGCCTGAACAAAAGTCCTTGAAGCTTTGGCTATCGAACTGTTGTCCGTTGTCTGATATGATCGTCCTTGGGATCCCGAACCTGCAAATTATGTTCTTCCATACAAACCCCTGGATTTTGGCTTCGGTAATGGTTGCCATTGCCTCTGCCTCCACCCATTTAGTGAAATAGTCAATAGCAACTAGTAAGAATTTTACCTGACCTTTTCCTTGAGGTAGTGGGCCGACGATGTCGATTCCCCACTATGCGAAGGGCCAGGAGGATGTTATAGTCGTCAGTTTTTCGGATGGGAGCCGCTGCACATTCCCGAACCTTTGACATTTGTCACACCTCTTGGAGAACTTTTCTGAGTCGCCCTGCATGGTGGGCCAGAAGTAACCAGCTCGCATAATTTTCCTCACCAAAGATTTTGGGCCCGCATGATCCTCACATATCCCTTCATGGACCTCCCTCAAGACGTATTCCGCCTCTTCTTCGTCAACACACTTCAAGTATGGCATGGAGAATCCTCTTTTGTACAAGGTGTCACCGATAATAGTGAATCTGGCGGATCTCTTCTTGATTTTCCTGGCTTCATCTTTATTTTGAGGCAGGTGACCGTCCTGGAGGAAGGAGAGAATGGGCGTCATCCAGCTTCCGGTGCCTTCAACTTCGAATGTTGAAATTTCCTCAATACTGGGGTGCCTTTGTATCTCCAGCATTAGCTCCGTCCCTGATTTCACTTCTTCAGACGAGGCTATCTTCGATATTTCGTCTGCGGCCCAATTCTGGCTCCTCGGAATTTGGACGAACTCTACTTTCTCGAACTCCTGAGTCTGTCGTTTCGTCAACTTAAGGTATTTCTGCATCCTTTCCTCCTTTGCCTCGTATTCTCCTCTGATTTGTCCAATTACTAGCTTTGAGTCGTTCTGGACTATCAGGGTGTTGGCCCCTAGCTCCTTTCCGAGTCTTAGCCCTGTCAAAATTCCCTCGTACTTAGCCTCGTTGTTGGTGGCTGGAAACTTCAGCTGGACTCCATACTTCAACATTTCCCCGTCAGGAGTGTTTATGACGACCCCTACTCCCCCCCTTTTCTGGGCTGATGACCCATCAGTCTGTATTACCCAAGTTTCGTTCATGCTTGTAACGTCTGGTTCGTCCGGGGGAGTAAACTCTGCGATGAAGTCAGCCAGAGCTTGTGCTTTGATGGCAGTCCTGGGGTGGTACTCTACGTCGAATTGGCTGAGTTCAATTGCCCATTGGACCATTCTCCCAGCCGCCTCGGGTTTGTTCATAGACTTTTTGATGGGTTGGTCCGTCATTACCAAGATCGGGTTTGCCTGGAAGTATTGTCTGAGCTTGCGCGAGGCTATTATCAAGGCAAAGGTGATTTTCTCGATCTTCGGGTACTTGACTTCAGCTCCCTGGAAAGCCTGACTGACGTAATACACTGGAAGTTGTTTCCCTTTTTCTTCTCGTATTAAGGCTGAACTGACGGCTGTAGACGAAACCGCCAGGTATAAGTATAAATTTTCCCCTTCCTTGGACGGGCTTAAAAAGGGTGGATTGCTGAGGTAACGCTTGAGCTCCTGAAAGGCTGCTTCGCATTCGTCGGTCCATTCGAATGCTTGCTTCAGGGTCCTAAAAAATGGCAAGCATTTTTCCGTTGCTCTCGACATGAATCTGTTTAGAGCAGCAATCCGTCCTGTGAGCTTTTGGACTTCCTTAACGGTCGTGGGTGAGGCCATGTTAAGTATAGCTTGCACCTTCTCGGGATTTGCTTCTATCCCTCTCTGGGATACCATGAACCCCAGGAATTTTCCTGAGGCGACCCCAAAAACGCACTTACCAGGGTTCAATTTCATTTGGTACTGCTTGAGGGTATCGAATGTTTCCTTAAGGTCGTCTAGATGCCCAAGCTCTTCCCTGCTTTTGACGAGCATGTCGTCGACGTACACTTCCATATTCCTGCCTATTTGTTTGATGAACATTCTGTTCACCAACCTCTGATATGTTGCTCCTGCATTCTTGAGACCGAAGGGCATTACCTTGTAACAGTAAAGTCCCTGGCTGGTGATAAAGGCGGTCTTATCTTGATCTTCGTCGGCCATTTTTATCTGATTATACCCAGAGAACGCGTCCATGAACGTTAACAGCTTGTGCCCGGCCGTGGAATCCACCAGCTGGTCTATTCTTGGGAGAGGGAAACTGTCCTTCGGGCAGGCCTTGTTTAGGTCAGTAAAGTCCACGCACATCCTCCACTTTCCGTTGGCTTTCTTCACTAGGACGACGTTTGCTAACCAGTCTGGATAGTACACCTCCCTGATAAAACCTGTAGCCAAGAGTTTACTTACCTCGTCAGCAATTGCTTGGTCTCTTTCTGGCGCGAATGTCCTTCGTCTCTGCTTGACAGGTTTCCTCTCAGGGTCTACGTTTAACCTATGTTGGATGATTTCTGGGGATATCCCTGGCATTTCGTCATGGTTCCAAGCAAAGACATCCAAATTAGCTCTAAGAAATTGGATGAGCTTCGTCCTCATCTCGGGACTCAATGTTGTTCCAATCCTGGTTGTTTTCGTCTTTTCCCCCTCGACCAGCTCCACCACTTCCAGGGCTTCCATCTTTTCTTCTTCTTTCTCTTCTACTACCCACGCATGGTTTTCCTTCGATGCCAACACAGCTTGATAGCACTCCCGAGCTAAAACCTGGTCCCCTCTGACTTCGCCAATTCCTTCTTCCGTTGGAAACTTCACCTTCAAGCAGTAGGTGGACGTGGACGCCTTCCATTTGTTGAGGGTTGGTCTTCCGATGATAACATTATAGGACGAGGGACAATCCACTACTAAGAAGTCTATCTGCCGAGTCAACTGTTTTGGATACGTTCCCACCGTTACTGTCAATGTTACTATACCCCTGGGATACACCTTGTCGCCGCTGAAACTAACAAGTGGAGAATCGAAAGGACGAAGTTTACTGGAATCCAACCTCAATTGTTGGAAAGCGGAAAAGTAAATAATATCGGCAAAGCTGCCGTTGTCCACGAGGACTCTTTTGGTGTTGAATCCTTCAATGGTGAGCATAATGACCAGCGGGTCATTGTGAGGCTGTTTTATTCCTCTGGAATCATCCTCATTGAAGGTCATATCTTGGTCAGTCCGTCTGTACTTGTTTGGGGGTATCGTATGGACGCTATTCACATGCCGTTAATGTGCTTTCCTGAGTGATTTGAATGAACCCCCAGTGATAGGCCCCCCAGCTATCGTCTGTATCTCCCCGACTATGTTTTGAGGGGGTTGTGGCTGGCGGTCGTCTCTCCTGGAGGTGGACCCCTGGTGACCCTTGTTTTCATCCCGGAATTCGTTCTGTTCCCCCTTCTTTACGAACTTCTGCAACTTTCCTCTCCTTATCAATTCCTCTATCTGTTCTCTGAGATCTCTACAATCTTCAGTGTAGTGGCCGTGATCTTTATGGAATCGGCAGTATTTAGTCTTGTCACGGACGTTGGGGGACGAGTGTAGTGGTCGTGGCCACTTAAGGTAGTGCTCGTTCTTAATCTGTGTCAGAATTTTGTCAACAGGCATAACAAGAGGGGTGAATTTTGTCGATCGCGGATTTTTATCATCCTTCTGTCTAACTCCATCATTGGTTCGACGATCTGGATGATCTCGTTTCTGCCCTCTACGGTCGTCCTCCTTTCTGCCTTTATCACCTGTTCTACCCTCGTCCTTAATGGCAGCTAAAGCGTCCTCAGCATTCATGTACTTTTGCGCTTTGATGAGCATTTGAGCCATCGTCTTTGGAGGATTCTTCGCGAGGGAACTGACGAGATCTCTGGATCTTAGCCCTGCTTTGAAGGTCGTCAGCTGCACCATATCGTCGGCTTCGTCTACCTCCAACGTTTCTCTCGTGAAACGCTTCACGTACGACCTCAGGGTTTCCCTTTCCCCCTGCTTGATAGTAAGCAAGTGGTCTGCGGTCCTCTTTGGTCGTTGTCCTCCTATAAAGTGACGTAGGAAGGAGCTGCTCAACTGGTCGAACGTATCGATTGACGATGTTGGCAACTTCGTGAACCATTCTCGGGCAGCTCCTCTAGGTGTAGTCGGGAAGGAGCGACACAATATCTCATCTGGAGGTTGTTGGAGTCCTAGGGTCGTCTTAAAGGTGTTGAGATGGTCCTGAGGATCCTTCAGTCCGTCGAATGGTTCGAGCTGGGGTAACCTGAATTTCGATGGTACTGGGCAGTCGAGAACTGCTGTAGTGAACGGCGAATCTGTTGCCCGGACCATTCGATCCACAGTCCGTTCTGTCTTCTCTTTAATAGCATTCCGCAATTCATCCATCTCCCTCCTCATCTCCCGAATAACATCGGAATTTTGCTCGACGGGAGTGTTTGGCCTTCGGTGATCACTCCTTCTGTTGCTATCTCCTTCATCCTCCTGATTTCCCTTTGAACGATTTTCCTCTTGCTGAAGTCGCAATCTCATTTCTTGGTTCTGCTTGGTCAGTTCTTCGACTGTGGCTGCAAGGGTTTGGACTTGTTGTGCTAGGGCTGCAGCATCTTGATTAGACTCCATCCTGTACGAACAAAGATAAGAGGATTACTATTCCGAGTTTGAACACGAAAAAGTTACTCCCCACAGACGGCGCCAAACTGATGAGCGTGAACTCGTCAGTAAATTGTTCGATGGACGGAGGTGATCTTCCAACTCCTGGGGATGGACACCGGTGTGGTGCCTGCCACAACGCCTCCGATGCCAAAGTCAGTAAGAATACTTTTAGATAATAGTGAGCAAGATAACTGGAAATAATAATCAAAACAGAGCTCTGGAGTTTCTCTTTTTTGTATGTACCTGTTCCTCAGCGATGTAGGTGGCTTTATATGCCTTCTCTTGGCTTCTAGCCGTTGGGCAGTTATGGAGGTTTTTAATGCTCTTTTGGTAACGCCTGAGTCTCTTTAATAGGCCATTGTTGTATTACAACGGGCTGTACAGCTGTCTCCGTAACCGCTTTCCCTGTACTTAATGGTCTGGATGTATTCGTCAGTGGAGCATATGCCTGATTCCAGATCATGTGTTCGTCCGTACCCATCGTAGTCGTCTGTGTTCTATCGAACTTCGTCAGTATCGTCAGGTATACTTAATAACTTTGCATTAAAAAAATTGATAATTCAGTGTTTCTGGGGTCTAAACAACCCATCACCATTATTAACTTGCAGTACAAGTTAAATAACCCTAATTGTCGAATATATAATACACTTACTGTGATCATTAGGCTCAATTACGTGTTTCCGTTTTTATTTCCCTCAGTTTTCTCTCTTTATTTTCTTTTACCATGTGTTATACTTTTGACAAGTAGAATTGTAATTTTCTTTTTTGGTATTATAAGTGGGAATAAATTGAATCTAAAAAGCAAGATTTCTCCTATGGTGGCACATTCATTAGCTAGATATGCAAAAAATACTATTGATGAAATATTGGTTAGAGGATTTGCCACCACCAGCAGTGGAAGCTTTGGGGTGTAGCTTGTGTCTAATGGAAGTTTCCACTGCCTATGTTGGATTGTGGACACGTGTCCACTCTTGGACATATGTCCGAATCCGGACATGTCCAGTGAAAATTTTCATTGGACACAAGCCGTGTCCAAAGCTTTGTACCAAAATTATTTATATCTGAATGAATGAATGATTGCACTGCTTTTCGAAGAAAAAGAAAAAAAAAAAAACTAGATTTCTCCAACGTGTATTTGACTATTCTGGTTGTCGCATTTGTACGTAGACATAAAGATTTGCCATCTCAATCCATGTTTGTAGCTAAGCTCTCTAAATTTAGAGAGATGACCCATATGTACCATATGATTTGCATCGTGAAATCAAAATTTTCTTAATTGTGACGTTATAGGCTTATAGCCTTGTAGGTTTCCAGTTCACTTCCGGATAGCCTTCAAGGATTTTCCATCTTAATATATCCATTTTAGAGCCAACCATTGGTTTTCCGAATTTCGATGTGATCTATATTCAACATAAGGTTTGGATTAGTGAAATCGAAATACTATCATGTGACCTTATAGGTAGGGGTGGCAATTTGTATTTGCGTGTGAGACTTGTGTCATATTGGCTTATGAGTATTCGACTATATGGGTCAACTGTAACCCAACATGTTTATTAAATAGGTTAGGATTCCTCAATCCTAACACAACTTATTTATTAAACGGGTCAATCGTGTCAACCTGTTTATCAGATTTTATCAAAAAAAAAAAAAAACTAATTTTAGTATTAACCTAATTGATTTGAATTATGAAAAACCAAACAAATAGATATTTTTAATATAAAATTCAGAACTAACGGGTAACTGTTTTACAAATAATAATTTAAAACTAAAGCATATCTCAATATCACAAATAATCAATCATAATATGTCAAATAAAATAAACCACAACAACTAATAAGTCTATACACCTGAGGTTTGAAGGATATATTGGTAAAATGTCATTTAATTAAACAAGTCAAACATGTCAAATAGGTTCCATGTGATGGACACTAATCAAACCCATTTATTAAATGGGTTAGTTGTGTCAACCCGAATACGACACGAACCCGTTAAACCTCAACCCATAACCTACTAATTTCGTGTCGTGTCGTGTCAAGTTCACGGGTCGTGTCCAATTTTACTACCCCTACTTATAGGTATCTAGTTTACCATGCTTCTTCATTTGGGCTTGAGGATTTAAATTTAAGAAATTTAAAAAACAATTACTAGTATATTAATAAAGTTTAAATAAGTTAGGTCCCCTCAAAATTTCATCAACTAAAAAAAAAAAAAAATCTATTTTTTCATACTTTATTCAAGTCAATATATATGTATATATATATATATATAGAAACCAAGTCATTTAAATTAAAGATTGGAATTCGAAATTTTCTGATTAAATTCCATCATCTAGACTAACCATAAATGCATGGTTTTGAGTTGACAGTTAAATCTCAAAAAAAAAAAAAAAAAAAAAAAAAAACAATTACACTTTTCTTTTTTTGGAATTAATAAGCTTACTTTATGTTATATTTTTAATCTAACGGGTAACGACACACAAATGTTTTCGGTCATACGGATCAAAAATCAAATCTAATGAAAGATGATGATATTGAAGGGATCTAATGTTGAGTTTAAAAAAAAAAAAGAAAAAAGGAAGAAGCTAGTCGAAATTACAATTTGTGATGACACCAACAACTTCAACTTGCTTTACCAGTTGCATGATACGATACAACTCAAGAGTAATACCGGCACACCCAAATTACTATATATTGGCTATTCTTTTTTTTGGGTTATATTATGAAAGGTAAAGATTAGATCCAGTGTTCAATTGCACTTAACCCATTAAAATAATGTAATACGTCTACTGTTTGATATATGTCATCATCTGGATGAATCTAATGCAATTAGATACTAGACTCAATTCAAGTGCTATTAAGAATGGGTATCTAGGGAGAGGCTTCTATCTAGTGGCCAGTTTCACTAGACACGTTAGGATATGGACACATATCCAAAACTAAGCACCTGTTTATATCTCAATATATCCAACGGAATTGACCACTAGACACAAGTCCAACCAAGGTATCTAAACTCACAGTACACATAACTCAGGTAAGAGGGGTGGTAGGTAGTGAGCTGATGGGTAGGGCCATAGGGGATAAGTTTTGATAAATCATAAATGGCTAACATATCACTAGCTCATACACCATGGCCTGTACGACCGTGATTAATTGGTCAATTAATGCATTTCCTTAATTTCTCAAGCGGTGTGGTTAAATTTAATCGACAAAATCTTAAAATAAAGTATTCACATGAATCATAAAGTTGCTGATGTACTTGACAAACTTCCAAGCACATGTTGCATTTGATTTCAATGAGAAGAAGCAGCCTAAAGTGAACTGCGAAAGTGCACAAACCTCAAAATAGAAAGCAACTTGGCGTTGGCGTTGCGTTCATTTCTAGTCGTGAGCCTCAAAAAACACGTGCTCTCTCAATTTAGCCCCCACATATTATCTGCCATTCCACCACCGCCACGTGTATAAGGGATAAGCTCAAAGTTGTGATATTTCATTATTCATGCATATCATTCAGCCTTGTAAAATCAGCTATGTTTTAGCCACCGTCAAAAAGTGAACATAGCCCCTGTATACATTATAGATTGAAGTACTCATTTAATAAATAAATAAAAATTCAATAAATGAAAAAAATTCAATAAGATAAAAAATTTAAATTTACATTTTTTTTGTGAAGTATTTTTGTGTGTGTGTGTGTGAAATGAGAGTAATTACACGTTGTGAAATATCTTAAGTATTGTAACTAAGCTTAATCTCTCATCTAAAATGGCTAATAAACAATGGATTGTTTTATTAAAGTTCATTTTTCTTCTCTTTTATGAATTGAAAAATAATTAAGTTTTTTTTTTCAAAACAATGAGAAATTTAGTTTCTCTTAAAAAAAAAAAAAAGTAAAAAAGAAGAAATTTAGTTTCTTTTTCTCAAATTAAGTTTTGAGTGGAGCTCTTCTAAAAAAAAAAAAAAAAAAACTCTTGACTTTTGAGTGAAGCATTGTTGACTTTTTAGAATTCTTGAACAAGAAGTTTATCCTAGGGGCGCTGCAAAAATGTCAATACAAAAATTATCACTTTAATGTCTCAGTCTCATAATATATATATATATATATATATATATATATATTACTTTATAGTTATAGTCTTTAAAGAAACTTATAAAATGGTTTTATCTTAGAATTAGATATGTAACCATATTGGGAGGAAAAGTTGGCAAATGAAACAAAACAAGCAAAATTGTTAAAGATGAATTGAAGTTAAAGGGCACATAATAAGTGCCTAATCAAGAAAGAAGTACGGCCAAAGATAATTAACTAAAAGAAAAAGAGAAAACGGAAGGCAAAACGCATTCAAGGTTTTCTACTTTAAGCGCAACTATTATATTTATATAGCTTAATATATTTATGTGAACGAATCCGTGCAATTTAGCCTTTAAGAGTATTCACATCAGTTTTTGTAAATTTTCTATCTATTTTACAAAAAAAAAAAAAAAAAAAAAAAAAAAAAAAAAAACTTACTTTTTCTATTTTACACGTTCACTTTTACAAAATACCCACATCAGTTTATCGATTCTACATATTTATTCAATAAAATATTCATTATTTTACAATTTTTTATTATTCACTCCCTCACTGCCCCTCTCTCTCACAAACCCCACAGCCACCATCACCACCATCATTAGAAACCAAAAGCCATTAAATCAAAAACTGATCTCCAGACACGCCAATCAAAATTCCATCAGAACCCACCCAATCTCCAACCAAAATCAAAGAAAAATCAACATCAGATCAACCAACACCGATCAACCCACACAAAGAAAAATCAACGCCGATCAAAATGCTATCTTCTCCACGCCTCCACACATACCCAGATCAACCCACAATCCAAATCAACCCAGACCAAGTAAACCCACACAAACCAAGACCAACCCACACCATAAACTCAGATTAAACCACCATCGAGACCTCCCCACGTCGTTGCCATTGATCATCGACCCAAACCCACACCGCCACCATCGAGACCACACCGCATGCCACACGCCGATCTTGCCTCGTTGTGAACTTCGGTGGCATGCTTTGAACGAGAGAGAGAGATGTGAGAGAGGGGGAGAGAACTGAGGATGAAAGGATGGAGTGGGTTTTTGTGAGAGAAAGAGAGAGCACACAATGCCTGAGAGAGAGGGAGGTGAGAGTCAGGTAGAGAGGAGAGAGAAAAAACTACTATAGTTCATTGATAATTTTACAAAAGTTTACACACTTTTAAACGGATTGATGTGGAGTGGTTTTTTGATTCAAAATGTGTAAAAGTGGTCAAAATGTGTATTTTACACAATTATAAAAGATCTGTTGTGAATACTCTAATATTCAAATACCTTGTATTTATTTATTAGGTATTGATTCTTTTGGTGGTTAGAAGTATTATTGTAATGATCAATTTATACAGGATAGTGACTGTTGGCGTTTCCTCTTTACTCTTTTATTAAAAAATAAAAACTTTTATTCAAAGGCTCCTAAAAGAAAATTAGGTTTGTGAGTTCCAGTTAGTTTAATTGGTAAAGTCTTTGATATTTGAATAAAATATTTGAGATTCAATCTTCGTAGAAGTGGACGTCATAAGTTGAAACTCTCTCTAAAAAAAAAAAAAATTCAATTAATATGATTTTTTTAGCAAAAAGTCTTATATTTTCATGGACAGTTCTTGGTATTCTAATGGGAATATTTATGGTTTAAATATGTCTTTTCCAACTATTTAATTATATAAAAAAAAAATTGTCAAAAAATTTATAGCTCAAAGATGTTACATATTTTCATTTTATAAGAAGAATTAATGTTTAAATCCTCTTTCTCCTATTATTGCTTTTTTTTTTTTTTTTTTTTTTTTAATAGGATTCTCCTATTATTGTTAATAGCGAATTATCATGATAAAAAAATGATTGATTTGTTTTTAATGTTGGTTGTGTGACTTGTGTCAGATAAAGGTATGAGCCTTCTAGTGAAATTTGGCCATAGAAAACCAAAAGAAAGGTAGAAAACTTTTCCAGTGTCAAAATCAAGCTGTGAACATGCAATTGGTGTGTTCAGGCTAAAAATGCATTCAGCCGACAACAAATGTACCGAAGGTCTGAAAGCCATAACATAAGGCAATCTAAGAAAATAGTACTAGAAAAAAAAAATACTAAATTTTTAATATTTTCACAATAAAATCCAAAAACACTAAAAACGTAATTCTAGAAAAAAAAAAAAAAAGATTACTTTTTTTCTCTACATATTTTCACCGATAAATAAAAAAATAATTTAAACGGTCATTTTAAATTAAATATCTTAAAAAGTTAACACTTAAGTTTTGTCGTTAGAATGTGGTGGAGATAACGTTTGTACTAAATAGAAAGCAGATCTAACCCCTATTTTACTGTTTATAAATGTTGATAGAAGAGAATATAAAAAAGGATAACGAAAGAAAGTCATTTTGCAACTAAAAGCACGTGAATGAATACGAAAGCAGTTCAAACGCAAAGAAAACAGACTAAAATAAAGGTGGCGGTTTTTTGGGGGACATGTACAGTGTAGCTGTGAGAGGCAAGAAAGAAAGAAAAAAAAAAAAAAAAAAGAATAAATCGTTTTCCTCGTGCATTAAATAAATAAAATGTCTTCTGCTTATTGGCGTATTGGCTGTCCCTGTGCGTTTTTGTGTGCGTTACGTGTTTTAAGTACTTTTCCAATTTGCTATTGTGGGGGCACATCACATCACACCACACATGAAATAAAAACCCATTGATATATCTTTTAGTATATATAAAGCCAATCTCTCCTCTCTAAATTTGTCATAGCATTTCCTGACACCAACATAAGAAAACGAGAAAACTCTGACATAGCATTTGATATCTCTCTCTCTCTCTCTCTCTCTCTCTCTCTCTGATCAATAGATCTCTAAATCTTGTAGAATCTTGAAGATGAAGAGGAACTGCAATTTGGAACTTCGCCTTTTTCCCTATTCTGCCTCTCTTCCTTCCAATGATTCAGGCGACGACCACCAGCCAATGTAAGCTCTCTCTCTCTCTCTCTTTTCATTTCTCTAATTCAATAATTGAAAGACGGATTTGAAGCATAGATATCATCGTTAATTTAACACTAAGAGATGTCAGTTGAATTACAAAATTCTTGACAGTGTCTCTGACTCTTTTATTTTTTTTCTAATTATTGTTGTGTTTTGTGTTTATGTAGGATGGAAGAGCGAAGAGGAAGCCCACAACAGAACCAGCAACCGCAACAGCTGACTATTTTTTACAATGGCAAGATTTGCGTTTCTGATGTTACTGAGTTTCAGGTATGTTTGTGAACTAGTTAATTCTTTCTGTCTTCTTGTCTCTTTGCATGGTTTTCCTTTGTGAAATGCATGCGCCAAAATTGTTGAGTTGAGTTTGCCAATAAAATAATTTAAGAATTGCTAATTTTGGTTGGTGAAGACTGAAGTCGGCTGCTTTAACTTCTAGTTGCAATTTTTTGAATTTTAATTTTCAAATCATTGGCTTTTACTCTCCTTTAATATTTTGGTACCGTGTTGTACCTTTGTGACAAAATTTTCAAAGTCAGCGTACGATAGTGGAGTAGTACGTAATTTAGAGGCTGCAACCATGGAATTGTTAGGAATTGAGAATTTAAGATCGGTGCCGACAAATTGTTAAAAGTTGGTGCTTTTACTGTGGAATTAATTTTTTTTTTTTTTTTTTAATTTTCCAAGTCTTATTTTTTACCGTATATAACTTGATGGACTAGAATGATTTCATAGATTTGGACTAGAATAATTATTCCTATATTATTCATTATGTTAATTTTCCCATTACTTCTCAAATTCCTATTGTGGTAGCACTTATATACATGTGTCAATTACAATATTTTTATGCTAGAAAGAAAACGCATTAAAAATATTTGCTAATTAGTTGTTCATATATTTCAGGCTAGATCCATCTTATTGCTTGCTTCAAGAGAAATGGAGGAAAGGCTGAAAACTCCAACGGGGTCAGATCTATCTTCACCAACACTGCAAAGTGAGCAATATAGCCCTAGTACTGGTCTTTCCATGAAGAGGTCACTGCAAAGGTTTCTCCAGAAGAGAAAGAATCGGATCCAAGCAACATCGCCATATTAAAAAGTTTACTGTATGGGAGAGAAGAAAAATTATCTTGTCGAGTTTCTACAAAATTCTTTTGTGTCGAAAGCAGATTCCATGGGGTGAACTAGTTTGTGCAAAAAGATTAAATATTGGCATGGTCTTCTCAATGGAGGCCCCCAAAATTACAAAATGGATATCAAACATGGCTCAAGACTCTCGATCTATATTTTGTTTATACCTTTAGTTCCCAAAGTAAACATTCTAGTTCCACCCTTAGTAGGTTCTATGGGGCTTGTAAATTATTTATTTAATTAAGGCTTTAAGATGGCCAAACATTTCATTACTTGAATAAATTTACATTTTATTCTTTTTCTTTTTCTTTTTCTTTTTTATAGAAAAAGCCCCTAAATGTGGGTATTCTTATATATATTATATTTTTAAGAGACTATTCTTATGTTGTATAGTTATATTTGTTGTTCTTTCTTAATTTTCTTTTTATGAAAAGAGGGGGGAGGGGGGTGAGGTAATGACTTTTTTTTTTTTTTTTGAGAAGATGATAATAAAAAAATTAAGTAGAGTTTGTGAGCATGTTTCCTATTAATATTGTTAATTTTTTTTTTTTAGAGCAATCATAGTCTATGATATTAACTATATATTTTTTATGAGTAATGCTATAATCACAAACTATTTTACAACATTTTTACAAAATGTTGATGTGACCAATATCTTATTAGTTTTCATCGAAACCCACCATTTATATCACTTTTTTATTTATTAATAATCACTCATCACATCAATAGTTTGTAAAAATTTTTATAATTTGTATCTCTAGGATTATTCATTTTTTATACTTCCTTTTCTTTTTTAATTCCAGACAACCTTTTTAATTCTGCAACCTTTACCTAAAATTAGGGATGGCAATGGGGTAGGGTGGGGCCGAAAGATGGGGTCTTCGTCCCCACCCTGCATGGTTTTATCTTACTCGATCCCCGTCCCGCCCCGCATGACGGGGAGTACTTTCTCACCCCATCCCCACCCCTTGGGGCCCCGCAAAGCCCTGCTGCATCCCATAAAACTTTACTTTTTGTTAATTTGCCCTACAACTAGTACAATTTTTTTAATGAAACCTATTTCATTAATAAAAATATACTTGAAATTACAACTAAATTTATTCCATCAAATCAAATCAATTTTTAGAAAAAATTGAATAATTTATCCAAGTGTTTAATAAGATAATCATAAAAAAAAAAAATAAATAAAAATCTCATAGTATAACACATAACAAAATAAAAGCAGAGAATCACATTGGGTAGAATAAAATATGCTAATATTAATATATTTGTTTAAATAGAAGGGTTTTAGGGTATGAAAAATTTACAATTATAACCCTTAGTAATGAGGGGCGGGGTGGGTCTAAAAAGTCTAAACCCATCCCTGCCCCACCCCGTAGTGCGAGGCTAAAATCTTACCCCATCCCTGCCCCACCACTTTTGCGGGGCAGGGAAAACCTGCGCGGGGTGAAGCGGAGAGGGGCGGGTTAAGCGGGGCGGGAAAAAATTGCCATCCCTACCTAAAATGTGTTAACTCCACGTCACTGCTCCTCAAAGTTGGAGAGAATACATAATCGATGATAATATACTAATTCTAAATCTTTTATTAATTTTTGGGGACATCAACATTTTTGATTCTCTCCTTAAAGTTAAAGAGAATGAATAATTAATGATAATATAATAATTTCTAAATATTTTATTAATTTCTGGGGAGATCAGCAAATCTCTCAAAGTTGGAGAGAATGAATAATTAATGGTAATATAATAATTTCTAAATCTTTATTAATTTCTGGGGAGATCAGCAAATCACCCTGAGTAGGAAGTCCTTCAGTCAATTGCCCAACTGATTTTTTTCCCCCTTGAATAAGTGCCCTATGCTATACACATAGATCATTGCTTCAATTTAACAGTTTAAGAATATCCTTAATATGTTGTTAGTGCCATGAGTTCTAATTAGTTTAATTGATAAAATATTTTCTTATTGAATAAAAGACTTGGGTTTGAATTACATATATGCTAATTATGCGTTTGGATGAATGATTTGCTATTTACATAGAAATTGACATATGAAGAAATTTAAAGACTCAATATTTACAAAATTCTTTGTATGGATAATGAGATTTTAAATTCATTGTTTCTAGAAAATCTCGGCCTAAGTTTCTCCCATGCATAAGTTAGAAACTCACTAAATAATAATAATAATAAAAATAACCACACACACACCACAGCCTTTATCTTCTTCTCCAAGAAGCAAAATGGTTATGTTCTTGAAGTTGCAATGTTATTGTATAAGTGCTTGCGAGTGACCTTAGTTAGGGCTTAGGGGCGAGATGGTTGATGTTCTCTTTCTCTAAATCATGTTTGGATATTTTTCTTACCTGTAGAATGAAAAATATCAGGAGTATGAATTCCTTCTTCTTCTTTTTTCCCTCTCATGTCTAATTAGATGACGGGGGATCAGTCCAATTGATGGGGCTTATACGTGAGGAGTTTTGTTGCAAGAACTGTCAATTCTATTTGGCTTATTAGGAGATATGAGCTCTTTTTAATTTCTTCTAAAAAAAAAAAAAAAAGAAGGTGTTTTTAATTAGTTTCCTTTTTATTTTTTTGTAAGCTTTTTATTTTTTTGAAAAAAGAAAAGGTCTTGTTGGGAAGGACCACAGGACCACAGCTGTTTGGTCAAAAGAAGAATTCCCACCAAGGAAGCTTCAAAAAAAAAAAAAGAAAAAAAAGAAAAAAAGAAAAAAGAAACCCACCTTCTGAAAATCGTTTATATTGAGCAAAATATTCGGGCCTGCGGAGATTGCCAACTTTTACAATTTTTCTAGGTTCTTTTAGTTCTAGGACCATACACTTTGTTACTACTTATTTGGGTGTCAAATATTGTTAATACCTTAAAGTAATCCAATCAACAATGGACATCCAAACAAATTGTCGAAATATATGTCACTAGTCTAGACTCTTTGATTTTTTTTTTCTATAGCAAAAAGGTGAAAGTATATCGATTTCTCACAAGGAAAAGTTAATTACATAGAATTTAAAAAAAGTATATAATAGTGTGCATCGCTATAACATATTAACACTTTTTAGTGTTTTCAGTATAGACATCCAAAATTTAAATTTCCCTAATACTAACTAACTAAATAAATAAATTCCCATTAAAAAAAAAAAAAAAAAACTAACTAACTAACTAATAACTATATATATATATATATATAAAGATGTATTATCTATAACAGGATTTTCCTTTTTGGATTTGACTTTTATATGATTTAAAAATACCCTTAGACTTTACATTTAATAGTGACAAAACTTAAGAACAATAATAATAATAATAATAATAAAAAAACCTCATCACACGCGTATATGTCTATATATATATATATATAAAAGAAGTTAGATAGCATACATTGCTAGGTAGTATCATTATAGTTATTACAAAATAGATTCTAAAAACCAAAAAGTCATTAACAAATATACTGTGGTGGATATTAGAAATTAGAAATTTGCAACTTATGGTGGACATTACAATTACCGCCAATGATTTAAAGTGGTTCCTTATAATTAAGTCAATACTATTTATAGGATAGACTTGCAATCAAAGATCAAAGCATTACAGGGGTGAGATATTAGACAAAGTATCATGGGATGTAAGGATCGTGACCACAACTTTTCTCTGTGTCTCAATGTGGAGTTTTCTAGTGTTAGGGTTGTTATCTAAGGCAAGGGCATTGCGGAGGCCCTAGAGTTCTGCAGCCATGGAATGAGTGAACCCAATACTTCTAGAGAAACTTCCAATCTAGGAACCCTTGGCAATTCCTAATGAGCATGCCTACACTGGCCCTACCTGGGTAATTGCCACGAATTGAATCATTTGTGTTAAGTTTGAAGAAGCCTGTGGGAGAGAGTCTCCATTCAATGAAGATAGTGTCATTGCGTGCTTCTTGGGAGTAGAAGAATTCAATTAAACTCCAAACACCCATCCATTCGCATCTAGTTGCTTGTGCAAATTCTCACCAAATTTTAAAGTAGAAAATCCATTTTTATTATAGCTATTCACTTTTTAAATATGCCTTCCATGCCCTTTTTTTTTTTTTTGGTTGGTAATACATCATTCTAATATATATAAATATAATTTGATTCTTTCTTTGCCACACTCACCCCCAACTCTCAGTCAAACCTGACCCCACCAATTGGCCACCACTGTGGCCCATGGCCTAGGACGCCTAAAGACCATCCTAGCAATGCTCAATGGAGAGAAACAGAGAGAAAAGCATATGTACAAAACTATAGTTGTTGGCATTGTATTGAGAACAATCTTCTTCTTTCTTTCTATTTTATCTTTTTTTGTAAAATTATGAATAGCAATGGAAAGCCAATCAAATTCTCAGTATAAAAAAAATGCATTAGTTATTATATTTTAAAAAATAAAAAGCATGGATAAATGATGAATTCATATAAGGAAAGGAATTTCATGTTTTATAAATTGGCTAAATGTATATGGTGCTTGCTTTTGGTGGATATGAATATTGCATTTTCACTTGTAGTTACAGGGAAGCCTAGTTCCATATGGGATTGCTGTCTTGAGAAAATTCGTGTCCCATTGGGAAAATGCATGGAAACAATCAGAAGTTGCCCCTAAGAACAAGATATAGAACTATCAAAAATAAATAAATAAGATATAGAGAAATGGGTTTGAAAAATGAGTGAACAATATCCCCAGAGAGAAACATCCAGGAAATTACACATGTAGCACTTCAACAGCTAGGATACAACAAATGGTGAAAATGACACATGATATAAATTTAAAAAAGTTGACAATTTCCACCGTACTTTCATTTGAAACTATTTACATCTAAGATGGCGGTGAATCGGTGATCTAGATCTTAATTGAACTTTTTAGTTGATTACCAAATAATATATTACGTTTGATTAAAATGAAAAATGGGGTCTACGTGCCTTATCAACCTAGTGTTTCATAATGAATCTATATATATATATATATATAAAATAATAGGTAAAACTGAGAAAAAATCTAATTAGATTTCAAATTGAAATTAAATTAGAGTTTAAATTTACGACATGTGTTCCATCTAATCTAAGTTTTAAATTTTTGTGCCAAGTGAGTTAATTAAATATAAAAATTAGATTTCAATTAGAGTTTAATTTTGTGCCATGTGTCTCATCTAATCCATTTTTTTTTTTAATTTTTGTGTTAAATGAGTTAATTTAGTGTAAAAAACGAAGAGTCCAATATAAGCAAACCATAAAAAATATAATTTTTGAATGATTTTATATTTATAAGTCTTTTTTTCGTATAACTAAAAAAAACATTCAAGTTTATTAGTCATATATATATATATATATTAATAGCCAAATCTAAGAGAAAATCTAATTAAATTTTAAATTAGAGTATAATTTTACGGCACATGTCTCATCTAATTTTAATATTTGTGTTTCAAGAGAATTATTAGGTGCAAAAATTAAAGAGTGCTTCATCTAATTAAATTTTAATTGGAGTTCAACTTTGCGCATATGTTCCATCTAATTTTTTAATTTTTGTGATAGGTAAATTATTGAATGCAAAACCAGAAGAGTCTAGCTGTAATTAGATTTTAAATTATATATATGTAATTGTGATTATTTTTAAATGCATTTGTGCACATGTATAGGGTTACACACTAGTTTCTTATAATAAATCAATGATTTTTTTTTTTTTTAAATTTGAAAACTAATAATTTCTTTTCCTTTTGTTTTTACCTTTTTTTTTTTTTTGAATTATAACTCTATAGTTTAATAAGAGAATGAAAGATTAGATTTTGAACGAATTTGTTGAAAACACAAAAAGTGCCTGTTCAATTATAGGATTTTTAACTTTGTTTTTATTAAGTAGAAGGAGAATAAAAAGAGATAAAATTATGTGAATTAAAATTATAAATTATAGAATCATAACATTTTTTGTCATAATTTTGCTAATCTTTTGTTTTCAAATAAACTAGCTATTTTTCCTCTATTACTTCCAATCTACCACGACTCGCATTACTATTATGTGGCAAAGTTGTACGATGCGGTAATAGTTGTTACCATATTTGTGAAAAAATTATTGAAGCACTTTATTTTGATTAGCAAACTGCCAAATGAATAGTTTCAGGCTTTGGACATGAGTGCTTAGCGGTCAACATGAATTGAAGTGAAACGTTTTACATGCTGAGTAGCACTGTAATCGCGATTATCATAAACGCGTAATGATGGGGAAAGACATGATATGTGAGTGGCAAGGCTGATTGGATAAGTAACCTTTTCCCCCATCTTTTCTTTCACACTATTTCAATTTCTAAGCTATTTCTCATTCTTGAAAGATTCTTGGTCCAATAATTTGGCTAGAATCTAGAAGCTTGTAGCAGGATAACAGCTGAGAGATATTTATGTTGCTTTGGATTTTCCTAAGTCCAAAGCAAATCACATCGAAGTTTGATAATAATAAAAAAATGCATTGATCTACCTGCAATCACACACCGATAAGATAAAAATTAAAATAATCACACGCAAATTGGTTTTTTTTTTTTTTTTTTTTTTTTAAATCTTTTCATTAGGAGATTTTCGAAATTAATGGTTTATTTGATTGAAGAGGTAGAAAAGTGAAAAAATAAAAAAATTGTGAGAATATGAAAAAGTGAGAAGATAGAAAAAAAATTTTAATTTTCTTCATTTTTGTTTAGTTAAGAATTAAAAAAAAAAAATGAAGAGATAGAAAAAGTAAATTTATATAAATTTACACATATATTCTTATTAAAACTGATAACCAATTAAAACTAAAAAATGATAACCAAAAAAATCAATCACCTAAGTTTATTAAAAAATAAAAATCATGTCCATTTAAAAAATCACATCTAAACTAAAAAAAAAAAAAAAAATACTTGACAAGCCTGCCTAGTAAATCAAAAAAAAAAAAAAAAAAAAAAAGGGCAGACAACGCCTGCCCAGTCAATCAAAAGTGATGATGCCGAAAATCTCACCAGTGAGCCACACGGTCCTCACGCGCTCGGAACAGCACCTGCAAGACAAAAAGGAGATGACCTAACAGAGAGCACCGGTGTGGTGCCGGCCAAATACCCTCCGAAGGTCAAGTTAGAACTTCTTTCAACTCTAGAGTGCTAGAGAGGGTGTAATTATGCGTACCTTGATTTGTGAGGGCATTGGAGTTTTTATAGTAGTTGAGGGTTGACCCTTTTCCTTGAAGCAGAAGTCTTTTCCTTATAGGAACCCTTATGAGCGTAAATTACGGGATCCTTTCCTTATAGGATCCGGATACTAGTCGTGGAGTACAAGCAATCTCCCTATACGTGGTGGGCAAGTTTCTCATTTTCATGGAGCCGTCTGCCTTACAACCGTCAGCCTTCTTTCTTCCCGGCAGACGAGTAGTCGTCAGCTCCTTTGTTGTTTGTGTAACCGTCAGTTTCATGCTCGCAGTCCGTTTACCTTGTACCCGTCAGCTTTACTCTGCCTGTTACCCGCTATTGGACCGTCGACTTGAACCTGTGCTGACGTTCTCGCCCATGACGGATGCCATGATTATTCTTCCATATCAGTTGCCCCCTACTCCATATGCCCGTCAGCCATACCAGACGGGTTATGGAGTATTCTTTCCGTTGCTAACTATTTGATCAGAAAAATATTTGCTGCTGTCATTAAATGCTGGGACAGGTGGCGTGCTTGGATTGGCTCCGCGTTGATACGCGGGCGTCGCTTCGTTTTCCGTGCGTTTAATTCATATATATATGTGGCCCCCTCCTCCCATTTTCACTATTTCGTTTGCTTGATCCCTGGAGAGCACATCCGTCGCCCAAATTCCGTCAGCTCTTCCAACGTTTCTGCCGTCGCCCTTTCAAACGTTACTTCTAGAACTTGTAAGTTTCCCTTCCTTTTCGCATGCTTTCTATTTTTCTTTTAAAGTGAAGTCGTCATCCTAGGCGCTTAGTTTACACCCGTCACTTGTAGGTAGATGTCGAGTGACGCGTCGAGTGACCAGTCGTCGGTCCGCGAAGGAGCGGGCTACGACGAGGTGTTTGGTTCGGGCTCAAGTAGTGAGTCTGAGAGTTCCTCCTGGTCGTCAGAGAGGGAGACGTCAGCCCATGTTGCCGTCGAAGAGATAGGAGGTCAGGGAGACGTTGGTCAAGAGGAGGAAGTAGTCGAGGGAAGTGAAGTTGAGTTAGGAGGGGGAAGTAGGGATGACGGTGACGAGGAGTCTAGTGACGAGGAGTCTGAAGGTCCTGAAGGTAGTCGTCCCTTCATCCTTCCCCAGGACTGGGCTGTAAATAAATTTCTTCCAAAGATGACGCTAAAAATTTTTAACAAACTACGCGTCCGTTTCCAAATCCCTGATCACATTCCCATCCGTCTACCTATGGAGGGTGAGAAATGTTACACGGGAAAGACTGCAGACGTTGGCATGTATGACGCCATGTTTGCTGCCGGCTTGAGATTGCCCCTAACGGCCTTGCACCGTCAGCTAGCTGACTATCTTGGCATATCAATCAGTCAGATCGCCCCAAACTCATGGAGAATTTTTATAAGTGCTGAGGTGTTGTGGGGTCGTCTGAGTGGAGGACATCGTCAGCTTACTTTGGATGAGTTTTTTTATTGCTACAGACCCCGTCATCTTTCTTCATCAAGGGGGATGTATCATTTTGCTGTTAGGGAGAAGGAGTTAAGGCTGGTGTCTGAAATGCCAGACTCCAATAGAGCCTGGAAGGGTAGGTTCTTTTTTGTAGAAGGGACGGATTGGGTGTGCCGTCAAGATGAATGGGAAACAATTCCCTTTGGCTGTTTTGACAACACTTGGGGTTTTGTCAAGGAGTCAGGTTTTAGTCGTCACCTTCATCCTCGTCATCTTGCCATTTTTTGTTTTTTCTTTGGAAAGATGCTAACACATTCAAGTTCTCTTTTTCAGCCTTCGTTCGCCCGTCAATAACTGACGAGCAAGAGGATTTCATCCGTCGAGTTCTAGGGATACGAATAGAGGAGCGGTCGTGCCGGGACTTGATTACCCTAGACACTCTCTACACATACTGTGGGGGTCCCGAACCAACACCCGAGGCTCGTAGGTTGGAAGAGCTTGCTCGTCATCGTAAGTCTTTTTCCAATCGTCAGTTTCTATACTTCTGGTCGTCAACTTCCCTTAAGCTTTTTCTCTTTTGGTGCAGAAATGGATGCTGCTAAGGAGCGAATCAAGGCCGCCGCCGCCCGTCAGCGGGAGGAGAAGAGGGCTAAAGGAGAGACGACGTCTACTCCTAACCTCAGGCCCGTCACCAAGGGCTCCCAAAAGAGGAAGTCTGACGGGGTGGTCATACGTCCGTCGAAGAGGCCAACCGTCACTCCAGCGAAGTCGCCCCCTACATCGGGTCATGGAGCTGGAAAAGGCGTCATGACTTCTTCTGGTCCCGTCTTGCAGGGACCCCAGACCTTGCTGACGCACAAGGAGTTTGCCGTCGAGGCTGTCGGGGCACTCATAAGGCCGACGGACATAGATCCTTGTGCTCAGTTAGGGACGGACGAGCTGGGGTCGTCGGCCTTGTTCGACCTTTCTCGGGTAAGCCGTCAGTTTTACTTTGTCTGATGTACACAAACCCCTTCTTTTCTGAAGCTGACGGTTGTATTTTTGGTTCAGGCCTTGGTCCGTGTCAAGGCGTTAACGGAGCGATGTGTGGCCAAGGAGGGCGTCGCTTCTCGCCTCAGCAAGCATAATGCCACTCTGCGAAACGAGCAAGGCCAGTACAAGGATGAGGTACGGACACTTAACCGTGAGCTGAAAGAGGTGAGGGACGAGCTGGAAGAGGTGAAACGTCAGCGGGTTGAGACGGAAGAAAAGCTGACGGCTCTTTATGGGCAGTTAGAGACAGTTGGGGCTGATGCCGTTGAGAAGTTCAAGGCGTCAGATGCCTTCATCGAATCCTGTGGCAGCTATTATGGCACTGGGTTCGATGACTGTCTTAGACAAGTGGCGTCAGCCTTTCCTGAGCTGGACCTGTCTTGCATTAACATAGATGACGCTCAGCCCATGACGCCTGCTACTGGTGCCGTCACTCCTCCTGCTGATGACTTGGTTAATTCCCCCCTTCCTGGAGAGAGTGGGGTTGTCTTGGCCCAGCCTGCTGCGAATCTTTCCTCGACTGCCGTCACCCCTCCTACTGTGCTGCTTGATGACGAGGAGCCTGCTGCTAAATAGATTTTTTCTTTTTTGCTTATCATCATTTTGTATTTCTTTTATCTATGTAGAAGACAATTTTATTAAGTGCCCCTTTGGGCACCGTTGTATAATATTTTGACAGCTTTTAAATGTTTTCTTTTAGGCTTTTATTTGTTACAATGTCGTCAGCTTTTCATTACCTGTTTGTAGCTTATCTTGCTTGGTTTTCTTGCATGTTTTGAAACAAGGATTGCAGGCCTTGTTACTTTTTTGTGCCGTCAGTTTTACTAAACCGTCGGTTAGTTTTAACGAGCCCGTCAGCTTTTTTGCCTTAAATGATTGTAGAAAGTTTCAGTAAAATCCCGTCGTCTTGTGACGAGGTTATCTGCCTTATGGCCGTCAGCCTTTCGCCTGTTTTTTAGGCTTGGCCAATTATAAATTGTCAGCTTCTTGTATAATTTTGGACTTGGGTTATTTTTAGTTTGTAGATCAGACCGTCAGCCTTTCGTCCATCCTTGGACTTGGCTGTTTTTAGTCCGTCGCTTTTTTAGTCAACCATTTTGTGGACTTGGTCTTTTAAACCATCAACCTGTCGTCCCTTGGCCTTTTCAGACCGTTGGCTGTTTTTGGTTCGTCCATTTTTGGACCGTCAGTTTTATAGCAATCCAGCTTGTGGATTTGATCATTTAGACCGTCAGCCTATCGTCCTTTGGACTTGGTCTCTTTTAGACCGTCGGCTGTTTTTCGTTTGTCCATTTTTGGACCGTCAAGCTTGTGGATTTGGTTATTAAGACCGTCAGCCTATCGTCCTTTGGACTTGGCTTCTTTTAGACCGTCGGCTGTTTTTCGTTTGTCCATTTTCGGACCGTCAAGCTTGTGGATTTGGTTATTAAGACCGTCAGCCTATCGTCCTTTGGACTTGGCTTCTTTTAGACCGTCGGCTGTTTTTCGTTTGTCCATTTTTGGACCGTCAGCCTTCCAGTGGATTTGGTCATTCAGACCGTCAGCCTATCGTCCTTTGGACTTGGCCACTTTTAGGCCGTCGGCTGTTCGTCCATTTTTGGACCGTCAGTATTTTGGCAACCCAGCTTGTGGATTCAGACCGTCAGCCTTTTGGCTTGCCCAATTCTGGGCTTTGTTGCTTTTAACTTCATGTAAATAAAAACTTGTCTTTGAGTAAACTCCCATTGTTATGCATAAATATAAAAGGTAGTCTAAGAACAAAATCTGCCCATGTAGCAAAAACATAGAAAAGAACTGCCCGTTGGGCTTATTGTAGCAAAAACATAAGTAGAAAAGAACTGCCCGTTGGGCTTATTGTAGCAAAAACATAAGTAGAAAAGAGCTGCCCGTTGGGCTTATTGTAGCAAATGCTTAAAAAGGTGATTGAAAAAGTCTTGGAAAGAAAGATGCTGCTGCTCCTACTGGTAGTACTTTCGTAGGTGTTCCGCGTTCCATGGATGCGGGAGCTTTCGTCCGTCCAGAGTCTCTAGATGGTAGGTGCCCTTCCTTTGCCATGCCGCAACTCGGTAGGGTCCTTCCCAATTCGGGCCGAGCTTTCCTTGAGTGGGGTCTCTTGCTGCTCCCATTACCTTTCTTAAAACAAGGTCTCCTTCCTGGAAGTTTCTGTGTCTGACCCTGGAGTTGTAATTCTTGGCCATGCGATCCTGGTATCGCGCGAGCCTTTGTTCTGCTGCCATCCTGACTTCGTCCACCAGGTCGAGCTGCAAACGTATGGCTTCGTCGTTCCTTTCTTCGTTGTGGTTGTGCACCCTGTAGCTTGTGAGACCGACTTCAGCTGGGATGACCGCTTCGTTTCCGTACGTCAATCGGAACGGTGTTTCTCCTGTTGGTGTCCTTACTGTCGTCCTGTATGCCCATAGTATGCTTGGCAACTCTTCAGCCCATATGCCCTTTGCCCCCTCAAGCCGGGTCTTGATGATTTTCAACAAGGACCGGTTTGTAACTTCGACCTGCCCATTTGCTTGGGGGTGAGCGGGGGAGGAGTAGTGGTTCTGTATCCCTAACTGTGAGCAGAAGTCTCTGAAGGAGTCGTTGTCGAACTGTTTTCCGTTGTCTGAGACTAAGACTCTTGGAATGCCAAACCTGCATACGATGCATCGCCAAACGAAGCTCCTTATGTTTTTCTCTGTGATGGTGGCCAGTGCTTCCGCTTCTACCCACTTGGTGAAGTAGTCGATACCGACAACTAGAAACTTCAGTTGTCGTATTGCAGTGGGGAATGGTCCCATAATGTCTAATCCCCACTGAGCGAACGGCCATGGTGCCGTGATTGGGGTTAACTCCTCGGGTGGTTGCCTGATGATGTTGCTAAACCTTTGGCATTTGTCGCAAGCCTTCACATAAGCTTCGGCGTCCTTCTGCATTGTTGGCCAAAAGTACCCGGTTCGTACTAGCTTGTGTACTAGCGACCTTGATCCGGAGTGGTTTCCACAGACTCCTTCGTGCACTTCCCTCATGACGTAATCCGCTTCTTCGGGGCCCAAGCATCGTAGGTAGGGACGAGAAAAACCTCTTTTGTATAATACATCCTTGATAAGAACGAATCTTGCCGCTTGAACCTTTAGTTTCCTTGCTGCCTCCTTATCATTTAGTAATACGCTATTTTTCAAAAAGGAGGTTAGTGGTGTAGTCCAGTCATTCTGGGGGTCGAGCTCCTGTATGTCGGCCGCACTGATGAGTGGAGAGAGCTGCGTGAAGGAGAGTGCACTTCCAGTGGCGATCATGTGCTCGGCAGAGGCGGCTTTGGCTAAGCGGTCGGCTCGCTCGTTTTCCCCCCAGGGGATTTGCATAATTTTGACCTTCAGCTCGCTTATTCTCCTCTTCGCTTGCTCCAAATACTTCTTCATTCTCTCGCCTTTGCATTCGTACTCCCCGCTTATCTGGTTGACTATGACTTGGGAGTCGCAGTAAACAATTGCTTTCTCGGCTCCTGCTGCCCTAACGAGGTCGAGCCCTGCTATCAAAGCTTCGTATTCTGCCTCGTTGTTGGTAGTGGGGAAGGCGAGACGGACCATACATTCTACCGTGTCTCCTTCTGGTGACTGTAGCACGATGCCGGCCCCGCCGGCTTGTCTGTTGGAAGATCCATCCACGTGTATACTCCACTCTGTGGATTCCTCTGCCCCCTCGTCCTCGCCATTCGTGAATTCAGCTATGAAGTCTGCCACGATCTGCCCCTTGATAGCGGTGCGCGGGCGATACTGGATGTCATATTCGCTCAGCTCTATGGCCCAAAGTGTCAAGCGCCCGGCCGCCTCAGGGTTGCTCATGGCCCGTCGCAAAGGCTTGTCGGTTAAGACCGCTATTGTGTGAGCTTGAAAATATGGCTTCAGCTTGCGCGTCGCCGTAACTAGTGCGAAGGCAAGTTTCTCCAGGGGTGGATATCTTTCTTCAGCTCCGTGCAGCGCCCGACTGATGTAATACACGGGTTTCTGTATCTTCTCTTCTTCTCTGATCAAGGCGGCGCTGACGGCGGCCGGGGAGACGGCGAGATAAAGAAAGAGTTCTTCTCCTGGCTGTGAGGGACTCAGCAGTGGTGGGGAAGAGAGGTAAGCTTTTAATTCTTCGAACGCTTGCTGGCATTCATCGGTCCATTCGAAAGACCTTTTTAATATGCGGAAGAAGGGTAGGCACTTGTCTGTCGCTCTGGAGACGAACCTGTTTAGTGCTGCTATCTTGCCGTTGAGGCTTTGTACTTCCTTCACATTTCTTGGTGGTACCATCTCCATTATAGCCCGGATCTTGTCCGGATTGGCCTCGATGCCTCTCTGGGACACCATGAATCCTAGGAATTTTCCTGCCGTTACCCTAAAGGCACATTTTCCTGGATTGAGCTTCATGTTGTAAGAGCGGAGGGTGTCGAATGTTTCCCTGAGGTCTTCTAAATGATCTTCTTCCTTTTGACTTTTAACCAACATGTCATCGACATATACCTGGACGTTTCTCCCGATCTGTTGTGCGAACATTTTGTTCATAAGCCTTTGGTAAGTTGCGCCTGCGTTTTTCAAACCGAACGGCATTACCTTGTAGCAGAATAGGCCTTGGCTGGTAACAAAGGACGTCTTTTCCTGATCGTCCTCGTGCATCTTGATCTGGTTGTAGCCGGAGAAAGCGTCCATGAAGCTTAATAGCTGGTGCTGAGCTGTGGAGTCTACCAGAGTGTCGACCCTTGGGAGGGGGTAGCTGTCTTTAGGACACGCTTTGTTCAAATCGGTGAAGTCTACACACATCCTCCATTTCCCGGAAGCTTTCTTGACCATCACCACGTTTGATAGCCAGTCGGGGTAGTACACCTCTTTAATGAAATTGGCCTCTTGCAGCTTGCGGATTTCTTCGGCTACGGCTTGATCTCGCTCCGGGGCGAAGACCCGCTTCCTCTGTCGGATGGGTGGAAAAGATGGCGACACATTTAGCTTATGTACCATGATGGAAGGATCTATTCCTGGCATATCCTCGTGACTCCAGGCGAATACGTCTCGATTCTCCTTGAGGAATGCTACAAGCGCTTGCCGAGTGACGGGATTTGCAAGGGTCCCAATCCTAGTTGTCTGGTCAGGTACGGAGTCGTTTAGAGGTATCTCCTCGAGCCTCTCAGCCGGCTCTGTCGCGCTTCGGTGCTCTTCTATGTTCATGGTTTGGAGGTGATCGTCCATCTCCATCATGGCCACATAGCATTCTCGTGCGGCAATCTGGTTTCCACGTAGTTCTCCGATTCCGTGTTCTGTCGGGAACTTAATCTTCAAGTGATAAGTTGAAGTTGCCGCTTTCCATGCGTTGAGGGTGGGCCGTCCTATGATGGCGTTATAGGCGGATGAATGGTCAACCACGAGGAACGTTACCTCCTTCGTGGTTTGTTGGGGGTAGTCGCCTGCGGTTACACCCAACGTGACTGCGCCTAACGGAAACACCTTTGCGCCTCCAAAACCGACAAGCGGAGCGTTTGTCGGGACCAGTTGCTCCTTGCTTATTTTCATTTGCTGGTACGCCGGGTAGTATAGAATGTCTGCCGAGCTTCCGTTATCGACTAATACCCGATGCAAGTTGTAGTCCCCGACCTGTAGGCTGACGACAAGTGCGTCGTCGTGCGGGTGGTGGATACGCTGCGCATCTTCTTCTGAGAACTCGATCACGGGGCTTTTCGTTTGGGCTATGTTTCGCACTGGGCTCGCCACTTGGACGTTTTGGACCATCCGGAGGTGTGTCTTTCGAGCCCTTTTTGACGGTCTGGTGGCCATCCCTCCTACGATCATTCGTATATCACCAATGGGAGGCCTGGGACGATCATGGCCACGCGGAGGTGGGTGCTCCTGAGGCGCTTGGTCTGTTCTTTCCTTGCTTACAAACTTCTGTAACTTCCCTTGTCTTATCAGGGCCTCAATTTGTTGCTTCAAGTCGTAGCAGTCGGCTGTGTCGTGACCGTGATCTCGGTGGAAGCGGCAGTACTTGTCTCTGGAACGCTTATTAGGATCCCCCTTCAGTTTTCCGGGGAAGGTCAGAGTTCCTTCGTCCTTTATCTGCATTAGGACTTGATCTATTGGGGCGGTGAGCGGAGTGAAGCTCGCGAATCTCCCTCCCGGAGGTTTAGATCGTCTTTCGTCTCTTCGATCCCCCGTTCTGGGTCTTTTCCTTCCCTGGTCCGACCGTGCGTCCTCCTGCCTCTCCCTTTTTCTTGGCTTTTCTTCTCGGGCCTGCAGTGCGTCCTCGGTATTCATGTACTTGGTGGCCCTATAGAGCACTTCTGACATGGTCTTCGGGTCGTTCTTGTATAGAGAGAACAAGAATTTGCCTTTTTGTAACCCGTTTGTGAATGCTGCGACGAGTATTTTATCGTCGGCCTCGTCGACCGATAGCGCCTCCTTGTTAAAACGCGTTATGTAAGATCGCAACGTCTCGTCCTCTCTTTGCTTGATGCTCATTAGGCATGCGGTGGACTTCTTATACCTGTGTCCTCCAATGAAATGCGTGGTGAATTGGGTGCTTAGGTCTTTGAAGGTGCTGATAGAGTTGGGCGTCAGCCGGCTGAACCATATCCTCGCGGGGCCTTTAAGTGTTGTGGGGAAGGCCCTACACATGATCTCATCCGCTACTCCCTGAAGATGCATCAGGGTCTTGAAAGTCTCCAGGTGGTCGAGAGGATCCTTCACTCCGTCATAGCTATCTATATTTGGCATGCGAAACTTGTGGGGTAAGGGGAAGGAGTTTACGGCGATAGTGAAGGGTGAGTCGGTACGGTTCACGAGGTCGTCGAGATTACTAGAAACTCTCCCTTTGAGGGCGTTCATCATAACCTCCATCTGCTCCTTCATTGCCTGCATCTCGGCGGCGATTTGTGGTGGAGCCGCATCCATGAGGGATGGCATGCTTGCGGGTGGCCTTTCTGGTCTGCTCGGGGCGCGGCTGCCTTCAGGTCTTTCCTGGTTTCCTCTTGGGGCGCTATTCTCTTCTTGGTCTTCGGGTTGGCCGTTTTGCGCTGCATCCTTCTGGCGAAGCTGTTCTTCCAAATCGAGGTTCCGTTTGGTCAGACGCTCCACGGCGGCGCCGAGAGTCCGAACTTGCCTCTCGAGGGCAGTCGTGGGTGGTTCCTCTCCTTGTACGTCATTGGTAGTTGCCATTGAACGAGTGAGTACCATGCAACCCTTTAGTCCGGGAAACGATAGTGTGGCTTGATAACCGCTTCCCCACAGACGGCGCCAACTGATGATGCCGAAAATCTCACCAGTGACCCACACGGTCCTCACGCGCTCGGAACAGCACCTGCAAGACAAAAAGGAGATGACCTAACAGAGAGCACCGGTGTGGTGCCGGCCAAATACCCTCCGAAGGTCAAGTTAGAACTTCTTTCAACTCTAGAGTGCTAGAGAGGGTGTAATTATGCGTACCTTGATTTGTGAGGGCATTGGAGTTTTTATAGTAGTTGAGGGTTGACCCTTTTCCTTGAAGCAGAAGTCTTTTCCTTATAGGAACCCTTATGAGCGTAAATTACGGGATCCTTTCCTTATAGGATCCGGATACTAGTCGTGGAGTACAAGCAATCTCCCTATACGTGGTGGGCAAGTTTCTCATTTTCATGGAGTCGTCTGCCTTACAACCGTCAGCCTTCTTTCTTCCCGGCAGACGAGTAGTCGTCAGCTCCTTTGTTGTTTGTGTAACCGTCAGCTTCATGCTCGCAGTCCGTTTACCTTGTACCCGTCAGCTTTACTCTGCCTGTTACCCGCTATTGGACCGTCGACTTGAACCTGTGCTGACGTTCTCGCCCATGACGGATGCCATGATTATTCTTCCATATCAAAAAGAAAAAAGAAAAAGAGGTAAGCAACGTCCGAAAAAAGAAAAAGAAAAAGAGAAAAAAGCAACATGGATGAAGAAAAGCAACGTGGATAAACCTATTTTCGTCGAAAGATAATGTCCAATTTCTCCCTTCAGTTTTCTCTTTATTTTGAAGAGAAAATTTTTTGGTAGGTTTAGGAAAAAAACATCTGAGCTCTACCATTTATTTTCCTTTCTCCTCATCTAACCAAACACACTCAAAAAAGTTTTCATTCTTATTTTCTCTCCAAAGTTTTTCATTTACTCTATTTCACCTCTAAACAAACACACCCTAAGAAAGATGCAAACTTTGTGGTCCTTTGCGAAATATTAAAATGAATGCTATTTCTGGGAAGAGGAGGTAAAACTGGAGATGGGTTTGGGGTTTGGTGCAGAGGAAAACTGTGTTTCTATCTTACCTTGTAGTGATCAATCTTAGTTAGAAAATAGTATACAGTTCTTAGAATAGGATTTGTTACTGTTGGGATCTTAATACGTTAGCATATTTTTTGTCAAATTTATGCATTTTTTACTTCTTAATTTTAGTATATTTTATGTACAATTGTGGGTTAGTATTTTGTAATTGGTTGAAGAGATCAAAAGCTGAAATTAGAGCCATAGTCTATTGAATCTTGGTCAAGCCAATTTACATGGGCCAAGTGACATGTCAAGGAAGGACAAAGTTATGACTTGAAGTTAAGGGAGGTAGAAGTATAAATAAAAAAGAAATCATTACGAAAATAAGCATCTATTTAATTAGAGTTAACAAATCGTCAACAAAGACAAAGACACAAAATAATTATGTATATATTACAATATAATCACTAATGAAAAGGGAACTTGATGATGTATTTTTGATACATGCGTCTATTGCTGGGTAAGAGGAAAATTATTCTGTTTAAAATTTTTTAAATGACCAAATTATGTGTTTTGAGTAAAATTTATTGATTGAACTTAATTTTTTTAAGCTTTACTATTAGTAATTTTTGTTGTTGGGCAAATTTTTGGGGGCTTATTTATTTATTTATTTATTTATTTTAAATTCTAGATCTATAAATTTTTATATGACCTTTATTAGGATCAATGATATTGTTAAGGGGTAGCCAAATGTAATTTTATTGAACTAAATTGCTAAAATATAGTACTTATATATACTAAATTTAAAATTAAAAAAATTTTGGGGGGGGGGGGGGTGGTTGGCGCACCTGATTGAGGACTCTAAGAGGCTTGGTTGTTCCTTACAGCAGTGTCAATTTCAGCATGTTCATCGGAGATTTATTGCGGTTATATCTTCAATCTAATTGTTGTACTTATTTTTGTAAATATGTTAATAATTGTCAAGATAATGTGCTGTAATATTTTCACTCTTTACCGTTACAATTTGATTGCTAATGTATTTAAAATAACAAATTTCTAATAATTTTAATTGTAATTACTTATGGTTTCCAATGTTTGAAATTTGGGTAAAATGAAAAACACACCCTTGAAGTTTAGGGATTTGGATTTTACACCTTAAAGTTACATTACGTTTACATCAATAGCCCTTCCGTTAGTTTTTTGTTAACATATTTGTTAAGTGCCACATAAATTTGTGAAATATACTAATTGCTCCAATTGAAATGTGACAAATGGATTTAAATATTCCAACTATTCAATCTCAGATAAATAACCTTAAAAACTTTAAATAACTAAAATTAAATTCTTTAAAATGAAAAAAAAAAATTAAACGAAAAAAAAATTAATTCAAATATTTTTCTTTAACATTTTTTGGGTATCCCAAAAATATTCTCAACATTAAATCTAACCCAGTACGATCTCAATTAATCCTCAAATAGCAACAATCAAAATAATAAAAGTGCAAAACACAAAAATTACAATTACTCCATCAGGATGTAATATCTAAAGACCCCCAAACTTTAGGGGTTTGTTTTGCATTTTACCCTAGAAACTTCTACCAAAATGTTTTCATTTTATTTATGCCTTCACTCTTATCATTGTATTATGTTTGAAAATATGTTTACCATTGTATTTGATGATAAATGTTTATTAAACAAGTATTTAATTATATAGGTCAACATTAGCTCGACACGTTTATTAAACAAATTAAGATTCCTCAACTCTAACATGACCTGCTTATTAAACGAGTCAATTATGTTAACTCGTTTATCAAATTTTATCAAAGTGAAAAAAAAAATACAAATTTTAATATTAACCAAATTGATCTAAATTATGAAAAACTAAACAAATAATTTTTTTAAATATAAAATTTAGAACTAACGATTAACTGTATCACAAATAATCATTCAATGTAAAAACATATCTTAATATCACAAATAATCAATCGCAATATGTCAAAACACACACACACACACACACACACAACAACAACAACAACAACAACAATTATCAGTTTATATGTCTAGGGTTTGAAAGATATATTAGTAAAATGTTATTTTAAATGACATTTTACCAATATAATACGACCCCGTTATGTCTCAACTTATAACCTATTAATTTGGTGTTGTGTCTTGTTGGATTTGCAAATTGTGTCGAATTTTGTCACCGCTAATAAATATGCAGTTGGTAAAGACGTTTAACTAATATAAATATTTGTGTTTATCCCCTCTTTCATGCTTAGCTAATGATTCAGGGCCCGTTTGGTAAGAAATTTTTAGTAACATTCTTATTGTTTTGTGGAAATATATGTGAGTAAAAAAGTGTGCAGAAATATGTGTAATATTGTTTAAACACTAAAACTGTTATTTAAACAACAGTAACAAACACTCTCTCCATCACACAACTTTAACAAGTACCATGCAAACATTTATGGACATAATACAACGATAAGAGTGAAGGCATATTTTTTTTTTTTTTTTTTTGGAGAAGAAGATAATGAAAAAATTAAGTAGAGTCTGTGAGCTTGTTTCCTATTAATATTGTTTAGTTTTCTTTAGAGCAACCATAGTCGATGATATTAACTATATATTTTTTATAAGTAATGCTACAACCATTAATTAATTTATAACATTTTTACAAAATGTTGATGTGACAAATTCCTTATTAGTTTTCATTTAAACCCACAATTTATATCACTTTTTCATTTATCAATAATTATTCACCACATAAGTAATTTGAAAATTTTTTGTAAAATAATTTATATCTCTAGTATTATTCATTTTTTTTATAGTTCCTTTTTCTTTTTTAATTCCAAACAACGATTTTAATTCTGCAACCTATACCTAAAATGTGTTCACACCACGTCACTGCTCCTCAAAGTTGGAGAGAATGAATAATCAATGATAATATAATAATTCTAAATCTTTTATTAATTTTTGGGAGATCTACTTATCCAAAAATTTAAAAATTAAAACTTAAAAAAAAAAAAAGAAAAAAGAAAAAAAGAAAAAAAAGAAGCCTCATTGCACACACAAAGTGCATGTGAGGAGACTAGTGTGTTTGTCTATATATAAATATATATATATATATATATATATATATATTTATAAAAGAAGATAGATAATATGCATTGCTATGTAGTATCGTTATAGTTATTACAAAATAGATTTTAAAAACCAAAAAGTCATTACTAAATATACTGTGGTGGACATTGGAAACTATAAATTTGTAACTTGTGGTGGACATTACAAATACAGCCAATTTAAAGTTGTCTTATAATTAAGTCAATACTATTTATAGGAGAGACATTCAATTACAGATCAAAGCATTACAGGCGTGAGATATATCAGACAAAGTATCATGGGATGTAAGGATCGTGACCACAACTTTTTTCTCTATCTCAATGTGGAGTAGTTTGGAGAGAAACTTTGTTCTTCCTAATGAGCATGCCTACACTGGCCCTACGCGGGCTGCCGCCATTAGTGTTAAGTTTGAAGAAGCCTGTGGGAGAGTGTTTCCATCCAATGAAGATAGCGTCATAGCGTGCTCACTTGGCCAGGAGTAGAAGAATTCAATTGAACGCCAAACACCCATCCATTCACATCTAGTTGCTTGTGCAAATTCTCACCAAATTTTAAAGTAGAAAAACCATTTTTATTTTAGCTATTCACTTGTTAAATATGCCTTTTGTAGGGATATTGGGCCTGGGAGCCCATCGTTTGCTCATATTACAAATTCTGTGGCCCAATTTGAGGACAAGGGTTGTCCGAAGATGAGGAATCTTATTTAGTGAAGGCTGTATTAGTAAACAAAGGTTAGCTTTGACCATAATGGCTTAAGGGATAGGCTGAGGATAAATTTGTCATCGGATAACCAATGCCGATGTCCAAAAAAGTTTGTTAGTCACTCGGAATGAAGTTTCAAGAAGTTTCATCGGTGTTGATAGGCATTGAAAAAGTGATGAATAGGGCAATGCCCTGAAATATCTAAAGAAGAAAGCTGCTACCTCCACATTAAATACACTGCAGCTAACACCCTAGCTGCATTAATATGGAGGTGATACCTAAATAGTAGGTTATAGCCTTACAGCTACTACATCAAGACTAATGGAAAGGAATGATGGGACAAGTATCCACAAGAACTATCTAGCATGCATGTGTGAAGTGGGAATGAAAGGGAAGGATGATATAAAAGGAAAAGGAAGCAACAAGAGAGGGGGATTGGAAATTAGAAGAATAAACACTATAGAATCCAGAAACTAAACTTGTAACCTAATTTGAGAATAATATACAAGAATAGTGCACCTCGGACTCTGCCGAGGACTATTTTCCTTTAATACAACCCTATTTCTTTTCATTCTCTAATCATTTGAATCTATTCCAACATTTGTTTGATTAACTAAAGCCTAGTGTTCTCCAACCCACTCTCTACAAATTTATTGTTTTGGGCTTTTTGGGCTTGAATCCATCTGCGCAGTGGGCTACAAGTTCAAATCTGGTCTTTACAATTTGTGCCGTTTGTGGGAAATATTGGTGTTTTCAGTGACTCCAACTGTCAACAATGGTAGGTTCAGGTCCGCATCAAGCAGAGTCTATAGGGTATCAGTGTCAAGATCACTCCCGTGATCTTGAACGGCAAAGAGACCGGGAGGGAAGTGTATATACCACCCATACTAGTAGAAACCAAGCTAGTCGTAAAAGCCATGTCTCTTAGGAGGAGAATGCCAGGAACATGTAGAAGGAGATTGATCATTTAAGGAGAAGCTTACGCCATGAACAATGAAGGTGAGCCTTACTCGATCCTGACTTCTCCTCTAATGGTGAGAAGGATGTTAGCTATAGGTGCAGGTTGAGAACTCCCCTTAGTGAGATTTTTTCGAATGATGAAGACTATCATCATGAACGTAAAGATGCAAAGTCGTCCTTGGACGGCCTGGGAAACAATACTATGAGTAGAGCACTGAACCAGATTGCAAGGTCACCTTTCACACGCTGGATTGAAAGAAGGAGACTCCCTCAGTGATTTTCCCAACCCACGTTCATCATGTATAATGGAAGAACAGACCTTGTGGAGCATTTTAGTCACTTTAATCAAAGGATGGCCGTACATTCCAAGAATGAGTCTTTGATGTGCAAAGTATTCACATCCAGTTTAGGGCCGGTGGCAATGAGGTGGTTTGATAGTTTAAGGGTAGGTTCCATTAATTCTTTCAAGTAGCTTACTCAAGCATTTGAATCCCGATTTCTCATGTGTAGAAGGGCTCTTCGGCATTTAGCTTCTTTGTTGTCTTTGTCCATGAGAGAAGGAGAATCCCTGAAGACGTATTCAAATAGATACTGAGAGATGTTCAACGAGATAGATGGTGATTTTGACGATACTGCCATTAGCACTTTTAAGCTCGGCCTACCTGTAAAGCATGGCTTAAGGAAGTCTTTGACTGGGAGGACAAGCAGCAAGATAGGGGCAAGGGCAAGGTTATCCCTTAGGAGAGGAGGGATTTTAGGTCGAACTGCTACAACAATAACAGACCCCGGAGAGATTTTGCTAGGCAATCTTCACTTGCAACTCCTCAAGTTGTGAACATTGTGTTTAGGGAGCTGGTGCATCAAGTTTTAGAGAAAATAAAAAATAAGCCGTACTTCAAATGGCCGAATAAGATGAGTGGAGAGCCCTTGAGACACAACCAGAGCCTTCGTTATCAGTACCACTAGGAATGAGGATATACCACCGAGGACTGCCTGACATTGTGGAGCTATATAGAGCAATTGGTCAAGGAAGGGAAATTACAACATCTCCTATATCGCCCTGATGGGTAGGGTGTCCAACCGAGGTTTGGGACTTAAGGGAATGCTTCCTCAAGACTCCCAATAGGCATAATTAATGTCATCTTTGCTACACCTGGGAGGACTCGTTCACGACCCTTTAGGGTGATGCTTGTAGCTCAGTTCTTAGCCGAGGATACAAGTTTTAGGTTAAAGAGGGCCAGAATAGAAATTCGACTGGCGTTGAGTTTCTCGAATGAAGACAAGGAAGGAACCATCCAGCTGCATGATGATGCTTTGGTGCTAACTTTTAAAATAGGTGGGTATAATGTGAAAAGAGTGATGGTAAATTAGGGCAACTGTGTGAAAATCATGTACCCTGATTTATATAAAGGGCTGCACCTGAAACCCGAGGAGAGAACCACCTATGATTCCCCTTTGGTGAGTTTTGATGGGAAGGTGGTTATCCTCAAAGGCCAGATCAGGTTACTTGTGCAGGTAGGCTTAGAGGTAGTGGAGGTGGACTTCATAGTGGTGGATGTATACTCCACCTATATGGCCATTTTGGCTAGGCCTTGGCTCCACACTCTGAGGGCTGTTTCTTCAACTTTGCATTAAAAAGTAAAGTATACGTCAGGAGATTGAATTGAGGAACTGGTAGGGGACCAATCCGTGGCTCGACAATGTCTTGTATCTGTAATCTTGCATCAGTCAGCAGTTAAGTCCTCGGCCTCAGTAAATGAAGGTTTATAGCAGTCAAAGTCTATAGTCTTACCTGATGAAGGACTATTCGAGGATGCCAAATGTGAAAATTTAGAGAAATTTATCATAAGTGATGATCTAGAGAAATTTTTTTAGGTTGGGATTTAGTTACCCCTTAAGGAAAAAGAAGAGTTGGTGGAATTTCTTAAGAAGAATGTTGATGTATCTGCCTAGGATGCCTACGAAGCTTTAGGGGTGGACCCAAGCTTCATCTGCCACCAATTAAATGTCAATCCAGCTGCTACCCCAAAGAAGCAACCTCCTCGGCATTTGTCCAAAGAACATTCTGATGCTGTTGAGAACAAGGTGATGAAACTTAAACTTGCTGGGGCTATTAAAGAGGTTTTTTATCCCGAATGTCTGGCTAACACAATGGTTGTAAAAAAGAATGGAAAGTGGCATGTATGTGTAGATTTCATGGACTTGAATAAAGCCTAATGACCCCTTCCCTATGCCTCGGATTGACCAGTTGGTGGACGTGACTATAGGCCATCCTCGAATGAGCTTTCTAGATGCCTTCCAAGGGTATCATCAGATACCTTTAGCTTTGGATAACCAGGAAAAAATAGCTTTTGTCACCCCTATAAGGAATTAAGATAACAAGGTAATGCCCTTCAGTTTAAAAAATGCAGGGGCTATATATCAAAAGATGATGACCAGGATGTTTAAGCCTCAATTAGGAAAAAACATGGAAATCTACATTGATAATATGGTGGTTAAGAGCAAAGTAAAGTCCGACCACGTTAATGATCTCAGAAATACTTTTGATACCTTGAGGAAGCACAAGCTACGGCTTAATGCTTTCAAGTGTTCATTTGGCATCGGATCAGGAAAGTTCTTGGGTTACATGGTTACTCACTGTGAAATTGAAATTAACCCTGACCAGATTAAGGCAATTAATAACCTGCAACCACCTTGAAATCCCAAGGAAGTTCAGAGGCTTATAGGGATGACTGTTGCTCCAAACCGATTCATCTTTTGATCAGCTGACAGGTGTAGACCTTTCTTTTAGCTGTTGAATAAGTGGAAGAGATTTGAATGGACTGAAGAGTGTGCCCTAGCTTTCTAAAAGTTGAAAGAGTATTTGTCTCGGCCACCCATAATGTCCATACCTGAAGTAGACGAAGCTTTGTTTGCTTACATTACGGTAGCTTTCCACACAATGAGCTTGGTGCTAATATGTTTGATAATGGTGTTCAGAGGTCAGTTTACTATGTGAGTAAATCATTACATGAGGCCGAGGTTTGTTACTTTCCATTAGAAAGGGTCATTTTGGCAGTGGTGCATGCTACATGTAAGCTCTCCCACTATTTTCAGTCACACACAATTATCATCCTAACCCAGCTCCCACTTAAATCTTTACTACGGAGTGTGGATTACACAGGAAGAATTTCAAAGTGAGGCACGATTTTAGGTGCTTTTGACATTAAGTACATGCCACACACCTCTATCAAGGGTCAAGTTCTTACCGACCTGGTTGCTGAGTTTGCTGAATCCTTGAAAGAAGAAAAGATAGAAAAGCAAAACATGGATGAAAAATCGGTTGGAATGATCTCCATACAAGAACCTGTATCTTGGAAAGTCTATGTTGATGGTGCAGCAAACCATAGGAGATCTGGTGTGGGGCTAGTCTTGATATCTCTAGAGAGCATTACAATTGAAAAATCCTTAAGATTGGGCTTCTTGGCTACAAAAAATGAAGCTAAATATGAAGCTCTGTTGGAAGGAATGATCATGGTGCCAAAAATGGGTGGAAAGGCAGTGGAGTTGATCGCTGATTCAAGATTGGTCATTAGCCGAGTCCAAAAAGAGTTGGAAGCCAGAGATCCCAGAATGTAAGAGTACTTAAACCAGGTTAGACATTTATAGTCTAAGTTTGAATCTTTCAATTTATCACAAGTCCCTAGAAGTAAAAGTACACATGTGGACTCCTTTGCTACATTGGCAACCTCATCGGCACAAAGTTTACCTCAGGTAATTCTCATAAAAGACTTATGTAGACCTACTAAGACAAGAAGAATCGTAGCTCATGTTCATTAAATAAGGGCGGCTCCTAGCTGGATGGACCCTGTTGTATTGTTCCTCAAGGAAGATGTCTTGCCAGAAGATAAGTTCGAGGCTGACAAAGTGCGAAAAAAAGCTCCTTGGTTCTAGCTGTCTGAGGAACAAAGGTTGTATAAGAGGTTTTATTTTGGTCCATATCTATTGTGTGTACACTCGGAGGTGAGCCAATCTTGGAAGAATTGCATGAAGAAATTTGTGGAAGCCATACGGGGTGTAGGTCTTTATCACATAAGTCCCTTATGCAAGGCTACTAGTGGTTGAAGATGTAGAAAGAAGCAAAAGACTATGTAAAGAAATGTGATCAGTGTCAAAGGTTTGCCCCAAACATTTATCAACCTGGGGGAGTCCTTAATCCTCTGTCTAGCTCTTGGCCTTTCGCTCAATGGGGCTTGGATATTGTAGGCCATTTTCCTAAGGCAGTAGGGAATAAGAGGTATTTATTAGTTGACAAAGACTATTTTACTAAATAGGTTGAGGCTAAACCACTAGCAAACATCAGAGATGTGGATGCCAAGCGTTTTGTTTGGAAGAATATTGTAACTAGATTCGGAGTCCCTCGTGTCCTCATCTTAGAAAATTGATTGCAATTTGATAGCAAAGCCTTCAGAATGTATCGTTATGACCTGAGTATAGCCAATAGATATTCCACCTCGGCATATCACAGGGGAATAGACAAGCTGAAGCTGTCAATAAGGTTATAGTAAGTGGACTCAAGAAAATGCTAGATGATGTAAAGGGGAAATAGGTCGAAGAGTTGTCACACGTCCTATGGACTTACCGACCCACGCCTCGTAGGTCCACAGGAGAGACACCTTTTTCAATGACATATGGGGCCAAGGTTGTTATTTCTCTGGAAATTGGATTCCCTACCCTAAGAACAAGTGCTTTCACTCCAAGTAGCAACAATGGGCTATTGTATAAGAGGTCTTTTTCTGGCTCATATCTATTATGTACACACCCAGAGGCAGTTGAGCCAATCCTGGAAGAATTGCATGAAGGAATTTGTGGAAGTTATACAAGGTGCAGGTCTTTATCACATAGCACCCTTATGTAAGGCTACTAGTGGCCGAAGATGTAGAAAGAAACAGAAGACTATATAAAGAAATGTGATCAGTGTCAGAGGTTTGCCCCAAACATTTATCAACCTGGGGGAGTCCTTAATCCTCTGTCCAGCCCCTGGCCTTTCGTTCAATTGGGCTTGGATATTGTAGGCCATTTTCCTAAGGCAGCAGAAAATAAGAGGTATTTATTAGTTGGCAAAGACTATTTTACTAAATGGGTTGAGGCTAAACCACTAGCAAACATCAGAGACATGGATGCCAAGCATTTTGTTTGGAAGAATTTTGTAACCAGATTGGAGTCCCTTGTGTCCTTATCTCAGGCAATGCATTGCAATTTGATAGCAAAGCCTTCAGAAGGTATTATTGTGACCTGGATATAGCCAATAGATATTCCACCCCGGCATATCCACAGGAGAATGGACAGGTCGAAGTTGTCAATAAGGTTATAGTAAGTGGACTCAAGAAAAGGCTAGATGATGCAAAGGAGAAATGGGTCGAAGAGCTGTTACACGTCCTATGGACTTACTGAACCAGGCCTCATAGGTCCACAGGAGAGACACCTTTTTCAATGACATATGGGGTCAAGGCTATTATTCCTCTAGAAATTAAATTCCCTACCCTAAGAACAAGTGCTTTCACTCTAAGTAGCAACGATGGACTATTGGAGAAGAGTTTATATTTAATTGAAGAACGAAGAGAAAATGCCATGGTCTAATTAGCATATTATCAACACAAACTCAAGTAAGGATATAATGCTTAAAAAAGGTGGTGGGAGCTGCCAAGAATCCAGCATGGGGGAAGTTAGGACCCAACTGGGAGGGGCCATATCGTATAACATTAGTGGCTGGGATAGGCGCGTATTATCTTGAAGATCTCGAGGAAAAGACTGTACCTCATCCTTGAAATGTAAATAATCTTAGAAGATATTATTATTAATTCAAGTTTCCTTCACCTTCTTTGGGTTTGTTATATTACTTATCTTGCGTCTTTACCATAATTCTAAGTGTCAAATAGAACCTTGATCATGCCTGGTTTCTCGGACCACATACCTTAGAAAAATTGATATCTTTCAATTAACTTTCTAAGTGTTAATCAAAACCTCAGCTATGCTTAGTTCCTCGGACCATCTATTTTGGGAAAATTAACACAGTATAGTATCATTCTAAGTGTCAAATAGAACCTTGGTCATACCTAATTTCTCGGACCACATACCTTGGGTAAATTGATATCTTTTAATTAACTTTCTATGTGTTAAATAGAATCTCAGCTATGCCTGGTTCCTCAAACCATTTGCTTTAGGAAGGTTAATACATTATGACATGTATCAAAGAGAAAATTGGCCAGGTTTGGATCCTTGGACCACATGCCTTAGGTAGACTAATCTTTTCCTTCAAATGGCTATGTGTCCGGACAAAATCTTATTCATAACAAACTGTATGAAATATATATATATATATATATATATATATATGTACAATAAGTTAAGTTCCTTTGTTAACTACTTTGGTACCAAATGCAATCACTCCAATCAGCAATGATTTTTATTGTGATAAGAGTTTCAAATAAATGCACATGAGCATCACTTAAAGCATTTACGGGCATACCTGTATTTGCATAAAATTTGATCATCTTTTTTATCCTCGTTAACATCACTTAAACCTATGTGCATATTACAATACTGTTTATGTTCATAAAATTAAGTTTATGCATTGTCAAGGTGATTAACTTAATAAAATTCATCTACTGGTACTGTTGATCATATGAAGTAGGACAATTGTTCTTTACTCAAGTAAGTTAGTGAAAGAAGTGTTACCTCATCATTATTTTCATTAAGTTTTGGCTAAAATGCAATTGATATCAATTTTAGTATAGAAATCACAAGAAGAAAGAAAATATCTATAACTTTTACTAAAATAAAAGCCTTCAAATAAGGTAGACAAGTACAAAAAAGATAGGTCGATTACAAACTAAGAAAATAAAAGAAAAGGGAGAAAATAATCTATTTCTTCATCTTTATTACAAGTTTGTCTTTGGGATCTTTAGGAAGTTGTGTGCTTGCTGCCATGGTGGACACTTCAGCCTTGTCCTTGGGACCCTCTTGAAGAGGTATGGTAAGGGTTGCCAATACCAGCTCCATACTTTGAGAAGTTCATTTATCCTTAGAGGGATCCTTCAGAGCAAGAGGAGGAAGATCAGAGCCTTGGACTGTTTCTTTATTGGCCTCCCCTATCTTTGAGGTGTCCTCGACCTGCCTTGTCCCTTTTGAAGAATCCTTGGCTGCAGGAGGAGCTTGTCGTGGGTCGCCTTGAACTTCACTTGCCTCTGAGGACGTTAGGTTGGCCTTGGAGTCTGAAAAGCTTGAAGGCCATATGGCTGGGGGGTAGTAGATATTTTCTACTCTCCTGAGCATAGAGGAAACCTCAACCTCAGCTTGGTTGAGGGCTTCACCCCATGTTAGGGCACAGTAAGTTCTACAAACTGCCAGGACCTCAGTCCTAAGGGAGTCCTTAGTCTTGGCTACCCCAATCTTATACCCATGTTGCTCAGCTTCATCCTTAGCTTTTTCTGCCTCTTCCTTGGCTTTCTTGGCTGAAGGTCTAGCTTTTTCGACCTCCTCTAGTTTCTTTTTCAATGTGACAATTTAAGTCTTGGAGGTAGCCAGTTGGTCTTCAACACTCTGTAGTTGCAGCCTTTGACTCTCAGCCTGTTTCTCTGCATTTTTAAGGGCAGCTACTGCATATTTTCTTTCACTCTCCTCCTCTTGCAACTTCTTCTTCATCTCTTGGAGGCTCCTCTCGGCCACTTGAAAGGCCTCCACGACAGCATTACATCTTCCCTCCTCCTTTTTCATCTACCGGTGGCAGGAATTGGCTATCTCTTCCACTCGAAAGGTGGCTTGAACAGCCTGCTAAAGAAAAAAAAAAGAGGGAGTTTAAATATATATATATATATATATATATATACACATAATCAAAATAATAAGTCAAGTAAAAAGGTCAAGTGGAGTCATACCATAGCCAAATATTTTTTTTGGCAGAGGAACACCTCATGCCTCCTCATGGACCACAGCTCGGCCATGTCTCCGGAGAGCAGCAGAGCTTGCTCCACTACATTGGCCACATAGCTGGCCTTCCCACCTTGAAAGTCCCTTATAGATGCATCATCTAACAAGGGTTCCCCATTTAACATTGGGGCCGGAAGCCAGGCTGTGGGCTCAGGCAAAGGGTCACTCCTCCTTTCATTACCTCTCTGCCCTATCTTGGCTTGTTAGGAAACCCTTTGAACTTCATCCTCACAAGGAGGATGGGTTTGTCCAACCTCTATCACCTCCTTCCCTTTTTGCTCTCTTTTCCTCTTCATATCAGCTAGTTGGGGAGGGGGCAGAGCAGGTGGAGGATTGGGAGGCTTGGCACGAGTTGACTTCCCAAGCGCATCCTTCTTACGTTGGGACTTTATTAAATCCAACAAGCTAGATTTGGGTTTGCGCTGAATGCCTATCTCATCAATTATGGGTGAGAAGTGTGGGTCGAGGACAGGAAAGAAGTCTCCAGGGACAAAACTTGGTTAAAGACTTCAAATTCGTCCTTGAAATCGTTCACTTCTACCACCTTTTCCTATTTTGAATGGGTGGTACGAGATGAGGTGGCAACGCTAATAGCTTGTTATGATGATGAGGCCCTTACTTTTGGTATGCCTTTAGGCATATTAGTTGTACCTTGAACACCCTCTAGCGTTGAACAGGGAAGAGGAATAGGTTAAGTGATTAGGAATAGGAGTGATTTTAAGGATCAAGTGAGCCGCTCGAAGTTGACAGTCGTCTTCATTTACAAACACCTTAACTTGGAGAATTTTGTCTAAGCCCTCCCTATTAACCAAACTAAAATTTGACTCGATGGCATGTATATCTGCAAAAGCAACAAGATACGGATTGCTAAAAGCGAAACACTATAAATCAAAATAAGGTCAAAAGAGTAAGTAATTTTCCCTATTTTTAGAACCACACCTAGTTACCCCTCTTGCGTTGGGCAGGGAAGGCTATCGTGTCATTCCCCTGACATAATCAAAAAGTCCTTATTTAACTCTTTACTAGACTCGAGAAGGCACTGTGTGAGCTTGATTTCGGGCTACCTCATCTTCAGGTAATACCCTTTCCCCTTTAAATGGTAGAGATTGTACACCCACTTAACATCATGGTGGGTTAACCATAACCCCATTTTCTCGTTTAGGACATCCACACACCCTAATATCCTAAATACGTTAGAAACACATTGGATGGGTGCTAAACGGTAGAACCTAAGGTAGTCCCTCATAACCGTCCCCATTGGGATTCTCATGCCGCCTTCTATGAAGGCAATCATAGGAATCACTACCTCGCCTTCTTGCCCCGCTTGAACCACTCTCCCTCCTCACAATATCTGAGGTTAACGTTGGGGGAATTCTATATTGAGTCCTAAAACTTGGCATTGTCTCCTCGGAATCTACTAGACACTTAAATCTACCCATTTTAGAGTGGTTTGAAAAGCCCTAAAGTGGCTGAGAGAAAAGGAAAAGAGCCGAGGAGAGAAAAAGTTTGAAGAACAAAAAAATGTATGGAAAAGTAAAGAATAGAGATTTGTGAAGACTTACAAGAGTGAAAAATGGGTCCTCGAACAGACTGTTAGTATTTGTAGAAGTCCAAGTAAGGTAAGCAAGTTGGTAAGTTCAAAGTATGTGCGGTGTGATCCAAATCTAACGATTGAGAACCCTGTTGGGACCTAGGTGGGAACATGATGCAGCAAAAATTTGATGAGGAGCGCATTTCACAAGCTGAAACGACAGGAGTTTGTCTTGGGCAGTTAAAAAGGTGTATTTGTTGACAGAGATGGAACGAGACGGACACAGATCAAGTCTGATGACATCGAAATCCTCCTTTCTTCCTGAGGATTCAGAAAGAAGAATCTCGAGGGGCTATTGTAGGGATATTGGGCCTGGGAGCCCATCGTTTGCTCATATTTCGAGTCTGTGGCCCAGTCCAAGGACAAGGAGTTGTTCGAGGAAGAGGAATCTTATTTAGTGAAGGTTGTATTAGCAACAAAGGTTAGTTTTGACTATAATGGCTAAAGGGATACACCGAGGATAAATTTGTCCTCGAATAACCAGTGCCAATGTCCAAAAAAGTTTGTTAGTCATTCGGAATGAAGTTCCAAGAAGTTTCATCGGTGTTGATAGGCATTGAAAGAGTGATGAATAGGGCAATGCCCTGAAATATCTAAGAAGGAAAGTTGCTACCTCCACGTTAAATGCACTACAACTAACACCCTGACCACATTAATGTGGAGGTGATACCTAAATAGTAGGTTACAGCCTTACAACTACTACATCAAGACTAATGGAAAGGAATGATGGGACAAGTATCCATAAGAACTATATAGCATGCACGTGTGAAGTGGGAATGAAAGGGAAGGATGATATAAAAGGAAAATGAAGCAACAAGAAAGGGGGATCGGAAATTAGAAGAATAAACACTGTGGAATCTAGAAACCAAATGTGTAACCCAATTTGAGAATAATATAAAAGAATAGTGCACCTCAGACTTTGCCAAAGACTATTTTCCTTCAATACAACCCTATTTCTTTTCATTCTCTAATTATCTGAATCTATTCTAACGTTTGTTTGATTAACTAAAGCTCAGTGTTCTCCAACCCACTCTCTACAAATTTATTGTTTTGGACTTTTTGGGCTTAAATCCATCCGCGCAGTAGGCTATAAGTTCAAATCTAGTCCTTACACCATCCATACAAACCTTTTTTTGTTAGTAATGCATCATACTAATATATATATATATATATATATATAATTTTATTCTTTCTTTGCCACACTCACCCCAAGTCCCATTGAAACCTAACACCACCAATTGGCCACCATTGTGCCCCATGTCCTAGGATGCCTAAAGACAATCCTAGCAATGGCCGACACCCAATGAAACCCTACAATCTGAGCTCAATGGAGAGAGAGAGAGAGAGAGAGAGAGAAGCATATGTACAAAACTATAGTTCTTGGCATTGTATCGAGAACAATCTTTTTTTTTTTTCTTTTTCTTTTTTTTTTCTTTTTTTGTGTAAAATTATGAATAGTAATGCAAAGCCAATCAAATTCTCAACATAGGAAAATGCACGAGTTATTATATTTAAAAAAATAAAAAGCATGGATAAATGATGGATTCATATTTTCATATATGGAAAGAAATTTCATGTTTTAGAAATTGGCTAAATGTATATGGTGCTTGCTTGCGGTGTATATGAATATTGTATTTTTCACTTGTTGTTACAAGGAAGCCTACTTCCATATGGGATTGCTTTCTTGAGAAAATTATTGCCCATTGGGTTTGAAAAAATAAATGGGTTTGAAAAATGAGTGAACAATATCACCAGAGAAACATCCTGGAAATTACGCGTGTAGTACTTCAACAACTTTTTTTATTTTTTATTTTTTTGTAGTACTTCAACAACTACGATACAACAAATGGTGAAAATGACACATGATATAAATCTAAAAAAGTTGACAATTTCCACCGTACTTTCATTTGAAGCTATTTACATCTAAGATGGCGGTGATCTAGATCTTAATTGAACTTTTTAGCTGATTGCCAAATAATATATTACGTTTGATTAAAATGAAGAATGGGGTCTACTTGCCTTATCAACCTGGTGTTTCAGAATGAATTTCTTATAATAGATCGATGGTTTTTTTCCTTTTTTGGTTGAAATTTTAAACTAATCATTTGTTTTCCTTTTGTCCTTACATTTTTTTTTTTTTTTTTGGATGATAATTCTATAGTTATAACTTATAATAAGGGAATGAGAAATAAGATTTTGAACGAATTTGTTGAAAACACAAAAGGTACTAGTTAAGTCACAACATTTTTGACTTTGTTTTTATTAGGTAGACGAAAAATGAAAAGAAATAAAATAGTGTAAATTAAAATTATGAATTATAGAATCACAACTTTTTTTGTCATAATTTTGCTACAAGTTGTTTCTCATTATTTTCACGTGAAACTAATTTATTTTTTTATTTTTTATTTCTTGCAGTCCACCACGTGACTCGCACGCATTAATGTTGTGGTGGCAAAGTTGTTCAATGTGGTAAAGTTGTGAGAAAAATAGTTGTGCTACTATATTTTCTCAAAAACTATTGAAGCAGTTTATTTTGATTAGCAAAATGCCAAATGAATAGTTTCAGGCTTTGGACATGTGTGCCCGTCATCGTGAATTGAAATGAAACATTTTACATGCTGAATATAGAGCTATGTAATCGCAATTATGGTAAACGTGCAATGATGGGAAAAGACATGATAGGTGAGTGGCATGTATCCCAAAATAGTCTTCTTATCGGAGACTAAGGTAAGAAAAAAACGTATGGAAAAAATTAAGGAAAGAGTTGGGTTTGCAAATGGGCTCTTTGTGCCCTGTCAAGGTCGTAGGGGGGGGCTGGCTCTCTTGTGGACAAGAGAAATTGACTTGGAGATCAAGAGCTTTGGTAGATACCATATTGACGCTGTTATTACAGAGGAGAACCCAAATTTTAAGTGGAGATTCACTGGCTTCTATGGCCACCCCCAAACTCACATGAGACAGATGTCTTGGGATTTGCTGGAATACTTAAAGAATCAATCTCAGCTGCCTTGGTTTTGTTTTGATGATTTCAATGAGATCCTATCAATGGAAGAAAAATCTAGGGGGGCTACAAGATCACAGAGTCAGATGGATAAATTCAGAAATATGGTTAATGCTTGTGGTTTCAAAGATTTAGGCTACTTGGGTCCAGACTTTACATGGTGCAATATGCAGGCTGGTGATAATAGGGTTTATTTGAGGCTGGACAAAGCTTTTGCAACCAGTGATTGGATTGACAAATTTGGTGAAGTAAGAGTTAATCACCTGGTAGAATCAACTTCAGACCACTGTGTTTTATTTGTAGCGGATCCCAAAACTCCTAAACAACCTCGTACTTGCCGTTTCCACTTTGAAGCAATGTGGACTAAAAGCGAGGAATGCAAAGACGTCATTGAGGCTGCCTGGACTATTGCAGACAATGTAAATACAACTGAAGGGTTGGCTGCTGCTTTGAACGCCTGTGCCATGGATCTTAAGGCTTGGAGCTCTACTACTTTCAACCAAATTCCAAAGAAAATCCAGGAGAAAAGGAAACGGCTTAGCAATCTAGTCCAATCGAATCGGGATGGCCTGTTAGGAGAAGAAATAAATCAGGTGCGGAAAGAAATCAATGACCTGATTGATACTGAAGAAATTTACTGGTGTCAACGGTCGAAAGCCCACTAGCTCCGGGAGGGAGATAGGAATACAAAGTTCTTTCACGCTAGAGGAAACAAAATACTATCCTTGGTATATGGAATAAATTTAACAACTAGTGTGGTGACCAAAATAGCATTGCTAGGGCTGCCATTTCCTACTTTGAGGAAATTTATTCTTCTTCTTTGCCGAACCAGATTGAGAAGGTAACTAATCTCATCCCCACCAAGGTGACGGAAGAAATGAACATGGAGCTGACCAGAGGCTTCACCAAAGAAGAAGTCATTGCAGCGCTGAAGCAGTATCACCCAACTAAATCCCCTGGCCCTGATGGTATGTCTGCCCTTTTCTTCCAAAAATATTGGAGCATTGTAGGCACTAATGTATCTAATTTAGTTCTGAATGCACTTAATTCTGGCATGTCTATTTCTAAAATTAATAGAACTAATATAGCCCTTTTGCCAAAGAACAAAAATCGTCAAAGAATGACTGACTTTAGACCTATCAGCCTATGTAATGTAGTATATAAGCTTATTTCTAAAACTTTGGCTAATCGTCTCAAAGCTATTCTTCCATACATCATCTCAGAGAATCAAAGTGCTTTTGTGGCTAATAGGCTCATCACTGACAATGTATTGGTAGCTTATGAGATTATGCACTATATAAAGCACAAAAGGGGTGGGAATGATAGCTTTATGGCGGCTAAGTTGGATATGAGCAAAGCATTTGATAGGGTTGAATGATCCTTTATCAAAATGGTTATGAGGAAAATGGGCTTCAGTGAGTCTTGGATCAGTTTGGTGATGAAATGTATAACTTCGATTACCTATTCAGTCATCATTAATGGCTCGACTCATGGATGCATTGTGCCTACTAGGGGACTCAGACAAGGCGACCCGCTGTCCCCTTATTTGTTTTTGTTGTGTGCGGAAGGCTTCTCAGCTCTTATTAATGAAGCAATAAGATGCCAGCAACTAAATGGTATTGCCATTTGTCGCGGGTCTCCAAAAATCAGCCACCTCTTCTTTGCCGATGACAGCCTTCTCTTCTGTAATGCCAATGGAGCTGAATGCAATAAGCTGATAGAAATTTTTAGAACTTATGAATTTGCCTCGGGGCAAAAGATCAACACTGATAAGTCCTCAATTTTCTTCAGTCCAAACGCTTCACAGGAGCTTAAAGATGAAATCCTTAGCATTTTGGGACCTATGAATGACTATAGCCGCACAATCTTGGTCTCCCCTCAATCATTGGGCGATCAAAAAAGCAAATCTTTGCGGAGATAAAAGAGAAGGTCTGCAAGAAGTTGGCTGGTTGGAAAAGCAAGTTGCTCTCGTTGGGAGGTAAGGAAATTCTCATTAAGGCGGTGGCTCAAGCCATTCCTTCTTACACAATGAGTTGTTTCCTTCTTCCAAAGAGCCTATGTGAAGACCTTGAGAGAGAAATGAGAAGCTTTTGTGGGGGCAAAAATAACAAGAGACAAAGATTGCTTGGGTAGGATAGAAGAAAATGTGCAAGCCTAAATCCCTTGGTGGTATGGGTTTCCGAAATTTACAAGCTTTTAACTTAGCCTTGCTAGCAAAGCAGGCTTGGCGAATCCTTACAAACCCAAGCTCCTTAGCAACCCGCATTCTAAAGGCAAAGTATTTTCCTTATGATGACGTTCTAAGCGCAAGCCTTGGCAGCAGCCCCTCCTACACATGGTGTAGTATTTTCCAAAGCCTTGAAGTCATTAAGAATGGAACCCGTTGGAGAGTAGGGAATGGGCGCTTAATTCACATTTGGGAGGACAAATGGCTCCCTACTCCCTCCACATACAAAGTAATCACCCCTCCTAAGGAATTTGAAGACTTTCCCATGGTCTCCTCTCTCATTAATCAAGAGACTAAGTGGTGAAAACCAGTGTGGTAAGGGCGCTCTTCTTGCCTTTTGAAGTGGACACAATCCTAAAAATTCCTCTAAGTCAGAATTTGTCGGAAGATACTCTCATTTGGATCGGGAATAAAAGAGGTGTGTTTACTGTCAAAAGTGCCTATTTCATTGCTGCAAAGCTTCAGGCTGGTAAGGATATGGGAGAAAGCTCTTTTGGAGACTCAAATGCCCTTATTTGGAAAAATCTGTGGAAGTTGAAACTCCCTGCAAAGGTTAAGATTTTTTCCTGGCGAGTCTGTGTGAATGGTCTCCCAGTGTATGCAAAGATGGTGGAAAGGGGTATTCATCTGGGTTGGGATTGTCCAGTTTGTGGTGATGAACCTGAAAATCTCATTCATGCATTGATTTCATGTGATTTTGCTATTTCTGTTTGGTCGCTTTGGCAGGACTGTCCTTTGAGTCTACTCTTGAATGCTACGGACCTCACTGAGGTTGTGCATAAATTGTGCTTAAGTCACAATGCTGTGTACTTGGAATATTTTTTTGCAATTTCTTGGGCAATTTGGCATAACCGGAACCTGCTAGCTCACAATGAAAAGGGCCTCTCTCCTCTACAAGTCTGGAATTTGGCAGAAAGTATTATAGATGATTTTCATGAAGCCAACTCAGTGCTCTGTCCAGCGACGCAAGCTACACGTGATGGCTGGATGGCCCCTCCGCCTGGGTTTTTTAAGGTTAATGTGGATGGAGCATCACCTCTAGATGGGTATGGAGTCTTTGGGGTTGGTGCAATTGTCCGCGACGACAAGGGAAATGTTGTTGCTGCTCTAAGTAAGGCACTACCTTCTCACTACCCAGCTGAGTGGACTGAGTTCTTTGCCTTGGAGCAGGGGGTCCTATTGGCTCAGAATCTAGCTATTCCGAATGTCATCTTTGAATCGGATGCTGCCTCTGTTATCCAAGCCGTTTTGCATGATCTTTGTGGCAATGAAATTGGCCACTTGATTCAAGGAATTCAGCGAGCTAAATCTTCCTTCTCAAGTTGCTCCTTTAGACACGTCAAAAGAGTTTACAACAAGGCTGCCCATGGGCTTGCCCAGCTTGCCAAGTGGAACAATACCAGTTATGTATGGAAAGATATATATCCTCTGTTTTTGCAGAACTTGTTTCAGCTAGACCTTGGCTGACTGTTGTTAGCTTTGGCCCCTGTTGTATTTCTTTTCTCTGTGTTTAATGATATCATACATTTCCTCTTCAAAAAAAAAATATATATATATATATATATAGAGCTATGTAATCGCAATTATGGTAAACGCGTAATGATGGGAAAAGACATGATATGTGAGTGGCAAGGCTGATTGGGTAAGTTATCTTTTTACCCTTCTTTTTTTTTTTTTTTTCACACTACATCAAATTTCAAGCTTTTTCTCCATTTTGAAAGATTCTTTAGTCCAATATTTTGGCTGGAAGCCTGTAACAGGATAACAGCTGAGAGATATTTATGTTGCTTTGGATTTTCCCCTTAAGTCCAAAGCAAATCACATCGAAGTTAGATAATAATAAAAAAGCATTGATCTACCTGCAATCACATACCGATAAGATAAAAATTAAAATCATCACACATTCACATGCAAATTAGAAAATAGTTTACAGTTCTTAGAATAGGTTTGGTTACTGTTAGGATTTTAATATGTTAGCATATTTCGTGTCAAATTTATTTATTTTTAAGTTCTTAATTTTATTGTATCATGTAAAATTAGTGTATAACTTTATGCATATGCATGAGTACAATTAAAAATAATTATAATTATTTTTAACATAAAAGGCAATTTGTCATGGAACTGTGATGGAGTGTATTTTCTAAGTTAAAAACCCTGCTCATCTACAATTGTCACAAGCTTTATACATACTCACATTTGATTTGTTATCATGCCTTCAAAATGTTGAAGAGGTTGAGGTATGAAATTGTCATTCAATAGAGAAAATCATTGAAGGGGAGGAAACTAGTGGGGTAAATTCCTATAATGATTCCTATTTCCTAGGTTGCGTCTCCTATACTTATTTTCTTTACCAGAATTGAAATCCATTTCCAAAAGGGTATTAATTTGTAATTCATTAGACTCTTTTGATGTATGGGATTGTGAGAAGCTAAAGAAGCTTCTATTCTTAATGGACAACCTGCCTTGTTCCCTCATGCACATCAGCGGAAGTAGAAAGTGGTAGGATGAGCCTAGTTGTAAGAGCATTACAAACCTTTTTCAAGGAAGATAAATAAAAAAATAGCAAAAAATACTGATTACCTAGGCACGGGGCAAATCCTTCTGAATTGTTATGGGCCACTTCTTTCTTTCCTTTTTTCTTTCTTTTTTTAAATTTTAAATTTTTATGAAGAAGAAACTGCCAGTTGATTGATGACTTCATCAACATGAATTGAACATGTACAACTTCAAATATATATATATATATATATATAATGGTTAAAAAAGACTCTAATTAATGCAAATATTCTGATTGATTTGATTTATTATTTCTTATTTATAATATTCCATACTTATATCTCTAAATTTAAAAAAAAAAAAAAATTTGTTTACTTCTTTTTTTATTTCTCCTCCACCACTTTTCCTTTCAATTTCAATTTCAATTTTTCTGAGTTTATATAATTTTTTTTTTTTTTTTGAGTTTTATCAATGTCCCTTCTTGTCCCTGCAAAATAAAATGAAGCGTACATTTTAAGTCTTTCACAATTAGCTATAAGCAATAAAGGTTTACATACCATTACTAAAATCATGATCAAACAATAAGGTTATGGCATGTTGCAACCACGGTCATGTGTCGAAGTGATTCCAGCAAGGTCATTGGACATAAACGTGTGTCATTGGTAGGATTAGTTGCAAATAGCTACAAACAACCTGGACATACGATTACTACAAATAACCTGAACATGTGTCTATTAGTGAAAAAAATGAACCAACGGTCGAGATTATAGGATTAGTTGCAAATCAAAGTTCGCTCTCATCAAGCTCAAGGTTTAAACATGCAATGGAGAGAGAGAGAGAGAGAGAGAGAGAGAGAGAGAGAGAGAGAGAGAGAGAGAGAGAGAGAGAGAGAGAGAGAGGTAAACATTTTTTTTGGGTTTAGAGATAAGTATGGAATGCCATAAATAAGAAATAATAAATCAGATCAATCAGAATATTTGCATCAATTGGAGTCTTTCTTTTACTATTAGATCTACTTAAATCCACTGGTTTAGAAAATGTGTAACTCTAACAGGTATATATTAATGAATATGCAAATTGCAAAAAGTTGCATTCAATGATAACTTGTGGTTGACTTGTGGCATTGGATTTTTTTGCAAAATAACCCCCATTTTCAAACAGTTTCGTTAGTTAATAATGTTTCCAAACTATTTAGCAAACTAACATCTCAAGCCTTTTAGACTCAAGTTTACAGTAGCAAATCGAGCATAAAAGACTCGAGTTCTACGAGGAACTCGAGTTCCTTCCAGCCCAATTCCTTCTTTAACCTTCAGTTCCTACATAACCAACTCCTTTAAAACCTTCCTCATAGGTTCGATCTTCTTCACAGATCTGCTCACATGTACGATCTTCCTCACAGATCAGATCTAATCCAAGCAAAATCTTCATCTAAGCACAATCTCCACCACCTCATACCGATCCGATCGAAACCTTCCTCACAAGTCCTTACAAACATCTCACCAACAAAACCAAACCCTACAAAATACACAAAGCCAATCGCACCACCACCTCATCCCGATTAGAACCTGCAAACCCAGACCCAACAATTGCGCCATTGCCTCATCCTAATTAGAACCTGCAAATCCAAACCCTACAATTGCGCCACCACCTCATCCTGATCTGAACCTGCAAACCTAATCCCAACAAATGCTATTCATCTCGATTGGAGGTGAGCTCTGGTGAGGAACAAAAGATATGAACAAGACAGAAATCTCGATGGTGAGCTTTGGCCTTGGAGGCCTAATTTGGGCTTTGATATAGGAAAAAAAAAAAACAGAGAGAAGAAGGTTTAAAGAGATAAGAAGAAATTAGAAACTTGAGGAACTCAAGTCTATGAGACTCAATTTCCATTGCCAGAATGTGAAACTTGAGTCTCTTAGGCTAGAGTTACTATAGTGAACTTAAGTCTAAGAGATTTGAGATGTTAGTTTGCTAAATAGTTTGGAAATGTTGTTAACTAACGAAATTGTTTGAAAATTGGTATTATTTTGCAAAAATATCCTGCGGCATCTACAGCATTGTGAATATATCAAAATGCTTATGGTTTCATACTTTCCAGGCAAAGTTAAGGTAATGCCTCTCTCAGCAAGCAACTTTTCAATGCTCCCTTGTATCTCACTGAAACCAGCCTAGACTGATTTAGTAAGTGATGCTTCACCAGACCGCAAGTTTACCACTCAATAGGATGAGGAATCGAGTTGTGAGGCCTGGATCATTAGGCTTCCCATTACATATGCTTGAGTCAATCTATATGAACGAACACACAAGTGTACAAAAAATTGAAACTGTGAATTGAAAATACCATAAAAACTAATTCACTATCAAACATATATTTGTTATTGAAACAATGATACTTGTTGCACATCAGCATGTACAAATAGATAGGTGTGCACACAATTGAAATTGTGAGTTGAAAAAACACTACAAGAAATCTGTACTATTGTGGTGGGCCAAAACCGCCGCTAAAGCCCAAAAAAGCGCCACTAAAGGTATAGTTGACCTTTAGTGGTGGGTGCTATTGCAGTGGTTCTTCTCATCACTGTTGTAGTGCCGTTATAGATCTATTGTGGTAGTAACAAAAAGTGCCGCAATAGATCTACCATTTAGCGACAGTTTTGGTCTCTTGCAATGGGCTGAAACCGCCACCATATGAGGTTACTATTTGGGTCAAGTGACCTTTTAGTGGCGGATATGTGTGTCGCTATAGGTCACAACCTTTAGCGCGGGCAATAAGCGCCGCTATAGGGCTTATTAAACAACAAACCGTATGCACCTTTTAGTGGCGGATATGGCCGCTGCTATATGTGTGAAGCTTTAGCGGTGGGCTATAAACGCTGCTATAGGTCTTCAATTATATCATAATTTTAGTCCTTCAACGGCGGTTTTTGCCCGCCACTGTAGGTTAATTTTTTTTTTCTTCTGGGTTCTAAAACCACATATCTCTTACAAATAACCTGTAATAATTTTAGCTCCACTAAGACAATACCACAAATGTAACTAGATAACACCACAAATGTCTCCAAACTAACATTATATTAACATAGAAATATATTATCAAATACATAACATTGTCTATAACCATCATCAAAGTTCCAAGCTAATACCACAATCAAAGTTCCAACATAAAATTTATAAGCAGCTTAGTTGATGGGCTGCAGTTGATGATTTTTGGAGAGCTGGAGATTGTTGGACCGGATGAATGTCCTACATACAAACCAAGATTACTCAAAAAGTGTATATAAATGGATCGAATAGAATGACAAGAAAAGCTTAAAGATTTAGGACTTTTCATCTTGGTCATTTAGTAAGTGCATACAAACCAAGATTACTCAATAATGTGAGAATAGTTATTTATGAGAATCAAAGCAAATCTTCCATAGTAAAGTCATAGCCTTAAAATGTAAATGATACATTTTAATAAAGTAAATACAATGATGTTATCATCTAAAGGTAACAAACATCATTGCGTTACTATACTCAATAAAAGTTCACTAACATAAGAAATGGTTTTATCTAGTAATATATGGAATTTTTTTTAATATGTAATTCACTACAATCTCAAAATAAGGTCGGTAATAAGCAATAGGTGATTTTTATATATGGGTTCCTTCTTCATTTTGAGTTTATGCTCTATTCACCTTAAGAAACAAGAAATATGCAATAGGGTTCAAGTTGAAACCACTATATCAAAAGGTGAAGGCCAAAAGCTTAAGGCTTGAAAGGTAAAACATGTGACATATGAACCCAAGACTAAAAGAGGGCATGAGACTCTCTGTAGGCAAAAATTATATATGACTAATTTAATTCACACAACTATGGGCATACATATCAGCTTAATTGGATAAAATGTTCAGCATTAGATACTTCATTAAAACATAGTTGGAAACCATAAACGATTCTTTACCTTGATTGAATTTGCAAGCACACCAACTATCCATACCATCAAATACAAAGCTGAAACCAAACTCAAGTAATATCTCCCACTTTCACATAACTTAAAGACAATGATACTCAAAACCAAAAGAAACTTCCCACAACATTGGTTCTCACCTGAATAAAATATAGAACAGAAAAAAGCCAATTGTTGGAGTAGCACAGAGTAAAGGTTATGATGTTCATAATGATCCATAGATATCCTGCACTTAATTAAGCACAAAATCATTTAACCAATACACAGATATCATAAAAAGAAGGCCAAAATACATTGTTAGTCCCCCAAACTTTAGCTCACGGGCAATTTGAGCGCTTGAAGTTTAAAGAGATTGCTTTTAGTCCCTAACAAAATTAAAGTGGTCACTTTTAGACCCTAAAAAACTTAAAATGATCGATTTTAGTCCCTGACAAACTTAAAGATAAAGTGATCATGTCTAGTCCCTATTGAGTGATGAGGTGTCAATTTTTAGTTTGGCCATGTCATCTAAGGGACTAAAGTGACCTATTTAAACATAGAGGATGCTCATGAGCTAAACCTTAGGGACCAATCTTTAAGAAAAATAATTGTATTAGAACATAATGAATTCAATTGATTCACACTTTTGTTGCAGTATTCAAAGGGAGGAAAAAGGATAGAGAAAAGGGATAAAAGAATAAACCACAAGTAAGGAAAAAACATTGTCTCAAATCAATTGAACTCTATAAAGCCACTCAAATATATTCAATATCCAAAGACTCCTACTTTAAACCCAAATGATGCATAAGTTCATCATACAAACCCCCAATAACTCCTTCATGTATACCCAAAACGACAGACAATTAACATAACGGTTTATTAATCGAAAAACCAAAATACAACATAAATATAGTTATTTAATATTTCTAGGCCAAAAACAAATGGCCTAAACCGAATGAGGCATCAAGCTTAAATAGCTACAAGTCAAAAGATGTACTCTATTCATAAGCTCATGTGCGTGTGTGTGTGCGCGTGCTACAAAGGAAAAAAAAATAGTAAAAGGGTTCTGGGAAGTACCTTGAGATGTTGCCATTTCAACATCTTCCATGCTAACTAGACCCTTCTCTATAGCATCCTTCTGCCCCTAATATTTTTCCCCAAAAAAAAAAGAAAAAAAAAAGAAACAAAATCTTAAAAATCAATAACAGAAAATAAGTGCAACAACCATTCACTTCACCAAATCCAAACCCTAATTTCACAAAAATCCTAAATAAATAAATAAAAAATTAAATAAAGAATTTACATGTTACAACAAAAAATCCAAACCCATATTTCACAAAAATCAAAACTGAAAATTAAATCACCTAAATGTTAAATATCTAAATCCAAACCCAAATTTCACAATAATCAAAACAAAAAATCAAATAAATAACTTACCAAGCAAAAATCAAAATGGGTATGGGTATAGGTATGGTGAGGAAAAAGGAATAGGTATGGGGATGGCAGAAGGCAGCGGAAGGATTGAGGACGAGAGGAGTCGATAGGCTAGGTTTTGCTCGGTGTTGGCACTAGGTTAGGCTGGGATTGACGGCACTGGGCCAGGCTCTACTCAGCTCGTCGACACTGGGCTGGGCTTTGCTCTTCGGCGCTAGCAGGGCTCTGTCTGTGTGTGTGTGTGTGTGAGACCATGTGAGATACAAAGAAAATGAGAGGGAGTTTTGTGTAGTGGGAAATGAAATATTTGTGTAGTGGGAAATGAAAGGTTAAGGCCCCATTTGGTACACCTACTTAAACACATATTTTCAGTTTTTAAACAACATTACACATATTTCCACACATTTTTTCACCCATACGTATTTTTACACATGTTTTCAGTTTTTAAGTGCATATACCAAACACCCCCTAAGTGGGAAATGAAAAATTTTAAGTGGGAAATGGAAGCTGGGTTTGGATTCCACTGAAAATGTGCGTCTGCATTTTTTCTATGGGTTTTGTGTACTATTCATGGGACCCACAAGTACGAATTTCAGTAAATTTTTCTTTAAAATTGGGTCCCACAGTACTATTTATACATTTAAAATTTATTTTGCTGCAATGTATTCAGTTTTCAGCTTTCAGTAATAAGCGGTACATACGTTTAAAAATTATTTTGCTACAGTGTTTTCAGTTTTCAGCTTTCAGTTTTCAGCAATAAGTGGCATCCAAACCAGGGATGGAGCCATACATTTAAAAATTATTTTGCTATACTGCTTGATCTCAGAAGCTCATAAAAAAAGAAAAGAAAAGGCCTATAAAAAATTATTGATCTAAAATTCAAAAAACAAATTAGATAGCCCAAAAATATTAACTCAACAACAAAATCAATAATAAAAAGTTAAAGAAAACTTAGCCCAATCAACAAATTTTACCAAAAGATTACCCTAGCCCTTAAAAATATTTGAAACAAAATCAATGTGAATCTTACATACCAAATCATTCCATCAAATTCGAAAAAAAAAAAAAATTAAATAAATAAACTAAAGTAAACTAAACGTGAGAGATAGAGAGAGTGAAAGATGCAGTAGCTATGAGCTTGAGTGTTGAGACTTGAGCTCTTGACAGTGAGTGTCGAACCTGATGAGCTTCTGAGATCGAGCAGTGTATGGATGCAACAATGGTGAACTTCTTAGATCTAACAGTTAAGGAAGTAACGAACACAAAAAAAAAGATGGTTTGATTGTGATTTGATTTGATTTCTAGACTTCAAGTAGGTTCAAATAAGAAAGAAGAATAGCTCGTGAAAAGCTTTGAAAAGGTTATATAAAGAAAGAACAAAGTTTCTCTCCAAACTAGTTTGGAGAGAAACCCTTCAAACTTATCATATATTTTTATATTGAGTATGAAATTTGAAAATCTAACCACTGGATTACATGTTCTTATTATATCCTTCATGCTTGCAAAATTTCAAGAATATCAAAGATCAATTGCTATGTCATCAAACAAATGTTAAAATTTCAAATTTTTGTAATCTAAAATTATGCATAAAAAATAAGTTCATTGATCAAATAGTAAATAACATCCAAATTGAACAAAATTTGACATGCATATTAAGAACATAAGGAACACGAAATTCAATGGTTAAATTTTCAAAATTCACACCCGAAAAAGAGATATATAATAAGTTTGAAGGGTTTTTCTCCAAACTAGTTTGGAGATAAAGTTTGTTCATAAATAAATAATTTTTTTCAAAAACCAAGATAATTGGTAATGGCTATAACCCAGTAACTATAAATAACATGTTTTTCTTTTTACTTGACACTATTTTTTGTTTGTTAACTTTTTTATAAGTATTTGTTTACTTTAAACTTTATTGACATTTTTTGTTTAGGTTCGTGGGGCATATTTATTTGGTTTTTTTGGTTAGGCATTAATTTCTAGTAAAGTATATTTGTAAGACATGAAAATAACGAAGCATCTTAAAAATAAATAAATAAATAAATAATGGTTTTACTTCAATGAAATTGGTAATACTTCATTGTAGCATTATAGTGAAAGTGAATGAGCTTACATTAAGCTTGCTCCCCCAAGATTCGATTCCTGGCTCCGTCCCTAATCCAAACAAATCGAGAATCTATTTTAAAAAAGAACTTGAATTTGATTTGAGGCCTCGTGGGTAGGTGGTAAAGTGTGGTTACAAATTTAAGGGAAATTAAAAAAAAGGAGAAAAAACAAAAAAGAAAACAAGAGTAAACGTGTGTGAGTCAGTGAGTGTGACAATTGCTATGAAAGTATGTTATGAAAGTAAGAAAGGTAATGAATGACTTGTCTAGTCATTTTGACATTTAGAACTTTGGTTTTCATATATTTTTTTAATAAATAGTTAAAAGTTGAAAGTTAAATATCAAACTAATATTTATATAATTCAGCAAAAAAAAAAAAAAACTATTATTTATAATATATATATATGTGTGTGTGTGTGTGTGTGTGTGTGTGGAACTTAAATAGCAAATTATACTTTTTCAACAATTATTAATTAGGAAAAAAATGAAAAATAAAGAAAATCTTTCATTTTTTAAAATATTTTCTTAATATAATTTATGAAAAATAAAAATTCACATAAAATTAATTAAAATATTGTAAATTAAATTATTTTTGACATCATCAGTTTGACCATCGATTCGACCTCAGTTGGACCATAAAATCAGTAACTAGTTCCTTTACTTGTTCATTGACCATATCGGTTTTTAAAACCATGGTTCCCCCCTCGCCCCCCCCCCCCCCCCTTTTATTTCATTAAGGTAATCATGATATAAAAAAAAATAGTGGTTTTAATAATTAATTAAGTAGAAAATCTTTAAATTCACTTAATTTTTTCTTTAAAATGAATGCATAATATATATAGACCATTTTGAGGGAAAAAACTAAACCTAAAAGAAGGGTGTCACTAAATGTTATGTTTTGAAAATAATTTTTGGTTATTGTTTATTTACATTTGGTTATTAGTGTTTTCTACATGTAAGATGTAAAAACTCACATAATTTTTTTAGAAAATATGTTATATATTTTTTTTAACATAATATTATATGTAATAATCTTATTATATATTTTATTAACTATTTTTATAATTTTAAAATTATTAATTAACTATTTATGACATCACCGATTAATGTTGTCTGAAGAATGTGTCAAAAAAAATGAAAACAAAAAAACCACATTCCGATTAATGTTTCTCCAAATTTTCTACAAAACGCATATGGGTTTCTTAATCGATTCTTGAAAATAGAGGCACATAGACAAATAAAGCCAAATAAAAACTCATGAGATGCTTATAAGAGATTGGTGAGGGTGTGAGTAGCAGTGGGTCCCCAGCGAGCTAAGGTCTGGAGATTTTGAGAGTGAAAGAGATTTTGACAGAGAGAGAGTGAGTGTGTGTGTTTTTTCTTAGAGCTAACGAAGGGAAAATGAAAAGCCACTAAAATGAAACGACAAAAGTTGCATGTCTATCTTTCTTTTTCTTTTTCTTTCATTCCTTCACCCTTTTTTTCCTTCAATTCATTACTCTTTTTTTTTTCTTTAGTTCATTTCTGAATGGTTAGTATCTATTTTGAAAACCATTGACTTTTCATTAACCTATCCTTAAAATACCACACAAGTTTTTAAAACCTTTCTTCTAAATTAAACCCAATTAACATTAATGTTTATTGGGTTCTAATTGGGTACCCAATTATAATTTTAGAGGTTTCAGGTTGTTTGTGGCCATTTTAGAGGTTTTGGGTTTATTTGGGCCTTTTTAAAGGTTTAGGGGTATTTTCATCACTTCATAGGTTTGAGGATATTTTGGTCATTTTTTAAGTTTTAGGGGTATTTTGGTCATTTTTTGGTTTTAGGAGTATTTTGATCACTTTTAGGTTTTGGGGTTATTTCCATCCATTTTCAGGCTTTCGAGTAATTTTGGTCATTTTTTAGGTTTCAGGGGTATTTTGGTCATTTTTAGGTTTCTAGGTTATTTTGGTCAATTTTAGGCTTCAGCGTTATTTTGGCAATTTTTTAGGTTTCGGGGGTATTTTAGTCATTTTCTTAGGTTTCAAGGGTATTTTGGTCATTTTTTGGGTTTTGGGGCTATTTTGGTCATTTTTTAGGTTTCAGTGGTATTTTGGTAATTTTTAGGTTTCAGTGGTATTTTGGTAATTTTTAGGTTTTTGGGGTATTTTGGTATTTTTCTTTTCACTAAACCACTACTATAACTAAATCAAACACTGTTAAAACTGATATATTGCTGCAGTTTTATATACCGCTGCTATAACATGCCGCAAAATGGTATATTTATTGTGGCAGGGTTATAAAGTGCCACTATAGCTATGTCTAACACCACTAAAACACGTATATTGCGGTAGTTCTATGTCCCATTGCTATAGGGCACTACAAAAGACTAGAGCTACTTCGGCGGTCCAATAAAATGCTGCAATAGACCCTATGTATAGCAGCGGTCACAAAAAACGCCGCAATATGCGATATATAGTGGCAGTTTTTGCACCCACCACAAGAAACCTGCTGCAATACTATAGATTTCTTGTAGTGAAACCATGACAACCAATTCACTATCAAACATATATTCATTATTTAAATGGCGATACTTATTGCACATTAGCATGTACGATCAAACAGATGTACAGACAATTGAAATTGTGAGTTGAAAATTCCATGACAACCAATTCAATATCAAACATATATTTATTGAAATTTTGAGTTAAAAATACCATGACAACCAATTCACTATCAAACATATATTTATTACTAAAACAGTAATACTTGTTGCCCACCAATATGTACGGATGCATAGATGTGCAAACAGTTGAAATTGTGAGTTGAAAATACTATGAAAATATATGGGTTGTTTCTAGTCTTCTAAAACCAAAATGTTGGATATACAATTAAATGAACTTAACATTAATAAGCACAAAGCTCAACCACGAGGAAAGGCATAAATGAGCAACAAATTTACGTTTAGAGTAGGTGAGGTAATCTTTTTGCAAGGAACTAAGGTTACCACATGCTACAATCAATTCCTCTATATGCATCAGATTCAATATTTAGAAAGTTTCTATGAACAAGTACTTGATGCTCATAGCTTCAAATAGTTTTGGGACCATATTGTCCAACTATCCAAGTGAAATTGAGATTAAATGATGGCATTAATCATATTTATAACCCATATCTGGAGACTTATTTTTGCAAAATATTCTTAGCATTGAAGTCTATCAATAAATAAGACATGTGAACATTTGAAAAGCCAATGAACAATATATAAGGTCACACCTAATACATATAAAAAAAGAGGTCACAGTTAATGAATCTCATACAATAGGGCAAAACTTAAGAGGACCTTGCTTTATGGGTTATACAAAAATCTTAATTAACCTAAGAACAAAGAACTATAATTAAGAGAATGGCAACTCAAATCATGGTGTCCTACTCTCAGTCACTTTATTGAATCTATTGCAAAGAGATTTTCAAAGTAAATCGTTGCAATATATAAAATTTATTGCAACAAAAATCTAGTGTTGCATAAACCTATTGTTTTTTTTTTTTTAATAAAAAAATAACCTATTCCAACGATATTTTCAAAGTAAATCATTGCAATATATAAATCGTTGCAATACATGGAATTTATTGCAACAAAAATCTAGTGTTGCGTAAACCTATTGCTTTTTTTAATAAAAAAAAATAACCTATTGCAATGAGATTTTCAAAGTAAATCGTTGCAATATATGAAATTTATTGCAACGAAAATCTAGTGTTACTTAACCTATTGCCTTGGAGTTTATTACAATAGCTTGCATTGACTTTTTTGTCATTGTATTAACACCTATCACAATGACATTAGTTGTTATTGCAACAACTTTTTTCGTTATAGTAAGTCTTTTTTCTTGTAGTGTTTGGTTTATCCCAGACATTGTAATTTGACTTAGTTTTAATGAAATTTCTGGTTTACCAAAAAATAGTAAGTTCTGCTCTCTCTCTCTCTCTCTCTTTCTCTGAAAAAAATTAAAAAAGTGAATTGATGTTAAGGTCAATATTAATTTTGAAATCACTTATTTTAAGATGGGTCAAAAATTCAAGAAAAGAGAAAAAGTAGAAAGATTCTTTGCAATGCAGTTGGTTTCAATAAAACCATACCCAAAAATGGCTTCATGTCCTTTTCTTAGTCTCAGCAATGAATTATTATTTTTTGGCCTTTGCTCCATCCTTTCAACCCAAGAACAAGAAGAAAATACCTTGGTTTAAAAAAGAATCAACTATCCCAGAAATAACACCATTAACCTATGTACATACCAATATAAAATATGTATTTGGTTTAAAAATATTACACATAAATCAAATTCCAACATTTTACCCATACTAGTTTCTCTCTCTTATTCTTCCTCTCCACTTGATCACAACTCTCCTTTGGTGGCTTGGCAGCATGGCTTCACTTCTCCTCCGATCTTATCCATTGCTCACACCCACACGCTAGTTGAATTGGCTGAGGAGGTATGCTCTCCTTTCTGATATGAATTTTTTTTACTCTCATGTCTCACCTCTCTGATCTGAATGATCTCTCTCTGACTCTACACTAAGACTAATTAAAATACATGAATCACTATCCCAATGTATTGATCAGAAATTTTCTCAAATTCTAAACAAAAATGTGACAAGTTTTCACTCTAATTAAACGTTTAAGATTCAAATACATGATTCCTTGCATGTTTTTGAGTTTTTATTCCTTGGATATTGATAGATTTTATTGGTTTTGTATATAATTTATACCTTGATATTGATTTTTTTTTTTTTCAATTTTTTTATATTAGGGAAGTTATGTGTTAATTGATTGATCCATCATTATCAATTGTTAGTGCCTAGTGTGGTTCCTGAGACTTTGCTATTGCTGAATAGTTTTAGAAGTTGGGAAACACTATTTTAAAGCCGTGTAACAAGGGTGCTTCCAAGTTGGCATCCCTGTTATGAACCAAAAGCAAAAAAAAAAAATGCTCAGTGGGTCCTATTTTTAAACTATTGCTACATATCCCACATTTTTTTTTTCATGAGTGAGGCCATATCCACTAGCTATTCAAAGACCTACCTATGTTGTATTGGTGTGAGAATTATCATTAGAGAGTAGAGAGACTGTGAGGGTACAGTATTAGACTATTAGTAGGAATGAAATTGATTTTGAATTTTTTTTTTTTTGGAGAAATAATTACAATATGCTGCTAACTCCATAACTCGAACCCTTTCCCCCCTAGACTTGCCAATTCAGCTACAAGGCCTTTGGCAAATTGATTTTGAATTTAGTTGAGATGAATGAAATTGATTTTGAATTTATTTTTGACCATAGTAGTCTAATTTGGTCGAATTTAATTGCTATTTATTTTATAGTTGCTTATAGTGACTCTGTTATATTTAATTTCTATAAATATTATTTCTTGTAAATGTCGTCTAATTTTGGTTAGATTTAATGTTTTTTTTTTCCTTAAACTAATGTAGGAAGACATGTATATATGTATATGGGTCATTTTACGGTACCCACCTATTTTTTTAGTGGGTACAGTACCCACCCAAATCTTAGTTGTGTATTTTTACAGTTTCAATCTTGACTATTTATTTAAGTTAAGTAGTAAATCTATTACCGGCTGAATGGGTAGTGTATAAATAAAAAACCAAAAAGAAAAGAAAGAAACAGAGAAAAAAAAAAAAAAAAAAAAAGAGAACGAAAGAGGGCCAAGAAGATGAATGAGAGACCAGGCAAGCAATGTTCCACCTTCAAATCATCTGCCACTGTCATTGTTAATCATTTTTTTAGTATTTGAGAAGATGTTTATTTATTTATTTACTGTGGTTTTTCGGATTGATTTCTCATCTTCTTTGTGTTGATTCAGATCGATTTTAATTCTGATTCAAATTTCTCGTTTTTGTTTGGCTTTGATAATTTTCTTTTTTTGATTTGAATTCTAGGGTTTTGGAAAAAAATTATCGCTGGAGCACCCAAATTTTTGCTACGCTTTTTTGAATTTGTTGTAAGAATTCTATTTTATTCTTGTTTTTTTTTTTTCAAAATTATTATTTTGTTTTAGGTAATATATTTGATTGATTTTTCTTAGGGTTTCTGTTAATTGTGTAGTTGATGTATATACTATGTTAATTATGGTTAATAAATGATGATTGAGAATATACGGTAAGAAGAAATTGTAATTCCATTGCGACCATTTTAGAGTCTGAATTGCCTTACAATCTGGATCCTTTTGTCCTTGTATGTTGTGGCAACATCTTTATTGTCAACATCTTTGCTTCCCTATAAAAGAAAAAGAGAAAAGTCTAAAGGCTTAATTTTAACGCAATATACGGAAGTTGAGTACAAACTATACTGTGTTCTGTGTTTGGTATTCAAATTGGGATTTTGATTTTTAATCCTTTTCCTCTCTATTTGTTGAAGTCACCCTATAACATGTTACTTTTATTACTAAGATTTGTAAATATCAAATTTCATTTGTGGTTTCATAAGTAATTTCTACTGTTGTTTTATAATGTTCATTTCTATGCATAGATTTGGTTAATGTAGTTCCTGATGAGCAGAACTAATTTGGTCTGGGTGGACAAAGAGGTCGGTATCACTTTGGTTGTTGTTCTTTCTTATTTTTGCAAACCCCTAGTGAGTTTGAAAACTATGAGAATAAAATCTTAAATTTAGTAGGCTTCTTTATTTTTTGGGTTCAAATATCCTCCATTTAATTTGTGTTTCTTTTTGTCCAACTTGTATGTATTACTATGTTATTTATTTGTACACACTATAAAGTTTATAACTTTGTGTTATTTAATTTGCAATGTTTTAGTGGGCATACGTGCTAGGTGTTTGGGGGAATGACTAAATATGTATACTTGCAATTAGCATGCTCTATTTCTGTTTTGTTAAAACTTAAAAACTCTGTGGTCATTGTGTGGTTTATAACTTTTTAACTTCCATTCAAGTAATATAGAGTCATAGACTTTGAAGGAGATAGTGAACCCCATATTTTGTTTTCATTTTAAACTGGTTCCTATCTAATCTATTGGTTTTTTTTTGTTCTCCAAGTCAAGAATATTTCATCTGGGTCTTACTGTTTTTTGTTTTTGTTTTTGTTTTTTTGTTTTTTTGTTTTTTTTTTTTTGTTTTTTTGTTTTCTTTGGCCTTTAAATATAATAAACATGATTACTACTTAGTTTTTGAATTTGATTGAGTTTTCCAGGTTCATATTTCATAGTTTTGGAGATGCTTGAGTCTCTTCCACTCATTGAGTGCAACAACCTGAGGTTTTTTTTTTTTTTTTTTAATAAACTGCAACAACTTGAGGGTTTTTTGATAAACTGCAACAACCTGAGGTTTTTTTGATAAACTGCAGCAACCGGAGGGTTTTTTTGATAAACTGCAGCAACCTATTGTTTTTTTGATTAATTATAGCAACTTGAGGTTAGTTCTTTTTCTTCTTCCTTTATTTGGTGGATATATGATGGCTTGTGGGAGATCTACTTTTGGTTGTTGCATTTGGGAGTTTCGAACAACATTTGATGATTTGTTCTAAAAATGCACACCATGTGTTTGATGTTTTGTTCTATAAGCTTTGTAGTAGCCTAGTGGAGCTAGTGTGCCTATCTTATGCAATTTTAACTAACTAGTTTACTTAATCATGGTGTAAAAGATTGAAAAATTTTCAATCAAATCTTGATGCAAATAATAGATAGGAGATTGATAATGTTATTTGGGTAGTGTCTTGCTGAAGTGGCATGGCTTCTTTTTCTTTCTCTTTTTCTCCCCCGCTCAAAACTTACATTTAATATAAAGTTAAATCATTTTGAAGTCCATGTAACAAGACCAAGCTCTAAAACAGAGCTGAAACATTGATATGCACCTACAATCATTTACATTATTACTCAACTTTTAGATAATAAGAAACCTCTCAATGGTTCATTATAAGATTATATCCTTTTTTTAGCATGTTGTTGTTTACTAGATTTTTTTTTTTAATATTTAATAAACTTATTATATATGATTTTGAATTTGCTGATATTGTCAGGTTGAGCTAGATGAGCCAAAGTTCTTGAATAATAATAGTTATATAAATAAAAATCTAAGGCTCTATGCAAAGAGATTTGCTGTTATGAACATCTTTTTTTTTTTTTTTTCAAGCTCTAATAGTCATATCATGTAAATGCAGACATTTCTATTGCCAGTGGAGTTGCAGAAGGGATAATAAGAAATTCCTACAAGTTAGAAGTTACCTTATTGAGAACTTAAGAATGAATGATCCAAAAATGCATATGCTTTTGATTGTCTCTTTCTCAATTGTTGCCATGATGTTATTCAAATATAGATGTGACCAAGACACATTGTGGTGGATTTCTTTTTAAATGAATTTTTTCGTTTAAAAATGGATTTCTTTGTAGTTTGTCTGCTTCTTTTAGATACTTTGCAACAAAAGACCGGCTTGTAGTTCATGAAAGTGAGTTATATATCAACTCAAGTTATAAATATTATGATATGAAAATTACCATATTTAGATCCAAGTGCAAGTAGGTGGTCTGATTTCTTTGGATCATCTACGGCACATACAAACAAAATTAGTGAATTTTGTTATTTCATATGTGAATTTATGTTAAAGTGATTTCTTGGTAAACAAATTGTGGCATATATATGGAATTTTTCCCTTGTCAATATATTAGTGGTATACTTCTCAATGTTAACTAACCTAGTAATCATAATAGATTTAATATATTTAGAAGTAAAATCTACCCCCACCTTATTGTGTTTAATATGTGTAAGTGCTCTGTTAACTTGTTGGAACAACTCATAAAGCCTAGTTTGCCTATCCAAAAATCTATTCAAAAAGGCATTCATGGCTTCACAATGTCACGTAGTCTTGTACCTAGAAAAAAAATGACTTATCATGGAAGATAATCTTTTGTGTGATTGTCCATAATATCTAGATTGATTATGATTGTCCTCTCCATTGATAATGATTATAATGGAAAAATAAAAATTATTTTTAGTAATATGATAAATTCATATTTTGCAAGTCCAAGTTGTTACCAATAGCAAATTATTAATTTGCTATGATGACAGATTTTTACTCATTATCTTGTCAATTAGGTTATCAATGGCTTTTTTCATTATCTTATCTATTAAAAATTTTACTAAAATTAAAATGTAGAAGGTTTAAGAAAAATAATAATTGGAAAAAATATTTTATGATCTTAAATTCAAATTTAAATTTAGGTATCCAAACAATGGAATTTCAAATCCTTCATCATATAAGAAGACCCAAACAAAGAATTTTAAAATTAATAGATTTCAAATCAGGGCATTTTAAATCCTTGGTTCAAAATAATCCAAATCCAAATGTTTCCATCCAAATGAATTTCAAATATTTTGGTCATTTTTTAGGTTCTAAAGGTAATCTGGTCATTATTTAGGTTTTGGGGGGGTTTTGGTAATTTTTTAGGTTTCAAGGTTATTACGATCATTTTTTAGATTCTAAGGTTTTTTTTTTTTTTTTGGTTATTTTCATGTTCTATTGGTATTTTGGTCATTTTATAGGTTTTAATGGTATTATAATCATTTTTTTAGTTTTTAAGAGTATTTCGATCATTTTAAAGTTTCAGGAGGTAATTCGATCATTTTTTAGGTTTTAGGGTCATTCAGTCATTTTTTAGGTTCTGAGGGGATTTTGATCATCTTTTAGGTTTTAAGAGTATTCCGGTAATTTTAGAGGGTTTCGGGGGTATTTGGGCCATTTTATAAGCTTCAAGGGTATTTCAATTATTTTTAATGTTTCTAGTTATTTTGGTCATTTGTGGCAAAAATACTATCATATGTAATATTGGTACCACTTAATGTGATAATGGAACCATCAAATGTGAGAAAAAAAAAAAAAAAAAAAAAAAAAAAAAAAGAACCACCGAATGTGACAAAAGTACAGTCACGTGTGATGTTGGTACTGCGTAATGTGTGTACCATAAAATGTGAGAAAAAAAATAACGAAACCACTGAATATGAAAAAAATACTGTCACATGTGATGTTAGTATTGCGTTTTGTGAGACTGGTACCATAAAATGTGAGGAAAAAAAATGAGGGAACCACCGAATGTGACAAAAGTATAGTCATATGTGATGTTGGTACTGCGCAATGTGAGGATAATACCATAAAATGTGAAAAAAAAAATAAGGAAACTACTGAATGTGACAAAAGTATAGTCACATGTGATGTTGGTACTGCGTAACGTGAGGATGGTACCATCAAATGTGAGAAAAAAAATAAAGGAACCACCGAATGTAACAAAAGTACAGTCACATGTAATGTTAGTACTGCACAATATGAGGATGACACCATCAAATGTGAGAAAAAATAAGAGAACCACTGAATGTGAAAAAAGTACAATCACATGTGATGTTAATACTACACAATATGAGAATGGTACCATCAAATGTGATGTTTTGATAGCCTGATATAGCAAGTTGCCTACTGGTGGGTATCGTACCCCCTAAAAAAAAGATGGGGTACTGTAGAATTACCCTATATATATATATATATGTCATACTTTGTATTTTTCTTGAATTGCAAATCAATTATATACTTACTTTTTATATCATTTTTTTTTTCTTTCAGACAAGCTAGCACTCTACCTCTGATATTCCTCATCTGTGACTACCAAAGCCTTTTTAGAATGAATAAGATTCTACAAATTGTTCTTGTTGCTGCAATGTTACCTAGTTTGTTAGTGATAATTGTTGCTGTTAGCCTCCTATGTTATTGTTATAGTGACAAGCTAGAACAAATTATTGAGCACATTAAGGAGAGATATCAGCTTGCACATGATAGAGGAGGTGCCCTTGATGTAGAGGAAGGGGGTGGTGGACATGGATGAAGTGGCAACGATGGAAGTGTTAGGACATATGTGTTCTCACTTGTCAAGAACATATGCCACTTATTTATGTAAATTGGCTAATCCTTTGACAAAACGCACTCTACTTGTAATTGGGTAGTTCTACATGTTTTTAATACTTCAAGAAACAAGGTTTCAAGATCAAGTGTTGAAGTCATTAAGTCTGTCCAAGAAAAATCAAGCTGAAGTGAAAATTTATTAAATCTCGACACCTGCTCGATAGCTACCTCAACACCTGCTATTTGTCGAGAATTACAAAATCAGATTTTTTTGATCTGATTTCCTTGGGATCCATGAATATGCTTTTGGACCTTCGTTTCTCCAAACCCTAAACATATAAAAGGATTGTTTTAAGAGCCATCAAGTTATACACAAGTTGAAAAAGTATTGAGCAATCTCTATTCAAGCAAATTGTGATCAAAGATGAAGTTCTTGACCTAGTTCATCTTTTCTGAAGAAGTTGCTATGTATTTGCACCAAAGGGTTTTGTGACCAAGCATCTTCTTGATCTTCATCGTGTAGGATGAACTGAAAAACTTTGCAGCCAACCTCTCCTTTTAAGTTGGTGTTTGAAGACGCATACTAGGATTCGCGCATTGGTTAGTCACGTACTTGGGAGCCATGCATCAAAGGTGTGAACTGTCGCTACAGATGAAGTCCAATTAGGTATTGGGGTAAGGGTTCAACTGTAGGTTGGTAAGGTACTTGGGATTCCTTTACTTGTAACCGCTTGATTTGATAATAGTGAAATTTCGGGAATGGTGACCTAAAAATCACCCAGTGGGGTTTTTGCCGCGAGGTTTTTCCCCATTAGTAAAAAAATCACCGTGTCATTTAATTTTCGTTGCATATTTAGTTTTTGGTGATTTGTTTGTGCTTCGAAGCAATTTCATGATAAATTGATTAATTAATAACTTGGCTAAGTAATTAATTGGTTCAATCGCAATGAGTCATTCAGATTGTGGCCTATCAAGTGGTATTAGAGCAGGTATACTCTTATTAGATTTAATCTTTGCTGTGTTGATCCATTGACCCCTGTTTGTCATGGATAGAGGATAGTCATTAATCATACCTCCTTTATTTGATGGCACTAACTATGCATACTGGAAAGTACGCATAAGAGTTTTCTTGCAGTCTTTAGATGAGAAGGTGTGGCAAGCTATAGAGATTGGCTGGACCAAGCCAAAAGAAGAACCGGCTGATTGGGATGACGCCAAGATCAAGGCGGCAAACTTCAACAGCAGAGGGTTAAATGCCCTATTTAGCACAGTCACCAATGAGGAGTTCAAGAAGATATCCTTAACTGAAACTGCTAAGGAGGCTTGGATCATCCTCTAGACAACCTATGAAGGAAAAAAGGCTGTCAAAGATTCAAAGTTTTAGAGGCTCACTACAAGCTTTAAAGAGATTAAGATGGAGGAGGATGAGTCGTTTGATGAGTTCTATGCCAAGCTCAAAGACATAGTAAACTCAGCCTTTAATCTTGGGGAAATCATCCCTGAACCCAAGGTTATAAGGAAGGTGCTCAGATCTCTACCTGAGAGATTCCGTTCCAAGATTACGGCAATAGAAGACTCGAAGGATATTGACAAAATTCCTTTGACTAAGCTGGTTGGAAACTTGCAGACCTACGAACTAAGACTATCTAGGATTGACAAAACAGGTAAAAGCAAGAGCATGGCCTTGAAGGCAAAGAGCAGTTATACAGATGAGCCTTTTGATGATGAAGATTCCAAGATGAAGTCTTACATTATAAGGCAGTTCAAGAAGTTTATGAAGAATGCCAATGGGAGGAACTTCGACAAGGATAGCAGACAATTCAGTTCTTTTCAGTTTAAGAGCCAAGACAAAGGAAAGAAAAATGCTAAAGATGGCAGTCAGTACACTGTTCATGCAGGACCAAAGTGTTTTGGATGCCATGGATTCGGTCACATGAAGCATGAATGCCCGACATATCTCAAGTGCATTGGAAAGAGTAAGGCACTTGTTGCAACCTTGAGTGATACTGAGCTTGAAGATGATTCTGATAATGAGGATGACGGAATATTAAATGCCTTCATTGCCACAGTCAATCCTACTAAAGGGATTGTTGAAGAAGTGGATGAAGAAGAAGAACTGGTGGAGCAAAAATTCCAGAAGATGTATGATCAAGATAATATCCATTCAGTCTATGAGAAGTTTTACAAACTCTCTAAGAAGCATGAGAAATTGTATAGGCTGGCCACCAAAAAGCTCAGTGATGTGGAACTTGATCGTGAAGAGTTGTCCACAAAGTTTGATGAGACGAATCAAACTATTATAGCACTGAGGTTTAAGAATAACTTTTTGGCTGAGAAGACCAAGAAGCTCGAAGCGAAGCTGTCTCAAGTTAGAGCTCAACTAGAAAGGACTTCAAGTGCAAAGCTTAATGAAATGCTAAACATTTAGAAATTTGTTTCGGATTGAACAAGTTTAGGGTATGATCTTTCTTCCTCTCATATTGCTTCTACTAGTGCTACTATTTTTATTTCTCCTGCTAATAACACTGAAACTAAGAACATTAATGTTAAAACAGAATTAGCTAGTGAGAATTTAGACAATGGTAAATCTATCTTAAGAGCAACCCCTAAGCAAGATAAGAAAGATGCAAATAACCCTAGGGCTAAGAAGGCTAACTCTCAAAAGCCTAAACAAAAGAAGCAGCATCTCTGTCATCATTGTGGAGTTATCGGTCATACTCGACCAAATTCCTCCAAGTAGCTAGCCACTCAACAGAGCAACAGCATGATAGCATCTGGAAGCCAAAATCAACTTCAATCCTCTCTTGCTCCTCTTAGAGATCTTCTTAAAGCCCTCATGTTCCTTTGAACTTAAACGATTTCAATTCTTCCCCCTCACCACCGGTTCAAGGTTTTAATCAAAGGAAAGGTTCTTCCAAGGTGTGGAAGAAAAAAGACTTTAAGTGATTTCATCACTTTCTTTTCCCTTCTTGTTTTTCTTGTTTGATGCATTGCTTGTGTGTTTTGCATGTTTGTTGAGTTAGTCTAGTTTTATGATTTGCTTTGTTTAACATGTTTTTGTGTGTTTACTTTTAGTTTCGTTTATTTTGATTTTAATATAAAAATAAAAATAAAAATTGAAAAATCAGATAAATACAAAAACAGTGTGTATTTTGTGTACTTTGGTACTTGTGTACCTTGGATGGCTATTGAAACAAAGTTTCTAAACTTTGTATCTCTTGTAGCTTAGATGAGCATCTCTATGCACAACTAAGCAAGTGAGTTTTGTGGCTCTTGTTTGTGATGAGTAAGATTAAGTTATCTCTTAAACTTAACACTCATATCACTCTTTTTGACGGGTGGGACTAGAAAATCCTAAGAGAAAGGCATAAATAACTATCTCACCACTATTGCCCGCCAATCATAATATGACACCTGTATACTTCGGCATAGTAAAAGTGCAGTGTCAAAGACACTTGTATGCTTCGACATAGCAAAAGTGCAATGTCAAAGACATTCGTATACTTTGGCATAGCAAAAGTGCGATGCCAAATGCTTAACATCTTGGTCTTTCTTTTCTCTCTTTTATATGTCCATGTATGGTATGCTAAAATAAAAGAAAATATGCAAAGAAAATAAAAGACAAAAAGATCAAAAATGCTTTAAATATGGTTGCAAGCGTGTATTCTAGGAGATGTGGGAGTTATAGGATGTATCTCGAAGGTGATGGTCTCCATCAAACAGTTATGATTGTGTGTGAGTTAAAGTTATTTTCTTATATCTCAGATCGTCATAACATGTATACACATATGCAATCTTGCGATGTTTTTCACACACAACACGTAATATTCTTTACTACTTTTGATACATGTGCAGGTACAATGTGATTTGGCCATCACAAGTGTTTACATGTGCTAATGTATGCTCACTAAACTGTCTTGACTTATTTTTAAAAAATAAAATGGGCTAGACTTGTTTAGTGTGTGTGTGTGTGTGTGTGTGTTTTTGAGGATCCATGTGCTTAATTCTTTGTTGATAGATGATTTTGAGTGATTTATATGTTGATTGGATCAATGGTTGAGGTGTATGTTGGATTGCATTCATGTCTATGTTTTTCACTTCTCGAAAAACTGTTTTTTAAACATATCTCGACACCTCCTTGACACCTTCTCGATACCTTGTTATCTGTCGAGCCTCTCAAGCCTTTTTTCTTATCGCAATCTCGACACCTCTTCAACACCTAGTGGATCGATCGAGAAATCTCTTGTCTCCTCGATACCTTCTTAATAGCTTGTTGATCAATTGAGCTTCTGTTCTTGGTTCTAGTGTTCATTCCTCAACACCTTCAGCTATCGACGTGCATTTTCTCGACACCTATCTTGACAGCTTCCTTGATACCTCTCGACACCTCAACTGTCGAGAATTACTGAGGTGCCTATTTAAACTTCAGTCGCGATTCAGACTTCATTTTCTCGATCTCTCTCGATCTGTCCGTGGCGGTTCCTCTCCCAAACTTGATTTTTTCACTCAAAACTTCCAACCCACTTGATTTTCGGCCATTCCTTGGTTCTAATCACTTGGTAAGACCTCTTTTTCCTTCCATTTTCATGCATTTCATGTTTTGAAGCTTAGGTTTTGGGGGTTTTGAAAATGTTTGGTGTTTTTCAAAATTAATAAGTTTTTCTTGAAATTTTGGGTTGGGTTTTCACTTAAATGTGTTCAAAATGTCATACATTGTATTCCATGTGCATTAGAATGATATTTACGTACATTTAGATGTGTGCTCTATGTATTTGTGCTATTAGGATTGGATTAGGCTAAGCCTATGATGTTTTTCAATTTGCATGTCACATGTTCATGCATTCTCATGCGTACGTACTCTTTGTTTTCTGATTATCTCCCTCTCTATCTCTTTCTCATTTTGTTTACGTTAGTAGTGTCTATGGCACCCAAACGTAAATCCACTCTGGCTCGAAACCCTCTGTGTTCTAGAGCTTCTTTATCTTCTGATTCTACTCCTTTAAATCATCGGTTTAGTGATGGAGATGCCCACAAGGCATTTTCAGAGAACTTTTCTGGACAAGGTGTTCATTCGGAACGCCAAGTCATTTTGGCAGACTTCGCTGACACTGACCTTCCCTCTGTCATTCACAGTAGGGGATGGGGGTCACTGTGTGATGTCTCAATCACATGTCCTCTCGTGCTCATTCAAGAGTTTTACTTCAACGTACACGGGATCGATCATTCAGTACCTCTCTTTTTCACTCGTGTTCGAGATTCGCGCATCCCTGTCACACCGCAGCTAGTTGCGAATGTGCTTAGGGTTCCTAGGATAGAGTTTCCTGACTATCCTTCCTGTGAGTGTTTGAGGACTATGTCCAAAGATGAGCTCATTTTCGCTTTTTGTCAGCGCCCAGCTGATTAGGGTGAGCATTAGTACACATCATATAGACCTTTTACTAAAGGTCCTAAATTCCTAAACATGGTGAAGACTTTTGAACTCCATCCACTCTCTCACTACAACTCCATCACAGAGCCTCGTGCTCGATTTTTGTTATATCTTCTTGAGTATCTTAATATAGATTTTCCTTCTCATTTTATCCTTTCTATCATAGATGTTCATCTAGATTCGGCGTCCCGTAATAAGTTCATCTTTCCTTCTGCTATCATAAGGATCTTACGCCATTTTTCTATCTCTTTTCCTATGTCCAACCACTTCACACACATTTATGTCATAGATGCCACTACTGTAAAACGTAGTGAGGCTCAGTTTAGGTCGAGACAGACAGATTCCACTTCTTCTTCCCATTCAACTCCATCTAGATCTTCTCCATCTACATCTGCTCCTTCTTCCTCTATGGGCGATGTATCTCTTGGAGACATCATGGCGTAGCTACAGCGCATGGATGCTCACCTCGATACACTCTCCTCTGAGTTGCATCAGGTGAATGTTCGTGTCGGTCGTATTGCACGACGGCAGGCGACCATGGGTGGTTTTGCTCCAGAGGCTACTCCTTCACCACCTTCTCTAGCGGCTTCAGACTCTGAGGATGATAATGATGATGGTGATGATGATGACACTTCGAATGATGATGATGGAGATGCTAGCTCTATTGATGAGATGTTTACATGACACTCTACCCTTTGTCACTTGTGACAGAAAGGGAGAGTAGTTTTAGGTTATGAAAGTAGTCATCTTAAGGGGAGAGTTAGTATAGGACATTTTTGATAGGGGGAGTATTGATATTTTGAGGGATGTAGTGAGGTTTTGATGTATCTTTTCTTTTCTATTCTTTATAGATACATTGATCTTGTATATGAGGTCTTTTGACCAGTTTTACATACATTGTACTTAATTTCTCTATATGTGGATGTATGTTTCTTTCACCTCTCTCTTCATGTATTGTTTCTTCTCTATCTTTATACACATGTTCATTATACTTGTATGCAATCTATTATTTCTGTTCCACACAAAATGCCTTGATGAGTTTTGTTTAAAGTGTTTCAGAAATACAAGTTGTCAAAGTTTACTTGCCATAAACTCTCTTCTTGCAAAGTTTTTCAAGAGTTTATGTTAGAATAGATTTTATTGTATTCAACAAGTGAATATGAGTTGAGTGATTTATGACTTCTCTCATATGCTCATTTATTTGTTTTGGTTTTGTCACGCATTGCCAAAGGGGGAGATTGTTAGGACATATGTGTTCTCACTTGTCAAGAATATATGCCACTTATTTATGTAAATTGGCTAATCTTTTGACAAAACACACTCTACTTGTAATTGGGTAGTTCTATGTGTTTTTAATACTTCAAAAAACAAAGTTTCAAGATCAAGTGTTGAAGTCATCAAATCTGCCCAAGAAAAATCAAGCTGAAGTGCAAATTCATTAAATCTCGACACCTGCTCGATAGCTACCTCAACACCTACTATCTGTTGAGAATTACAAAATCAGATTTTCTGATTTGATTTCCTTGGGATCCGTGAATATGCTTTTGGGCTTTCTTTTCTCCAAACCCTAAACATCTAAAAGGATTGTTTTAAGAGTCGTCACAAGTTGAAAAAGCATTGAGCAATCTTTGTTCAAGCAAATTGTGATCAAAGACGAAGTTCTTGACCTAGTTCATCTTCTCTAAAGAAGTTACTATGTATTTGCACCAAAGGGTTTTATAACCAAGCATCTTCCTGATCTTCATCGTGTAGGATGAACTGAAGAACTTTGCAACCAACCTTTCCTTCTTAAGTTGGTGTTTGAAATCGTGTACTGGGATCCACGCATTGGTTAGTCACATACTTGGGAGCCATGCATCAAAGGTGGGAACTGTTGCTACAAATCAAGTCCAATTGGGTATTGGGGTAAGGGTTCAACTGTAGTTTAGTAAGGTACTTGGGATTCCTTTACTTGTAATCGCTTGATTTGATAATAGTGGAGTTTCAGGAGTGGTGACCTAGAAATCACCCAGTGGGGTTTTTGCCGCGAGGTTTTAAACAAATCACCGTGTCATTTAATTTCCGCTGCATATTTAGTTTTTGGTGATTTATTTGTGCTTCCACGCAATTGCATGATAAATTGATTAATTAATAACTTGGCTAAGTAATTAATTGGTTTAATCACAAGGGGTCATTCAGATTATGGCCTATCAGGAAGGGATGGAAGTAGTGAACATGGAGAAGGAATGGTGATGGAGAGGAGGGGAGAGGTGCACATGGAGGAGATGGCAGTGATGAAAGGGACAGTGGTGATGTAGATGGAAGGGATGAAAGTGTTGATTGAGGAGATGTTGATGAAGGGGATAATAGTGGTGGACAAAAGGAGGAGGCAATGATAGACATGGAAGAGGTGAAGGTGATGGAGAGGAGGGGATTGGTGGATCATGGGAGGTAGTCTTTTTATTTTTATTTCTTTTACATAATATAAGAGTTCTACTCTAGAGTTTTTTAAGTGTTCAAGGACGTGCGGTGGCTTAATACAACAAAAAAAAGTCATTACAATAACAACTAATGTCGTTGTAATAAGTGTTATTGCAACGATAAAAAAGTCGATGCAAGCCATTGTAATAAAACTCCAAGGCAATAGATGTTTATGCAACACTAAATTTTCATTGCAATAAATTCCACATATTGCAACGATTTACTTTGAAAATTTCGTTACAATAGGTTGATTTTTTTATTAAAAAATTTTAAAAATAAATAAATCATTTTTTTAATAATAATTTTTTCATTAACCTGTTTTGCAATTCAAAATTTGTTATGAAATAAAGATTTAACCTATTACAACAATATAGTTTGATGTGAAATAAAAGATTACCTATTGCAACAACATATTTCAATTTAAAATAAGAGTTACCTATTACAACAACACATTTGGATGTAACATAATAATTATTGATACAATCTCATATTGATGTAATAAATTTAAGTTACTATTACAACAAAAAAACAACCTAGGGATGCAATAGCGTATATATTACATCCATTATTTATTTTTTTTTTTTTGTTGCAATAATACTTGTTGTATTATGTCTTTTTTCTTGTAGTATTATTTAATTTGATGTATATAATTTAAGTAACATGTGAGGTGGTTACTAGTTATACACCCCCCCCCCCCCCCACCCCGCTTTTTTTTTTTTTTTTTTGATAAGCTGCGATAGTTGTATTAAACTAAAACTAAAAAACAAGAGAAGGGCAATCAACCTTACAAGCTAACTATAAAGCAATCGGAAGATTGCCATTATTGCAACAAAAAGGAGAGGAAGAAACTAAAGCTAACTTGGCAGCAGCATGAGCTACGCCATTACAACTCCTATTAATCCAGCTAAAAGAGCAAGCAGCAAAAGACACAACTAAACTACGAATATTATTAGTCATAGCAGAGATAGACCAATCTACGGACTGGTACTTTCCCGCAATTGAGTTGAAGCAAATTTTAAAGCCACCCTCTAAAATCACATGACTCCAACTTTCAAAAATAGCTAATTGGGCAATCCACTAGATAGCAGCAACTTCAGCAATGAGAAGAGAGCCAAGATGACATAGCTTTCTCCATGCTTTGATCACCTCGCCTTGGTGATTAAGAGCAACAACGGCTAAGGCAGCTTTAGAGGGGCTGAAAGCAGCATCAATGTTGATCTTGATCATATTAGAAGGGGGAGGAAAGAATATAACGGAGATAAACATTGTGATTGTGTGTGATTAAGATTACCCTAAATCCAACATGTAAATGTGTTGAATAAAGTTTGTTAAAAACTAACACATATTTCACATTTTCAACCTAATTTTAGGATCAAAAGCATAGTGTATTGAGGAACATGTGAAGAATAATCATGAACATGTGAAAACACTCAAGAACATTCAAGCATATTCAAATAAATCAATAAACTAGCTTGCTTTGATCCTAAATTTATATTAAAACTAGCTTTTAACTTGTGCAATGCACAAGATTTATATATAAATAATTTCATATAAAAATTTAGAATAAATATTTTGTTTAGCTAATGCAATAAAATAAATAAAAAAAAACAAAAAAAAAAAACTTATTAAGAATTTCATTTGAATACATATATAATTATCACAATCAAATTTATAAATCATTGAATTATAGTATTTTTATGATATTTGATAACTAATAAGCTAAATATGTACATTTTTTTTTTTTAATTGAGGCTAAGGTTTTTTTTTTTTTTTTTTTTTTAAGAAACACAACGAAATACTCATAAAGACTAAATTTCATGAGCAACTTACTTTCTTTTATTTTTGGTTGTGAACCATTCCAAATGACAATTAAATGGCTTGTGGCCATTGCTTTTGAAGAAAGTTATATAGGGTCTCTTTTATGGAAAATGATTCAGCAGGTTGAGCCCAGTGAGAGACGATAGGCTACTTCCTTTTTTTGTAAAAAAACATGGGCTTTAACTAAACTAGGCCATTCGCGTAGTTGGGCTCTTTCTCTTTTAACAAAGACTCTTATGGCCTGTTTGGAAGTTTAGAGAGGGAGGAGAGTAGAGGGGAGTAGAAGGGAGAAGAGTAGTGGGGAGGAGAGTAGAGAGAAATGTTTTCCCTCCACCTTGTTTGGATGTTTTTAAATTAGTAAGGGGAAATGGAGTAATTAGCTCTTTCCCTTGTTTGGATGTTTTAAAAATTAGGATGGAGAGGAGATGAAATGATTAAAATAGACAAATTTACCCCTATTTGAAAATAGACTTGCAACATTGGTTTATGATTAATTTAAAAGGGATAAATTAGGGAATTTACTTGGACAATAATTTATCTACTCTACTCTCCCTCCAAATCTCTCCAATTTGGGGGAATTAAAAATGAGGAGTTAGAGGGAGTTGAAACCCCTCCAAACCTCCCCCAAACCCCTCTCCCTCATTCCTTAAAAAACTTCCAAATAAGGTAATTGGATTACTCTCTCTCTCTCTCTACTCTACTCCCCCTCCTTTTTTAAACATCCAACCAGGCCATTACTAGCCGTCTAATCCAAGTCACACACGCTATATATATATATATATATACATATTATATGTTAATAATTTCTAATGTTGGGGTTGTTTACTAAGGCAAGGCCATCACGGAGGCCCTAGAGTTCTGCAGCCATGGAATGAGTGAACCCAATACTTCTAGAGAAATTTCCAATCTAGGATCCCTTGGCAATTCCTAATGAGCATGCCTACACTGGCCCTACGTGGGCTGCCACCATTAGTGTTAAGTTTGAAGAAGCCTGTGGGAGAGAGTTTCCATTCAATGCAAAGCCAATCAAATTCTCAACATAGGAAAATGCACGAGTTATTATATTTTAAAAAATAAAAAGCATGGATAAATGATGGATTCATATTTTCATATATGGAAAGAAATTTCACGTTTTAGAAATTGGCTAAATGTATTTGGTGCTTGCTTGCGGTGTATATGAATATTGTATTTTCACTTGTAGTTACAAGGAAGCCTAGTTCCATATGGGATTGCTTTCTTGAGAAAATTATTGCCCATTGGGTTTGAAAAAATAAATGGATTTGAAAAATAAGTGAACAATATCACCAGAGAAACATCCTGGAAATTACGCATGTAGTACTTCAACAACTAGGATACAACAAATGGTGAAAATGACACATGATATAAATCTAAAAAAGTTGACAATTTCCACCATTCTTTCATTTGAAGCTATTTACATCTAAAGATGGCGGTGGTCTAGATCTTAATTGAACTTTTTAGCTGATTGCCAAATAATATATTACGTTTGATTAAAATGAAGAATGGGGCCGGTCTACTTGCCTTATCAACCTGGTGTTTCAGAATGAATTTCTTATAATAGATCCATGGTTTTTTATTTTTTATTTTTGTTGAAATTTTAAACTAATCATTTCTTTTCCTTTTGTCTTTACATTTTTTTTTTTTGGATGATAACTCTATAGTTATAACTTATAATAAGGGAATGAGAGATAAGATTTTGAACGAAGTTGTTGAAAACACAAAAGGTACTAATTGAGTTATAAAATTTTTAACTTTGTTTTTATTAGGTAGACGGAAAATTTTAAAAATAAAAATAAAATAGTGTAAATTGAAATTATGAATTATAGAATCACAACTTTTTTTGTCATAATTTTGGTACAAGTAATTTCTTATTATTTTCACGTGAACTATTTTTTTTTTTTTTTTATTACTTAGTCCACCACGTGACTCGCGCGCAATAATGTTGTGGTGGCAAAGTTGTTCGATGTGGTAAAGTTGTGAGAAAAATAGTTGTGTTACTATATTATCTCTAAAACTATTGAAGCAGTTAATTTTGATTAGCAAAATGCCAAATGAATAGTTTCAGGCTTTGGACATGTGTGCTTAAACCGTCAACGTGAATTGAAATGAAACATTTTACATGCTGAATATAGAGCTATGTAATCGCAATTATGGTAAACGCGCAATGATGGGAAAAGACATGATAGGTGAGTGGCAAGGCTGATTGGATAAGGTTTTTTTTTTTTTTTTTTTTTTTTCACACTATTTCAAATTTCAAGCTTTTTCTCAATTTTGAAAGATTCTTTAGTCCAATATTTTGGCTGGAAGCCACAGGATAACAGCTGATAGATATTTATGTTGCTTTGGCTTTTCCCCTTAAGTCCAAAGCAAATCACATCGAAGTTAGATAATAATAAAAAAGCATTGATCTACCTGCAATCACATACCGGTAAGATAAAAATTAAAATCATCACACATTCATATGCAAATTAAAAAATAGTTTACAGTTCTTAGAATAGGTTTGGTTACTGTTAGGATTTTAATATGTTATCATATTTCGTGTCAAATTTATTTATTTTTGAGTTCTTAATTTTATTGTATCTAAAGAAGTTTGAGAAATTCTATCTCACATGGATGAGATAGAGAGAAGACTTCTATATCTTATATATAATCAATTACAGAATGTTTTTGGTCCATTTTATGGACTTGTACAGGATGGCAACAATCAAGTAAATATACAACAAATATGGAATACCACAATCTTAGCTTTTCTAGAATAAATAGAGTGATATGTGCCTCTATTTAATAATGCTAGAATCATGGAGGAGCCTTTTTTACTACAGCTGTAATCACAATGCATGATTTGCTGGTCTGCTCATTGCTAGGATCATGCTCTATGGGCGTAATTCTATCACTCCCCCTCAAACATGGCCGTGGATGAGGACAAAGGCCAAGTTTGACACGCAATGACTGAAATTGAACTTTTGACAAAGGCTTGGTAAATATATCAGCAAGCTAATTTGAAGATGAAACAAACCGAGTCAATAATGCTCCAAGCGCCACACGTTCTCTAATATAGTGGTAATCCAATTCAATGTGTTTTGTTCTTGCATGGAGAATTGGATTGACAGACATATATAGAGCACTTAGATTATCATAATGCAGAATAGGCACTTGAGGTTGTGGAATGCCTAGGTCACGTAGAAGGAAAGAGAGCCAAGTAATTTCAGCTGCAGTAGAGGCCATGGACCTATACTCAGCCTCAGCACTAGATCGAGCCACAGTGGCCTGCTTCTTTGCACTCCATGATATGCAATTGCTGCCAAGAAAAGTGCAAAAGCCTATAGTGGATCTTTGAGTGGTTGGACATCAAACCCAATCGGCAACAGAGAACCCATAAAGGTCTAGAGTGCTCTCAGCTAAAATTTTCATCCCAAAGTGAGTTGTTCCTTGAACATACCACAAGAGCCGTTTGACAAGCTGAAAGTGTGCCACTGTTGGAGATTGCATAAATTGGCAGACATGGTTGACACTGTAAGCAATGTCTGGTCTTGTAAAAGTAAGGTATTGGAGTCCACCTACAAGACTTCGAAATTTGCTAGGATCAGAAAATAGCTCAGAGTTATGTGAGAGATGTCTACCTTTGCAGGGCATGGGTGTGGAAATAGGTTTGCAAGCACTCATGTCAGCTCGAGCTAAAAGATCCAAGGCATATCGCTGCTGGGACAAGAAAAGACTATGTCCAACCTTATGAACTTCAATGCCAAGAAAATGGTGAAGGAAGCCAAGATCTTTAATTGAAAACTGTTGAGCCAGCTGATTTATGAGCCAATTAATACAATTTGGGTTATCATCGGTGACTACCATGTCATCTACATAAAGAAGTAGTATAAGAATACCCCTTGAAGAATGGCAGATAAACAAACTGGGGTCAGTGATGCTGCAATAAAACCCAAGATGGAGGAGGAAGTCACTAAGTTGATCAAACCAAGCTCTAGGAGCTTGTTTGAGACCATAAAGAGCTCGACTTAGCTGACAAACGTGTTGGGCAAGCAGGATCCACATATCTAGGTGGTTATTGCATGTAGACAGGTGCACTAAGGTGGCCATGCAAAAATGCATTTTTGACATCAAGTTGTCGAAGTTCCCAACGTTTAACAACTGCAATTGTGAGGACAACTCTGATGCTGGCTCGCTTGATGACAGGTGAAAAAGTCTCAGAAAAATCCACTCCATCAACTTGATTAAAGCCTTTTGCCACTAAACGTGCTTTGAGGCGTTCAAGGGAACCATTGGGCTGTAGCTTGGCTTTGTACACCCATTTGCATCCCACCACATTCATTTTTGGTCTACGGGGAACTAAGGTCTAAGTTTGATTGGCAGAAAGGGCAAACAACTCCTCATCCATTGCTGCAGACCAGCCAGGGTGTTTTTTGGCTACAATGACTGATTTTGGGACTGCTGGAATCTCATGGACAACATGAAAATTTGCAAATTTTGGATTTGGCTTACGTATGCCAACCTTGGATCTGGTAAGCATAGTGTGCTGAATTGGTTAAGGCCTGACAGTAGCTAGCTGTTCTGAGATGGGTGAATCATTTTTAGGTAATGCTCTTACTGCTGGGTTTAACTGTGGACTAGCAGGTGGTGGTTGAGGCAAAGAGAGTTGAGAATCAGTTGGAGATGGTGGTGGAGCAAATGTTGTCAATGGTGGAGAAGGATTTGATGATGTAGGAATGGTGCTGTTAGCTACAAAGTTCTCCCATTCAGAGAAGGTGCAAAGCTCCCTCTCAACTGGTTCATGGCCATAAAGACATGTGGGTTGTGAGCATGGTAGAATGGACTCATCAAACACCACATGCTGTGAGATGCAAATGCAACCTGTTGGAGGATAGAGGCACTTGTATCCCTTGTGTTTGCTACTATAACCAAGAAACACACAAGGCAGTGACTTTGGCTCCAATTTGTGTTGTCTATAGTCCCCAAGATAAGGAAAGCACCTACTTCCCAAGATTCGAGAAGTGCCATAGTCTGGATGTTTGCCATAGAGACGATAGAAGGGTGAGTCCATCCCTAAAGTAGGAGAGGGCAATTTGTTGAGCAGAAAAACTGTTGTGGAGAAGCAGTCCAGCCAGAACCTTGGTGGAATTTTTGCATGGAACATCATGGCTAATCCTAGTTCTATGATGCTTCGATGCTTTCTCTCAACCTTGCCATTTTGTTTTGGAGTCTTAGGGCATACAGATTGATGATGGATACCCTTAGCTGTCAAAAAATCAGTGAATGCTTTGGCTGCAAATTCCCCTCCTTCATCACTTTGAAATATGCATATTTTGGCATCAAACTGACAAGAAACATAATTATGAAATTGGACAAATGTGTCAAATAGATCAGATTTATGTCTAAGAGGAAAGAGCCATGTAAAATTTGTGAATTCATCTACAAAAATGGCATAGAACCGAAATTTGTCTCTAGAAACAATTGAAGCTGGCCCCTATAAATCACAATGAACTTTATAGAAAGTGACACTTATATTATTATCACTTTGTAGAAAAGGTAATCTACAAGATTTTCCCATTTGACAACTGGTACAAACATCAGGCAGTTGAGATTGAGAAGAAGTGATAAATTTATGAGAATGGAGATAATCTATAATTTTTTGATGAGGATGTCCTAAGCGTTGATGCCAACACTGTTTATTGACTTGGCAAAATCTGTTTGAGAAGAGAGCTGTTGGATCTTTGTCTAAGATTCTATTAGGCGGTCCTCCATTAAAAATATATAGTCCCTTCTATTTCCTTCCCCTCGCCACTATCCTGTGAGTGATCCTGTCCTTTATCACAAAACCAAGGCCATCAAACTCAAATTTGAGAGGATAATCGGACGTTAACTTACTAATAGAGAGGAGATCTTTCTTGATGTCTGGTACAAGTAAAACATCATTAAGTGGAATAGAGGAATCATCTGATCCTACAGTGGCTTTGCCAATGTGTGTAATTGGCAAAATATCACCATTTCCAACCATTACACCATCATTCCCAATATAAGGAGTTAAGGAATGAAGATTACCTGCATTTCCAGTCATGTGGTCTATGGCACCAGTGTCAGGATGCCAAGTAGAGTCTTGAATATCACTTAATTTCATTGCTGCAAAACTTTGAGGTAGATTGTCAGCAGTGAATGAGTGATTAAATCTATTAAAACACTTGATGGCAGTGTGATTTCTTTTATTACATATCTGACAAACAACAACTTCATCTTTGTTTTTGTTGTTTGCATTTTAATTGCTTGACTGTCCTTGAGATTGAGAGTTGTAAGGCTTGAAGTCAGATTGGTTGCCTTGAATGAAACCTCGTCCTTTGGAACTAAATGATACTTGCTGCCCTTGATTTTTCTTGTTCTTGTTCTGCTTTTGACCATAAAACACCATCGGAGAGGTTGCTGGAGTGTCAAGCTTGTATCTGTCTGCATAACTTTCAAGATGAGTCACAATCTCAGCATATGGAGGAATGGGAGGTTGAAGCATAGTTGCTGTGAAAACCTCATATTCTTTGTCGAGTCCATTAAGAAGCCACCATGACTTCTTGTGATCAGGTAGAGGTTTACCTATGGCAGCAAGTTCATCACATATAGTTTTAAATTTTCTTAAGAACAAACTCAAGGTGTCAGTTCCTCGAGTAATAGAGGTGAGCCTCCGCTTGAGTGCAAGGCTTCTATCGGGCAAAACACGGGCAAAGGCATGAACCAATGCATTCCAAACCTCAGCTGCAGTGCTGAGACCAACGACAATACCAAGGACTTCTTCTAAGAAAGTGGCAGTGAGCCATCCCTTGACAAGTCGATCAAATCTACGCCACTTCAAAAACACAGGATTTTGTTGGGGTTCAGTTTCATCAACAGTGATGAACTGAGGTGGTGATGTAGTATCACCATTGATAAATCCTTGAAGGTCATAGCTCTCCAGGATGTTAAGCATTTGTGTCTTCCATAGAAGGAAATTGGTGGAAGTGAGGCAGAGTGACACAAAATTGGCAATATTTTGTGTCACAGGGTAAGGATAATTATCAATTTGGGTGGTAGTGTTTGACATATTTAAAAAAAAAAAATGCTAGAAAAGATAAACAAAGAAGACAAGTTCTCTCTATCTTCCTGTTAGCTCTGATACCATAAAGAAGTTTGAGAAATTCTATCTCACAGGGATGAGATAGAGAGAAGACTTCTATATCTTATATATAATCAATTACAGAATGTTTTTGGTCCATTTTATTGACTTGTACAGGATGGCTACAATCAAGTAAATATACAACAAATATGGAATACCACAATCTTAGCTTTCCTAGAATAAATAGAGTGATATGCGCCTCTATTTAATAATGCTAGAATCATGGAGGAGCCTTTTTTACTACAGCTGTAATCACAGTGCATGATTTGCTGGTCTGCTCATTGCTAGGATCATGCTCTATGGGCGTAATTCTATCAGTATCATGTATAATTAGTGTACAACTTCATGCATATGCATGAGTATAATTAAAAATAATTACAATTATTTTTAACATAAAGTCTATTTGTTAGGGAACTGTGATTGAGTGTATTTTTTAAGTTAAAAACCCTGCACATCGACAATTGTCACAAGCTTTATACATACTCACATTTGATTTGTTAGCATGCCTTCAAAATGTTGAAGAGGTTGATGTATGGAATTGTCATTCAATAGAGGAAATCATTGAAGGGGAGGAAACCAGTGGGGTAAATTCCTATAATGATTCCTAGGTTGCGTCTCCTATACTTATTTTCTTTACCAGAGTTGAAATCCATTTCCAGAAGGGTATTAATTTGTAATTCATTAGACTCTTTTGATGAATGGGACTGAGAAGCTAAAGAAGCTTCTCTTCTTAATGGACAACCTGGCTTCTTCCCTCATGCACATCAGCGGAAGTAGAAAGTGGTAGGATGAGCCTAGTTGTACGAGCATTACAACCTTTTTCCAAGGAAGATAAATAAAAAAAAAAATAGCAAAAAATACTGATTACCTAGGCACGGGGCAAATCCTTCAGAATTGTTATGGACATTTCATCTGACAATGAACTGCCACTACTTTCTTTCCTTTCTTTTTTTTTTTTAATTTTATTTTTTTTATGGAGAAGAAACTGCCAGTTGATTGATGACTTCATCAACATGAATTGAACATGTACAACTTCAAATATATATATATAACGGCTAAAAAAGACCCTAATTAATACGGATATTTTGATTGATTTGATTTATTATTTTTTATTTATAACATTTCATACTTAGGTTGAAACCCAAAAAAATGTGTTTACCTCTTTCTCTCTTTCTCTTCCACCACTTTTCCTTTCAATTTCAATTTTTCTGAGTTTACAAAACAAAACAAAAAAAAAAAAAAAAAAAAAAACAAACAAACAAAAAACAAAAAACAAAAAAAAAAAAATTTTGAGTTTTGGAGTGACCCTTCTTGTCACTGCAAAATAAAATGAAGTGTACGTTTTAAGTCTTTCACAATTAGCTATAAGCAATAAAGGTTTACGTACGATTACTAAAATCATGATCAAACAATAGATTATGGCATGTTGTAACCACGGCATGTGTCAAAGTGATTCCACCAAGGCCATTGGACATAAACATGTGTCATTGGTAGGATTAGTTGCAAATAGCTACAAATAACCTGGACATACGATTACAACAAATAACCTGAACATGTGTCTATTAGTGAAAAAAAATAACAACAGTCGAGATTATAGGATTAGTTGCAAATCAAAGTTCCCTCTCATCAAGGCTAACTCTATGCGTGTATATTACTATCTGTAAATACCAAAGCTTGCCCTTTCGATATCCAGGTACTTAATTATAATTCTAATACTCCTCCCTAATAAATGGAGCACAATACGTGAGATTTTTAACAATTTAAATGTGGTGTACAGTATAAACGAAGATCAAACTTATGACTTTTTTTCTTTAATATCATGATAAATTTGTGGTATTAGGAGATGATGAGTTTAATTAGTTAATGAAGAGAAAGAATTATATACACGATGGGTTGGCCCATGTGGGCGAATCCTCATATGGACTGAACGGATCCCCATGTGGAAGGACTCAACACAGATAGGTCAAGCACCCATGAAGCATCCAATTTTGTTATCTCATGATCTACAAGAAACCCTAGATGGAAGATTCTTGCGGCCCACGTTTGGACACCATAGAATCCTAGTATAAATGGAATTTCGATAGGGGAAGGATTCCGAAAGATGTGTGTATGAACAAAGATCCTCTTTATAAGGAAATATCTTGTCCACCATGTCCGGGATTACCCAAGAGAATTCCTATAAGAAAAATACTTCTACTACAAAGGAGAGAGGTCAATCTTCAACTACTATAAAAACTCCAATACCCTCACAATCCAAAGGTATGCATAATTAACCCCTCTCTAACACTCTAGAGTTGTAAGAGATTCTAACTTGACCTTCGAAGGGTATTTGGCCGACACCACATTGGTGCTCTTTGTTAAGGTTTTTCTCCTTTCTTGTTGTACAAGTGTTGTTCCGAGTGTATAAGTATCGTGTGGCTCACTGGTGATTTTTCAGCTTCATTAGTTAGTGCCGTCTGTGGGAAATTTATCATTCTTTACGATTCATAAGTCGTATTACCGCTTCCCAGACAAAAGAGTTGCATGGTGCTCACTCATTCGATGGGGGAAATTTATCATTCTTTACGATTCATAAGCCGTATTACCACTTCTCGGAAAAAAGAGTTGCATGGTGTTCACTCATTCGATGGCAACCACCAACGACATCCAAGGAGAGGAACTACCCACAACTGCCCTCGAGAGACAGGTCCAAACTCTCGCCATAGTTGTGGAACGTCTCACCAAACAAAACCGCGACCTAGAAGAATAGCTGCGCCAGAAAAATGCAACACCAAACAATCAGAGGGAGGACCAAGAAGGTACCAGCGCCATACGAAGAGATCGAGAGGGGCTTGAAGGTAGCAATGCCCTAAGTAGACCAGAACGGCAAAATATGAGCCTTCCATCCCTTATAGATATGACCCCACCTCCTATTGTCGCGAAGATGCAGGCAATGAAGGAATAGATGGAGGTCGTGATGAACGCCCTTAAGGGATGAGTGTCCAGCGATCTTGATGACCTAGTTAACCTGACCGACTTTCCGTTTATAACCCCCGTCAATTCCTTTCCCCTACCACATAAGTTCCGCATGTTATAGATAGAAAGTTACGATGGAGTCAAGGGCCCTCTAGATCACTTAGAGACCTTCAAAACCTTGATGCACCTTTAAGGGGTAGCGAACGAAATCATGTGTAGGGCTTTCCCTACAACGCTGAAGGATCTCGCAAGGATATAGTTCAGTCAACTGACGCCGAACTCCATTAGCACTTTCAAGGAACTAAGCACTTAGTTTACTTCACACTTTATTGGGGGACACAGGTACAAAAAGTCCATGACATGCTTGATGAGCATTAGGCAACGAAAGGACGAGACACTGAGATCTTATATAACCCGCTTCAATAAGGAAGCGCTTTCGATCGATGAAGCTGACAACAAGATATTGGTAGCAGCCTTCACGAATGGGTTGCAAAAGGGTAAATTTTTGTTCTCTCTATACAAAAACGACCCAAAGACCATGTCAGAAGTACTCTATAGGGCCACTAAGTACATGAATGTGGAGGACGCACTGCTGGCTCAGGAAGAAACGCCCAGGAAGAGAGAGCGATAGGAAGATACATGGCAAGACCAAGGACGGAAGAAACCAAGAATAGGAGATAGAAGGGATGAAAGGTGCCCTAAGCCCTCGGGAGGAAGGTTTACAAGCTTCACACCATTGAATACCCCATTAGACCGAGTCCTAATGTAGATCAAGGACGAGGGGGCTCTAACATTTCTAGGAAAGCTAAAGAGTGATTCAAACAAGCGATCTAGAGACAAATATTGCCACTTCCACTGATACCACGATCATGACACGGCTGATTGCAAAGACTTAAAACAGCAGATTGAGGCCTTTATCAGACAAGGTAAGTTGCAAAAGTTTATTAGCAAAGAGAGAACGGATCCAAATCCTCAAGAGCAGGCCCCCCGACGGGATAATGAGCATCCAAGACCCCCTATTAGAGACATAAGAATGATTGTAGGGGGAACCGCGACTACTAGCTCATCCAAAAAGGCTCAAAAGACCTACTTTAGGATGGTCCAAAATGTCCAGTTGACAGGCTCCGTACCGAAGATAGCGCGGAAAGAAAGCCCCATCATTGGATTTTCGGAAGAAGATGTGCAATGTTTTTATCATCCACATGACGATGCGCTTGTTGTTAGCATACATGTGGGGGACTACAACTAAAGAAGCACGTCATGAGAGAAGTGCACGAGGGAGTCTGCGGAAACCACTCAAGGTCAAGGTCATTAGTGCACAAGCTAGTACAAACAGGGTACTTTTGGCCAACCATGTAGAAGGATGCTGAGGCTTATGTAAAGAAATGCGACAAGTGTCAAAGGTTCAGCAATATCATTAGACAACCACCTGAAGGACTTACCCTGATGACGGCACCATGGCTGTTCGCTCAATGGGGACTGGACATCATAGGGTCGTTTCCTACGGCAATACGACAATTGAAGTTTCTAGTCGTGGGCATTGATTACTTTACGAAATGGGTGGAAGCAGAAGTCTTAGCCACCATTACGGAAAAGAACGTACGAAGTTTCGCCTGGTGATGTATCATATGCAGATTTGGCATCCCTAGAGCCTTAGTCTCTGACAACAGGAAACAATTTGACAACGACTCCTTCAGGAACTTCTGCTCGCAGTTGGGGATACGGAACCACTACTCCTCCCCCATCCACCCTCAAGCCAACGGACGGGTCGAACTCATGAACTGATCCTTGCTAAAGATTATCAAGACTTGGCTTGAGGGGCCAAATGGCATATGGGCAGAAGAGTTGCCGAGCATACTTTGGGCCTACAAAACTTCGGCAAGGACACCAACAGGAGAGACACTATTCTGACTAACATACGGGAGTGAAGCAGTCATCCCAGCCGAAGTCGGCCTTACAAGCTACAGGGTGCAGAACCATGATGAAAGGAAAAATGATGAGGCCATACGTTTATAGCTCAATCTAATGGACGAAGTCAGGACAGCGACAAAACAAAGGCTCGCACAATACCAGGACCGAATGGCCAAGCATTACAACTCCCGGGTCAGACACGGAGATTTCTAGGTTAGAGACCTCGTTTTAAGGAAAGTCATGGGTGCAGCAAGAGACCTAGCGCAAGGAAAACTTGGCCCAAACTGGGAAGGGCCTTACTGAGTCACGGTGTGGCAAAGGAAGGGCACCTACCATCTGGAGATGCTAAACGGATGGAAGTTACCACATCCATGGAATGCTGAACACTTGCGAAAATACTACCAGTAGAGATGACGACGTGAAGAACAACACCCCCCCCCCCCTCTATTCATAATTTACTCAGATTTATTATTTACTTTTAAGTTTTTGCTACAATAAGCCCAAAGGGCAGGTTTTATTTTTGGACTATATTTTATATAAATGCATGGCAATAAGAAGAGTTTATTCGGAACAACTGAAGTTTCTACTTACAAGTTCAAATTTTAAAAATATATTGAAGTGCACGACCTTAACCCACAAAAGGGACGAACCAAAAAGGCTGACGTCTAATAAAAGACGTTGGCCAAGTCCACAAGAGGGATAAACTAAAAAGCTAACGGTCTAATAAAAGACGTTGGCCAAGTCCACAAGAGGGACAAACCAAAAAAGCTGACGGTCTAATAAAAGACGTTGGCCAAGTCCACAAGAGGGACGAACCAAAAAGCTGACGGTCTAATAAAAGGCGTTGGCCAAGTCCACAAGAGGGACGAACTAAAACACTAACGGTCTAATAAAAGACGTTGGCCAAGTCCGCAAGAGGGACGAACCAAAACACTGACAGTTTAATAAAAGGCGTTGGCCAAGTCCACAAAAGGGACGAAGCTATTAAGCCGACGGTCCCACATAAGTGACCTCATTTCAAAAAGTAATAAATTATCAAAACATGGTAAGTCCATAAGGTGGATGACCTTGTCCCTGGATAATAGAATACCGTTAAAACTCCTTAAAGCGACAGATAGAAAATCTATAACGAAGACAAGTCCTTGAAGTGAAGGAACCCAACATTCAATAAAATAGACAAAATCATCAAACGCTGATAGGCTCTAGGAATATCCCAAAAGAATGACGACGGTCTTCAAAAATGACAGTCCCATCAAAATGACGATTGAAAAAAAAAAGAAAAAAAAAACGATAGTTCACCAAGTCTATATTAGTCCCATAAGAGCGATAGTCTCAACCAAAGAATAAGATAAACAGGATAAACAAGAAGCCGACGGACGACTTCACCTTAAGGGGCAAACGGCTTCGCAATAAGTCAAAGCTGACGACTTTACTAAGCTAACGACTCTAAGTACTATAAGCAATAGTCAAAGTTAACAGTATTAATAAGCTGACAGATACACAGGTCCGAGGGTGTGTAAAGATGACTAGGCTGACGACCCAACCTACGATTGGGAAGTAGCCTTAGCATCTACAAAGCAAGAAAAAGAAGCACATAAGCAAATGACCATTCATACATGTTTAAAAATGACAAGTATTATAAGCAAAAATAAACTAAGTACAAATAGAAGCCCCAAAAACCAAAGGGGCACTTAAAAATATTGTTTGCAGGCGGAATAAAATACAATTGTTACAAAAAATGAAATTATGGCCGTGAAGGAGGAGCATCACTTGAAGCCTTGTTTAATTTTTCTGAATAGGAGGGTCAACTACATCTAGAACCTCTACAAAAGGATTGGAAGTAGTGACGAGAGGGTTCGCAGCGGGCTGGGCTAGAACAACGTCGTCACCTTGAGGAGGATCTACCAAGTCGCCACCTTTGACAGTGACGGTGTCATTAGCAAGCGTCGCTAGTGGGAGCCTATCTATAGTTATCCTGGATAGATCCAACTTAGGAAAGGCCGACACAACTTGCTGCAGGCAGTCGTCAAACCCAACGCCATAGTATCCACCGCAAGAATTGATATAGGACTTTGACTCCTTGAACTCCTGGACCACGTCAACCCCAGCCATCTCTACCTCCTTACGAAGAGCCATCAGCTCTTGCTCTAATTGTTCCTGCTGACGACCCACCTCCGCTAACTTCTGTTTCGTCTCTTTCAGCTCAACATTCAATAGACGCATAGCCTCCTTGTACTGTGCCCGCTGATTTAGCATATTAGCATTATGTTTATTGATGCGAGTGACGACACCCTCCTTGGCCACGCACTAGTCCTAAAGCACACTCTAATTGTTCCTGCTGACAACCCGCCTCTGCTAACTTCTGTTTCGTCTCTTTCAGCTCAACATTCAATAGACGCATAGCCTCCTTGTACTGAGCCTGCTGATTTAGCATATTAGCATTATGTTTATTGACGTGAGTGACAACACCCTCCTTGGCCACGCACCAGTCCTGAAGCACCTTTAAGCGAACCAAGGCCTATAAAAGGATACAACCGTCAGTCATTAAACGGGAAAAAGATAAGAAAAAAGCCATTTAAGGGAGACGGCTTACCCGTGTGAGGTGAAACAGAGCTGACACCCCCAGCTCCTCCGTCCCCAACAGTGCACAAGGATCTATGTCTGTCGGCTTTATAAGCGATTCTACCGCTTTGATGGCAAAGTCCTTGTGTGTCAACAGGCAATGGGGCCCTTTTAGGACAGGACCAGAAGAAGTCATCACACCCTTTCCTGCCCCGTGACTTGACTTAGAGGTTGACTTCTCTGGGGGCTCATTCCTAGAAGTGACGGCTACTTTTTTAAGGGGACGATTGACATCCCCGTCGGGTTTCCTTTTTGAGGAACCCTTAGTGACAGTCTTGGGGGTTGACGAGGATGTCATCTCCCCCTTTGTCCTCTTTTCCTCTTTCTGACGAGCAGCGGCAGCCCTTATCCGTTGCTTAGCTGCATCCATCTCTGCAAAAGAAACACATAGGAGGAACTAATGACAAAAAAAAAAAACTAAAAATGACGGGACCATATGATCAAGCTACTCACGATGACAGGAAAATTCTTCTAACTTGCAAGCCTCAGGCGTCGGTTCAAGACCCCCGTAGTATGCGTGAAGAGTGTCAAGAGTAATTAAATCTCGACACAATCACTCTTCTAAGGGAATCTCTAAAACCTGACGGATAAAATCTTCCTGCTCGTCGGTTATTAGGAGGCGAGTGTGGGCTGAAAAAGAAAAGCAAGTTGACAACGTTTAAACCATTCAAAAATAGATAAGTTATTACATGTAAAAACTGATGAGGACAAAAGCTGATGACTAAAACCTGACTCCTTAACAAATGCCTAAGTATTATCAAAATAATTCGTCTCCCATTCTTCTTGATGGCACACCCAGTCCGTCACTTTAATAAAAAAGAACCTACTCTTCCAAGCTCTATTAGAGTCTGGCATCTCAGACACTAATCTCAAATCCTTCTCCTTGACAGTAAAGTGGTACATTCCCCTGGAAGAAGAAAGGTGTCGAGGCTTATAGCAATAAAAGAATTCATCTAAGGAAAGCTGACGGTGTCCTCCACTCAGACGACCCCACAATATCTTAGCACCTATAAAGATTCTCCACGAGTTTGGAGCAATCTGACTAACGGACAAACCATGAAAATCAGCCAGCTGACGGTGTAAGGCCGTCAAGGGCAGTCTAAGCCCCACAGCAAACATGGCATCGTACATACCAATGTCTGTAGTTCTTCCTATATAGCATTTTTCACCTTCCCTAGGGAGACAAATGTGAATGTGGTTGGAGATTTGGAAACGGACACGTACCTCTTTAAAAATTTTATCAGTCATTTTTGGAAGAAACTTATTTACGGCCCACTCCTTGGGAATGATGAAAGGACAGTTACCTCCAGGACTTCCAGAAGTCCCTTCACAAGATCCCTCGTCGCCTTCATCCCCGTCACTACCTCTCTCTCCTTCCACCTCAACTTCACTCTCCTCACCTACTACCTCCACCTGACCTTCGTCTCCATGACTTTCTACCTCCTCGTTAGGAGTTTGGGCTAACGTCTCCCTCTTTGACGACCAAGAAAAGCTTCCGGACTCACTACCTGAACCAAATACCTCGTCGTAGCCCGCTCCATCGCGGACTGATGACTAGTCACTCGACGCGTCACTTGACATTTGACTACCTACAAGTGACGGGTGTATTCTAAGCACCTAGGATGACGACCTCACTTTAAAGAAATCAATCAAAATAAAGCATATACAAAGAAAGAAAAAGAACTTACAAGTTTCTCAAAAGAGGTGATGGTTGAAGAAGTGACGGAAGAAACGTAAGCAATAGTAAGAGAGGATTAACGGAAGATGGGAGACGGATTTACTCTCCAAGAATTAGTAAAAGTGAAATAGGAAAAATGAGGAGAAGTGGATCATATATATAAAGGGAAAAACGCACGGAAGACGAAGCGACGCCTTCGTCTAGAAGCGAAGCCAACTAGAATACGCCACGTGTCCAAACATTTAATACTGGCTGCGTTGTGTGTGAGCTATTTTCTCTCTCTTGGCCAAAAGTAAAAGGTAGCAACAAAAAAAATATATAACTCCACCTACCTGTTAATGTAAACGGACAGGAATATGGAGTAGGGGGCAACTGATGAGTATAATTTATAGAGGCAAGGCTAACCCGTCGGTTTAACGCCTGCAGCTTATACTGACGGGCTGAGTTATGGAGAGAGCTGAAGACCCAAAAGGCTGACGACCCTTCATGGCTGAAGGGCATGAAATAGGCTGACGGGCCTAAGGCTAACGGTTCTAACAAAACCTTGACTTGGCCACCACGCATAAGTATATAAGGGAATAACTTGTATCCCACGCTGAATGTTAGTTTCCTACAAGAAAAGGGTTCCACGATCTACAGACTCTTATATGGAAAAGACTTCTACTCCAAGGAAGAAAGGTCAATCCTTGGCTATTATAAAAACCCCAATACCCTCACAAATCGAGTTACGCATAATCAACCCCTCTCTAGGACTTTAGAGTTGAAGTAAGTTCTAACTTGACCTTCGGAGGGTTTTTGGCTGGCACCACACCGATGCTCTCTGTTAGGTCTTCTCCTTTTTGTTGTGCAGGTGCTGTTTAGTGTGCGAGTACTGTGTGGCTCACTGGTAGTTTTTCTGGCATCATCAAGCCTACAGCTACTAGGGGTTCTGCGTTGTGCATCCACCCAAGACCCTCCTGATTCAGATGAAGAGAATGCATTGGAAGAATGACTCATTCATGGGGGAGTTCATGTTAATTTAGAAAGTCCTACCCAAGACCCTATCATGGCAATCCTTGAGTCTGATATTACAACCCGATTGAGCAAGCGTCCTAGTGATAGTTGTGACGAGCGTCTTAGTAAGAGGAAGCGAGAGTTAATGAGCTCCCAAATGAATGATGCCTTACAATCAATGACTGAGGTCGCTAAGGCTAGGATAGAGGAATCTAAAGCAAAGGCTGAGAGGTATAAGAGGTATACCATTGATGAAGTTAGTAGCAGTATTGCACCTACAAATGACTTCTCCTTAGGCAAGTGCATTAATATCCTTGAGACCATGGAAGAAGTCAATGATGAAATATTTATGAAGGCTAAGAGATACCATCTATGAGACTTTCGAGGTGGGGATCGTCTTGAAAGTGCTAAAGAGCTTTTCAATTATAGACATTCTGCTCTTCGTAATGTAATTGAAAGATGTTTTGGCGTTTTAAAGGCACAATTTCCAATCTTAAAAATGATGCCCCGTTATAAACTATGTCGACAAGGGAATGTGATGAGAGCCTGTTGCACAATTCATAACTTCATTCAAATGGCAACAAGAAATGATCGCTTGTTTATTCAATTCAATATTGATAACCTTACTGTTGAAGGTGAAGGTGGGGATAATTTGGGTGAGCCATCGCACATTGTTGACTTAACTGATCAAGCCACTGAAGCTATGGCAGCTTATAGGGATCAGATCACAGGATTGATGTTGGCAAATAATAGGCATCATTGATGCCACGTTATTTTTTTTCTTTTGGATGAAATTGATTCCCTAGCATTGATGCCATGTAGTAAACTTTTTAGTTATTGATTATCTTTTATAACACTTGACAATTGTTATAGTTTCAATCTTACTTATATGATTAAAGTTTTAGGCTTGAATATTATATACAAAGTAATTGATTTATAATTTCTTTAGGTGTAAGGATTTTAAATACTTTGTAGCAAACATGTTTTTGAATTAGAATAAATATAATTTTTTTAAAAAAAAATTAAACAAAGAAAACAAAATTCAACTTTTTCAAAAACAACTACCAAACAAATTTCTTGAATTTTGTTTTCGAAAAATGTGTTTTTCAAAACAATTAACCAAACGTGTTTTTCATTTTGAAAACAGAAAAAATTTGTTTTTTTTCTTTTTCCCTTGAAAACAAGAAAACAAAAATAGAAAATGAAAACAGTTACCAAACATGTTCTTAGACTTTGGTTTTGGATACCAATGACAAAAGAAGAAAGAAAATTCCTAAGAAGGAAGAAGAAAGAAAACGCAGAAGAATAAAGAAGAAAGAATTAGCAGCTAAGTTTCAATTTAAGTTTTTATACAAAATTTTTAATCATCAATTTTGGATTGAATTTTTGCATAACTTTTTAAACACACAATTGTGATTGAGTTGTCACAAAGGGTTTTTATTTCTTATTTTTTTAATATTCTTTTCAATTCACAATCTCTCTCTCTCTCTTCAGCTCTTCTGTCTCTCATAGTTTCACCCCAAAGCAAATAATCTCTCTCGCTTCTCATCTTCATTATCTCATGGCAAAGTTAATTAGTCATTGAAGGCCCGGGAATATGCTATGCCATATATGGAACCCAATAGGCTTTCACTCCCTTGGACACTTGAAGTGAGAAAACCAATTGACTTTCTCAGTCCTATGCCGTAGCCACACAGCCCACACCCACCAAGACCCAAACAGAAGACACTCAATTAAAACCTCCAGAGTCCACTACCACCACCACACCACAACTTGCACAGAAAGTCCAAACCACACAAAGCCACAGATACAGCCACACCCACCAAGGCCTCTCTACAGAACGCAATCAAGGGAACAAGATTGGACTGTTGTGTTTGTCACTGATTGTGCGTATTTAACTCAAATCTTCCAAATCGGTTGGGTTCTCGGTCATGTTTTGGGTTCTCATTCCAAGGAATAGCATTGTAAATTTTTGGAGGATGCGAACGGCGGATTTGATTGGAGCATTGGGCGAAAGTGCTTGATTTTTAATTTTCTATGGGTCTGAGTTTAACGCTAGTCTAACTTATAATCTCTTGGGAGCTTTTTTTCGACTTTTCGTCAAACACCTGGTGTGCAAAAGCAAAGACCGAAGGCCAACCATGCCAAGTAGAAAGAAAGCTTCAAAAAACGATATAGAAATCTCAAAAGCAAGCTTCCTTCCTCCTCAAGAGCAAGAGTACGTGAGCTTTTCTCTTATGGGTTTACTTTTTTTTTTTGGGTTGTCAACAATATTAGTATTTTTGTTTCGAATGAATTTTATGACTTTTTGTTGGGGTTGATATATATAGTTGCTACGAAGGGGAGCGTCTCGCTTGTCTACTCAAATCTATGCATAGGTGAAACTTCAATCCGTTATCGATTATTTTTTATTGGTGGTGTTTGATTTGACTTGTGTTAATGGAATTATATTCTCATGCCGATGCTGCAATATACACTCTCATGATTTTGTTGCATTCTAAAAGTTGCCAATTGGGTTTGGCTCTTATGCTGTTCTGACTAGTTAGGCTGTGCAAAATGTATGTGAGTTATGGCTGACTAACTTATTGGACTTGTTACTCTGTCATTGAGTTGTGAACTCAGATTCTCATTCGCTGAATTTTTAATTATGTGATTGTAATGTTGAACAGGGAGATAGAGTCAGCGAGACTCTTGGATGGAAATTCCTTGCCTGAAAAAATATGGTTAAAGGTTTTCTTTCTTTTATGTTTTCGATTTGGTGTTTCTTGATATGATGATTGTTTTAAATTGAAGAAATCTTATGCATGTCGGTTTCTCTCTTTTTAGCAACAATTCTCTATTGGGGTCAATGATGTCACTCGCGTCCTTGAACGCATGGCGCCAAGTGCTCAAGTGGGAAGCTCTCCTCAACGGCCCTCTTCAATCAGGAAAAATTGTAAAGCGCCTTTAGTTCAGCTTCAAGTAAGTTGCCTCATTGTTATGTTGTATTTTTCTGTGAGATAATTTCTTCAATTGAACTGAGAAACCTGCTGTCATAACAACTTATTCTCACTCACACACTCGTTACATAAATCATATTTTGCTATTTCATTTGCCAATGCATGTTTCTGTTCTGTAGTTGACAAAATAATTTGATGGAGCACTTAGTTATCCTAGATCTTTCTCATGTTCTCAACTCCAGTTTCAAGTCATTAGATTTTATGAGTCTGTGGATGGCAGATTTGGTAGTGTGGACTCTAGATTACTGTGACTGAACAATATGTTCCATATCAAATTAGGTGGCAGTCAAAATTGCTTTTGTTTAATATACTGTCCGCTGAAGTGAATGTAATTCTCTTATTGAGTGTTTGTACAATAGTCCTGCAAATACTATTATGTGAGTAGATATTCAAGTATTGTCCTTTTTCTTTGCTAAGGTATTCAATTATTGTCTTGTTTAACATTTAATATGAAGTGGGCAATCACAGTGTACAATGTTCTAACTAAGGCACATTGATGGTCGAAACTTATTTCCAAAGTCGTCATTGCTAAATTAATTGTCCTGCAGATTTTTTGATAATTAGCTTTCGACGAGAACTTGGCAATGGATAATTGTTGTTTCACACTTGCAAATGTGAAATGTTTCACACAATGTCCACATTCTCACACCAAATATCTAAATTTTACACATGATTTGAAAGAATGTGGATATGATGTTAAAGAGTGTGGACACAGTTGGATGTGAAACAATCAAAGCCCCTTAGTAAAAAGGTAGTAAGGTTGCCAAACAAGTTCATGGATATATGTGATTATAACAAGAGAAAAAGGTTAAATAATGGACAAGTGAACAGTAGTCATTTTCAACCTATTGGTGGCTGAATCTTGATACATATATTATTAGGATTTATAACCGTTTTTATCCTCTTCTTAGTTCACCAAACTCAGTACTTTTTTTTTTGGGTCCAAAAAGTACAATATTTCTCTTTTTGAGTTTGTAGGCTGTACTGTTAGCTTCTGATTGCAACCCCCGGTGGCTGACAAGGCATCTGCCAAGCTTGGCCTCATCAAGGAGGGTTCCACTTATCTTTGTCAAAGATATGAAAGGAGGTTCTTTAAGGTTAGGTGAACTTGTTAAGCTCAAAACTGCAATCGCTATTGGAGTAAAGGTATGGATGTCACTAGATAGAGGATATATATATATATATATATATATTTTTTTTTTTTCTTTTCTTATTATATTCCTTATTCTTATCAAAATTATATACTTTGCTTATCTCTCATTAAATACAGGCTAAAGGAAATGCCATTAATCAAATTTTTGAGAAAATTCTTCAAGGTGATGAAGTAAGACAGACAGACAGACACAATTCAACTAATATGAAGATTGAAGCCATGGCAGAAAGAGAGTTGTTAGTCAAGAATTAGCTATTTCAAACAAACTGGCTCATTTTCATGGCAGTACAAACCTATAGCTTGAATTTTTTCCTTTGAAGATGCCGAAGAATCTTCACAATGATGAGTGTCTTCATACCTCAAGGAAAGACCTTTGAAGATTTTTTTTTACTAGTTTTTGGGTTGTAATTATCTTTTGATTAGGTCTTAGGGATGTAATTAAAGTTGTGGCATATCGCTAGATATTCAACAAATGCCTTAAAAGTTTAAAAGATACATGGATTTCGTTGTTCGAGTTTAGATATAGATCCACCAATGAGACAACAATGTGAGTTCAAAATTTTCGGACATGCAATTTGGCAAGCATTTTTGTGAGGTGTTTATGTATGGAATGTTGATCTCCATGATATTGTGCCTTAATACTCTCTCTCTATCTCTGGTAGCAAGGTGGGAAGATGGTTAAAATACCACATAAATGAGTATTTTGTTGTATTAAGCTCTGGACTTTGACTATAAATGGCACAAAAACCCAAAATAGAAAGAATTTCATTCGAGTGCCCTTAGGATATTTTGGATGGCAGTTAGCATATGGATATCTCATCTTCTTTTTCAAAGGGGAGGAGTTATATTTCATAGAAGTTGAAAAAGCATTACATTAGACTGAAGTTGATTCACCAGTACTGGGTATTTTAATCATATGTCTTGCATTCTTTGTTAAATTATGTGATACTTGATTTTCATTATAACCAAGTCTAACAGAACTAATTCTGATCCGTGCCATTTCTCCTTCACCTCCTCTATTAGGCAGCCAATCTTGGACGGGTGTGTTGCCCGTTACTGCAATGCCGAGATGATTGAGCTAGCGTCCCCTTCTAAAATCACACCTTGTATCACATTTCCGGAGCAAACTCCATTGTTCTCCTTGCTGCGTAGATCTCAGCTTCTTCCCCATCAAATATTGCTTGGCTCTTAGAATTTAGCAATGCTAGCAAGTTTCTTTGCTCATTTGTATGATGTTAACGATGCCTAATGTACACGGCTCCTTAAAACTGCTCCATCAAAGTTTATGTTGTATAATCTGTCCATATATGTCTGTTACCCTTTGACGTTTTGGTCTTTATAATCCTTGATGCATGGATTTTCATTCTTACAACATGTGATCCCACACAAGTAATACCTACAAATTGTGAAAGGTATCCGATACATAAAATAAGTATTGACACTGAACATCATATGAGCTTCCTTATACCTTTATCATGTTACCTAATGTTTAATTTCTATCTCAAACATAGTAATAAAAAAAAATGATAAAATATATGGTTGGTCCCAAAATTTTAGAATAAAGCAATTTCAATTCTTGAAGTTTAAAATGTTTACCTTTGGTCCTTTAGGTGACATGGGCAAGAAATTATCTTTTTACTAGACAAATTAGGAACTAAAAGCGACCATATAATTTAAGTTTGCTAAGGTCTAAAAGTGACCTCTTTTTTTACTAGGAATGGTAAGGGTTTCACGTGCAAGGCACGTGCTGCCCCTTGAGTGAGAAAATTTAAGATATAAATTTTTTTTTTAAGTAGTATCAAATCATGTATTTGAATTTAGAATAGTTATTTAACATATGGTTATTTATTTGGTATCAAATGATATCATGTCAACGGTTTCAAAATCCAATAAATCTAAGACATGTTAGTAAAAAATAACTAACAATTAAAAGACATGTGTTAGTGGATAATTATTTTTGCATACATGTCTTTTATTTATTAGATTTTAATACGGATAACGTGATTTTATCTAAAACAAAATACTTTTTCTTTTCTTCGAACCTATTTACTAAAGGCAGTGTTTACTCACCAAAAAAAAAAAAAAAAAAAAAAAATCTACTAAGAATGATAACAAATTTCGCCATCTTCCAACAATTAACGACTAAGTTTTGATAAAATATTGCCACAATATTTAAATTTTCGCAATAATGATAACATATGCTACAATTGAAATTCTTTATCAAATTAAATACCTACAACCATTTGCAATGAATATTTTGTTATTTATATTTCCTTCTTTATCATTTTATTTTATGAGCCTAACTACGATGCTTAGCATAATTTTTAATGAACACATTTTTAAGAAAGAAAAAAAAAAAAAAAAGAACAAAATAACACAAGACATATGTCATTGAAGTTTTTATTAGATAAAATTATAAATTTAGAATATTTAAACCACTAATAAATTAGTGTTCTCTAGGAGACAAATGGAATTCTATACATCGCCATTTTTACTTTCTAAGTATGACTAACACATAAGACTCAAAATACACGAATAAAAATTTTGGGACATTCAATTTTAGTGAGGCATTTTAGATATTGCACAATAAAATATTCTAGGAATCATAAGATTTTTTTAGGGTTTAATTAAGAGAGTAACAGCAGGGACTATATACTTGTCTACAAAATATAAAGGAGGAAATTATTCAACTTTAATTTTGGGGGAATGAAACTACCTCGAACATAAAGGGGGAAAGTTTTTTTTTTTTTTCCATAATTCTTTTTTGTTAGTAAAACTATGTGTTTTTTACTTTAAACAATGTGTTATAAAAAAAATTAAAAAAATAAATAAAAAAAGACTCAGCCCAAGAAAACTATTCTTAAAACTATGAATTTTGGCTCAACAAATTGGCTAAAAAAAAAAATAGTCAGGAACACAATAAATGTCACAATATTTTTTCAATACCTTTATTTTAGCTATGGTGGACCTTGGAATGATATTTTATAATTTTATTTTAGAGTAATGCTACATCCATAATATTTTCACAACAAATTATAAGTGGTAAATTATTAATTTTTTTTTAGCTTTAAACTATGCAATATAAAAAAGAAAAAACAAAAAAAGAAAACTAACAGAAAAAAAAAAAAATTATGCATGAAACAATGAATTTTTGCTAACCAAATTTGACTAAACCAAAAAAGAAGTTTAGGAACACAATAAAATGTCACAATTCCTTTATTTTCAGCTATGGTAAGTTTTAATTTGATATATTATTATTTATTTTATAGAAATGCTATCTTCATAATATTTTTATAACAAATTCTAGTTGGCAAGCTATTATTGATTTTAAAATGGACTGACGACTGATATTAGTTTTCTATCCATTAATAGTAGCTTACTTATGATTTGTTATGAAATTAATGTGAAAATGTTATAGACATAACATTTTTTTTTTATTTGATCTATAAGAAATTGAGATCACAACAATTATGAAAATATTGTAATAACAACAAGTGTTACAGCATTTTCACAAAACATTTAATTTTAGTTGTAGTTGGTCATAGTCGCATATTTTATTATTTTATTTCGACCTATAAGAAATTGACATTTCAATAATTATAAAAATATTGTGAAATTTGTTGTGTTAGTATAACAATATATATGGCAGCTTATATAAATATTTAAAAGGAAAAAAAAAAGCACAAAACGATTACCCAAAAAAAAAAAAAACACTCTAGCTATTGTAGCAACAACGTCAACCTGAACAAACAAAAAATCATTGTAGCTAAGTGCATTTCACGCTTTTTATATAAAGAATTCGTTATGGTAATATAATAATATATATACCAGCTTATATAAATATTTAAAAGAAAAAAAAAGCATTGATGACTGAAAAAAAAAAAAAAAAAAAAAAAAAAAAAAAAAAAAAAAAAGCTATAGCTACTGTAGTTACATTGTCAATTGAACAAACCATAAATCATTGTAGCTATGTGCATTCGAGCCTTTTATATATAGAGAAATTTGTTGTATCATTATAACAATATATATACCAACTCATATAAATATTTAAAAGAAAAAAAGAAGCACATACCGATGATTGAAGAAAAAAAAAAAAAAAAGCAGCCCTATAGTTGCTATAGCTACAGTATCAATTGAACAAATCAAAAATCACTGTATCTACACACATTTGTACTTTTTATATATAGATAAATTTGTTGCCTTATAAAAAAAATAATTTATTATGTCAGTATAACAATACATACATAGTAGCTCATATAAAGATTTAAAAAAAAAAAAAAAAAAAAAAAAAAAAAACACAAACAGATGACTTAGGAAAAAAAAAAAATATATATATATATATATATATATATATATTTATATATAACCACTCTAGCATTGTCAATCGAACAAACTAAAAATCACTTTAGCTATGTGCTTTTGATATAGAGAAAGTGACCTCTTTTAAATTTGTTTGGTGGGGACTAAATCGTTACATTAGGAATCCAAAGTAGATTTTGAGGGGAAAAAATAAAAAGTGAAAGTAAAATATAGTTGATGTTCTGCGGTAACTTTGTTCCAGTAAAAATTATTACTATATTTGTTACTCCGTATGTTTCATTAAACTTATGTCTTCTTCACTTTCTCACAAAAAAAAAAAAAAAAAAAAAAAAAAAAAAAAAAAAAAAAAAACTTCCGTCTTCTTCTCTTTAGAAAAGTCAACTGCTGCGGTCTTTCTCTTCTGGCAACTTTGCAAGATTTTAGGTAACAGCCCTTAGTCCTTTGCCATGAATCAATCTATGTCTTCTTTGTTATTGATATCAGTGCAGTATCATGGATCTAATCATCATCCTCAATTTCATGTCCGCTTCCATCAATTTCGCCTTGATAATTTGAGTAGTTCCCTTTAGGAAATAGTTGGGTTGTTAACACAAGATCATTTGAATATAGAATCTTTTCTATTTTCAATTTTTTATAGCTCTCTCTCTTTTCAAGAATATTGGTGTTTTTAGGCATGCTGTAGTTCGAGAATTGTTGGGGTTCAACTTTAACCACTATCCAATCTATAAAATATCCGATCTATAATAAGATTTCTGGCAAAAGCGTAGCCTTGATTTTCCAGTCTAACCCAGTTAATCTTTTAAACAAAGACACCAAATTGTTTTTGGGATGGAGAAAGCTGTTAGAAATAGAATTGAGTGAAGTTATTATTTACTATTCTGTGTAAATAGCTGTACAGTTGTCTTATAGGCCCTTAACCTAGCTAGAGTAGTATAAAGGTAAGGTAAATATGAGTACAGATGTGATACAAGTACAAGAAGGTATTGAACATAAGGGTGGCAATTTGTGTTGGTGGGTCATATGCATGTTGAGATGAGTTAGGCATCGTTGGAGTCGTGTCAAGGTAGAGAGATTCAATTATATGGGTTGACACGAACATGATCCATTTAATAATCATGTCAGAAACCCCTCATTCCTAACATAACCCTTTTATTATGTGGCCAACATGATCCATGTACCATGCTTAATAAACAAATTGTGTTAGGTTGACACATACATGATTCAATTCAAGTCATTTAATAAATATGTTGTTTTGGGGTTGACATAAAAACAACCTATTTCACCTTTTTAATAAATATGACCCAAAAAATTGAAATGGTTAACATAATTTTATATTTTATAAGTACATAAATTATAATAATTGTAAATAAATAAATTCCATGCAAATTCATATTTCATAATAACACTGATTAAAGTCCAATTAGCAGACCAATTCTATTTCTTTGATGGAATGAGTTAAGATTTCTTGTAAAATATAACTATTTTTTTATTACAAGGAGCGCAGTGCTTTACAATGAATTAATTTATAGTTGTATGTCAGGTAAGCAAGTCATTATATAAATCCTGTACTCGGCAAGGGTGTGTGAATCTAGAAAGCACAGATGCGGTTGGGAGGGTGCCACACCCGAGTCCGATGTGGCTTGACGCGGGACGCGGTTGACCGCATGTCAATGCCGTGTTTGAGTTTTTTTTTTTTTTTTTTTTTTTTTTTTTTTTTCTTGGATTTGCACTGACTCGGCTCGATTCGGCCAGAATCGAGCCATATCGGCCATATCAGGTCGTATCGGCCGGCGACTGATACTGCCGATACGGCCGAGACATGCCAGAAACGGCCGAAGTAGGCTGATATCGGCCTTGAAACTTGCCGGAACAGCCGAAATGCTGACCTCAGAGGCATAGTAATGTGTTTCATGCCTTCTTCTTTCTTTGTATTGTGAATCAAGGCATAGCAATGTGTTTTTTAAGAATATTTTAATAGTAAAATATATAGAAAATATAAATAAAAATATTTTTAATAATTTTTTAATCGCCGAGTCCCGACACACCCGCACCCTACTTTTTCAAAAATTGTCGAATCCCACACCCGCACCCATACCTGAGTCCCGAAACGCACCCGTACTTCATAGGTGTGAAATTACTAATTATAAGTCCTACAGTCAGCCAATTATTGGAAGCCCAATTTTCTATTCGTTTTTTAATTAACAAAGACTATTAACACTTTGAAAAATATTAACTTTATCCCTTTAGTAATTAAAAAAAAAAATTACTAGCAAAAGGTTTGTTGAAGGTAAGAAGAGAGGGAGGACGGGTTTGGAAGTGGGGGAAGGATGGGGTGGGGTTATTGGAGGGTATCATGTAGGTTGTCATCCACAAAAACATCATGGGAAGACAAGCCTAGCTGGGATACAAACCATATCAGAAATTCTGCTTTTATTTAAATTTCTAGCATGAAAATCTGGTTATGCATTTTCCATGATTAGTTGAGGTTCCATGACTGGTATTTCTTTAGAATTTTCCAACTAACTATACTGTTAACCTAAATTGTTAGGAATAAGAATTGCAGCAATGACTGTTACCTAAGTAAGTCTTATATGTTGAAGGTAGGAATTGAGGTAGGATCGTTAGGAATTCGGCACTAAATTGGATTATTTGATGTGATCTTTAAGGGTTTTGAATAGGATTTGATATTTAAGGGTTTAGGTAATAAAAATATTGGATCTTTAATATATCTGGTGGTTATTTTGGTATTAAAATGGTGAATAGAATGATAAATAAACAAAGATAAATGCTAGGCAATCTCATCTAGGTTTTCCTAAGCAATCGCATTTAGGTAAGAGAAGGCAATCGCCCAAAGTTTAAAAATAAGCTATTGGAATATTATTAAAACCAATCTCACTCTAAATGCCATTGACCACAATAAAGCCTTTATATAGGTAATGCTAAACTCCTTCCCAAGAGAGCTTTCCATCATCCAAAACATCCCCAATTAATGATTGAGCACTAGAACCAGCTTTCCCTTGCCTCTTATAAGTCTTGAAAGGGGGCTGCCAGTTATGTTCCCCATTAGGAATGTTTATCCTTTTTTTTAGTGGAGCTGAAGGTTTGAGGAAAACTGCTCTTGAGTCTCGGGTGCCTTAAACTTTACAGGGTGATCCATTAGATAACTCCTCTATCTCTTTAGAGGCGTTTCCTTGAAAATTTCTACATAAGGCATTTAAGTTGCAAGCATATTTTTGGAAATAAGATTAGGTTGTATAAGAAGCATAAAAATTCATATGCTTTGTTGCTGTCAAATATTGAGCCTGTAATAAGGTTATGGCTTTTAAGTATAACTTCAATATGTTATAGCTTATTTGATTTTTATTTATTTATTTATACTTGATCATAAATTTGTGATTGTTCCTTCCTTTCTTCCTCTTCTCTCTTTTCTCTTCCTCATTTCACTTAATGCAGTGACCATGGATATAGTTGGGAGTCTTGGGACTGTCATCGGGGTTGTTAATTCATCATGGGAAACCCTTGCCAAACCGTTCTCCTATTTGAGAAATGTTCAGAAACACCAAGAGTCACTTCATTTCAATATGGAAAAACTAAATGGTCAAGCAAATGACATCAAAATGGAGATGAATATGGGATTAACATACTTGAGTAAAAAGCTAAAGGGTGAGGTAGAGATGTGGCTCAAACTTGTGGAAAAGGTAAACAATGAAGTGGATAGCTTAGAAAATGAAATCAGCACTACAAGAAGGTGCATGAATGGTGTTTTTCCTAATTTCTATTCAAGATATAAAATAGGAAAACATCTTTTACAAAAGATTAAAGAGGTGACCGAGCTTCAAGAAAAGGGAGTGTTTCCAAATGGTTTATTTATTGATTTATTACCAGATATAGGAAAGTTTATGCCAGCAACACAGTTAATTGGTAAAACAATACAAAAGGATATTTTGCATGAGATTTGGGAGTGTCTGATGGATGTCAACATCAATAAGATAGGTGTCTATGGTATGGGTGGAGTTGGGAAGACGACCATTATGATTCATATAAACAATCTACTCAATGAAGCTCAAATATTTGATAATGTTATTTGGGTGACCGCATCAAAAACTTTTGACTTGGAGATATTGCAAATTGAAATAGGGAAAGCAGTAAACCTGGATCTATACAAGGAGTTCTCATTCAGTAATAATTTAATCAGGAGATCTACCATATTATTTGAGCATTTGTTGAGAATGAAAAAATTTATTCTAATCATAGATGATTTATGGAATAAGTTTACCTTAGAAGAGGTGGGGATCCCACAGCCAAATAAAGAGAATGGTTGTAAGTTAATACTCATTACTCGACTCATGGAAGTCTGTCGGGGCATGGAAACACAAAGAGAAATCAAGGTGGGCATGCTTTTTGAGGAGGAAGCCTGGAATTTGTTCACTGATAAAGCTGGAATAGATGACTTTCCTTCTTCTGAAATAGAATCCTCTGCAAAGCTGATTGTTAAAGAATGTGGTGGTTTGCCGCTTGCAATCATCACTGTGGGACGAGCCATGAGGAAAACCAATGATGCAAGAGTTTGGAAGAATGCACTGGAAGAATTGAAAAGCTCAAGAGCTGAAATTGAAGGCATGGAAGAAGATGTTTTTGCACGACTGAAATTTAGTTATAACCACTTAAAAAATGACAGGGTCCGTGCTTGCTTTTTGTACTGTGCATTATATCCTGAGAATTATAAAATTGATGTTGAGGAGCTGGTTGAGTACTGGATGGCAGAAGGTTTCATAGATGAAGTGTGGGATAGGGAGCATGAGAACAACAAAGGCCATGCTTTGCTTAAGGAACTCAAAGATGCTTGCCTGCTGGAGGTTATTGGAACAGGGTGCGTAAGAATGCATGATTTGGTGAGGGATTTAGCAATCAGAATCACAAAGGAGAGTCCTCGGTTCACGGTCAAAGCTGGTGTTGGATTGAAAACATTGCCAAAGACGTGGATGGAAAATGTAGAGAGGGTCTCTCTAATGGAAAACTACATTAAAATTCTTCCAGATCATCCCAATAGCACAAATTTATCTACTCTGCTCTTGCAACAGAACCCCCTAACGGAAAAAATCCCTGATTTATTCTTTCTGAACATGCAAAACCTGAGAGTTCTTGACTTGTCTAATTCTTCAATAAAGTCACTTCCAGATTCCCTTTCCTGCTTACAGAATCTGCGTGCAATCATGTTACGCCTTTGTGAGATTGCAGAATTACCTTCACTAGCGATGCTGAAAGAGCTGAGGGTGTTGGACCTTTCATATACCTTGATCACAGAGTTGCCTAGTGGTATCGAAGGCTTGGTAAATCTCAGGCGTCTTGATCTTTCTTATACAGAAGAGCTTAACATGTTTCCTGCTGGGGTCATCCCAAGCCTTTGCCGCCAAGAAAATCTATCAATGTTTGGAAGCAAATGGAGATGGTCCTTGAATTCACAGGGAAACGGGGGAGGAGCAGATTTTGGAGAAATCAAAAACTCCTCACAACTAACTAATCTTGGTCTTTCCTTTGAGGATTCATACAGCTTCAACAACTATGTGAGATCTAGACATTGGCGGGTGCTGAAAAGCTACCATATTGGTATAGGACTTCTATCAAACCTTTTACCTATTTCCAAGGGAACTTACAGTGCAGAAGTTCAAGGCTGTAACCTCATCACCAATGGGAGTTCAATAGAGCTCCCAGACAATACTCAGGAGTTGGCATTGCAGGGTTGTGATGATATTGACATTCTTTCTAAACTGTCAAGCACATCACAATTGGATGACCTAAAAGAGTGTTACATCTCCACTTGTAGTGGTTTAGAGTACATCATAATGGCAGATGAAAATTCCTTTCCAAGTCTAGAGAAATTGATCCTCCAGAAGCTACTTAACTTAAAGGCAATTTGTCAAGGAGCTGTGACAGACAGTGTATTTTCTAAGTTAAAAGCCCTGCACATCCACAATTGTCACAGGCTTAAATACATACTCACATTTGATTTGTTATCATGCCTTCAAAATCTTGAAGAGGTTGAAGTATGGAATTGTCATTCAATAGAGGAAATCATTGAAGGGAATGAAACCAGTGGGGTAAATAGCAATGCTTTTCCTCCTATCATGATTCCCAGGTTACGTCTCCTATACTTATCTTCTTTACCAGAATTGAAATCCATTTCCAAAAGGGTATTAATTTGTAATTCATTGGCCTCTATTGATGTATGGGACTGTGAGAAGCTAAAGAAGCTTCCATTCTTAATGGACAACCTGCCTTCTTCCCTCATGCACATCAGCGGAAGCAGAAAGTGGTGGGATGAGCTGTACTGGGATGAGCCTAGTTGTAAGAGTCTTTTACAACCTCTTTTCAAGGAAGATAAATAAATTTTAAAAATGCAAAGAATACTGACTACCTAGGCATGGGGCAAGTCCTTCCGAATTGTTATGGATATTTCATCTGAGAGTGAACTGCCACTTGTTTATTTATTTTTTTGAGAAGAAACTGCCACTTGATTGATGACTTCATCAGCATGAATTGAACGTGTCCAACTTCAAATTTGGGAGTTCAGACATTTTGAGCCCAAAATTTGTGCTGACTCACAAGGCACTCCATTGTCAATATTTTTTTTAGGTATATGCAACTTGCAAGAAGTTGCATTCAATGATAACTTGTGGTTGACTCGTGGCATCTGCAGCATTGTGAATATATCAAAATGCCTATGGCTTCATACTTTCCAGGCAAAGTTAAGACATTGCCTCTCTCAGCAAGCAACTTTTTAGTGCTCCCTTGTATCTCACTGAGACCAGCGTAGCCTGCTTGAGTAAGTGATGCATCACGAGACTGCATTTATACCACTCAATAGGATGAGGGACCGAGTTGTGAGGACTTGATCATCTGGCTTCCCGTTACATATGCTTCAAGGAATCTTTGGAACAATCAACATTCTTGTGCTGCTTTTATTTAATGGAAGAAAGAGGCTACAAAGAGGATGGTGTCCTTCCCTCAGTCACTATCGTAAAGCTTGTCAATTGAAAAAGGAACCTTACTGATCTCTGGGACCACAGTTACAAAATTTAAGATCCAAATGCAAGTTGCATATGCAATTGAGGGTCACAGAGGTGAGAATAGTCATCCAAATTGCTTTACAATCAGAGCTTTCATATTTTGTTGGTAGTTCGTTGCTCATTGGCTTGCTACTTCACAAAAGGGAGAGGTCATGGTATGCTTCTTAGATTGCTCTCTCCAAAAAATTTTGTGAAGAGAAGCAAGTCAGTGTATGCATGGTCTTTAGTTTAGGCCACTAATTTTTTGTGGATTATTTAGCTGCAGGGATGGCACAGATCTAAGGTTATGTAATGATACCAATGCCTCTTGAAATGTCAAGGTTTGAACTATAACAGTTGAAATCGTGGGATGAAGTTCCTTCTATCATCCTGGAGAAAAGTCCCTTTTGGAAATACTTAATCTTTAACGCAGACAGAATTTCGAAGCTGAAACAAAGCAGTGGTCTGTCAATCTTGTGCTTCCTTCAAAAACAGAAAAATTATAATTGTAAATAAAATGTTCCCTTGCTTTAACCTAGGGTTTTCGATTATTTATTTGCTTGTATTATGACTGGGTGATGCAAGGTTTAATCAAGAATCAAATGTAAAGTATCCACCAATATTTATCAACAAACATTATGGCTAATGTATGGTAAATTTGCAAGACATCGAAACTTAAGATTCAAAAACACACATACACACACACACACTTAGTTTCTCAAATATATATATACACACACACACACACATATTAATTGTATTGTAAATATTACAGGTAAATATTTATAAGAACTACCTCTTAAGTGGTCTTTTAACAATGAAGATTTAAGTTTAACACAAATTATACCTTAAATCATTCAGTAGACTTAGATCTATTCTTTATTTTTCTGCCATAAGAAATATAGAGTATAGAGAAGAGACGTAAATGTAATAGAAGACAAGATATGAACTGCATGAAATAAAGTAAGATACCCTACAAAAAAGATCTCACAAATGCAATAACTCCATATAATCAAATTGAAAGTTTAACTAATCCATAGAGTACAATTTAAACTACATGAAATCTCTCTTACGCACAAAACCAAATCGACTTGAAGTATGGATGCATGGTTGTCAAAATCTCAATTTGGATCTTACGATTTTACAATCTCATATGCCTAGAATGATCTAGATCTTTCAAGGATCTTTGCAATCATTTAGGATTCTATGATTTTGACAATCACAAACGATCCTGGTTTTTTGTAATTTTCTTTGACTTAACAGAGGGTTCAGTTGGACCTAAATGAAAAATAAAATCTCAATAGACCAAGTTTTGCTATTCTAATATAGAGAGAGTGTTAGTTGGACCCAAATAAAAATAACATCCCAATAAAGTGTCATGTTTTGAGATTTTTGGCCTCTTTAAATGATGCTTACAAATGGATGTGGTGATGTATGGTAATTATATCAAATAGATGCAAATTTATGAATGAATGTATAATTTATGTGATTATTTAACATATCAATATGTTTTTTTTTTAAATTATTTTCTCAAATAATGTAGGATCTAATGATCCATGATCCGATCTTACGATTCACGATTTCACTTATCTCTCACGATCCTACGTAGGATCTTGATTTTGACAACCTTGCATGGATGAATATGGGATACCTGGACATGGGAATATTGAGAGAGAGAGAGAGAGAGAGAGAGAGAGAGAGAGCCTACAATGTTGATAGGTAGGGTAGGTAGAAAAAGAGATTGGATTTGAGATGATGAATGTGACAATACTAAGGAAAATAGAGAATATATATACATGCATACCAATTTTGAAGAGTCTCGTCTGGTATAAAAATTTCAAATTGTAAAGTAGTTAAATTTCTAATCAACTTATGAATTATAAGAAAAGGAGAATTATTGATAATGGTGGAATGAAAAGTTTGATAAGAAGAATATATAAACTAAAAAAAAAAAAAAAATGCGACAGTCAACATAAATTTAAAATTTTAAAAATGGAACCGTGTGTTAGGGAAAAAATTATGACACTTTCTACCTAATAGTTATTGATTTTACCATAGAAGAAGACAATGTGAAGGAAAAAAAAAAAAAGATAAGAAAAAAGAAAAGAAAACTGATTAGCTTTTGTATCTATCCAAAAAGTGGATAAAGTAATAGAGGAAAATGTTGTATATATTTAAAAATTTGTTGAAGTAATAGAAGAAAAGTTAATAAAAAATTAAAGGTGGTATTTCTATGTAAAAATAAAAGAGTGAATAAAAAAAAAGTTGTTAACAATAAATAAGTTTTCATATTTAATCAATTAATTGATAAAGTAGTAGATGAAAAGTTGACAAAAACAAATAAGTTGTTTGATCCAAACAAAAAGCTACTATTTGGTGCAACCAAATGGCAATTAAACATGATATTCATTTGGCACAATCATGACTTCTAAGCGCTACTTTTATTATATTAGTATTAGTATTGTAGGGATACAAGATCTAGAGATGTATATTGGGCCGTGGGCCTTGTCCGAGGATATTTAGTAGTCCAAGGACATATAGACATTAGCAAAGGAATACAAATCAACGAATTATGGAAGGGTTCTGGTCAGGAAGGTTTGGGAAGGTTGTCTAAGGAGGAATGCCTCCCTAACTAAGCAAAGCAAAGGTCAGAAGGTTTAATCTGCCATCAAGAGCAATATTTTGGAGGATTCCGCTGATAAGGATAAACATCGGAAGAGAATAGGACAAAGGGAAGTTAAGAAATATCTAAGAGAAAGTTGTTACCATTGCATTGAATAATTTGCAACTAACTCTCTGGTCGCATTAATGTAGAGGTGATACTTGGATAGTGATATTCAGTCTTATAACTATTCCTAAAGACTTCAAGAAGGTGCTAATGGGACAAAGATCAAAGCAAGCAACTTAATTTACACATGGAGGGTGGAGATGAAGCAAAAGAAGGGAATATAAGGAAGAAAGACACCATTATACAGGGGTTGTTTGAAAATCTTGAAAAAAAGACTATAGTACTGAGAACTATAATTGTAACCAAATTCAAAAGAAACTTATAACAAACTATTATCCTCGGATTGGGTTGAGGAAGATTTTTTTGGATAAAACTAGTTTATCTTTGTTTTCTTATCATCTGGACCCCTTATAATTGTTAGCCAACTTATTAAAGCCTAGTTTCTAACCACTCTTAACAAATTCATTGTATTGGGTTATTTATGAGTCGATCTTCTAGGTTGGTCTAACTAACTCTCTACATTTTGTAATTGTTGGAAGATCAATTTTGACCCCAATGTATTTAATAACCACAAATTTAGCAATTTTATGTTGATTAAGTCACATGCAATTTCTAGCATTTTCAACAAAGACATCCATAATTCAAATGTCTCGTAAACTATTGAATTATTAAATAATAATAAAAAGACACTCGTAGAAAATTTCTTTTAATTACCACTTAAACATGATATAAGTAAAAGTAAAACAATTAACAAATAATAATACGTCCATTGGTAATGATTAATGAAGCGGAATTTCGAAGGAGAATGTCTTCATATGAAAAACCAATACGGGAGTAGCAATACCCCACCAAAGCAATCCACTATGGAAGACACTTGTTACCTGCGCCCACAGCAACTCTGGATTGATTCTACATAAACAGCTTCATGAACGAAACATCCATGGCTCCATGCTTAAATCTGGAACTCGGGGATCATGTTGCTTGCGCTGATGCAAGACTGTACCAATAAATGTTTTATATATGATATGGAAGAATAATCATAGCAGCCGTCATGGGCTTAACCCGTCAGCACGGGCTTCGGCTGACGGGCCAATCGCGGGTAACGGGCAAAGTTATGCTGACGGGGCCAAGGTAAACGGGTTGAAAGCTCCAACTGACGGTTATTCAAACAGCAAGAAGCTGACGCCCACTTGGCTGAAGGAGAGAAAGAAGGTTGACGGTTACAAGGCCGACGACTCCATAAAAGTTAAGACTTGGCCACCACGTATAAGTAGATTGCTTGTACTCCACGCCCAGTATCAGAGTCCTATAAGGAAAGGATCCCACAATCTACGCTTATGAGGATTCCTATAAGGAAAAGACTTCTACTCCAAGGAAAAAAGGTCAATCCTCGACTACTATAAAAACCCCAATACCCTCACAAATCAAGGTACGCATAATTACACCCTCTCTAGCACTCTAGAGTTGAAAGAAGTTCTAACTTGACCTTCGGAGGGTATTTGGCCGGCACCACACCGGTGCTCTCTGTTAGGTCATCTCCTTTTTGTTGTGTAGGTGCTGTTCCGAGCATGCGAGGACCATGTGACTCACTGGTGAGATTTTCGGCATCATCAATTGGCGCCATCTGTGGGAAACGTGAAGCAATTAAGCCGCACTATCGTTTCCCAGACTAAAGGGTTGCATGGTACTCACTCGTTCAATGGCAACTACTAATGACGTACAAGGAGAGGAACCTCCCACGACTGCCCTCGAAAGACAAGTTCGGACTCTCGGCGCCGCCGTGGAGCGTCTTACCAAACGGAACCTCGACTTGGAAGAACAGCTACGCTAGAAGGATGCAGCACAAAATGGCCAACCCGAAGACCAGGAAGAAAATAGCGCTCCAAGGGGGAACCAGGAAAGACCTGAGGGCAGCCGCGCCCCAAGCAGACCGGAAAGGCAGCCCGTAAGCACGACATCCCTCATGGATGCAATTCCACCACATATCGCCGCCGAGATGCAGGCAATGAAGGAACAGATGGAGGTCATGATGAACGCCCTCAAGGGGAGAGTTTCTAGTGATCTTGACGATCTAGTCAATCGTACCGACTCACCCTTCACTATCGCCGTGAACTCCTTCCCCTTACCCCACAAGTTTCGCATGCCAAATATAGATAGCTATGACGGAGTGAAGGATCCTCTGGACCACCTGGAAACTTTCAAGACCCTGATGCATCTTCAGGGGGTAGCAGATGAGATTATGTGCAGGGCCTTCCCCACAACACTCAAAGGCCCCGCAAGGGTATGGTTCAGCCGGCTGACGCCCAACTCTATCAGCACCTTCAAAGAACTAAGCGCCCAATTCACTACACACTTCATTGGAGGACACAGGTATAAGAAGTCCACGGCGTGCCTGATGAGCATCAAGCAAAGAGAGGACGAAACATTGCGATCCTACATAACGCGCTTTAATAAGGAAGCGCTATCAGTCGACGAGGCCGACGATAAAATACTTGTAGCAGCATTCACAAACAGGCTACCAAAGGGCAAATTTTTGTTCTCCCTATACAAAAACGACCCGAAGACCATGTCGGAAGTGCTCTATAGGGCTACCAAGTATATGAATGCTGAGGACGCATTGCAGGCCCGAGAAGAGAAGCCAAGAAAAAGGGAGAGGCAGGAAGACGCCCGATCAAACCAAGGGAGAAAAAGGCCTAGAACGGGGGATCGGAGAGACGAAAGACGATCCAAGCCTTCGGGAGGGAGATTCACGAACTTCACCCCGCTGACCACCCCAATAGATCAAGTCCTAATGCAAATTAAGGACGAAGGGGCCCCGACCTTCCCTGGAAAGCTGAAGGGGGATCCTAATAAGTGTTCCAGAGACAAGTACTGCCGCTTTCACCGAGATCACGGTCATGACACAGCCGACTGCTATGACTTGAAGCAATAAATCGAGGCTCTAATAAGGCAAGGGAAGTTACAGAAATTTGTGAGCAAGGAAAGAGCGGACCCGGCACCTCAGGAGCACCCTCCCCAGCGAAAACATGATCGTCCCAGGCCTCCCATTGGTGATATCCGAATGATCGTAGGAGGAATGGTTACCAGACCATCAAAAAAGGCTTGAAAGACGTACCTCCGAATGGTCCAAAACGTCCAAGTGGCGGATCCAGCGCGAAACGTAACCCAAAGGGAAAGTCCCGTGATCGAGTTCTCGGAAGAAGACGCGCGACGTATCCATCATCCACACGACGACGCGCTTGTTGTCAGCTTACGGGTTAGGGACTACAACTTGCATCGGGTATTGGTCGACAATGGCAGCTCGACAGACATCTTATACTACCCAGCGTATCAGCAGATGAGAATCAGCAAGGAACAACTAGTCCCGACGAATGCCCCACTCGTCGGTTTTGGGGGTGCAAAGGTGTTTCCGTTAGGCGAGTCACGTTGGCTGTGACAGCAGGCGACTACCCCCAACAAATCACGAAGGATGTAACGTTCCTCGTGGTTAACCATTCGTCCACCTATAATGCCATCCTAGGGCGGCCCACCCTCAACGCATAGAAGGCGGCCACTTCAACTTATCATTTAATGATTAAGTTCCCAACAGCATACGGAGTCAGAGAGCTACGTGGAAACCAGATTGCCGCACAAGAGTGCTATGTGGCCATGATGGAAATGGAGGATCACCTCCAGACCATGAACATAGAAGAGCACCGGAGCGCAACGGAGCCGGCTGAGAGGCTTGAGGAGATACCTCTAAACGACTCCGTACCTGGCCAGACAACAAGGATTGGGACCCTCGCAAACCCCGTCACTCGACAAGCACTTGCGGCATTCCTCAAGGAGAATCGGGACATATTCGCCTGGAGTCACGAGGATATGCCAGGAATAGACCCTTCCGTCATGGTACATAAGCTGAATGTATCACCATCCTTTCCGCCCATCCGACAGAAGAAGCGGGTCTTCGCCCCGGAACGAGATCAAGCCATAGCCGAAGAAGTCCGCAAGCTACGAGAGGCAAATTTCATTAGAGAAGTATACTATCCCGACTGGCTAGCAAACGTAGTAATGGTCAAGAAAGCTTCCGGGAAATGGAGGATGTGTGTAGACTTTACCGATTTAAACAAAGCGTGTCCTAAAGACAGCTACCCCCTCCCGAGAGTCGACACTCTGGTAAACTCCACGGCTCAGCACCAGCTGTTAAGTTTCATGGACGCTTTCTCCGGCTACAACCAGATCAAGATGCACGAGGATGATCAGGAAAAGACGTCCTTTGTTACCAGCCAAGGCCTATTCTGCTACAAGGTAATGCCGTTTGGTTTAAAAAACGCAAGCGCAACTTACCAAAGGCTTATGAACAAGATGTTCGCACAGCAGATTGGGAGAAACGTCCAGGTATATGTTGACGACATGTTGGTTAAAAGTCAAAGGGAAGAAGATCATTTAGAAGACCTCAGGGAAACATTCGACACCCTTCGCTCTTACAACATGAAGCTCAATCCGGGAAAATGTGCCTTTGGGGTGACGGCAGGAAAATTCCTAAGATTCATGGTGTCCCAGAGAGGCATCGAGGCCAATCCGGACAAGATCCGGGCTATAATGGAGATGGCACCACCAAAAAATACGAAGGAAGTACAAAGGCTCAACGGCAAGGTAGCAGCGCTAAACAGGTTCGTCTCCAGAGCAACAAACAAGTGCTTACCCTTCTTCCGCACATTAAAAAGTTCTTTCGAATAGACTGACGAATGCCAGCGAGCGTTTGAAGAATTGAAAGCTTACCTCTCTTCCCCACCACTGCTGAGTCCCTCACAGCCAGGAGAAGAACTCTTTCTTTATCTCGCTGTCTCTTCGGCCGCCGTCAGCGCCGCCTTGGTCAGAGAAGAAGGGAAAATACAGAAACCCGTGTATTACACCAGCCGAGCGTTACACGAAGCTGAAGAAAGATATCCACCCCTGGAGAAACTTGCCTTCGCGCTAGTAACAGCGGCACGAAAATTGAAGCCGTACTTTCAAGCTCACACAGTTATTGTCTTAACCGACAAGCCTTTGCGATGGGCAATGAGCAACCCAGATGCTGCCGGGCGCTTGACACTTTGGGTTATAGAACTGAGCGAATATGACATCCAATATCGCCCGCGCACCGCTGTCAAGGGGCAGGTCGTGGCAGATTTCATAGCCGAATTCACGAATGGCGAGGACGAGGGGGCAGAGGAATCCCCGCAGTGGAGCATACATGTGGATGGATCCTCCAATAGGCAAGCCGACGGAGCTGGTATCGTGCTGCAGTCACCCGAAGGAGATACGGTAGAGTGCATGGTTCGTCTCGCCTTCCCCGCTACCAACAATGAGGCAGAATACGAAGCTTTGATTGCGGGGCTCGACCTCGTGAAAGCAGCAGGAGCCAAGAAAGTGATTGTTCACTGTGACTCCCAAATTATAGCTAACCAGATAAGCGGGGAGTATGAATGCAAAGGCGAAAGAATGAAGAAGTATCTGGAACAAGAAAGGAGGAGAGTAAATGAGCTAAAGGTCAAAATTATGCAAATTCCCCGGGGGGAAAATGAGCGAGCAGACCGCTTGGCCAAAGCCGCCTCCGCCGAGCACATGGTCGTTACTAGCAGTACACTCTCCTTCACGCAGCTCTCTCCACTCATCGATATGGTCGACATACAGGAGCTCGATCCCCAGAATGATTGGACCACGCCATTAACCTCCTTTTTGAAAAATGGCATGCTACCCAATGATAAAGAGGCAGCAAGGAAGCTGAAGGTTCAAGCGGCGAGATTCGTGCTGATTAGAAATGTTCTATACAAACGAGGTTTCTCCCGCCCCTACTTACGATGCTTAGGCCCTGAAGAAGCGAATTACGTCATGAGAGAAATGCACGAAGGAATCTGCGGAAACCACTCAGGATCGAGGTCACTAGTACACAAGTTAGTACGGACTGGGTACTTTTGGCCGACAATGCAGAAGGATGCCGAGGCTTATGTGAAGGCTTGCGACAAATGCCAAAGGTTTAGCAACATCATCAGGCAACCACCCGAAGAACTAACCCCAATGACGGCACCATGGCCGTTCGCTCAGTGGGGATTGGACATTATGGGGCCGTTCCCCACGGCAGTACGACAACTGAAGTTTCTAGTTGTCGGTATTGACTACTTCACGAAGTGGGTAGAAGCTGAAGCATTGGCCACCATCACAGAGAAAAACATAAGGAGCTTTGTTTGGCGATACGTCATATGCAGGTTTGGCATTCCAAGAGTCTTAGTCTCAGACAACAGGAAACAGTTCGACAACGACTCCTTCAGGGACTTCTGCTCGCAGTTAGGGATACGAAACCACTACTCCTCCCCCGCCCACCCCCAAGCCAATGGGCAGGTCGAAGTTACAAACCGGTCCTTACTCAAAATCATCAAGACCTAGCTCGAGGGGGCAAAGGGCATATGGGCTGAAGAGTTGCCGAGCATACTATGGGCCTACAGGACGACAGTGAGGACACCAACAGGAGAAACACTGTTCCGATTAACGTACGGGAACGAAGCAGTCATCCCAGCCGAAGTCGGCCTCACAAGTTACAGGGTGCACAACCATGACCAAAAAAGGAACGACGAAGCCATACGTCTGCAGCTCGATCTGGTGGACGAAGTCAGGATGGCAGTAGAACAAAGGCTCGCGCGATACCAGGATCGCATGGCCAAGAATTACAACTCCAGGGTCAGACACAGAGACTTCCAGGAAGGAGACCTCGTTCTAAGAAAGGTAATAGGTGCAACAAGAGACCCCACCCAAGGAAAGCTCGGCCCGAATTGGGAAGGACCCTACCGAGTTACGGCATGGCAAAGGAAGGGCACCTACCATCTAGAGACTCTGGACAGACGAAAGCTACCGCATCCATGGAATGCGGAACACCTACGAAAGTACTACCAGTAGGAGCAGCAGCATCTTTCTTTTCGGAATAAGACTTTTCCAGTTACCTTTTTAAGCGTTTGTTACAATAAGCCCAAAAGGCAGTTCTTTCATACTTATGTTTTTGCTACAATAAGCCCAACATGGGCAGATTTTGTTCCTAGACTACCTTTTATATTTATGCATAACGATGAGGGTTTACTCAAGACAGATTTTTACTTACAAACATGAAGTCAAAAACAACGAAGCCCAAAATTGGGCAAGCCAAAAAAAGGCTGATGGTCCAAAAAATGGACAAGCAAAAACAGCCGACGGTCTAAAAGAGGCCAAGTCCAAAGGACGATAGGCTGACGGTCTAAATGACCGAATCCACAAGCTAGATTGCCAAAAGGCTGATGGTCCAAAAATGGACGAGCAAAAACAGCCGACGGTCTAAAAAAGGCCAAGTCCAAAGGACGATAGGCTGACAGTCTAAATGACCGAATCCACAAGCTGGATTGCCAAAAGACTGACAGTCCAAAAATGGACGAGCAAAAACAGCCGACGGTCTAAAAAAGGCCAAGTCTAAAGGACGATAGGTTGATGGTCTAAATGACGGAGTCCACAAAATGGATTAGGCTAAAAAAGCCGACGGACTAAAAACAGCCAAGTCCAAAGATGGACGAAAGGCTGACGGTCTAATCTACAAACTGGAATACCTGACGATCTAAAAATAACCTAAGTCCAAAAATTAGACAAGCCAAAAAGCTGACGGTCTATAAATGGACGAACAAAAAAGATGGCAGGCTGAAAATGGCCAAAAAACAGGCGAGAGGCTGATGGTCTAAATGACCAAAAAATTAAACCAACTAAGACCGACGGTATAAAAATGACTGGATCCACGAAATGAACAAGGCAACCAAGATTAACGGACTGAACACTGATGGGATACACGGACCAATAAATAGGCTAACGGTCTAAAAAAGACCGAATCCGTCAGTCCTCAAACAGACAACCATAAGGCAGATAACCTCGTCACGAGATGATGGGATTTTGCCAAATCTTTCTACAATCACTAAAGCAAAATGATCAAAAACTGACGGGTTCATTAAAATTGACCGAGGGTTAGTGAAGCTAACGGTACGGCTAAAATAAGAAGGCCCATAATCTTGGTTTCAAAACATACAAGAAAACCAAGTAAAATAAGCTACAAACAAGTAATAGAAAACTGACGGCGTTATAAACAAATCCAAGCCTAAAAAAGGGGATTTAAAAAGCTGTCAAAATATTACACAACGGTACCCAAAAGGGCACTTAATAAGATTGTCTTCTACATGGATAAAAAATATGATAAAAAAAAAAAAAAAAAAAAAAAAAAAAAAAACACTTCAAAAAATTCTTTCTATTTGGCAGCAGGCTCCTCTTCGTCAAGCAGCACCGTAGGGGGAGTGACGACAGTCGTCGGAAGGCTCGCAGCAGGTTGGGCCAAGACAACACCACTTTCTCTAGGAGGGGGGGAACCAACCGAGTCGTCAACACCAGGAGTGACGGCAACTGTCGCAGGCGTCATGGGCTGAGCGTCATCTATGGTAATACCAGATAGGTCCAACTCGGGAAAAGCTGACGCTACTTGTTTAAGACAGTCGTCGAATCCCGTGCCATAATAGTTGCCACAGGAATCGATAAAGACATCTGACGCCTTGAATTTCTCAACAGCGTCAGCCCCTACCGTCTCCAGCTAGTCATAAAGAGCCGTCAGCTTTCCTTCTATCTCAACCCGCTGACGCCTCACCTCTTCCAGCTCGTCCTTCACCTTTTTCAGCTCTTGGTTAAGTGTACATACCGCCCCTTTGTACTGGGCCTGCTGGTCTCGCATGTTGGCATTATGCTTGCTAACACGCGAGACGACCCCCTCCTTGGCCACGCATCGCTCCTGCAGCGCCTTCACACGGACCAAAGCCTGGAAAAAGACGTAACCGTCAGCTATTAAAAAGTTATGAACGTCAGTCAAAGTAAAAAAGGTTAAACCGACAGCTTACCCGCGAAAGGTCGAACAAAGCCGACGACCCCAGCTCTTCAGTCCCTAACTGAGCACAAGGATCCATATCCGTCGGCCTTATGAGTGCCCCGACGGCCTCGACGGCGAAATCCTTGTGCGTCAGCAAGCTCTGAGGTCCCTGCAGGACGGGACCAGAAGAGGTCATGATGCCTTTCCCAGCTCCATGGCCCAACGCAGGGGGCGACTTCACAGGAGTGACGGTTGGTTTCTTCGACGGACGAATGACCACTCCGTCGGATTTCCTCTTCTGGGAGCCCTTGGCGACAGTTTTGAGGGCAGACGTAGACGTCGTCTCCCCCCTCGCCTTCTTCTCCTCCCGCTGACGGGCAGCGGTGGCCTTGATACGTTCCTTAGCAGCATCCATTTCTGCAACAAAGGCAAAAAAAAACAAACATAAGGGAAGCCGACGATTAGAAGTATAAAAACTGACGGATAGGAAAAGACTCACGATGACGGGCAAAATCTTCCAACCTACGAGCCTCGGGCGTTGGTTCGGGACCCCCACAGTATGTATAAAGAGTGTCGAGGGTAATCAAGTCCCGACACGATTGCTCTTCTATGGGTATCCCCAGAACCCGACGGATGAAATCCTCTTGCTCGTCAGTTATTGATGGACGAATGAAAGCTGAAAAAACAACTTGATTGTGTTAGTATCTTTTCAAAGGAAAAGTGAAATGTGGCAAATTGACGAGGATAAAAGGTGACGACTAAAACCTGACTCCTTAACAAACCCCCAAGTGTTGTCAAAACAACCAAAGGGAATTGTTTCCTATTCGTCCTGACAGTACACCCAGTCCGTCCCCTCTACGAAAAAGAACCTACTCTTCCAGGCTCTATTGGAATCTGGCATTTCAGACACCAGCCTTAACTCCTTCTCCCTAACAGCGAAGTGATACATCCCTCTTGATGAAGAAAGGTGCCGAGGTCTATAGCAATAGAAAAATTCATCCAAGGTAAGCTGACGGTGACCTCCGCTTAGACGACCCCACAACACCTCGGCACTTATAAAAATTCTCCATGAGTTTGGGGCAATCTGACTGATTGATATGCCAAGGTAATCAGCTAGCTGACGGTGTAAAGCCGTTAGGGCAATCTCAATCCGGCAGCAAACATGGCGTCATACATGCCAACGTCTGCAGTTTTTCCCGTATAACACTTTTCACCCTCCATAGGTAGACGGATGGGAATATGATCAGGGATTTGAAAACGGATACGTAGTTCATTAAAAATTTTAAGCGTCATCTTTGGAAGAAATTTGTTTACAGCCCAGTCCTTGGGAAGGATGAAGGGACGACTACCTTCAGGACCTTCAGACTCTCCTTCACTAGACTCCTCGTCGCCTTCATCCCCGTCACTGTTCCCCCCTCCTAATTCAACTTCACTCCCCTCGCCTACTTCCTCCTCCTGGCCGCCGTTTCCCTGGCCCTCTATTTCTTCGACGGCAACATGGGCTGACGTCTCCCTCTCTGACGACCAGGAGGAACTCTCAGACTCACTACTTGAGCTTGAACCAAACACCTCGTCGTAGCCCACTCCTTCGCGGACCGACGACTGATCACTCGTCGCGTCACTCGACATCTACCTACAAGTGACGTGTGTAAACTAAGCACTTAGGATGACGACCTCACTTTAAAAGGGAAATTAAAAGCATGCAAGAAAAGAAGGGAAACTTACAAGTTCTAGAAGTGACGTTTGAAAAAGCGACGGCAGGAACGTTGGTAGAACTGACGGAATGTGGGCGACGGATGTGCTCTCCAGGAATCAGGTAAATGAAATAGTGAAAATGGGAAGAGGGGGCCACATATATATATAAGTTAAACGCACGGAAGACGAAGCGACGCCCGCGTTCAGACACGGAGCCAATCCAAGCGCGCCACCTGTCCTAGCATTTAATACTAAAAGTGTCAGCAGCAATTATTTTTTGCTCTCTTGATCAAAGTGGCAGGTAGTGACAAAAGCAAACTCCATAACCCGTCAGATATAGCCGACGGAGATATGGAGTAGGGGGCAACTGATATGGAAGAATAATCATAGCAGCCGTCATGGGCTTAACCCGTCAGCACGGGCTTCGGCTGATGGGCCAATCGCGGGTAACGGGCAAAGTCATGCTGACGGGGCCAAGGTAAACGGGTTGAAAGCTCCAACTGACGGTTATTCAAACAGCAAGAAGCTGACGCCCACTTGGCTGAAGGAGAGAAAGAAGGTTGACGGTTACAAGGCCGACGGCTCCATAAAAGTTAAGACTTGGCCACCACGTATAGGTAGATTGCTTGTACTCCACGCCCAGTATCAGAGTCCTATAAGGAAAGGATCCCGCAATCTACGCTTATGAGGATTCCTATAAGGAAAAGACTTCTACTCCAAGGAAAAAAGGTCAATCCTCGACTACTATAAAAACCCCAATACCCTCACAAATCAAAATACGCATAATTACACCCTCTCTAGCACTCTAGAGTTGAAAGAAGTTCTAACTTGACCTTCGGAGAGTATTTGGCCGGCACCACACCGGTGCTCTCTGTCAGGTCATCTCCTTTTTGTTGTGTAGGTGCTGTTCCGAGCGTGCGAGGACCGTGTGACTCACTGGTGAGATTTTCGGCATCATCAATATATAAGGTTGAGAAAATAGAGGCATACTTAAAATTAAATTTGTAACAACAATTACAAAGTTTGTGCCTCTCAATCAAACGAGCTTCGATTCATTTTCTATTGAATTGCAACTCTCCAACAATCGAGCTTCAATTGGAAGTCTATCAAGGTTTATAGTTCGCTTAACACATGACAGTCGAGCAGGGCATATCAATTAACCAACTCTTAGTTAAGGATCAATTGAGCTTGCGCAGAATGCCCTTTATAGTATGAAATTGTTTGATTTCATTTATGATTTTAATCTTATGTGTCGTTGTTCTTTAATTGCTATGCGATTAGGAGATGTCTGTTAGGAGGGACCTTATTGGAATATGGCTTCAAAATATGTTAGTGGAGGCCGGCTCACTCAATTGGACGGGCTTGGGTACATACGACCTATTCAAGTTTATGCCTACTATGGGCAGGCTTGGATAATTAACACCTTTCAAATTTTTATGTGACTCTTAACTTAATGTGACAACTCATATTTTCTGTCATATTCCACTCAATTTGTGGCATACTTTTGTGCTCGTGTTTATGGTGGCCCACGCCAAGCTACACTTGTTGTATAACGAGGGCACTCATACCTAAAGAGGATTTTTAGAAGTACTAATATCCAGCATCACCATGGGCCCTGTTACAGTAAATGTTGACTTTTTTTTTGGTAGAAAGTAAATGTTGACTCCAAGTCATAAATATCGTTGCTTTTTCTAATATGCTACTTAAGTAACCATGGGTCTATGAGAATGATGATGTACCCTCCTTTGTGCATCAAAAGTATATTTTCCCTTTAGGAACTCTATTATAACTATTCATGGATACAATAAAGTCACTAGGGTGCCAAACCCTCTTGTATTTATGCTGATGATTAAGAGAATAAATAACTAAATAAAATGATTTTACTAAAAGGTTTTGATCTTGAAGAAATTCACACTCAAATTCTTTGACGAAGGTTTGGAGTGTTCTCCCATGTATTATGTTCTTTATAATAATGTATGTGTAGCAGTCATTATGAAAGGAATGGATCATTTCCATGGAACGCAATTGGGGAAATTGAATCAAGAAATCAGTAAGTTATTGGATTAACTATCTATTATCCCTCCGTTTGGCTTGGGTTTGAGCCTGCTGGTAAAAATCATGATCTTAACAAAAGAACGAAAGGTAAGGGAGAGACCCAGTTAAAGGCTATTATTTTCTCTTGCCTAAAAGTTTTCTGGTTTAAATAATATGACACATAACTTAAATAATTCTTATTATTAATTTATTTTTTAAAATATTCTTAAATTTTTTAAGTTTATAAATATCTTTAATATTTATATGTTTATACATAAGATTTCTATTTTTATTAAAATGTTTAAGATTTTTTGTATAGTTTATTTTAATTATATACTTGATTAACCTTTTATATGACATAATAAATATCACACTACATTTCAAAAATTTAGAAAATAAATTTTCCTTTAAATAGAAGCAAACTTCCCAAATTTAGGAAAAAACTATTAATATCATGCCTAAAGTTAGAGTGCCTCTCTTTTATTTGTTGAATAAAATTTTCAAATCAATGATATAGGATAATTTAATAACCAAACCAAACCATATAGAACATCAATGTTTCTTGAAAAAAAAAATGACATTCCTCATATTTTTCCCATCCAAAATTAATATTTCCAAACAAATAACGACAACTTTCGATTTCACACAAATTTCAAAATTTGTATTGCCTTTTAATTTTATTTAAAATTTTGTGAAATTGTGTTATAATATATATATATATATATATATATGGAATTCATTTTATTAGTATTTAGTAATTTGATTGTAGCATTTAAGGTAAAATTCAAATTGTGTAGTTAAAGGATTGTTAATTGCAACAAAGTGAACATGACACAAACCAAACTAAATGAATTTTTGAACTTTTTACTGGTGCAATAATTGGATATTATTTTAAATAATTTTTTATTAACAGAACCACTCTTGGTCCTCTCCTTTTTGTAATACAGGGGCACAATTATGTGATTATCAAGATAGTAATTGGTTTTTTTGTGCTACAGAGCCTTAAAAATTGAGATTGCTTTATATTACAAAGAGTCGCAGTTATAATCCCACTGTTGTTGGTTATTTTTATAACAAAGAGGCACAATGCCAATAATTTATTCAAATGAAATTATTGAAACTTTTTCGGTAGGAATAAAAAAAATTGAATTATTTATCATATGTTATGTTTGTCAATAATTTTCAAGAAAAAAAAAAAAAAAAAAAAACTCTACCAATCCTTTTAGGACACTTTTAGCAGTAAATTATTGTTTAGTTTTCAATATTAATTGGAAACTATCATTAAAATATTTTTATTGCGGTTATATCTTTAATCTTATTGTTGTATTTATGTTTGAATATATGTTAACCATTGTCTTTGATTATGATACTTTTATCTAGGACGAATTTACAATGTAGGAAATTTATTAGATATTAATAAAGGCATTTTGTTGTAATATTTTCAATCTTTACCGTTACAATTCGATTGATGATATGTTTAAAAGAATAATTTTATAACAAAACAAAGCTCAACTTGAGTTTCAATGATTTTATGGAACTTTTAATTGTAGTTGTTGTATTGTTTTTAATATTTTAAACTAACTATAAAAATATTTTCATCGTGGTTATGTTTCCATTCTTATCGTTGTTTTCATGTTTAAAAAATATGTTTTTTTTTTTTTAGAAGGTGTTTAAAAATATATTGACCATTGTCATTGGTAATAATAATTTATTTGGGATGAAATTTTACAATGTTCGAGACTTACTAGAGATCAAAAAATATTTAGTAGTGCTTCTTCTTTTCAATTTTACTTATATGTTCAGAAGCATATTTAAGTTAACAATTTTCAAAAAAAGAAAAATTCATTTTTAATTTAAATGGTTTTATAAAACTTTTAATTGTAGTTATTTATGGTTTTCAATGTTAGAAACATTTGTTCTGTGAGTGACATATTTTTGTGTTTATTATTCATTATTGATTACGAGAGAGAGAGAGAGAGAGAGAGAACCATTTATTTGATAATTATTGATACTTTTAGGATTAACATTTACAACGTTGGTGATTTAGGAACTCAGTTTTTTTTTTTTTTTTTTTTTTTTTTTTTTTTTTTTTTTTTGGAGAAGGAGAAACTTTCAGCTTTATTAATCAAGAATTCGGAAAATCAGACAAGAAAGAAGACAAAATATTTAGTGGAACAGACTCTGTAGGGGCTCCGTTTTCAGAAGGGCACCCCCGGCAATAAATTTGTAGAGAGTGGGATGAAGGGTTTGGCTCCGGCCGACCTCTCCCCGGTCCTCCTTGAGCTTTTCCTTTTTTCTTCTCCATCTGGGGTTGCTCCTCGGCGGGCGTCCAAGGAGGCCCCTCTCTTCACGAGGGGGCTCTTTGCCTTATATATGCCCTTTGGCTCGATCCTGGCCTTACAGCTGTTGGCCATCCGGGCTACTACTCCAGAACTTGTCCCATCAGACAGGTTCTTCACCATACTGTGGGTTGCGGCCTCCAAGGTTGCACTGTTCAGGGGTCTTGTCATCATTAATGTGGCTTGGAGGGTCTGGCAAACACATTAAGTGTGGATGTGACCACCCATTCTGGGTTTGCCCCCTACCCAGGATTAGACAGGGTATGCCGAGGAGGGGTGTGTCCTCGGCATGGGTCCGAGAAGGGCTAAAACCCTTTGGACGACTATCTGGGACAATTGTCCTCCTCGGCTTGGGCCTTGGGCCAACCTAAAGGTGGGCCGAGGATTCCGGGCCCACGGGCCCCACAGACTCCATTTAGACTAGTAAAAAAAAATGAAAATTTTACTCTCTAGGTTAAAGCACGAGTAACTGCATTACCTTGCCATACAACATAGAAAAGAAAAATTTTATAGCGAGTTTGCACAAAACCAAATGCCTTTAATAAGATGTCCCCTTTGGGAATTTTTCGTAACTGACTCCAAGTCAGTTTCCAAAAAAAAAAAAAAAAAGACTCCAAGTCTCCTTCAAAGATAGCATTTGTGAAACCCGCTTCTAAAGTGAAACTAACTGCTCTCCTCGCAGCCCTGCCTCATCTGATTCACCAAACATGGCGCCATCATAATTCATCTTCATGCTTCCTATAGCAGGTGGTGTCCACTTCTTGGCAGCAGCAGGTCGGTTTCTGCGAAGAGGAAGGCCTAGGTTTTTAAAGTCTTGGCTATACTCCTTTGCAAAACTCGATATTTTGTCCAAAGGCAAGGAGTGTTCTTGAAGGCGAGTTTTGTTCCGGTGCCACCAAATTGACCAAGCAGTAGCAGCAAATAAAGGAACTAGCTAAGGCTTTTCACGGATCAGTTTAAGTAGCTCGGAGAAGGAACTCGATTGCACCCTTGTTCTATCCACCCATACAAAATCGATTGCCCATATAGATTGCAAATTATCACAACCCCACATCGCATGAAAAACATCCTCAGTTTCTGTTAAACAGCGATGACACACGGCCTCTTAGAGTATTTTTTGCTTCATCAAATTTTCTTTTGTTGGCAGAGAATTTGTGCAAGCTTTCCAGAGAAAATGTTTGATCTTACCCGGTACATTTAATCTCCATATACTCTTCCAGAATAGCTTCTGTGGTTCGAATTCTACAGGGCAACCCAGATCAGTACTAGGGGGTTCAAAGAGAAGTACTTGGATTTGACTGAATAAATACCAGATTTTTCTCTTGGCCAAAATATGAGGTCAACCTGAGGAGTAGATCACAGGGGCAGAGATTTTATGCGCCGAGCTTCAGGTGGATAAAGATATAAATCAATCAACTGAACATTCCACCAACCAGTTTGAGGATTGATTAGAGTATCCACTGTTGCTTTGGGTGCTAAGACACGTGGGGGTGAAAGGATTTTACCTCCATTTGGGATAGTACAAAAAACAGAGAGTCAGCTTCCAAAACTCTCCTCAATCAATTCTTTGTTACGCTCTCATTTCCTAATTTTGACTCTTGTGTGTGGTTAAATCCTATATTATACTAATTGTAGGGCAACTATCCTTCTTTCTTTCTTTTTTTTTTTTTTTTCTTCTTTTTTTTTAATCACTATATATGATCTTTTCATAACTCCACTTTTCCAGTGGTGGCTCTAAAAACTTTTTTAAGGGGGTTATTAAGAAACTTAAATTAAACAAAAATTTAATTAAAAAAAAAAAACTTGAGTACATTGAGTTATTGAAAAAAAATACACAAATACATGAAATTTTACAATTTTTTTTTACGAGTTTTTATATTTTAAAATCACCTCATGATAGTTTATTATCAGTTTTCATTAACTATTGTCAATGTAAGTATGACAATTTTATTTTGTTAAGTTTGTGTAGTATTTTTTTTTTTTTTTTTAGGAAATACTAGACTTTATTGAAAAGCAACACAAAATTACATTCTGTCTTGAGCACACATGTGCTCTACTATGCTAGGACAGTCCTCTAACCAGACTACGTAGTCCTGGACATTCTTGGCGTGCTGGGCCAACACATAAGCAGGGACATTTCCCTACATTTTGGTATGGGTAAACTTTCACTATCTGAATAGCGAGGCTTGGTTCAGTATTCCGGTAATGACATTTGCCACTGATGACGGTGGGGCGGCTTGACCAAGCAAGGCGTTGTAGACCACTAATGAATCACACTCAAATTCTGCATCTCTAATTCCCACGTCCCTGGCAAAATCAACACCAGTTTCTACGACCTTTGCTTCAGCTTCAACTGCACCCAGTGGCCATTTCCATTTCTTGCTCAGTGCTGCAATTACTTCCCCAGACTCATCCGTAATAATTACCCCCGCCCCTGCTTGTTTACTGTTTGAGAAGACTGCTCCATCCGTGTTTACCTTATAGCGCCCATGACCTAGTGGTTGCCATGAAACCGTTGATGTAGCTTCAACCCGAGTCATTAATTTGTGTTCATTGGCTGCTTGAAATTCCTCCACCAAGTGTATAGCTTGTTTCATGATCGTCCTTCCCGCCTTACCTTTACCACCTGTTCGAAGCTCGTTCCGATTTTCCCAAATACCCCAACATATTGTAATGAACTGTTCTAACAACCCAGGATTTGAATCTTCGTAACTCTGTAAGTTCTCCATCACATCCAAGAAGCTCCAACTCCTAGATATCTCAAATGGTAACACCAATTTGCTTGTTGACCACACTTCTTTGGCATGATCACTAAACCAAAGTAAGTGACAGAGAGACTCCTCCTCTTTTCCGCAAAACTCGCAAATTCCATTCGGAACGATTTTCCTCTTCGCCAGGTTCAGTTTTGTAGCAAGGATGTCACGACCCGCTTTCCATGCGAAATGTTTAATTTTCTGTGGGACATTTAGGTCCCATATTGTCTTCCAAAGCTTCCTTCGAACCGCCCCATTTGAACAATCTACCATGGCTGCTTGCCTCTGCCCCTCCAAAGCCAGTGCGTAGGCGCTTTTAACGGTGAACTTTCCACTTTTGGTTTCAGCCCAAATTAATCTATTGTTGGTTTCATTTGTGCTCAAAGGTATACTTATAATTGCCTCTTTGTCCTCGGGTAGGAACCAGTTGTCCAGCTTGTTCGTGTCCCACTCATGAGTTGCTCTGTTTATGAGTTAGCAAACTAGAGCATTCTCCAAATCCGGTTTCTCTAGTGTAACCAACTTATATGTGCTTGGCCTTGGAATCCACTTATCACGCCATATACTGATTCTATTACCATTCCCGACCTGCCACCTCATACCTTTTCTAACCACACCTTGAGCCACCATTAGACTTTGCCAGGCATATGATGGATTCAGACCAATTCGTGCTTCTACAAAACTACAGTGTGGAAAATATTTAGCCTTGTATACCCGGCTAAACAAAGACGTGGAATTAGTTTGCAACCTCCACCCCTGTTTAGCCAGGAGGGCCAAGTTGAAACTTTTCAAGTCTCGAAATCCCAATCCTCCTCTATCCTTCGGCAAGCACATCTAATTCCAGCTCAGCCACGCAAGCTTCTTTTCATTCCTCATCTGACCCCACCAGAATTGTCTAATCATTCCGGTAAGCTCCTCACACAATTTATTGGGTAGTAGGAAACAACTCATCGTGTAGGAAGGCACAGCTTGGGGCATCGATTTGATCAATATCTCCTTACCAGCCTGTGTAAGTAATTTTTCTTTTCACCCTAAGACTTTATGTGCCACTTTCTTCTTGAGTTGAGCAAAGGTATTATTTTTCAACCTACCCACATGTGACGACAAACCCAGGTAAGATTCATGAGGCTTAATTACCTGAGCACCGAACATGTTCTTCACCCTTTCCTTCGTTCCAACATCAGTATTTGGGCTAAAATACAAAGAAGTTTTGGTGCAGTTTAATTGTTGACCTAAGGAGAGTTCATAAACTTTGAGAATCCGTTGGATTTCTGTGGCTTCACTTACTGTGGCTCTTCCAAACACTAGACTGTCGTCAGCGAAGAACAGGTGGGATACTCTTGGACCTCTTGCTGAGGCAGCCACTCCTTTAATGACTTTTCTTTGGACAGCATGATGTAGCAGGGCCAACAACCCCTCTGAGCATATTAGGAAGAGGTAAGGCGACAAAGGGTCACCTTGCCTCAACCCTTGGGTCGGTTGGATTTGTCTGCATGGTTGCCCATTAATCCATATGGCATATTTTACCGAAGTCACACACCTCATCACCGTGCTAATCCATTTCTCCTAAAAGCCAAGCTTCCTCATAATTTGTTGTAAGCATTCCCATTCGACACGGTCATATGCCTTGCTCATGTCCAGCTTCACGGCCATCTCTCTACACTTGCCCTTCTTTTTCTTACTAATATGGTTCATCAGCTCGTGTGCCACCAACACATTGTCTGTAATGAGGCGTTCTGCCACGAAAGCACTTTGATTCTCGCCTATGATATCCTGCAACACCACTTTCATCCTATTCGCCACCACTTTGGAAGCAATTTTATAAGCCACATTACATAAAGAAATAGGTCTATAATCAATTACCTTTTCTGGATTCTTTATTTTGGGGATGAGAACAATGTGAGTGTCATGGAATTTTATTGGTGCTACACCATCATTTAAAAAGGTAAGAGCAGTATGAATCACAATGGATTTTACAGTTGGCCAGAAATGATGATAAAATAAGGGGGACATACCATCTGGACCTGGGCCGTTAAGGGATGCATTTGTTTTAGTGCTTTTTCCACCTCCGCTGCATGGAAGTCTTGGGAGAGAATAGAGTTCATTCGGTCTGTGACTTTTGGGTGTACTGCTTCAATCAACTCTCGCTCCACCCTTGGATGAGAAGAAGTGAAAAGATGCTCAAAATAGTCTACAAAGATTTGTCCAATTTGATCTGCATCCTCTTGCCATACATTATTATCGTCCAAAATTCTGCAAATGGTGTTCCTTTGGTTCCTGTTCGAAGCTTTGGTGTGGAAAAAAATTTGTGTTCTTGTCCCTTGCCTTCAACCAATTATTTCGGCTTCTTTGGTGCCACATCTCTTCTTCAATACCCAGCCACTTATTTAGCTCCATTTTCATTGCGTGGATTGATTCTAAGTCAGTAGCATTGCCTTTCATGGACTCAAGCACTTGGAGTTTATTTTGAATGACCGCAATCTGCTTGCCCACATGGCTAAAGATATTCTTATTCCATGACTGTAACGAACTTTGGCATTCCTCCAAGCATGCGTCCAACAACCACCGTGAGTCTCTGTTTTGCCCTCTTTCCCAAGCTTTCTCTACCACATCTTCGCATCGCCCATCCTCAAGCCACATTGATTCGAAGCGAAACAACTTTGGTTGTCACTGTTGCCACCAGGGTGATCTAGCTTCCTTGAGTACTAGGATGCTATGATCTGAGACTGAGGTGGAAATATGATAAAGCTTTACTGATGGGAACATCGCAGCCCAGTTCGTGGACACGAAAGCTCTATCCAGTCGTTCATGCACCCAACCTCGGCTTCCTAATCTTCTGCTCCAAGTGTAGTCCGAACCCACATAACCGATATCCCTCAAACGACTCTTGTTAATCACCTCACGGAACCTCCGCATTTGTCCTTCAGGTCTCCCCCCTCCACCTTCTTTTTCTCTTGCATCTCATTGTAGTCCCCCAAGCAAATCCAAGGCAAATTACTCCTATGGCTAAGATTCTCCAATAGCTTCCATGATTCCTTTCTCTTCCCTGTCTCTGGATGTCCATAAAATCAAGTGAAACGCCATTTTCTCATCCCCTGTTCTTCTATGACAATTGCATCAATATGCCTAGGAGAATAATTCAGTATGTCTACCTTCATCGTACTTTTCCACAAGAGAGCCAAACCTCCTGCACGTCTAACACTCGGAACCACCAGACCTTGCTGTCTTTCAATTGTCCTTTTGATTCCATCCATTTCAGTGACATCAAACTTAATTTCCATTAGGAAAACTAAGGTGGGATCTTTCTCCAAAACCACTTTTTAGAGTGCCTTAACTGTTAGGGGGTTCCCAAGCCCCCTACAGTTCCAACTGATGGCACTCATTGTGCCCGGCGGGGCTGGTTACCAGCCTCCATCGATCCTAAGTGGTTTGCTAATAGCTTACCAAACTCCCTGACCTCTCCCTCCATTCTTACCCTCTTCCCACTATCTTCTAGGTTTTCTATCTCATGCAATGGCGACCTTATTCTCCTCTTTAGTCCCACTTTGGCTTTGTCAACTTCCATAGGTCTCCCCATACTTCTGACTTCTTCTTGACTGTGCATGCATTCCCTACCCGAAACCATCTTCTTTTCCTTTTCACCTCTGTTTTCGTTGGTCTTCCTTTGTCCGCCTCTAGTGTTCTTTTTTATTTTCAGGGGTTGTGGCTGTTTTGGAGAAGTAGGCCCCATTTTAAATTTAAAATTAATACCAGGTGTGGTCAAGCCCAACTCAGTACCCGGTTGGTTATCAAGCAACATAACCAGTCCAGGAGGCCCAATCGTTGATTGTTTGGTTTGGGCTTTTATTATGAGCCCACTTGTATGCACTCCAACTATCCTATCCAACTTGGCAACATTCTGTCTCAGTGTGATATCCTCCCTCCATAGAGCCACTTCCTTACTTGGTTCAGTATTTAAAGCAGAAAGGTTTCCCATAATTTCAGCGTCAATTTCCTGAAGTTGCTTCTCAAAATTTAAATCCGGTTAGATCTTCGGGATACTAATTTGATCATGATCTGGAAGGGAGTCAACATTCACCACATCAGCCCTAGCATCCACCGTCCTCCTTGCATACTTGTCGTCGCTAGGATTCGCAAAGCCCTTCTTATCCTCTGCATCCAAGCTTCGATCCCATGACTCCGTTTCAGCGTCCCCGGTCCTCCTTACTCCCTTGTCCATTGCTGTGATCAATAAGGATTTTTGGTGTTTGTCCGGGTTCGCTCGCAACCATGGACCAAACTGCTTCTCATCTGGCTTTAACGTTTCCTTGATTTGAAAACATTGCAAGCAATCCCGTTCGTCATGATCAATTTTTCCACACAAGTAACAGAAAATCGGAAGCCTCTCATACTTAAACTCCACCCATTTCAAACCATACTCGCCTAACCATATCTTTCTACCTCGACACAGAGGCATAGAGACGTCCACGATCACTCTGATGCACAGGAAGCTCCCCAGGTAGAACCCTGTTCCATTTGCATCCACCTTCTCCACCTCCCCTAGAGTTGCTCCTATACTCATTCCCACTGCCTTCGTTTGACACATTGTTGGCAAACCATGGACTTGGACCCAAAAAGGAGTCCTGTTAAATTTTACGTCCTTCACCGCCTCACCGTATTTCAGTTTGTGAAGGATCAATAAATATTTATCAAAGGACCATGAGCAAAGGAAGAGCACCCTATCCATGTCATCTTTTGTTTGAAAAAAAAACATGACTTTGTTTTCACCCAGGTCACTAACCTCAAAATTATTCTCGGTTTTCCATACTGATTTTAGTACCCTTGCCACTGACTCCAGGTTGACTCTCCTCTTGGTACAAAACTTCCCTATGAGAACTAGACCCTCCTCTGGCACTGGTTCATGAATCATTACTTCGGCGTCTTCTCTCAGCGACAGTTTTAATCCTGCATATCTCTTTGTAATCTCCTCCATATTCGACTTCGGGAAAAAGAGAACAACTTGTTCTACCGTTTACACGGAGAGAAGCTTTGCCTAACGGCAACCCTATCTTTCACCTCTAGGGTTTCCGAAGAAGCCTAGAGAGAAAACATCACTATTAAAAACAGTCAGTTTGTGTAGTATTTTTGTTTTTATGAAATTGTGGTTATATATTTGTCATTTTTTTATATAAAAATATTTTAAACTAAATGAAAAAACTCAACTCCACCTGCACTATATAATTATTAATTCACACAACCACACTTATCCATACATAAATAATACACTAAATTGTTATTTGATTGTGGGATAAACTAATATGTGATCAAGGTGTGCAAGATTTAAAATATGATTTAAATTAGTATAGCAATTATATATATGTATATATAATTTTTCAAGTCAGGGGGTTCATTTGAGATTTGATATTTGTAACCAAATATAAGGTTTTTAAAAAAAAGAAAGAAAAAAGAAACACAACGAAATACTCATAAGGACTAAATTTCATGAGCAACGTACTCTCTTTTATTTTTGGTTGTGAACCATTCCAAATGACAATTAAATGGGCTTGTGGCCATTGTTTTTGAAGAAAGTTATATAGGGTCTCTTTTATGGAAAATGATTCAGAAGGCTGAGCCCAATGAGAGAGGATAGGCTACTTCCTTTTCTGTAAAAAATATGGGCTTTAATTTTATTAGACAGTGCAAATGGGCTTTAACTAAACTAGGCCATTCGCGTAGTTGGGATCTTTCTCTTTTAACAAAGACTCATACTAGCCATCTACTCCAAGTCACACGCGCTATATATATATATATATATATAGGTTAATAATTTTCTTTCAAATTTAGCAACTACAATTAATCACCAATAAACCCTTAAATTTAAAAAATATTTATTCTTCAAAAAACAATTTCTAGTGAAAGTCACAAAAATTGTTCGGAATAATTGTAAAATGCATCCAACAATTGACAAGTTTAATTTCATATGGAAGAGATGAGGTTGATCGAAACTAAATTGTAAGAGTTTCAATTAATTGAAAAATTATAAATTGAATCCAAATGGGAGGCAGAGATGGTATTTGCACAATTTTGTGCGTTAATAAAAATCTTATACCTTTTTTTAACCAAATTCTACCATAATATTGTAATCAAATAAAAACATACGTATACCTATACAAATATTAGGTAATATGTAAGCTTTCATCAAAGAAAAAAAAAACCAAAAGATAATGATATGGAAATGATAATGATAAGAAAATAAGGAAATGAAAAAGAGTTAGAGTCCAAAAATAAGAATAAGCAAAATAGTGAAGAGCCAAACAAAATAAAGCTGAATAGAGGAAAACATCAAACTTTAAATGGGAGGCAGAGTTGGTATTTGCACAATTTGTGTTTAAATAAAAAACTTGCACCATTTTCTATAATGTTTTATTTTAATACCAAGCTCTACTGTGAAAAGCAACTTATGCAATTAAAAAAAAAGGATAGTGAAGAAAAGCTAGAGTCCAAATAATTAGAATAAGCAAAATAGTGAAGAGTTTGCACATGATCCAAACCTAATAAAAACCGAAAAGAAACGAATAGCAAAAATAAAAATGCCCAAATTCAACAGAAACCTTTGCGTTTGATTTGATTTTTAAAAAAAAAAGAAAAAAAAAAGAGTCATGTACATTGACATACCATTGAGCAGGAGCAAATAGAAAAGTGTGATGATGATGGTGTAGAGAAGAATGACACAAAATTGAGATAACTAAGGAAGAAGCAAACAAAATATATTTGAAGTTGATGTAGAAGCATAGTGGTAACTTATGTGGCAGCTACATAGGCAACATGTGTCATTTTTTTATTAGTCTAATTGTCTTTTATTTATCTTTATTATTCAGTCAAAGTTAATCATGAGTCTTGTTGGAAGTTGTTCCAACCTATTAAATCTGATCATGGGGTGATGTGAAGTTAATCTAGGGAGTTGTCATCTATGTTGGAAGTTGTCAAGCATTTAGTTGAAAACATTTATTCACATGTAATATATTCACCTATAATTATCAATAAGAAATCAGAAGAAGGCAAAAAGTTCCTATTCATAAAATTATTTTGCAAGTGTCCTTGCTTTGGAGTTGAGCGATTCCTCCTAACAATCAAGTGTGTGACTTGGTCATGTTGAGTAACATTTGCAATTAATAACATTGAGTGACATCCGCCACCTCCAGTTGAGTGGCATCCCTAAACTATTCATCCTATCATTAGGTTAAATCTATGATTTAGCCTATCTAGCGGGTCTTGGCCTGCATCAAATTGGAATCAGGGCTAGTATTCTTGTAGTTCTACGTAAGTTCTCATTCTGTTTCAGGTTTGTCTGCTCATCTTTTTTGGTAATTCTGTATAAGCTCGTGAGGATTCTCTTTGCATGCCATATATGGTTGGAAAGATCTATCTTTCTAGTTTCTAGCAAAAAAAAGCAGATCATGATTTTGAGTTTTCCACAATGAGATATTCATGATTTACTGAGCAAACGTCAATCTGTCAGAAAGTTGCAAATTTTCTAGTTCTTATTCCAAAATGCCTCCAAGACGTCGAAGGAACACCAATAGTGGTGATGTACAATCTGAGCTTGCTGAATTGAGGCAATCTAATCAAGCTCTCCATCAAATGATGAATGAAATCCTTCATTGCCTTCCAACCTCTCTAACTCGTGAAGGCAGTGACCACACTACTTATCACCAAGATGACTTTGGCCATGATGATCACTCGACTACTTCTAGTTCTGTTCCAGAACCTGCTGCTGCAGCTCAATGGTCTATGGATCCTCTGGCTCGAGCATTAGAAAATTCTAATTGAAGCATTCAAGTTAATTCCAAGGATTTTGAAGGGAAGCTCAATGCAAATGAGTATTGTGATTGGATAGCATCTCCACGAGCTTTTGTTTAGTGGAAGGATCTTACTAATGAAAGAAATGTGTAGTTTATGGCTACCAAGTTGAAGGGACATGCTCTTATATGGTGGCAGTAGTACCAGCAAAGTAGAGATTGAAGGGGAATTAGAAGAGTCAATACTTGGGCTGAGATGAAGTTGAAGCTAGATGAGAAGTTTCTGCCCTTGGATTATTCTCAAGCACTCAACCAAAAGTTCTTAAAATTTAAATTTACTAGTCCGTTTTGCGACAAACAATGTATTTTCGAAGTTAAAAACCCAGCACATCCTCAGTTGTCAGTCTTAAAAAAATACTCGCATTTGATTTGCTACCATGCCTTCAAAAACTTGAAGAGGTTGAGGTATGGAAATGTCATTCAATAGAGGAAACCAGTGGGGACAATATCCATGTATTTCCTTCTATAATCTTCTTAACCAGAATTGAAATCTATTTCCGAAAGGGTATTAATTTGTAATTCAGTGGACTCTGTTGATGTATGGGACTGTGAGAAGCTAAAGGAGCTGCCATTCTCAATGGACAACTTGCCAACCTCCCTCATGCACACCAGGGAAAGCAAAAAGTGGTGGGATGAATTGTACTGGGATGAACCTAGTTTTAAGATTCTTTTACAACCTCTTCCCGAGGAAAATAAATATTAAGAAAAGTAAAAAATACTGACTACCTATGCAGAGGGCAAGTCCTGAATGGTTATGGACATTTCATCTGACAATGAATTGCCACTTGATTGATGACTTCGCTAGCACGAATTGAACATGTCCAACTTCAAATTAGGGAGTTCAGACATTTTGCACCTAAGGCACTCAATTGTCAAGATTTTTTTTTATTTTTTTTATTTTTATGAATATGCAACTTGCAAGATGTTGCATTCAATGATAATTTGTGTTGTACTCGTGCAATCTACAGCATTGTGATTATCTGTAAATGCGCTAGGCTTCAGACTTTCCGGGAAAATCTAAGACAGTCTCTCCCTCTACAAGCAACTTTTCAGTGCTCCCTGTTAACCAACCTAAGACCAGTCTAGCCTGATTAGGTGATGCATCACCAGATTGCATGTTTACCACTTAGTAGGATGAGGGACCAAGTTGTGAGGATTGTATCATCTGGCTTCCCATTAAATATGCTTGAATCAATATTTGGAACAATCAACATTCTTTTGCTACTTTTGTTTTGAAAGTTTAATATGTGTGTAAAACACCTTTGAACGTTTAGACCCCAAATTACAAAATATCAATTCAAGCTTAATATCAAACAATTAAAGTGCGGAACATGAACATAAGCCAATCACAGAATTGATAAACAATTTAAGCCAATTATAATTACATCCACAGCAAAAAATAAAAGGCAAAGATAAAGGAAGAGAGATGCAAACACAAAAACAACACGCGATGTGTTATCGAAGAGAAAACCAAAACCCTCGGCGTAAAACCTCTCCGCCGCCCTCCAAGCGGTAAATAATCCACTAAAGAATGTAGTTGGGATACATGAACAGCAGAAGACCCTCCAAACCTAATCTACCTAGTGTACCTAAGCCCTCCAAGCTTCTTGCTCCAACGAGATTGTGCCGAACCTATTTCTTCTTTAACTTACCGGATTCCACTACAAACCATATCTTCAACCAATAATCATTGGTCTCTTCCAAACTGCTTCCTTTAGCACCAAATGTACATTTTCACAGACATGGGTGTGATGAGAAAATGATTTGGTCAATAACCTCTCAAAGATGTATCAATGGAAAGGAAAAGAGTAGAGAAATTTGTAGAGTCTCTTAGTGAAGATTGGGGATGAGACAATCTTGTTTTTCTCTAAGGTTTCTCTAACAAAATTCTCTCTAGAACCTCTCTTGATTTCGTGGGTATAAGGGTCTATATATAATGGTGTGTGTTTGGAATACGAAGAGTCAGTTTTTGCCAAACAGGGTAAGTTGGCGGTTTGGCCTCACGGCTTGGCCAAGTTGTGAGTTCAAGTCGCGAGGTAACGGCCTAGCCAACCTAGGGCTTTTGTTCTGTAGTGCAACAGCTGACGTGACTCTTCACCTTCCCACATGCTTCTCACGTGCACAGTATTTGGCAGCTTGCAAGCCGCGAGTCAGTTGTGAGTCTTAGCTGCGAGTCTCTGCTTCTTTGCACAAAGATGAGTAATTCTTCACACTCTCTTCACATACTACCCTTACATGAATCCCACCTAAATACAGGATTACTAAGTGCTAAATTAAAAGCAAATTGGCACGGAATCAGTTGTGAGTCTTAGCCGCGAGTCTCTGCTTTTTTGCACAAAGATGAGTAATTCTTCACACTCTCTTCACACACTACCCTTACATGAATCCCACCTAAATACAAGGTTACTAAGTGCTAAATTACAAGCAAATTGGCATAGAATAAAGCCAACAAGATGATTGATAAATTTCAATCTTACATGTTTTAATGAAAGAAAGGGGCTACAAAGAGGATGGTGTCCTCCCCTCACTCACAATCGTAAAGTATGTCGATTGAGATAGGAACCTTACTGATCTCTGGGATCACAGTTACAAAGGTGAGAATGGTCGTCCAAATTGCTTTACAATCAGAGCTTTCATATTTTGTTTGTAGTTCATTGCTCATTGGCTTGCTACTTCACAAGGAAAGGTCATTGTATGCTTCTTAGATTGCTCTCTCCAAAAAAAAAAAAAAAAAAAAAAAAATTTGTGAAGAGAAGCAAGCTAAGTAGTAGCCATCTGGATTTTACTTGCAAGTCAGTGTTTGCATGGTCTTTAATTAGTTTAGGCGACTAATTTTTTGTGCATTGTTTGGTTGTAGGGATGGCACAGATCTAAGGTTATGTAATGTTACTAATGCCTCTTGAAATGTCAAGGTCTAAGGTTTCACCTATAACTGTTGAAATTGTGGGATGAAGTTTCTTCTATCATCTTGGACAAAAGTCCATTTTCCTAAATACAGTTTATCTTAGTTGTAATGCCCCAATTTGATTGATTTTGTGATGTGTGTGGGTGTGTGATGAGTCCCACATCGGGTATTTACTAGGTTGAACTGGACTTTATTAACAACTACAAGGAGCGTCAATTGCGATTAGTCCTTTTGAGATATAATGCAAATGTGGTTAACGCTTTTCCTTGGGTCATTACATATGGTATCAAAGCCAGCCCGGTAACCCCATGTGGGTCAGAGACACTACCCCACAAAGTGGGCACTAACGAGGACGTTAGGGATTTAAGTGGAGGAGATTGTGATGCCCTAATTTGATTGATTGTGTGATATGTGTAGGTGTGTGATGAGTCCCACATCGGGTATTTACTTGGTTGAACTGGGCTTTATTAACAATTACAAGGAGCCTCAATTGCGACTAGTCCTTTTGTAGTATAGCGCAGATGTGGCTAGCGCTTTTCCTTGGGTCGTTACATTAGTGTTACTAGTAAATTTAATCTTTGATGCAACCTGAATTTTGAAGCTGAAAAGAGTTTTTCATCTGATATAAAATTTTAAATTGTAAGTAGATAAATTTATACCCAACCTAAGAATTATAAAAGAATTTAAATTGTAAGTAGATAAATTTATACCCAACCTAAGAATTATAAAAGAAACTAAGAAAGAGAATGAATGATAATAGTGGAAAGAAAAATTTGATAAGAAGAAATAAATAAACTTTAAAAATATTATGACACTTAAATTTAAAGAAAAAAAAATGCGAAACCATGTATTAGGCAAAAAAATAAATATAGTTAATAATTTTACCATAAATAAAAAGACAATGTGAAGAGGAATTGATACAGTAGTAGAGAGAATTTTGTATCCATCTGAAAATTTTATAAAGTGATAGAAGAAAAGTTGATAAAAAAAAAAATAAATAAAGGTTGTGTTTTCATAAAAAAAAAAAAAAAAAAAAAAAACAAGAATTAAGTTTTTGACATAAATTAAGTTTTTCTATTTATCCCAAAAATTAATAAAGTAATAAAAGAAAAGAGAAAAATTAAACTATTGTTTTATCCAAACAAAATGCTACTATTTGGTGCAACAATGTGACAATGAAACAGGATATCCATTTGACGCAACTACAATTACTAAGCCAAACTTTTATTATATAGTATATAATTTATTTTCATGAAAGATGTGATAATGTGTTGAATCAATCGGTTAGCTAAGTCTAACTAACTCTCTGCATTTCGTAATAATTATGGTTTGTTTGAGATCCTCTTATTTTGCTGAAATTAAAATTTTTTTATTGAAAGTATTGTAAATAAAGGTAAAATTTAGTTAAAATAGTATAGTGGGATCCATAAATAGTACAAAAAAGTACAGTGGGCCTATAAATGTACTAAAAATAAGTTAAATAGTAAAATAAGTTGGCTTTTTAATCTAGGGTCAAACGCATACTTATAAGATCAATTTTGACCCTAATGTATTTAATCACCACAAATTCAATAACTTTATGTTAATTAAGTCACATGCAGCTCTACTGTTTTATATTGAATTATTAAAATAAAGGAAAAAGTCATATGCAGCAAATTTCTTTTAATTACCACTTAAGCACAATATAAGTAAAACAATAAACAATAACACATTAATTGGTAATGAAGTGGAAAATAGAAGGAGAATGTCTCCACAGAAAAAACCAATAACGGGGTAGCAATACCCCCACCAAAGTAATCCACTGTTGAAGAATGAGCTTACACGTGCTCACAACACTCGTTTCTAGACTCTGGCATTGTAGAGTTCTTGTTAATGTGGCCACAATAACTCTAGCAATTCTAGACAGCTTCATGAATGCACGTTTGTGCTTCAATCTAGAACTCCGGGATCACGTTGCATGCGAATGCAAGACTGTATGCTCTGTGGTTTCAGCAGTTAAGGTGTTTTCATGATTCTTGATTAACAACAAGGCATAAAGGTAAGCAGTCAAGAACTATACTGAACTGAGCTACAGTTTTAAAACTGAGGAAAGGCTTTCTGGATTTCTATGCGACGGCTACCCTTTCCTAACTTTAAAAGTTGTACCAATGAGTGTTATATGTAAAGTTGGGAAAACAAAGGCAGGACTTTAAATTCGTAACAACAGAGTTTGCGACTCTCAATCGAACGAGCTTTGATTGATAGTCTGCTAAATTGCAACCCTCCACAATTAACCAAGACTCGATTGAGGATCAATCGAGGTTGTGCAGAGTGCCCTTCTTTGAGCTACTCAATAGAACTTGATTTTTAATACTCTAGTAACATTTTACTGACCCTTCTTCATATTACATTATCAATGGATATTGCCAATCTCAAACCTAACAATCTCACTCTTTGGTTCCATGAAAAGACCCCATTACAGAATCAAATAATATTGTGAATCCTTTGAAACCAAAAACCAAAACAGGAAGTCACTACTATTATAAAAAAGAAAAAAAGGAAAAAAAAGGAAGTCACTATCTACCACAATAGACTATAACCAAAATTAGTTTTGCTGTTTGATTTGTTTCTAGGATTCAATAATAGATTGGTAACATGCCCAGGGTATTATAAGGGTTAAAAACATGCCTAGGATTGGCTGAATTTCTTAAAAACATGTTTAGGATTGACTATCAATTTATGAAATTGTTTGATTTCAATTCTAATTTGAATCTTGTGTTTGTGTATTGTTGTTATTTAATTGCTATATATGTGATTAGGAGATGTCTATTAGAGGGTTCTTTATTGGAATATGTCAACAAAATATATAAGCGGATGCTGGCTAATCCAATACAATCGCACGGGCTTGGTTGTTTACCAACTATTCAAGTTTGTGCCTAGTATGGTTAGGCTTGGATGCTTAGCACCGTTCCAGCTCACATCTAACTCTTGACTTAATGTTAAGTTTATTAGACCCCTACAAAGAGCACTATCGATTTCAATACCTAAAACTGCAGGGTGACAACTCACATCTTGTCTTGACTCACTTGAATAGTGGTGTACTTATGTGCTCGTGCTTATGGTGGGCCCAAACAGGCTACAACCGTTGTATATAACGAGGGCACTAAGACAGCCATTGATCCATAAGAATAATGTTGTACCCTCCTTTGTGCATGAGAAAGTCTATTTCTCCTAAGAACTCTATCATAACTATTCATGGAGATAGTAAAGTCATTAGGTTGCCAAACCATATTGAAGATCAAGCAAAAAATAATGATTTGGTTTGAAGAAATTCACGGTCACATTCTATTGATGAAGATCTAGAGTGTTTTTCCTTGAATTATGGTATTTATAATAACTAGTCAGAAACTTGTATCATACATGGGAAAACTTTACCTAAAAGTATGTTGGTCTCAAGTTTTGCATAAAAAGTATAATTAAACTATATTGCTCTCAAATTGAAACAATAAATACTACGGGAAGACTTTAAAAAAAAAAAAAAAAAATTGGTATGCATCTAACTAAAAGTTTTTATAGTCCTCTCTAGTTTCTACCATGGGATACCAAAATTATTTTGTATCATATATTTTATGCCAAATATTTGTGGCTAGAATCCTATAAATTGTTTAGATTTTTAGAAAGGAGAAATGCTATTACAATCTACTAAAGTGACAAATGCTATTATAATCTATTACTACAATATCTCAATTCTTTATCAATATTTGAACTTATGATCATCTTTATGCCTATGATGGACCTACCACTTTCATGCATTTGTGTACAAAAATTAAATAATAAATAAATTAAATAAAACTGCAATTCGAAGGCACACAAACAATTTGATCCAATTTGTTGTGAATTTCTTAATTAGTTGTAGGAGCATATCAAAAGTCATTAACAAATTGGTTTTCATACCTAGTACTATAGCATCACAGACGACTCAAAATTTAACATGAATATAATTCAATGCAATATGACCATTGGTAACTATGCCATATCACATAGCATTTGACTTTTTCTTTAACACAGAAAATTCTTATGTACTCTCGGAGTATAGTAAAATGGTGTTCTCCCTTCTCACATTCATTATGGACCCTACCATGAATTTAATGAGTAGACTCTATCATAAATATGAGATAAGGGGTAGTATTCACCGTACTCCAAGAGTACCTAAGAATTACTCCTGTAACATAGCAAGAGAAGCACTCGTTATCTTAGTAGACATTCCTTCCAATGTGTAGCCCATTTACCCTTCTCACATTCATTATGGACCTTACCATGAATTTAATGAGTAGACTCTATCATAAATATGAGATAAGGGAGTACTATTCATCGTACTCCAAGAGTACCTAAGAATTACTCTTATAACATAGCAAGAGAAGCACTCATTATCTTAGTAGACATTCCTTCCAATGTGTAGCCCATTGGTAAGATTGAATATTATCTTCAATTCCCCCAGTATAGCACTCAATATGAGAGAGAGAGAGAGAGAGAGAGAGAGGCTTTGGAAGAGAAGAAGAAAATAGAGTGGTGGGATTGTTGAGATTAAATTGTACATTTCCTTTTTATTTTTATTTTTTAAAGTGATTGTATATCTTCCTTAACCATAAACCTCCATTTGTTTACACAAAAGGGCTGAATTAAGACATGAGAAATGAGTAGGAATGTTTGTTTGGTCAGAAAGGATCAATGAATCTGAAATACAAACCATTGTTTGTAAAGAAGTTAGTGTGTGTAGTTTGAAGGGAAGCTTGTACAATGGAAGAGAGCTTCTAAGTGAGTCAGGGTCTTGGATTTCAAGTTTCATCTACACATGAGGGAGGAGAAAGAGAGTTTGTAAATGGGTTAGGGTCTGGGCTTTCATCTCCACATGGGAAATCATCATGCTTATGTCATAATATGTAAGGGAATAAGTGGGCTTGGGCTTTTCATAAGATTTGGTTTAATTTTCAACGAGAGTCCATCTTTTAGATTATAGTAAAAAAAAGTTAACGTGATTTTTTGGGTAATAGTAAAAACAACTTAATGAGAAGAGGTTAAAAAGGCTAAATGCAATATCAAAGTACCACATGGTGTCCAATGTGTAGCCCATTGGTATGATAGAATATTATCTTCAATTCACCTAATATAGCACTAAAAAAATGAGAGAGAGAGAGAGAGAGAGAGAGAGAGAGAGAGAGAGAGAGAGAGAGAGAAGTTTTTGAAAAGGAAGAGAAAATAGAGTGGTGGGATTGTTAAGGTTAGACTGTACATTTCCTTTTTATTTTTATTTTTTAGAGTGATTGTATATCTTCCTTGACCATAAATCTTCATGTTAAAGGTTTAGAGGTATTTTTGTCATTTTATAAGTTTGAGGGTATTTTGGTAATTTTTAGGTTTAGGGGGGTATTTTGGTCTTTTTCTAAGGTTTTAGGAGTATTTTAGTCATTTTTAAGTTTAAGGGGTATTTTGGTCTTTTTATAGGTTTTAGGGGTATTTTGGTCATTTTTTAGGTTTAGGAGGTATTTTAGTCATTTTATTAGATTTAGAGAGGGGTATTTTGGCTATTTTTTTAGGTTTAGGGGTATTTTGGTCATTTTTAGATTTAGGGGGTATTTTAGTCATTTTCTTAGGTTTATGGGTATTTTGAATATTTTTTGGTTTCAAGGTGTATTTTGGTAATGTTTAGGATATTTTTGGAGGGGGGGGGGGGTATTTGGTCATTTTTTAGGTTTCGAAGATAGTTTGGTAATTTTTAGATTTAAGGGGTAATTTGGTCATTTTTAGGTTTAGGGGGGGTATTTTGGTCTTTTTCAGGTTTTAGGGGTATTTGGTTATTTTAAGGTTTAGGGGGTATTTTGGCCATTTTTTTAGGTTTAGGGGGCATTTTTGGTTATTTTTTGTGGTTTTAGGGTATTTTAGAGTTGGGTGACATGTAGAAATGATACTTAGATTATTATTAATAATTTGGTGGGTTTAAGTCTCATTTAAGTGGGTGGGTTTGGGTTAATTTTGCCACCACTAGTTTTGAGGCTATTTTGGTTAATTTTTAGGTTTCGATGGTATTTTGGTCAATTTTTAGGTTTATAGGGGTATTTTGGTCATTTTTTAGATTTTGAGGGCATTTTGGTAAATTTATAGGTTTTGGGAGGGTATTTCGGTCTTTTTTAAGGTTTCAGGGATATTTTGGTAATTTTAAAGTTTAGGGGGGTATTTTTGGTTTTTTTTTTTAAGGTTTTAGGGGTATTTTGGTCATTTTTAGGTTTAAGGGGTATTTTGGTCATTTTTTAAGATTATGGGGCATTTTGCTCATTTTTAGTGGTTTTGGGGTATTTTAGAGTTGGGTGATTTGTAGAAATGACACTTGAATCATAATTGGGTTTAATTAGGTACCCAGTTAAAACCCAATAAACATTAATGTTAATTGGGTGGGTTTGGATCTCATTTAAGTAGTTGGATTCGGGTAGGCAAATGGGTTTAGGTTGATTTTGCCACTTTTAGTCCCCAAAGGCACTAATGATTATGATCTATTTTTATTTTTAAAAAAAAGTGAGGTAATGGGCTAGTCGATTTTTACTTGGCCCATGGGCATAATGGGCTGGGCATAATGGGTTATTAACTAGTTAACGGGTTGGGTCGGGCTAGACCAAAAGAGAAAACCTCAGCCCATGACCCTACCCATGGGCAATGCCCATTTTGTTTTTAACGAGTTGGGCTATCGAGTTGGTCTGAATAGGCTACTCATGGGCTTGTGTTAGCATATTATTTTATTATTTTTATAAGGAAAGAATCAATTTTTTATAAGAGAATAATCAATTTATTTTTTTAAAGGAAAGAATTAAAGAATTTAATACTCAATTACAAATTTTTTTTTATAGTTAAATCTATTTAATTTTTTGTTTTGTTGATGGAAACCTATCTAAATTTTTTATTATTAAGGCTTTAAATAGTTTCTTATTTTTATCTTTAATAAAAAAAAATGTCAAATGATTAATTCAAATTTTCTAGACTACTAGAAAAATATATACTTAGTAAACTAAGTTTAGCACAATTACTTTGAGTATCTTAGTGGTTGAAAGTTCTCTTAAGAAATTCCTCTATAATATCTCAAGATTAATCCTTCATACACTTCTTATATATTTTTGTTATGAATTATGAGTTATTGGGCTGGGCCAATGGGCTGGGCAATGGATTGGGATACTGAGCTAGCCCATCGGGTACCCATGGGCATAAAAACAAGCCCACAGGCTGACCTACTGGGCTAGTAGGCCACCCATTGGGGCATTTTTTGCTTCAAGGAAACTCATGTACTCCTAGGCAATTTTTGCTTGTCCCACATTGGAAGAATTGAAGAGTATGCAACTTATAAGGGATGAGCCAATGGTTGAAGAGTACCACTAATTTGGCCTCTTTGCACCTTATAAGGGATGAGCCAATAGTTGAAGAGTACCACTAGTTTGGCACTCTTCAACCATTGGCTCAATGAAACTAGTGGTACTCTTCAACCATTAGCTCATCCCTTATAAGGTGCAAAGAGTGAGGTAATTCTTCCAATGTGGGACAAGCAAAAATTGCCTAGAAGTACATGAGTTTCCTTGAAGCAAAAAATGTAACCAAACTAGTGATACTTTTCAACCATTGGCTCATCCCTTATAAAGTGCAAAAAGGGAGGTAATCCTTCCAATGTGGGACAAGCAAAAATTGCCTAGGAGTACATGAGTTTCCTTGAAGCAAAAAATACCCCCACAATAACTATTCATGGAGACAGTAAAGTGACCAAAGTGCCAAAGCTAGTGTATCTATACAGAAGATCAAGCAAAAAATAATGATTTGACTAACATGTTTTGATTTGAAGATGTTCACTATCACATTCTATTGATGAAGATCTAGAGTGTTTTTCCATGTATTATGATATTTATAATAATGTGTGGCAGTCATGATGAAAAGAAAAAAATCATTTCCTTGGAATGCGATTGAGAAAACAAAATCAATTAGTTCTTGGATTATCCATCTATCATCCCTCCACTTGACCTTGGATATGAGCATGTTGATAAAGATCTCCTTAAAAAATGAACGAAAAGCAAGATAGTGAGCCTTAGTTAAGAGCTATTATCATGTTGATAAAGATCTCCTTAAAAAATGAACAAAAAGCAAGATAGTAAGCCTTAGTTAAGAGCTATTATCTCTTGCCTAAAACCTCTTTCATTTTAATAAGTGAAATTATAAGAAAAATAATTTTTATTATTTATTTGTTTTAAAAAATGCTTAAATTTTGTAATTTTATAAATGTCTTTAATATTTATATGTTTATAAATAAGCTTAGGATTTTTTGTATAATATATTTTTTTGAGAAGATTTTGTATAATATGTTGCAATTATGTAATTGATTAAACTTTGATATAAAATAATAAAAATCACACTAAATTGCAAAAAAAAAAAAAAAAAAAAAAAAAAAAAGATAAAATAAAATTTGCATTAAATAAAAACAAGCTTCATATACTTAGGAAAATCCTATTTATCTAATGCCTAAAGATTACAGTGTCTCTCTTTATATGCATTCTGAAAAAATATTTTCAAATCAATGATATAGGGTGATTTAATACGTACCCAAACCAAACTATATAAAACATCAATGTTTCGTGAATAATAACGATACCACTAGTATTTTCCCATCCAAAATTGATATTTCCAAACAAATAACCACACCTGTGACTAGATATAAATTTCAAAATTTTGCACATTATTGCCATTTTTTTGTATAAAATTTTTGTGAAACCGTATGAAGAATTTTTTTTTTTTGGGAATTTCATATTACCAATATTTAGTAATTTGATTGTAGCATTTATGGCAAAATATGAATTGTGTGGTTTTTTTTTTTAATTTTAATTTTTAGAATACTAAGTATTTTTAACAAACACACACAAAAAGAGGGAAAAAGGTTTTTTAATGGGTTGTCAATTGCGATGAACTGAATGTGACACATACCATAGTTGATGAAATTAAATTTCATACTTTTTATTTGTGAAATAAATGGTTAGTACATTAGATAATTTTTTCTTTGATTACAAATATAATTTGTGATTAGCACAAATATTATTGGTTCTTTCAATAATTATTATTATTATTATTATTATTTTTTTTTATTTTTTTTTTTTTTGCAAAAGAAGAGAGTCACATATAATTATACCTTAATTTTTGAATGGCAAAATTGATAGCCTCTGGGTTATCTATACGATAAAGATGACTTAACTACTGTCGTACATGATTTGGAGGATGTTTTTCAATTTGACTTGTTTTAAATAAAATTTCTTACCTATTTCTCAAAAAAAAAAAAAAAAACTGCTGTCGTACGTTAGTCACAATTATGATAGAGAGGAACAACTGTTGTCAATCGTTTCTATTACAAAGAGACAATTATAATTTGAGAAATGATATGTCTACAATATTTTTACAACAAATCCTAATTGGAAGGTTGTTACTGGTTGTTATTATTGGGGCAAAAAAGTAATCTTAGTGTTAGTTTCAAATTTAAACCAATAACAACTGGTACCTGTGATTTGTTGTAAAAAATGTTATAAAATTATTGTAGATGTAGCATCTCTCTTATAATTTTCCCATTTTTTTTTTTTTTATGACAGAGAGACACAATTCCAATTATTCTTTAAATGAAATTAGTGAAAGCTTTTAGGTAGAAATCAAAAAGAAAAGAATAGACTATAATTACCAAATTTTATGTCTGCCAATAATTTTCAAGCAAATAAATAAAATTTTGATTTCTTTTCCAATTATTTTATGACACCTTTAGTTTTAGTCATTATTTAGTTCACAATACCGTAAACTACTATAAAAAAAACGTAAATATATCTTCACCCTTATTGTTATATTTATGTTTAAAAATATGCTAGTCATTGTCTTTAATAATAAATTTTTTATTTGGGATGAAATTTTGTAAAATTTTCACTTTTTACCATTACAATTTGATTGATAATGTATTTAAGATAATAATTTTGTAATAAAGAAAAGCTCAACTTGATTTTCAATGATTTTATGGAACTTTTAATTGTAGTTGTTGTAATTTTTTTTTTAATATTGGAAACTAAGTCTTGTTGAGGGCCATTTTTGAGAAGTCATAGAGAAGGAAAGAAGCTCAGCAACACAGACCAAAAAGAAGTTGGCAAAAAGATAGAAAACAAGAACCACTAAGTCCAAGCAGTAGAAATAATGGATCACAGATCCATAAAATAAATAAATGGGTCTTAAGGAAATAAATGGGCTCAAAAGAGCCTGGAAAGAGAAAAATATCAAATAGCAAATAGCAAATCCATGGGTAGTGTATGATATAGAAAAGTAAGAATGGACCACAGTAGACTCAAAGTAATGCAAGCAAATTAAAGAAAGTAAGAGATTGGTGGCAGGCCCACAAACCCCAAAGATGAATATAAGGTAATTAGGCCGGAGAAGCCTAACGAAGTCAGTAAAAACCCATGGAAACACAAAATTAGGAAAAGGGCCAAGGAAGCCTAAGACACGCAAATGGGACGAGGATGCCCAAGGGAAAACAAAAGGGACAAAGGAGCCCATAAGTAAGAAAACCCATGGCCATGCTGAGCCATTGGGGAAAGAATAAGCGGTAGGCCTGAAGAGGCCCAACAGGATCAAGTCATTACAGCAGGAATGATAGAGTAGTATGGCAAGACACAATGGCAATCAAGAAGTAGGCTAGAAGAAATGTAAAGCCCAATATCAAATAAAACCCAGCCCCTAAAGGGAGTGGAGAATTATAAAACAATCCACATAAAAAGTCGAAGAAGGGTGGCAGACTATGCAAGCAAGCCTCCAGACCACGGAAAACACATGAGCAACAGGCAGATTTTGGACATACATGAAATGGAGGCACGTGTAAGGCCTATGCACCACCAGCCTGTACCTAGCCAATATGGAACGTGGTGGGGTCACGGGTCAGAGGTAAGGGGGTATTGTTTGGCAATGGAGAGAGGGGAAAAGACCTATTCTGCGGCTCTTGCCCAAGCTCTTTTAAGGAGTATGTCCTGCTGGGATGACAGACCACCCAAAAGAAGCAAGGTTGGGGGGGAACCGCTAGATGCATGCCATAAGGGATAGAGAGATAGAGAACACGCACACAGTGGCAAAAAAGGGTGCCACGGCAAACTAATAAATAAAATAGCCTTCCTTGTCTGGAAGTGGAGAGTGGCACACAGACGAACTAGTGGTGGTCGACAAGTACACCCAACTAGACAAAGGTGGTTAAGGGGAAAAATAGTAAAATTTGGTCATGGCAGGCACTATAAGAAGATCCTTACCGTGCCCAGAAAAAAGAATCAAAAAACAGGGGAGGGTAACGAAATAAAATATTAAAAAAAAAAAAAAAAAGGAAAGAAAAAGATAAGAGGAAAACTAAAAACAAAGAAAGAATAAGAGAAAGAAAAAATGGAGAGAGTTAATATGGTGCGCATGCACCAGTAGGCCAATTTCCCTCTTTCCCTCTCAAAATCCTGCTCTCTTCCAAAAAAATAAAAAGGATTCCTTTGGGCACTAACCATTCAGGTCTGTTTCCCTTAAAACCATTAATCTCCACGGCAGGATCTTTCCTAAGAGATTTGTTGCATTGAGAGGAGGCGTTCTTCCATCTTTGGTCTTACTCCTGCAGATCAGACTTAACTTACTTTCTTTCTTTTCTAATTAACCCATATATTACCACTTGTTCTTTTTGCTTTTTCTCTGTAAAAGTTGTTGTTGTTATTGTGATTATAATTCATTAATAGGGATTATTTGGTCATTTTCTATTAAAGAGCAAGAGTGCTCTATTTTGTCGTTATTATATTTGCTTGCCATGACTCATTTGAAACAGCTCTGCCTGCCATAAGCACACTCCTGATAGACAAGGCATAGTTTGTGCACAAGCCGACCCAAATTGAGTTACAGTTGGACCAGTCTTAACTCTCCTTACTCAGAATACTTGAGCCTATTACCGCAAGAGACAGCCCAGCCCAATATAACAAAAAGGCCCACTACATTAAATTAGCGACTTCGCTGGGAAGTTGAGAAACAAATTAAGGACAAGAGCTCTCGCAAAAAAATGCCTCTAAAGTCCAAGACAACACAAAATATGAGTGTCGTGCCCTCACAAGCAGAATCTAGGCCAACAACGCCTCACCAATAGCAGTCTAACCAGGCAGAAGGTGCCAACGGAATGGGGGCTGGACTCTAACCTCCTCCAAGAATCCCCGCAAATAACGCCAACACCTTCGTTGAGGTGTTGCAGGCTTTACAGCACTTGCAACAGCAAATGATAGAAAAAATTCGTCAGCTAAAGACAGATAGAACGAAGGAAAAAGGAAGCCAGCATGATCCAGAACATGCGGCAGACAAAGAAGAAACACCAGCAGAAGGTGTCCCACAGAATGCGGATCAACATTTTATTACTATGGCTGAAGTCGCGGCTCTCCTAGAACAAGAGAGAGCTAGAGGACCCAAGGAGAGATTCTATGCATGAAGGCCTCCATACCCACTAAGGGTGCTTAGTAAACCATAGCTCAAGAGGTATGAGCCGTGAGCTTTTACGTAGTCTGATGGCAGGAAGGGAAGTGTTGTTGAGCAAATAAGCAAGTTCATTGATACTCTTGGCCCTGACACCGTAGTCGAAGACTTGTGTCTTTAAGAATTTTTCTAAATCACTGTGTGACCAGGCTTACACTTGGTACATTGGCTTAAAGCCAAGATCGATCCCAACATGGGATGACATGGTGGATGTATTTTATACTAAATACTTCTTCAGAGAAGAAACGGTAACACTTGCAACTCTGCAAGCAACCAAGCAGAGGAATGGTGAAGACTTGATGGAGTACATCAAGAGATTCAAGGACATAGCACTTGATTGCTATGATCATTGCGAAGAAAGTACACTAGTAGAGATGTGTATGATGAATATAATCAGGGAGTACAGGGCAGTCCTAGAAAGCTTAGAAATCTCCCAATTCGCACAGTTGTTGCAAAAGGCAAGAAAAACTGCCCATTCCGTAAAGCCAAGCACAGAAAAAAGAAGTGTTCCACAAGCCATGACAGCGTCCACTGGTAAGCGGAGAAGGAAGACCAATGTGAAAGAGTATATACTCCCCCACCAATACCATGCACTTCAAAGGAGCTAGATGTGCTGCTAGACAAGTGGATAGCAAATGGGATCTTCAAGCCTAATTAAGTTTCTAGGGAGCCCGTAGAGGAGGAGCGGAGGGACCTATGCTTTTGTCGTTTACACAACTACGTGTAACATCCTACCACAGAATGTTGGGCGCTTCGCAGGCTAGTGCACTGCACGATCAAAGAAGGGACTCTAGAATTGTCCTAGTAAGAAGTTTAAAGAAATCCACTCCCAAACCACAAAGGGAAGGGTGTAGTGGCGATGGTAGTTTGCGTGGACCTAAGAGAGGACAAAAAAGAAAACCTAGCCTTGCCTGCAACGACCATTACCACTTTACAACAGAGCTCCAAGTTCAAAAATTTGTTCGACCAACTAGGACTCATAGCAAAGGAAAGAAAGGTAGCCATGGAGGCTTTGGTGAGCATCACCTTTGGTGCAGGAGTAGAATGTCTATCGGCAGAAATCCCAGATGACAGGGCTCTCTTACAGGAGTCAACTGAAATCACTTTTAGTGATGAAGATATGGAGGTGGGACACCCAAATCACAGGAGACCTTTATACTTAGCAACATCCATAAATCAAATCTCCATAAAGAGAGCCTTGGTAAATATAGGTGCTTCTATGAATCTCATTCCATTAAGCATTTTACAAGCGGCAGGAATTTCAGAAAGAAAGATTCAAGGGTGTCCAATGAAAGTGACAGGATTCGGCGGAACGGGTGAGTACACCACAGGCCACATTCAGCTGTGGTTGAAAGTAGGCCCTGTAGCTTCTTTAGCTCGATTCCATGTGGTGAAAACAGAAGTATCCTATCATGTGCTTTTGGGAAGGCCATGGTTGCACAAACATCGATTGGTCCCATCCACCTATCAGTAGTGCGTGAAAGGAAGATTGAATGGCAGAATGATATGCATAGCCACAAACCCCTCGTTGTTCGAATAGGTAGAGGCTCATTTAATAGAAACTATGTTCTATGACCAATGGGCTCCATCTGGGGAAAGCTTAGTATCAAAGCCATGAGGTACCTTCATGCCTAAGTGAGAAGACATCTAAGATAACCCAGAGCCTGATCTAAGAGAATTATTGGCAAGAAAGAGGAAAAGGAGAGAAACGCCCGCCGTAGAATCAAATGACACCCCCAATGCATCAAGGTCCGAGGCCCTGATGACAGGATCGTGTAAAAATTATGAAGGCGCGCGAAGCCCACAAGTGAGATACAAGCGGGCCCCACCCAAGAATGGCAACACGAAAGGTTGGCGTGTTGCATAGCTCAAGAAAGTTTGAAAAAAGAAAAAGAAAAGGATGAGAAAATTGTGGCAAAAAAAAGATGTACAAGTTGTGGCAGAAGAAGAGTTGGAGGAAGTTAACCTGAGGTCTGGTTCGCAAGAATCGAGACTTATCTCAATTAATGCAAGTCTGACTGAAAAAGAAAAATCAGAGCTAATACTGCTATTGAAAGAATTTAAAGACATCTTCGCATGGAACTACAGTGAAATGCTAGGGCTAGACCCTGGGCTAGTTGCACATACGTTAAATGTAGACCCACAGGCCAAGCCAGTGGCCCAGCCTGCCAGGATATTTCACACAGAAATAGAAGGGCAAATAGTCAAAGAAGTACATAAATTTCTAGCTACAGGATTCATTAAGCCTATTCAACACTCTCGCTGGCTATCCAACATAGTACCAGTAAGGAAGAAGAATGGCTATATAAGATGTTGCGTAGATTTCAGAAATCTCAACAAAGCGTGTCCGAAAGATGAGTTCCCATTGCCAAATATGGATTTACTGATAGATTCTGTAGCAGGAAGTGTCATGTTTTCATTCATGGATGGTTTTAATGGGTACAACCAGATCAGAATGGCACCAAAGGATGCAGAGAAGACTGCTTTCAGAACTAGGGATGGCAAAATGTACCCGACCCGCGGGTACCCAGCGCCGGCCCGACCCTAATGGGTCGGGTTTTACCCGACCCGTTTAACATTAGGGTCGGGTCTGGGTTTTTATTAAAAAAACCCGAAGCGGGTTCGGGTCGGGTCCGAGTATTAGGCATACCCGACCCGTATATAATATTTAAAAAAAAAAAAAAAAAAAAAAAACCCGAAGTATAAATAGGCATTTTTCACCCTCAGACCCATTCTCTAACCCTCTCATTCTCTCCCAAGCCGCCTCCATTCTCTCCCTCACCCTCACCCTCGCTCTCACTCTCACTCCACTCGCAGTCTTACTTCGCCGGCGCCATTGCTGATTGCACCTCACCTCACCGGTGTCACTCCGTTCTTCACCTCGCCAGGCCGAGCCCCAAATCACCAAATCGCCAGGTCTTTCCTCCCTCCCTGACGCCGCTGCTCTTCCCCACCTCGCCAGGCCCTCCTCCACCTCACAAGGCCGCAACTCTCTCATCTCCCTCACCTCGTTGGGCTTTTGCAATTAAAATCGTTCTTTTTTTTTTTTTGAAAGGATGAAAATCGTTCTTTTTGTTCAAAGAATCAAATTTTTAATATTTAGTTTTAGTGCTATTTTGGTTGAATAGGATCGGCTTGTTTGATTTGATTTTGTAAGGTCTTATTGTTCAGACCTAGGGTTTGTATGTTAGTTCTTGTTTTTACTTTTGATGTGGGAAAAATTGTAATGAAAAAAAAAAGGGTTTCTGATCTGTTGGTTGCTGAGAAAATAATGGGTTTTGTTGGGTTTTCTTGAGTGTTCTTTTACCTCCTGTTTGGTTGCTGTGCTGAGAAAATTGCTTTTTTTTTTTTTTTTTTTTGATTGGGTCACAAAATGGGCCTTGAAGTACCACGGCCCAACGGGGCCCGTGGAGCCCGCGGGGCTCGGCGGGAGCGGGTTCGGGCTCCGGGAAAAAAATCCGTTAAGTAAACGGGACAGGATCGTGTAAAAATTATGAAGGCGCGCGAAGCCCACAAGTGAGATACAAGCGGGCCCTACCCAAGAATGGCAACACAAAAGGTTGGCGTGTTGCATAGCTCAAGAAAGTTTGAAAAAAGAAAAAGAAAAGGATGAGAAAATTGTGGCAAAAAAAAGATGCACAAGTTGTGGCAAAAGAAGAGTTGGAGGAAGTTAACCTGAGGTCTAGTTCGCAAGAATCGAGACTTATCTCAATTAATGCAAGTCTGACTGAAAAAGAAAAATCAGAGCTAATACTGCTATTGAAAGAATTTAAAGACATCTTCGCATGGAACTACAGTGAAATGCCAGGGCTAGACCCTGGGCTAGTTGCACATACGTTAAATGTAGACCTACAGGCCAAGCCAGTGGCCCAGCCTGCCAGGATATTTCACACAGAAATAGAAGGGCAAATAGTCAAAGAAGTACATAAATTTCTAGCTACAGGATTTATTAAGCCTATTCAACACTCTCGCTGGCTATCCAACATAGTACCAGTAAGGAAGAAGAATGGCTATATAAGATGTTGCGTAGATTTCAGAAATCTCAACAAAGCGTGTCCGAAAGGTGAGTTCCCATTGCCAAATATGGATTTACTGATAGATTCTGCAGCAGGAAGTGTCATGTTTTCATTCATGGATGGTTTTAATGGGTACAACCAGATCAGAATGGCACCAAAGGATGCGGAGAAGACTGCTTTCAGAACACCCATGGGCAATTTCTACTACACTGTGATGCCTTTCGGGTTGAAAAACGTAGGTGCAACTTATCAACGAGCAATTACGGCCATATTTCATGATATGATACGTCAGGAATTAGAAGACTATATGGACGATATAGTGGTTAAGTCAAAGAGGAGAGAAGAGCAAAGCCTTTAAATTGAGAATGAACCCTATTAAATGCGCATTTGGAGTATCCTTCGGAAAATTCTTGGGTTTCCTAGTTCATAGTAAGGGGTAATAGATGTAGACCCAACTAAAGCCACGACTATAGCAACTATGAGACCTCCAACCACCGTAAAGGAATTAAAGAGCTTCTTAGGAAAAGTCTCGTATATCTGGAGATTCATCCCTAGGTTGGCATCAATCACTTCGGCTTTCACCAATTTGCTTAGGAAAGGGCAAAGTTTTGAATGGGCAAAAGTGCAGCAAACGGCCTTTAAGAGGCTACAGCAGATCATGATGAACCTCCCCCACAGTGCAGGCCCTAATTCACAAAAAACCATTGCTACTTTACATGGTCACCAATTCGTATGCCATTGGTGCATTAATCACCTAAGAAGATGTAGGTAGTGTTAAGCAATCAATGTACAACATCAGCCGCATCTTAAAAGATGCAAAAACTCGTTACCCAAGGGCAAAAAGGGCGTGTCTGGCTATTGTTTATGCCTCACAAAGGTTATGCCATTATGTTTTGGCCTACGAAGTATGGCTAATGACCAAGTCTCACGCCATCAAAGTTTTGTTATAGTAACCAATCCTCTCTGGTAAGATATCCCAGTAGTTGTTATAATTGTCACAATACGACTTGAGAATGAGGGCACTTAGGGTGGTGAAAAGCCAGACTATAGCAGACTTATTGGCACAGTTTTCAGGAGAGGAAGAATTCCCACTAGGCAATGAAGTTCCAAGGGAAGTAGCTATGGTAGAAGAGGTCAGAGAACAATGAGTAATGAAATTTGATGGGTCTTCTACCACTTAATCTAGAGGAGTGTGAGTAGTTTTGTACCATGAAGAAGATAAGGCAGTAGCACTATCATTCAAGTTGGAATTTCCCTGTTCAAACAACACGACAGAATACGAAGCCTACCTAACTAGGCTAGCCATAGCTCTTGAAATGGGAGTCAAGCATTTGGGGGTACTGGGTGATTCGAACTTAGTGGTCTACCAGACCAAGGGAAGCTTCTCACTAAAAGAACCTAGCCTAACCCCGTACAGAGCAATGGCCTAGAAGATGGAAGAAAAGTTTTCAACTTTTAAAATAAAACATGCTCCAAGGAACAAAAATCGGTTTGTCGATGCATTGGCTGCACTAAGCTCACAAATAATGTTCAAAGGGGATGACACCAGAGTAGAGGTCAGCAAGAGGAAGGATTCCATAATTGAGATGTTGAAGGAAAGGTTCCAAGAGGAACAGTGTGAAGGGGATTGGCAGATTCCCATTAGGGAGCCCTTGATGAAGGAAAAAGACGCTGCAGAACTAAAGGTATTGAAATACTACGCCTTGATGAGGGGAGAACTGTATCACAAGATGCTAGGTAGGGTCTTGTTCAGATGTGTGAGGCAGAAGGAAGCTCAGAGAAAATTGAAAGAAGTACATAACAAAGCTTGCAGATCCTACGGGGAGGTCAACATTTACCGAAAACTTCAAAGGGTGGGCTTCTATGGGGCTAAGCAAGGGTAAAGAAGCAGACCAAGTCCAAAACCAGTGCGGGACCTTCCAACTTATGATAGATAGAGAGAAAAGTTATGCTGTGCTCATCAGCGAGGACTGGAGAAGCCCATTCATACAGTACTTGACAGAAGGCATCCTGCTACAAAAGCATAGTGAAAGATACAAGTTTAAGAGGATGGCAACACGTTACTTTTTTCATAATATAGTTCTTTTCAAAAAGGGATATGACGGGGACCCTTTGAGATGTTTGGGCCCTGAAGAAGTAAGAGAAATGATAAAAGAAGTACACTCAGGAAAGTGTGGGGAGCACTAAGGAAAGAAAAAACTTTACAGATGCTTGCTGCAAATGGGCTACTACTAGCATACCATAAAGAAAGATGCGGCAGAATTTGTAAAAAAAATGCCACAGTTGCCAAATACAAGCCAATTTGATTCACACCCATCCACAGAATTTACATAGCATGGTTACACCATGGCCTTTTCACAATTAGAAGCTTGACTTGGTTAGATCGGTGAACCCACCATCATGTGGATACATATGGATATTAGTAGTTACAGAGTATTTTACTAAGTGGGCAGAGGCAGTACCGCTCCATAAAGCCATAGGAGGAGAAGTGGCAAACTTCATCAAAGAAAATATAATTGTAAGGTTTAGAGTTCCCTATAGGATCATCAGTGATAATGGCACGCCATTTGTCAACAGTGACGTAAAGGAGATGCTAGAGTTCTACTAAGTCAAACACCACCGTTCATCACCTTATTACCCTCAAGGAAATGGGTAAGCAGAGAAAACAAACAAAACTCTCATAAAGATTATTAGTAAGATGAGCCAAGAGTATACATGAGGATAGACAATGCACCTGCCAAATGCTCTTTGGGCTTATAGAAATTCACCCAAGTCAGCCATAGGTTTCTCACCTTTTTCCTTGGTCTACAGAACTAAGGTGGTAAGCCCAGCAAAAATGAGGACTCCATCTCTGAGAGTTATGCAGATGCAGGAAAAAAAAAAAAGAGAAGAAGAAGTCTTTGCAGTAGAAAGGTGCGAAGATCTAGAAGGGCTTGATGAAAAGAGAGAAAAAGCTCAGGAACGCAGCCGTAGATACAGACAAAAGATGACTGAAGCCTATGGTAGGATGACCAAAGAGAGAGTGTTCACAGAAGGACAACTTGTATTAAAAGTGGCAGACTATATCAGGCGAGGCATGGCAGGACCATCTAAATTTGCACCGAAGTGGAAAGGGTCCCTTGTGATAAAGGAGGCGCATCAAAGTGGGTATTACCGTTTGACTCAAATGGATGGCAGAGACTTAATGGATCCCATCAATAGTAAATGGTTGAAACGTTATTATGCCTAGGGAGAAAAGTTATTTAGTTATCTCTTTCTTTTACCTTGATGAAAAGATTTTATGTTTCCTTTACCTTTTTATTCTTTTAAGTGACTATGTCACAAGGCAAACTTGTATCGTGCTTTCATGAATATGTAATGAAAAAGTACAAAATATTAGCACTCTATGTCATAGCAACAGTAAAAGTAGTAGCAAAGTGTAGCATCATAGTTACAAACCCAAATTGTGGCAAACACATCCCAAATAAGTGCTATAGGAAACATATAAGTGTACTGGGTGGAGTAATAAGAGAAAAGAAAGCAACACAAAAGGAAAAGGAAGGAAGGAAGGAAACTGCATCAAATGAGAGTCTGATCTCCAAAGCGGCTAAGCCTACCAATGCTAGAAAGAAGGCGCTTGCGTCAGCCCTCCAAGTCTGCCACCTCCTTCTTCAGAATCTCAATCCGAGTGTCAATAGCATCAACAGTTGGCTGAACTCTCATCATGAAAACGGAACGGGCAATCTCACGAAGATGGTCCATGATGAACTCCATAGCAAAGCCTACACTAACTAGCTCTTAAATCGCAACCCTTCACTGTAGAATCCTCTCGGTAGAAACAGTGTCAACAAAGTTGTACTCAATATTGTTCATCACGCTCCCCAGCATCTTCAAGAAATGCTCTCTGGCAGAACGACCAAGTTGGAATCCCTATGGCTGCTATAAATCATCACCAAATGAGAAACACAGTCTTCAGGGACTTTGAAGCCATGGAAATCCACATAAGGAGGCCTAAAACCCTAGAAATCCGAAGGACCAAGGTCATTGACCTCAAGCTAATCAAAACGAGTGAAAAAGGTTGCAGCTTCCCTTACAAGGTTCGAAACAATGGCAGAATTGCTACCCACCTCAAACTGAGAGGGGGCAGTGGGAAATGGACCTATTAAGAAGGCATAAAGCATGAAATGAGAAGTAACAATCTAAAAAAAAAAAAGAAAAAGAAAAGAGAAACCCACAAGGAAGAAATGAAGAAGAAAATAAGGAGAAAGGAAGCTTACTAGAGCCAACAGGAGTAGGAGCTGTGGGAATGGCAGAAACAGATACTATGGGTGTGGCAAAAGGAATGGTTAAAGGTATGCCTACATTTGCTGCAACTCCTAACCCCTCAAAGGTCTCTACAAGCAGAAAGATGAGCATACATGTAAAGAAGAGATAAAATATAAAAGGGGGAAGAGTGGACTTAGCAAAAAAAAAAAAAAAAAAAAGATAAATATAATGAAAAAGGAAGGGAAAATGGCACATACCCATGAATCCAGCCTCGGGGGGAGCACTCTCCTCTTCATCAAAGTCAGAAATCCTCTTCTTTAGGACCGACTCATCCTCAGGATCCTTAAGAACGTCCTCAGACTCCTCAAAGGACAAGTTCGAATTAGGACCACGTGTGGTAGAACTAGGAATGGGAGATGGGGTAACTACCAAAGAAGAACCATCATTCACAGCCTAAGATAGAGCTGCAAAGGGGTCACTGGTGGAGATAACAAGGGGTGTGATAGGAGGAGCAGCCTCAGTCTGAACAGTAGCAAGAGGAGTGATCTTCTCTTAGGAAATAGATGTCTCAACAAGAATAACAGTGGCCTCACCAACCTTCCCAGTATGAGTACTCTCATCCATGGGTACCAGCCCAGTGGGAGAGGTGGAAGCCTTAGCAGGAACCCCATGTGTAGTAACGGAAGGGGGAGGTGTTGCAAACGATGAGTCAACCCTATTAAAAAAGCCTTCGAGGCAGGCAACTCCTCGGCTATGGGGTGGTACACAGAGAGAGGCTTGGGCTCATCCTAGAAGACAAAAAAGAAGGAGATATGAATATCAAAGTAACTTTTTGGGTGAATAAGGTAACCAAAAGCGTATGACAGACTGAACACATGCAAATAAATGGAAAAAAAAAAAAAAAAAAAGTGAGAAAAGAGAGGAGATGTACCTCCAATTTAGGTTCATCAAGCAGTATGGGATGGGTGACAAATGTATCCTCTTTATGCTTAGACTGTAGAAAGAGGGGGATAAGAGACAAAGTCAAATAAAGAAGTTAGTAAGCATGTCAGATTCAACCACAGGGAAAGTAAAAAAGAAATATATATATATATATATATATATGAGAAGGATGAAGCAAAATTAAAAGTGACTTACTCTTCGCTCAGTAGCCAACGCAGGATGAGGAGTTGACTTTCTCTTGCTGCCATGTGTTCTGCTGGCAGGAGTGGCATCCGTGGGTGGCTGTGGAGTAGCAGATTTGGGCCTGCTGGCAAATTTAAGCTTGGCAGGAACATTCGTCACTTTAACTTTCTTTTCTTAACCTGGAGGATAATTACTTGTGTGCCAATACCATCCCTTCTTCTCCTCATCCCGTTCAAAGATAGCAGATCGGTTCTATTTCCTAGCATACGCCAACATAAACTTGGAAGGTAGGAGCGACCGGATTAGGTGAGACAACCATACTGAGCCCATCAGGAGGAATGAGGGAGAAACTGCAACTACCTGTTAACTTGTGCTCAAACGAAGTCATTATGGCCCGCCAGTATCCATGCATAGCAGAAGTGCAAAGGCCTTCCCTCAGCGAGCTAGGAACTGTAACTGCACTAAAACGCTGTCTCCAAAAATCAAAGACGGTATGCCACAGAAAAGGTCTGACCGAAGTAGGGGACTCCATAAGATAGGAAAGCTTATTAGGAATGTCTTGATCTAGCCCAAACTGCCTTCTTACCTAGTTGGCAGGATAATGAACAAACTTGACACCTTCATCGGCCAAGTATGGCAACCATCCGGCATTGGTGGCTGCCAAATAGGTGATACATGTCTCATCAAAACCGACCAAAGGAGTAGTAGTTCCAACAGTATCAACAAACAAACCCATTACAGAATCTATGCATGTATAACCTGTACTCAAATTTCTGTAAACTCTTCAGGAGAACTAACACCTTCATCAAAAGACTCAACAATAGAATAATCAATAGGTTTCAAACCAGACCAATGGAAAGCCAGAGGAAAATTAGACTCAAATTTGCCGCAGAAGTCAGTAATTACCCTCAGGCAGGATTGATACTTCTCTTTAGCAAAGCAAATGGGCCTACACTTTGCCAAGTGCTGGGCACAACGCTCAAATAACAACTAATGCAGGATGGTGCTATATACAGAGGAAGTGAATATGTGGCAGGAGCTGGCCTGACTTTCATCACTCCGCAGGATATCCAGTTGGACATACAGATGCCCCAAGAATATAAGGGCCAGTAGCAGACTCACCCCGGTAGATATTTTAATGGCCAAATGAAAATACAAAGGCTTTATGGCATAATGGGGGTGGGACCCAAAGACAAACTTGCAAAGCCAAAAGGCAACGAAAGCAGCATGATGAGCAACTACATAAAATTTGGAAGAAGAGCTAACTCAATACGATAACTTAGCATTTCCGATCATCCTTTTCTTCAAATTAACTTCAATGGCCTCTTCTTCCGAAGAAAGTTCCAAGGTGGCAAGATCAACATCACCGAGGACCGGCAAAAGTAATTGATTGGCCACATCTTTAAGGGTAACAGTGAGTTTGTCATAGGAGAAGAAGAATGTGTGGGTGGTGGTACACTACCGGTGAACCAAATGACGAAGGTTGTAGAGGTCTCGAAAGTTAGAAAGGCATCGGGATAAGACCATAACCTTCAAAACACCGGCTCGTTACAACAAACCCATGAAGCCTGTATCAGATAACTCACTGTCTACCCATTCTTTCCAACCCAAGGCAATACCTGACCCAAATTTGAAGTGGATAGACACGGGGAGAGAAAGGCCTTAACGAATGACTAAATCAGGGATCGATGAGGCCAACGAGACCTAAGAAACATTGGGGTTTCACCGACAAAGAGCGAGCCACACATAGCCCGAGGGCGGCGGCTTATAATCACTAGGAATCTTGGGAAAATGAGGATGGACATCATACCAAGGATCAATTAAAGGGGCGCATTCATTGTCTGGGTCGCGCTGCGCCTCTTCCTCGTCAGAATGGTTCGACTCAAAGTACACTGCCTCTTTGACTATCTCTTGTGCAGTGGGAGGATCGGAAATGACTTTTTTCCCTTTACGGCGGGAAAAGCCTTGGCTTTTCACCGACGCCATAATATAAGGGCTTAACAGGAGCAAGGCGGGTATGAGTGTTTGGAAAGAAGAAAACAATGAAGGAAGGGAAACAGATAGAGTTTTTCTTTTTTAAAAAAAGAAAGAGTTTGTGTTTGGATTACAGAGAGACTCTCTTTTAAACAACTGGGTCATTAATACCGGCTTGAAGGGAGATGATGGTTCGGCCATCAAGAAGAGAATGAAATTAATGAAACAATGACTATGTTTCAAAATAACTGCCAATCTGGAAATTTTGAAGAGACAACCCTGTTCACGGCAGGAAAAGAAAAAAAAAAATATATATATATATATATACACATACATATATATGTACTTATATATGAATGAGGTGGGGTCCACTGTTCAAAAGAGCCTGCGAAGGAAAAGAAGGATTAGAGACACAAAGGATAAGGAAGTCTTTTATTCACATATGAACCGCAGGAACGCTTCATATGTTCAGGGGGCTAAATGTTGAGGGCCATTTTTGAGAAGTCATAGAGAAGGAAAGGAGCCCAGCAACACAAACCAAAAAAAAGTTGGCAAAAAGATAGAAAACAAAAACCATTTAGTCTAAGCGGTAGGAATAATGGATCACAGGTTCATAAAATAAATAAATGGGTCTCGAAGAAGTAAATGGGCTTAAAAGAGCCCGGAAAGAGAAAAATAGCAAATAGCAAACCCATGGGCAGTGTATGATGTAGAAAAGTAATAATAGACCGCAGCAAGCTCAAAGTAATGCAAACAAAGAAAGTAGGGGATTGGTGGCAAGCCCACAAACCCCAAAGATAAGTATAAGGTTTGGGCTGAGAAAACCCAATGAAGTTATTAAAAGCCCATGGGAACACAAAATTAGGGAAAGGGCCAAGGAATCCTAAGACAAGCACATGGGCCGAGGGTGCCCAAGGGAAAATAAAAGGGACAAAAGAGCCCAAAAGTAAGAAAACCCATGGCCATGCTGAGCCACTAGGGAAAGAATAAATGGCAGGCCTGAAGAGGCCCAACAGGATCAAGTCATTACAGCAGGAATGATAGAGTAGTATAGCAGGACACGATGGCAATCAAGAAGTAGGCTGGAAGAAATGTAAAGCCTAATATCAAATAAAGCCCAGCCCCTAAGGGGAGCGGGGAATTATAAAACAACCCACATAAAAGGTCGAAGAAGAGTGGCAGACTATGCAAGCAAGCCTCCAGATTGCGTCAAATGCATGAGCAGCAAACAAATTTTGGACATATATGAAAGGGAGGCACGCGCAATGTCTAGGCACCACCAGCCTGTACCCAGCCAATATGGGACGTGGTGGGGTCACGGGTCAGAGGTAAGGGGGTATGGTTTGATGGTAGGGAGAGGAGAAAAAACCTATTCTGCAGCTCCTACCTAAACTCTTTTCGGGAGTACGTCCTGCTGGGATGACAGATCACCCAAAAGAAGTAAGGTTGAGGGGGAACTGCTAGGGGTATGCTATGAGGGATAGAGAGAGAGAGCACCCACACCGTGACAGGAAAGGGTGCCATGGCAGACTAATAAATAAAACAACCTTCCTTTGTCTAGAAGTGGAGAGTGGCACACAAACGAACCAATGGTGGTCGGCAAGTATACCAATACCAGACAAAGGTGGTTAAAGGGCAAAATAGTAAAATCTGGTCATGGCAGGCACTATAAGAAGACCCTTGCCCTGCCCAGAAAAAAGGATCGAAAAACAAGGAAGGATCATGAAATAAAAAAATTTAAAAAAAAAAAAAACAAAAGGAAAGAAAAAGATAAGAGGAAAACTAAAAAACAAAGAAAGAAGAAGAGAAAGAAAAAACGAAGAGAGTTATATGGTGGGCATGTACCAGTAGGCCGATTTCCCTCTCTCCCTCTCAAAATCCTGCTCTTTTCCAAAAAAATAAAAAAGGATTCCTTTGGGCACTAACCATTCAAGTCAGTTTCCCTTAAAAACATTAATCTCCACGGCAGGATCTTTCCTAGGAGATTAGCTGCATTGAGAGGAGGCGTTCTTCCCTTTTTGGTCTTACTCCTGTGGATCAGACTTAATTTACTTTCTTTCTTTTCTAATTAACTCATATATTACTACTTTTTCTTTTTGCTTTTTCTCTGTAAAAGTTATTGTTGTTATTGTGATTATAATTCATTGATAGGGATTATTTGGTCATTTTCTATTAAAGAGCCAGAGTGCTCTATTTTGTCGTTATTATATCTGCCTACCATAACTCATTTGAAACAGTTCTGCTTGCCATAAACACACTCCTGGCAGACAAGGCATAGTTTGTGCACAAGCCGACTCAAATTGAGTTACAATTGGACCAGTCTCAACTCTTCTTACTCAGAATATTTAGGCCTATTATCTCAGGAGACAATTCAGCCCAATATAACAAAAAGGCCCACTACAAGTCTAAAATATTTTCATTGTGGTTATGCATTCATTCTTATTGTTATTTCATGTTTGAATATATGTTGACTATTATATTTGATAATAATAATTTACTAATATATAACTTGTGTAATTACGCAAGAGAATGATGAATTGTAGTAGTTATTAAACATATAAGACATTAGTTCGGCCATGACATTTGGAGGTTCTAAAATGATTTTTCCTTTCAATTTTCATGATATTGGTTGCCAAGTCTCTCATTACAATGCTATTACATTTATAATAATTTTGAAAACATTATTAAATACTACATATACAATATCAATTCACAATCATTGTTCGTAAATTTATACTAAATACAACACAAAATAAAAGAATAAATTCATCTAATAGTATCTCATAAGCTGAATAGAGATAGGTGCATGAGATCATTCAACTCAATTACAGTTTGTTATGTTCAAGATCTTTGCATACAAAATATTTGAATAGAAACAGTATAAAAAGGAATATTGTTGTTTAAAAAATAATAATAATAACAGCAAAAATGTAAACAATTTAATTTGTATGAAAAGCTAACAAAAGCAAAATTCAATTTTGATTCTAATTTAATTTTCTCTAGCTTTGTTTTTATATATATATATATATATATATATATATATATATTACTTAGTTAGTAATGGATTGTACATAGTCATGGTATATTATAAATGACATATAAATCTGAATTATTTTTAGTTACACAAAAAAATAACTCATAAATATAAAATCATTCTAACTCTCTCTTGCTCTAATTTTATATTATAGAGTTAGATATATGATTAATTTATGGTTTATTTATATTATATTCCTCATTTTTTACATTGAATTAACTTATTTGAAAAAAAAAAAAAAAAAAAAAACTTAGATTAGATGGGACACATGGCACAAAATTAGACTCTAATTGAATTCTAATTTGAAATCTGATTGTATTTTTTCTTAGTTATGGCTTTATATATATATATATATATATATATATATATATTGGGTTCAAGTTACACTTGGTTTAGCTTTAAGCAATGTTATACTACTCAATATTTTTTATTTGGAGTGTAAATTTTGACAAATTCACTGTTAGATTACATTATCTTTTTATATTCTCTACTCTTTCAAAATTTCAAAGTAATCAAAAATCAATAGTCATACCATCAATCAATTGTTTCAATTCAAGTTTTTGTAGACAAAAGCAAAATCCAATTTTGATTCTAATTTAATTTTCTCTAACTTTGGTTTTATATATATATATATATATATATATATATATATTACTTAGTTAGTAATGGATCGTACATAGTCATGGTATATTATAAAAGACATATAAATTTGAATTATTTTTAGTTACACAAAAAAATAACTCATAAATATAAAATCATTCTAACTCTCTCTTCCTCTAATTTTATATTATAGAGTTAGATATATGATTAATTTATTGTTTATTTATATTAGATTCCTCGTTTTTTACACTAAATTAACTCATTTGGAAAAAAAAAAAAAAAAAAAAAAAACTTAGATTAGATGGGACACGTGACACAAAATTAGACTCTAATTGAATTCTAATTTGAAATTTAATTGAATTTTCTCTTAGTTTTGGCTTTATATATATATATATATATATATATATATATATAGGGTTCAAGTTACACTTGGTTTAGCTTTAAGCAATGTTACACTACTCAATATTTTTTATTTGGAGTGCAAATTTTGTCAAATTCACTGTTAGATTACATTATCTTTTTATATTCTATACTCTTGCAATTTCAAGGTAATCAAAGATCAATAGTCATGTCATCGATCAATTGTTTCAATTCAAGTTTTTGTAATTTAAAATATTGCATAAAAGATGAGTTTATGAATTGAATGGTAAATTACATCTGATTGGCGTGAATGTTAATAATATATAGAATATTTAATTCAACAATAGGATTTTCAAAATATAAATTCTATAAAAAGTTATTGATTAATATAATATTACTTAGAGTTACACCAAGTGTAGCTTGAATCCAATCTTAAGCACTATTACACTTGGGGATGGAACCAGGATTTGAACCTAGGGGGGGCCAAAGCATGAACTAAAAAACTTTCAAGTCACATGATTTATTTAAAAAAAAAAAAAATCATGGTATACAAAACAATTACACTTTATTACCTAAATATTTAAGTCAAGAAGGAAATAATATGAACCAAAAAAATTGAAAGTTACAATATGATATTCTAACTTTTTCAAAAAAAAAAAAAAAAAAAGAAGGGACTTCGGATCTCTAGATTTTGGATAATTGGAATTAATATGTTAATTTTATCACGTTGACTAACTCACCAATATGATAAACCCATACTTTTAGATGCAATTGAAAATCACACTAATGAAGTTTTCAAACCTTTGTTTGAGGATTTTAAAAAACTAGGATATTAATATTAATAGTTGGCAATACTACCTCATCAATATTGGCTTCTAAAAGAATTTTGCATTTTATCTTTTGAAAAAAATTTAAATATTGTAATTGACTTTCCTATAATTTATAAATCAATTAAAAATAGTCATATAAATTATTGTAACCCCTAGAAGGTTGTAAGGGAATTATTTTTTTCTATGAGATTTTTTTGGTTATGAATTATTGAATTGTGATATTGGTAATTTGAAAATTTTTTACTGTGTTGTATTTGACCTATGGAGGGGCCACGGGCCCAAAGAAAGAGTTAGGTGATTAGTTTCTTTCGGGCTATTTAAACCAATTCAATAATTTGAGGGGGGCCAACTATAACAATTTCACACCCAAACTCTTCCTATATACCACTTAAATTTTTCAAAGAAATTTGGGGGAGGGGGGCCCCCCTAACCTCTTAGTGGGTCCGTCCCTGATTACACTACCTAATAACTTATTATTAAATTCAATATTAGAAACTAATACCAAAATATTTTTATTTGTTGGCTGTGTTTGCACTCTTATTGTTATATTTATGTTTGAAAAATGTTTACCATTGTATATAATACACATCATTTGAGATGAACTTTGTTCACAGGGAAAATCATGAACAAGTTGGTTAAATCGGTTTTGCGGATATGTGAAAACAGATCTGGAACAATTGTTTTTTGCATGAGAAAGTTGAGAATGGGTTGTGGTTATGAACCAGCTCGTCCTCTGCGCTCCATGGGCTCTTGATATGATATCATCCATTATGTGGGTTTTGTCATTCTGGTTTTCAATTTTGAATTGGAGTTGAATGAGAAATTCAAATATGAGTGGCTTCGTTGGGTTTGCGTGCTTATATTATTGAAGGTCCCCAAAGGGGCAAATGATTATGATTTAGTTCTATTAAAAAATGTGAGAGGTAAATTTGTTTTCCTCCGCTACTGAGAAGACATAAAAAATTGAGTTATTCCTTTTTAAAAAAAACCTACAAATTTTATTATGTAAGTCTTATAAAATGTTATGCTATCAATTACAATATTGCAGTATTACTCATTTATTATCTTGTAGATGTTGAAGTGCAACCAATTGCATTTTTTATTTAAATTATAGATTAATAGTTGTAGGGGCCTTTTTTACCGTGTTGGGCTGGGCCGCCTGTTTGTGGTCGTAGGCCCGAGTGTTTTGGGTTGCGGGAGTCGAGACCGGTCCAATTGGAACTCAACTTGGCCGGCTTGTGCACAAGCTAGGCCTCATCTGCTAGGCGAGTGCTTGCGGCAGGCAGTGCTGTTTCAGAAAAGCTTGCGGCAGACAGACATAATTGATAAAAAAAAATAAAGTAAATTTATTCTGGAATGAACAGATAATTCTTTTAACAACGAATGACCGAATGGTCCATAATCACAATAATATGAATAATTTTGACACATAAAGAGTAAGAGCAAAATGGAAATGAAGATTAATCAACGAATAAAGGGGATAAACTCAGTCTGGTCCGCGGGGGCAAGCTCAGGGAGGGAGAACGCCTCTTCTCAAAAACGATTAACCTCCGAGGAAAAGGAAATTCTTGCCGTGGAAATTAATGGGTTTGAGGGAGGCAGACTTGAATAGACAATGCCCAGGACGATTCTAGAATAGAGTAGGGATTTGAGAGGGAGAGAAGGGAAGGGACTTATCGGTGCATGCCACTAACACTCGCTCTTTTTCTCTCTCTTTCTTACTTTTCTAGTTCTTTCTTAGTGATTTCCACAATGGTAGTTTTTAGCATTATACTCCTCTGTTTTTCTAAGTCTGTTACAGAGTGTTTTTTTTTTTTTTTTTTTTTCTTTCATTCTTGTATTGCTCTCTTGCTTGTTGTATCTTTTGTACACGGCAGAGGCTTCCTTTATAGTGCTTGCCATGACTGAATTTTACCATTCTACCCCCTAACCGGCTTTGTTTGGTCTGGACGCACTCGCCAACCATTACTGTTCCGTCTGCGAGTTCCCCTGTCACAAACACAGACAACCTTTTGTCCATTAGTCTGCCGCGGCGCCTTTTCCTGCCGCGGTGATATATATATCTCTCTCTCTATCCCTTATGGCATGCACCTATTGGTTCCTACTCAGTCTCACCTCTTTTGGGTGGTATGTTATCCCAGCATGACGTATCCCCTAAAAGAGCTTGAGCAAGAACCTCAAAACAGGCATTCCCCTCTCCCCACCTCCAAACCATGCCCTCTTACCTCTTACCCACTACCACACCACGTCCTATATTGGCTGGGTACAGGCTGGTGATGCTTGGACCTTGCACGTTTATATTTCTGAAATCTGCCTGCTGTTCGTGCATCTGTCGTGTGCTGGACACTTTGCTTGTATTGCATGACGTCCGTTCTTGGCTCTTCCCTGATTGTTACTCTGGTTTCCCACTCCCATAAGGTCTGGGCTTTACCGAGTACTAGGCTTCGTGTTCTCTTCAGCTCAATTCTTTAATTGTCTTAATTTCCCACTGTGTTACTCGACCTTTCCGGCCGTGGCAATTTGTTCCTGCTGGGCCTCTTTTCAAGCCTGCCATTCCTTTCTTTCCCCCAGTGGCTTAATATGGACACTAGTGTTCTTGCTTGTGGGCTCCAATATCCCTTTCTTTTCACTTAGGCCTATCCGGCCCATTTACTTCTTTTGGACTTCCTTGGTCCATTTACTAACTTCGCATTCCATGGGCATTTACTAACTCAATTGGGCTTCCCTGGCCCAATTTCCTCATTCTCATCCTTGGGGTTCATGGGCTTGCCATTATCCCCTACTTTCTTTGTTTACATTACTTCGGGCCTATCGCGGCCCATTCTCACTTTTCCATACCACATACCGCTCATGGGTGCTGTTTTCTTTCTTTCCGGGCCTTTTAGGCCCACTTACTTCTTTAAGACCCGTTTATTTATATTAAGGGCCTGTGATCCATTATTCCTGCCGTTTGAGCCCAATGGTTTCTTCTTAGCCTACCGCTTATCTGCTGCCCATATCTCTGGGTTGGGCTACCTTATATTTATTTCAAAAATGACCCTCAACAATAGTAATTTAACCAAATCATCATTAAGTGAATAAAATAAAAAGTTGAAATTACGACAAATGTTCCTTTAAAAAACTTACAAACTAATGTTATGTGGCAAGAATATAATTGGTGTTACTTTAACAATATATAAATGTCTCATAAAAATATAATAATATATAAATGTTTGAATCAATCTTTTTGATTGATGAGATGTCAATTTGTAAGGCTTATGCAGTTAAATTTGTACTATCCCTCACATTGCTCAAGTAAATTAGTCGATTTTTTTAAAAGAAGAATTAGTCATATTAAACGGGGAGAATATATATATATATATATATATATATTAAGAAACAAACAAGGAGAAGGATTTTAAATAAAAATAGTAATAAAAAACATTAGCTAAAAGTGATAGTTAAATAAACTAAATATAATGTTGTACGCTTTTATGTAAAAGCGTACAATGTTATACACGTTTTTCAAATGTAATGGTATACATATTTGTTTAGTTTGCAATGTAAATTTTACATTGCTAGTACAATGTAGACCAATAATTGGTCTATTCTTATATATATATATATATATATATATATATATGGGTTAGGTTTAAGTTATACCTAGTATAATTTTAAGTAATATTATACTATCCAATAACTTGTTATAGAATTCATATCTTGAAAATCTTACGGTTAAATGACATGCTCTATATGTTCTTAACAATCATGCCAATTTTCATGTCATTCGGATGTAATTTATCATTCAATCCATAAACTCATCTTTTATGCATTATTTTAAATTACAAAACCTTAAATTTAAAAAAAAAAAAAAATTTGATTAATGACATGACTATTAATCTTTGATCATCTTGAAATTTTGCAAGCATGGAAAATATATGAAGATAATGTATTATAATGATAGATTTGTCAAAATTTGTGTCTAACTAAAAAATATTGAGTGATGTAACATTATTTAAAATTACACTAAGTGTAACTTAAACCCGATCATATATATATATATATAGAGAGAGAGAGAGAGAGAGAGACGAGTTCAAGTTCAAGTTACATTTTCTAAACCACTGGATTTAAGTAGATCCAACAGTCAAGAAAATGCACTCATTAATGCTGATATTCTAATAAGGATCTCATTTATTATCCTTATTTATAACATTTCATGCCTATCTCTAATCCCAAAAATAGGTATATTTTTCTCTCTACTCTCTCTTTCTCATCCACTACACATTTCTCTCTCCTCCATTGTTCTTCCACCTCCATTTTCATAAGGTTCTACCTCCACAGTCACATAGAATCTGTTTCTTTTTTTTTTTTTTCTTTTTTTTTTAAATAAAAGACTAAACTCTTGGTACTTAACAAAGCTTTTGGTGAATCATTTATATATTTTTCTAATCATATGTGATACATACTATTAATTAGAAGGAAAACTAAGTCAAAAGAGATGGTACAAAAAATTGAGTAAATGGGCTATTCGGGTTTTTACTTTTTTTATGAATAACAAAGAATTTTATTAACAAAGGGTGAAGCCAAGCACATGGGAAGTATACAAGAGAAGCGTTGAAAAACTGAAAATGAGATGTAAAGTTACTAAAGATTCAAAAAATCGAAAAAGAAGGATGAAGAATTGAATTTTCCAAAAGTTCTAGCCGACTCCAAAAAGATCTCAGGAATAAAATTTTCCGCTGAACAGTTGTAGATTCAATTCACTCAAATGTCCTAGCGTTATGCTCTCTCTAAATACTCCATAACAAGCAAAGTGTGATAGCTTCCCATGTCTCTAACAATTTATTGAAAACCCATTTTAGATACTGGGAATTCTTGTTACTACCTAGGGTTTTTGATAGGGGTCCATTTGCTAAAAAAATGGGTCCTTTGCCCTTTTGATCCTTGTCTAGTGTGTAAGTATACTGAAACAGGATTTTTTGGCTATTATAAATCCTTTGGTTGTAACTTATATGTACCCCAAAGGTTTGGATGATGATGAGACTAAGTTTCTTGAAAAGGTGGAAATGGTGAGATTAATTAAGAAATTTATCTACTTAGTGATACATAGAATTTTTGTATCAGATTCTATGTGCCCGTGAAAGTGGAACCTTATGAAAATGGAGGTGGAAGAGCAATGGAGAAGAGAGAATCGTGTAGTGGATGAGAAAGAGAGAGCAGAGAGAAAAATATACCTATTTTTGGGATTAGAGATAAGTATGGAATATTATAAATAAGGATAATAAATGAGATACTTATCAGAATATCAGCATTAATGAGTGCATTTTTTTTTTTTTTTTTTACTGTTAGATCTACTTAAATCCAATAGCTTAAAAAATATATAAGTCTAAAAAGTTACACTAGGTGTAACTTGAATCTATCTCATATATATAGACATACACATACAAGTTAGGGTTGATTTTACCTTACCTACTTGTGGATTTAAAAATATGTTATCGTTTTCATGGTTAAAGTATTAAAAATATAATAATAAACAGTGCAGTGCAATTAGGATATGAAAGAGTAATATTTGCATAAATTTTGGAAGCTGCCTATGTTTGGCTAAAGAACACTAGAACAAGTTCTCTTCAAGTAGTCTCTCCCTCTCTCTATCTGTTGGGTTCAGCCATAGATCACTGTCAGTGGCAATTCTTACCGATGCGACCATTGGAGGACCAAAACTATCGCCGTGTGTGTTTGTCCTTTTAGTTCTTCTTTTTACTAATATACTTTTCTTTTCTTTTTTTAATCCTATCTACCTTTAATTTTCGCTTTTTTTTTTTTTATATCTCTTTTCTGTTATTTTGCACTATTTTCTGTTTTTTTTTTTTTTTTTTGGTGGATCACTGTTGATGGTTGTCTTGAAAACAATGTTTTCAAGAGATCTCTTTAGCAGTTGAATGTGTTCGGGCCCAAACAAGTGTGCATTGCACAAGACTAGTCCACAAAACCAATACTAGCCCTTAAAAAAATGCCCTACAATATAATATTGTCAATAGTTATAGATCTAAGAAACAATCTTGTGCCCATCCAGAAAATTAAAAAACCAAGTCCAAACGTAAAAGAAACAATCTTGTGCTCATTCAGAAAAAAAAAAAAAAAAAAAAAAAAAAAAAAAAAAAAAAAAAAAGAAAAGAAAAAAAATTCATACATAAATATTGAGTTTTATCTTAAACCAGAGTTCCATAAAATATTAAATCAAACCAAATTTTTAACACTTTAGTGCTCAACTTAACTTATATCAATGAGTTTAAGTGATTAGAACTTACAAGTTGAAGATTGTCTAGAATTTTTTTTAGTTTCGTCACCAAAAAAAAAAAAATTAACAAAGATGAATGGTCAAAGCTAAAAGACGAACAAAGATAAGCAGTGCAAAATTGAAAATCCTAGCCCCCAGCAGGATGCAAAGAAATGCTATTTTACTTGAAGTGAACGGTCAAATTGCTATATATGATATATTTTCTTCACCACCAGTTGCTTAGAAACAAAATAAAGCATTCTCTGTTACAAAAATATGCTGCATTGGTGCCATAAGTTCATAACCCCACTCCCCAACTAAGTAGTTTTGTAATAATCTCATTTATTGTGTTACAGAAGTTCGAACTCTTCAATATATATTTTCAAACCAAATGTGAGAGGTGTTATTCTTACAAAAGACAGGTACCTGAAATAACCTCCCACCATAATAATGAACAAGAAGCAGCATTATAATCTTACAACCTGGGTGAAAGATACGGACGGTCCCATTCAGTTACAATGTGGTCACGGGTAATCTCTTTAAGTGAGCGACAACCACTTAAAGCCATCGTTATTTCAAACTCATCCCGAAGCATCTGAAGTACTTTTCTTACACCAGCCTCGCCTTCAGCAGCCAATGAGAATAGAACAGGTCTTCCAATCTGATACAGCACAAGAGGATCGTATGGATAACGATTAGCTAAGGGACCTGGAGCTTGTGAGTAACTATTCTTTCATGCTTCTTAATTTATACATCATTTGTCAGATTATTAATTTTATCCAAATTTCCGGGAAGAATGTCACAAGATCCAACATTAGAAGTACCATTGCTATTACTTTTAAGATCTTAATACTGTTAAATTACAAATTGTTATTCGTATTCAGTAATATTAATATAAGAATCTAAGGCAAGTAGAAATATCTCATTGGTCATTATAGGCAGCTATTTCTCTGTAATGGTCGTATAGCATAATATTTACTCACAAATATGCCCGATGCTCCTAGAGCCAATGCTTTAAAGACATCTGTCCCTCGCCGGATTCCTCCATCCAGAAAAACAGGAACTCGGCCTTGTGCAGCTTTGACAACCTAAGTCATCCCAATCAGAACCATAATATTAAAATATTATAAGGTTCAATTTCAAAGCAATGCAACTTCAACAATTTCTTTTGACATATGTACAATATCAAGATAAGGGAAAAGCAAATTTATGAAACAACAGAAAAACTCAGTGATACAGTTAAAAAATTTGGAAAAACTGAACGATAAAAAGAATTCAGGAATATAAATAACCCAAAAAAAAAAAAAAAAAAATCACCATATAAGTGAGGACAACAAAATCTCTTAGCATGTGCGCACGCACACACATTATCTTTATCTTCTAGCAGATTTATCAATAATTTGGAAAAACATTTGTTTGTGACTATAGAGGAAGCATTGTTACAATTCTAGCATTCAACTTCAGGGAACTCGTGAGGAACATATTGAAAAGAAAGTAAACTATACAAATTAAAAGAAGAGTGACACATGAATATCAGAACTAAGCATGATATCATTGGATTACCTACACTTGTTGATTAAACATGCATAAATATAACCCATTATGGAAAATTGAAATGTTTATAAGTGAACTACATCATGCTGGAGCAAAAAAATAAAAAATCTACCTCTTCCAAAGCCATAATAGTTGCAGGAACATAATCAAGTTGGCGAGCTCCATGATTGGACACGATGATTCCTGCAGCTCCAGCTTGTATGGCTAGCCTTGCTGCATTGTAGAACATGAGATGGGATTAAATTAGGAGATTGTTGAAAATTCTAGATTTAAAAATAAATAAATCAGAGAGGATTTTTTTTTGGTTGGGTTTTTTTTTTGGGGGGGGGGGGGGGGGGGGGGGGTGGGGGGGAAGGTTTCTGTTCACATACTATCCTCAGCAGTAAGGACACCCTTCACAAGAATTGGTAATTGGGTGATTGTCTGAAGCCACTTCACATCCTGTTCAAACAAATGAGAAAATAATTCAAATTAGTACAAATTTCTCATATTTCTAGAAATCTTATATATAAACAGCCATCTTACCTTCCAACTGAGAGAGCGGTCAATTTGTCCAGCAACATATGAAGCTAGTCCAGAATCATTGGTCTGCAGGTCAACCCCCCGTATGATCATGGAGAAAAAAATAAATAAATATATATATATATATATTATATGGAAAATAGAAAATTATCTGTCTGATATTAAAAAGTCATATTGGTGACGCACCTTATCCATCGTTCCAAGATTCAATCCATCAAAGTTCTTCAAAGTCAAAAATGGTGGCAAGACAAATCTGTAGGAGAACCCGTCAAACAATTTTCTTATGCAGAAAAGTCGTAGCTTATTCTTCAGTCATGTAAGAAATATTTGGACAATCTAATCCTTTTTAATTGTTTTATCTTCCTATATTTTTCAAATTGCACTTTGAAAAAATGTTCACCTGTTCTTGATGTCAGCCTCCCTGCGGCCAAGCCTTGGAGTGTCCACAGTCAGGGCAATTGCATTGAAACCAGCCCTTTCAGCTCTTCTTACAAGCTGTGCAACCACATTCCTGTCTTTATACACCTGAAGAATAACCAGAGAAAGTAATTCTAAGACAAGTAACAGTTAAAAAGAAAAACCCCATTAAGCATCACACACTCCACTGAAGTTATTTCAGGACTCTATAAAAAGTAATGACTTCAAAAGTAGGAAGTAGGATGATCTCTTGAAAAATAGCCAGAGGGCCACTCTGTTGGAACGAAGAGAGCTTGAAACAGAAAAAGAAACAGAAAACTGACAGTTGACAGGATTTATTAGAAAAAATATATCAATAAGAAGGTAAGTTAAAAATTAAAGGGCCCCAGAGAGGGGTGGGGAGAATATGCAATTAAATCTGGGTTTGTGACTAAGGAGGTTTTTATAATAACTCTTCAAGATGCTCAAGCCAAGATCAACAACAGACAACAGTAAGTAAAAACACTGATTTTAGCAAAGGAAAGAGAAAGAGAAATAACAGGAAATTAAGGGATGATATCATGAACTCACATAGAGTTGGAAAAAGCGAATGCCAGGTCCTGTTGAAGCAACCTCTTCAACACTGGAAGTAGCCCATGAGGAAAGTGTCTGAAACCACCAATCATGCATAAACAACATGTTAACATTGATTACAATTATTTTGGAAATCCACAGAGTGTGGCAGGCCCAATTGATTTACACATTGAAATCAACACTATCAAGGAAATACAAGAAAATTTTTAATTCAATTTAAATTTAACCCCCCCCCCCCCCCCCCTTTTTTCTGCGGGAACCAAAAAAAAAAAAAAAAACAAAAAATGGTGGAAAAGCCAACCATAATAGTGCCAGCTGCTGATGCTGCTCTTGCTGTTGCATACTCTCCTGCATGAGATTTACCTTGTTAAATTTAACCTAAAATATTTTTTATTTATTTTTTATAAAGAAAAAACTTTCTGATATGTACACTAAAAAAAAATTAGCCATCAATCAAACTATATCAACATGCAAAAACTCTTTATGAACTTTTAAGCATGCATTTCATAATAAAAAGTATTTCTTAGAAAGTGCAGCTACACCATTCCCATGGATGATGTTAAAAGGAGCCATGAAGTTAGCCTATAAATAAGAATGCTTATTCAAAGTTACCAACATATTCACCTTCTAATTTAAATAAGATATCAGAATCTATTTTTCGTGAAATAACTTTCAACTGCATTTAGAAGTACCTTTTACCTCCATTTAGGGAAAAAATAGTTTGAATTTTTTTTCCTCTTTACCTCCATCAAAATAAATTAATGCATACTATATAACTTTGGAACTCTTAAAAGTGTCTAAGAGGAATGGTATAGTACAGCCTGACACTGTTGTGCTTAGTACTTGAAACAAAGACCAATAAAAAATTAAAAGGAAAAGGAAAAGAAAAGATGACAGCAGAGTGCAGAAACTATTGTATCAAGATCCTCTTCTAAAGAGGTGAAGTTGCATATGAAATTTTGGAGATGAAAATTACAAGATATAATGCCTTTAAAACCTCTTAAATGAACATTCTGCTTAAAGCTTCCTGGAAAAGCAGGTGTTACATACACATAATTTTGTTTGAACCAAGAAGAAGAAGCATACTCTTGGTTCCGAAATGAAAGTAGAACAAGTGAGCAAGTTACATATTGTGTAGCCAATAGGAAATTTATCTCTAAATTGTCCCATACGCACCCCCAACATCATCTTTAAGGTATGAATAGCGTAGGTATAATGAGCATATTATGCACATATTTTGGACATATATAATATACATGCCTATTTTATATTTAACAATGCCAGATATGTATATATGTACAAATGTATGAATATAACTAACACCAATGGTACATACCTTCAGGGTGAGCCATCTTCTGCATGGCTGTGGGAGCAATCATGATGGGCATTGAGATTTTGAAGCCCAGAACAGTTGTGGCCATGTCTATCTTGCTTACATCAACAAGAATACGAGGTCGAAACCTATTTCCAATAAACAAAGATAAATTTTGAGAGAAGAGATGCAACAACAAACCCGAGGTAAAAAAATAAAAGAATTAGGAACATAACCTACAATTGGGAAAAGGAAGAACTACGATTTGTTTTCAGGAAAAAAGGGAAAATATCAAGTACAAAATAGATATTAAAGCAAAAGCATGGATCACGAGAAAAAAGGCAAATGAAACACATCAGAGCAAAAGAAAACTATTTTTGGGGTCACTGTAAAAGAATAGCTTACAAAATCCTTGAGAATGCATTTCGGTTCTCCTTAAGAGTCCATTGGTCCTCTGCACCTGATGCGTAGTAGTCATAAACCATCTTCGGCAATTTCTCCTTGGCAATTGCCTCATACTCCGTAACATTAGTTATCTCCATCTCTCCAAAGGATTTTTTATGCTATCTACAGAATATTCTGGAAGTGATTTTAATAATATTAAAATCACACAAATTCTGATAAAGGCAATAATGTGCAAGAACCTAAGTAAGAAGTACATGCTTAGAAATTGAGAAGAGTGTCCATCAAAATAAAAGAAAATTTGAAAAACACAAGTATGCAGTATATCTAAATTTACTAAAACTGGATTCTAAGAAACATTTTTCTGGCATATATAAGCAAATTCATAGAGCAAAATCTGCTAAAAGTAATGCAACCAATATTCAAAGAAGTTCATTAATGCAGGACAACCTACGCTTCCTGCCTAGATTAGTCCCACCTTAAACCATAGAATTCACCACCTAAAGGTTGTTTGGAATCACCACCAAACACAATGCAATTTTGCACAAATAATCTCTTATTAATAATAATAATTGTCTGATTACAAAATAAATCATCTGGAGCTTTATATAGAGCTTCCAGGATTTACAAGATAAAGATAAACATCCCTACAACTCAAACTAAACAAATAAAAACGTTAAAATCTGAATTTACCCAATGAAAATCCAAAATAAAATATTGAGATAGTTTCTAATTATGCTCCTGCATCATTCATAAACCACAGAGAAACAGGGCTTAGTCCCCTGAAATTGCACCTCAAAAGTTTCTACCACCTTGATGCATTTATCCATTATAAGATTCATCAACACGCCTAGCTTGAAAATAGTGATCCTCCTATTTGTCATGCTTTTAAAAGAAAAGAATGGGCATCCACTTTATTTTAAAGACATGAAATTCCCCGCCTTTATTACTTGGTAATTAGCTCAAGCATTCAAAGGGACTTTCACTTTTTTTTACACCGAATCAGTTCTGATTGGCCAGCTTACAAAGAATACAATTAAACTGCATGCAATCAAATTCTGTAAAAACCAAATAAGCCAAACACAACCCGAGACTAAAATCCCAAGTCATAAGAACTACAACAAATTAACATAAATCACAAACTGATTTTAAAAAACAATCACAACCCGTTTCAATATAAAAAGTAAAGACCTTAACTTTTACATCTCAATCACAATCCTAATCAAAACCCAGATGCGAATAATCCTATAAGAAACAGAGTATACAGCAGCATACAGTGAAAACCAAAGTAAAAGAACACTGAATATGAAACAACGGTTAAGCAAAGAACACACCTTGGGCTCCTTAGGAGAAAGAATGAATGAGAGAGTGCCAAAGAGGAGTTGCACAGCAGATAATGCTGAAGAGAGAAGCAGAGAGAGAGAGAGAGAGACAGTGAACGTCCAAATAATACGATACAAAGAAGAAAAAGAAAAACCAAACAAAGGGTGAGGGAAGAAGAGAGAGAAAGTATTGGTTCTGTTATGTGAAGACAAAAATGGGTAGGGATGACATATGTGAGAGAGAGAGAGAGGGACAGAGTGGATTGGCTTTTCGAGATAAGCATTGCCAACGAAATCTGTTTCATGGGATTTAGACTCGGGTTGTGCGGAGAGAGAATTTTGTCTTGTTTAGGATAATCAGTTCACTTACATCACCGCTCGCTTATATTAAATGTAGCAGCCATTCTTTGAACAGAGCCATGACTCATTCACGAGAGAGCATTATCACGTGTTATTTGTTTTGTATGCTTGGACTATGTATTATTATTATTATTATTATTATTTATTTTTTTTGAGGGAATGCTTGGACTATGTAATTATGTACATATATATCTTTTTTCTTTTTTTTTAAATGATGTACATGTGATGTCTATCCTTTAACTAATAATATTTGTGCACGTGTTACTGTTAATGATGCCCAAATAAGACCCCTTAAGGTCATTTTCAAAGTTTGCCAACACGTGACAACGAACCCAACTAATTCACAATTCTTGGAGGACCAACATAATTTGTTGCAATTTTTTACCATGACTTTAAAGTTAGTCAATTTATGATTGGAATATATTATTTTACACATGAATCCCCCATTAGTTCTTCGTAATAGTAATTCAATCATAACTCGAGACATATGTAAATTGTGACAAAATGTGTAGTAAAGTTTATGCATCTAGATTTTTTCATTAGCTGTTTCAGCCGTAATGTATTCTAGAGAAAATGAGTCATTTTTCAAAAAGTAGTTTCTATAAAATTATCTCATTTTCCTAACTTTAGTAGTAATTTTAAATGAGTTGAAAAATAATCTCTTAACTTTCTTTATTTAGCTTGTTGTAAGATAGAGTTGTTTTCCAAAAATATTTAGTAGAAAATAATCTCTAAAAATAGACCATATTTTTTCTGTTGACTATATAGTTTTTTTTTTTACTTTTTTTTTTTATGCTACAAAACACTAGAAATATGAAAAACTATCTTCACACAACTTTTTCCTTTGAAACAAACAGATGCTTGGTCACAAAACCCTACAGTGCACAAACACATCAACTTCTTCACAAGAAAGATGAATTAGGGAAAATTCTGTCTCCGGTCACAATTTGCTAGAACAAACTTTGCTCAACACTTGTACAACTTGTGCCTTACTTTGATGGTCCTTAAAATAATCCTTTTATATGTCTAGGGTTGTGAGAAAAGAAAGTCCAAACACATAATCACGGATTGGAGTCAAAACAGAACTGAAACTTTGTTTTTCATAAACCTCGACAGATACCCTATATGTCGAGCTGCTGTCGAGCCACGAGCTTCAGCAACTCTACAAGTCTCGATAGATAGCTAGCTGTCGAGCTTTAACGAACAACACTTTTCACACTTGAATCTTGGACAAACTTGCATAACTTTAACACTTAAACTTGAAACAAGTTTCTTGAAGTATTAAACACATCCTAGATCTACCCAATTACAAGTAAAGTGCGTTTTATCAAAAGATTAGTCAATTACATAAAATAGTGACATATGTTCCTAACAAGTAAATCACATATGTTCTAACAATCATTTTAGAGCCTTTTGTTTTAAAATTAAAAAAAAAAAATTATATATTTAGAGTTTTATGCCTAAAGGTGTTCACAGGTTGATTCGAGTTGGTTTTGGACTCGACCAAATCACCTTTGGTGGCAGAAGATGAGACTCATCATCAACTAAAGAGAAGCAACAGTTTGGTTTGGATTGGTTGTCTAGGGGTGGTGGCTGGAGGTTGAAACCAAATAAAAACGACAACAAGAGCATTTTCGATAAATTTAGTTAGAGTTCAAAAAATCTAGTCAAAGATTGCGAGATCTTTTTCAAATACTTGGGTGGTGTGTGTGTGTGTGTGTCGTGTCGGGTTCATTGGATTACTAATTGAGAAAACCAACACTCAAAATGTTTAAGGCAAGTTTCCGGTTTCAGACCACCCAACCTATCACCAACTATCAAAGTTAGTGAAATCTGGATAGGTAATTAGGTGATACTATGAGCTAAATTTGTTCATAAATGCTTATTAGAATTGAGAGTTAGTGCAATACCAATAAAGAGTTGACATTCAAAATTAAAAAGTTCACTTCTTTTCTCAGCCTTATATCAGAAAAGGAAAAAAGTTTTCTTAAAAAAAAAGGATTTTTTTTTTTAAACTTAAAAAAAAAAAAAAAAAAAAAAAAAAAAAAAAAACAACAACAACTTAGCTCTCAAATGACTTTTTAACTTGAATCACAACCCTTAATCGGCATTGCACCAAAACTCAATCCATCCAAAAATAATCGGCATTGCACCAAAACTCAATCCATCCAAAAAAGTGTACTTGTGTTAAAAATATAAATCTCACATTGACTTAAATATATTTTTTTCCAAATGAAAATGACTAAAACTTTTTAACATTATCTTGCCTTTAATATTTTGAAAAAATTAATAAAATAAAAAACACACATGTATTAAATAGTTTTATTCCTAAGTATAAAATATAAGAAAAGGTAACAAGCCATACAACCTTATTTAGTCTCTTAGTCAATACCATATATAATATCAGTTTATCAATTTATCTACTAATTAAAAAAATAATTTATGAGCAAGATTTAGGGAAAAATATTGAGACTCACGAGCTTTGTTACTTAATTAATTGATATATTTTTTTTAATTTTCAAGACATCTATAATTTAAATCTCTCAATTCTCTCATTGTAATTATTGAATTATTATTATAAAATAAAATAAAAAATCTAGATAGACCAAAAAAAAAAAAAGCAAGAGTTTTTAAGCGGATCGAGTAAGAACTTGCCTTCATTCCACCCAAATACTAGTCTAGCTTGTGTTAAAATTTAGAAAGAAGAGATGGCTATCCGTGTAAAACGCAACCATCTATCTTCTATAAAAATATGAATTCCGGTTTGAGGTTGATTGGTTCGTGTTAAAAGAATCCCACCTCACATCACATGTCACAATATTCAAAGTAGGGACACCCACAAATCACAATACAAAAATTGTATGATAGCGCAATTATTGTACCACTTGTTGGAAATTAAGATATCAAGAATGTTGGTGGAACTATATATTATTTGAAACGAGAAAACATGCGGTCAGGAGATGGCGTAAAAGTGTTGATTTACGCCACCAATCAGTGTTTGCCACGTCACACATTTAAAGAAAAACCAATACACTCTATCGCACACAATTTTAACTTAGACCTATACTCCGCACACACGTACCAGAGAGCAAACCTGGAGAAACAGCACCAACACCTAACCCATTCCACCTCCTACTCTCATCTGACCACCGGAGCTCCACCCTGCCTTTGCATCGAGAATGTCCAAGTGCGGTTCAAGCAAAGCCAAAATGCCAGATCTGACTGCGACACTACGCAACAATAACACCCAAGTCGACGAAACGAGATTAAAACAACAACTTATACTTGGAAGAAAATCAACACGGATACGCAACGCGTAAGGCTTCAATTAAAAAAAAAAACGAAAACCCAAATCCCCTTTTGAGAGACAGAGACAATAAAAAAGGCATTGAAATCTTTGAGGTCAGCTTCACAACAATTTCCTCCACCAAACACTCAAATAAACAAACTAAAAAGATTAAATTTTCCACTGGGAAAATGAAATGCCAGTAAAATTCGGTACCGACTACTACTAAACTATAACTTTTTATTCAGGCAAAGAAAGCAAGCAAGCCTAGAAAGTGACTTTGCTGACTCTAAAGCAATATGTCATCAAACCCACATTCATGAAACTCGGTTTTCTCCCCAAGAAAAAGCTACAAACTTTTTTTATATTAGGATTTTTAGTTGAATGTACATTTTGTTTTAGAGTCAGCTCCAGAACGACGCCGCGGCGGGGTGGAGCTCAGGTGGTCAAATGAGAGTAGGAGGTGGAATGGGTTAGCTAGGCCTTGGTGTTGTTTCTCCAGGTTTGCTCTCTGATACGTGCTTGCGGAGTATAGGTCTAAGTAAGTTCAAATTGTGTGTGATAGGGTGTATTGGTTTTTCTTTAAATGTGTGACGTGGCAAACACTGATTGGTGGCGTAAATCAACACTTTTACGCCACCTCCTGACCGTATGTTTTCTTGAAACATGTGAATACCTTACACCAATCAAACTTTTCTCTTTATGATTTCTTCTTCTTCTTTATTATACAGGGCATCATCTACCAAGCAAGTCGTTTCTTGGTACTCGATTGGAGGTTGGAGATCTATTTCTTTTGTTCATAGGATGGATAAAATTTATTATAGTCAAAATATTAATATTACTTCGGCAGATGCAGGTCTCACTTAATAAAAAAAAAAATTGGTTAGCAAAAAAAAAAAAAAATTGAATTAATAGGAGAATTGGTATAAAACTAACTCAAAAGTGTATAAAACTGACAAAACACTGACATAAAGACAAAATATCTAACACAAAGTTTGGTGTTAACGGGCACCGACGAATACTTTACAGTGCCGTTAACACAACTCATATTACTCCTAGGAAGAGATTGAAGTGAAAAGAAAATAATAGAGTGGTATCAAAAGGAATATATTACAAAAATATATAAGTGTTACATCCATAATATTTTTATAATATTTTTACAAAAAATTTCAAATGGTAAGTTATTACTAGTTTTAATTTGAACTCACCACTAAAATTAATTTTATGCTCACTAAGTAATAACTTATCACTTAGTATTAATTTAGAAAGTATTGTGAAAATATTGTGGACAAAAAATTTCTCATGTAATATTTCTCCTCTAGCTGGTTCTTTGAAAGAATAAATTTTCAACGGCCACGACAAAATATCACAACAAGTGAGTGTCAACTCAACATAAATAAATTAAATTTTTTAATCAAATAGGATTTTACTAGGACTCACATCATCAACTCAAAAGAAAGATGTTCTGAAAATGTTTTCAAATTTTATTTCATCCCTAACATTTTTCTTGAAAGTATATAAATAGAATGAAAGAGAGTACTTATTAAAGTGATATTTTGGTTTAGATTTATTTTCATATGGTTTACTGGATGTTGCTCCTTGGATATCAATCAATATAAATTTGATCAATATAAAAAGGTCCATGCTATTATATCATAATTTTCAATAAAAACAAACCCTTATTGAATATCTTTCCTCAAGTATCGACTCAACTGTTGAAGATTTAGACTCAATGATGACATTCCACTTCAAGTGCTTTACAAATATACTAAACATAATGCAATGAAAAGAAAAGGGAAAAAAAAGTCTCATAAAATAACATATTATACTACGAGGCAGCTGCATGAACAAGAATTTTCATATTTTGCAACATTTAATACTATTAGTCTTTTTATAAAATTCCTAAAAAAATTATTTCAATTATATTTGTTGTATTTGATTGTGTCTTATTTGTATTTGAATTATGTTCTCTTTTTTATTTTTATTTCTATTATTTTCTAAAGTGAGTTTTAAAAACTAACTTACTTTATTTAGAGGAAAACAACTCTTTCTTAATTTTTTTTTACATAAACTTTTTCCTAATTCACCTCTTTTCTTTTTTTAAATGTAGAACCCACATTTATTCTCATAATGTTAGCATTAAAATAAAGACAAAATTTGGGTACAAACTTTGTTGTAACTTAAAACTACAACTTTACTTAATATCTTTTTATTAGATATAAATTTTGAGAAATCTATTATTAAATTACATTTTTTTTCTTATATTCTTTATACTTGCGAAATTTTCGGGAAATTAAAGATTAATAGCTATATCATCAATCAATTATTAAATTGCAAGTTTTTGTAGTATAAAATTATGCATAAAAAATAAGTTTATGGATCATATAGTAAATAACATCTGATTGCATAAAATTTAACATGTGTGTTAAGTGTATAAGCAACATACAATTTAATGGTTAAATTAAAAAAAAAAAAAAAAAAAAAAAAACCCAACCTCGCACAATTGCTTTTATTATGCAAAGCTCGTAGTCATTCTTTAGGAATGTTGCACAATACTAAGAGGATAGGTTGAAGGCTAAAATGTAAGCGTAATATGTTGCCTTAGGAACAAACTACAATGGACTATTGATTATCTATTCTTTGGGTAGCAGAATAAGGCAAATTAATAATACTAATAATAATAATAATAATAATCTATTATATATATATATATATATAAAACCGAAGTCTTGGAAGCTCCCACAATTTTTCACATCAGCAATATTAAAATAACTAAATATAAATATTATAATTTATAAATATTATATAACCAATATAATCCCCCTTTTTTTAATATAAAAAAAATAATAAATAGTTTCAACCTTTTTAATTCCTTCGATTTGCTACCCGACTTTTTTTGTGAAACAGTTCTTCTCCTTGCTACCCAGCTTCTCACCCAATTCATAAAATTGTCTTAGACAACCCATTTAGAGAATGAGGAAGATGAGAGGTATGTTACGCCCAAATTGAAAACCTACTAAAGATCCACTGTATATGGTGAAAACCTTATGAAATCTCTGCAAGCTCGAACACAAAGTAATCCACTTCGAGTGCGAACTGTGAAGCCTCTGTGAACAACAAAATCTCCTCTAGCGAGCCATGAAGCCTCCTCATATACGAAGCTTAATTCGAGACCAAAATCCCAAAAAGTTAGATCTCTTGAGCCGGTAAAAATTCGTTTGAGCTCGCACCATGAAATCTCATCACATGGAAGCTATGAAGTCTCCTAACACACGAAGCTTAATTTGAGACCGTAGATCCAAAAAGTTTGACATCAATGATTCGAACTCATTAGCCATTCGAACTTATCAGCCCATTGAAGCAATATCAGACAAACTATTGTGATGGTGGTATGATCTGTAATGTGTATGCCATGGTTAGTTTCAAAATTGAGTTAATAAGGCCCGTGTAAAGGAAAAGAAAGGGCCAGATTAAGAGATAAGGAACTAAAAAAGTGAATGGTCTTTAACCACGTGGATGGATTGAAAAAAGAGTCATGTTGATGTGGAATTCTTGCTCATCTTTTAGACCCACTACAAGTGAAGGCATTGCAATTAGCAAAGCCACATATAAAAATGTTTATTCGGATAAGCTTTATGTAGGTTTCATCAAAGTGCATCAGTTTTCCTCTAATTATGTAGAAACAGTAATGCGGAACTCGCACCACTATTTGCAATTATGGAGACTTAAAAAATATGGTGTTTTCAATTGAGTAAACCTTCGGTTTGGATGTGGCGTAAATGAGTTAATTTACGCAACCAATAAAACACTGCCACGTTACTAGCACACACAATCACATCTCAATTAAACTCAAAATCCTCCCCATATGATTTAGACCTGAAGAACAACTCCTCCAATGCCTAAACCCAAGGACCACTTCAAGTCTGAATTGAATAGGGAGGATTTTGAGTTTAATTGAGATGTGATTGTGTGTGCTTGTGTGTATTACTCTTTCAATACAGGATTGACGTGGCAATATTTTATTAGTGGCGTAAATTAACTCATTTACGCCACATCGGGACTGAAAGGTTTATTATTTTCAATTTATTACATATTGTTCATTTAAGGTTGCAATGTCTATTGGATAGTATAGTACGTTGTTATTCATTTTATTGCTATTTTTATGATTGAATATTATCTTGAATAATTGCTACATGTAGCAAACAACGTGTGTGTGTATATATATATATACATGTATTCTTTAAAGTCTCAAACTTTTTTTGAGAAAGCCTATTAAGTTTAAAGTCTCAAACTTAATAACTTTTTCATGCATTGCACGGATTAGTGACTAGTAATAATAATAGTAAAAGATTATTGGAATTAGAATAGAGCCAATCAAGCATATTAGTAGTCATATGAATATATATATATATATATATTACTATCGTACCCTAGCTTTGCTAGTAGGTAGTAGTACTAATAAAACAATTATTTTGATCTCTATTTAATGTTGGACAAAAGGCAACAACACCCAATCCAACATTCCACGCAAGATCGTCTCAAATTACAATATATATATATATATATATATATATATATATATATATATAATGGCATGTACAGGAAATATCAAAATATATGTACATTATAATCATTTTATTTGTTATTTATATTTTAGTTATTTTGATTTTATTTTCAAAATCTAGCGAGTTCTGCAACTTTCTGTCCATGTTGTTTATGTTTATAGATAACAATTATTATGTTTTTTTTTTTTTCCACAGAAAGTTGAGTTAGAATAGATTTTTCAACTAAAAAAAAATTATCATAAACATAAAAAAATATGTTTCCTATAATTTTTTTTGTAATTGTTGATGTTGTCCTAGCTTGTATGTATAATTATTTTTATTTTTATTGATATAACATAAAAAATTTATTATTTATTATTTCTCTCATACTTTGTCACATTTTTGGCAATATTCTAAAAGACTTATGAAACTATTTTCCCCTAATAAACGCACTACAAGATAGGCCCTTTAGCTTCAAAAAATAAGAAAATCTAATTTCAAAATGCCACGTAATTAAACTAGTTAAAGCCTTTAGATTTAAATGAAAATCTTGAAATAAAATAAATTATTATTCAAACTTGCAATATTTTAAATGTTTGATATCATAAGCATATTGAATAATAAAAAAGAAGAAGTTAAATTTGTAATATCTTTGATATATGTAACATTTTAATTAATCATAGATAAGTCTTTTGTCTCTTTCATAATTCTTAACTTAAAATTATTTCAATTCACTTTTATAGTTCTTATAGATAAATAATTGGCCACTGTGATAGATCTTTGTTTGATTTTCTTTTTATTTTTGTTAAACTAGGAAGAGAAAACAGTCTAAAGTGTATTACTAATTTTAAAGAGAGAACGAAGGCTTGGAACAATTAAAGAACTGGTCATCACCACGAATAATGGGGGACGAACGACCTGGTAAACTAAAAGAAGTGGTCTCTAAGAATAACAGGGGATAAATTGCAAAGAACTAATCATGACAAAAAACCAAATGATAAAATAATCAAACTTTTACCTTTTTTTAAAAAAAATAAAAATAAAAATTCAATTGTACTTTTTTATAACTTGGCATTTTAAAAGTATATTTTTTGATTTTTTTGTATGCTAAAGAACCTATCTTGTAGTGCACATGGAGAAAAGAGCTTTAAAGGTCTTTACCAAAGCAGCCAAATATGTGACAAATTTCAAGAGAGAGTTAATAATAATAATAATAACAACCACAACAACAGCAACGCCATTAAAAATAATAAGAAAGAGAATTTGTTTATCTTCTATCAATAACATTAATTAATTGCTGTAACAAAATCAATAATTATAACAATAAACACAAAGTAAAAATTATTAATTTTTTTTATTGTTTATTATCATTATTTTGTTGAAAATCTATTTGGTAAAAATAAACATAATAGTTATTATGTATAAACATAGTTGTGGGGGGAAAAAGACCCAGTCTAACATAGTGGGCCGAGAGCCCATATGAGGATTACTATGCGTCCGAGAAGAAAAAGATGGTAAGGGCAAGGCCCATCTAGAAGAGGGACCCCAGAGAGAAAAGTGATTACAATCCGAAGAGGTTGCCTTCTTTCTGAAGAGGTTATATTCTTCTGATGTGAATAGTATGGATCAATTGAACGTATAAAAGGTCAAGATGATCTTTCGAGGACACCTCCTGATCAAGATAAGCTCTGAGTATACTTGGAGACGATAAGAATGAAGAAATATCTAAAAGGAAAGCTGCTACCACCGTATTTAATGCTCTACAGCAACTTTTCTGGCTGCATTTATGTGGAGAAGACCCTTAAACAATGTATCCTCACCTGCTGCCACTTACACAGAGCTAAAGGAGGTGCTTGACATGACATATACTCAAGTAGACTCACGAATGAGGTACAAGTGGACGATAGAGATGAGGAAAAGGGAAGTTATATAAAGGAAAGAAGTTCCTAATGCCCAGAAAAAGAAAAAGGAGGGGAAAAAATTTACTGTAACCCTAAGATCTGTATTCATCAGATAATCAATAATATAGCTCTTCGGATATCTATTCTTTACGTGTAAATTCATGTTGGTTTGTGCTTAAGGGTTGTGATTCGTTGTCGTTGATCCTATACTCAACTTAGCTCTTTCACCCATACTCTACAAATTCATTATTTTGGGCTTGGGCCACAAATCCTAACCCTACAATTGGCGTCGTCTGTAGGAAGAGCTTGAGTGTAAGGGGAAGCAGCAGCAGTTAGTCATAGCTGAACCAGGGCAACAACTGGCAGAATCTGGGGCGTCCCAACATATAGACCCTTTTCTCAATTTGGAGCGGAGACAAGACTGTGAAGGCAGTGTGCATACTACACACACTGAACGAACTCAACCTCGTGGTGGAAGTCATGTTTCTCATGCAGAGAAGAACAGCATGCAAATAAAGATTGAAAGGTTAAGAAGGGAGTTGCGCCATGCGAAAAGAAAACGTACTGTCTCGCATTCTGATGACGACTCGGGTGATGAACAAGACATCACTTATGAACAAAGGTCTCGAACTCCAATCAGTGAATCTTTTTCATATGAGGATGAATACCCTCGCAAGAAGCACCCTCAAAGGCCATCACATAGAGGGGTGGGAAATGATGCCATGAGCAAGGCTTTGAATTAAATCTCCAGGTCACCTTTCACGCGTAGGATTGAGGGAGCGAAACTTCCTCAGCGTTTTAACCAGCCAACCTTTACTATTTACAACAGTAAAACTGACCCTATGGAACATTTGAGCCATTTTAACCAAAGGATGGTTGTCTACTCCAGAGATAAAGCTCTGATGTGTAAGGTATTCCCTTCTAGTCTTGGACCCGTGGCAATGAGGTGGTTTGACAACCTGAAAGCAGACTCCATTAATTCTCACCAAGAGCTCACTCAAGCTTTTGGTTCACGTTTTGTCACATGCCGAAGGGTGGCCAGGCCTTTGTCCTCTCTGTTATCCTTGAGCGTGTGTGAAGGTGAGTCCCTTAAGGCGTGTTTGGATAGATATTGGGAGATGTTTAACGATATAGAGGACAACTTTGATGCAATGGCCCTAGACACGTTTAAGTTGGGACTCCTCACTGATCATGGTTTAAGGACATCCTTGTCTGGCAAGCCTGTCACTAACATGCGTCAACTTATGGACCGTATTGAAAAATATAAAAGGGTTGAAGAAGATCAGTAGCAAGGGAAGGGTAAGGATAAGGTTATCCCCCAGGACAGGAAGGACTTCAGGTCGGATCGTTACAACAACAATAAGCCGAGGAGAGATTTCATGGGGTAGTCGGGCTCAGCAAATGCTCAAGCAGTCAATACAATGTTCAAGGAGCCAGTTCATCAAGTCCTGGAAAAGATCAAGAATGAATCATTCTTTAGGTGGCCGAGTAAAATGGTAGGGAGCCTGAGAGACGCAATCACAATCTCTATTGTCAATACCATCAAGAGCATGGGCATGCCACTGAAGACTGCAGAAGTTTGTGGGATCATTTGGATCAGTTGGTCTGTGAAGGCAGGTTGAGGCACCTTTTGCACCATTCCAGTAGCCGAGGAGGTCAAGTGAATTTTGAGTCCGAGAAGAGAGATTCTACGAAACCTCCATTAGGTACTATTAACGTCATTTTCGTAGCGCCAGGAAGAACAGGGTCCTGGCCGTCCAAAGTTATATCAGTGGCTCGGCTACCAGCAGGGGATATTGGCTGAGATCCGAGGAGCTCTACATAGGCTATCTTGCCCGTTTTAGGCTTTTCGGACGAAGATAAAGCTAGAACCATTCAACCTCACGACGATACTTTGTTAGTCACACTTAGGATCAGGGGATATAACGTGAAGAGGGTGATGGTGGACCAGGGTAGCGCAGTGGAGATCATGTATCCTGACCTTTTCAAGGGGCTGAACCTCAGGCTTGATGACTTAATTCCATACTGTTCTCCCCTGGTTAGTTTCGAGGGAAGGATGGTCACCCCAAAAGGACAGATACGGCTGCCCGTGCAGACTAGCTCAGAAGTAGTGGAAGTGGACTTAATTATTGTAGATGTTTATTCTCCTTATACGGAAATTGTAGCCAGACCTTGGTTACACACGCTAGGGGCTGTTTCCTCCACTCTACATCAAAAAGTCAAATATCCATCCAAAGGGCGCGTTTGTGAAATCTGCGGAGATCAATCCTCGGCTAAGCAATGTTTGGTGGCTGCCATACGACACGAGCCTGAGACTAAATCCTCAGCCAGGGCGAAGGGAGACCTATAGCAGTTAAAGGGTCGGTTATCATCCGTCGAAGATCTTGATGAAAGCGCTAAATGCTAGGACTTGGTACGGGTTTTAATTGGGAACAATCCTGAAAGATACTTTCAAATCGGGTCTCAGATACCTCAACCAGAGAAGGAAGAGCTAATTATTTTCCTTAAAAAAAATATTGACGTATTCACCTAGAGTACTTATGAAGCCCCAGGAGTGGATTTGGAATTCATTTGCCATCATTTGAGGGTTAACCCACTGAGTGTGCCTAAGAAACAGCCTCCTCGATGGCCATCCAAAGAGCAAGCAGATGCAGTTAAACAAGAGGTGATAAAGCTCAAACAAGCTGGGGTTATTAAAGAAGTTTTTTACCCCGAATGGTTGACAAATACTGTGGTGGTAAAGAAGAAGAGCAGAAAGTGGCGAGTTTGTATGGACTTCACGGTCTTGAATAAGGCTTGTCTTAAGGATCCTTTCCCTATGCCGAAGATTGATCAATTAGTAGATGCTACTGTTGGCCATCCTCGGATGAGTTTCTTGGATGCTTTCCAAGGTTACCATCAGATACCGTTAGCCCCAGATGACCAGGAGAAAACCGCTTTTGTTACCCCCATTGGTAATTACCATTATAAAGTGATGCCATTTGGTCTGAAAAAACGCAGGTTCTACTTATCAGCGGATGATGACCAAGATGTTTGAATCACAATTGGGCAAAAGCATTGAGGTCTATATAGACGACATGGTGGTAAAAAGCAAGGTTACTTCTGAGCATGTGAAAGACTTTGATAACGTTTTTGAAACCCTGAGGAGACATAAGTTGTGCTTGAACGCCTCGAAGTGCTTATTTGGTGTGGGATCAGGAAAATTTTTGGGTTACATGGTAACGCACAGGGGAATTGAGGTCAATTCTGATCAGATAAAGGCTATTCAAAATCTGCAGCCTCCTCGGAATCTGAAAGAGGTTCAGAAGTTAATAGGGATGGCAGCTGCTTTGAACCGATTCATCTCCAGGTCTGCGAATAGGTGTAAACCCTTCTTCTCGCTAATCAACAAATGGAAGGGATTTGAATGGACTAAAGAATGTGCCTTAGCTTTCCAACAACTTAAACACTACTTGGCTTGGCCACCAATTATGTCTAGCCCTGAACTCAATAAGGTCGTATTTGCCTATATCGCAGTGGTTCCCCATGCTGTAAGTCTAGTGCTGATAAGAGTGGATCAAGGTATACAAAGGCCAGTTTACTGTGTAAGTAAGTCTCTAAATGAGGCCAAGATCAGATACTAGCCATTGGAAAAAGCTATTTTGGGAGTAGTACTTGGAACACGAAAATTGCCCCACTACTTCCAAGCACATACTGTCGTTGTGCTCACGCAACTCCCACTTAAGACAGTACTCCGAAGTGCCGACTACACGGGAAGGATAGCCAAGTGGGGCACTATTTTAGGAGTTTTTGATAACAAGTATATGCCTCACACTTCAGTTAAAGGGCAGATCCTTGCGGATTTAGTGGCCGAGTTCAAGGAGCCCAACTTAGAAGAAGTAACGACAAAGAGAGACATGGATGGAAAATCAGTTGGCATGATTTCTCAATAAGATCTTGCCCGTTGTTAAGTGTATGTAGACGGTGCTGCGAACCGGAAAGGTTATGGAGTAGGGCTAGTATTGATATCTCCAGAAAGAATCGTCATTGAAAAGTCATTAAAGCTGGATTTCGGTGCGACTAATAATGAGGCAGAGTATGAAGCCCTATTGATGGGAATGTCTATGGTCTGAAGAATGGGAGGAAAGACCGTGGAGTTGTTCTTGGACTCAAGATTGGTTGTGGGCCAAGTACAGGGGGAGTTTGAAGCGAAGGACGAAAGAATGCAAGGATACTTGAATCGAGTTAAGCGTCTGCAATCTGAATTCAAATTTTTCAGCTTGTTACATGTTCCTAGAAGCAGTAACACGTATGCAAATTCTTTGGCCACACTAGCCACCTCTTCGGAGTAAGAGTTGCCGAGAGTTATCTTCGTCAAGGATTTCTAAGAGCCCACCGGGACAGGAGGGGATGCAGTCCGAGTCCACCAGATCAAAGATAGTCTCTACTGGATAGACCCTATAATCAGATTCTTAAAAGATGACATTTTGCCGGAAGAGCGGGGAGAGGCTGACAAAATTCGAAGGAAGGCTACCAGATTTTGGCTATTCGAAGACCGAAAATTATACAAAAGATCCTACTCAGGACCATACTTGTTATGTATTCATCCAGAGATGGCTGAGTTGCTACTAGAAGAGTTGTATGAAGGAATTTATAGGAGTCACACTGGAGGTAGGTCGTTGGCCCACCGAGCCATTACTTAAGGGTATTGGTGGCCGAACATGCAAAAAGAAGCCCATAATTATGTAAAGAAGTGCGATCAACGTCAGCGATTTGCGCCAAACATACACCAACCAGGTAGAGTCCTCAACCCACTATCTAGTCTGTGGCCATTTGCACAGTGGGGTTTGGATATAGTGGGTCCATTCCCAAAGGCTGCAGGAAACAGGAAGTACTTTCTGGTCGGCACAGACTATTTCACCAAATGGGTTAAAGCTGAGCCTCTGGCCAATATCTGGGACGTAGATGTGCAAAGATTTGTATGGAAGAATATCATTACACGTTTCGGAGTTCTTTATACTCTCATCTTGGACAACGGCTTATAGTTCGATAGTAATGCATTTTGGAGTTATTGTAGCGAACTGGGAATCACAAATAAATACTCTACCCCTTCCTATCCTCAGGGGAATGGGCAAGCTGAGGCAGTTAATAAAGTCATAGTTAATAGATTAAAGAAGAGATTGGATGATGCGAAGGGCAAGTGGGTTGAAGAGTTGCCACACGTGCTTTGGGCTTACAGAACTACGCCTTGCAAATCTACTAAAGAAACTCCTTTTTCGATGACTTATGACGCTGAAACTGTCATTCCTTTGGAAACGGGGTTCCCAACTCTAAAAACTAGCTTGTTCAGTCCGACCAGCAATGATGAACTCTTAGAAGCAGGCTTGGATTTGATCGAAGAAAGAAGAGAAAATGCAATGGTTCAGTTGGTGCATTATTAACAGAAATTCAGGCAGGGCTATGATGCCAACGTAAAGCTAAGACCCCTAGAACCTGGTGATTTGGTACTCAGGAAAGTCGTTGGCACTGCGTAGAACCCAGACTGGGGGAAATTATGACCAAACTGGGAAGGACCATATCACATTACTTCAGGGGCTGGCATTGGGGCATATTTCCTAGAGGATTTGGATAGTCATGTAATACCACGCCCTTAGAATGTAAATAACCTCAAAAGGTACTATTATTAATCCAATCATTTCTTTGTTCACTGTGATAACTAGTCATCCTTATTTGTTCTCTAAGTGTTTAAACTTAAATCCAAACATGCCTGTAGTCCTCGGACTAGATGATTTGGGTTAGTTAACACTCTTTATTTGTTCTCTAAGTATTTAAACTTAAATCCAATCATGCCTATAGTCTTCGGACCAGATGATTTGGGTTAGTTAACACTCCTTATTTGTTCTCTAAGTGTTTAAACTTAAATCCAATCATGCCTGTAGTCCTCGGACCAGATGATTTGGGTTAGTTAACACTCTTTATTTGTTCTCTAAGTGTTTAAACTTAAATCTAATTATGTCTGTAGTCCTCGGACCAGATGATTTGGGTTAGTTAACACTCCTTATTTGTTCTCTAAGTATTTAAACTTAAATCCAATCATGCCTGTAATCCTCGGACCAAATGATTTGAGTTAGTTACACTCTTTATCGGTTCTCTAAGTGTTTAAACTTAAATCCAATCATGCCTATAGTCCTCGAACCAGATGATTTGGATTAGTTAACACCCCTTGGTTATTCTCCCTAAGTATTTAAACTTAAACCCAATCACGCCTGTGACCATCGGACCAAGTGATGTTTAGTTAGTTAATACCTTTGTGCTGTTATTAATACTGAAGGTTATTTTTAGAATAAATCTTGTCTGACATTATTAACTATGTTTAACATCAACTCTAACCTATGTTAACATTCTTAGTGTACATGCAAAAGGATCTATCCAACTTTTATAATACTTGTTATGATCATCACTTAACAGTAACCTTTATGTACTGTCCTCTTCGGAATCAATTTTAGTTATATATATTATCAGCAAGATAGAGTGGTTACGTTTGCCTATATTACCATAATTACAAAGTGAAGTTACTTGTAGCAAAAGAAAATCATATGGTATGCAACAAATACACCAAAAGTAAAAGAGAAACTGCTTCATTGATTGAAATAGAATAGTTTACAATCCCTTACATAAAGGGAGAACAAGAGTAAAAAAAAAAAAAAAAAAACAATGAAACAACAACTAAAGTCTAAGTTTCTGCTAGGGCTTGGTCCTTGGGCTCCGAAGATGTTTTCTTTTCTTCCAAGCGCTCGCCCATTTCCTTAGGTGGCTCAGTGGGGGTGTTCGATCACCTGGCTGGCCAGAATCCTTAGGAGGCTCAAGGGTGACTGGGGGAGCTTGGCTGACCAAAGGTTGCTCCAAGACCTTTGGGAGTTGTGTTGGAGGAGGGGGATCAGACTTTGGGAGCTCTCATATGTTTGGGTCGTAATAAATGCTCTTAGACAGCCTCAGCTCTGAGTCAGCAGACACCCTAGCAGCATCCAGCGCCTTGCCCTATGTCATATCGCAGTAGTCCCGGGCAACCGAAGCAAATTGCTCAGTAAGACCCTTTTTGGTCGCCTCCACTCCCAGTTGATAGGCTGCTTTATTTTTGGCCTCGGTCGTCTCCTTGGCCAGCTGAGCGTCCCTCCGAGCCTGCTTGGTAGCCTCCCTGGCCTTCTGGAGTTCAGCGCGAAGTTCGTTCACAAGAGCTTTCTCAGACGCTAGATTGTTCTAAGTGTCATTCAGCAGCTTGCGTTGGGCTTCGACCTAAGTCTCAGCATTTCTGAGACCAGTAGTGAGGCTATCCCTTTCCTGGGTCACCCCTTTTAGCTGGTCCGAGATCTGAAAGGCCTCCTCCTTTAGGCTGCCTAGTGCCTTTTTCGCCACGGACCTAGAGTGGGCCTCCGCTTGGGCTTCAACGTAGGCTTTTCGGTTCCACTCTTCGGCCACGAAGACTTGTTGTGTAATCTGAACAAGTAAAGTAATAGAGTTAGCATAAAATATAGGAAATTAATATTCCAACCGAAGAGCCGAATAAGCATGCTTACCATGGCCAAGTCCCTCTTCAGGGACATGAAAAGATTATACTAGCTAAAGCGCCTGTATGACTCCATGTCTTGGGGGAGGAGCAATGGTTGCTCCAAATCTTCAGCTATCAACCCAGCTCTACCCCCGTCATAGTTCCTAACAAAGGTCTCTCAGGAAAAAGGAACACCATCTAGTTCCAGCTTGGGAGACCACGTGCGTTGCCCTCGGCGCACATCAGCCACTAGAGGCTCCTCCCTACTCTCCACGGACGAGGCCTTCTTGCTCCGACGGTCCTTTACCACCTTATGCTTCTTTGTGGTCTTTCGCGGTACCACTACCTCCCGCTCCTCAGGCTTAAGAAGCCTCTTTTTCTTTAGGTCCGGCATTGGTTTCAAGGCCAGATCAGAGACCTGAGGTGGGGATGGGGATGAAGGTAAGTTCACCACTGGCCAAGAAGTCCCCGTCCCTTTGGACTCAGCCTTATTACCCCTTTTCTTCAGTAGAAGGTTTAAATCAAACATCTCTTCTTCCTCCGAAGAGTCCTCAGGGACTATAGTAAGCAGAAGTGGTTGGCGGACGTTGGATTGCCTGTCGGCCTCCTCCTCGGAATCTGTAGAGGGTATTACTTGTACCCCCCCTGAAACTTCCCCTTCAAATCTAAATTTGTCTATCTGTTCCTCTAGCGAAGTGGATGAAGAGCCGACCCTTTCTCCTGCGACCACCGACTCAAGGGGAACTTGTTGAACTGGTCAGATTAGCAACGGAATGCCCTGTGGGTTGGGGTGTGGAATGGGCTCAAGGTCGTAGGGCGCTAACAAGTGTCGCCGAGCGACGTCTATTCACCGAAGCCGATGATTACCTTGTGTAATGGTGTTGCCAGCCGGCTGGATGTCTGCTTTCTTGGGTGTATAGCCGAGTATAAGTGGGATGGACCGGAGCTGTCCGTCCTCACTCATGAATATCTTCGAGCGTAATAAATAATTAAGGGCGGGGGTGTTGATAAGGCTAAGCCGAGGAGCAATATGTGCCTTATCTGTAAACAAACAAACAAACAGATCCGGTCAGGAGATTGAAATATGATGACATAAAAAACAGGTTATGAAGAATGAAGATCCTAAGACTATTGTTAGAAATCCTAAGTCTAGGAAGTCACACCTGGATCTCCTAGCTTGGTCGGACAGTGTAGACCGTTATGCCATGCGCCCGAGACAATTAAATAGTCGTCTTTTATCCCTTTATTTGATTTGGGAAGGCAGGAGAATAATCTAATGATATCAGATCGAGATTTAAGGTAGTATCCTGCCCCTTTTTGGCTATGACATTTATACATATATGCCAGGTCAGCCCTAATCCTAACTGTTGGTTCAAGGCATCGATAGCTCTTATTATCCTAAAGGTGTTGGGCATGCACTGCTCAGGAGAGAGCCTGTGGTTGCGAAGGTAGTTCAAGATGATGGAACCCATTGGGAGGGTCATTCCCCCTTCAATGAAGGCTATCATTGGGATTACGACCTCTCCCTCTCTTCAGGCCATTAGTATCCACTCCGGAAGGCAATATCTCATATTCACCCCCCGCGGTATACCATAATTTTGCTTAAATTCCTCTATCAACGCTAGACTATCGACGAGATGTTGGAATTTGCCCATTCTTAGAGAACGATTGAAGCAGTGAACAGGAAATGGGTTTTGAAGGTAGAAAATACTAGCCGAGAAGAAAATAAAGGACCAAGAGGTGCCGAAAACTACACAAACAAGAATGGAGGATAATCCCTGGACTCGAAAATGGACTCTTGGTGGATCCTGGAAGAAAAGAACACAGAAATCCGAAGAAGCTTGAAGGGTTTTGAATGAAAGAGCTCTTTGGGTATTCTGAGGATGCGTAACGTAAAGAAAAATAACCTCATTTGAGGCTTTATATACGGGGATAGGTGAAAGGGTGTAATTCATCCCGTCCAAGTCCCGAAGAAGAACCCTGTCCCTTTGATGAACAATCCATCGTTGGATGCAAAAGATAAAACGTTGCTTGGAGTAATTAATACAATGCCTTGGGAATACGGAACTGACAGCGGCAATAATGAAGCGCTTGTCTTTATGCTCGCGCGCGTGTAAATGGAGGTATTTATTATTTCCCTCTTTTAAATTTCTTTATTTTTATTTCTTTTTCCTTACGTGGTAGGTCAAAATCTTATTCTTTCTCTTCAGATGCGAGGGAAAAATTAAAATTTTAAGGGGCTATTGTGGAGGGAAAAGGGCCCAGTCTAACATAGTGGGCCGAAAACCCATATGAGGATTACTATGCGTCTGAGAAGAAGAAGATGGTAAGGGCAAGACTCATCTGGAAGAGGGACCCCCAGAGAGAAAAGTGATTACAATCCAAAGAGGTCGCCTTCTTTACGAAGAGGTTATATTCCTCTGATGCGAATAGTATGGATCAATTGAACGTATAAAAGGTTAAGATGATCTTTTGAGGACATCTCCTGATCAAGATAAGCTCTGAGTACACTTGGAGACAATAAGGATGAAGAAATATCTAAAAGGAAAGCTGCTACCACCGTATTTAATGCTCTGCAGTAACTTTTCTGGCCGCATTTATGTGGAGAAAACCCCTGAACAGTGTATCCTCATCTACCGCCACTCACACAGAGTTAAAGGAGCTGCTTGACATGACATATACTCAAGTAGACTTACGGATGAGGTACAAGTGGACGATGGAGATGAGGAGAAAGGAAGTTATATAAAGGAAAGAAGTTCCTAACGCCAAGAAAAAGAGAAAGGAGGAGAATAACTTTACTGTAACGCTAAGATCTGTATTCACCAGATAATCAATAATATAACTCTTTGGATATCCATTCTTTACGTGTAAATTCATGTTGGTTTGTGCTTGAGGGTTGTGATTCGTTGTCGTTGATCCCATACTCAACCTAGCTTTTTCACCCATACTTTACAAATTTATTGTTTTGAGCTTGGGTCACAAATCCTAACCCTACAATAGTAAATAGAAATAGTTTCTGTGAATTGTGAAAAAGATCAAAATGGTTTAAAAAAAAACGAAAACATAATTAATATTATGTTTATTTTTATATTTTCTAAATATATTAGTAATATTGTTTGGATTTTGAATGAAAAATATATAGTGGAAACAAATTTTTTTTATAATAACATTACTATTTGGTATTTATTATTATGTCATTGCTATAATAAAAAAAGGTCATGTTAACGGATTCTCTAGACATGAATAATGAAAAACCATGTCACTTGGAATGAAATTGGTTGCCTTATTTACTTTTAGTAAGACCGCTTTGGTAAGCTAAGTTCTATCATATGGGCATAGTTGCTTACAAGACAAAAGCTAGCTTCTTGATGTTCTTTGCCTGAACATATAGAAGAAGCAACCTTTTGGCCTCTGTACCAGACTACTAGTAGTGGAGTGGCTTGCTACTTTCAATCAAAAAAGTAAAATGGAGCAAGGCAAGGGAGAAAGAAGTTGTCCCCTTTTCTCTGATTAAAGTAAGTATTAATAAACTATATTTAGGAAAGTTTTAATTCAATTTTCATGAAAAATATAAAAAGTTGATAGAAAAATTAATTTTTTTATTATTTTCCCATAAAATATTTCTAAATATAGTTTATAAACTAATGTTCTTAGGACATTTGTTAATATTTTCCTAATAAAAATAGGGATTCGGGCATTTAAGAAAACATAAAGGTATTACAGGGACTTCAAATCAAATTGATTCCATTCCACTCAATAAATTAAAGATATGTGGGGGGTTAGTTATTAGATTGAACATCATGTGATTCACGCATTAGATTGTTATATTAATAACTTAATATGATGATATAAGAGATGCTTTACTGGAGGGGATGAGGGAAGTCTTTTGGTTGCATATATAGAGACTGTAATTAGGTGGAAGAGATTGGTGGTAACCTTGCAATTAGGGAGTGAAACAGAAAATTTCCCAAAATTAAATATATTTAAGGTTAAAATATTATTTTTGTTCCTAAATTTTGTAGAGAGCTTTTTTTCAATAGTTTAGGGGGAATAGTTTTTCTCAATAATTTAGGGATGGAAAGAAAATTTAAAGTTTAAGACCAGAAAATCAAACATTTCAATATAGCTTAAGGATGAAAATTAGCTTTTCTAAATTAAGGATGAAAATTAGTTTTTTAAAGTTTAAAAAGGATAAACGAACATTTAGTAAAGTTTAAGGACAAAAATAATATTTTAGCTTATATTTGATAGCCTTATTTTGTGCTTTTTGTAAAATATATATATATATATATATATATATGTTGACTTTTTAAATATTTTTTTTGTTAAAAAAGAAAAAGAAAAAGAATAGCAACGTTAAAGTATACTATTAATGAAAATAATTAATATCATTTTAAATCAAATTACCACAGTGAAATTTCATTCCGATTACAATAATAAAACTTAAAGTTCGTGGGTCTATTTATTTATTTTATTTTTTGTAAAAAGACTTTTACACATCAGTCTGAAAAAAAAAAAAAAAAAAACTTTTTTCAAATAATAAAATACGATAAATTAGTCCTGTACCCCAAAATTTAATAACCCGCCCATTTCGATTAATAAATACATACATGGATAGGAAAACTTTTGGGTGCAATACAGGTGGCAAAGGGTAGGGTGGAGTTGGATTAAGGGCACTCCGTCCTAAGGTCTGTTTAGATACAACTTATTTTGTTGAAAACTGAAAACACTGTAGTAAAATAATTTTAAAATGTGTGAATAGTATTGTGAGATCCATTTTTTTTTTTTAATAAAGTGGTTATGGGTCTCATGAATAGTGTGTGAATAGAGCATGAACAGTGAAATTTGTCTCTTGTACAATGAATTTATGTGCATGAACAGTGCATTTACTTTCATGCATGCTAACAAAAAAATAAAATAAAAGGAAACGTAAACGGGGAAATGCAAACACAAATCCAAACCCCACCCTAGTCTTCTTTTCTTTGGGGCTAAAAAATCCTGTACTGGATAGAAGTGAGACAGGTTTGAAAGTATTTTTTCATCGTTAGAGCATTTTCATCCGGGATTTCAAAAAAGTTATATTTTATAACCTCAAAATTTGCTTTATTTATTTTACTATCTTATTTTACAACTCACCTAGCATCTCAGTCTCTATTTTTATATACAATTCATTTAAATAATATAAACTATAACATCAAATAATATAAAAAAAAAATCATGTTTCTCTCTCTTCTCTTTCATTTCTTTTTCCTCTCTTCACATTTTTCAATTAAAATAATAGTATTTTTTTTTTAACATCCAAGTGAACAGTTGGTTCTATATATAAGAACCAATTGTTCACAGGTTCTAAAATTTTTTAAGAACCCATACCTAGATGGAGCAATATTTTTGAAATTTTGGATGTAAAATAGTAACTGGGGGTGTTTACACCTCCAATAATAGTGTTCTTAATGAGGTAAATTTGACATTAGTTAAGTATAGATAAGAGAACAAGAGAGAGATTTTAGGGGAATGGTAATTGAATATGTATAAAGAAATAAATTATAAAAATTTGTAAAAAAAATAAATTATATATAAATAATTTAAATACAATTAAATAGAAATATATATACACACGAGATCGAGTAGAGTGAGATGAGATGGACTGATGGGTAAGGGAGTCAAAAGAATCTCAATCAATACCTATCTCCGCTTCATTACCTTTTCAAGGCAAGAGAAACGACACTGGCAAGCAAGCGAGCAGTATTTGCAATCCATATGGCAATGGACTGGTTAAAAAACAAGTTGGATTAGGTTGTATTCACAGGTCACATAGATTGATCCATTTGGGGGGATTTTTTTTTTTTGGATAAGTCACTCATGACTTGACTATCAATTCTGAAATTGAGAAATAGGGAAGTCTCAAAAAACTATTTTTTGTCTCCCTTGTCCCTCCACCCTCATCATTCCTTCTTTCTCTCTTAGGTCTTTGCCTTCAGTTTTGGTCATCTAGACAACCACACTATGTCTTCAATCTCCCTTTATCACTTATATATTTGTTTGACACTGATTTCATTCAACTGTTGCTAACTGTATTGTAACTACTCGTCAACTCGAGATGTATTTCTTAAATATGAATATTTGTAAGTTGAATATGTTACTAAGATAATTAAGCAGTTTGCCTCATATTTCGAATAGATTTTTTTTTACACTAATTCTGTACTTAGCAAAGTTATGTTTTATTTTTTAAACTCTATATGTTTATTTTTATTTAGTTTTATTTTATAAACTAATCTTTATTTAATTTTGAAAGTTCAAATTTTATAGTTACAATTAAAAAAAAGAATTTAAGCCTTAGATACTTTTGCCATAAAAATCAAAAGTGGCAGTTGAGTTACAAAGTTTTTCAATTGATCTAATTTAGAGTGTATTTAGGAAATGATTATAAAATACCATTTTCCTTATTTTATATAGGAAAATATTAACTAATGCCTTTAGAAATATTGATCTAATTTAGAGCTATTTTTAAAAGCATTTTATTGGGAGAACGATAAAATAATAAATATTATTGACAATTTTTTATATTTCTCATAAAAAATATTATCAAAACTTTTTTATTATGATTTATTAATAATTTTTCTAAGAGTATCAGTTAAAAAAAAATTGAAAGTTAAATTATTTAAAATAAAATTAAAATAAAAAGTAGTGTGAACCTTATAAATAATACATAAAAGAATTTTACTAACCTACGCATATGTTAGTAAAATATATTAAGAAATTTTTTATAAAAAATGAAAAAAAAAATGATTACCTTTCTTTACAACTTATATAATTTTTCATAAAAAAGTTCTTAAAATAAATTACATAATAATAATAATAATAATAATAATAATAACCCTGTTTAATCGGTGAAATCCGAACTGTCCGCGAGCTTTGCAGGTTGAGGTAATATTGGGATTGTGACACAACCCTTGATTTGTGCACGACTGTTATGATATGATTTTGAGGTTCTCTCTCCCTCTCCTACAAAAGTACTGAAGCATATCCTTAAAGATAACACCCGACACTTCTACTTTTCTCTGCTGCTATGGATGGATGGCAACATTAGTTGATTAGACTTGAGATTTATGAGATTCGCTTTTCTTGGTAGATACCAAAAAATCCTCAAAAGGGGTTTTGGTCCTTAGCTGTTTCTCACTCATGGAAAAGTTCATCATGTTTCTGAAACATGTTTCTTCTCTGTCACACATGCGGTCTCAATTCTTCAATCATTGATTAATGCCTATCGGTACATTGCATTAAACTTATCAATGTATATCTCAAACATACAAAGAAAATGACTCGTGAATGTAAACTGAAACAAAAACTAGTGACTGACTTGACTCTCATATAGAATTAACACTTAGTTACAGTCCCACGTTAAGAAAATCATGAAACAAACAACAAAAGACTAGAAGCTAAACTAAGTGAAATGAGCTTTTGATTCATATGTAGTGGAGCAATTGAACTCATCTTGTCGTGGTACCAAGATGGCTTCATCCTCTCATCATCATCTGGTTGTTTATCAGACACGGTTTTGTCATTTTTGGGTCCTGTTGTATTCAAACAAACAGGAGCTTCGAGATATGTAGAACTGTTCTGCTTTTTGTACATCTGGTTGCTTGTGCAGAGCCCAGAATTGCCTCTAATATCCAGCCTCTTCCCAAGCTTGTCAATGAACTCCTCTGAGAGTTGTACCTGCCCACTTAGCTGATTGTAGCTTAAGTTTAGCTGATCAAGATTTGGAAGTGCCCCTAAATTTGGAGGAATAGTCCCAGTGAGATTGTTGTTGTCTAGATTAAGAGCAGTGAGATTTTCCAATGTAGCTGTAGAGTTGGGTATTGGGCCTGTAAGCCCACACCCAGAGAAGCTCAGTGATTTGAGATTCCTAAGCGTCCCTATAGACAAAGGTATACTTGTATTTATAGGGTTGTGATCAACTAGTAGATACTCCAAATGCTCTAAACCTGAGAGTGTTTCAGGGATAGGCCCATTAAGAAGATTATGGCTCAAATCAAGCAAGGCCAACCTGTTGAGCTTCCCTACATCTGGTGGAATCATTCCCACAAGCCTGTTTGAGCTCAAGTCAATCTTTTGTAGAACATGAAGCTGACCAAGAGAACTTGGCACATTCCCTTCAATTCCATTCCAACTCAGGTCTAATATGGTCAAACTCTCTAGCCCTCCAATTTCTCCTGGGATTTCACCCATTATATTGTTGTAACTCAAATCAAGTTGCTCTAAATTGACCATTCCACCAATTTTGCTGGGGATTTCTCCCTGTAGGTTGTTTTGGGCTAGGTTCAGGACCCTTAAGCTGGTAATTTCTGACATACTAGAAGGAATTTCTCCTGAGAGGGTTGGATTGGATACAAGAGCTAGATGTTCTAAGGAAGAGAATGCACCAAAAAATATAGTCGGAGCAAGAGTAAGTGGAGATGTTACAAAACAGTTGAATAAAGATAGGGTCTTCAGATAAGGTAGTTTGAGAAGGGATTCTGATAGATTAGCAGATGATTTACAAGGTGGGGTTAGAATATCAGGGCCAATGTGGATCTTAGTGACATGAAAGACTGGAGGGTCTTGACCTATCTCACATTGCACACCAGGCCATGGAGTGTCAGTACATGGCTGTGGGTGCACTTGGGCCCAGCCAGGGTCCTCTAAAAGAGCACCCAAAACTTCAAATAGCCCCAGAAGCTCATCCTCTTCCATCACCAATATCTCACCCCCATTTGAATTACTGTTTTGTTCTGCAATCACCTCCCCTGCCAGAACAAGCAACCCTACAAACAAAAGACACACACAAGCCATGAAAGAAAGGTCAGAAAACTGAGAGATGAAAGCCCAACAAAAACCCCACAACAACAAATTTATGGAAGTTGTAGTAGCTAATGCTATATAATATCTAAAACCAAAGGGTACAAGTTCTGCTTTCTTTCTCACAAGCTTTCTCGAATGTTATTGATGGCAAAGAGGACGAAAGTAAAGGAATATGTATGCAGGAGCTCATGCTCATCTTTATGTCAGGGTCAAGGCTGCATTGAGCCTAAAAGTTGTCGCCCTTTGCTCCCCACAATTGCAAGGGTAAGTATGACAGCGTTGTCTTGCATGAAAAATGGTGTGAGATAAGAGAAGGGAAACGGTTACCATAAGTAGAAATGATTGTCAGGCATGGTCAAATTGGGGATTTCAAAGAAGTGTAACATGACGGGACATATATCTATCTTCTCAGTATCTCTCTCTGGCCAACAAAACAGAACAATGATGCTTTTACAGTCTTACAGACTACACATTGTTCTCTCCCTCTCTCTGATTGAATGAAGCGTGAAGACCACCCTTCTGGAATCTCAGCCACTAATTTCGTCAATTGCCAAATATTCCACTACGTATTTCAAATTTTCAACTCTCAATCCAACTCTCATATTTTGGCCGTTTCAAAAATGTCAAAATTACACGTTATTTTATAAATGAATTATTTTATAAATAAAAAAGTAATACTAGCAGTGGATTAGATGAGAACCAATAAAAATTTATAAAAATTTTATTTAATAGTTTGTGACTATAGTGTTATTTAATTGTGTTCATACATATAAATTTGCTCAAAAAGCTAATTGATTCTAGCTAAAAGTTCAAGTATTGTCTAAAGCTCAGCATCGATCTTGGCATGAGTTTAGATTAACATTGATAAGAAATTTAGATTTCTTAATGATTTTATGTGAAATTAAATCAGCTTGATTAATTAATCAATTATATATCCAATTCAATTCTGGTTAATTACCACAAAAAAAAGCACATCATCAAATAAAATAATAAATCAATAGTCACACAAATGACACAACATGTAGTTACAATGTGAAAAACCTATGAATGCATACTCAAGGAAAATCACTATCTAACCCCAATGAAAACTTTACCATTAGAATTAAAGTATTACAATTTACAACTAAAATATACTCATATTCCTAGCTAGCTGCTACCCAGTGTTATGTATAGATGTGATTCCACAATTTGCTCCAAACTACTTGGAATATTCTAATGTCAAATTTTTTTCTTGTCTCCATGATATCAAGAACCACCTTAAAATTTTCTACTCCACTTTCAAAATACTAAGTATGTGTTTGGATTAAAGTATGCATTTCTGCGTTTACAAGTTTTGCGTTTTTTTTTTTTTTAGCGCGTGAACAGTAACATCACATAGATTTATTGTGCAGAGACAAAATGCATTGTTCATGTACTATTTACGAGTTCCACGACACTATTCATATATTTAAAAATTATTTTGTTACAGTGTTTTCAGTTTTCAGTTTCAGTAAAAATAAGTTGTATCCAAATGGAACCTAAGATTGGTTACTGTGGCTTCAACTTTGATCACCAACCAAAAAACTATTTCTAGAATTCACTTTTGTGTGCTCCTAGTTTGTGGTGAAAATAATAACTAGGGGTTTCTTTGACATTAATGGATATATGTTTCAAAACCTTGTTGTAGTCAACTATAAGTGTCCTAATGAACTTATGCATTGAGGATCAAAAATTTGATCTTGATTGATTGAAAAAAGATCAAGGGTCAATCGAAATTCATGTGATTTCATTTTCTTGAGCTAAGTCTTGGACTTAAACTTGTACTTGATATTTTACACTTACAACTCACAACAAAATACATTGATATAGATTTACCAACACCAAACCTAGCAAGCATTTTACCGGCTTGCTAATATTAATTTGCTAAAAATAGGTAAAAGTATATTTATATCTAACAAAAAGTAAGGTTTTAAAAAAGTTATATATTCAAATAAACTAAAAAGTTAAAAAAAAAAAAAAAAATCCAAATGCACACCTAGTACCCATTTGGGTACTGCGTTTTGCATCCACGTCTGGGTGCAAAACGTGTTTCAGTTTTTTTTTTTTTTTTTTTGGTGCTGCTTGCAGCCGCAAAGGCTGACTTTTCAACCGTGAACAGTGCATTCATGTACTATTTACGGATCTACAAATATCACTTTTCAGCAACTTTTTCATTCAAAATAGGTCCCACAATACTATTCACACATTTAAAAATTATTTTGCTACAATGATTTCAGTTTTTAGTTTTCAACTGTATCCAAACATACCCCTAATTTAATAGACTAGACCAAATTAATGCTAGGAAAGTTACATTCGACAATCATTTTGTACTCTTGCCGTGTGACAAGAAAAATTGAAATTTTGAATTATCTTAGACAACTTAAAGTTATGACATATGAGTATTCTTTTAAATACTCTCAAAACTATAACAAAATTTAGGTTAAAATATAGTTTACACCCTTTAAATTTGGGCTCACTCTAAATATGCCCCTTGCCATTTAAAATTTGCATAATGATATTAATGTGCCTTTTTTGTTATGGTTTAGTAACATTTTCGCTGTTAAATTGACTAAAAGATGACAACATTTTTTTTTTTTTATATGTTCAAAATGATCATTTTTGGGTGGATTAACGAAAAGATTCTAGATGATGTTGATGGAAAGGGCACATCAATGATAATATTGTAATACTTAAGGGTGTAAATTACAAATTTCATAGTCAAAGAAACTGATTTAGTAAGGGTCATCAAATAGCCCATGACCCATGGGCTGGCCTAATAGCCCACTAACCCACCAGGCTAATGGGCAGCCCGGCCCGGTAATATTGAAGCTCGTGGGCAGCCCAGTAGCCCAATGGGACAGGCTATGGGTTGGTTTCTTTACCCATGGGCACCTAGTGGGCCGGCCCATTAGCCCGACCCGTTAGCCTAACTCATTGCCCAAAATTCATGACAAAATAATTTTGGGGTTGGGTGGGTGAGGGATTGAACTTTAGACATTATAAAAACTTTAAGACCACACTAACCACTAAATATTTAGAGTGATTGTGATACAATATGCATAATAAATATCTATATTTTGGTATTAGTTTAGTAGTTTGATTTTTAAAACTAAGTTACTAAGATGACCGTTGCCCTACCTTTGTGCCTCTGGACAGAAAGTCATTATTTCCTTTGATAAATTCTAATTCTTTCCTTACAAATTACAATTAGAGAAGAAATTCCTTTAAAAAAAAAAAGCTTACCGTTGGTTGGAAGAAATTCTTTCCCTACAGTAAGCATTCTTAAAGGAAATATATGAAGAATTAAATATTTGATTATTCATATATTTCCTTTAAGTAGGAAATATTTGATTCTTCAAATATTTCCTTGCTTACCGTTTGAACAATACAAAAGTCAGATTTTTATTTATTTATTTATTTTTTTGTGTTCATGTATCCAATCTATAAATACCTATACCATTTCTCTCATTTTACTCACAAAAAATCTCTCAAATTCAAACTCTCCCTAGACTATTCTCAATTTTTCATCTCTTATTATTTTTGCCCTCTTATAGTTATATCCTCTATAGAATAATAGTATTATATTTTTATAGTTATATTTATACAATTTCAAGTATCAAATAATCAAATTCTTCAAGTTGGAGGCTTGGAACTTGGAGGCTTGAGCATCCAATTGCATTTGAAAATCAACTTCTCCAAATTGGAGTGGAACTGTGGAAGCTATTTGTCTCAAAATTCAATTGATTGGATAACATCTTTTCATAACTTTTATTTATACTTGCTGTCTCATTATTTTTATACACTATTTTTGTTAGTTTTCAAAATTTTAAAATGACTCATAGAAATGATCACATCACACTAGATGATTTAGATGAGCAAGGGCAACATTTTGAGTCAATTGGTTCCCCCACATCCCCAGTTTCCCCTACATCTAATGTACCAACTAATAATAATACTACACTTGGCTCAAATCCAAGTTTTACTAATAAAAAATTAAAAAGTGAAGTTTGGAAAATTTTTGATAGGGTAGAGAGGATAAAACAAGATGGAACAAAAGAAATTAAAGTTATATGTAGCAAATGTGGTGACGAGCTGGCTGGTGGCCCCAGTGCGGGGACTAACCATTTAAAACGTCATATGTTAAATAGTTGTAAACGAAAAAATCAAATGGATATTAGAGATTTTCAACAATTAGGAAAAGATAAGGAGGGAAATTTAACTACATTTATTTACACTGATGCAAATGCACGTAATGAAGTGGTAGAATATCTTGTTAGAGCTGAACACCCATTTACATTTGTTGAAAAACATGATTTTACAGGAATGGTACAATGTGGTTTTACTCCACATTATAAAGGATTTTCTGCATCCACCGCAAAAAGAGATATTATGGAGAGTTTTAAATTTTATAAAGAAAAAATTAATAAGTATTTTGCATGCACATAGTGGTAGATTTTGTTTAACTTCTGACTTGTGGACATTAAGAAATAAATTAGGTTTTCTCTCTTTAACTATTCATTATATTGATTCTAATTGGAATTTAAATAAAAGAATAATATCATTTAAAATGTTGGAATCTCCACACACAGGATATAACATTTGAGCGATTGAAGTTAGAAAGGCCTGAGTGGATGCCAAGAAGTCCACCACATGACCAACAATCCACCACTTCAAGATAATGCTTGGCAAATAGTTATAAAATTTATGTAACAAGTTTTTCAATTTTTTTCTTAGATAAAATTATTTGATGTTTCAACACAAATAGATTGGGAATTGCAAATGATAGACAAGTGTGTGGGTGCCAACCTAGTTGGGATGTACACATTTGTAGTGATGCAACTATTTTCAGTCTAATATATTCATGAAAATTTCAATGTACTTATTTATTCTTATCAATACAAGTTAATTAATCTTATTTTAGTACATTTTTAAGAGGTATGCCTTAGTATTTTTTTTTTAATAGAATCTTTTTAGTAGATTTAATTATTCAATTTGATAGTTTGTAATAATATATAATTATAACTTTTTTGGTTAAATTTTTATAACCCCATTGAAGACCCATTAAAAATGCCCATGGGTAGCCCATTAAACCCATCTCACTAGCCCAGCCCACTAAAACCCAAATGGGCATTGCCTATAGGTAGGGCCATGGGCTAGGGTTTTTCCATCCAGCCCGACCCGACCCAGCCCATTGACTAGTCAACGACCCACTAAGCCCAGCCCATTAGACCCATGGGTCAAGTAAAAATGGGCCGGGTCGGCCCGGCCCAGCCCATTGACGAGGCCTACGATTTAGAAAGAATGACCCTAAACTTGAAGGGTTATATAGTATTTTAGCCTAAAATGACTTTAGGTGAAAAATCTATCTGGCTTGTGATGGTTTTTGTATCAAGAGTCTGTTTGGATATCGCTTATTGTTGAAAACTAAAAAATGAAAACACTATAGCAAAATAATTTTTAAATGTGTGAATAGTATTGTAAGACCAAATTTTAAAGAAAAATTTGCTGAAATCCGTACTTGCGGGTTCCGTGAACAGTACACGAGACCCACACAAAAATCGCCACACAGAAAACTTTCATTTTTAGTGCAATCCAAACGTAGGCCAAAGCATGGTTTCCAAATAATGATTGGTGGTTCTTTGCAAGAGTATTGAGAAAGCATGGTTCATTTGGAAGCCATTCTTGGGGATCTTGCACAAGAATGGTTAAGTTCTATTTGTGAAAGGTTGGACATTACTGTGGCAGAGACATTGAACTTGAAGAATTCTTTGGTAGATCATGTAGATGTGACCTTACAGAAGACTGAAGAGTTGGCTACATCATTGGACATGAAAACTGATATTGTCAAAAGGGCAACATGATGCTTTAAAATTTACTTTTGTTGAAAGGTGCAATTTATAGGTTTCTTAGTGGTAGAGAAGTGTCCACAAAGGTAAAAGTTTCGAGGCTATTAATGTGCTACATGGGGAAAAGATGACTATATCTTATCAGGTATACCAAATTTTGGCCGAGTACTTAAGTGGAACAAGATCAAAATGCTAATAGAAAAAACATTTCTTTGTGGAATGCCTTAAAGAAGGATTGAAGGAATTGTTCCTTCTTTGCAACGCTGCTTGCGTGCGTTGTTAGAGACTCCTAGCTTGAAAAATATAAAACGCACTAAAACTATGAGATTATGTGAAATAGTTCAGTTATTTGATGTTGGACATCAAGTAGATGTTAGAGGAAGACAAGTTATTCAACTTTTTATCGATCGGGTTTGCAGTCTTGGGGATAAATGGAATTACAAATGCAAGTGGTTTGTTGTTTTCCACTTCAATGCATGCAGAAAATGATTTGATTGATTTCAGACGTGAGAATTCATTTGAGATTGGTGATCCTAATTTAAGCCTAATTCAATGGACATTTGTTGGTGGGTTGAGAAATTTGTTGGTTTGATTTTTGTTCAAGTTGGGTTGAACTCATCACTTTATTTTCTGATCTTGTTTAACATGGGTGCTACTCACAATTTCGTCACTAAGAAAATGTTTGCTACACTTGGGGTTCAAGTCAACAAGTGTCAAAGCAAAGTGAAGGTAATAAAATCACAACTACAAACAAATTATGGTATTGCTTATGAAATGCAATTTTGAGTTAGAAATTTGCTTGGTAATGTTGATTTCTTTGTGGTTTGGTTAGAGGATTTTGAAGCCATATTGGGTATTGACTTCTTGATTAGTGAGCGAAGGCAGTAATCCAATCATTTTCTTCGTGGAATGATGATCATGGATGAAAAGTATCCTTGTTTTGTGTCTGCACATTGAATGGGGAATTTGGGACAGGAAAGCAAAAGTGAAGGAGCTTATGTTATGGTGATTGATAATGTGTTCACAAATGAGACCCTACCAATGAGGATGTTCGGCGTTTTCAATGGGGTGATTTGTTAGACCCTTGATCTTCGAGATGGGTGATTTCATGTGGTGGCACCTTGCACCTATGCCAACCACACTAGCCTATAGGCATGCCATAGACTGAGCAAATTGTTTTCGGCAGCAAGAAGTTGTGATGTCCCTTCTTCTGTTGCACGTTTACATAAGTTGGCTATCTTGGCATGGTGATCGTGGTTCTGTGATTATGTTGGAATCGTGATCATGACCTTGTAAGTTACACACGAGTGTATCTTTTGTAGGCAATATGTGTAGTGGTGTGTCCTAGAGGGCATGGCAGTTTGCAGGCTAATATGCAATGACTGTGCTATTAATGTACAGGACAGGGTTGGACTGCCTTAGTGAGTGGCATGTTGTGTTAATATAGGAAAAGCAGGATTGGGTTGCGGTTTGCTTGACAAAAAGTGACTAGGTTGCATATAGGTGCTTATTATGTTGAACTGCTGTGTGGCCACCTTTTAAGGTGGCACGGGCATGAACTAAGCCCTCTATTTAGTGTTTGTTTGAAAATAACTAATTTAATATTTTTTTGAAAATTTTTTGTTAAAAGTATACTAAAGTATATTTATACTTAGAAAAACAGAGAAAAATTGAGATTTTAAAAAACTGTATATAAAAATTAAAATCTAAAAGCTAATGCTAACTTGCTCTTAGTATGCATGAACCATAGCTGAGTACAGTATAGGGTAGTTTGTTTGGACTATCAAGAGGACACGCAATGGGTATGTGTTATGTAAGAAGCAATATCATGGTAGAGTAATTACCAAGTAGTTAGTTATCAGGTTTAGTCTTGCTGATTCTAAGACAGTTAGCAGTTGTGTCCATAGGGAAGTCCCAGATGGCAGTTATCAAGTAATTGCTATTGACGAATATTTCCTGCATGTGATCCTTTTAAAGATGTTCAGGGTGTGGTCTATGGTATGTGAAAAAGAAAAAAAACATAGTGTGTTGTGGGATAACAGTTTTTGTGTGTACTTTGTAGCCTCGAAGGTTGATTTTGATTAAGGCATATATATCCCAAGTGAGTGTTGGTATTTTCTTGTAAATTCATACAAACTGTTATTTAGTTCTTTTGTTTGACTATTAATTTGTTGCCCGTGAGACATATAGTAAGGTTTAGTTAAGTGTAATCATAGTACAGAAATTTTGGTTTAAAAAAAAAATGTTGTGACAAGTTTGATGCATACAATATTCAAGAATTTACAACTTGGTTCCTGCAAGAACTAAAATAACACAAATTGATTTGATGAAAGCTGTAGCTTGCGAAAATTCTTCACAAATAGGTCGTATTTCAACTTCAAGCAAACGCTTAAAAAGATTTTTTTTTTTCTTCTGAGGAAAGATAATAATTTTTTAGATAACAATGATTATCATTTTTTTAAGCATGTATGTATTAGACAAAAAATATTTAATCGTAACCTGAGTCAAAAAACACGGTGATTTCCATTAAATTTTTCATCAATCATATGATCCTTATGCCTTGTAAAATAATAATATTTGAACCAAAATCATGAATCCAAAATTTGGACCATAAATCATGGCATTCCTTCCGTTATCAGAGCTATATACTAACCCCGCACACGAAACCCGTCTTTGTCTAGATCGCTGTCTTTGGAGTATTCCTCTCGTTATTACAAATATAAATATGATTAATGGGTTGGTAATAATTGATTCTTAAAATAAAAGGGTTAATAATAATCAAATAGGATACGCAATCGTATCAATGTATCATGCAAGAGTGAGCGAAAAGCAACCAATCAGAAAGTGCCACCATTGTTTTCGTGTTGCACCCCATGAGTTTTTGTTCCCTGAACATGTAATATATAGAAAAATAAAGAGAGCAAGCCAGAGACACTGGACAGGGAGATCAAGCAAGATTTTTCTGTTTTTCAATACACCCACAGGATAGAAAAGTGAGTTTCGGACACAAGCAAAAAGACCAAACTAATGAGATGATTTCTCAATATTATATGTGTGTATAAATACATAAATTATTGTATGATGACGAAAATTTAATTTCCCATTCTCAGAAATCTTAAAAGAGTTATGTCAACATCTTTGATCGACCATTCACGTGTCAACAATCAAGCTTGATTTAGCTAGGACCAAACACTTGGCAGCTATGCACAAGAGTTCCACTAATTAATTGTTGGTCCCAATTTTACGTAGAGTGATATATGTAAGACCATGTGTAAGACTGTGATTTAAAGCGAAGCACCGGCCCCCAAACCCATCATAATAAGCCTAGGATCAGGGAGGTTTTGCAAGACTTTCATAGAAGATATCATCCTCTTATTTTGCATTATTGGATTTTGATACAATCATGACTGGAAACACTTGTAGAGACAAAGACACGCCATAAGAGCTAGAGCTCATCTTAGTTGGTAATCATCTTCAAACATTTAATCAATGAGTAAAAGACTACACAGAAAACTCTTAGCTATACATAGTTATATACTTCATAATCACCACTTAGGTGTTTATGTGATCTAAGAATGATGTTTTTAACCTCATAGAGTTCCTCTATGTTAGATGATCATAGCCACAATTATTTTGATCCAAGGAGCACGTTTTTTCTAATATTTAAATTCACGCTCTGTTTATTTGTTCTTAGTATTTCTCAATTAACAATAGTTGATACATAAATTTGAGTACGGAAAAAAGTGTGTTTCTAGCATTACTTGATCATCATAAAAAAATGGTTTTGCATGACAAGTACTCATCCCTATTGCGTGGGTCTTACTCTTAAGAGTTAGGAGTACTAATTAGGAGTCTTAATGTATATGTTTCAAGGAATAATTAACAGTTGATCCATAATTAGGGGAAACCGTAAGTGGCATATCAGGGTGACAGCACAAAATGTTAATGAAATGCACGACTGCCCCGTGTCGATCATCATGCTGCCGTGTTGTGATGACTTGGCATTTGCTCTTTGTCTTACTTTAAGATTTGGCTTATTTAGCTGTCAACTCTGGCTCAATAGACAAGCTATTACCACAATTCTTTTGGCAGTTTCCAATCTTCCATGTAATATTTAGGCTTTTATACTCTTATACTCGTTTTATCATATCCGTTTTTTTTTTTTTTTCTCCCACTTATATGTGTTAAAATGTAGATATTTTGTTTATTAATTATAAATTATTGATATGAAATAATAGATATAAGGAAGTGTGAAAAAATATTTTTCTCTAATATAATTAGATTTGATATAATTTAAAACTATAACGCTGGTTATGTGATAATTGATTTTATTATCAAATTAGGGCATTAATTGATTTCTTTTTAATGTAGATGTACACAAGATATGAATTTAATCTAAATTTTTTATTCAATCACAATTTTTTTTACAAATTTAATTAATTAAATCTAATTAAAAATTACAACATTGTTCTTGAGAAGCTACTGAAATAGCCAAATTTTTTCTGCCAATAGCCATTATCAAAACCAAAACATAAAAAAAGTTGGTGAGGACATGGTAGTAAATTCGGAGTTTAGAAGAGGGGATATTTGTAATTGAAGTCATTCAATTATTAGGCACCCTAATCACCCCTATATAATTCTTCTTCGTACTTCCAACAACTTCAAATTTACAAACCAAAAAATTCCCCTAGCAAGAGAGCTCTAACTACTAAGCCCCACTTACCCCACAAACCCTCTAGTCCTAACCTCTTCCTTTTCTTCTAAACATGGCCAAAACACCACCAAATCTAGTGGAAGATTCAATCAAACCGTACAATTCTTCCAAAGATTATCCTCAAAAAGCCCAGGGTTTGTCTTTCTATGCCTCTCTTTTCTCCATTTTTATTTACATTTCTGTCTTATATATCTTCAACTTGTCTCCTTCCGCTCTCTTTTACAACACCAAGTTTTGGTTTTTCCTTTCCAACACTCTCATACTCATCATTGCCGTGGACTATGGAGCCTATTCCTCATCCAATGAGAAACAAGACCTTTACCAAGAGTACGTGATGCGTACCCAAGTGAAAAATTTTCCATCCTTCGTTTCACAAAACCCGGAAACTCCTAAGCAAAACACTCCTAAGCAAAAGGTCGATAATTTTCAAGAAAAGAAAGTAGTACATGTTTTTCCTAGAAGAGACTTGCAAGTTGTTATCAAAAGTGATTCCGAAAAGCCTAGTGAAGATTTACGAGAAAAGATTAAAGCAAAAACTTATCGTCGAAGTAAGTCGGAGCAAGCCAAAAAGGTGGTGATAGATGAGAGCAAAAACATTATTATAAGGAGTTCAGAGACTGAAAACAACGAAGAAAATGAGTTTTCAACCATGTCGGATGAGGAACTGAACAGAAGAGTAGAGGAGTTTATTCAGAGGTTTAACAGAGAAATTCGACTTCAATCCACTAGCTAGAAACTACAGCCAAAGTTTCAAAAAAATAAAACTTACAAATATGAATGTAGATATTAAGGTAGGAAAACACAGCTTGCTGCGTTTTTGTAATGTTGTTGTTTGTGTCTCTTTCCCTTCTCTTTACTTGTCTTTTACTTTGTTTTTTTTGTTTTTGTTTTTGTTTTGTTTTTTTTTTTCCTGAATGGTTAGCGTAAACAACGATTCGGACTTTTGCATGTAGAAATATCTCGCTCTATGTAAAAATTTTCTGCCTTTTTTTTGTCGTTGTTGTTGTTGTACATGTCCTGACTTTACAGAAATTAAATTTTTTTTTTCTTATGCTAAGAGACTAGTAGATTTAACCAGCACATGCTAGAAATATACTTGAACACCAATAAGCGGTATTTATCCTTACGTATTCCCTATTCTACATCATCCGTCATCCATTTTCAATTCAAAATAAAGATTAATAGAAATTATGTACATAGCGTTGTGTGATCATAATGTACATTAATGAGTGTAAGAGAATAATTTTCCTCAGAATATTTAACGTTTAAGGGAAAATTAAATTTTTAGATGCCATGAACAAATTTAAAGAAATTAATAGCACCACTACAAAAAGATTGTCTTGTCCCAGCGTTTTTTTCTAGGCGTTTTTACAAACCATAATAGATAAGCCTGTACCAGTGCTTTTTGAAAACGTTAGTATAGGAAATCCTATTACGATAGTTCAAAACCGGCGCTTTACAAAGCGCTGCAATAGTAGGCCTATAGCGGCATTTTTCAAAAATGCTGGTATAGGAAGCCCAAAAGCACTAAGATAGAGTTACTGATTTCCCTTATGGGGAAAAACCTATCCCAATGCTTTTAAAAGCGTTGGAATAGGGTTCACCTATTCCAACGCTTACAAAAACACTGTGATGACCTCTCTTCATAAGGGAATGAAGGGACCTGTCCCAGTGTTTTTGAAAGTGCTGGGACAGGTCACTTTATTCCCTTGTGGAGAAAGACCTATTCCAGCATTTTTGTAAGCGCTGCAATAGGGTCAACCTATTCTAGTGCTCCAAAAGCATTGTGATAGGTCGCCTAAAGCGTTGGGAGAGGTCACCTATAGTGTATTTTTGGTTATTTAATTATATTGGTTTTAATAGATAAACCCACTAATACCCACTAAAACCCATCTAAAATTTAAACAAACAAAATAAAATTTAAATTTCTAGAAAATTACCAAAATACCTCTAAAACTAAAAAAAGACCAAAATACCCAAAAACCTAAGAAATGATCAAAATATCTACAAAACCATAAAATGACCAAAATACCCCCCCAAACCTTAAAATTACAAAAATATCCCCAAAGCCCAAAAACTGACTAAAATACTCTAAAAACTTAATAATTACCAAAATACTCCAAAAACCCCAAAAATGACCAAAAAACCTAAAAATGACTAAAATAGCCCCCAAAATCCAAAAAAATGACCAAAATACCCCCGAAACCTAAAAAAATGACCAAAATACCACTGAAATCTAAAAATGACTAAAATACCTCCAAAACCCAAAATAATGAACAAAATACCTTTGAAACATAATAAAATAACCAAAATAATCTTGAAACCTATAAAAATCACCTATAGGGATTTGTTAATTATCAAATGACTCAAATATTGCCCGAATAGAACAAAATGACGAAAATACCCCTAAAACCCAAAAATGAGCAAAATACCCCAAAAACCTAAAAATTATCAAAATCCCTCCGAAACATAAAAAAATTACTAAAATACCCCTGAAACCGAAAAAATGACCAAAATAACCCCAAAACCTAAAAATGACCAAAATACCCCCAAAACCCAATAAAATGACCAAAATACCCCTAGAGTCCAAAAAATGTCCAAAAATACCCTCAAAACACAAAAAATGACCGAAATATCCTAGAAACTGATAAAATGACCAAAATACCCCTAAAACCAAAAAATTACCAAAATACACCTGAAGTCCATAAAATGACCAAAATACCCCTGAAAACTAAAAATTACGAAAATACCCCTGAAATCCAAAAAAATTACCCAAATACCCCCCCTATTATGGCGATTCAAAACCGGCACTGTAATAGGAGGCTTATAGCGGCGTTTTTCAAAAACGCTAGTATAGGAAACCCAAAAGCGTTAAGATAGAGTTACTAATTTCGCTTGTAGGGAAAAATCTATCCCAACTCTTTTAAAAGCGGTGGAATAGGGTTCACCTATTCCAGCGCTTACAAAAACGCTAGGATAGGCCTTGTTGGAATAGGTCTTTCTTCACAAGGGAATAAAGGGACTTGTCCCAGCACTTTTAAAAGTGCTAGAATAGGGTAACCTATTCCAGAGCTTTCAAAAGCACTGGGACAGGTCCCTTCATTCCCTTATGGAGAGAGGTCTATCCTAGCATTTTTGTAAGCGCTGGAATAGGGTCAACCTATTCCAGTGCCCCAAAAGCGTTGGGATAGGTCGCCTAAAGCGCTGCGATAGGTCACCTATAGTGTATTTTTGGTTATTTAATTATATTGGTTTTAATAGATAAACCCACTAAAATCCATCTAAAATTTAAACAAACAAAATAAAATCTAAATTTCTAGAAAATTACCAAAATACCTCTGAAACTAAAAAAAGACCAAAATACCCCAAAACCTAAGAAATGACCAAAATACCTGCAAAACCATAAAATGACCAAAATACCCCCCCCCAAACCTTAAAATTACAAAAATACCCTCAAAGCCCAAAAACTGATCAAAATACCCCAAAAACTTTATAATTACCAAAATACCCCCAAAACCCCAAAAATGACCAAAATACTCTCGAAACCTAAAAATGATTAAAATACCCCCAAAATCCCAAAAAAAAAGACCAAAATACCCCCAAGCCTAAAAAAATGACCAAAATACCCCAGAAATCTAAAAATGACTAAAATATCTCCAAAACCCAAAAATAATGAACAAAATACCCTTGAAACCTAATAAAATGACCAAAATACCCTCGAAACCTATAAAAATCACCTATAGGGATTTGTTAATTATCAAATGACTCAAATATCGCCTGAATAGAACAAAATGACGAAAATATCCCTAAAACCTAAAAATGACCAAAATACCCCCAAAAACCTAAAAATTACCAAAATCCCCCCGAAATATAAAAAATGACTAAAATACCCCCTAAAACCAAAAAATGACCAAAATAACTCCAAAACCTGAAAATTACCAAAATACCCCCGAAACCCAATAAAATGACCAAAATACCCCAAAGTCCAAAAAATGTCCAAAATACCCTCAAAACCTGATAATTACCAAAATACCCCAAAACACAAAAAATGACCGAAATACCCATGAAATTAATAAAATGACCAAAATATCCTCAAAAACTAAAAATTACCAAAACACACCTGAAGTCCAAAAAATGACCAAAATACTCCCAAAAACTAAAAATTACGAAAATACCCCTGAAATCCAAAAAATAAAATTACCCAAATACCCCCCCGAAACCTTAAAAATAACCAAGATACCATCGAAACCTAAAAAATGGCCAAAATAACCCCGAAGCCTAAAAATTGATCAAAACAACCTTGAAACCTAAAAATGACCAAAATACCCCTTGGGACCTAAAAAATGACCAAAATAATCCCGAAACCTAAAAATTGGAAAAAATAATCCCAAAACCTAAAAATGACCAAAATACCCCCCTAAAACTAAAAATTTTTCAAAATACCCTTTAAACCTAAAAAATGATCAAAATATCCTCAAACCTATAAAGTGAAGAAAATACCCCTAAACCTTTGAAATGACCCAAATAAACCCAAAACCTCAAAAATGGCCACAAACAACTTGAAACCTCTAAAATTACCAAAAATACCCTAAAACCTCTAAAATGACCAAAATACCTCTAAACCTATAAAACGACCAAAATACCTCGAAACCATATCTAAAATAAGCAGTATACCACTAATCCTATAAGATGAACAAAATACACCCAAAAACTCTAAAATTACCAAAATAGGCGTTTAGGGGGTATTTTGGTCATTTGTTATGTTTAGGGAATATTTTGGTCATTTCTTATTTTTAGGGGAGGATTTTGGTAACTTTTTAGGTTTAGGGTGTATTTTTATCGACTTACAGGTTTAAGGGGCATTTTCATTATTTTATAGGCTTTGGGGTTATTTTGGCCATTTTTAAGATTTAGGGGGTATTTCGATCATTTTTAGGTTTCTAGGTTATTTTGGTCAATTTTTAGGTTTTGGGGTTATTTTGGCCATTTTTAAAGGTTTCAGAGGTATTTTGGTCATTTTTAGGTTTTGGGGTTATTTTGGTTAATTTTTAGGCTTCGAGGTTTTTTTAGCCATTTTTTAGATTTTGGAGGTATTTTGGCAATTTTTTAGATTTCGGGGGTATTATGGACATTTTTTTAGGGCTTTGGAGGTTTTTTGGTCATTTTTTGGTTTCAAAGGTATTTTGGTCATTTTTTTTTTTTTTTTGGGTTTTAGGGGTAATTTAGGGTGTATTTTTATCGACTTACAAGTTTAAGGGGCATTTTCATCATTTTATGGGTTACGGGGTATTTTGGTTATTTTTGGGTTTTAAGGATATTTTGGTCATTTTAGGTTTAGGCGTTATTTTGGTCATATATAGGTTTTAGGGGTACTTTGGTAATTTTTAGGTTTCAGGGGGTATTTTAGTTAATTTCTAGGCTTTTAGGGTATTCAATTATTTTTTAGGTTTTGAGGGTATTTCGATCATTTTTAGGTTTCTATGTTATTTTGGTCAATTTTAAGGCTTTGGAGTTATTTTGGCAATTTTTAAGATTTTGGAGATATTTTGATCATTTTTAGGTTTCTAGGTTATTTTGGTCAATTTTCAAGCTTTGGGGTTATTTTGGCAATTTTTAAGGTTTTCGAGATATTTTGGTCATTTTTAGGTTTCCAAGGTATTTTGGACTTTTTTAGGGTTTTGGAGGTATTTTGGTCATTTTTTGGGGTTTCATGGGTATTTTGATCATTTTATTGGTTTCGGGGGTATTTTGGTCATTTTATTGGTTTCGGGGGTATTTTGGTCATTTTCTGGTTTTGGGGTTATTTTGGTTATTTTATGGGTTTTGGGGGTATTTTGGTAATTTTCAGGTTTCTAGGGTATTTTGGTCATTTTTTGGGTTTTAGGGTTATTTTTGTTATTTTGGTAATTTTGAGGTTTTGGGATATTTTGGTCATTTTTGAAGATTTTAGAGTACTTTAGTCATTTACACTTTAGGGGTATTTTGGTAATTTTGATAATTGGGTGGGTTGGGGTTTACCCATAATAATTGGGTTGGGTTGGGTTGAGTTTGAGTTAGAAGCAATTAGTTAAATGAGTTTTATATACCCAACTCAATTAAAATATTAAATTATATTTTAATATTGTTGGTCCTCAAATCTCATCTTACATTTTTTTTAGCTACTATATTATATTTTACTAATTTTTAGTGAGGAATTATATTTTATTAATTTGATGTACTAAATTAAATAAAATTTTGTTAAATTGAATTATTAAAAAAATATTTTTATTAATTAATATAATTTATTTTATTAATTTGTACTGTTAAATTATATTTTATTAATTTGAAGTATTATATTCAATCTTATTAGTCAAAAAAATATTAAATATTACTATTTATAATTTGAACTATTTATATTACTATTAATCAAGAAAATGCTAATGGAAAAAGCGCTGGGATAGGCTTTTCTCCATAAGGGAATGGAGAGACCTGTCCCAGGACTTTGAAAGTGTTGGAATAGGTGGACAAAAGTCTTGGGATAGGTGGAATAGGGTCCACCTATTCCAGCACTTCCAAAAGCGCCGGGATAAGTCTCCAAAAGCGCTGGGATAGGTCTCTTATACCACTTAAAAATTTTCAGACTTGCCACTTATTTTTTTCACATTCCCACCACTTTGGCTTCTCATTTTTGGTCTCCCACTTCTTTACTTCAAATGTTTTCCTCTCATCCACATTTTCTCTCCCTCTCCCTCTTCCTCTTCCTTAACCCACTTCCCCTCCTCCTCTCCTTTTCTTTACTCAAAACCCACCATTTCTTTTCCAAAATTTCAAACACAAAAGTACTACCCAGAACCACAAACCCTACCCAAAGCAAGGTAAGTCTCTCTAGCTCTCATTTCTATTTTGTAGCAATATTTGTATATATATTTGTTGTTAAATTTCTGGCTTTTTAGTTTTGAATTTGGTTGAAGTTTGGTTTGGGTTATATGTATATTTTTGTGTAACTGTTGGTTGATTGTGTGGGTTTTAGTTTTGGTTTTGGTTAAAGTTTAGTTTATTTTTTTTTTTTTCCTTCTTGCTAATTTGATGAAGGATTTTAGCTGAGATCTATGATTCCTAGCCTGCATTGGTTTATTTCACATTGGTTTTCTCTCTTTTTATGATTTAGTGGTTTTGGAGTGTTCTTTGTTGTACATTTGCTGAATTTCAATCTAGATCAATTTTTTTGGGCTTCCTTTTCATGATTTGTCAATTTTTTAAGCTACATTGTCGAGGTTGTGTTATTGTTTGTGTTTAGAGGACTCATCTGACTGCAATGATGAGGTAAGTGTTTCTTGCAAGAGCTCCTTTAGGGATTCTACTATGCTTTTTGGTCATATTAGGATGACCAAGAATATTTTGTGCTATGGGGTTGTTTTGGAGACAATATTGGATGGATAGGTAAGCTATATGTATAATGGTTTCTATTTACTAAATTAGTAGTGGGTTAGTGGCTATTTCTAGAGCATTCAATATTTAAGTTGTAAATGTCTCACTCTATATTCCTAGAGCATGCTTCTTATCAATATTCTAAACATGAATCAAGCAAGCGCCTTTAACCATGAGATATGCATTAATCTTTCCACTCAGTTTAGTTGAAAATTTTATTTTGCTTTGCCATTTCGTTTTTTATTAAAATAAAAAACAACTCAATTCTAACTATTGGATTTGTTATTGCCAGATTAAACATTTAGTGGCTGCTGCAATAGTATTGAAGGGTCTTGGAGTTCTTCTTTTCATCTTTGGCATCTCCCTTGGAGCAAAGCAAGGTAGCAACTAGTAAGTTAACCTCTCATTCTTTGACTACGTATGATTAAATTATTAAATAGCTCATGTCTACTTGTGGAACAAATGCAAACTAGCAAAATATTGGGAGTGTTGATATAAGGCGGTCTACTTTTCATTATTGGGAGTGTTGATTGTCTTGTAAATGCTGTGATATTATTGTTCAACTATGTGTGAATTTATTTTATCTCCTCTTAGTAAATTCAAATATTTTGCTGTGATGGGTTATTGATTTGGAGCAAGTGGGTGGCTTGCATGGAGATATAAGGCAGTGTATTTTATATTGGGAGTGTTGATTGTGTTGTTCCTATTGTGCTATAATTATTGGTGATGAACTTAGTCATTCTCACTAGAATTTCCTTAATAATTCCATCTTTTATGTGATCAGCTAAGTTTATTTTTATCTATTGCTGCTTGAGTAATACTCATGCATTGGTGTATTCAGTGATTAGGCCTAGGCAAACCAAGTATGGATCTAACTTGACTTAAAACTTATATTTTTTAGTTTTATGAACACTAGGTTCCTAGGTGATTAGAGTGGTCTAGCATTTTTTAAGCTTTTTCAGCATCAACTATGGAGTCAAATTCAAGGTGATGATCACTAAGTCTCTAACGGGTTGAATGAACTTCGAACGCTCTGGATCTAATAAAGTGAATCCTGAAAGACCAAAAGAAATCAGAAAAGCAGACCGGTGGATGCCGGCCTTTGATTCTCCGATGGTAAAGTCAGTCAATTGAAGGAAAAAAGGAACCCTCAATACTTAACTTATCTCCTATTCTTTACCAAAGAAAAAAGTCCCTTACCTCTATGCAGACTGGCCTTTATATAGTGTTGGAAATCGGTTATCTTTCTTAGTCGTCGTAACGTTTGGAAAGTTCAGAGGGTAACTCCCTTAACTGTCATGAAAGTCACTTCTTCGGGAACTGTGTTAAGATTCAAGCAATACAACTCTTGGCTGTATGCATACTTAAGCTTCTAACTCTTGGTGAGTTTATGCCTTCTCGTCCGTTCATGATGAATGGTCCGTCCATGATGGATAGTCCGTCCATGCCTTCCAGTCCGTCCATGATGGATAGTCCGTCCATGATTTCTAGTCCGTCCATGATGGATAGTCCGTCCATGCCTTCCAGTCCGTCCATGATGGATAGTCCGTCCATGATGGATAGTCCGTCCATGCCTTCCAGTCCGTCCATGATGGATAGTCCGTCCATGGTGGATGAGGTTTAAAACATACTCGTCCTTCATTGGACGAACATAGTGTAGGGGGCTAATGGTAATCAAATATGGACTAGTGTTGATATGGACGAACGTATGGACGAGTGTCTGGCGCAATGTTTTTCTTGCACCATCAGTTGCCCCCTTGTCCATGCGTCGTCCATAAATATGTAGTGGTTTACTCTTTTGCACGTGTGAGTTTTCCTAATAATCAGATATACCACGTGTCAATACGTGGTTGGCGATTTGTTTCGTCGATTCAGTTTCTCGAGACGGAGGCCACGTGTCAGTGTCTGATTGGCCACGTCGTTTCATATGCTCAGGTCAACTATCTATAAATAGTGGAATGCCCCCATTACCCTCTTACTTCTGAGATTTTTCCTTCTTGACATCCCTCGTCTAGATCCTCGTCTAAGACTTTCCTGCGTCCATAGTTCCAATACGTCCTAGATCCAGGTACTTCCTCTCCCCTCGTTTTTTAGGTTTTACAAAATTTTCCTTTTTTAGAAAATGTCTGGAATTACCATATCCTCGTCTAGTAATAGTACAGAAAGAGCCATAGACGAGTACTATGACGGGAGTAGTAATAATTCCAGTGACACTAGTAGTAGTAGTAGTAGGGGAAACACTACCGACGAGGAGTACGTCTCAGGGGTCCCTGGGGTTCCTTTAGAAGAAATACAAAAACATCTTAGGAAAACTGTAGGGTCCCAGGTAGGTACCTCGTCTTCTATTCCTCCGTCTAATCCTTTGGACGAGACGGAGGTCACTGTATATAGTTGCGCTGTAGATATCCCCTAAAAAACGGACGAGGATAGACTAAACAACCTTAAGGAGTGGTACCAAATCCCGGACGAGTTCAATCCTAGATTACCCGTCCGTGGAGAGTGGTGCTGCAATCCTCGTTTTGGAATAGGTGTATATGAGGCCTACCTTCTTGGAGGTCTTAGGTTTCCCTTGAATTCTTTTATTAGAGAACTGTTATTTAGGTTAGGTTTAGGGGTTTGTCAATTTAACCCAAATGCATGGAGGTTAATTGTCTCTATGCAAATTTTGTGGAAGGAAGTGTTTGGAGGAGATCGTCCTATTACTGTGGACGAGTTCCTCTACTGCTATAAACCTTCCGAAATTCACCAGTCTCCTGGCTTTTATCAATTCACAGCCAGGAGTAAAGATTGTAAATTGGTTAAGTCCCTGGCCTCGTCTGACAGAAAATGGAAGACGGAGTTCTTCTTCGTCTCTGGATTCTGGGCTGGAAGTCCCATAGACGTTGGCCGGATTCTTTTGGTCGTTTCACTGGGGACCTAGGGAACCTTCGTCCTGAGGGTAAGTCCCTTAGCTTTTCTTCCTTTTTACTTGTTTTTGACTTATTAATTTATCTAATCTTTTCCTGTTTGTTTTGTTGTTTCTTTTCTTTTTTTTTTTTAAACAAAAACAGCTGTTGGACGGCCTTCTTTGAGCAAACTACACCGTGATCGCGTCCATAGGGCTCGTCTACACGTAGACAGGGATTTCCACTCCTTGGTCACCCTTAGACTACTGGCCAAGTGGAATTTAGGTCCTAACCCTACTGATTTTGCCATTGCACACGAGGTCACGGTTAGAAGGAGTAAGTAAATTCTTTTACATTCCTTCAATCTTTTGTTTTTACTTTTCTAAGTAAATTCTGTTCGTCTTTTGCAGGAATGGCCACCATGAGAGGCAACAAAGGTAAAGAAGTTGGTATAGAGGGGAGTCGTCCTGAGCTTGATCACCAGGGTCGTCCCTCTGCTGGGGAAAAAAGAAAAACCATTTCCAAAAATTTGAATTTGGAGAACCTCCCCAGCAGGCGAGGAAAGAAAGCTAAACACGGGTCGTCCCAAGTGATCAAGCCCACTCCATCTTCGCAGCAACCCGCTAAGGTTTACGAGGTTGACTCGTCCACTCCTGTGGAGTCTACCCCGTCCAAGACTCCTCCGTCCAAGACCGTACCCTCCTCGTCTCAGCCGTCCCAGAGGGTCCCATCCAATATAATTGAAAATGAAGATTTGGCTTGGGAACGCTTTGAAAGTGTTGTGAAGGACGAAGACATCAACGCCTGTTATGACATGTCCTTGAAGGATTTTGAACATTCAGGTGTTCATGACCTCTTCAAGGTAAAGCCTTTCCCTCGTCTTGACCATGTATACACTTTTTACTCTCTCTTTTTTTTTTTTTTATATATTAACTTATTTTGCTGTTGGCTTACAGGGCATGTCTAAATTCATAGCTGCGTCCAGACAAGCCACTGGGTTGGATAGGACGAGGATTCTGCTGGAGACGAGAATACAGGAGGTGAAAGAGGAGGCCAAGCAATGGGCTGAGGTCGCTGCCAAGACGACGGAGGAAGTGAATGAGCTCAAAGCGTTGGTTGAAGAGTTGAGGGCTAATGCTTTAGATAAAGACGCTCGTCTTGAGGATTTACAGAAGAGGATCGACGAGCAAGGCATTCTCTTTTCTAAGGCTAAGGAGGATGCAGTGGCTGAGTTTAAAGCTTCCAAGCAGTATACTGATGCTTTGGATACTAACTATGCAGCAGGGTTTGAAGACTTCAGGATGGACGCTGCTGAAAAATTTCCTGAAGTGGACTTCAGTTCCATCATGCTGAATCTAAACCCTGCCACCACTAGCTCTCTCCTTGAACTTAACTCTGAGGACGCCAACATTGAGGATGATGCTACCACTCAGCCCCAGGACGATCCCAATCCAGATGCTTCTATTTGAAACAAAAATGTTAATGACTGTAGTAGTTTTTTTTTTTTTTTTTTACTTTAAATGTAACTCAAGTACTTTTAATTCGTCCATATTCATGGATGAATCTTGATGAAACATTCAAAAGGGTGTTTAGGACGTTTCTAGTCCGCCCTTAAAAAACAATTAAATGTGTACTACTTGTTTTATGGACGAGTGTTTATGTTTTACCTTTAATTCATTTTACCTGTCTATATGTTATATACAAATTTGAAACCATTCTAACTGGAATCCTCATTTGCCATATAGTCACGTAAGATGATAATAAAACTTCATTTAAAAATGGTTAAGTGTATGGGCACTACTCGTCCTTAGACTTGTTTGTGCTTCACTTCGTCCATGGAATACCTTCTTTAAAGTTGGTGATTCTGCATAAGCTTAAAATGCTCCTGTTGCCTTTCGTCCATGGCACAATTAAATTATTTTATTTTTTTTTTTATACTCCCCCGTTTTCATGGACGGGTATCGCTTTGTTTAGCTTGAGATTTGATACCAACTCTACCTCGTCCCTAGGTTTGGACGAGAGATCTGATATCAGCTCTACCTCATCCTTGGGTTTGGACAAGAGTGCTTTTGGACGGGTATCGCTTTGTTTAGCTTGAGATTTGATACCCACTCTACCTCGTCCCTAGGTTTGGACGAGAGATCTGATATCAGCTCTACCTCATCCTTGGGTTTGGACAAGAGTGCTTTTGGACGGGTATCGCTTTGTTTAGCTTGAGATTTGATACCCACTCTACCTCGTCCCTAGGTTTGGACGAGAGATCTGATATCAGCTCTACCTCATCCTTGGGTTTGGACAAGAGTGCTTTTGGACGGGTATCGCTTTGTTTAGCTTGAGATTTGATACCCACTCTACCTCGTCCCTAGGTTTGGACGAGAGATCTGATATCAGCTCTACCTCATCCCTAGTTTTGGACGAGAGTGCTTTATATCATTTTGAGATTACATCTCTGCGTCTAGAGAATTTTCTCGTTTTGAGCTTTTCAGCTGTTTTCAAGTTATCATGAACAAAAAGCAATGCTTGAATCATGGATCTACACAACATTATGTTCATTCCACAAATATTGTTCATAATACATTGTTCATAGACGAGGCATGTTTTAAGAAACTAACGCCTGCCTTAAAAGAAAACCAAACACAAACCAAACCATAAAGCTGTACACAAACCAAACCATAAAGCTGTTTCTGATACAATAATAAAACAAACTAAATAGTCTTTTTAAGTTTATGTAGTTTTCAGACTCGTTCAAAGCCATGTCGCTTTATTGATAGTATTTCCTCAAGTGCTTCACATTCCAAGGATGTTCTAACTTCCTCCCATCCAGCGCTTCCAAGTAATAGGATCCCTGTCTTTTGCAGTTAATGACTCTGTAGGGGCCTTCCCAATTTGGTCCCAACTTCCTGTGAGCTGGGTTCTTTGTTGCCAGGGAAACCCTTTTCAGGACGAGATCGCCTACGCTGAAACGTCTTGGCTTCACCATTGCATCATACTGTCTAGCCATAAGGTTCTTGTACCTTGCCATCCTTTGCTCAGCGTTCATCCTGACTTCGTCTATGAGATCAAGACTCAAACGGAGTTGCTCCACATTATCGTTGTCTTGATACATTGTTACTCTGTGACTAGCCATATGCACTTCTGCAGGTATAACCGCTTCTGCTCTATATGCTAACTTGAAAGGAGTCTCCCCTATGGGAGTTCTTGCAGTCGTCCTGTACGCCCACAACACACCAGGTAATTCATCAGGCCATACCCCCTTAGCCCCCTCAAGCCGAGTCTTGATCAACTTCAGCAAGGATCAGTTTGCAACTTCGGCTTGACCGTTAGCTTGTGGATGGGCTGGTGAGGAGTAGTGATTTTGTATACCAAAATGTAGGCAAAAATCTCTAAAGATTGCATTATCAAACTGTCGTCCGTTGTCCGATACCAACACCCTGGGCACACCAAATCTGCACACAATGTTTTTCCACACAAAGTTTTTGACATTTTGTTGGGTAATATTAGCTAAGGGTTCTGCCTCTACCCATTTGGTAAAATAATCAATTCCAACCACAAGGAACTTCATTTGTCTCACACCTAGAGGGAATGGACCCAGAATATCTAACCCCCACTGTGCAAAGGGCCAGGGGGCCGTCATTGGAGTCAAATATTCTGATGGTTGCCTAGGCACGTTGCTGAATCTTTGGCATTGGTCGCAGACCTTGACGTAGGCCTTAGCATCAGCTTGCATGCTAGGCCAATAGTACCCTGCACGAACGATTTTGTGGACGAGTGACCTGGCTCCTGAATGATTGCCACATGACCCTTCGTGGATTTCCCTTATTATGTAGTTTGCCTCGTCCGGCGCCAAACACCTTAAATAAGGCTGGGAAAAACCTCTTTTGTAAAGAACTTCATCCATTAGAACATACCTGGCTGCCCTCACCCTTAGCTTTCTTGCTTCGTCCTTCTCTTCAGGGAGTTGTCCATTTTTTAGGTACGATACAAGTGGAGTCATCCAACTTGTCTTGCCTTCCATTTGTTGTACTTCTGGAATGTCTATACTTGGCATGTACTGAATCTCATCTACCTCGTCTACGGCTTCACTAGCTGAGGCTTCTTTCGCCAAAGCGTCTGCCTCTATATTTTCTTCTCGTGGAACCTGAACGAAGTTCACTTTTTCAAACTTTTTGACGAGGTGCATCACCCTGCTAAGATATTTTCTCATCCGTTCTTCCTTCGCTTCAAATGTGCCATTCACTTGACCCATGATTAGCTGTGAATCTCCCTGGACGAGGAGTGATCTTGCTTCAACAGACTTGGCCAGTTCTATCCCTTTGAGAAGAGCTTCATACTCAGCTTCATTATTAGTTGTCTGGTACTGCAAACGGACCCTGTATTTTAGTTTATCTCCCTGTGGTGACTGTAGAACTACACCTACTCCTCCTGCATGTTGAGTAGACGAGCCATCCACGTAAACTACCCACTCAACGTTTTCTTTCTCATTCGCCTCGTTACAATCCGAAGTAAACTCTGCAATGAAATCTGCCAGAACTTGGGCTTTTATGGTGTGCCTTGGTTGATATTTTATGTCAAACTGACTGAGCTCGACGGCCCATTGGATCAGACGTCCTGCAGCCTCCAGCTTGTTCATAGCTTTCCTGAGTGGGTGGTCTGTCATGACATTAATGACATGAGCCTGAAAGTAATGCCTGAGCTTTCTGGAGGCTGTTATCAATGCAAAAGCCATTTTCTCCATCAACGGGTATCGTCCTTCTGCCCCCCTCAACGCCCTGCTGGTATAGTACACAGGCTTTTGGATCTTGTCTTCCTCTCTTATTAATGCTGAACTTACAGCATGCGGGGTGACTGCCAGATACAAATACAACTCCTCCCCTTGCACGGACGGGCTTAACAAGGGGGCCTTGGTAAGGTACATCTTCAAATCTTCAAATGCTTGCTGACATTCATCAGTCCATTCAAATGCTTTCTTAAGGACCTTAAAAAATGGTAGACATTTGTCAGTTGCTTTGGAAACAAACCTGTTGAGGGCGGCGACTCGTCCAGTAAGAGATTGAACTTCTTTAACACTGCTTGGGGGCTTCATATTCAATATTGCTTGGATTTTATCGGGGTTTGCTTCAATTCCCCTGTAAGAGACCATAAATCCCAAGAATTTCCCTGATGACACCCCAAAAGCACATTTGCTTGGGTTTAACTTCATATGATAATGCCTCAGTGTATTAAATGTTTCCTGCAAGTCGTCCAGATGCCTGTCCTCGTCCTGAGTTTTCACCAGCATGTCGTCTATATAGACTTCCATATTCCGCCCGATTTGTGGACGGAACATATGATTGACCAACCGTTGGTACGTTGCTCCTGCATTCTTTAAACCAAAAGGCATCACTTCATAACAGAATAATCCCTGACTGGTAACGAAGGATGTCTTCTCCTGGTCTGCTTCGTCCATCCGTATCTGATTGTACCCTGAAAAAGCGTCCAAGAAGCTGAGTAATTTATGACCCGCAGTAGAATCAACCAGCTGATCAATGCGTGGTAACGGGTAACTATCTTTTGGGCAAGCCTTGTTGAGGTCTGTGAAATCAACGCACATCCTCCATTTGCCATTCGCTTTTTTTACCATAACTACATTGGCCAACCATTCAGGATAGTATACTTCTCGAATGAACTTCGCCGTGACCAGCTTCTGAACTTCCTCCTTAACAGCATTTTCTCTCTCTGGGGCAAACACTCGCTTCTTTTGTCGAACTGGTTTGAAGGAAGGGCATACGCTCAAATGGTGGGTAATGACGCTGGGATCTATGCCCGGCATATCATCGTGACTCCATGCAAACACATCTCTATTTCTTCTCAACAAACTGATGAGATCCGTCTTGACTTTTACTTCTAAATCTGCCCCTATCCTGGTGCACCTCTCTGGGTCATTATCATCTAAAGGAACATTCTCCAATGCTTCGACAGGTTCTGCTACAACCCTCTTTTCTTCAATCGTCATTGCCTGAATTTGGTCGTCCGCAGCCAACATGGCCAGGTAACATTCTCTTGCTGTTAATTGATCTCCCTGTACTTGGCCTATCCCATGCTCCTTTGGGAACTTGACTGACAGGTGGTAGGTAGATGTTATAGCCTTCCAGCTATTTAAGGTTGGCCTCCCAATTATAGCGTTGTAAGAGGACGAACAGTCAACCACAAGGAAATTCACCTCCCTGGTAACTTGCTGCGGATATGCCCCCACTGTTACTGGTAGCAAGATGCTGCCCACAGGTTGTATCTTCATTCCGCCAAATCCCACTAGAGGGGAGCTTACTTGTCGCAGCTGATCTCGTCCTATCCTCATCTGTTGAAAGGCTGGATAATACAAAATGTCAGCTGAGCTCCCGTTGTCTATCAACACTCTTCTGGTTTTATAATCAACAATGAGGAGAGTGATGACTATAGCGTCGTCATGGGGGTGATGGATTCTCTCTGCGTCCTCATCCGTAAAGGTAATTGTCTGCTCCTCTGTAGTTTTCCCACCTGGTAATCGCCCTGAGAGTTGAACATTTTGTACTGCTTTCAGATACGCCTTCTTTGACTTGGACGTCTGTCCTGTAGGACTTCCCCCTAGGATGATCCTTATTTCTCCAAGTGGTGGCCGTGACGTTTCTTCTACCTTCGCTTTCAATTTCTCGTCTTTAGGGTTTCGTCCAAGGAAATTCCTCAGCTTTCCTTGTCTGATGAGATTTTCTATTTGCTGCTTCAAATCAAAACATTCATCTGTATCATGCCCGTGATCCCTATGGAAACGACAGTACTTGTTCCGATTGCGCTTGTTGGGGTCCCCTTTCATCTTCTCTGGCCACTTCAAAGTAGGCTCATCTTTAATTTGCATAAGAACTTGGTCAAGTGGCATGTTCAAGGGAGTATACTGTTGATTTCGGGATGAAGGTCCTGCTTTCTTTTCTCGATCCTTTCTATCTTCCGTCCGCCCCTTCTTGGGACGAGGACCTTGATCTGACTGACGTGGTGGGTTGGCTTCAATCTTCTCAATTCTTTTCCTTTTTTTGGCTATGATAGCATCCTCTGCATTCATAAAATTCTGGGCTGAATGAACTAGTTCAGCCATTGACTGGGGGGCCTGCTCATACAACTTATGAATAAATAGATCAGAATGAACGCCATTATAAAATGCAGCCAAGAGGAGTTTGTCATCCACTTCGTCCACAGCCAAGGCATCCCTATTGAAGCGTGTGATGAAGGACCGCAAGCTCTCATTTTCCCCTTGTTCTATGGTCAGCAAACTGGACGAAGAACGTTTATGCCTCTGCCCTCCAATGAAGTTGTTGACGAACAGCTTGCTCAACTCCTCAAAGGATGCCACTGTGTTAGGAGGTATTTTGCTAAACCACACTCGCGCTGGTCCTTTCAGGGTAGTAGGAAAAGCTCTGCACATTATTTCGTCTGGAACTCCTTGGAGATGCATAGTAGTTTTGAAGGTGGCAATGTGGTCAAAAGGATCTCTAGTCCCGTCATATGAGTCTAACGGGGGCATCTTGAACTTAGGTGGCAATGGATGCGCATTGATGGACGCCACAAAGGGGGAATCAGTTCTGTGAACCAAATCTTCCACAGGGTTTGTTTTCTTCATATTTTCTCTCATCTCGTCCATGACCCTTCTCATTTGGTCCATTTCCCTTTCTAGATGAGGTACCCTCCGTGAAGCAGTGCCTCTTGACTGATCGTCAGTCTCAACATGCCTTTCCTCCTCTTGACTCTGGGCCCGCTCTTCAGCATTCCGTTCATGAGGCTGCCTTCTTAACTCAAGTTGCCTAACCAACTCCTGGTTTTGGCGAGTCAATTCTGCCATAGCAGTAGCCATGGACTGCATATGCTGAAAAGAGGGTGGGTGCATGGCTGGTGCTGATTGACGGTCGCGGTGGGGATTGTTAGATGCATCCCCACTATGTTGAGGGCCTGGACTCGTTACTCTAGACCTTGTTCGAACCATTTCAACCCTTGACTGGAGAGAACAACTATAGGACTCAGTGAATCAAACAAGATTCAACAACTACTAACCTTTCCCACAGACGGCGCCAACTGATGATCACTAAGTCTCTAACGGGTTGAATGAACTTTGAACGCTCTGGATCTAATAAAGTGAATCCTGAAAGACCAAAAGAAATCAGAAAAGCAGACCGGTGGATGCCGGCCTTTGATTCTCCGATGGTAAAGTCAGTCAATTGAAGGAAAAAAGGAACCCTCAATACTTAACTTATCTCCTATTCTTTACCAAAGAAAAAAGTCCCTTACCTCTATGCAGACTGGCCTTTATATAGTGTTGGAAATCGGTTATCTTTCTTAGTCGTCGTAACGTTTGGAAAGTTCAGAGGGTAACTCCCTTAACTGTCATGAAAGTCACTTCTTCGGGAACTGTGTTAAGATTCAAGCAATACAACTCTTGGCTGTATGCATACTTAAGCTTCTAACTCTTGGTGAGTTTATGCCTTCTCGTCCGTTCATGATGAATGGTCCGTCCATGATGGATAGTCCGTCCATGCCTTCCAGTCCGTCCATGATGGATAGTCCGTCCATGATTTCTAGTCCGTCCATGATGGATAGTCCGTCCATGCCTTCCAGTCCGTCCATGATGGATAGTCCGTCCATGCCTTCCAGTCCGTCCATGATGGATAGTCCGTCCATGGTGGATGAGGTTTAAAACATACTCGTCCTTCATTGGACGAACATAGTGTAGGGGGCTAATGGTAATCAAATATGGACTAGTGTTGATATGGACGAACGTATGGACGAGTGTCTGGCGCAATGTTTTTCTTGCACCATCACAAGGCATTCTTGATTATTACCTATGATTAAGTTCAAATTTTTCATCATTGATAAGTATATGTATGGTTTGATTCCATTTATTCATCAAAATTCTTGTTCTTTGTTTGTAAATCCGATTTCACTAGCTTGACGCTTCCTACCATGGTGCCCTGCACCAATTAGGACATTATATTAAACTAAGAGATCGTAGTGATTAGTAATGGAGGGTTAAATCTTAACTAGCATGAATCATTACACCAAGATTGTTACTTTTATATATATATATATATATATATATAAGCAAGGGAGCTAGTGATCATTGATTAGATTAAACCTAAAAACTAAGCTTTAATTGGTATGCATAATTGACTACATATATGTATAAGTAAGTGAATGGCTAATTGTATTATGATTATATACTAAGTACAAAAGCAATATATGTGGCTATTAGGTTGTTAGGTTATTAGATATATAGTTGTTGGTGTTTTAATTAAGTACTTAAGGTGTAATTAACCATTGGTGTATTAAGTGTGGATTTAAATCTAAGCCAATCAAGGAGATCAAGGATTGATTCTAAAATAAAAAGGAGATGAATGATTGATGTGGTTTAATAAAGGAAGTTGTGAACTTGTAAGTCTCTCTCTCTCTCTCTCTCTCTCTCTCTATATATATATATATCCAATAATTTACTTTCATTATTTCCCATTATTTTGATATTTATCCTAGCATTACTAAGTAGCTCTTGAACTACTACTTCCTCTCTGTCTTCATCTTTTACAATCTTTGTTTTCATATTTTGTTCTCAAATATAAAAACAGGTTTGAGTATGAAAAAAAAAATGTAGTTGTGATTTTATTTGCAATATAACCAAGTTTGTAGTTTTTTATTTATTTATTTTATTTGCATTATATATCCACGTTTAAGAAATGATAGAGGATTAGTCTTTCTACAATTTCTGTTGTGTGAGTGCAACTCATTTTATGTGGAAGTCTATGTATTGTGAACTTCCAAAGTCAATTTGCTCTTTATTTTGGAACTTAGCATAGGAATAAAATGAAACAATTTCTATGGTAGGTTTAAAGAGGGTTTATTCTATACGGTTTTTGTTTCAACAAAAGTTAAATTCTGGTTTTGGTGTTGTTTGTTTGCCCCTTGAAACTTGGATGGTGGGAAAAATCTAAATTGTGATTAATTCATTGAATAAAAAAGATTCAATTTCAAATCAATTATATGTTATATTGCTCATGGCTGATGTGGGCTCTATAATTTGGTCAACACTTCCTAGCCTAATATACTAAGAATGAAAAAACCATTAAAAAAAAAAAAAAAATTATGATGATGATGATAATTATTATTCTCACTACAGACTTTTGTTGTTGAGGAAGTAAATTGATGCATCCTATTCATACCTTCTTTCCTTTATCTTTATTCATTGGTTATCTTAGTAGTTTATAATTTAGACATAGCTTTTGCAGGATTAGTAGCTTGCTGTAAGTTTGGGTTCCTCTTTTCGTGAGGCAGGCAGTGAGTTGCTAGAAGGTGAGTAAAATCTGCTTCATAATATTCTACTACTCTATAATTATATGTCAAAATTACTGTTGTGGTGGGTTGTTAATTTGGAGTAAGCGGGTGGCTTGCATGATGATATAAGGTGGTCTACTTTTCATTATTGGGAGTGTTGATTGTTATTTCTTTAAAATGTGTTCTTAGTTGGCTATAGATTGAATTTTTATTTTGTGCTTGTTTTATGTCTTTCATGGAAAATATGATTTGTAAAAGTGGCCAAAAGGCCATTTGACAATAATTGAGAAGCATGAGATACATACTTGTGGTTCCAAAAGCTATGCCTAAACTGTTGATCTCCTTGTAAGAATTAAAATTTATATATTAGTAACATGCCAAAAAATAATTAAACTTAAATCATTTTAGGGTTAATAATATGGTGCTAGACCCCCAAGGACATTAGTTGTGGATCAATTTGTCAAATCTAATAATTGCATGCTTATGCAAAGTTGTTGATCTTTGCATTCAGTGATGTGCATGAAATATATACAATAAAATACTTACATATCTACATATTTAGCTTTACTTTTATGTTATTTTGTGACTGATTATGTAATATCTTTGTGTTGCAGATAACAAGGGCTTTACATGCAAAGTGGGGCTAGGCCAATTGAATCAAGCCAAATTACATCCAGCCAGGCATGAATATTAAATTTAAGTCCAATTGGAGTAAGGAATCAAATGAAATTTGCACCAAATCCAAGTCCAATTCGGATTAGGATTCCAGCCTGCACATCAGTTAGTATTTTTGGCATAACTTTCGGCTCAGATTTCCAATCAAGATGATTCAAGTTGGGCTGGAAAGTTAACTTAAAGGGCTACAACTTTGTAGTTTACCAGGAGCCCGAATTCTGACGATAAATGGGCCAAAATAGTCGGTTAAGTGAAGCCTAAAATTCTGGGATTTTCTCCAAACGGGAATTCAACTTGTAATAGGATTCCTTGACCTATTTAAAGGCTTTTTAGGGCAAAATTCAGGGAGGGAGGCTAGTGCTAGGGCTGAGATGCAAAACAGAAAATTGGAGCAAGAGGCAGTGCCGCATGTGGCTTCTTTATAGCTTTTCTTCATGATAGTATTGTGACTATTTCTTTCTCTATTTTATTTGTCTAGTTTAATGTTTAGTATTTTATTCTTTTGTTTTATTTCAATTACCATGAGTAGCTAAATTTATAATTAGGGTTGAGGATGAAACCTTGTTAAGGATTATCAATAATATTTATGTGATTTGATTTTTTCCACAATAGTTGTTCTTTAATGAATTAAATTGTTCTTGCTTCATATCAATTGACTAAGATGAGATTCTAGATATGAGTTCAATCATGTTTTTCTCATGATTTAGGATTTGTCTTAATTAATTAAATGCTTGGTTTATTAATTCTTGATTATAGAATTGGATATCGTTTGTGATTTGTCTGTCAATGGATACAAGTTATGATTTGATTTTTAGAATTGGATATATCTTGTGATTTGTTTGGCTACGGATACAATTGATGATTTGGTTTTATACTTAAGAAGCGAAGAAGAACATACCTTTGATTTTTAAAATAAGGATTTTAACGAGAATATTTTCCATGATAGCAAGATTGATTTCTAGATTATCATGTAGTAAGGTGGGAAAAATTAATGATCATAAATATATGTTGATATGACTTGCAAGGTGGATTCCAAAACCTTAATTCCTTTCCCTTGATTGTTTACATCTTTTTATTGCTTTATATCTTTTGCTTAGTTTAACTATTTGCTTAATTTTATTATTTGCTTAGTTTATTTAATTTCAAAACAACCAATTTTTATTAAACTAGATTAGGATTAATTTGGTTAAGGTTTAATTAATTTTCCTACGTTCATTCAAGTCCCTGTGGGTTCGACCTCGTTCTTGTCAAACTATACTTCGGTACGGTTCGTACACTTGCGAGTATTTTAAAATTTCACAACATTCAGCAGTCCTATATTTGCTAATTTCCTCAAGCTTAGATCACCATTCTATCACCAAAATGGCATTAGGGTTTTCCAGGCAAACGTGCACCATTTTTGGCATTAGAAAGTCTAATACATTGAATATGAAAGCTAAACTTTTTGAAACTTCTGTGGTGGAATTTTCATATTTATATTAACATAGAATTGTCAAAATTTGTTAGTAAAATGAGTCACAAACACACACATCAAAAGCCTGTAAATGTGATGTGTGATAAATTATTAATGAGAGGAACCTTATATCTCACTTTACTCTTGATAGTGTAGTCAAAGATTGTTATATATGTTTTTTGCCTTTACAGCCACTCAGGAATTAGTTTCCTTTTAGCAAAATAAGACAATTGGGTTTATTTGAATTTGAGAAAGAAGTAGAAGAGAGGGGAAGGATGGAGAGACATAAAATATTGTGATTTGTAAGGCATAGTAATTGATTGATACTAGGGAAGTTTGCTTTTATGTACTAGTTAAAGAGTGGTGTCACTTTTGCTAAGCAGATTTTAGTTTGTTACTTATGAGTGACTTTATGAGTAAACTAAATAAGTTGGATAGGGCAACATGAGAGTGCCCACTTGAAGGAAATAAGTTTGAAAGATGTAGCTTATTTAATTGAACTTATTTAAGGGTTCTGCTAATATAGAATGTGACATCTAAAACATGTTTCTCATATAACTTAATGTATTGCTTGGGTCTTTTTAGGAGAGTTAGAGTTAAGGTTTGAACCTTTTTTCTACACTTTTTACCACACAAATTTAAGTACCTTACTAAAATTTAAGGCTGTGTTTGGTGCCAGACCTGTTCATTATTTGGTCTGGATTGTGTGGTAAAAAGACTTGTTTTACTTAGTGAGGAGCTCCTCTGGCTTGCCTTTTATGGACCATTTGGAGGGAAATAAATTTGAGAGTTTTTGAAGGAATAGAATGTTTGAATGCTTAACTAAAATCTCAAATTTTGAGTATGTTTTAATTGCTAATGTGGCACTTGGTAGTAATACTAGTGATATTGGGTCATTCAACTACTAACTCTGTTGTTTAGTTCACTAATCTATTGTGTGTTTCTTAATTCGTAGGATGGTGATGGTGATAGTGATGGTGATTCTGCAGTGAATATCCAGTCTCCCAGTACTCAGCACTTATCATTTGATGATATGCGGTAGGCGATACTTTGGGCACCTATTTTGGAGTAGTTACTATGATATTTTGATATTTATAATAAAGTTTCAAACTTTGATATATATGTACACATCATAGTTGGAAACTTTATTACAACATTCTAGACAATTAGAATGTATTATTTTGTGCAGGACATTCTATATAGTTAGAATGTATTCTTTTGTGTAGAACATTATACATAGTTGTTTAGAATGTATTATTTTGTTCATAACATTCTAGACACTTGGGATGTATTATTTTGTGTATAAAATTCTAGACATTTGGGATGTAATTATTGATATGGTGTAATTAAATACATTTAGTTTCTTGGTTTAATGTGGTATGGTATTTGCTATTGGAAAATATGAATTGTAGTTCACTACAATTGCTATAAAATAGGTATTGGAAAATATGTATTTTAGGTACATTACAGGTGCTATTTTTTTTTTTTAAAAAGGACTTATACCAGTGCTTTTGAAAGCACTGGCATAGGTCCTTTTATTCAAGACATTCAAGACCTATACCAGCGCTTTTGAGAGCGCTGGAATAGGTACCGCCTATGCCAATGCTTTCAAAAGCCCTGGTATAGGCCTTTTAAATTTTATTCATTCATGACCTATACTAGTGCTTTTGAAAATGTTGCTATAGGTTATATTCACATTTTCATAAGGCTGTCTCGACACAAGTAAAAACGCTGGAACAGGGTCTGAAAGCGTCGGGACCTATCCTGGCATTCAAAAACCAGCGGTTTGAAGTGCGGGGAAAAAAAATGTCGGGATAGGAATTTTGACCTTATCCCAATGCTTTTTGGCGCTATCCCAGCAGTTTTGAAAATGCTGGGATAGCCCCGTTTTTGTGTAGTGCACAAGCAACACTGGTAGGTCTTTTTTTTTTTTTTTTTCATTCTCTCACTTTCTTCTACGGGACAAGCCACTCTAATCTCTAAATAATAGTATGAAATATAGGCTTATTTAAGTGTGGAAATGAATTTGTCAAAAGTCTTATAATTTAATTGATATTTTCTAGTGTTTCTAATAGAGAAGGCCAAAATCAAATCCCATACTCCCATTGTAAATATCAAATTTTTAAACAGGGAAAAGAGAATGGCACTACAAAAATACAGGACTATCACAACGCTTCAAAAATGCTAGTGTACATCACTTAAATGCCACTATGGACTATATCTGTTGTGGCGCTTTCAAAACAACTAGTACAAGTGACCTATAGCGGCGTTTTTTAGAAACGCTGGTATAGACTGACCTAAGGGTTTATAAAAGAATTATATGGAATGAAAATGTGTAAATTGTAAAAGAACGGCATAGAACTTAATGATTAATTATATATTTTTCCAATAATTCCTGGGAGTTTATAAAAGTAAAACAAAAAGAAAAAATATTTGATTTTACTATCACTTGCTTCAGGTTTTTTTCCCCCTTAAAATTAGGAAAAATTCAATATTTTACTTTAATTTCATTGAAGAAATGATTATTTCTTTTTTACTTTTGAGAAGAATTATTAAGCGTGAGTAGAATGGTATTACAATTCATTTCTAAGTTTTTCATTCCTTTCCTTCTACTAAACGCTCAAACATGAAATTGTATGTAATGTTCATTAAAAATCTCTTTCAATATATTCTATTATTTTCTTGTCTCCAATACAATATAGGAAAACATTTATTTATTATGGATCATAGATTAAAAAAATGGGGAAATAATTAGTGCGCACACAATATTAAAAACAAAGTATATATAGTCATTATATATATATATATATATATATACATATTGAACTCGCGACATTTCTAACTTCAAGTTGCGAGTTTTATGCAGAAAAGTGAGTGTGTAATTTTTTTTGCAATATTGTATATGAAATAAACATCACTAAAAAAAAAATACCCTATCACGCATTAAAATTTAAAATAAGGTCCAGGCCCAGCTAGCAAATAGATAGAAATATGTCAACAAGCCATAATAGGATATTCAGCCAAAAAAAAGAAAAAAGAAAAAAAAAAAAGCCATAATAGGACAACCAAGTACATCAATTTAACTTTATAGTGCATCAAATAAAGATCTTCTTTTTCTTTTTCTTTTTCTTTTTTGGGGAGAAAAAATCAAGATCTTTACAAAGGATATAAAATCCAAATATATATATTACATATAATTATTAAGTCATTCGAAGTTGCAAACTTGTTTCCACAATCTGAAAATTTAGTTAAAGGATATTTGTGGAGAATATTGTATTTTAAATCACACTTATTGGTATTTTAGCAAAAATATCTAGGGTTTAAATTCTCTTATACCAACTATCAGCGAATTATAAAAAATAAAAATAAAAGGAATTTTTTTTTTAAATAGAATAGAATTTTAATTTAGAAATTTTACCAATTAAGCTAATTAAAACCCACAAATTTATAAAATTTTTCAATAATTATATTTGAGTTTTTTATAAAAATAATTATGATATAATGTGCTGTCAACATAATTTTTAATTGTACGTGTATACAACATGAAATTTTGTGATATTTCCAGATATCACCATCCAAAACCAAATTTATCTTTAATTTACCCTATCCTTTGCCCTCATTTAATAACATAAACTATTAGTCAAAAGTCTTATAATTTAAATGCATTTTTAAATATTTTTAATGAAAATGTCTAAGGTTCAAATCTCTCTTACCAATTATCAAATTGTTTTAACAAAAATTGTTGATTAATTAATAATAACAGTACAGTATAGTAAAAGTTTATGTAAGCAAAAAAAAAAAAAAAATTAAAGTTGTTAAAGCTTGCATGTTCTTATATTATATCTATTGCAGTATAATAATTCATAATAACAAAATATGTTGTATCTTTGACTTTAACATCTTTTTTTTAGAGAGATATGATATGTTCGTATCTTTGACTACACGGCAAAAATATCTTTCTTTATGAAAGTAACTTTACGTTAGTTTGCATTTTTTTTTTTTTTTTTTTGAGAAGCCAGATCAGAGACCTGGGAACTTTATTCAAAAATCCAAACTAGTGAACATCATGCAAAACTAAAGGGGCAATATCAGATGGCAAGTCATGCAGCCACACTTGATTCCCAACGTTTGACTTAGCTCTCTTAGCAAGAGCATCAGCCACTGAATTACAAATACGACTAGCATAAACAAATTCCACGAACTGAAAAACAGAGGAATGTAAACGAATGTCTTCCAAAATGTTTCCAAAACTAGCCAATTCACCCGCGCCGTGAAGCAGCGAGTTGATGATGACTGAAGAATCTCCTTCAAACACCACTCGAGTGAGGCCAATTTCCAGCGCAAACTGAACAGCCTTCAAACACGCTAAAGCTTCTAAATCCGCCACGGACTGGGCCATTGGGATAGACGAAGACAGAGCACCCACTGCTTCCCCGTCATGATTACGGGCAATGACACCAATGCCCGCCATGCTTGATCGTTGAAACACTGCAGCATCGAAATTTACTTTGACACACTAGTGATCTGGAGGTCGCCACTGCTGCATGGGAGAAGGACGAGGTGGAATGGGCTCTTCGTTTTGAGCTTGAATAAATTCATGCAAATAACTACCTGCAGAACTGCAAATGCTCGCCACTGGAAGGGGAGGGCGACCAAACTGGACTGCATTACTTCTATTCCACAATAACCACACCATGATCACGAAGATCTCTGCTCTATACTCCTCTCTGTTGAGCAAGAAACTAGAAAGAAGTTCAGAGAATGAATTGGGCTACGGTGGTGCAATTTGGCGGAACCATCCCAACGTAGACCAAACACTTGAAATGACCTCACAATACCAAACCGCGTGAAGAGAGTCTTCGGGAAGAGTGTTACACAGAGCACAGCACGCACTAGGAACAATCTGACACCTATGAAGGTTCACCATTATTGGTAGAGCATTGTTACAAATTCTCCACACAAAGTGCCTGATTTTGTTGGGACCCAGAGCTGCTAGATGCCCTTCCAAAATTTTTTCTGGGTTGCAGGATCAGAACCACCTGCACTAGAAAATGCTTCACATGAAACTAATAGCTTATAAGCACTACTAGTAGTGAACTTACCAGATGGCGTGTGCGCCCAAATAATGCGATCAACGGGGCGTCGAATGCTCAAAGGAATACCCAAGATGATATCAGCTTCATGAGGCAAAAACATGTGCTACACAGCCTCTGTTTTCCAAACTACAGAGTCCGAATCTATCAAGGAACAAACTTTCTCATCTGGATCCAATGAAGGCAAGGGTGATATGACTGAACCATTACCACGCCTAGGCAGCCACCTATCCTCCTTAATTCATACATTCTCTCCTGTCCCAATGCGCCAAACCATTCCTTTGCGTACCACATCTCTGGCCCCAATAATGCTCTTCCATGCGTAGGACCCAGCCCTTGACTCTTTGGCTTCTAAAATGGAGCAATTTGGGAAAAACCGAACCTTAAACACTCGATGACAAAGCGATTCAGAATTATTAATCATTCTCCATACTTGTTTAGCCAATAAAGCATCATTAAATTTTTCAATTTCTTTGAATCCCATACCACCAACTTCTTTAGCTTCACATAATCGCTCCCATTTAACCCAATGAGTTTTCCTTCGCTCTCCTCATTACCCCCACCAAAATTTGCGAATCATACCCTCCAGTTCTCTAACAAGCCCCTTAGGTAGTTTAAAGCAACTCATGGTATAGGTTGGAATTGCCTGTATCACTGCCTTGATCAACACTTCTTTACTTGCTTGAGACAAAAGTTTTTCTTTCCACCCTTGAAGCTTTTTCCACACCCTTTCTTTAATGTAAATGAAGCTCTGTTTTTTGCTCTACCCACCAAAGCCAGCAAACCCAAGTACTTTTCAAAATGGCAAATCGTAGGGACACCTAAGATCTGTTGAATCTGGACCTGAACATCATGAGAGGTGTTAGAACTAAAAAATATATTCGTTTTTTCACGATTAATTTTCTGACCTGAACCCCTCTCATAGATAGCTAGGATATCAAGGATCTTTTGGCACTCTTCTTCTTTAGCACTGCGGAATAATACACTATCATCTGCAAAAAATAAGTGTGAGACTTTTGGTCCATTTCGACAGATAGCCACACCCTGGATATGCCCCTCCATTTCTGCTTTATTCAACAAACTTTGCAATCCCATAGCACACATAAGAAAAAGGTAAGGCGACAGAGGATCACCTTGGCGTAGACCACGATTAGGTTTGATATTACCAACAGGTTGCCCATTAAGAAGAATAGAATATGAAACCGAGCAAATGCAAGACATGATAAGCCTTACCATCCTTTCTCCAAGCCCAAGATGTCGCATTGCTTGTTCCAAGAACTCCCATTCAACCCTATCATAGGCCTTACTCATATCAAGCTTGAGCGCCATCTGACCCACCTTCCCGTTTGTTTTCCTTTTAAGGTAATGAAAAGTTTCAAAGGCCACAAGTACATTATCTGAGATAAGCCTACCCAATAAAAATGCACTTTAAGATTCTGGGATAGTGTTGGCTAGAAAATTTTTTAACCGGTTCACCAAAACCTTAGAAATCAACTTATAGACCACATTACACAAGCTAATGGGGCGAAAATCAGCAGCTCTTTTAGGGTGTTTTACTTTTGGAATTAGGGCAATAAAAGTAGAGTTTAGTGACTCTGGAACCACACCAGAATTAAGAGCATTAAGAACCACTGCCGTTACATCTCCACCCACAATATGCCAAAAAGACTTATAAAAGATAGGGGACATACCATCAGGGCCAGGGGCAGTAAGAGGTGCCATCTAATCAAGAGCTAGCCTAACCTCATTGGCATGGAAGTCACGACCAAGCAACCCAGCATCCTCCTCAGTTATAGCCGGATGAATGCCACTTAAAATCTCATCAAAGCCTGAAGGATTTGACGAAGTGAAGATGTCTTTGAAATACTTCTCAAATATGCTACCCATTCGGCCTTCATCTTCCCTCCATACCCCTTCACCATCCTCCAAACCAGCAATGAAGTTTCGGCAATTCCTTTGATTTGCCCTACAATGGAAAAATCGAGAATTGCTGTCGCCTTCCTTTAGCCAAGTATTCCTAGAACGCTGTTTCCACATGCATTCTTCCCTATTTTTCAACTTCTGGACCTCTTCCCTCAGCACTTGGATTCTCCTTGGATTTGTTCTATAGATACCACCTTCTTCAGCTTCCTGCAACTCTTTAAGTTTTCTGTTTAATGAATTACGAACGTGCCCAAAACAGTTTTTATTCCACACCTTCAAATTAATCTGACAAGCCACAATCTTCTGCTGAAAACCCCACACTGATTCAGACACAGCTTGTTCGCCCCAAGAGTCTTTAATCACTGCTTCACAAGAATGATCTTTGAGCCACATTGCTTCAAACCGGAACGGTTTACCTCTCCTGTAAAACCGCTTAAATTTAGAGTCTGAGCAGAGCAACAACGGTTTATGATCAGAGTGAAAGGCATCTAAATGATGAATACGGGAAGTAGGAAACCTCAAATTCCACTCAACAGTGGCTACACCTCTGTCCAACCGAACCCATGTATTTTGATCACCCGGTCTACGGTTGCACCAAGTAAAAGGGTACCCATTAAACCCAAGATCTTTTAGACGACAAAAATCCAAAGCATCCCTGAAACTATGCATTTGTTGCTCCGATCTATCCAACCATCCCAGTTTCTCCTCTGCAAACAAAATTTCATTAAAATCTCCCACACACACCCAAGGCAAAGATGAACGTTGGCTCAAATCTCGAAGTAAAGACCAGGAGTTTTCCCTGCTGGCAGTATCAGGGTCTTCATAGAAACCTGTGAAACGCCAGGCGTCATTCACTCCATGGTTGATAATAGCATCAATGTGGCGATTGGAAAAAGATTGAACATCAACATCAAAATCAGATTTCCAATACAAAGCAAAACCGCCACCTGTGTTAACACGAGGAACAAAGAATAAATTAGTAAAATGAATTCTTCTACCCACCCTTTCTAGAGTAGGTTTATCAGCTTTGGTTTCCATTAAGAAAACCAACTTGGGATCTTTTGTAGTCACTAGTGCAACCACTTCGTCCTCTGTCTGTGGGTTCCCAAGCCCACGACAGTTCCAGCTAAGGCAACTCATTGTGACCGGTGGTGCTGGACCCCAGCAACCACCTTTGAAGTTTGATCATCCCCCTGGCTACCATAGCCCATGCATTGTTTTTTCCCCTCTATTTGTACGTCCATCTCCATGCCTATGCCACGCTTCCCAAAGTCATTTTTCTCCCCTTCGTATTCAAGCCCACTACTCACTTTAGTTCCTTGATCAATACTCCCCAACTCTCGTGCTAACCTCTTCCACCCCCTTGTAGATTGTGCTATTGGTTTTGAAATAGCTGAATCATCATTCAGAGGGCTCGGGTATTCAGCATTCAGTCCATGGGAACCCGTGGCAGCAAGCTTTTCAACTTGAACTTGGTGACCCGAGGACTCATCAATAGGCAGATTGATGATATTTTTTTCCAGCCTTGCTGCTTGAGGCTCCAAATCCGCTCTACAATCACTTGTCGCCATGCTTTCACTATCTGAAGTACATCCACGACCTGCCTCATCATTTGTGGGAGTCATTGGTTTAGACACTACCACATGCTTTGCACCATTGCAATCCCTCTGTCTGTTAGACCCCGACTCTGTCCTCGAGTTTGTTTGAGACATCCCACCCATAGCACCATAGTCTTGTTCCCTGCGTTGTTTTTGTTTCAGCCAAGGAGATTGACTTCGATTCATGCCAGATATCACAGCCACGGTCTTTCTTGTTGATCGAAAAGATTCAGCTCTTAACCAATCACCGTATTGTTGATCCTCCTTTCTCAACCGGCCCACACTTCGCAGCCAAACTTCACACTCTCTGTCTCCATGATCAACTCTCCCACACCAATAACAAAAATTTGGGAGTCTCTCATATTTTAGTCCCACCCATCCCACAAGTTTACCTGCATTCCATAGCTTACAACAGCGGGGCAGAGGCCGAGAAATATCAAGTTTAACTCGCACCCTTAAAAACTCATTCCCCGTTCCGTCGTCCTCCAGGTCTGCCACCTGCACCATTGTACCCAACGTACTTCCTATAGATTCACCAGTTTCCTGTGTGATGAGGTCAGGTGGTATATTGTGTATTTGCATCCAAAAAGTGGTAAAGGAATAATCAAGCACAGCCGCCGACTCGACATCGATAGCCTTCTGAAAGATCACCAAGTGTTTGTCATATGACCAAGGTTCAAATTCAAGAACCCGTTCTAGATCAAGAATATCTTCGAACTCAAACATCAGAATATTGTCACCAACGTCCCTAATCTTCAGTTCTCCAGACGGTTTCCACAGAGGTTTGAACGTGCGAGCAACAGCCTCAACGTTCAGTACCCTCTTTGTGAGAAACTTGCCCGCTAACCTATGAACGATCAAAGGCCTCTGTTGTGATACTTCTGCCCACGGTCTTCTTCTTCTGACAAAGAAAACCTCACCCACATCTCCTCTAATCCAGCCATGAATCCTTGTTCAACCCAAAGAGAACACTGCCACACCACGTACCAGCCTCACGAGACCCACCGTCCTATCAGACTCCAGGAGACTGAAGGGTAGTAAAACCTAGACTGAGCTAGGTACAAAATTCTACAGGCGGCTTGGTAGAGAAAAACCCTAAACCCTAGCCAACCAAAGAAACTTTAATTAGTTTGCATTTGATATATCAATAAACATGCAAAATGTATTTCACGTATTTGAAAAAATTCATTACAAAATATGTTTGGTTTTTTTTTTTTTTTTTAAATTGTGTTTGTTACTATTTAAATCTTTTACTAAAAAATAATTATGCTATTATAAAATATGTATTTTTTTTTAATTGTGTTTGTTACTATTAATTTGAAACATTTACTAAAAAATTATTATACTAATTATAATTGCATTCGGATCTAATGACCTTTACAACCTTTTTTTTAGAAACATGACTTTTCTAATTAACCTGAAATAATTTTTAAATGTATTTCAGACTTTTCAGTGTATACTAAATTTAATTTATAATATTAAAAATTCCAGTGTATAGTAAACTAAATGTTTTTTATTTGTTGGTTCTAGTTAACTCAATTAGTAAAGTTTTTTATGATTTAATAAAAGATCTGAAATTCAATTCTCACCTATAGAAAAAACCGATTGGTGTATTGGTAAGATGATAAAGAGTTATCATCAAAAGTAGATGTCATAAGTTGAAACTCTTTCAAATGTATTTTATTTTGGTTAAATACACATATTTTTAGAAAAATTAATAGCATAGTTGAATTTAATTACTTGAGTTGAAAATCTTGTGAACCAACCCAACACAACCCAAAATTTTGGGAGGAGAGGGTCATGGTTTTCAAACTCAGACCAGACTATCTGGTCCAATCGGGTTAAGCAAGAACCGGATTAGAGGTTGATTTTTTAAGCATCAAGAACTGGACATTACACTAAAATCCATGAATCGCTCAAATCACAGGTGAACTGTCTGGTTTCTTGAGAACCAGACAGGGCTCAAAGACGGTTTAGGTCATGCTCAATATTTGAAAAAATATGTTGAAGTACCTGGGAGCACAACAAACAGAAACATGGACGCTAACCACCAGGGCAACTAAGCTTCTAATGCACTAAAATGAAAGTATATTAGTTTTAACTTAAGTTTCAAAAACTTAGATATATTAAAAAGAATCCAATAGTCTGATTATGATAATATATATATATATATATACCTGGGAGCACAACAAACAGAAACATGCACGCTAACCACCAGGGCAACTAAGCTTCTAATGCACTAAAATGAAAGTATATTAGTTTTAACTGAAGTTTCAAAAACTTAGATATATTAAAAAGAATCCAATAGTATGATTATTATAATATATATATATATATATATATATTTGATATATAATTAAAATCATAAATATTTTATTGTGACTAATATACTTAATATTATTGTATGTGAAAAATCAAAAATATTTTATTCTTTAAGTACTATTTTATGACTAAAAAAAGTAACATTTTTATATTTGAAGGATTAAGTGTAATTACACTTTTATTTTTTTTTTTGTGTTATATATTTTTTATATATGAGTTGTGAAAATGTAATTGAAATTTGTTTAATTTTTCTATATCTTGTTCTTTTTAATCAAAATTACTCATTTTTACGATTTTGTTATATTATTTTGTATTTATTAAATTATTAAATAAATTATGACATCATCACAATTCAACCTCAATTCGACCTCAGTTCGACCTTAAAATCTTAAACTTTTCTCTTTTATAATTCTATGAACGGTCTAGATCTAAAAACCCCGAGAGGGTGGGAGAATAGAACCCAAACTAACCTATCAAACCACAAAAAACCAACCCAATGCATTGGTTTGGATTGGGTTCGTTAGGTTGGTAAGTTAAATGAACACACTTATTTTAAAACTTTCAAGTTTATTATTTTGGTACATTTCAAATTTCACATTCTCTCAAGTAGATTATCATAATAATCAAAGCCGATAACAAAATTATAACATTATCTTGATCAAAATTAAAATGATATCAAATGTACAAGAGCTCGGCTTTGTAATACTAAAATACTCAAACAGTTGGTAGTCACGTTCAAATGCATAGCCAAATTTATATAAACTCAAATTCCCACTTCCAAAACAACTGAATATTAAATCATACTGAAATTAATCTAGACTCATAAATGAGGAAAAGAGAGGACATGTTATGGGAAACTGAGAAACATAACACCAAAATGTATCTACTCAAATAGTAGTTGCCAAAAACACAAATAAATAAATAAATCATCATTTCAAAGCAAAGTTGCAAGAAATAATTAAACTAAACCCACCAAAAGAAAGAGAGTAGATAATCACCTTTTGTTGAACAAAAACATCAACTGAATGGGAGTGTGGCATTAAGGGAGTAACAACAAATTTATAAAAAATAAGATAAGAGAATAAAAGTGAAAAAAAAAAGAAAAAAAAGATAAATAATTGGAGGAAAAGTAATGGTAAAGTGCAGAGTAATAAGGAGAAGAAAAGCCAACAAAATTAAGGGAAGGATTGGAAATATGTGAATAGATTATTACATTTTGCCAATTCAATAGTTGGGAGTGAGTGAGTTTAAACTTTGGATGTTTTCATTAGAAATACTAGATGGTATCAATTTCTAAAGTTACGAGGTTCTTAGCAATCATTACGTATTGATCCAACCATCATGCATCAATTTGAGTGTATAAGCCTTTAAGTAAAATATCATCGGGCTAAGATAAACTCTAATCTTAAATTCTTCTATTTAATTTAAGAAATAAATTTATCACTACGCACCCTTGGTGCAGTAGTCATTCCACAAATATAAGCGTTTGTAGGATGTGGAGGGCAAAGACTGAGGTTCAGTTCTCTAAGAGGGAGTTTTACACATATATACACTTAGATTAGGCTATAGTAGAAATTCTATCTTGTATAAAAAGAAATTTAAGAAATAAATTTAAAGTAAAAGTCTGTGACTAAATATATCTTTCTATAAAACCCATAATAACAAACATCAGTTTTTTATTTACATAACAACAAATGTAATTTACTACTTTGATCTTAAAATAATTAAATTTATGGAATGATTAAAAAATGAGATTTTTAGTTCTAAGCTCCTTTTCTTATATCAATTTCATTCAAAGTGCAAAAATTTCCATGCTTACATATTTGCGTTTAAGAGGAGGGTGTTGAATGTTGATAGAAAATGTTTTAATTTTTTTTAAATAATTCAATAATTGAAAAAAAAGGGATTAAACCTTAGGCATCTCTATTGAATTTTGAAATATTAGGGAGTACTGTTAAGCTTAAGGCTCTGAAATAAAATGTCTTAATTGAAATTTTTAATAAATCTTTGTAGACTCAATGCACATTGCCTTGATAAGACCATAACAAACTTTATCTTTGACGTTTCTATGCCGCTCCTTGAGTCCTTATCATTTTATCATTTTACTTGTGGTTTAAAATGGAGGAGAGTTAGTAAAAATCTAACCGACCAGCTCAACAAACAAAATACCAAAAAGAAGGAAAAGAAATTATTTGACATTGTTAAACGTTCCTTTTCAATTAATTTCATATGCAGATATTTGGGGCCAAACATATCTGATTATGCAAGAATACAAAACACCACAACAAAATGCACCGTAACATAATTTAGAAAAAGATTGACCAGAGCTTGGGTTGATCATGTTTGCTAAACACACCATAGTAATTTCATAATATAGTGCACAGAATTCTCTCTCTCTCTCTCTCTCTCTCTCTCTCTCTCTCTCTATATATATATATATATATACATATATATATATATAACACACAATAACATAATTTAGAAAAAGATTGATCACCTTAAAAAGGAATAATATCAATCAAACACACCCAAATTAATAAAATTATACATATTAATAGTAAAAGCCACCCACAAAAGAAGAAATGCACTTTTGGACATAACAGACACATATCATAACAAAATCGTTGTAGTTGAAGAATCTATTGGAGTTCTTGGTGGGGAAGACAAGAAAGGCTTGGGAGGCATTTGTAAGAAATCAAGGCTTCCTTCCAACATATCGACCACTTTACTCATTGATGGTCAGTCTGAAGGATTAGTCTATATGCATCGCAAACTCACTATTATCATCTTCCTTGCACTTTCTTTATACTCTTTGATAATGAGGCTTTGCAATCCTATTTCTTCATTTGGTTCAAGACATTTGTAAATCCAGTGTGGAACATACATTTCTCTAGTACGATCAATGCTAACATTAATATTCTTTCTTCCCCCAATCATTTCTAAAACCATCATTCCATAATTGCAGATATTTGACTTATTAGTGACCCCTCCAAAGTTTCTACGAAATAGTTTTGCAGCTATATATCCTACAATCCTTCTTGCTCCCACCATTGATATGATACTCTCTTCTCTAGAGAATATTTTTGCAAGGCCAAAATTAGAAATCTTTGGGCAAAAGAATATTGTGAGGCTTTATATCAAAATGCAAGATTTATCTGTTGCAGCCTCTACGCAAGTATTCTAATCCCCAAGCAATGCTAACTGCAATCTTGTATGATGTTTCCCACACTAATTGACGATCAACATTTGTGGAAAAATATTTATATAAGAACTTTTGAAGAGATCCATTTGGCAGAAAATCATAGATCAGAGCTCTTTTATAACATTCAAAGCAAAGAGTGATAGTGTTAACATGAGAGTTTCTACTAATGTTTGCAATCTCGTTAAGGAATTCCTCTACATTACCTTTTGATTCTTTCAAAACTTTCATGGCCACAAAACAACCGTCTTGTAACTTCTACTTGTATACACTACCATAGTCCCCTTGCCCCAGTTTATATTTAAAAGTGTTGGTCATTTTTTAATTTTTTTTTTATTTTTTATATGTGAATAATTGTATCTTCTAATACCAAGTGTACTGTGTACGATGATTTCTTAGAAAGGCATTCTACACTCTGATAGGTTAGAGTTTTCGTTTCCCAAAGACAAATAATTTTAGTAAATGAGAGCAGTCCCAAGAAGTAGCAATTTATGACCACCAAAATTCCAATTCCATCAAATAAAGTGATTGTAATCAAATAATTTATATCACAAAGTTGTATGGTGCATAAAATAGTGTAACTCAAATTACCAGCTGAGAATCTCTTGAATCTTTTAAAATTTGCATTCAATTGCAGTAACACACCAAACTAGTAATGAAGAGAAAAATATGTAAGAATTACTTGGCATTGAAGTTAGGTTTGGTTTGATTGGAGAAGAAATCATGAACAGTAAAAGATTATCTATTGTCGATCAACAAAGATGCATCATTAATTGCGGTTGAAAATTTAAGGACATCTCTTTTAAAATCTTCTAATGGATTTTTTACGAAAGATAATAGAGTAATTTTGAAACTTGTCATTTTCATGAAAAATATATTTTGGTACATACTGTAAAACTTTGATAATTAGCCATACCCAGTCAAGAAGAAAATCATGCATGATGGCTTGTATTTGGCACTTAATATGTGTTGAAAAAGAAAATACATTGCTTGTAAGATGGAATAATTTAATTTCCGTATTGCAAACTCAAATATCTATTGTAACAAGATATTTGATTGAAGAAGCATACTTGGCGTAAACACTCTTTGTCAACCTTGGCCAAATTAGATCAAAAATGTGTTTTTAGGCTTTGGTTTTGTTTTCGGTTCATAGTTGGTCTTAGGCTTGGACTGTATTTGGCCACCTTTAGGGTTCTCATTCTCTCCGGACTTCACACACTATTTTGATCATTTTGGTAGTAATTGATTATCTGGTCATTGGGATTGAGGGGCTCGGATATAGGTCGAAATGAAATTGGGTGTCTACAACAAGAGACAAAAATAAAGAATATTTTAGTTGAGATTAAGAATATAATATATATATATATATGTGTGTGTGTGTGTGTGTGTTAATGTTAATGGTTATGTTTACTTTATGTTCATGTTCATATTTGTGCTTGTATTTGTATTATTGTTTTTTATTGCACATATATTTTGCACGATTATATCTTTTCCTATTCCTCATATAATTTTATTAGTACAAAAAAATTCAATTGAAGAAAATAAAGTCAATGCATATTCGGTCATGAAAATGAAAGTGGATACATGTATCTCTTTTGGTATTTTCTCCTTTTAAGATTTTAAGTTTGATAAAAAATATGTAAGATAATTAGATAAAATTAGGACAATTAGTGCGTTTCTAAGATTTTACTATTTGTACATGGGCTCTTCAAAAGTTCTGATATTTTGTGATACGTTTATGAGGTCAGAAAGATGGATATGCATATACCCCAAAAAAAAAAAAAAAAAATAAAATAATTTGGTCTGTCTCTTTCAACGAGAAGCATCAATTGATATATTTATTTTCTTAATTTTTACTAACAATATATGTAGAATGAGAAGATGACTCAAACTCGCTTCATTGCTTCTCTTGACAAGGACTTGATAAGACTCTTTTTTTTCTCCAAATATGTCTGAAGTTTAAGTTATATTTTACAATTAAACCGAACCTCTTTAACAATGGTGAGTAGTGCTAATTACATAATTATAATATCTCTAGTCTATGTTATATTTTTCAGTTATATCTCCTTATTTTGCTTTCTCCAAAATGTGAGAATTTTCGCTATATGAGTAGAAATGGATATCATAACCAAAGAAGAATATGCAAATTCTCTTTTGATTACTGAGATGCTCATTTTTATCACTGTAATTTATGCATGGGATTCAAGATTCCATTTTGCAACGGATCGCTGTTGTAGTATTTTTTGTCTTATGCTTTACTTCATCCCTAACTTCTCAATTGCAAAGAAACTCTTGATGAGAAATATAATGATAAGATACTTGAAAGCCCCTACAGGCACATGAAATTAAATTTATATACACCATAAAGACTAGATTTCTTATGTAATTGGCCAACTCGTACTATTACTTGGGTCGGTTTTGGTACTATTCCCCTAGAATTCAATTGCCATTTATGTGGCACAAGCAAGCGTTGGATTCGGGGTTCGGGTGGTCACCATTTTTGGACTCATACTCATAAGAGATTGTTCCGCAACATGCACACGCAGCGCATTGGTGGCTATGAGAGGATTCACTTTTAATTTGGGTCAGTTATTGTCCTCTTTTTTGTCCAGTCTCATCCCATTGTAATTTACACAACACGCACTCTGAATTTATTATTTTTTATAATTTAATAAATGGCCATGACCATGACCATAATTATTATTAAAACAATTCCATACTATACTGTTCCTAATACAAGCAACAACAAAACAAAGCATATATTTTTCAAGATCAAGTGGTTAATGCAATCATAATTATGTGAATGTTATGACCTCATTTATTGTTTCATTGTTATTTATATACTTAATTATGTTTATGTTTATGTTGATATTTATGTTTATGTTTATGTTTTTTTTTTTTTTTGGGAGATTTAAGTCGGCAAATTCCATGACTTTGTAATATTTAATCAAGTTCATAATGTGTGTCAATGTCTAAGTTCAAAAGGCCAAAGATGTAGGTCAAAAGAAGTGTGTGGTGACTTAGTTTTGGTGGGGTTGTAACAAAAAAGATAAGGGTATTCATTGGATGAAGGGAGAAAAGGTTTATGCTACAAAAGTAGAGGGATTGTTAGGGTTCAAAATCATTAATACATTTAACTTAATACTTTTGACAAAACAAGGATGGAAACTCCTCACAAGGAACTAACCTTGTTACACAAAATGCTAAAGATGAGAAACTATTGCATCTGCAATTGTTAGAGACCAAAGTTAAACCAAATGACTCATAGGCATGGTGGAGCATCATGGAGGCAAGGAAAGGTGATTGAAATGAGCAACAGAAGTAGCATATAGATATGAAAAGATAAATGGATTCCTACTCCTACAACTTATACGAAACTATATGCGAATGCCATAGGAGATGAGTTGATTAATGTATAACTTACACTATGGAAAATCCAACTCATGGACTCTATCTTTCTACTGGTTGAAGGAGAGGAAATCAAATGCATTTCATTCATCCATAGAATTGTAGACGATGGATTAATCTAGACTAGAATAAATAATTATAATTCCATGATTAGAAGGAGCTACCAATTATTGATGGAGGATCATGGCCAAGAAAAAGAAGCAAGCAATTCAAATCAATCACAACAAACCCAATTAGGATAAGAAATATGACACTTTGTAACGCTTCACAAAAACACAAAAGGATAGATATAATTCTAGCTTTACAAAGCCTTGACAAACCAAAGAAAAATAAACCTAGAATCTATTGAAAATTTTAAAAAATCTCATCGAGGTATTTAATTTTAGTATACTAAAACCAGTCTAGAAAAATAAATATCTATAGGAGCCATTTAGGGTTTCAAATAGGCTTGCTTGAAAATAAAAATACCCTTAAATTTCCTATGACATCAAAAAAGACCAAATTACCCAAATAAAATAGCTAAAATAAAATAACTAAATTTAGATTTAAAAATAAGTGATAACAAACAAAAACTATTCAATTACATGCCTCTCTACCTTGACTTCTAAATATCCAACTAATCAAGAAAATCTAGGGACACATATTCTATATCAGTGCCCTCTACTTGTGAAGAACTCGCACTTGAGTTAGTTTTTGGATACAGTGGCTTGCCCAATGGATAGTTCTTGTACAACATCCACATTAAATGTTTTCAAAATTGCCATATCACTAGGAATATGAACACATACGCATTGACATTGAATTTATTCAGAATTGACCGTGTTTCTTTGGCTTCAGCTTGTTGTAAGTGCCAGCTGGAAATCTCTCCTTGCTCCATGTCCTTCTCTTGAAACACCTTGTGCCTTTGATGTTTATCAACTGCTATCTTGTACTTTGCATTGGCTTCCTCAAGCTTTTTCTTCACCTCTGCTCGATGTAGATAGGAAAAATTCCCGACCTATCACGAGCTGACACATCACACTACTAAGTCCACAAAATACAGCCAATTACAAAGCGCCACGTATTGCTGCTATGTTTTGCTATCACTACTCAGAAACCAACAGAAATTTGCCAAGTATCATGCAAAAACCAATCACACATCATCACACGTGTAAGCGATGACATAATCAACCTTGCACGTGTAAGCAATGACATAAGCGAACCAATCAAGCTCTGCCACGTGTCGCTTACCTACCCCTAAACTCCTATAAATAGAAGTCTTCCTAAGGCATTTAAGGAGATCTGAAGGGATCTAGAGATCTGAGGAGATCTAAAGAGCTGGAGAGAGGGAAACAAGCCATCTGAAGCACTCAGAAGTCCATAAGTTCTGCCGGAACCAAGCTCTAAAGCCTCCAAGAACTTCAAGAATTTTAACTTCAAATACAAAGAACATTCGAAGAGGAAACATGTAAGCTACCTGCCTAGATCTCAAAGTTCACTGGAATCAAACTCAAAAGTCTCTAGAAACACCAACCAACCATAAATCAATGAAACTCTACGGATTCAAACCTCTAAAGTACCGAAGAACTTCCACTACAAAACCTTCAAGTATGAAAAACATTCAAAGAGGAATCATCCAAATCATATTCCTAAATCTCAAAGTTCACTGGAATCAAGCTCAAAAGCCTCCAAAAACCTCACAAATCAGCGAAGCTCTACGAATTCAAGCCCCTAAAGTCCCAAAGAACTTCTACCACAAACTTTCGAAGATGAAGAACACACCAAGAACATGAAGAACACACGAAGAACACGAAAAACGTGAAGAACAAAGGATTTCTAACATGTTCATGGCCAAAGATTTATTGTAATTCCGTTTCGAAGATCTTCAATCCATTCTTCAACCAAATTGAAGGATACTTTGGTGCTCGAATCAAAATCACATTACAACAATTCCAAATTAACAAATCTTTTAAGGAGATCGAATCAGAGGATCACACTTTTGTAATCACAGAGAATTGTACCACACATATTCAATACAAATTCACATTTGTGAAACTATTTTTACTTGTTTGACTTATTTCGTACCGAGAAATTTAGTCGTCCACACTTGAATTAACTGAACTTGTTTAACTATGTTCTTTGTTGCAGTGCTCAAACTTGGAATAGATCTTCCCAGATTTTTTTTATAAAGAAAAGCAAATTGAAGAGCATTGTAGCATATAATCACCAAAATATTTTCAAATCTTGCTTTCTAATACTATTTGTACGTGGGAGCTTAGATTTACGGGTGTTTGCGAGGACATCAAGAATGCCATTAATTAAGGGCTTAATGGCTAAATGCGCGAAAATAAGCAATAGAGCAACTTAAGCATACAATACACAATGAAATACACGGAAAAACCCCTTATGGATGGGGTGAAAATCTACATTGGAGCAAAGGTTAAATCCTTTGATTCTGAGAATATTATCATTAATGAAAAAGAGGAATGTTACAAAATCACACTCTTTCTCTATCCTACCCAGAATCCGCTTTATTCCCCTAGGATTCTTATCAATCAAAATGTCTCTCTGTTCTCAATGGCTTGCTTACTCCAATTGATAGGCCAAGGAAGCTGCTGTCCATGTACACATGTTGCTCTCCTATTGGGGTCTTGCATGCTGAGGCACAGTACACTAGTAGTGCATTGTTATTGCTAGATGTGCAACATTGGGCCTTCACATTGATGTACCAGGTATGGTTATGCAACCCACCAACCAATGAGAATGTTGTGTGAAAGTCCTTCGGTGGACTGGCCTGGTGATGATCGATGGTAGTGCTCCTTGCACTTTAAAGTTGCAAGTAGTATACGCCTTGGTGAGTCTTGTCATGATCCGTTAGCGTTGGCAATGGCATACACCTTTGTGCCTATCAGCATCTTTGATCTCTCCATGTTTGGACCGATTTTTGCTATCTTGTCTTCAACCATTCTTGCTCCTTAATACCCTTCCATTTATGGTTGGTACACATGTAAGACCAATTTGACCTAAGGACATTACATGTGTAAAAGGATCATAATGCCCTCGATCCTGATCCTTGTGACGATACACTATTTAAAACAAAATAAAGATTTTATTTAAAAATAAAATAATTAAAATAGAAAAGTAACTATTTACTTTAAAATTTAGTTTAAGTTTACAAAACTAGACGCAAGTATGCACATCCAATTTTCTAAAATTTTTCTATTTTAGCTCACCAAAGTTGTTTTTTTTCTGTTTTACTTAATCACTTTTACAATTCACTTACATCTCATTCTTCCATTTGCAATACATCATACTAAAAAAAATCTAAATAATTCATTTTATATAATTTATTTACATCCAACAAAGCAACAAATCATTGTCGTTTTAATGATAATAAAAAATTAAATACAACAACTTAAAACTCTCAACACACCCACCCAACCATCACACATTTGAGTACCTAAACCTATCATCGCCTGAACTTATTAGGCTTATCAACCCTGAACCCATCACCACAAACCCATTGTTGCTTCAACCAAAACCCGAATACATTGCTGCATCTAATGCACAAACTCACCACCACAAACAACGACATCAAACCAGCTGCGCCAACCTAGCAACTTCCTACCAACAAACACATTACCACAAACCCATTGTCTATTTAACTTTTGATTTTGAGAGAGAATTGACTCTTGGATAAACGTTGGAGAGAGGGAGAGAGAGAGAGAGAGAGAGAGAGAGGAGAAAATGCTAAAGAGCAATAAACATGTGATAAGATAATATTTTCTATGTAATTTGCTAATCCTTTGATAAAACACACTTTACTTATAATTTGGTAGACCTAAGTTGAGTTTAATGTATCAAGAAGTATGTTGTTCAAACATATCAAGTGGTATCATTAAAGACATGGAGGTTGATTTAAGAAACAAGTGAAGAATAATTGTTTCATTAAGTCTCAACACAAGCTTGACAGATACTGCTATAGAAGATTAATGGAGAAGCTCAACACAAGCTAGATATATCGAGATTTACGATTTCAGAATTTCTAGATCTGAAATTCAGCCCATGATAACTTGAATGATTAGGGTTTGCCTTCATACAACTATAGTCATATATAAGGTTTATTTTAATCACATATGAAAATAGAGACTTAGAGCTCATACACTCTGTAAGAAGCTACAGCATTTTGTACACCTTAGGATTTTGTAATTAATCAAGTACTTCCTGATTTTTATTGTTAATAAATTGAAGAACTTTATAGTCAACAACAATCATTCAAGTTGTTAGAGTTAGTCACGTACTAAGATCTGTGCAAAAGAATTGGTCACAGATTGAAAATTTGTGCAACAAAGAAAAGAAATCTGTAATAAGATCAAGTCCAATTGGGTGAAGCAAATGTTCAATTGTAGGTAATTCATAATTAGGGAAAACCTTAAGTGGCATATCCGGGTGACAGCACAAAATGTTAATGAAATGCACGACTGCCTTGTGTCATCATGCAGCCGTGTTGTGATGACTTGGCATTTGCTCTTTGACTTACTTTAAGATTTGGCTTATTTAGCTGTCAATTGCCATTTACAACCAATCTGGTTCCATAGACAAGCTATTACCACAATTCTTTTGGCGGTTTCCAATCTTCCATGTAATATTTAGGCTTTTATACTCTTATACTCGTTTTATTATATCTGCTTTTTTATTCACTTTTGTGTTAAATGTAAATATTTCTGTATTAATTGTAAATTATTGACATGAAATAATAGATATAAATGAATGTAAAAAAATATTTTTCTCTAATATAATAAGATTTGATATAATTTTAAAACTATAATGCCTGTTATGTGATAATTGATTTTACTATCGAATTAGGGCATTAATTGATTTCTTTTTAATGTAGAGGTACATAAGATTTGAATTTAATTAAATTCTTTTATTCAACCTCAAATTTTTTTACCAATTTAATTAATTGAAATCCACTTAAAAATTACAACATTGTTCTTGAGAAGCTACTGAAGTAGCCAAAATTGTTCTGCCAATAGCCATTATCAAAACCAAAACATAAAAAAAGTTGGTGAGGACATGGTAGTAAATTCGGAGTTTAGAAGAGGGGATATTTGTAGTTGAAGTGATTCAATTATTAGGCACCCTAGTCACCCCTATACAATTCTTCTTCGTACTTCCACCAACTTTAAATTTATATACCAAAAAAATTCCCTTAGCCAGAAGGCTCTTACTTCTAAGCCCCACTTATCCCACAAACCCTCTAGTCTTAATCTCTTCCTTTTCTTCTAAACATGGCCAAAACACCACCAAATCTAGTGGAAGATTCAATCAAACCGTACAATTCTTCCAAAGATTATCCTCAAAAAGCCCAGGGTTTGTCTTTCTATGCCTCTCTTTTCTCCATTTTTATTTACATTTCAGTCTTACATGTCTTCAACTTGTCTCCTTCCGCTCTGTTCTACAACACCAAGTTTTGGTTTTTCCTTTCCAACACTCTCATACTCATCATTGCCGTTGACTATGGAGCCTATTCCTCATCCAAAGAGAAACAAGACCTTTACCAAGAGTCGTGATGCGTACCCAAGTGAAAAATGTTCCATCCTTCGTTCCACAATACCAAAAAATTGTTAAGCAAAGCACTCCTAAGCGAAAGGTCGATAGTTTTCAGGAAAAGAGAGAAGTAAAAATTCAACAAGTACAAGTTTTACCTGAAAGAAACTTCCAAGCTGTTATCAAAAGTGATTCCGAAAAGCCAAGTGAAGATTTAAGAGAAAAGATTAAAGCAAAAACTTACCGTCGAAGTAAGTCGGAGAAAACCAAAAGGTTGGTGATAGACGAGAGCAAGAACATTAATATAAGGAGTTCAGAGACTGAAAAGAATGAAGAAAATGAGTTTTCAACTATGTCGGATGAGGAACTGAACAGAAGAGTAGAGGAGTTTATTCAGAGCTTTAACAGAGAAATTCGACTTCAATCCTCTAGCTAGAAACTTCAGCCAAAGTTTCAAAAAATGTAGATATTAAGGTAGGAAAACACAGCTTGCTGCGTTTTTGTAATGTTGTTGTTTGTGTCTTTTTCCTGTCTCTTTTACTTGTCTCTTACTTTGTTCTTTCTGAATAGTTAGCGTAAACATCCATTCGGACTGTTGCATGTAGAAATATCTCGCTCTATATAAAAATTTTCTGCCTATTTCTTTTTTTTTTCGGTTGTTTTTGTACATGTCCTGACTTTACTGAATTTTAAAATATTTTTTTCTTATGCTAAGAGACTTGTAGATTTAACCAACACATGCTAGAAATATACTTGGAACACTAATAAGCCATAAATATGGGTATTTATTCTTACATATTCTCTATTCTACATCATCCATTATCCATTTTCATTTTAAAATAAAGATAAATAGAAATTGTGTACATAGCATGCGAAATAATGAACGTTGTGTGATGATAATGTACATTAATGAGTGTATGAAAATAATTTTCCTAAAAATATTTAAGGTTTAAGGGCAAATTTTTAAATGCCATGAAAAAATTTAAAGAAATTAATAGCACATGCAACACTGGTAGGTTTTTTTATTTTTTTTTGGGGCTCATTCTCTCTTACTTTCTTCTATGGGACAAACAACTCTAATTCTAATATCTCTAAATAATAGCATGAAATATAGGCTTATTTAAGTATGGAAATGAGTTTGTAAAGAGTTTTATTACTTAATTGATATCTTCTAGTATTTCCAATAGAAAAGTCCAACATCAAATCCCACTCTCCCATTGTAAATATCAAATTATTAAAGGGAAAAAAAGAGAGTGACACTACAAAAATACAGGCTATCCCAGCACTTCAAAAATGCCATTATAGCTGCCGAAAGCACCGGCAATAGGTACATCATTTAAAGCGCCGCTATATATCATATATGTTGCGGCGCTTTTAAGCGCTAGTACAGGTGACCTAGAGCGGCATTTTTTAGAAACGCGGTATGGACTAGCTTTTTATAGTGCAGAAATGAGTTTTAAACTTGACACTACATTTGAGGGTTTATAAAAGAATTATATGGAATGAAATGCGTAAATTGTAAAAGAAAGGCATGGAACTTAATGATAAATTTTATATTTTTCCAATATTTCCTAGGAGTTTATAAAAATAAAATAAAAAAATATTTGATTTTACTATCACTTGCTTCAAGTTTTCTTCCCCTCAAAATTAGGATAAAATCAATATTTTACCTTAATTTCATTGAAAAAATGGGTATTTCTTTTTACTTTTAAGAAGAATTATTAAGGGTGAGTAGAATGGAATGACAATTCATTTCTAATTAGTATTTCATTCCTTTTCTTCTACTAAACTCTCAAACATGAAATTGTATGGAATGTTCAATAAAAATCTCTTTCAATCTATTCTATTATTTTCTAGTCTCCAATACAATATAGGAAAGCATTTATTTATTATGGATCATAGATGAAAAATTGGGTAATAATTAGTGTGCACATACTATTACACACAAAGTATATATACTCACTTTTTTTTCTACTGAACTCATGACTTGAAGTCAAGAAATTGCGAGTTCTATGCAGAAAAGTGAGTATGTAATTTTTGTGTAATAGTGTATATGAAAAAAAAAATCACTAAAGAAAAAACTTTGGCTTACCTCTAATATTTGTTTAACTAGAATCTCCTTTTATTTTAATGAAAAATTGACATATCACCCACTAATTAAATAAAATGTGGAGATTAAAACTCACTATTATTTGCCTTAGTATATGTAAAAAAAAAAAAAATATATATATATATATATATATATATATCCAGTTAAAAAAGTAATAAAGACAAGCTAAACCCAATAAAAAATTACCTATCACACTTTAAAATAAGGTCCTAGCCCAGCTAGCAATTGGATAGAAATATGACAACAAGCCATACTAGGACAATCAAGTGTGTCAATTTAACTATACCGCGCGTCAAATCATGATCTTAACAAAGGCTATAAAATCCAAACATGAATATATTAATTATAATTATAATTATAAAGTCATTTGAAGTTGCGAAATTGAAAACTCATTTCCATAATCTAAAGTTTTAGTTAAAGGAAATTTGTGGAGAATTTTGTATTTTAACTCGCACTTATTGGAGAAATTATTAGATACACTGAGAGGATTGTTGAAGTGATCCTCCTAACCAGTGAAATAATATTATTTATGCAAATGTATGAGTCAGATTTTTTGTCAATACAAAAATGAAAAATTAAAAACCATTAGGTAATGTCACATTTACATAAATGACAACATTTTATTGGCTAAAAAAATCAGGAAGACTACTTCAGCAATCGTCCTAATGGACTTACTAATTTCTCCACTTATTAGCATTTTAGTGAAAATATCTAGGGTTTAAATTTTCCTATATCAATTATCAACGAATTATTAAAAAAAAAAGGAATTTCTTTTTTTCATAAATAGGGATAGAATTTTAATATATAAATTTTACTAATTAAGCTAATTGAAACTCACAAATTTGTACAATTTTTCAATAATTATATTCGAGTAATTTATAAAAACAACTACGATATAATGTGTTGTCAGCATAATTTTTAATTGTATGTGTATACAACATGTAGTTTTGTGATATTGCCAAATATCACCGTCCAAAACCAAATTATCTTTATTTTCCCTACCCCTTGCCCTCATTTGATAACATAAATTATTAGTCAAGAATCTTATAGTTTAAAGGACATTTTTTAATATTTCTAATGAAAAGGTCTAAAATTCAATCTCTTTTACCAATTATCAAATTGTTAAAAAAAGTGTTGATTAATTAATAATAACAGTACAGTATAGTAAAGTTTATGTAAGCCCAAAAAGAAATTAAGTTGCTAAACCTTGCGGAAAGGGGAGCATCTGTAGGTGGCCGTGGAGTGGCAGGTTTAGGCTTACTTGTGGATTTAAGCTTGGCAAGACCCTTCTTGACCGGTGCAGGAACATTCATCACTTTAACTTTTTTCTCCCAACTTGGAGGGTAATCACCAGCGTGCCAATACCACCCCCTCTTCTGCTCATCCCATTCAAAGATGGTAGACCAGTTCTATTTCCTGGCTTACGCTGACATGGACTTGGAAAGCAGGAGCAACCGAGGATTAGCCGAAACAACCATATTGAGCCCATCAGGAGGAATGAGGGAGAAACCGCAACTATCTGTCAACTCTCGCTTAAACGAAGTTATCACGGCCTGCCAGTATCCATACATGGCAGGGGTGCAAAGACCCTCCCTCAGTGAGCCAGGAATGGTAACTGCACAAAAACGCTACCTCCAAAATTCGAAGGTGGTATGCTGTAGAAAAAGTCGAACCGAAGTAGGGGACTCCATGAGTAAAAATGGCAACGGGTCGAGTTCAGGCCGACTTTTTCCATACCCAAACCTGACCCGCGGGCCAGGACTCGTGGCCCAAACCCGGCCCGTTTACTAAGTGGGTTTTTTTCCCGGGGCCCAGACCCACCCCCGCCAGGCCCCATGGGTCCCACAGGCCCCATGGGTCCCACGGGCCCCGTTAAGGGATTGGGCCCAATTTGTGGCCCAACAAAAAAAAATTGAAGCCCAATCAATTAAAAAAAAATGTTTTCCTGAGAAAAAAGAATCACAGCAGCAATGCAGCACAAACAACAAATCCAAATGAATCTCAAATCAAATCCACCATACCCATTCAAATTTCCTATTCACAGAAACCAAATACATTTGAAATCAAACTATTGACAGAAACCAAATACATTTGAAATCGAAATCTAAAACAAGTACATGCAAGGAACATCAAATCTTAACAACAAAATCTAAATCCCCTAACCCACAAGTTATACAAAGAGAATCTAAATCTCCAAACCCACTAATCAAATAAAGAAAAAATGGAAGAAGAACATGAGAGCATAAGAGAGTGAGACCGAGAATCTTTGCGGCGAGAATCTCAGGATTTCGTCTTCATCTTCTTCGGCAAAGAGTGTGAGATGAGAGAGTGAGACCGAGAATCTTTGCGGTGAGAATCTTAGGATTTCATCTTCATCTTCTTCGGCAAAGAGAGTGAGACCGAGAGGTTGACGGCGTGAGACATGAGAGCATGAGAGAGGCTGACGGTGAGAGCCATGAGAGGTGAGTGAGTGAGAGTGGGAGAGGAGAGTGAGTTGAAGAGAGAAATGGGAGGGGGCTCTGAAGTCTGAACTCTGAAGAGATTGTGTGCGAGGTGAGGCATTTTAGTTAGGGTTATAACATTATATATATTAGAGGTTATTATAGTAATTATACATATATATTTATATAACCGGGTCAGGCCGGGTCCGGGTTCGGGCTGGGTTTTTGTAAAATCCCGAACCCAACCCAGACCCGCTTCGGGTTTTTTTTAAAACCCAAACTCGACCCTATTTTTAATCGGATTAGGTAAAATTTGGTCCATTAGGGTCGGGCCAGGCCGGGTGGGTATCCGCGGGTCGGGCAAAAATTGCCATCTCTATCCATGAGATAAGAAAGGTCATTAGGAATGTCTTGATCCAGCCCAAACTGCCTTCTTACCTAGTTGGCAGGATAATGAACAAACCTGGTACCTTCGTCGGCCAAGTAAGGCAACCATCCGGCATTGGTGGCCGCTAAATAAGTGATCCCTATCTCATCAAAACTGGCCAAAGGAGTAGTAGTCCTGACAGTATCAACAAACGAACCCATTGCAGAATCCATACACTTATAACCCGTACCCAAGTTTCTGTAAGTTCTCCAAGTAAAACCAACACCTTCATCAAAAGACTCAACAACAGAATAATCAATAGGCTTCAAACCAGACCAACAAAAAGCTAGCGGAAAATTAGACTCAAATCTGACGCAAAAATCAGTAATTACTCTCGGACATGATTGGCACTCCTCTTTAGGAAAACGAACAAGCCTACATTTCACCAAATGTTGGGCACAACACTCAAATAACAATTGCTGCAGGATGGTGCTATGAACAGAGGAAATGACTATATGACAGGAGCCTACTTGACCCTCATCACTCTACAGGATATCTAGTTGGACATACAAATGCCCTAAGAATATAAGGGGCAATGGCAGACTCACCCCAGCAGATATCTTGATAGCTAAGCGAAAATACAAAGGCTTTACGGCATAATAGGGGTGAGAGCCGAAAACAAATTTACAAAACCAAAATGCAACAAAAGTCACACGACGGGCGGTCACGGAGAATTTGGAAGAAGAACTAACCCAATACAATAACTTGGCATTTTCGGACATTCTCTTCTTCAACTCAGCCTTAATGGCCTCTTCCTCCGGAGAAAGTTCTAGGGTGGCAAGATCAATGTTGCCAAGGACCAACAAGAGTAACTGGTTGGCCACGTCTTCAAGGGTCACGGTGAGTTCATCGCAGGAGAAGAAGAAGGTATGGGTGGTGGTACACCAGTAGAGGACCAAGTGACGGAGATTGTAGAGGTCTCAGAAGTTGGATAGGCAATGGGATAAGACGACGGCCTTCAAAATGCTAGCCCGCTGTAACAAACCCATAAAGCTCGTATTAGACAACTCATTATCTACCCATTCCCTCCAACCTGAGGCAATACCACCCAAACTCAAAATGGATAGGCACGAGGAGTGAAATGTCTTTGCGAATGATTAGATCGGGGAACGAAGAGGCCAACGGGGCCCAAGAAACATCGGAGTTTCGCCGACAAAGAGCGAGCCAAACATGGCCCGACGGCGGCGGCACGTAATCGTCAGAAATCTTTGGGAAATGAGGGTGGACGTCATACCAGGGATCGATCAAAGGGGCATATTCATTGTCTGGGTCACGCTGCGCTTTTTCCTCATTGGAATGGTCCAACTCGGAATAGGCAGCCTCCTCGCCCACATCATGAGCGGCGAGAGGATCAGAGATGGCTTCTTTTCCCTTGCGGCAGGAAGAGCTTTGAGTTTTCACCGGCGTCATGGTGTGTGGTTTGATCAAAATGGATAAACTGAAGTGTGTGAGAAAGATAAAGCAATGAAGAAAAGGGAACGGAGAGAGTATTTTTGGAAAAGAAGAAGGATTTTGTGTTTGAAGTACGAAGGGACTCTCTCTTAAATGCCCAGGTTATTAATGTCGACACGTAGGAAGGCGACAAGTCAACCATCAGAATGGCTGTGTTTTAGAATAACTGCCAATATGAGAAATTTGAAGAGACAACACTGTTCATGGCAGGAAAAGAAAAAAAAAAAAAAAATATATATATATATATATATACACACTTATATATGAATGAGGTAGGTCCACTATTCAAAAAGCCCACAAAGGAAAAGAAGAAAGAGAGAAAGAAAGGACAGGAAAGTCTTTTATTCATATATGAACCGCAGGAACGCTTCATATGTCCAGGGGGCTAAATGTTAATGGTCATTTTGGAAGCCAAAAAGAAAGAGGAAGCCCAGCAACACGGGCAGAAAAGAAGTTGGCAAATAGATAGAAAAAAACTATTAAGTCCAAGTGGCAAAAATAATGGATCACAGGTCCATAAAATAAATAAATGAGTCTTGAGGAAGCAAATGGGCTTAAAGGAGCCTGAAAAGAGGGAAATAGCAAATAGCAAACTCATGGGCAGTATATAATGTAGAAAAGTGAGAATGGGTCGTGGCAAACCCAAGGCAATACAAGCAAAGAAAGTAAGGGGTTGATGGCAAGCCCACGAACGCCAAGGATGAGGATAAGGTAATTGGGCCGGATAAGCCCAATAAAGTTAGTGAAAGCCCATGGGAACATAGAGTTAGAAAAAGGGCCAAGGAAGCCTAAGAAAGGCAAATAGGCCAAGGATGCTTGAGGGAAAACAAAAGAGACACAAAAGCCCATAAGTGAGGAAACCCATGGCCATGCTAAGCCACTAGGGAAAGAATAAATGACAAGCCTGAAGAGGTTCAGCAAGATTGAGTCATTACAACAGGAATGACAGAGTGATATGGCAGGACATGATGACAATCAAGGAATAGACTAAAAAAAATATAAAGTCCAGTATCAAATAAAGCCCAGCCCTTAAGGGGAGTAGGAAATCATAAAGAAACTCACATAAAAGGTCAAGGAAGGATGGCAGGCTATGTAGACAAACCTCTAAACCATAGCGAGCGCATAAGCAGCAGGCAGATTTTGGACATACATGAAAGGAAGGCACATGTGAGGCCTAGACACCACCAACCTATACCCAGTCAATATAGGACATGGTGGGGCCATAGGTCAGAGGTAAGAAGGCATGATTTGGCGGTGGGGAGAGGGGAAAACCTATTCTGTAGTTCCTGCTCAAGCTCTTTTGGGAGGTACATCCTGTTGAGATGACATACAACCCAAAAGAAGTAAGGTTGGGTTGGAACCACTAGGTGCATGCCATGAGGGATAGAGAGAGAGAGAGAGCACTCACATCGTGGTAGAAAAGGGTGTCATGGCAAACTAATAAATAAAATAGCTTTCCTTTGTCTGGAAATGGGGAGTGGCACACAGACAAATCAGTGATGGTTAGCAAGTACAACCAGACCAAACAAAGGTGGTTAAGGGCTAAAATAGTAAAATTTGGTCATGACAGGCACTATAAAAGGAGACCTTTGTTGTGCCCAGAAAGAGAGGGTCGAAAGGATCACAGTAAGAATCATCTCTAAGAAACCACGAAATAGAAAACAAGTGTAAAAGAAAAGAAAGAAAAGATAAGAGGAAAACTAAAAAACAAAGAAAGAAGAAAGGAAAAAACAGAGAGTTAGATCAGCAGGCATGCACCAATAGGTTGATGCCCTCTCTCCCTCTCAAAATCCCGCTCTCTGGCAACAGCGAAAAGGGGTTTTCCTCTAGGCATCAACCATTCAGATCCGTTTCCCTCAAAGTAATTAACTTCCACGACAGGATTTTCCCTGGGAGGTTGATTGCATTGAGAAGAAGTAGTTCTTCCCTCTCTGGTCTTGGTCCTGCAAACTGGATTTGCTCTGATTTCATTCTTCTCTTGATTGACCCATGTGTTGATCACTTATTAACTTGCTTTTTGTATAAAATTAATTATCATTATTTTGATTATCTCTTTAATTAAGGATTGATTGTTTACTTTAATTGAGAAGCCGAAGTATTCTCTTTTTGTTTTATTATCATGTCTGTCTACCATAACTCATCTGGAATAACTCTGTCTGCCGTAAGCATGTTCCTAACAAATAAGGCATAATTTGCGCACAAGCCGAACCAAGTTAAGTTGCAGTTGGACCAGTCTCAACTCCCTTACTCAGAATATTTGGGCCTAGTACCGCAGGAGGCAACCCAGCCCAAAATAACAAAGAGGCCCGCTACACATTTTAAATGGGAGGTAGAATGAAGACATGAATCAAACTCAGGATCTTCTGCTCTAATACCATGTTAAATTACCGATTGTCCCAAAAGTTTAAGCTATTAGGAAATTGTGAGTTTAATCACTTAACCATAATTCTAACAAAATCAAACTAAACTCATAAATGAGGAAAAGAGAGGACCAGCGATGGGAAATTAAGAAATACAACACCAAAATGTATCAACTCAAATAATAGTTGCCAAAACACCAAAAAAAAAAAAAAAAATCATCAATTCAAAGCAACGCTGCAAGAAATAATTAAATTAAATCTAGCAAAAGAATACCTTTTGTTGTAAAAATAAAAAATAAAAAAATAAAATCAATAAAAAAAAAATCAATTGAATGGGAGTGGGGTATTGAGGGAGTAACAACAAATTTATATATATATATATATATATATAATAAAAGATAGGAAAATAAAAGTGAAAAAAAAAAAAAAAAAGATAAATAATTGGAGGAAAAGTAACGGTAAAGTGGGGAGTAATAAGGGTAGGAAGAGCCAAAAAAATTAAGGGAAGGATTGGAAACATGTGACTAACATGACAAAACAAAAATATTAGAAAGATTCATCTTTAATCCTTTTTTATTATACATATATTGTATAGATTATTACATTTTGCCAATTCAATAGTTGGGAGTGAGTAAGTTTAAACCTAAGATGTTTCCATTAGAAACCCTAGAAGGTGTCAATTTGTAAAGCTACGAGGATCTTGGCAATTGTTCCGTATTGATCCCACCATCATGCAACAATTTGAGTGGTATAAGCCTTTAAATAAAATGTCATTCGGCTAAGATAAACTCTAATGAGTCTAATCTTAAATTCTTGCATTTGATTTAAGAAATAAATTTAAAATAAAAGTCTGACTAAATGCATCTTTCTATAAAACCCATAATAAGTTTAAGGAACAACAATGGATGAAGACAAGATAACAAAAATCGATCCAAACATGGAGAGATGCTGATAAGCACAAAGGCATATGTCGTTGGCTGCGCCAATGGATCAAAACAAGACTCAACTTTTAAAGGTACTACCTGCAAATTTAAAGTGCAAGGAGCACTACCATTGCTCAACACCAAGCCAGTCCACCTAAGGACTTTTGCACAATGTGAAGGCCTTACATTGGCTCATCACCTGCAATAGAAGGTTAAGGAGAAAGGACAACTAGTCCTTAGCCCAGCGTTGCATATCTGGCAATAACGACGCACTACAACTGTACTGTCCCTCAGCATGCAAGACCCTAATAGGAGTGCAACATGGTACATGTGTACATGGTCGGAAGCTTCCTTGGCCTATCAAAAGGAGTAAGCTAGCCATTGAGAACAGAGAGACATTTTGATTGATAATTGAATAGGATCCTAAGGGAATAAAGGGGATTATGGGTAGGAAGTAGGATAGAGAAAGAGTGATTTTGTAACATTTTTTCATTAATAGTAACAATCTCAGAAGCATAGGATTTAAAATTTGCTCCAACGTGGGTTTTCACCCCATGCCATAAGGGGTTTTCCATGCATTGCATTGTGTATTGCATGCTTATGTTGCTCTATTGCTTATTTTCACGCATTTAGCCATTAACCACTTAAATAATGGCATTCTTGATGCCTTGGCAAACACCCCTAAATCTAAGCTCCCCGTGTTAGAAAGCTAGATTTGAAAATATTTTGGTGATTTTATGCTACAATGCTTTTCAATTTTTTCTTTTCTTAAAAAAAATAATTAAAAAAAAATCTTGGAAGACCTATTCCAAGTTTGAGCACTGCAGCAAAGAACATAGTGAAACAAGTTCAGTCAATTCAAGCATAGGTGAAGAAAAAGCTTGAGTAAGCCAATGCAAAATATAAGATAGCAGTTGATAAACATCGAAGGCTCAAGGTGTTTCAAGAGGGGGACATGGTGCAAGGAGAGGTTTCCAGTTGGTACTTACAACAAGCTAAAGCCAAAGAAATATGGTCAATTATGAATAAATTCAATGACAATGAGTATGTGTTGATATTCCTAGTGATATAGCAATTTTGAAAACGTTTAATGTGAATGTTGTACAAGTACTATCCATTGGATGAGCCAATGTATCCAGAAATTAACTCAAGCGCAAGTTCTTCACAAGTGGAGAGGACTAATATAGAATATGTGTCCCTGTATTTTTTTTTGAGAAGTAGGATATTCAAAAGTCAAGGTGGAGAGGTGCATAATTGAATGGTTTTTGTTTGTTATCACTTATTTTCAAACCTAAATTTAGTTATTTTATTTGGGTAATTTAATCTTTTTTTGATATCATTGGAAATTCAAGGGTATTTTTATTTTGAAGGGAGCCTATTTGAAACCCTAAAGGGCTTCTATAGATATTGTATTTCTAGACTGGTTTTAGTAGACTAAAATTAAATACCTTGATGAGATCTTTTAAATTTCTAGTGGATTCTAGGTTTATTTTTCTTTGGATTGTCAAGGCTTTGCAAAGCTAGAACTATATCTGGCCTATTGTGTTTTTGTTCAACATTACAAAGTGTCATATTTCTTATCATAATTGGGTTTGTGGTGCTTAATTTGAATTTTTGCTAGCTTCTTGTTCATGGCCATAATCCTCCATCAATAATTGGTAGGCACTTCTAATCACGGAATTATAATTATTTGTTTCAATCTAGATTAATCCAGCATCTGCAATTCTATGGATGAATGAAATGCATTTGATTTCCTCCCCTTCAACTAGTAGAAAGATATAGTCCATGAGTTGGAATTCCTGTAGTGTCAATTATACATTAATCAATTCATCTCCTATGGCATTCACATATAGTTTCCTATATGTTGTAAGACTAGGAATCCATTTATCTTTCTATATCTATATGCTACTTTTGTTCCTCATTTCAATCACCTTCCTTGCCTCCCTGATGCTCCACCATGCCTATGAGTCATTTGGTTTAACTTTGGTCACTAAAAATTGCAAATGAGATGGTTTCTCATTTTTAGCACTTTGAGTAACAAGGTTGGTTTCTTTGTGAGGAGTTGTCATCCTTGTTTTGTCAAAAGTGCTAAATTAATAACTTTGAACCCTAACAATCCTTTTGCTTTTGTAGCATAAATTAAACCTTCCCTCACTTCATCCAATGTATAGCCTTATCTTTTTGTTATGAACCTACCAAAACAGAGTCAACATACACTTTTTTTGAGCTACATCTTCAACCTTTTGAACTTAGACATCGAAATGCATAACAAACTTAATATTACAAAGTCATGGAATTTGCCCACTTCAATCCTCACAACAAACATAAACATAAGCATGAACATAGTTAATCGAATTAAATACTATTTTTGTCCATAAACTTTATAAAATATTTGTTTTTCATCCCTAAACTTTAAGAAGTTCATTTTTTGTCCCGAAATTATTGAAAAATTCATCTTTCATCCCTAAACTATTGAAAATGTTTTATTTATGACCTTAAAATTTACCAAAAATTTGTTTTCCATCCCTAAACTGTTGAAAATAATTTTTTTTTTTTTATCCCTTTTTTTGTTTTTAAACTATTGAAAAAAAAAAAAAAAAAAAAACTGTTTCCAAAGTTTAGGGATGAAAAAAGAACATTTTGAAGTTCAAGGAATAAAAAACAAACTTTTGGTAAAGTTTAGGGACCAAAATAGTATTTTACCCTAGGTAATTTTATAAATAACAATGAAACAATAAATTAGATCAAAATATTCACATTACTATGATTGTGTCAACCGCTTGATCTTGAAAAATATATGCTTTGTTTTGTTGTTGCTTGTATTAGGAACAAAATAGTATGGAATGGTTTTAACAATAGTCATGGTCATGTTCATGACCATTTATTAATTTATAAAGTAATAAATTCAAAAAGCGTGTTTTGTAAATTACCAATTGAATGAGATCGGTAAAAAATGAGGACATTAATTAACTTAGATTAAAAGTCTGGCCTCTCACAGCAATTAGTGCACCACGAGTATTAATTACAAAACAATCACCCATTAGCACGAGTCCAGTTATGACTGCCTCAACCCTGAAGCCAATGCTTGCTTGTACCACATTATAGGTAAATGGACTCTGGGCGAATCATATCAATTTTTTTTTTTTTTCTTTTTTGATAATTTCATGAAATATTCAATAAACTGAAAACAGGGATACAACTAAGAGAGCAGACAACATCTGGGAAAAAAAACAACAACAAATTATACCCCACTCTCCCCCAATGAACTCAAGAGCCCAGCATTTAACATGTGTTTGCCTATTACAGTTTTGAGTTTTCTTTCCTTGGGCTCTTAGGGGTGGCAAAATCAACCCAAACTCATTTGCCCACCCAAACCCACCCAATTATTAGTTGGGTTAAATGGGTATTAACCCAATTAAACCTAAGTAACACTAATGTTTATTGGGTTTTAATTGGATACCCAATTACCCAACCCCAAAACTACTAAAATACCCCCTCAACCTAAAAAATGACCAAAATAACACATAAACCCAAAAAATGACCAAAATACCCCTGAAATCCAAAAAAAGACCAAAATACCCTCAAAACTCAAAAAAAGACCAAAATACCCCCCAAAACCTAAAAATGACCAAAATACCCCTAAAACCCAAAAAATGACCAAAATACCCATAAAACCCTAAAAATGACCAAAATACCCCAAAAACCTAAAAATGACCAAAATACCCTTGAAATCCAAAACATGACCGAAATACCCCCGAAACCCAAAAAAAGACCAAAATACCCCCGAAACCTAAAAATGACCAAAATACCCCTGAAAATCCAAAAAATGACCAAAATACCCCCGAAACCCAAAAATGACCAAAATACCCTCAAAACCTAAAAATAACCAAAATACCCCAGAAACCCAAAAATAACCAAAATACCCTCAAAACCTAAAAATGACCAAAATACCCCTAAAACCCAAAAAATGACCAAAATACCCCCGAAACCTAAAAATAACCAAAATACCCCCAAAACCTAAAAATGACCAAAATACCCCTAAAACCCAAAAAATGACCAAAATACCCCCAAAACCCAAAAAATTACCAAAATACCGCCGAAACCTAAAAATGACCAAAATACCCCTGAAATCCAAAAAATGACCAAAATACCCCAGAAACCTAAAAATTACCAAAATACCTCTGAAACCTAAAAATTACCAAAATACCTCCGAAACCTAAAAAATGGCCAAAATAACCCCGAAGTCTAAAAAATAACCAAAATAACCCTAAAACCTAAAAAATGACCAAAATATCCTCGAAACCTTAAAAATGATTAAAATACCCTCGAAACCTAAAAATTAGCCAAAATAACCCCGAAGCCTAAAAATTGATCAAAATAACCTAGAAACCTAAAAATGATCAAAATAACCCTAGAACCAAAAAATGACCAAAATAACCCTGAAGTCTAAAAATTGACAAAAATAACCCCGAAACCTAAAAATGACCAAAATACCCCCTAAATCTAAAAAGTGACCAAAATACCCCTTAAACCTTAAAAATGACCAAAATACCCTCAAAACTCTAAAGTGACGAAAATACCCCTAAACCTTTGAAATGACCCAAATAAACCCAAAACTGCTAAAATGGCCACAAACAACGTGAAACCTCTAAAATTTTCAAAAATACCCTGAAACGTCTAAAACAACCAAAATACCTCTAAACCTATAAAACGACCAAAATACCCCTCAAAATATATAAAATGACCAACATACAACTAATCCTATAAGATGAACAAAATGCACTCGAAACCTCTAAAATTACCAAAATAGGGGTTTGGGGTATCTTAGTCATTTTTTAGGTTTATGGGTATTTTGGTCATTTTTTTATGTTTAGGGAGTATTTTGGTCATTTTTTAGTTTTACAGGGGATTTTGATAATTTTTTAGGTTTAGGGTGTATTTTTATCGACTTACAGATTTAAGGGGCTTTTTTTGTCATTTTATAGGTTTCGGGGAATTTTGGTCACTTTTTAGGTTTCAAGGATATTTTAGTCATTTTAAGGTTTAGGGGTTATTTTGGTTGTATTTAGGTTTCAGGGGTATTTTGGCCATTTTTTAGGTTTCAAGGGGTATTTCAGTTAATTTTTAGGTTTCGAAGGTACATCGATTATTTTTTAGGTTTAGGGGGTATTTTGGTCATTTTTAGGTTTAGGGGCTATTTTGGTCATTTTTAGGTTTCTAGGTTATTTTGGTCAATTTTTAGACTTCGTGGTTATTTTGGCCATTTTTGAAGTTTCAGGAGTATTTTGGTCATTTTTAGTTTTCAAGGTTATTTTGGTCAATTTTTAGGCTTCGAGGTTATTTTGGTCATTTTTTAGGTTTCAGAGATATTTTAGTAATTTTTTAGGTTTTGGAGGTATTTTGGACATTTTTTGGGTTTAGGGGGTATTTTGGTCATTTTTAGGTTTAGGGGCTATTTTGGTTATTTTTAGGTTTCTAGGTTATTTTTGTCAATTTTTAGACTTCGTGGTTATTTTGGCCATCTTTGAAGTTTCGGGAGTATTTTGGTCATTTTTAGTTTTCAGGGTTATTTTGGTCAATTTTTAGGCTTCAAGGTTAGTTTGGCCATTTTTTAGGTTTCAGAGGTATTTTAGTAATTTTTTAGGTTTTGAAGGTATTTTGGACATTTTTTGGGTTTGTGGGGTATTTTGGTCATTTTTAGGTTTCTAGGTTATTTTGGTCAATTTTTAGACTTCGTGGTTATTTTGGTCATTTTTGAAGTTTCGGGAGTATTTTGGTCATTTTCAGTTTTCAGGGTTATTTTGGTCAATTTTTAGGTTTCGAGGTTATTTTGGCCATTTTTTAGGTTTCAGAGGTATTTTAGTAATTTTTTAGGTTTTGGAGGTATTTTGGACATTTTTTGGGGTATTTTGGTCATTTTTAGGTTTTGGGGGTATTTTGGTCACTTTCAGGTTTCTAGGTTATTTTGGTCAATTTTTAGACTTTGTGGTTATTTTGGCCATTTTTGAAGTTTCGGGAGTATTTTGGTCATTTTTAGTTTTCAGGGTTATTTTGGTCAATTTTTAGGTTTTGAGATTACTATGGCCATTTTTTAGGTTTCAGAGGTATTTTAGTAATTTTTTAGGTTTTGGAGGTATTTTGGACATTTTTTGGGTTTAGGGGGTATTTTGGTCATTTTTAGGTTTAGGGGCTATTTTGGTCATTTTTAGGTTTCTAGGTTATTTTTGTCAATTTTTAGACTTCGTGGTTATTTTGGTCATTTTTTAAGTTTCGGGAGTATTTTGGTCATTTTTAGTTGTCAGGGTTATTTTGGTCAATTTTTAGGCTTCAAGGTTAGTTTGGCCATTTTTTAGGTTTCAGAGGTATTTTAGTAATTTTTTTAGGTTTTGGAGGTATTTTGGACATTTTTTGGGTTTGTGGGGTATTTTGGTCATTTTTAGGTTTCTAAGTTGTTTTAGTCAATTTTTAGACTTCGTGGTTATTTTGGCCATTTTTGAAGTTTCGGGAGTATTTTGGTCATTTTTAGTTGTCAGAGTTATTTTGGTCAATTTTTAGGCTTCAAGGTTAGTTTGGCCATTATTTAGGTTTCAAAGGTATTTTAGTAATTTTTTAGGTTTTGGAGGTATTTTGGACATTTTTTGGGTTTGTGGGGTATTTTGGTCATTTTTAGGTTTCTAGGTTATTTTGGTCAATTTTTAGACTTCGTGGTTATTTTGGTCATTTTTTAAGTTTCGGGAGTATTTTGTTCATTTTCAGTTTTCAGGGTTATTTTGGTCAATTTTTGGCTTTGAGGTTATTTTGGCCATTTTTTAGGTTTCAGAGGTATTTTAGTAATTTTTTAGGTTTTGGAGGTATTTTAGACATTTTTTGGGTTTATGGGGTATTTAGGTCATTTTTAGGTTTTGGGGGTATTTTGATCATTTTCAGGTTTCTAGGTTATTTTGGTCAATTTTTAGACTTTGTGGTTATTTTGGCCATTTTTGAAGTTTCGGGAGTATTTTGGTCATTTTTAGTTTTCAGGGTTATTTTGGTCAACTTTTAGGCTTCGAGGTTATTATGGCCATTTTTTAGGTTTCAGAGGTATTTTAGTAATTTTTTAGGTTTTGGAGGTATTTTGGACATTTTTTGGGTTTAGGGGGTATTTTGGTCATTTTTAGGTTTAGGGGCTATTTTGGTCATTTTTAGGTTTCTAGGTTATTTTTTGTCAATTTTTAGACTTCGTGGTTATTTTGGCCATCTTTTAAGTTTCGGGAGTATTTTAGTCATTTTTAGTTTTCAGGATTATTTTGGTCAATTTTTAGGCTTCAAGATTAGTTTGGCCATTTTTTAGGTTTCAGAGGTATCTTAGTAATTTTTTAGGTTTTGGAGGTATTTTGGACATTTTTTGGGTTTGTGGGGTATTTTGGTCATTTTTAGGTTTCTAGGTTATTTTGGTCAATTTTTAGACTTCGTGGTTATTTTGGTCATTTTTTAAGTTTCGAAAGTATTTTGGTCATTTTCAGTTTTCAGTGTTATTTTGGTCAATTTTTAGGCTTCGAGGTTATTTTGGCCATTTTTTAGGTTTCAGAGGTATTTTAGTAATTTTTTAGGTTTTGGAGATATTTTTGACATTTTTTGGGTTTATGGGGTATTTTGGTCATTTTTAGGTTTTGGGAGTATTTTGGTCATTTTCAAGTTTCTAGGTTATTTTGGTCAATTTTTAGACTTTCTGGTTATTTTGGCCATTTTTTAAGTTTCGGGAGTATTTTGGTCATTTTTTAGTTTTCAGGGTTATTTTGGTCAATTTTTAGGTTTCGAGGTTATTATGGCCATTTTTTAGGTTTCAGAGGTATTTTAGTAATTTTTTAGGTTTTGGAGGTATTTTGGACATTTTTTGGGTTTATGGGGTATTTTGGTCATTTTTAGGTTTATGGGGTATTTTGGTCATTTTTAGGTTTCTATGTTATTTTGGTCAATTTTTAGACTTCGTGATTATTTTGGCCATTTTTGAAGTTTCGGGAGTATTTTGGTCATTTTTAGTTTTCAGGGTTATTTTGGTGAATTTTTAGGCTTCGAGGTTATTTTGGCAATTTTTTAGGTTTCAGAGGTATTTTAGTAATTTTTTAGGTTTTGGAGGTATTTTGGATATTTTTTTTGGATTTATGGAGTATTTTGGTCATTTTTAGGTTTTGGGGGTATTTTTGTCATTTTTTGGGTTTCAGGGGTATTTTTGTCATTTTATGGGTTTTGGGGGGTATTTTGATCATTTGTAGGTTTTAGGGGTATTTTGGTCATTTTTTGGGTTCCAGGGATATTTTGGTAATTTTTAGGTTTCGTGGGTTTTTTCGTCATTTTTTGGTTTTGGGGATATTTTGGTAATTTTATGGGTTTTTGGGGTATTTTGGTAATTTTTAGGTTTTAGGAGTATTTTGGCCATTTTTTGGGTTCTAGGGGTATTTCGGTCATTTTTTAGGTTCTCGGGGGTATTTTGGTCATTTTTTGGGTTTTGGGGGTATTTTAGTCATTTTCTGGGTTTCAGGGGTATTTTGGTCATTTTTTAGGTTTTGAAGGGTATTTTGGTAATTTTAAGGTTTTGGGGATATTTTGGTTATTTTTTAGGTTCTAGGGGGTATTTTGGTAATTTTTGGCTTTCAGGGGTATTTTGGTCATTTTTTGAATTTTTGGGGTATTTTGGTCATTTTCTTGATTTTGGAGGTATTTTGGTCATTTTTTTGGGTTTTTAGGGTATTTTGGTAATTTTCAGGTTTTGGGGGTATTTTGATCATTTTTGTAGATTTTAGAGTACTTTGGTCATTTTCACTTTAGTAGCATTTTGGTAATTTTGATAATTGGGTAATTCGGTGGGTTGGGGTTTACCCATAATAATTGGGTTGGGTTGGATTTGGGTTATAAGGAATTAGTTAAATGGGTTTTAAATGGGTAAATGAGTTTTATATACCCAACTCAATTATGCTCACCCCAAACCCGCCCATTTGTCACCCCTAGGCTCCAGCAACCCTTTCTAAAAGTCCCCTTTGTGGCCATAAAGTGGAAATGGTGAGCTCATTGAAAGGAGAGGGATTATTTGTGGGAAACGGGCAGTGTGGAATAAGGGCCTCAGATGCACATAATAGAGAGCCAAAAACTAGGGTCTTAACAATTCTAGTCTTACCCTTCACAGAAAACTCTTGGGAATCACGAGAGAACCCAGTTGCGGAGGGCGTTGGGCTCAAGGTGTTGTCGGAGCTTGTGTGATTTGACAGATCTATTGAGCGCGCCTGCTCTAGATCCAACCATGCCAGACTAGCATCCACCGGAATCTGAACTCCGGTGACCTCCTTTAAACTTTCCCCCACCGAACGACCACAGCAAGCAACTCTATGATTCTCAAAAGCTTCCATGAAGCCCATGCTTTTTCTGGTCCATCCCCCAAAATACCTAAGGCAATCGGTCGCACCAAGACCCAGAATACCACAAATAAAACAAAAGAGGTGAAGCCGCTCCATTTGAAATCCAGATTTGGACCTAACCTGGAAAGCCATTATTCCCATATCTACAAACGATTGAACCGAACCCCACATCCAATCAGTTCTTAGAGAAAACTTGAAGACTCGCGCGCACATCTCGCGAGGTCCGATCACGTAGCTGAGATAGAGAAAGCTTTAAACACTTCTGTGGAGAGTTGTAGATCTTAAAACCCCCAGTGACAGTTGATCCAAGATGCTGATGGAAGATGGAGAGAAGAATAAGAAAGCTTCTGAGACTAAGAGAGCTACTGAGACTTAAGAAAACTGTACAGGAAGAGGGAGAGAAGACTTGTACTAGGCAAGAGGGAAAACTCCTACTGAAGGAGAGAGAGAGACTTTCTCTCTCCTACAATCCGTAGGAGAGAGAAAGAAAGCTATTGGATGAAGAAACCACCATATCAAAATTGACTCGAGCAATAATTCGAGTTGGCCCAGTACATAAGGAATTTTGCCTCTATGGTGTGTATAAATGTGACTTCTTGTGCCTGAAAGGGCCCAAACTGATTATCCTAACATTATAAATATATCTACGGCGGACCAACCATTTTTTTTTTCCGGTGTATATAGAAATCCATCCTTTTGGCCTCATAAACATATCAAAAAGTATCAGAACTTTTGAAGAGCCCATGTACAAATAGTAAAATCTTAGAATTGCACTAATTATCCCTATTTTATGTAATGTTCATACTCTTGACCTATTATTATTATTATTGTTATTACCTCCTCATCCTCAAATGTCCCAACTAATCAAATATACTTTTTATCCAAATCAAAATCTTAAAAGGAGCAAACACCAAAATCGATACCTTTATCCACTTTCATTTTCATGGCCAAACATGCATTGACTCTATTTTCTTCAATTGAATTTTGTTTTAGTGGTACAATTATGTGAGGAATAAGAAAAGATATAATCATGCAAAGTATATGTGCAATAAAAAACAATAATACAAATACAAGCACAAATATGAAAATGAACATAATGTTAATATAACCATAAACATTAATTTAAAATATATATATATATATATATATATAAAATAATGAACTATAAAACTAAGTTGAAATATTTACATCACTATGATTTTATCAATTATCTCAATCTCAACTAAAATATTCTTTATTTATTGTCTCTTGGATTGAGAATGTTAGAAATATTGTAAAATTTTAATTTATTTTTGTGTCAAACAAGAACACAAATATATTAATTATAAAGTAGGTCAATATCGTATTGATACTAGCCGTACCGAAAAGATATATTAGTACTAGTACTCCTTCAAATTGTATTAGATAATATATCAGGGATATTGACTCTTTTGACACAAATAGATGCTATAATCAAGTACAATAATAGAATATGTACAAAATACAATAAATAAAAATTTGCAAAATAAAAAGTGATAATTCTGGAAAATCAGAGGGTTGGAAATCTTCAGACTTCGACAATCTTGAGAACTGAACCCTGTAAAACCAAACTCAATCAGAGTAAAGACCGGTGGAGGCCGGCCTATAACCCTCCGATGATGAAGTTAGAAGGCTGGAATAGAGAGGAAAAATATCTAAGTGTTTATTCCCTTCTCCAAGTGAAAGAAAATGTCTGAATGCCTTTACCTTTACGCAGAATCGCGTTTATATAGTGTATGGAACGGTTATTTGCTCTGATAACCGTTCCTATTGTCGAGGAGTTCACCAAAATCGGAGGTAACTTCCATAACTTCCTTAGGAGTTGTTTCATCTGAACCGATGCCTCTTTATGAGCAATGGAGGTTTCGATTTTTTTGGTTAAGTCAAGAATGCTTGGCTCGTCTATCCCTAATTAGGGGTGGACGAGCCATGGCATGGCCATGCTTTCCTCGTCCGTCATTTGTGACGGACGAGACCTTTCTCGTCCGTCCCAAAGGAGGGACGAGGCAACTTGGCTATACCCATTCTTCCTCTCTTTCTGTAGACGAGCCACATGGACAATTTTTAGGGTGGTACAATTTCGTAGCATCATCAGTTGCCCCCTTGTTCATTGGGTCGTCCTAAGACAAATAAGGTGTGTTAGCAGCAGTTAGATGTGCTACGTGTCAAAAATTTGTTGGTGGAAAAATCTCGTCGATTGATCTGCCCGAGAAGCGTGCCACGTGTCCCTTAATGACTGGGTGACGTCGCTTTAGATGCCTGAGCTTGCTCCCTATAAATAGTGGAATACCTCCGATACCCTCTTCATTTCTGAAATTTCTTTCCTTATCCTTCCTCATCTTAGATATTCGTCTAGAAGCTTCACGCGTCTATAGCCTTCCTTTATCCTAGATCCAGGTATTTCTCTTTTTCTCGTCCTTAGTTTTCCTGTTAAGATGGTAGACATTGTACTTTCCTCGTCTAGTGATAGTATAAATAAGGCTATAGACGAATATAATGATGAGAGTAGTTATGATAGTTCCAGTAGCAATAGTGACAGTAGTAGGGGGAACACCACGGACAAGGAGTACGTCTCTGGCGTCCCTGGGCTTCCTATAGAAGTTTTACAAGAACAACTTAGGAAGGCCTCTGGGTCTCAAGCTGGCACTTCGTCCACTAGCCCTCGTCCTAATCCCTTAGACAAAGAGGAAGTAACTGTATATAGTTGTGCAATACATATCCCCTCCAAGACGGACGAGCTGAGACTGAAAAACCTTAGGGAGTGGTACCAAATCCCAGACGAGTTTAACCCTAGGTTACCCATCCGAGGAGAATGGTGTTGCAACCCTCACTTTGGGATTGGCGTCTATGAAGCTTACCTCTTGGGGGGTTTAAGGTTCCCTTTAAACGCCTTTACTAGGGAGTTGTTAATTAGGTTAGGTTTAGGTATATGTCAATTTAACCCAAACGCATGGAGACTAATCGTCTCAATGCAAGTTTTGTGGAGTGAAGTATTTGGAAGGGACCGTCCTCTCACTGTGGACGAGTTCCTTTACTGTTACAAACCTTCAGAGATACACCAATCCCCTGGCTTCCATCAATTTACAGCCAGGGGTAAAGATTGTAGGTTGATCAAGTCCTTGGCTTCGTCTGACAGAAAATGGAAGACGGAATTTTTCTTCGTCTTTGGCTTCTGGGCTGGAAACCCTGTAGACGTTGGCCGGGACTCGTTTGGCCGTTATACTGGGGACCTAGGAAACCTTCGTCCTGAAGGTAAGTTGTTCCCCTTTTTCTTTTTATTTTCGTCTTTGTATTTACTTGTTTATTTATTTTTAATATTGACGGCCAACTAATAGGAGTATGTTTTATTTCAGCTGTTGAACGTCCGTCCCTAAGTAAGTTTTTCCATGACCGCGTCCACAGAGCTCGTCTTCACGTGGATAGGGACTTTCACTCTTTGGTCTCACTTAGACGCTTGGCCAAGTGGGGTTTGGGTCCTAATCCGTCCGACGAAACTATTGCACATGAGGTCACAGTAAGGAAAAGTAAGTTTCAAGTCTTTATCGTCCTTGTACTTTGTTTTGTTTTATTTCTAAAGGTATTTTTATCTCTTTTTTTTAAAAAAAAAAAAAAAGGAATGGCGACATTGAAGGGAAACAAGGGAAAAGATGTGGCTACTGAGGGTGATCGTCCTGAGGGTGATGTCCAAACTCGTCCTACGACTGGGGAGAAAAGGAAGACCTTGTCAAGGAACTTGGACTTGGGAAATCTTCCCAGCCGTCGAGGTAAAATAGCCAAGCCCAGCTCGACTCAAGTGGTCAAACCTCCCACATCTCAGCAGCCAATGCAGGTAGTTGATGTGGACTCGTCCACTCCAGTTGAGACCACTCCGTCCCAGGCCACTCCGTCCAGGACTGTGTCAACCCCGTCTCAGCCTCCTAGAACGGCCCCCTCCAATATCATTGAGAATGAGGACTTAGCCTGGGAACGCTTTAAGAAAGCTGTGACAGACGAAGACATAAACGCTTGCTATGATATGTCCCTTAAAGATTTTGAACATTCTGGTGTTCATGATCTCTTCAAGGTAATTCTCTTACCTCGTCTTGAGTATTGTTCCATTTTCCTTCCTCGTCTCTCTCTCTTTTTTTCTTTTTTTTTAAACTTGTTTCTTTTTCACAGGGAATGTCAAAGTTTATAGCTGCGTCCAGGCAAGCAACGGGGTTGGACAAGACGAGGATCCTGCTAGAGACGAGGGTCCAGGAGCTGAAGGCTGAGGCAAGGCAATGGGCTGAAGTGGCTGCCAAGACCACAGACGAGGTTAAGGAGTTGAAGACATTGGTTGAGGAGATGAGAACCAATGCTGCAGAGAAGGATGCTCGTCTTGAGGCCCTGCAGAAGAAAAATGATGAATATGATGCCCTTCTTTCCAACGCGAAGGAAGATGCAGTGGCTGAGTTCAAGTCGTCCAAACAGTACACTGAAGTCTTGGATACTAATTACGCAGCAGGGTTTGAGGATTTTAGAAGTGAAGCTGTGGAAAGGTTCCCTGACATTGACTTCAGTTCCATTCTCCTTAACCTGAACGCTGCTGCCACTAGTTCCCTCGTCCAGACTGGCTCCAATGACGTCAATGTTGAAGACGACGCTACAACCTTGCCCCCTCAGGACGCCCCCAATGCTTCTCCCTCCACTTAAAAGAATTTTTTTTTTAACATATTTCTATTTGGTCCAGTTTGTGACCTTTTATGTAATTTTAATACATTTTCCTCGTCCGTGGTTTTAGGACGAGGTTTTAAACAAGTAGAAGTTTATTGTGCAAGGATCTTTTAACGTTTGATACTCTCTTGACTCAACATTATTCTTGTGGTATATGTATGGATGAGTTTTATTTATTTTGCTTGCTTAACTACGTCCATTTTGTGTATATTTGTCTACCATTTTCATTAGAATTTCAAATGTAGTTCATTCATGTGACATGGTAGCAATCAACATTACTGGTCTAGGGACCTGTTAAAAATGATAAAAACCAGCCTGCCTTGTTCATGGACTTGGCTAATTTTTATTCTTAAAAACTGAAGGCTTTCATTGTACTCGTCCATATCTTGGATTGTTTTAACAAAAAGTCTAATTTTTATACTTTGAAGTCTTAAGGCTTTCATTGTACTCGTCCATATCCTGGATTGTTTTAACAAAAGCCTTAATAAGATTAAAATATAGCCATACGCTTCTCTCGTCCATGGCTTAACATGCATTCGTCTATGCATTTTTGCCCATGTATTTAAACGTAGTGCTTTACCTCGTCCGTGGTACGGACGAGTATGCTTGGGATTTAAGGCTTTACTTCGTCCTCTGATATGGACGAGGATGCCTCAATGCTTTTCCCTTAGGAAAGCTTTTCATTGTATCCCTTAAGTAAACTTCAAACGAATGTAGTATGGGAATCAGTGAATTATACAACATTATGTACATTCCACAAATACCATTCATATCACAAGCATTGTTCAAAGATGAGGCAGGCACCTTAGGCCAATGCCTTTATTTAAACATAAACTATAACGTCGTCCATAAATTTAACATAACAAAACCACACCAAATAATATAATAATAAAGTTAGTTGCTGAGCTCGTCCAGGCTGTCATTCTACTGGTAATACTTCCTCAAGTGTTCCACATTCCATGGATGCTCCAACTTCCTCCCATCAAGAGCTTCTAAGTAATAGGAACCTTGTCTTTTGCAATTGACGACTCTGTAGGGGCCTTCCCAATTTGGTCCCAACTTCCCATGAGCTGGGTTCTTTGTTGCTAAGGAAACCCTTTTTAGGACGAGGTCCCCTATGTTGAATCGCCTTGGCTTTACCGCTGCATCATACCGCCTAGCCATAAGATTTTTATACCTTGCCATCCTTTGCTCAGCGTCCGCCCTTACCTCGTCTATCAAGTCAAGGTTCAGACGTAATTGTTCCTTATTAGCTTCGTCCTGGTAGGTCGTCACCCTATGATTGGCCACGTGCACTTCCGCGGGTATAACTGCTTCAATTCCATATGCTAGCCTAAAAGGAGTCTCTCCTGTAGGAGTTCTCACTGTCGTTCTATATGCCCACAAAATGCCTGGAAGCTCATCTGGCCATACTCCCTTAGCCCCCTCAAACCGAGTCTTGATTATTTTCAACAAGGATCGGTTTGCAACTTCTGCCTGGCCGTTAGCTTGCGGGTGGGCTGGTGAAGAATAGTGATTTTGAATTCCAAAGTGTACACAAAAGTCTCTGAAAATCGCATTGTCAAATTGCCTTCTGTTATCCGATACTAGCACCCTAGGTACTCCAAATCTACATACAATATTTTTCCACACGAAGTTCTTGACATTCTACTGTGTGATGTTGGCCAAAGGTTTTGCCTCTACCCACTTGGTAAAATAATCAATACCAACCACAAGGAATTTCATCTGCCTTATACCCAGTGGAAATGGACCTAGGATATCCAGTCCCCATTGTGCAAAAGGCCACGGGGCCGTCATTGGAGTCAAATACTCTGATGGTTGTCTGGGGACATTGCTGAACCTCTGGCATTGGTCGCAGACCTTGACGTATGCCTTAGCGTCAGCTTGCATATTTGGCCAATAATATCCTGCACGGACGACTTTATGGACGAGCGACCTGGCGCCTGAATGATTGCCACATGCTCCCTCGTGAATTTCTCTAAGTATGTAGTTTGCTTCGTCTGGGGCCAAACATCTGAGATAAGGCTGGGAAAACCCTCTTCGGTAGAGAATCTCGTCCATAAGAACATACCTGGCTGCCCTCGCTCTCAACTTTCTAGCTTCGTCTTTTTCCTCCGGGAGTCGTTCGTCTTTTAAGTACAACACAATTGGAACTATCCAATTCATTCTATTTTCCACATGTTGTACTTCTGGGATATCTACACTCGGCATATACTGGATTTCATCAAACTTGTCTGCAGCTTCGCTGGACGAGGCTTCTTTCACCAAAGCATCAGCTTCCATGTTCTCTTCCCTTGGGATTTGAACAAAGTTAACTTCTTCAAACTTTTTAACAAGTCGCATCACTTTGTTTAGATACTTCCTCATGCGCTCTTCCTTAGCTTCAAACTCGCCATTCACTTGGCCCATGATTAGCTGAGAATCTCCCAGGATGAGGAGTGACTCTGCTTCAACGGACTTGGCCAATTCCATCCCTCTAAGAAGAGCTTCGTACTCGACTTCGTTGTTAGTTGTCTGGTACTGCAAACGAACTCTGTGTCTTAACTTGTCCCCTTCCGGGGATTGCAAGACCACACCTACTCCTCCCGCGTATTGTGTAGACGAACCATCCACATAAACTACCCACTTAATGCTTTCTTTTTCACCCATCTCATCATAATTCGAAGTAAACTCTGCAATGAAATCTGCCAGAGCTTGAGCTTTTATGGCATGCCTTGGTTGATACTTGATGTCAAATTCACTGAGTTCGACGGTCCATTGGATCAAACGTCCTGCAGCCTCTAACTTGTTCATGGCCTTCTTTAGTGGGTGGTCTGTCATGACATTAATAACATGAGCTTGAAAATAATGCCTTAGCTTTCTGGAAGCCGTTACCAACGCAAAAGCTAATTTCTCCATTAACGGGTACCGTCCTTCTGCTCCCCTCAATGCTTTGCTAGTATAATACACATGTTTCTGCACCTTGCTTTCTTCCCTCACCAGTGCTGAACTTACGGCGTGTGGAGTGACGGCCAAATATAAGTACAACTCTTCTCCGGACACAAACGGGCTCAATAATGGGGCTTTGGTGAGATACATCTTCAAATCTTCAAAAGCTCTCTGACACTCGTCGGTCCATTCAAATGCTTTTTTAAGAACCTTAAAAAATGGCAAACATTTGTCAGTAGCTTTAGAAACAAACCTGTTGAGAGCGGCAACTCGTTCGGTGAGGGACTAAACTTCTTTAACATTGCTGGGGGGCTTCATATCCAATATTGCTTGAATTTTGTCAGGGTTCGCTTCAATTCCTCTGCAGGAAACCATAAACCCTAGGAACTTCCCCGATGATACTCCAAAAGCACACTTGCTAGGGTTCAACTTCAGATGATACCGCCTCAGCGTGTCAAATGTTTCTAGCAAATCGACCAAGTGCCTCTCCTCGTCTTGAGTTTTTACCAACATATCATCTATGTATACTTCCATATTCCTCCCGATCTGTGGACGGAACATGTGGTTGACCAGGCGCTGGTACGTCGCCCCAGCATTCTTTAAGCCGAAAGACATTACTTCATAATAGAACAGTCCCTGACTAGTGATAAAGGACATCTTCTCTTGGTCTACCTCATCCATCCTAATTTGATTGTAACCAGAGAAAGCATCAAGGAAACTGAGCAACTTATGGCTTGCGGTGGAATCTACCAGCTGATCAATGCGTGGTAATGGATAACTATCCTTTGGGCAAGCCTTATTCAGGTCAGTGAAATCAACGCACATCCTGCACTTGCCATTCGCCTTTTTGACCATTACTACATTGGCCAACCACTCAGGATAGTATACCTCTCGAATGAACTTTGCCATAATCAGCTTCTGAACTTCTTCCTTGATAGCTTTGTCTCTCTCTGGGGCAAACACCCTTTTCTTTTGTCGCACTGGCTTGGAGGCAGGGCATACACTCAGACGGTGGGTAATAACACTGGGATCTATGCCCGGCATATCTTCGTGACTCCAAGCAAATACGTCCTTATTTCTTTTCAAAAAACAAATGATATCTTTCTTGATCTTTGCTTCCAAATCTGCTCCAACCCTGGTACACCTCTCAGGGTTATCATCATCTAAAGGAATATTTTCCAACGCTTCAATGGGTTCTGCCGCCACTCTCCTTTCTTCAATATTCATTGCTTGAACTTGCTCGTCCGTAGCCAACATGGCCAGATAACACTCTCTTGCAGTTAATTGGTCTCCCTGTTCTTGGCCTACCTCGTGTTCCGTTAGGAACTTGACTGACTAATGATAAGTAGATGTAACTGCCTTCCATCTGTTCAAGGTTGGTCTCCCAATTATTGCATTGTAAGAAGACGAACAATCAACTACGAGGAAATTCACTTCCATGGTTACTTGCTGCGGATACGCCCCCACCGTCACTGGTAATGAAATACTACCCACAGGTTGCACCTTCATTCCACCAAAACCAACTAGGGGGGAGCTTGTTGGACGGAGCAAGTCTCGTCCTAATCTCATCTGCTGAAAGGCTGGAAAGTACAAGATATCAGCAGAACTTCCATTATCAATCAATACCCTTCTAGTCTTGTAGTCTACAATAAGGAGAGTGATGACAATAGCATCGTCATAAGGGTGATGGACTCTCTTTGCATCCTCGTCCGTGAAGGTGATCGCCTGCTCGTCCATGGTCCCTGCACTCAGTGATCGTCCAGAGAGCTGAACGCTCTGCACTGCTTTCAAATAGGCTCTCTTTGACTTGGACGACTGTCCTGCAGAACTTCCCCCCAGAATGATTCTTATTTCTCCAAGCGGTGGCCGTGACGGTTCTTCTACCTTGGCCTTCAATTTCTCGTCTCTGTGATCTCGTCCTAGGAAATTTTTCAACTTCCCTTGTCTGATGAGATTCTCGATCTGCTGCTTCAGATCAAAGCATTCGTCCGTATCATACCCGTGATCTCTATGGAAGCGACAATACTTATTTTTATTGCGCTTATTGGGATCTCCCTTCATCTTCTCTGGCCACTTTAAGGAAGTCTCGTCTTTGATTTGCATGAGGACTTGCTCAAGTGGCACACTCAAAGGAGTGTAGTGCTGGTTCCTTGCTGACGGACCTGGCCTCTTTTCTCGGTCTTTCTTATCCTCAGTTCGTCCCTTCTTAGGACGAGGACCCTGTTCGGAAAGACGAGAAGGATTTGATTCCATTATCTCAGCCCTCTTCTTCTTCTTAGCTATAATAGCATCTTCTGCGTTCATGAAGTTTTGGGCTGAATGGATGAGTTCAGCCATGGACTGAGGTTCCTTCTCATAAAGTTTATGTATAAACAAATCTGAATTGACTCCGTTATGAAAGGCTGCCAACAGTAGCTTATCATCTACCTCGTCCACGGTTAGGGCTTCCCTATTGAAGCGTGTGATGAAGGAACGCAAGCTTTCATTCTCCCCCTGTTCTATCGTTAACAAACTGGAAGTAGATCGTCTATGACGCTGACCCCCTATAAAGTTATTAACAAACAACTTGCTTAATTCTCCAAAAGAACTTACTGAATTCGGGGGTAATTTGCTGAACCATACTCTGGCCGGACCCTTGAGAGTGGTAGGAAAGGCTCTGCACATTATTTCATCTGGAACACCTTAAAGATGCATAGTGGTCTTGAAGGTGGCAATGTGATCAAAAGGATCCCGATTCCCATCGTATGAATCCAAAGAAGGCATTTTAAACTTCGGTGGTAGGGGATGGCCATTGATGGAGGCCGTAAAGGGAGAGTCAGTTCTATGAACCAAATCTTCTACTGGGTTTGCCCTCCTCATATTCTCCTTCATTTCGTCCATAGCCTTCTTCATCTGATCCATCTCTCTCTTCAAGTCAGATGCCCTTCGTGAAGTGGTATCCCTTGATGGACTCCCACGCTGAAAGTTCTCTCTGCCCTCTTGATCTTGAGTTTGCCCTTCTTCTTCCTGCTCTTGATGTGTCTGCCTTCTTAAGTTAACTTCTCTCCGTAAGTCCTGATTTTGGCGAGTTAACTCCGCCATCGCAGCCGCCATTGAATGCATATGTTGAACAGACGGGGCCTGCATATTGGGTGCAGATTGTCGATCGCGATGGGGATTACTCGATGCGTCCCTACTCTGTTGAGGGCCCGGGCTAGTTGCCCTTGATCTAGTCCGAACCATTTCAAACCCTTTCTTGTGAGAAAGAAATCGCAGAACTAAACAAGTTCAAGAGCGACAACTACGTTTCCCACAGACGGCGCCAACTAATAATTCTGGAAAATCAGTGGGTTGGAAATCTTCAGACTTCGACAATCTTGAAAACTGAACCTTGTAAAACCAAACTCAATCAGAGTAAAGACCGGTGGAGGCCGGCCTATAACCCTCCGATGATGAAGTTAGAAAGCTGGAATAGAGAGGAAAAATATCTAAGTGTTTATTCCCTTCTCCAAGTGAAAGAAAATGTCTGAATGCCTTTACCGTTACGCAGAATCGCGTTTATATAGTGTATGAAACGGTTATTTGCTCTGATAACCGTTCCTATTGTCGAGGAGTTCACCAAAATCGGAGGTAACTTCCATAACTTCCTTAGGAGTTGTTTCATCTGAACCGATGTCTCTTTATAAGCAATGGAGGTTTCGATTGTTTTGGTTAAGTCAAGAATGCTTGGCTCGTCTATCCCTAATTAGGGGTGGACGAGCCATGGCATGACCATGCTTTCCTCGTCCGTCATTTGTGACGAACAAGACCTTCCTCGTCCGTCCCAAAGGAGGGACGAGGCAACTTGGCTATACCCATTCTTCCTCTCTTTCTGTAGACGAGCCACATGGACAATTTTTAGGGTGGTACAATTTCGTAGCATCATCAAAAAGAATTACTCATAGATCAAATACGTAAATAATGAATTATGCATATGCTTATTAAGGCTTGTATTTGACACAATCTCTTGATGATATATTCGCCCCTCACAATTGATGCTTTGAGTCTTGAATGTTATTTAAAGATAATATTCAGCAAAAATGGCACAGGTTTTTTTTTTTTTTTTAATGGAACTGGCACAGGTTTTTGGTTTTGGGCCATGCAAGCAACCAACTTTATCTTAAAAAATAACAAAAAAAAAAGAAAGAAACAGTTATCAGTTAGACTGCACACCCGTGCAAAAAAGAAGTAAACAGTAACATGGTAATGGTGTTGGGTTCTTTTTCTCTCCTCCACATTCGCAACCACTTCCCTCCAATCCACAAACACAACTTTTATGGAAAATACTTACTGTACAAACTTCAGACTAGAGGGTTTCCTTTTAGAAATACAATTAGTCAAGTAATACACATAGAAATGTAATAATAGTAACATCCTTTAAAAAAAAAATTGACTCACCCGACCCGGGTTGGTGTGTGGATCGGATCTGAACCCAACCCATACAGAATCGTGCTCAGTCTTAGCAAAATCATAGTCATCCTTTTATACTGATATGTTAAAAGTTTAAACTAAAAACTCAGGCAGAGCATGAGAGTCAATCGAGCAATGAAGTGATGTCGTTTTATAGCAATTAAGGATCCAAACTTAAAATAAGATGACGTCGTTACACTTAAATCACATTGATATGATACAAGAGGCTAGAGCATAGATTCATAAAGAAATGGTGGCATTTCTATTTAAATAGTAATTCCTCTTTTAAAATGAAACACGGACTCACGTGCCTCTCTATTTTCAGTTTGTTGAATTCGTTACTAATGGAATCCACATAAAAAAAAATAATAATAAAAAAAAAAATCCAATGACACCGTCTTGTTGTCTGATTTTTTTGATAAACAATAAAAGTAACACCAACTTGTTGTTTGATTTGATATTTTCTTAAATACAGTAAATAAAAAATCTAACACGTGGCTTGTTCATGTCACAATAATACAATTCAGCTAAGGAGAAAATAAGTTGGTAGTAAATGCATCAACCAATACCATTGTGATTGACACCTCTGCATGAAGAAAATATTACTAATAGATATGCCCATCATCCAATTACCAAACTTGTGAATTACTGTATCAGATGCCTACATATCAAAATTAGAAGAAAATATTGTTTACATAAATGAGAAGAGAATAGTCTTATACTATTAGAAGAACCAAACTATTTATACAAAAGAAGATTTAGAGAAAAAGTAAAACTAGTAGGTAGCCACTCCCTTCTTAGGGAACCGTACGTGAGACTTCCGCATCATACGGCTCCGTCCCAAGCTTTCGTCGTCGGCCTTTGTCATTAGACCACTCTCTATCTATGCATGTATTTTCAACCTGGACTCTCAAATCTTTTGCTTCTCGGGCGGTGGCAAAGAATGCAGCTTGCGTTGCGGGAGATGCCCGCCCGTAGGGCCCGGCCCGCTTCTCGACCGAAAGAACCGCTCACTAGCTAGCTGGACTAGTGGGGGGGCCCTTCTGGAGACATACTGAAAACCATGCCTTTTGAACCGAACGCAACGCCCGTCTTCAAAATCAAAAGAGAAATGGACTCGTTGGGAAGAAAGATGGAGTGCGACCTGTAGAGCACATGTAACGCACAGTCGGGTTGCTCACGCATCTTTCTCTCTCTATAGAGAAAACCTAAGAGACTCACCTTTGGCTTTCGTCTCGGTAGGTGTTTTATTATACATTTTCCCAAAAGAACATCCATTCATTTCTTTCTTCCCCGTCGACCACGACTACTGAAACGACGGGAAAAATCCAGACCCGAAAAGGAGAAGGGCCGGTGGTGGGCATTTAGGAAAGTCGGGCCGATCGGGTGTCTTCATTCAAGCGGCGATATAGAAGAACGAAACGAAGTGAGAGGCCAGGGGGTAGGGAAAATAGTCGAGTTGATCAGGCTCGACGACCAGGAGAAGCAAAACGAAATTAGGATTTGGCCGAAAAAGAAGCAACGCTATGGATACCATGACCGATCACCATTGATAAAGATAAAGAAGAATCTTTCTAAATCACTTCGGGTCAGCGGGGCCTTCAAGCATCCGAAATACGCCGGGGTTGTAAATGACATAGCGTTCCTGACAGAAAATGACGACTCCTTCAGAAGAACCAAACTATTTATACAAAAGAAGATTTAGAGAAAAAGTAAAACTAGTATATATAAATCACTACAAAAAAAAAAAAAATTTTATTACAATGAAAAAAAATTATTGCAATAACATTAGAGTTATTGCAATAGTTTATGCAAAGTATTGCAATAAAATTTGAAATAATTGGTTTATGCTAAAAAAATTTTGTTGCAATAAACCTTAAATATTTTAATGACAATTTTGATGTAATAATTTATTTGTTGTTGCAATAAATAATTTACTCCTTTGAATATCTTGTAGCAATAGGCTATTATTTCACAAATTTTATTGCAATAGATTGCAAAGAATTGACAAAAATAATTTGGGTCAAATTATTGCAACGGTATTTTTATTGTAATAGATAATTGTTTCATATTTTTTATTACAATAGATTTTAAAATAATTGGTATTAGATCATTATAATAATATATTCATTGCAACTTCATGTTTTTCATTGCAATAAGATATTTAGTTATTGCAATGTTATATTTGTTGTCATAAGCTGTCTCTTTGAAATTTCTATTGTAATATATTGCAAAATAATTGGTATCAAATTATTACAACAATTTCTTCAATATAATTTATTGCAAAAAATTTTTAATTTCTTCAATTTAAGTTATTGCAAAAAAATTTCTAAATTCAATTTAGTATTAAAGCCTCTATTGCAACTAAAAATTATAAATTATTGCAATTAATTATTATTAATGTAATAACTTACTACTTTTAAGTTACTATTGCAACGACTTTTAATTTTTAGATATGATATTAAGTCTAATACCACTATACTAATTTTGTTGTATTAACACCTAATATAATAGACTTATTTTGGTGTAGTGAAATATAGCAAAATGTTTTACACCAAAAGAAATGAAATATCTAATTGAATATGGGTTTAATATTTCCTATTTTGATTATAGGAGGTGTTGTTAACACGAAGGAATTGCTCACACTTTTTGGTGTTTACCGAGAAATGCAATTTACAAAGACAACCAATTATTGTTCATTTTATGACAATAAAATTAATTGCAGAGAGTGAGGGAGTTTATAGTTCCTTGTTCCATCCTTTTAGCCTCCAGTGTATGCCATATCTATTTATTGCATGTGTACGAGAGATTTCATGCAAATGATAGGAATTTTTGCCATAAACTGCTTCGCCCTAGTATTTTTAACTTCTGTTAGTGTGTTTGCCTCTACTTCTTATATTTCATCCATGGCAGTTGAGTATACAAATTTCATTATGATAATTTTGGGAGTAATGTTAGTTGGTCAATACAGAAGACGGGTAGTGCTGCGATCTTCTGCATTTGCGATGGCCTTCACATTATTTATGATATTTGGTCTACTGCGATTGAATGACTATAGTGTGGTGTACTTCAAAGTGGATGTTGCTGTTGTCATTTCTGTTTACATATTTTTCTATGTGGATGGATATGTAGTGATCAGTGGACCAATAGGATGGCTTAGTGTTCCTTTACCTCGGAGAGCTAAATGTATGGGATCTGTTTTGACATTGACAATTTCCATGTTACTCTTGAGCATAATGGCCTACTTATCAATGCCCGTTGAATGCACCTACAAGGAATATATTGTTCTCCTTTTTGCCATGCATGCTTTAGCGATGGAAGCCTTCATTAGCATTTTGGTTCCATAAATGAGAAACATAAGTGAAGAAGAAATGAATGTGAAAGCATAGGGAACACATCAACTTTGGAAAAAGTACATACGATGAAGCCTGAAGCCTTGCTATATTCACTATAACAAAATAAGTCTATTACAATTTTAATACAACAAAATTAGTATAGTGATATTAGACATAATATCATATTTACAAATTAAAAGTAGTTGCAATAGTAATTTAAAAATAGTAAATTATTACATTAATAATAATTAGTTGCAATAATTTATAATTTTCAATTGCAGAGGCTTAAATACTAAATTGAATTTAGAAATTTTTTGCAATAACTTAAATTGAAGAAACCGTTCTAATAATTTGATACCAATTATTTTGCAATATATTACAATAGAAATTTTGAAGATGCAGCTTATTACAACAAATATATTATTGCAATAACTAAATATCAATTATTTTATAATCTATTACAATGACAAACATGAAACTACAATGAGTATATTATTATAATGATCTAATACTTATTTTACAATATATTGTAATGAAAAATATGAAACAATTATATATTACAATAAAGATACAGTTGCAATAATTTGACCAAAATTATTTTGTCAATTCTTTACAATTTATTGCAATAAAATTCATGAAATAATAATATAAAGGCTACCTTATGATATTTACCATCATGGCTAAGAACACTCACAATAGATTGTGCAAACTTTTTTTTTTTTTGGGTTTATTTTAGAATAAGAATATTCTTTTTTCTATTTTACCTAATTATTTTTCAAAACACTTGCATCGAATTATAATTCTAAACTCTATTTCATTAAAATAAATATCATTTTTTTGCTTAATTTTTTTAATCATTTTTCTTTCTTGCACTACAACTATCATCCACTTTTTTTCTTTATTCTTGGAAAATACAAAAAAGAATAAAAAATTTAAATGCAAAACTACAATTCTTGTGTATATTTGCACAAGTACTATAACAAAAATACATTTTGCACAATAAATACATACTGAGTTATTTGTGACCAACATCCAATAGTGCTCGAGCAGGTGAGAGTTGATTGCAATTTGGTACCTCCATTATGGAATTACGTGCAAATTTTCTCTCTAATTTTTGCCAATAATTTGGTAACACTATTACTTAATTATTTGTCAATTCGACATTACTTCTACTGATTTTATATTCCTCATTTCTCTGAATAATTTCACCCATGTCATAAAATCTCTCTCTCTCTCTCTCTCTCTATATATATATATATATATGTGGGGGGGGAAAAGGAGCCAGGCCCAAGGTAATGGGCCGAGGGCCCACGAGAGGACTATCTTACATTCGAAAAGAGAGAGGAGAAAAGGGCAAGGCCCAGTTAGGAGTAGGATCTTCATAATGAAAAATCAATGCTCTCCGAGGAGGACATCTCCTGTCCGAGGAGGATATTTCATTTTAACAGGATATCATAGATTAGTTGAGTACGAGAAAAGCCAGAATGACTATCCGAGGACTTCACCTGATTAAGATAAGCTTAGAGCATGTTTTGGAACGATAAGGATGGGGAAATATCTGAGGGAAAGGTTACTGCCACCGTATTCAATGCATTGCAACAGCTTTTCTGGCCGCATTTATGTGGAGAAGATCTCTGAACAGTGCATCCCAACCTACCGCCACTCACACAGAGCTGAAAAGAAGATAACTGACGTGACAGGTACTTGAGCAAGTTCATGGATGAAGAGCACGTGGACGATAGAGATGAGGGTAGGAGTGACTATATAATAGAGGGAGGAGGACCCTGTAAAAAGGAGGTTTTTCCATTGTTATTAATCCATTATTGATTCTAACTCTTTGACCCACACTCTACAAATTTATTGTCTTTGAGTTTATGTAAAGAATTTGAACCCTATAATATATATATATATATATATATATATATGAAAAAGTTAATATATGTTCTAAGAATATTAGTTTAAGAAATTTTTTCTAAATTTTTGTAGGGAAAGAAAAAAAGTGTCTGTCAATTTTGATAGCTTTGAATATTTTCAATAAAAATTGTATTGATTAAAAAAAAATTGTCTTTAGAAAAAATGTGTTAAGGGCGGGCAAACCCATATATAAAACTTAGGCCCAGTTGACAAGAGATTCATAGTAACATTATTTTATTTTTAAAAAATAAGTATAAATAAAAAAAAGTATATAAAAATATGTATAATATTATTTAAATACTATAAAATATTATTTAAACATCGATACTGAACAGATCTGAATATATATATATATATATATATATATTTGGTAACATTCATCCAAAAAATGGCAAAAGGTTTTGGTTTTGGGCCACGTAGGTAGCAGATTTTTATCTTATCAGTTGAAGTGGACACCCGAAAGAAGTAAACAGTAAGATGGCAGTAATGGTGTTGGGTTCTTTTTCTCTCCTTCACATTCACAATCACTTCCCTCCAATCCACAAACACAATATTACTTCCTCTTCCTCTAGTACCCCAAAGTCACAGAAGAACCTCCTTACAAGGCGGAGGACAATAGCATTTGGTCCAAGCCTATTTGTTGCAGTTGCTTCTTCTTTAACTCACCTTGCACTTGCCCAACAGCAACAAGAAGACCCACTTGAGCAAGAAGAAGACAGAGTAGTGCAACTCTTCCAGGTCTTATTACACTTCCTCTTACTCACTCTTTTTCTTCTGTTTCTGCATTTGTTTTTGGAGGACATTTTAATAACAATAATTTGCTCTCAAACTGATACTACTAGTTGTTGTGAATGTGGTCATTTATTTCACCCATTTTTGCTTCTGTTTTGAGTGATTGGAACAATTTGTAATTTTTTTTCGCATTTGGGTACCCAAATTTTTTTTTTTTTTTTTAATAATCAATTTAGGCCTTTTTGGCGTCATAATACCACTTGGTAAAATTCCTATGAAGGGTTTTTTAGTGCTCTATGTGAGTTTTTATTTTTGGGAATAAAATAGGTTTTAAGTCGTCTATGACTATGAGAAAACCAATTGCAATTTATTTAAACAATAGAGGTATATTTTGAAAATTGCAACTTTAGGGTTTAATTTAAAACCAATATCAAAATTTAAGGTTTATTATTTACCATAAAAATTTCTTTGGAATATGTACAAGTATTTAGAGAGTGGAAGCCCTAATTGCTGATAGGGACATACTGCTTCAATAAATTAACCTTAAGCAGCACATTGAAGAGACAGAGACAGTGTACACCTACACCACAAACCATTTTCTTAAATTGCTATTAGAAAAGACTGAATTTTTACTCCAAGGGTAACACAATTGGCTTGATACCATGCCTTATGAAGTGAAGGTCACTAGTTTGGATCTCCCCTTCCTCCTCCTCTTAGGGCCAGAACTTATCAAAAAATGAAAGAAAGAAAGAAGGCATAAATGTTTATCAGTTGTGTGTTTTTTTAAATTTTCATCTTTGCCCTGCATGCTTGTATTGATTGCTTAACTGGCAGAGTTATTTTCGAATTATTGTAGGAAGCTTCACCATCTGTTGTTTTCATTAAAGACCTCGAAATAGTTAGAAGCCCCAAGACCACTTCTGATGATGTCAATCTTATTGAGGATGAAAATGCAAAAGTTGAAGGGACAGGTTCAGGCTTCATCTGGGATAAATTTGGTCACATTGTAAGCTTTCCCGTCTTCTGTTCTTGTATTTGAATCCATCTTTAGCGTTATATGCTATTGCATCTTTGTTTTCCTTATCTGCAAAGTTCAGTAGCGAGTTCCCTAAACAATATTGTCATCAGATTATCTTTGCAGAAGAAAACACCATGCAACACCTGGGTTTTGTTGATGGTTTAAAATCTTTTCATAAACAATATGAAAAATGAATATCATATAACAAAATATACCATATTGCTAACATCCTGACACCCAATGCTGCAGCTGGTACTTACATATTTACCTGCATTTATACTTTTCTCTAGAAAATTGAAAGATGGGTTCATTTTAAGCTTGAATTTTATGTATGAGTTAGTGATATGCGTACTTACCAATCTAATTATATATATGTTTTTAATACTTATGGGTGATTTCTCCAATACTAATGAGAAAAGTCTTATTTTTGTGTGTGACAGGTCACTAATTACCATGTTGTAGCTAAATTGGCAACAGATGGGAGCGGGATACATCGTTGTAAGGTTTTGGCTCTTTTCTTTTAGTTATTATTTTTGTTTCACTTCTTTTGACAATCATCATTCAGTTAAAGTACTAGCCCTTTATTTGAGTAACAATGCTTCGGTTCTGTATTTACAGATCTATCTAGTGGACACAAGAGGCAATGGCTTTTACAGGGAAGGAAAAATTGTTGGTGTTGATCCAGCATATGATCTGGCTGTCCTTAAGGTGTGCACTGAAACTGTCTTTTTAATTTCTTTGCCACATATTAAGCTTCTTATCATTGATATATAATGTAGACTTACTTTTATAGGGAAAAAAAAAAAAAAAAGAAAAAAAGAAAAAAAAGCTGCAAACAACTTAGGGCGAATTCCAGGAGGTACCTCATGATAAGGCTTATCTCATAGACTATTTCAATATTGACTAGGTTAAAATATAAGTTCAAAAACTAAGAATGGTAACATTGTAAAATAATCTACTGCCTATATTGGAGAGAAAGCATGAAAGTGCTTAAGATAACTTAACCTCATTTTCTGGGAGAGCAATGAAGCAGTAGTGGAGTGTTGCACCCTAGATGGTGAGAGTCCAATAGCTGAAAGCATCACTAGCTTAAGCTTTGACTTGAGCATCATGGAGAACATGGAATTTGAATCAGGAAGGATCACCTTGTAAGTCTAAACACCCTTGACCGATAGTGAAGTATCAGGGAGTGAAATAACATGAAACCATAAGCTCCCAAGTAGTAGGAGGAGCTCGGGGCTCTAACCGTGTGCCTGTTGAAGAAAGAGCTTGTAACTCATGGGTGGTGGCTTGGTTAAGGGAACCCACCATAGCCATAGCGAAAGGAGTCTTCATAGGGAAATTTTTATTGCTTATAGACCCAAACCTAGGTGATCTACCCAGACTAGGATGAAGCTTAGGTGAAACTAAGTGGAGGTCTGAACTGAATAATTTTGAAGAATCAATGGATGATTTATGGTTGGGATGAAATGGCACTTGTTAATTATTTTTACATTTAGATGTTGCAATTTGAAATGTATATACATCTATCTGTTTTCTCTTAACTTATACAATTGTCCTTGGACTCAGAAGTCTTGCATTGTTACTAAATGCTGTTCACTTCAACACCAGATCATATATGACGTAAAAATTGGTATACAAATGTCACATAAGGGGAAGAGGTGGAGAAAATTTCATACTTGAAAAACAATTAAGAGATATGGTTAAGGCTAGATGACATAAACTTATCTCAATGGAACTGTTTATGATGTCAATTCCACAAGTGATGCAGACAAAAAGCCACAAGAAATCAAACACGTTTCTTTTAAGACGATAATCATTGAATCCATAAGGTGAATTCTGGAATCCACTAGAAAATTATAGGAGAAAACTCTCAAAATTTTTTTATTAACGAAAAACAAAATTTCCTTGGAGGTTACAATGTACATAAATAGGAAAAGATAGGGCTGCAAGGAGACCCTTAGAAAACCCTAAACAAAAGTACTCCTAGGGTGGATAGGAGACACCTAAACTCCCTAATTTTTGTTAAGCACAGAATTAGGCTCAAAAATAGGAAAAATTACCAAGAAGAAAAAAATTTAGAATATTACAAATCAAATGCTATAGTCTTTATGAGATGTCTCAAAACAAACTAGACCTTATTTTGAATTTTAAATTGAAAGTTATAACATAAAGAAAATCTATCATAACTAGCAAAAGTACTAATTAAAGGAATTTTCCCAAAAAGCGGTGTAGGTCATGGTCGTAAGGCGATGAGTTTTGATCCTCACCATGATTACCTTCAAGTCACCAAATTTCACCGTAATTTTGTTTTTGGCTTGGATGATTTTTATTAGTACTTTTCTACTCCTAAATTTCTTACATGTTGACTTTTGACATTCTCTCTATAGAAGGAAAGTCTGTCCTGTCCATTCTAAATCAACTAGCCCATTGTGGTGGAAAAGTCATTAAGAGAATTAATGATACAGAGAATAATGATGGATTGACAATGGATTTCACATTCAGGATTGAGGTGCGGGGGTAAGTTTTATAGTCAAGTTAGAAGCTGAGGTGCAAATTAAGCATCAACATGGTAATTATGAACTGATTGCATCTGAAATCAAGTGAAAGATAAATTTTGTGAGTATTTAATAAATGGAATTTTATGTTATCCTTTTCTTAAAAGACAATAATGCACTACAGAATGGCAGCCCTCACATAACCAAGAAGCAGCCCCTGCCCACCCCTGAATCTGCATCATCAAAACCACTAACTCATGCATGCCCTAGGATTTGATTGTGGGGTCTTCAGCACAATTGTGATGATAAATCAATCATTAAAGTTTTTTTACTAATTTATCTTTGTGTGAGATGACACTGAGAGCAGGGTTGTGATGTGAATCAAGCTATAATATTGGCTTTTGATTGGCTTGCAAATGTCTCATTAGAGATTGTGGTGAGATGTAAGAGGCAAGCTATTAAGATTTGTTTATTTCCAGGTAAATGCATGTTTACTTTAAAGCCAAGCTCGAGCTGAACGATGTATGTTTTAATAGGCTTATTAGTTTTTTTAATATTCCCAGCTACTACTTGGTCTCAACTTATGGTTGGCTTAACTAGGGGCTTCTTGGTGATCACTCTTGAGTCTTGAGATAAACAAAACAAAGATAAATCCTGCTTGGGGATCATTAAATTTAAATCTTAGCTTTCCTGACCTATTGCTCAATGTGGTTTGCCTTGTATACCATCTTATATGAAAACTTATATAATTTTATTCTCTTTATATTTTCATTGTTGAATAGAGTTTCATTCATCAAGTTGAAGATTTTAGGATTGGATATATGCTATTACAAAGCTTAGTTTTTGATCTTGTTTGATTTGACATGCAATGGTTAACTACTATATACGGTAGCAAAAAGTCTGGAAAATGTGTTTGGTAAGAGAAACAAAAGTTGACCTCTCTAATTGGAGGAAAAGTTTGATGCAAGGAGCTCCAAAATCATTAAGATTTTATTTTATTTTTGAATTGTTTTTTTAGAATTTTGAATATTGATTTTAATGTTGAGGGTTTTATGGGATTTAATTAGATATTTTCCATATTGATGTAATCCCTAAAACCTTGCAATTAATCTAAAAATAAATAAAGCAATATGAGAACATCGTTTAGCTAATGCAAGGTGATCCTTCCCATGGGTTTTTTGGAAGTTCTAGGGGGTTGCGGCAAGGTGATCCTTTGTCCCCCTATTATTTGTTCTGATTATGGAAGCAGCCGGTAGAATGTTGGATAAGGCTGTTCATGAGGGTCGTTTGTCAAGCTTTAGTGTTGGAGCTTCCTCTGGAAGATCTTTGATGATTTCCCATCTTCTTTTCGCAGATGATACTCTGATTTTTTTGTGATGCTAATATTGATCAAATTTTGATTCTCCGTATGGTGCTTATTTGGTTTGAGGCTGTGTCTGGTCTGAAGGTAAATTTGGGCAAGTCTGAGCTAGTGTCTGTGGGGGCTGTTCATAATATGGATCTTTTGGTGGCTGTTTTAGGCTGCAAGCAAGGTTCTCTCCCAATGAAATACTTGGGTCTTCCTTTGGGGGCAAAATTTAAGGACAAGTCTATTTGGAATCCAATTCTAGAGAAGATGGAAAGAAAATTAGCAGGGTGGAAAAAATTATATCTCTCCAAGGGAGGTAGAGTCACTTTGATTAAAAGCACTCTCTCTAACCTCCCTACTTATTTTCTTTCCTTATTTCATATTCTTGCTTCTGTGGCCAACCGTATTGCTAGACTCTAGAGAGACTTTTTGTGGGGTGGCTTAGGAGACGAGCCCAAATTTCATTTGGTTAATTGGTCTACAGTATGTTCTCCGCTCTCTTCAGGTGGGCTGGGGATTAGAAACCTGAGAACCTTCAATGTAGCGTTATTAGGGAAGTGGTTATGGAGATTTGGGCAAGAAAGGGATGCTCTTTGGCGTCAAGTGATAGAGGTGAAGTATGGTTGTGATGGGGGCAGTTGGTGTTTTAGCTCTTTCTCTGGTCCTTATGGTGTTAGTTTGTGGAAAAATATTAGAAGAGGGTGGCATTCCTTATCTCGGTTTATTCTATATGAAATTGGAGATGGATCAAAAGTGCAGTTTTGGCTTGATCGTTGGTGTGGATCTTCTCCCCTTGCAAACCGTTATCCTGATTTATATAGGATTTGTTGCAACAAAGAGGCAAGTGTAGGGGATCTTATGAAGTTCACCAATGGAGTACTCCACTGGGATCTTCAGTTCTGTAGGGAGGTGCATAACCGTGAATTGGAAGCTTTCAGGAGTTTCATCAATTCCATTTATTGCACCCCTGTAAAGGGGATCGGGGAGGATAAGAGATGTTGGCTGCCTTGTAAGAGTAAGGGATTCACGGTAAGTGCTTACTACCATCTTCTAGCTGGCCATAGTGAGCAGTTTTTCCCTTGGGAAAGCATTTGGAAGCAGAAGATCCCCTCTAGAGTGGCTTTCTTTGTATGGACAACAGCCTTGGGGAAATGTCTGACTATTGACAACTTAAGGAAAAGAAAGATTTGCATTTTGGACTGGTGTTTCATGTGCAAGTGTAATAGTGAAACTATTGACCATCTTTACCTTCATTGCACGGTTGCTCTAGAGTTGTGGGATATGGTTTTTGGGTTATTTGGAGTTTGTTGGGTTATGCCTTTCTCTGTTGTTGGGCTTTTGGCTTGCTGGCAAGGTCGTTTTGGTCGCCATCGTAATGGAGATCTTTGGATGGTTGTTCCTCATTGTTTGATGTGGTGTATTTGAAAGGAGAGAAATAGTAGGTGTTTTGAAGACAAGGAGCGTTCCATGCCTGATCTCAAGCTTCTTTTTTTTAGAACCTTACTTGATTGGTTTTCTGTGTGGAGAAACCATCCTTTTTCTTCTATTTTGGATTTTCTTGATTTTTGTAATGTTCGTTTTTGATTTGTTCACCTCTGTATACTCCCTGTGTACTTCGGTGTTCCTCTCTTTTTGATTTCAATGAATCTATTACTTATCAAAAAAAAAAAAAAATGCAAATTCATAGAATAGAGAAGGATAATTCAATTTTGGGGCTTGGGAGGGAATCAAATGCTTCCCAGCAAAAATTTCACCTATTTGACTCCTTCCATTAACAAAAAATCAATGAGATATCATTTTCTATGTAGCTCTTCCTAATATACCTCCCATGAGCTGGACAAAAACATAGAAACTCTATCGTTTGTTGATTACCGTGCAATTATTCTAGCAAACTGAACTAAAAATTTGTAATGTTATGTAATGAAGTGAGATTTTACATTCAAAGAGATGTATTATTATCTCCCAGCTATGAAGTCTTTGTTTTGACCTCAGCTCATATATGATGGGTAACCAGCTTTCTTGGAATCATATTTACTCAATATAGAAGTACCGGTCAAAGACAAGATAGAAGGCCTTTCAAGTATGACCTGCAGCATGAAATGCACATGAGATGGAAGTATCCATGGATTTTCCCTTTTCACCTTTGCAAAGAACATATAAAACTAATTTACAATGTGTACTCCATTCATTATCTGCATAAACAAGAGAGATTTCAAAGAGTCACTTCTAAGGACAAATTTCCTTATTCATTCCCTTCCACATGATGACATTTTTGTCTACTTGTGGGTGTTTTGCATTATGTCATCTCTATGTAAAATTATTCAAACATAATATGATGGGCAGGTTAATGTTGAAGGGATTGAATTAAAGCCTGTTGCTGTTGGCACATCTCAGAATTTACATGTGGGTCAAAGCTGCTTTGCCATTGGAAATCCTTATGGATATGAGAACACTCTGACAACAGGGGTAATTTCTCTAATCTGTCTGCTATATAACCAACCAAAAGAAATGAAGAAGCAAAAAAAAGAAAAAACATTTTAATACGAAGTGTGAACTATGAAATTTCACAACTGAGGTCATAATCTATTTTAAGTCTATTGTACTTTGTTTTGGAGTAATTTGAGGCTTTGAGCAGTCAATTGGGAGTGTTCTTTTCTCATTGGCATGTGGCCGTGTCTTTGGTAAAAGAGTCTAACATCCATGTATTTGTTACTTTGAGTTGTGCAGGTAGTCAGTGGATTAGGCAGGGAGATACCCTCGCCAAATGGAAGGGCCATTCGAGGAGCAATTCAAACAGATGCTGACATTAATGCAGGTAAATTTCATTTTGCTTTCAAATATCTGAAATTCCTCGATAATCATCACTCTTTCTCTTACTTCAGTAAAGATTGTATTTATTCAATCCATCCTATTATATTTAAATTCTTTATTGTTGAAGATTTACTCAGTTTTGTATATTGCAAATATGCAACCATTACTCGTTGTCATTGTCGAGTGATATAAGATCATACTCCTATAATTAGCTACCCAGCAAACAATGAGGCATTACCTAGTGCACTGGTGGAACTGTAGACATTTGAGTGGGGGCAGTTGTCTTCACAAAAAATTTCTAAGATTTTATGAAGTTATGGTTTGTTCAAATTTTCAGAATAGTTTTGGATATTTATCTGATTATTACACCCACTGATATAAGATATCAAGTATAGAGTTTTTATTCAAGTAAAATGTAACTTTTTATTGAAGTGTCCTTTAATTTCATTTTAATTTTTCCTCAATTAAGTAACCTTATGATCAATTGAATTATTTGGATATAATTTGTACTTTGATTGAGTCATTTGCTTTTTATCTGCATTGAGGGTGGTTTTATAGTTTAGGATTTGCATTCCACAATCTTGAATAGATTAGCATTATTGTTTTTTATATGACAAAGTGGAACTGAGTTCTTACCAATGCTAATTTTATAGTTAAATGAATTGCTATTCTTACCAATGCTAATTTTCATTCCATGATCCTTCATACTTTGTTGCATGGAATCTGTACAGGTAATTCAGGAGGGCCATTAATTGATTCGTATGGCCATGTTATCGGAGTCAATACTGCAACTTTTGCTCGCAAAGGTGAAGAGATGCTTCTTAGTTAATTTTACTTCTCTTAATTGCACCTTTGACCTGACATTTTGATAAATGAACATCATGCACATGTTTTTTTTTCCCCACTGTAATTGCTTGAGCCACTTGTTTGTTCACTTCAAAGGTGCATTGCCTTTTGTGATAATATCTTCAGTAACTCGTTCAGCATTTGGAAGGATAAAGATTGGGCAAAAGTAAAGGGGAAAAGAGAAAAACTTAGGTACATTTCCCTAGGTATTGTACCACAGGTTCTCCAACTAAACACAACTGCATAAATAAATTAAAAGAAATGGAATTAAAAAGAGAGAGAGAGAGAGAGAGAGAGAGAGAGGAGAATGATGAGGTCCTATTTCACGAACCTTATTTCTACTAGAATAATATATATATATATATATAGGTTTAAGTTATTACAATTTATAGTTGAGGGATAAAATTGAACTTCACCCAATAATTAGAGGAACAAATTAGTTATTCAATCTAAAATATAATAAAGATGCTAGAAGCCAAGATCAAAGTTTTGAAGGCTATTGGTTTTTCATTGTATTGCAGGGACAGGAGTATCATCAGGGGTTAACTTTGCAATACCAATCGACACTGTTGTTCGAACTGTACCTTACCTCATTGTGTATGGAACATCTTATAAGGACAGGTTTTGATCATGTTTGTAAATAATATGAAACATGTACTTGGTTGTTCTTACATCAAGCTTCGAAGAGTGGGGTTTTGGTCTTGTTTGTCCATAAATATTCTTTTGAGTGGTGTTTATTACACACCACTTAACGCTCATAAACAAATGCACACATCATTTTTGCGCTGACAGTATATGTGTATTTATCCTAAATCATAATTCCTACTATCATACTTAATATCTTGGGCTACCACATGATGTCATACTTAATATCTCAGAGCACGCCCATGGATTCCCCCTACCCTCATGGCAAAAGGAGGTACCACTTTGCCCAACAATGACTATGGTAATCTGATACCCCTAGCCCTCATGGCAAAATGAGGTACCACCTTGCCCAGCAATGGCTATGGTAGTCATAAAACGATTAAGCCATAAAACATAACTCTTTTAATGGAATCATGTATGTTGGGGTTTAGAAGCATAGAGGGCAGTGTTAATTATGCACACCATTTTGCACTCAGGTCAATACATTGGTGAATTTGAACTGAAATCTTGAGTCGAAGAATCAAAATCCTAATTGTTTGTTTTGTTTCTTGACACCAAAATCAGATATAAACGTCTTGGTGTGAATGCTCTAACCCCCGTAAACTAAATTCTAGAAGTTGGGAACAGTTACAACCCAATTTTGATCTCTAACTTATCACTAATAGACATGTTTTAATAAAAATTACATGTGAAACTGTTGCCGCGTAAACTACAAGAAAATAAACACATTGCTTTCTGAATGGAAAAGAAACTAAACACATTAGCTTTTGAATGAAAACCTCAAATTCACGAGGGTTCCTTGAATTCACAAGGTGATACGGTTTTGGAATCCACTAGAGAGAAATAGACAAAGTTTGTATTTTTTATAAATTTGAAAACTGAACTATCTTAGAGGTTACAATATGCTTAAATAGTAAAAGAAAACCTATAGTGGCTAGGAAAACACCTAGAAACCCTAATTCATGCTAATCACGTAATTAAGTGGCAAAATAGTAAATTTTACCAAAAATAGCAAAATTAAAATAATTGTAGAAATTGAAAATGCTGTCTCTAAAAGACGTGCAAAAATAAACAGGACCTTATTTTGACTTTTAAACTAAAAGTTATTAAGGAAAAACAAATATTACTATAAATAGCAAAAAAATTGTTTTTGGGGCCTTAACGAAGTAATTTGCCTAAATTTAGACAACACTCGAGATAATGTCAAGTCTGGATCGAATGCTGGTTCCCGTCAACTTGTCAAATTTCTTGCAATTCTAACACTGTCGTCGCGATGGCCTCTACTAGCACCCCTTGATCTTGCGCCATGACTTCCAACACCCTTGTTGCTCCAGGAAGGCATGTGTTGTATGTTTTACGTCAAAAACACATACTTAAACAACTAATAACAGCTCATGTCCTAGCAAGAAGAGCCAAGTTGTCATCTAATTATTTTGTTTTGGACATGAAGCTACATTTGTGACTTATAAGAGTCATGCTACGCTATTATAAATTTTAGTATTATACAAACCTCACGGTGTTAATATTGAAACATAAAATGAAAATATAGTTTTCGTTTATTATGTTGATTAAAAAAAATCACATTTATTATCGCATTAATTTATAAACTTTTTTTATTATAAAATTAGTTATAATTTTAGTATTTTAAAACTATAAGGAATTAGTGATGGGTGTATAATTTTTTGGAGAACCCCATTGACTAATATTATATCAGAGTATTGATGAAGCCAGTTTACATAAAATCAGCCCCTTTCTATCTCTCTCTCGGATCTTTCTGTTTCTCAATTTTCGACCTGGGCTCTAAGTTTGAGAGGGTTTCAGTTGGGTTAGGTTAGGTGTGGGCTTGCTAGGTTTTTATGTAAATGGAGGTTTCTGTTGGGCTTGAATTTGACGTGGGCTGATAATTTATTTATTTCAAATGGCCTTTGGTATGAGCTTAAAATATGGGCTGGTCTGATTGTAAAGGAAGTGTTGGATTGCAAGGTTGGGTTTGGACCCGGGCTTGGTACTGATTGAGACTGGCTTGAAAGGCGTGTGTTTTTGAGAGTGATAATTTTGGGCTTGAGAGAGTTGGGTGGGTTCAATGGGTCAGACCTAGGACTAGGCCGCATGTGTGTCATCAATTTCGAAACATTGTGGTTGGTTGGTTGGTTGTATATGTAAACGAGGCAGCTGTGATTAACGAATTTGAATTTGCTTGCGGTTACCAAAATATGTGAGTATATTTGTGACTGTGTTTGAAATTGAATTAGACCGCGTGTGTGTGGGTGAGCATGTCACATTTATGAAAACCATGTGATTGAGGTTATGGGGGAGATATAAGCAAATTTCATGTAATTAACATGTACAAAGAATATAACACAGACGCAGAAACTAATGAGTGACAAAGAAAAAAGAACATAACACATATGCAGAAACTCCATGTGTGTGGGTGAGCATGTCGCATTTATCTTATCTTATTTTATTTTTGCTAACCTAAGTGTTTAGGGAAAGGATTTTATTAAAAAATAACTATAAAACCCAAACTATATTATTAGTTAGGTAAGGTTTGAAACAAATTTCATTTCTAACAAATCGAGTCCAGAGAACTCGATTTTGCTCTAAGAAAAGTGAGTGTAAGACACTCGATTTTCAAGTGCAAATTCACTGAGCAGTAAGTAAATAAAAACCTCATCTTATCATGAGTATTTTAATGGTAGTATGGTCTGCTTTAGTTTCACTTCTATGTTTCTCTAATATGATTGCTAGAAGTTGGTTTTTGTGGTTTGTAAAATTGGGAAGCTTGTAAGGCTATATATATATATATATGCCGTTTTAAGAAGCTTTGAAATTGTGTTGGTGATTTGTTGAAGGTAGCTAAGGGTTTTACTAATTAAGGATTGTGTATGACTAAGGAATTAAGAAAAAGTTAGGATCAGAACTTTTGATGTAACTGCTGGGATTTTTGTTGTATGTAATTTTGCTATAAATGGTTAAATGACTGTATATAAATGTTTTCTAACATGTCTAATGAGTGCATAAAAATTCCCATATGAAAATACCATCCTTTGATAATTGTTTGTAAATTTACAAGAAAATGTTGCAAAATGGTCACTGTGACAGATTCCGTGTTTATGCATGATAAATTATGTATTAAATTGTATATAGTGAATTTGGATGCTAGGGTTATTTTATTTGAAAGCTAAGACACATACGGTTGTTATGGAAGTGGTCTCACAGAATTTCGATGAACATAAAAATAATGGTTTAATTTTTAATTTGCAAGAAATTCTGTCAGGACAGATTTGAGTATGCTGTCTTGTGTGATTTTTAGTAAATCATGGGTTTATTCTTTGACTCCGAAATTTTTATGGTTTATACTGGACATACAGGGGAGTTTTCATGCGGCCACACCGATACTGGATTCAAGTCTGAATTCCTGACTTGTCTGACCTCGGGGCATTTTTGTACAAAATTGATATGAGTTTTTTTTTTCTTTTCTTTTCTTTCTAAAGAATTTTCCGTTTGTTTCTTGGACCTCTTAACGTGCTATATTCATAATTTCATGCACAAACTTCGATACTGGAATTGTACTCCGAATTTTCCGTGAAACTTGGTGATCCAAATTCCAATGACAATAACTCTCTTGATTTTTGTCGAAAGAATTTAAAATTTGGTTTCAAATTTAAGCCCATAATGTGTATTTTCCAAAATAGGTGGCCGGCATCTTAAAATTCCATACGGTTTAGTGGATATTGTCGAAACAACATTCAAAGGACACTTTTTGGCATCTTTTATGGGCGATTAAATCTCGTGAAAAACTAGACACCGAAGTATGTTTCTGCCAAGGCTTGATTTTGTGTGGACTGTTCTCAAGGTAAAGATCTAATATTTTATCAGTAGTTATGTAAAATTTCATGACAATTAGATGTGTGTGGACAGCCCGTTTGTATTTTACAAATGGAGCATATTCTGCTGAAATGAGCAGTGAACAACATATGCTACACCTGACTTTGAGGATTTAATTCTAAAGTTAGGATGAATGATTTGAGCTATAATTTATTATGCTCATCATTTGGTATGTTTGGGTCATAAATAAATTTTGTATAACTTGGTTCAAGGTTTAGTACTCAATGGCAGGGTTCTAAACCATTCGACGGTTGTATTTATGAAGCTGTTTTATTCAGCATGCTGTATGTTTCCTTAAGAGTGTATATGATTACATGACAATGCCTAAAACAATGTATATTTATGCATGCATTATTGTCCTAAGCTCAAAGTACCCTTTGAAATGAAGCTGGCGCTTCTAGAGTTATGAGATAAATATGAGAATGATGACATTTCTTTAAGTTGGTACATCATTTGTTGATGTGTGCATTATATGTTTTTGGGAACCTCTTTGAGGTGGGAATTAGGATCTCCTTGATTCTAAGAGATAGGCTTTGAGATGAATGTGTAAGTTTATGTTAAGGAATAATGGATAGTAATAAGCTTTGATTTTGGTTTAGGTGTTACCAGTCGCCAGGTCTAAGCTCCTTCAACTTTAGGCTCTCGGTTCCTCTGCTTTCAGGTAAGGGATAAGTTATATGAGCATTTGGTAAGTCATGAGGTTATTTTAAAGTATATTATACATTAAAATATTTTTGATTAGAGATATGACATGTACGCATTATTTAGACAAAGATATATTTGTGGGCTTTCGAAACCCTATGAGTATGATTTAAGCATATTGATGCTATGACTAATTCCATGAACATAATGTTTAAAGAAAAGAATGGAAATGCTATTGTTATGAAATGTTATACAAAATAAGAAATTTCAGTATGATGTAATGTATGAAATGTTTTCGGGTTATGTCCTTTGGTGACCGGAACTTGGCTAGTAGGGGTTAATTACTAGCTTTCTATGGAAAAATGTTATCTGTTTGGCCATTTAAAGTAGAGCAAATGGGGCTGCCCGTAACTCTAGGCCATTTAAAGTAGAGGAAATAGGGTTGCCCGTAACTCTAATCTGAACAAGGCCTTCTCCCTAATGTGTACGGACGACGGGGAGGAACAAAACCTGGAGGGGTTGTGCCATCAGGCCTCCCAAAGGGGACAATATCATACACACAAGGGCATCCAAATGTGATGAGGCTTTCTCTGTATAGACTTATCAGATATGGACTAACCAATATGTTATGAACAGCTATGTTATGTTATTAATCATGAGGGAATTATTTTGTTTAAATGCATTGTGAAAAGTAAAAGCTCTCATGAAAAGAAGAAGTTTCGAATGAAAAGAAAGCTGTTCATTAAAGATAAAAGTTCTGAAGTCCTGTTATGTTATAAAGATAAAGTTTCTTATGAAAGTACAAGTTATGTTAAGAAGTTATCTGATATCTGTTTTTCTTTATGAAACGTTAAGTTTTATGATTATGAAAGTTATAATATTTTATAAAAAGAAGTTTATGAAGGAAAGTTTTATTATTATATAAGATGCTTCTAGTTTAAGACAAAGTTACCGATTATCCAATTTAAGTTAAATGATTATTTTGTATTGAAAATATATACAGTGACTTTGTAAGAAATGAAAGAAATTTAATCTGGAAAGCTTTGATAAAATTATTCTGATAAGGAAAGGGAGAACAACTATTTTCCTACGAAAAGCGTATAAGCTATTATTATAAATGAAATGGTAAAAATTGAGTTTCACCGAATCCGATCTGAGTGTATATGAAGGAGCAGCGAAGGATCGATAGTTTGAGGGAGTCTGTTTTTTTGATCGGGAAATTTGGTTTGGGTTTTAGGGCTTGTGTTTTTCTCTTTTTTTTTTTTTTTTTTTTTTTTTTCTCTTCTGATAAGCGGCTTTGTTTTTTTATAAAGGTCTAAGTTTGTTTCGGAAACTGAGTCTCTTCAATCGCACCGTGCGATTTTTTTAAAGGGTAAGTTGTACACGTGTCAGCGTTTTAAGGGGTCATTTTTGCTTACGTGTCAGCACCTTATTAAAAACTTCTGCTATTATATATAGTATTAGATAGTATAAAATACTATGCATGAAATGATGTTCTCCTATCTGAACGTCGATAAAGTGAAATGAATTGATTTACATGCATCCTTATTAAATTCTTATATATCTTACTTTTACTAAGCTGTGTAGCTTACTCCTTCATTTCTTTCAGTTAGCAGGTTTTATTTTGGAGCAGAGGGAGCCTTAGTCAAGTTTTTGGAAGGAGTTAGTTTTAGTTTTAAAAGTATAGATCCCAAATTAGCAATTCGATGTTTAGTTTTGTAGTGTTGTGTATTTGAGGATCTAAAGAAAGTTGTGTGCTTTACAGTATTAAGAGATGTATTATGTGAGATTCAGAATCTGAGTAACTGGTGGATTACGTTATTCTTTGAGTACAATGTAGATGCTCTGAATGTCAAGTGAAAAGTTATATCATTTAAGTAAAGAAACAGTAATGAAAATAAAGAGGGAAACTTTGGTAAAAGCTTTTCTGAAAGTTTTGTAAAAGTTAAGTTGGTTCTTGTTAATATCAGGTTTAAGCTTGATATTAGCATGCCAGTCATGATCACAAATCCAGGTATCGGGTTTGGGGCATGACAGGTTGGGTCCGATTTTGAGTATTTTAATACTTTTAAATTAAACCTAACTAATGGAGATTCTAAAAACTAGTTGGGCACTACACAAAGTACAAAGATCTCATATTTCAATTTCATCAAAATACTATTAATTAAGCGTGAGTTTGGATATTCCTTTCAACTGCGTTTGTGTCCAACTCAGTAGGTCCCATGCACTATTCACGAGAGTCACAAATACTTTTTTCAACAAAATTTTTATTAAAATTGGGTCCCAAACTATTCACACATTTAAAAATTATTTTGTTACAGTATTTTCAGTTTTCATCGATAAGCAGTATTCAAACAGACCTTAAGTGTCTGTTTGGCTAGCTTATTTTCTACCAACTTATTTTACTATTCAGCTTATTTTTACTACTATTCATGAGTCTCACTATACTATTCCAACTAACATTTATCTTTTTGTAAAAAGTTTTCGGTTTCAATAAAATAAGTGGATCCCAAATAGATCTTAAGTCTTAAAAAAATTATAAAGCAAAACAATCTAACAAATTTAGACCAAGTATCAATAGCCCATTATATACTAGTATTAATAGCCCATTATTGATCCTTTAACATGTCAACATTTAAATAAAAAGAAGATGGAGGAATTGACAAAACCAAATGAACAATAAGATATTTAAATGGAATTTCAAAATATCTCAAATCATGGTAGAGTCAATAAGTCATAGATAAAAATTTTGAAATGAATTTTTTTATGGCCATTTGAGATAGCATATCAGATTTTTAGTGCATTAAACTTGAATTAGGAAACTTGCAATTAACCCATCAATCAAAGTCAATTTGATTTCCTTACACACATGACCAAATTCAAAGGGATTGGCTTTCCCAATTTACCAAACTTTTATGGAAAATACTTTCTATACAAACTTCAGACTAGAGGGTTTCCTTTTAGAAATACAATTAGTCAAGTAATACACATAGAAATGTAATAACGGTAACACCCATAAAAAAATAATTGACTCACCCAACCTGGGTTGGTGTATAGGTTGAATCTAAACCTGACCTGACCCAACCAAAACCGTGCTCAGTCCTAGTAGAATCATAGTCATCTTTTTATACTAATATGTTAAAAGTTTAAACTAAAAACTCAGGCAGAGCATGAGAGTCTATCCAACAATGAAGTAATGTTGTTTTTATAGCAATTAAGGATCCAAACTTAAAATAAGATGACGTTGTTACACTTAAATCACGCTGATACGATACAAGAGGCAAGAGCACAGTTTCGTAAAGAAATGGTGACATTTCTATTTAAGTAGTAGCTCCTCTTTTCAAATGAAACACGAATTCACGTGGCTCTCTATTTTCAGTTTATCAAGTTCGTTACTAATGGAATCCACATAAAAAGATATCAAATGACACCATCTTATTATCTGATTTTTTTGATAAACAATAAAAGTAACACCAACTTGTTGTCTGATTTGATATCTTCTTAAATACGGTAAATACAAAATCTAACATATGGCTTGTTACATGTCACTACAATACAATTCAGCTAAAGAGAAAATAAGTTGATAATAAATGCATTAACCAATATCATTAGCGTTGACACCTTTGCATGAAGAAAATATTACTAATAGATATGCTCATCATCCAATTCCCAAACTTGTGAATTAATGTATGAGATGCCTACATATCAAAATTAGAAGAAAATATTGTTTACATAAAAGAGGAGAGTAATCTTATACTATTAGAAGAACCAAACTATTTATACAGAAGATGAGCTAGAGAAAAGGTAAAACTAGCATATATAAACCAATACAACAAAAAATGTTCATTACAACGAAAAAAATTGTTGCAGTAACATCAGAGTTATTGCAATAGTTTATGTGAAGTGTTGCAATAAAATTTGAGGTAATAGGTTTGTGTTACAAAAATATTTCATTGCAATAAACCTTAAATATTTTAATGACAATTTTGATGTAATAATATATTTGCTGTTGCAATAAACAATTTACTTCTTCGAATATCTTGTGTAATAAGCTATTATTTCACAAATTTTATTGCAATAGATTGCAAAGAATTGACAAAAATAATTTGGGTCAAATTATTGCAATGGTATATTTATTGTAATAGATAATTGTTTCAATTTTTATTTTTTACAATAGATTGTAAAATAATTGGTATTAGATCATTGTAATAATATATTCATTGTAGCTTCATGTATGTCATTGCAATAAATTGTAAAATAATTGATATTTAGTTATTGCAATATTATATTTGTTGCAATAAGTTGTCTATTTGAAATTTCTATCTTAATATATCACAAAATAATTGGTATCAAGTTATTACAATGGTTTCTTCAATATAAGTTATTGCAAAAAAAATTTGATTTCTTCAATTTAAGTTATTGCAAAAAAATTTCTAAATTCAATTTAGTATCAAAGCCTCTATTTGCAACTGAAAATTATAAATTATTGCAACTAATTATTATTAATGTAATAATTTACTACTTTTAAGTTACTATTGCAATGACTTTTAATTTTTAGATGTGATATTATGTCTAGAGATGGGTTCAAGTTACACCTTGTGTAACTCTACAAGAGTTATACCTTTTTTAAGCCGTAGATTTATGAGAGATCCAACAGATAAAAACAAAACACCATTATTCATTACAACATTAAATATTTACCTAATTAATAGTCTCCTCATTATCTCTCTTCTCATTAAATATTTCTTATATCTCTTTTTCTCTCTCCTTATTAAGTCTTTCTTTCCATTTTCTTTGCAATTTCTCCTACATTTCTACTTTCTTAGTTTTTTCCTCTAATTGAACTCCAAGGCATTGATAAACCCTGCTAAACTCATTTTGACTTATTTCACAAATTTGTGTTCATGCCTTATGATATTTCTGATCCCCACCCTGTAGAAAGTTAATTAAGCCATAAAAAATTAGTAAAAGAGAAACTCAACAAACATCTCAACAAACATAATGTGAAGCCTAGATATTCAATTACAAGTATTAGAATTATTTATTCTACTAGAAGGTGATATTCGGGAGATGGTGAGGTCAGACGGAATTACTTTTCTTAGGAACAATTTAAAGCTTGCCTAAGTCATGTTCTAAGTTGTTGCTGTGTTTCCTTTTTTGTTATGCTCTATTTTTCTGTAGCTGGTTCTCTATTTCTTCAGTGTTTCTTTTCTTGGCTGTTATGAATGAATAGTTTCAGTTTGGTTTAAAAAAAAAAGGGCTCACAGAGCCAATTCTTTGAACTTTATACACACAAATATGTGTGTGTGTATAGATTTTTTTTTTCTTTTTTTCTTCTGATAAGTGTGTGTGTATAGATATTGTTAAGTAGTTCTAGAGATTGCTAATGAAGAAAAAAAATTCCCAAGTACATACCAGTTAAATTGAAGCCTTTTGTATCCTATGCATCTTGTGCAATTGAATCAATAAGGTCATACTTCCCAACAATAACACACGATCCCCATATTATTGTAAGAAGCATAACATATTTAAACTAAGGTCTGGATTTCAACTATTCCTGATTGGATTGAAGACATGGCTAAAGCTGAAGGAACAATTTAAAGCTTGCCTAAGTTGTGGTCTAAGTTATTGCTGTGTTTCCTTTTTTGTTATGCTCTGCTTTTCTGTAGCTGTTTCTCTGTTTCTTTGGTTTTTCTTTTCTTGGCTGTTATGAATGAATAGTTTCAGTTTGGTTTCAAAAAAAAAAAAAAAAAAAAGTGCTCACAGAGCCAATTCTTTGAACTTTATACACACAAATATGTGTGTGCGTGTGTATAGATTTTTTTTTTCTTTTTTTCTTCTAATAAGTGTGTGTGTACAGATATTGTTAAGTAGTTCTAGAGATTGTTAATGAAGAAAAAAAATTCCTAAGTACATTCCAGTTAAACTGAAAAGCCTTTTGTAGGAACTGCAACTAAAAGAAATTAAGGTGATGAGGTAACTGTAAATTTCCTAAGAAAAGTAATTCCGTCTAACCTCACCATCTCCCAAATACTACCTTCTAGTAGAATAAATAATTCTAATACTTGTAATTGAATATCTAGGCTTCACATTATGTTTGTTGAGTTTCTCTTCTACTAATTTTTCATGGCTTAATTAACTTTCAACAGAGTGGGGATTAGAAATATCATAAGGCATGGACCAAATTTGTGAAATTAGTTGAAATGAGTTTAACAGGGTTTATCAATGCCTTGGAGTTCAGTTAGAGGAAAAAACTAAGAAAGTAGAAACGTAGGAGAAATTGCAAAGAAAATGGAAAGAAAGACTAAATAAGGTTAGAGAAAAAGAGACCTAAGAAATATTTAATGAGGAGAGAAATAATGAGGAAACTATTAATTAGGTAAGTATTTAATATTGTAATGAATAATGGTGTTTTGTTTTTATCCGTTGGATCTCTCATAAATCTACGGTTTAAAAAATGTGTAACTTTTGTGGAGTTATACCAGGTGTAACTTGAACCCATCTCTTATATCTAATACCACTAAACTTATTTTGTTATATTAAAACTTGATGTAATAGACATATTTTGTTGTAGTGAAATATAGGAAAATATTGTTAAGCAAAATGTTTTACACCAAAAGAAATGAAATATATATATTTGAATATGGGTTTAATATTTGCTATTTTGATTCTAGGATGTGTTGTTAACATGAAGGAATCACTCACACTTGTTGGTGTTTACTGAGAAATGCAATTTACAAAGACAACCAATTGTTGTTCATTTTATGACAATAAAATTAATAGTTTGGTTGCATGCCTTTACTTTGCTACTGCTATGTCAATCCTCCTTGCATTTGTATGTTTGAAGCTCTATGGTAGAAGGCTATTGGTTGTTATTGGCTTCGGACTCGTGTTGGTGGGATCCATCCTCTCAATAGTAAAGAACCATCCTACCCTGTTCATTGGTTGAATCATCTGTGGTTTTGGAATAGGATGTATTCTACATGTATTACTTTTTATTTTAGAATTTCCAAATTAACATATATAATGTTTGTGTATGATTATAAGAAAATGATTTTTTCATGAATGTTGACAATGTGATGTATGTAAACTATTACATTCTATTGTAAGTTCTTCCTATCTATATTTCAGAATTTGCTCTAGCAGAGTATGCAAACTCCTTAGCTACTAAATATGCCTATGGTTTTAATTTGGGGGGATTCATGCAGACCTTCTCTGACTTGTCTCTCCTAAGATACAACAACCCAACAAGTATTGTATGGCTAGAACAACATTTGCACAAAGTGATCAAGCCCAAAGCTCCACCAAAAAGAACACGGAAAGGCCCAAACGGATAGTCCATTAAGTGGGTTAATGGCTCTTTATTTTCCACAGTAAAAATGGAGTGTTAATTTGGGCCATTTACTCACCTAGTAATTACTCTGAATGGATTGTCAAGTAGGAGGATCCAAGAGACTGATTCATTTCCAATTTTGATACCTTCACTCTTTACCTCTCCCTTGCGCACGTATCTGGCCCAATATCTGAGTGAATACATTTTAGCACATTAATCATCACAATTAAAAAGAATAAAATTGTCTCTCTCTTTTTCAATATGGGATTAAACATTTTTCACTAACTCCTCGTCTCCCATATCTTTACATTTATGTTATAACATTTATTCATTTTGATTATTCAATATTAAAATGCTTCAATACTTTGTGTTGAGGGTAATGGTAAAGAAAGCTTAATTGCTGAAGGACTTTTAAGCTTGAAGTGGAAGCAATTTGGTGATTACTGAAAGAGCTTATAGGTATTTTGAAACCTTTCTTCATGATGTGTCCAGAATCATGAGAGAGGAGGGGCTGATCTCAGGGATCTCCACTGTGAAGGTGGTGATGGCTGGTGAGAAGCTGAGCTCTTGGAGTTTGGCCATGGAGGACTTGGATTTAGAGAGAGAGCGAGATTGAGAGAGATATCAAAATATGTTGCTGATTTATTTGTTGGGTGGGTTAGTCCGATCCATAGAAGAATTGACCTGGTTCACTTAAGCTCGCTTCATGTAGAATCCCAACCCATTTTTCCAAAGGCCTTATCCCAATCCGAACCTAGCTCAATAAATGGCCCAATCCGAAAAAGTATCGAGCCCAAACCACTTCACCTTAATACACACCAGCCCACATACATTTGTGAAGCCCCAAGTCAATGCAGCCCAACCCAAAAATTGGAATCTACAAGCCATCGACCCAAACAAATTATTTCCATTGTTTTCAAGTCATGCCCAACCCAGACCATTATATTCCAACCCCAAATTTGATTAGGAATTAGAATTGGAAACCTTGTATTGTAAATATTGTTTTATTTGGAGATTAGTATAGATGGGAGTTCTACACCCTCAAGAAAGCTTTATGACTTTAAAATAACAAAAGTTCGCATTTATTAATGTAGCAAAATTACAAATTTGATATTTAACTTTTACATATCGTAAATTATTTCTCAAACTTGTTCTTTTGACAGACTTATATATTAGTGATACTTGAACTTGATAACAACTTATCAAATGAACAAGATGGTAATTCTACAAAGTTTCAAAAAAGTTAATGTTGAATGCAATGTACAACTCACACTAACAAAGGAACAAAAGAAGAAAATACAAAATACTTTAAAGTTGTCTTCCAATTTATTAGAAATATTGATCGAGTTGTTCTTTAAATTTGTCTTTCATACATTTATTGGATAATTGAGGATGTTAAGGATTGGAATCCTAAGTTTAATTTTAATTTAAGTTTGATTAATATTTTACATTTAGCAATTTAATGTTTCACATCAAGGATAAGAATTTATACTGATAAAGTTTTTAATGTTTAAATAAGAGATATAGGGTTTAATCTCCGCCTACATAAAAAATCGATTAGTAAAAAACTATTATCAGGAGTAGACACTATATGTTAAAATTCTCTCAAAAATTGATAAGAATTTCTAAGTACAATAAAAAAGGAAAAAACAAAGAATTATTTTAATCTTTATATATATATACACACACACTATGCAAAATCAAAAAGGAAATACGTATTAGATTTTACTATTAATTTAAGCCACAACAAATTAGAAATATCGGATAAAGCCTAAGACTACTTTAATGAGATTTATATCAAACTACGTGAAATATTTGACCATGGCTTTTATATTAAAAAAAAAAGTCTTTTTTTTTTTTTTTTTTTTAATACTATTAGTAATTAATAACGGATTTATGCTCTTCAAGACACCCCCACACTTCACACTAATAATTTTACTATCAACTTTCTTTTTCTTCTTTTCTTTTAATCTATAAATATCTCACACGACTTTCATCAGCCAACTTCATATTAGTTAGAATCATATTACATATTTGATATTGTAATGTAGCATTAGCAACAATGACTATTTCAGTGCAGAGATTTGTATGTAATGTTTCTTATTAGTAGCTTTATGGACACTGAAAACATGCTCTATTAGCTTTCATAGCAAAAAATACTTTAAAAAAAGAGATAGACCCGTATATTGTACAGGTTAACGACTAGTCTACATATATATATATATATATATATATATTTGGTTCCTATATTCTTCTCCTATAATTTCTAAGTTGATAAAAATTTTAATTTGAAATCACTTCTTTGGATAAAGTTTGATAGACACAAAATTTTAATAATTTAATATAAACTTAACTTCTTCTCATCCATCAAAAAAGAATTCCTATTTTTTTTCATTTTTTTTTTATTTCTATGGTTTGTCAATTTGTTCTTCTTTTTTTTTACTTAAAAAAAAGAACTAGATAGACACAATTATATTTAGGTTTTTTTATTTCTTTCTTTTTTTCATATCTCTCACTCTCTCTCTAATTTTTTTTTTTTTTTTTTTAATAAGAAAAAGTAGTAGACTTTATTTATAAAGAATCAATTTTTTTTCTTTCTTTTTTCATATCTCTCTTTCTCTTTGTCTCTCTCCAATTATTTTTTTAGAAGAAAAAATAATAGACTTTATTTATAAAGAATCTCATATCTCTCTCTCCAATTCTTTTTTTACCCAAAAAAAAAAAAAGTAGACTTTATTTATAAAGAATTATATTGTACAATAAAAAAGAAAAAAGCTTGACATTCTTCTAACCAAACAATGAACTCCTTATTGCACTAACCACAGCTAGAGAAGCATGATTAGTAAAAGAATAATGAACTCCTTATTGCACTAACCACAGCTAGAGAAGCATGATTAGTAAAAGAATACAAGAAAATGAACTCTTCATTGTACTAACCACAGTTAGAGTAGCACAATTACATGATAAAAAAAAAAAAAAAAAAAAAAACTATCTCTAATCAAATTAATATCTTCAAGGGTCTATGCCACCTTAAGTGAACAAATTCCTCGTCACAGATGTCGTTGTACAAAGGGGATCCAAATTCTTCTCCTACCCGAACATATGATGTAGCTTACATTACACTTCACCGTAAATCTTTGTGAGTAGGAATTTTTGATCCAAAAAAACCAGCTTATTACGGCAAAGAATATCAAAATCTAATGAGGTAGTTTCTTGAGAGCAGCATCCATTGTGTCAATGAAGTTAATATGAGTAGGTAGCCTAAAACCATTCCAGAGAGGAGATTGCAGCCAAATGGATCAACACTCCAAACGGCTACATAATGCACTCGGTAGAGAGGCTCCACAGCACCATTGAGATCTGTGGTGGATTGACCCAAGAGACAACTCTCCACTTCTACCCATTTGCATGGATGGGTTTGCTTGAAGCTTCTCTCTCTCTCTTTGGAACACTGGTAATTTAGGTTTTTCTCTCTCACTCTTTGGGTTTTCAATTTTGGTAGATATATAGATTCAAATTGCTTCTTAATTTTTCCGCTCCTACTTAGGGTTTTGATTTTAGGTTTTTGAATTTCTTGATTAGTTTACATAGGTTGTTGAAATTAAACACCTGTAAGCATCCGCCTCTGTTTTCTTTCAAACCCACTTAGGATTTTAATTGTAATATATTTGATTAGATAGTTGCAAATAGTTATTGTAGCTGCCTTGGCGTTTGTACAGAGTTACTTAAAAAATAATAGAGTAACCTAAGAGTTTCATAGATTAGAAAACCTCATGAGCACAATCTTTCAGTGTATGCTGCTGTACACATCATACCTTCAAATATGCAAGCTTAGTTTCAACCTAAAAACGAGAATTTCAGAAGGGGGAATTGTTTTTTAAAAAATGTACTGATGGAACTTGAAAATTTTGGAACAGATAGAAAAAAAAATCTCTCACTATTTTTATTTAGATGAATTTAGAACAGTAATTCGGACAACATCAGTGAAACAAGATGCAGGAAGTGGCAGGAAATGAGGACATCAACTTATCGAACTTTGAAAAATCAATAGCAAATTTATATGAAACAAAATACAGGTCAAATAACCAATTTGAAGCAAACAAATAAAATTGAAGCAATGCAGGGTACACTAATCTATAGTAAAAGAGCAGGAATTTGTTCAGGGTGAGGATATGCCCATGGACATTGTTAAATAATAGATAATAATCTCCACTAAGTGAAAATATGTATGAATAGACACACAGCATCCAGAAACAGGTGAATTTTGTAGAACTTGCCACGTACGATTTGATTAGATAGTTGCAGATAGTTTCTGTAGCTGTCTTGGTGTTTGTACAGAGTTACTTTAGTTGTTTTTCTACAAATCAAATAGCTGTCCAAGAGAAGGTATAAGTAGGATTTCGTTGAAGTTTTTTGTTATTTCTGCAATTCTATCCGATAACAAGCCATTGATGAATTTGGGTTCTAGAGTAACCTAAGAGTTTCAACTAGGGGCTAAAACTTATTGACTATTGGTCCATTCAAAAAAATAATGGAGTTTTTTTGCAATTTTGTTTTAGGATTATTTGGTTTACTCTTTAATATAATTGAGATTTTGGCATTACATTCCTAGGTTGGAGTTATCAGTTTAAAGTGAACATATTCAATATGGAAAATCACTTGATGTTAGCATCTTTAAGCTGGCAACAACATAGTACAATGTTGTTTGCTTCTACTTCTAATAGAGAGTAACTGGCTCAAAAATTATTATTAGTCATTCTAGAAAGGGAGTTATTAGTTAAAGAATTTAAGTTAGCACTGAACTTTGAATGAGTTGAAACATGATGCAAGAATGAGCTTTTGGTATGAAATTTGGTGTGACAACATCTCTTATATTGAATCTAACCATGTAATTATGTACTTTACTGCCAAAAAGAGTTCAAAACTTGAACCTTCTTTTCGATTGGTGTTTGTACTCCAATTTTGTTAATAATTTTATTGAATATTTTGTAAAAAAAAATATTTTTTTTGGTTGGGAATGCTTTAGGGGTTTCAAGTTAGAGTGAGTTCAAGGATGTGCAAACGCAGGAGCCAATGAGGGAAAGACAACATGAACATGTGCTAGGTACATGAAACTTTTCCTTCTAATTTCAAAATTGGTTTTTTTTTTTTTGCTCCCTCTTTTATTTTATTTTATTGATAAACTTATTTTTAGGTTTAGAAAACGTCTTCCAAGAATCAATTTCATGAAATTAATAGTAGGTTATTCTACTAGAGTTCAAATTACCACTAATAGGTCTAATTGTTTTTGATATACTTTTAGGCTTTTAATTCTGACCTTCATAGTGTGTTCCACTCATGATTTGCATGTTCTAAATTGCAGAGAATGATGAGGTACTGTTGCATTTTGGCTGCATCAATCAAGTGTTGCTACTATAGTTAGTGTAGAAATACTTATTAACATACTGTAATAATTAATTAGTAGTTGGTAGCAAATATTAATGTAGTTAGTATTGTACTAGGACTGCAGTTGTAAAGTCTTAGGTTGTCTTAGATGATTCACAAGTCACATTCTGTTGTAAATGCCTTACTAGCTTTTGCCGTGGTTAATTAGGTGTTTGTTTGGTCTTTCTTTTTTGCTGAATGGATGTATGGTTAATGAATTATATTTCTTTCTCATGTATCATATAGTTTGTGGTACATGTTATGGGATAAAGTTAGAGAGATATATAAGAAATATAACAATGTAATTGTTAGAACTTAGAAATACAAATTAACAATAACAAAGGAGCATCAACATAGGAAACAAAACACATTTAATCCTACGCAACAAAAAACCAAATGAAATTATATTGAGTTCAAGCCCGAGACAGAGTTGGCAGTGTATGAAAATTGGGGAAGAAAAAGAGAAGATTGTGTGTGATTAGAATAATCTTCTAACTCATATTTAATAGCTTTCCTATGCATAGCACGGGTTAGCGGCTAGTATACTATAAAATTGAAACTTTTGACTTTTTGCTGACCTCTTCATATTATACCACATAAGCTTTGGAGCCTCCATTAATTTCCACATCATTTTAATGTTTTTAATTTATTTAAATGTTTGAGTAAATACCACACAAAAGCTTTGAAAAACCCGATTTTTTTTTGCCCAACTCCTCTTTTGCTCTTGGACAACTTCAGGCTTCATAGCCACAAATACTTCCATAGAATTATCCATAACCACGAACTTCCACCAATGGCTCAACCTCTGTGGTGAGAGAAGAAGCACTAAGCCATACAAATCACTACTAAGAGAGACTTGGAAAAGGTTTGTGGGAGACTCAATGATGCTGACCAAGTTGGGTGTGCGATTGAAAGAACAATGGAAGCTACAGCAACGACCCACCTGCGAGTTCCTTCAATTGAACAATAAGATCTGTGCAATTCAGGCTCCGCAATCTACTGGAATTTGTTAGGTTGATCAAGCACATGGAGAAGACCATCAATTTTTGCTTGATTAGAACAATGTGTATGTGGCCTGAATTTTACTTTATGAAAAATATCTAATAGACCATCAATTTCTCATGAGAAGTTAGATTCCCCTTTGATAATTGAACATTCTAATGTTGATAATTTTTTTTAATGGATCATTTTGAAGGTTTTTTCTTCGGTTCTGTATTTTTTGGGTGGATTCACTCGCTCTTGCATTTTTCTTTTCATTCCCTTTTAGAACATGTACACCATGTGTTTGACAAAATATCTCACTCACTCTAGCATTTTTCTTTTTTGATAATTCAATAGTTATACTCTTGGTTTTAATTAGGGATGGAAATTTTTGCCTGACCTACGGGTACCCGGCCCAGCCCGACCCTAATGGGCTAACTTTTACCCGGTCCGATTAGGAATAAGGTCGAGTATGGGTTTTTTTTTAAAAAAAAACCCGAAGTGGGTTCAGGCCGGGTCTGGGTTTTATTTAAAAAAAAAAAAAAAAAATCCAAAACCCAACCCGAAACCCAGCCCAGATAAAACCCGGTTACCCTAAAATTACAAATAAACCCCCTATATATATATATATATAGCTATAACTAACCCTAAGTCCCTCATATTTTCAACAGCAGCTCATGCCTCCCTCACTTCCTCCTCACCCTCACTCCCTCATTTCAGCTCATGCAGTCACGCCTTGCCTCTTCACCCTCACTGCCTCATAAAAGCACACAGCCTCACTCATTCTTAGTCACTACCTCACGCACACAGCTTCACTCTCGCAGTCACGCCTCGCCTCCCCACCCTCACGACCTCACAAAAGCACATAGCCATTTGCTGTAGCCACGCTCTTCATCAGGTACACCTTAAGCTTTTTCTATAACTGATTAACTGTGTGGATTTTGTGGACTATAGTGACCACTATCTTATTTTTGAACTCTTTACTAATGAAACACTCTAGAACTATGGAAGTTGGATCACTTTAGACCTACTTTAGAATTTGTATTTTGTACCTTTACATCTATTTATCTCTAGAACTATTTAGAGATCAGATGCCTTTATAATTTACTTTAGAATTTGTAACTTTGTCATTTGTTATCGTGTTTGATATGACGAAGGAAATGTGGGAGGTTGACGAAGAGATAAAAAAGTGGAGATCTGCAATGAAAGCTTGAGTCCCTGAGATCGCAATTTGGTGATGATGAACCTCAAGAGTAAATCGACGTCGATCTCAGTCATAATTGTAGCAGCTCAGTCACATCTGCATAAGCTTCTCCTCTAGCACATCAAATCCACCACTACCATTAAAAATTTACTGTTTCTTTCCAAATATTGTTCTTTGGGATTCTATTTATGTGTGTAAATTATATTTTTCCATTTTGTGTTTTGAGTTTGCGAGATTCAAAAAATTTGTAGATCTGAGAAAAAAAAAAAGGGCTTGGTTGGACAGCGGTGGCATTTTTAATTTCTTAGACTTAGATTTGTAATTATTTTAAATTTCATCAAATTGGTTTGTAACTTCTTAGACTTGTATGCAAAAATAAATTTGGGATTCAAAATTTTTTTTTTTCCCTGGTTGGACCACGATTTGGGCTACTGATGGACCCAAATCTGGCAGGGCTTAACGGGGCTTGGCTAGGGTGGGTCTGGGCCCCAGAAAAAAACCCGCTTAGTAAATGGGTCAGGTTCGGGCCATGGGTCTTGGCCAGTGGGTCGGGTCCAGATATGAAAAAATCCGGCCCGAACCCGACCCGTTGCCATTCCTAGTTTTAATTGTCAAAGGAATGAACAGCACATTGAAACACCACCCATATGACAAACGAAAAATGCTATTGATAGTTGACCAACCCAGCATGGCGGCTGTTACTTAAACGCAACTTGCCAACGAGTCAATCTAGAACTACTCATAAGTAGCCTGATTCATTCATCAACAAAACAAGCAAACTAATTGCCCAAGAAATAATATAGAAACATTATCCCACATTGCTTTCAACATTTTTCTCCTCCCTCCATTTTTATCCCGTGCATTACACCAGAATGGCACACTAAATGCATTGTATGAACTAACATTGAATTTGGAAGACAATTATTTAGCTATACATTATATCAAATTTGTCAGACTGCTTGCAAAGATTTTCATTACAAAAAGAATAATGGCCTTTGAAAGACAGTTATTTAGCTAAAGATTATATCAAACATGATGAGCTATAACGTGCTAAAAATACAAAAAAAAAAAAAAAAAGTACTTCTCTTTGTATTGTAGACTAAATGTGAGGCCATAACTTATACTTTTTGCTTGAAAGGTGATCCACAATATTTTATCTATGAATTAGCTGAATCCTTACTGTAGGAAAATAATTTCATCATTCTCAAGTGAAATATATGGGGATAATGCAGAATCAATGATGCATGAAATATGGGAGTGCTGAGAAGCGCTGGAAGTCTAGAGACCAACCATGATGTTTCCATAGGTATAGTATTATTTTGTCTTTAAAGCAAAATGGGAATGTCATGGAGGTGGAGATCATGTTGAATATAGCCTGGCTGTTATGGTACAATTAGAACGAAAGCTGGGTGGGTGAAGCTTTGAAGACAACAGTGAATTTGATGTAGATAGCCTCTAATCTTAATATGGAATTTATGAAAGCATAGAAAACTAATCAGATAAAAGTGGTTGTTGAAAAGTGTAGATAGAGACCTCATGTAGGTATGTATTATAAGGTAAATTTGGCTATCAAGGAATTATAGAACAATGCCTATCAAAAAAAGGAAATTGTAGAACATAATATGGTATGGTTTGGGGGTAGTTCGTGATAGTGGAAGCCAATGTATAGGAGCTATGCATGCAAAAAAAAAAAAAAAAAAACAGGGAATTACCAAATCGCAGTGATGAAATTGTCATATGGTTGTTTGCAGTTGTTCCTATGAATGATTATTTGATTTAGATTTTCTCTCATTATTTTTTTTTTTACAATTATTATTACAATTATGATAGTTCATATACAATTAGAAAGCTTTTATGTATAAACTATACTTTCATAAGAATTTTGCCTATGCATCACACGGGTTAATTAGCGATTAGTTTGTAAATACTATATAACCAAAGATGTTTGACCATGTTGACTTCCTAAGTTGTGTCGCATTAGATTTGGAGGCCTCAAAAATTTCCTTGTATGCATTGTTTTAATTAAAAAAAAAAAAAAATCTTCTGATTTTATACCCAACGTTGTTCGACTCTCTTCCCTTTGCGCTCTCTCTATCCTTACGGTAACTCCTCTCTCTCCAGGAAGGATAACCGGCGACCACAACCCAGCTATTGTGGAGCCCAACCGCCCACCATCATGTTTAATCACCGCTGTCTTCTCCTTTCTCTCCACTCTCCAGTCCACTATCTATCTTCTCCAGCAACAGTTTCAGCCCCCAACACCCTGAGGCAGAACAACCCCACTTGAATGGCTGCCTTAGTCTCACTGCTAAGTGAATCCTACCTCAGGCCCAGCTGTGGCAGAGGGTGTGCCTGCCTTTTCAGTTGTCATTATTAGCCTCACTAGGTCTATCGCTATCTTTCTTCTAATTTTTTTTAGATTCTATGTTCTGTAATTTTTTTCCCCTTTAGAAGATATGTTTATTTATTATTATTATTTTTTTAGGGTGAAATGTTTCAAAAAAATAATGGAAACCAGTAGGCTCTAATAGTTCTTCATTGCATGAGAAGAGAACAGAGGCCAACCCTTCGAAGTGTTCAACAAAATGCTTGAGCCAAACTGAAAAAAAGGTTTTGGCTTAGAGGCATGGATTATAAAGATAGTGTTGACATTAAGCACCGTCCAAGTTTTATTGTATATTTGTGGTCTGATGTTTGATAGTTTGATCTAATGGAAACAATCAAATCTTTTGTATAGCAACCAAAATTAGGTCACCTTGATTTCACCTTCTAATTCGATTTGTTAGACTATTTTGTTTTTCTAAAGCTTTGATTTGTTTGTCTCTCTCTGCCAATCACCCCTCTAAAAAATATTGCTTTATTATTTTGGTGTGAACTTAATTAACGAGACTCTATGTTACATGCACAACTATTGTTTGATAAAATACCTGATTGTTTTGTTCCTTTATCAAACACCTGATTGTTTTGTTCCTTTTCTAGAATTTAAATTTGTACCATGTCCATTTTGCAGGTCTAATACGTGGAGATGTTCTTCCTACACAGTATATACATGGTCTTGCAGTATCTAAAATGTCCATTTAGCACATGGTTTTCTTCCTTCTTCCAGATTGTGGCAATTTATATTAGATTTTCTTTTTTTTTATGTGTGATGCACAGTACTTCTTATTGTAGAATTGTTTTCTTGATTTTAATCCTTATTTGAAAGTAGGAGCATAGACAAGAAGAGCTAAGATTCACTTAATTTCCCATTATTTTTAAATGGTAAGGCTGTTCTTTTCTCCCTTTTGTTTAGTATATAGACACTCATTAGCTTGAATTCAAGCTTGACTCACATTACTAATCAATCATAGAATACATGACAGAGCATGCTCAATGTTAGGTGAAAGCTATGTTATTCTATTGAGATTAAGTTCTTGGTTTCAGGTTCTTAAAGACTTTCTTTGAATTGTCTATATAAAATGTTTTTGTAAAATATGTTATTATCTAAACATTTTTCTACCATTGAGTTGGCTTATCAGACTTTGAATATATGTAGTTTGTTTTAAATCTAAGCAACATATGGAAGGGGTTTGTTATGTTTCCTTCCGTAGAGGTTTAGAGTATGGGTATGTACACTTTACAAATTTTTCTAATAATAGAAAATTTTCTGCTGCGATTGTTTAATGCAAACTGTTAGGATGGCTTGCAAGGCTAGGAAAGCTGTGAATTATGGACACAAATATGAGCTATGAAAACAAGTTGAGTAAAAAGTGAAGAACATAGAAGTAATACAATGCTTGAGTGGGTTTCCTAAGAGATCTCAGATTTAGTAAGAAGAAGAGTACTAATTTTGAGAAAATTTGAGGATCAAAGAAAAAAAATTATGAGGTGTTTGGCTCAGTTGTTGTGGCTGTGATTTACTTATTTGTTCACAGTCAGAATTGTTCAATATATTTTGAAAGAAAGAAAGCATAGAAAAGACAAAGACATGTTGAATGTTAGAGGGTTTAAGCGAGGTTTGACTTTGACATGCATTGTAAAATAGGTGGTGAAAGATTAGCCTTTTTAGTAGGATTTTTAGAGGCTTCTTGCATTTTTACAAAGCCAGCCAAGGCAGTGTAGGAAAATTTTTTATTATTCAAGTAGGAAGTTATTGAAGTAATAAATGGATGTTAATTTTGAATGGAGTTTCAATGTAAAGAAGGTAGATCTCTAGTTGGGTATTACGATAATGATGATGGTGGTGGCAGCAATGTTCCCTCATCAAGTAGTTTTTTCACCATTATGATTGCAGTTTATATTGAGCACTGTTCTTTTTGCCTTAGTTTCAAATTTTTAGTGGTTTCAATGCTTCGTATACTTTCCACGGTCTAAAGAATACTTCTTTAATGATAATAGTTTGGTAGCTTTCCAAAGAAAGATTAGTGGTGCTGGCATTGTAGATTTCAATAAGTCATGGATTATAGAATGCGTCTATGCATAACTTTATTAATCTATGTTAGTTTAAATAAATTGTTGAACTTTCCCATCAATATATAAAATTGTTTATTAAAATTTTCCATACATCGTACAGGTTAGTGACTAGTATATTATAAAACCAAAGTCACTGACTTTTTGTTGACATCATAAGAGTGGTCCCCCTCAACTTTTCAGCCTCCACAAATTTACACATCATTATTAATTTATAATTTTTTTTAAGTCACTTCAATTTAACCCTTGAACAACCCTGCTATATGCACGAACACGATGGTATTTGAATACTTCCAGATGCAGAAAACAAACCTTCAAACTCCAACCTGAATGGTGCCTACCACAGCCCCTCAACCTTCGGCCAAGCCAAGTCTACCACTGCCTCAGAGTAAAAAACTGAAGCCTCTGACCGTCTCCTTAAAACTCTCTCTTTCAAATGCACTCCCATCTTTCAAACTCTCTCTTTCAAGCTGTGAATTATTTTTATTTATTTATTTTTTAAATTAGTTTTTGTTAACAAGTTTGTTAATTTTTTTACTGTGATTTATTGTGGAAAATAAGTTTAAATAGAAACCATGATATTGATTTTTAGGGTTTCATTCATGATCTACTTCAATTTATCTAGAAAGAAAATCCCAAATACTTTGTTTTCTCTGCGAAATTTTGATATCTGTTATTAAATTTCACCTACTTTTGAATGAATTCTGTGTTAATTTCCTTATTCATAAAAGCCAAATAGATTTTTTGAGGGGTTTTGTTAGATTCTTTGTTTGGTAGAAGACCCCAGCTTCTTCTCCAATTTCCTCCTTCATTAACCTTGGCTTCGCCGTTGCTGCCATGCCCAGCGAAGGGCTGAATCTATAGAGTTTAGAAGTTGTTTGCAAATCCCAATAATAGCAAAGTGCATAATTTGGAAGTTAAGGGAAAAGGTATCAATTTTTTTGTTCCTTTGTGTTGTGAGGGTAATGGCAGAGAAAGCTTAATTGGTGTAGTTTTGCTGAAGGATTTTAAGGTTGAAGTGGAAGCAATTGAACTTGCTTAATGATTTTGCTGAAGGTATCAATTGGACTTGCTCAATGATTTTGAAATGCTTAGGCAGTAATCAGAGCCTTCACAAATCTAATGTCGTGTTTATTTTTAATTGCTTTATTTTTGAAATTTTTAGTTATATTTTTCTTTCAAGAATAATTCAGAGGTACCCAAATGAAGGTTTTTCTGTTATTGTTTATAGTGACACAACTGATTATATTAATGAGCTGGGTTTGGGGTTTTTGACTCATATGTGTGCATGTGAGAGTTTGGTGTGCTTATTATGTTAAATTAACCATAAATCTGTTATGGATCAGAAGAACTTAGTAGTTACTTCTTTAATGGTTAATCATGGATAGAGTTTGGTGTGCTTTGATTTGTTAAATTAGCCAAATCTGATATGCCTTTCAACTTTTTAATCATGGTTATGTTGGCTTTGCTGACTTTGTGTTAGTAACAAATTAAGAATACTTTTGGTTCCATGTTTAACTAGCCAATAAAAAGAAGGGGGAAAAAACTGGTGGTTTGGGTGTCTCCAAGGAGGAGATCCATTCCAAATGTCAAATATTAACTCAATTATATGTTTTAGAATGAATTGTTTCTGGTAGACTGCTTGGCTCTAGTTGGAGGTTGAACTATAAAGAAATTGAAGGAATGGAAACCCACCTGCGGCATTTAATATTTGGACATTCTTATTACTATATAATGACTGTAGTTTCTATTTATCTACTTGTCATCTCTTTTATTATATTATCTTATAAACAGTATCCTAACTCCTAAACAAGAGACATGATTCTCAGGAAACTGAAATGCTGCATCATAAAGCAAACCTTAATGGATATCTCGCCTACCATACCGGTCAAAATCTTGACAGGACCAATTAGGATACTGACTGAGATTTCTTCATGAGTGCAAAAGAAGCCAAAGAATATGGGCTTATAGATGGTATCATTATGAATCCTCTCAAGGCTCTTCAGCCACTGGCAGCTATGGCAGAGGCCGAGACTAAAGTTGAGTCTGATGTGTAAATTTCTCTTGGGTGACTGCTGTAGTGGAGGACATGGCTTTATAGAAGAGTTAAATGAAGAATGATATTTTCGGTGTGCCTGAGTTCATATTAGTTCATGATGCTGATTTTCTTTATAGCAGAGAATTAAGAACCTTGAATTTTGCTGCTGTTTACCCCTAATTTCCAAATGATCAATGTTGGCTGCATATCATTCCTCTCTCTATTTGATATGGTCGAATATGAGTATTAGGTATGGCCGTGTATAAAATTATGGGGATATTTTCTTAAGAGATTCTTCTTGTCAAGCTCTATTTTTATATCTTTGGTTCTCTTTGAAATATGTTGAGCTTTGCGATGATGACGAGTTTCTTGTTCTAGCTTATGATGGGATGGTTAGTTGGTTTTTCACTTATTAATGTGTTTTTTTCTCTCTAATTTGTGAAATTTACTCTGAATGCTTTGGGGATAATATTTGAATCTGTATTTGTTAAGTGACAGTTTGGATTCAAAACTTTGTGAATTTGGTGAAAGTGTAGATGGTCTTATGTGTATGATGATAAACTAGGCTATAGGTGTTTGCTGCCACTGCTTTATTGGTTTTTGTTGGTGCTTACAAGTCCTAAGGGTACATCCAGTGCAAAAGAGCATTGGAAATATGCTTCTTTGATTACGCTCGCAGGAATCAGTTGTGATAATTTATTTATGTTATGTTTGATAATGTTGTGAGCATCATTGTAGCTTCTAAATTCAATTGGGCCTTCAATTATTTTTATTTTCAATTGTATAGAAAAACTGGTATTGGCAATTTGGCACATAATGTGAATTATAATGTTCACCTATGCATTTTATACTGGTGGAAGGGTTCTGCAGGTGGTTGTCACGATTGGACATTAATGTAATGGAGAACATTTTTTGTGCATACTTTCTAACATAATTAACTTGACTCCATCTCCTGTATAAAACCTTAACAATAAAGGACTTCCAAGAACATCTATTTGAATGTAAAAATGTTGTCTTGGTGTACTTGTTGAGGGTTTGACTGATCTAATTATTTTTATTGATTAGTCTATGAGTCTCTGAATTTTGGGGGCAACACCAAGATCTTTGTGTTCCAAGTTTCAACATTAAAGTTCAGAGTTGGCAAAATATGACTTGATTATTGATGTTCAGTTATACTACTGCGTGAGGACAATAGCAAAAACATTTTTGTGCATAGTATCATATAAAGTCTAAATTTTGGAGATACTATTGCTTTGCGTGTTGGGCTTATGCTTTCATTTGATTATCTGGTCTTAACAGATTTTGATTATGTTCTTATTTCATAGATTCGGTTGTTTTTACTTGGTTCCTTTTTTTCCCCTTACCAGGGATGTTGAGTACTAAAACATCATAAAAATTTGTTGGTTTTAGAGTTGGGATTGTATAAGACTGAAATTTTGTAAACTCTTGTTTACATATGAACGCTGGTATTCCTAATTGGGACATTGGTGTATCATTTATCGTGAAGACGATACCATTCAATGTGACTAAGGAATAGTTTGTTTTGTTATAAAATATTTTCCAAGGAAAAATTCCACTGAAACATTAAAAAAGAAAAAAGAAAAAAAAAAAATACTAAACCACCCATGAGATGTCTAAAATAATTTAATTGTCCCTTAAAATATCACAAAAAATTCATTGGTTTTAGAGTTGGGATTGTTTAAGACTGAAATTTTGCAAATCAACCCAAATCAAACCCACAACCAAATCAAAAAATCTTTTGCTGTAGTACCCAATAGATTTGTCATTCGGTGTCGGGGCACTAGACTGTATGTAAACTCCAAACACCAAGCAATGCTTTTGGGATGGGTTTATACGCAGTAGATTAGGGATGAGTTTCAGTTGTTGGTTTGGGGCCTTTAGTTGATGGAGTTCTGGTGGGTGGCTTGTGGTTCTTGAATTTTTAGTTTTTGGGATGAAGGTGTTAGTTGATGGTGGGATTTTGACATCTAAGAAGAGATTTTGACATGTAAGAACAGGGTGTTGACTTAAAGAAATTGAGAGATGGAGATTAAGGAGGAGATTGAGAGAGACGGAGGGCTCTCTTCAGTTTTTTTATTTTTTTATTTAATTTTTATTAAAGAATTTGTAAGAAATATAAAATAAAAAAAATAAAGAAAGGGAAAAAAATTGCTTTTTTATCTGACGTGGCTACTAAAATTTAGATGCATCAAATTGGGTTAGAGTGATATTTTGGTCATGATGTGGTCATGTTAGAGTGATATTTTGGTCATGTCAAAAATAATTTAATTTTTGCTTAAACCTTTAAATAACAAAACCAAAATATTCTCGCAATCCCTAAAAAGAACCAAAATATCACTCTAACATGACCAAATTGAGTTGCTTTGATGCTATCATGGTACTTTTCAAAGTTTGGAAGTATTTTAGTTTAGGTCAAAAGCAAATCAACCTTTAGTCCAGTCGGAAAATTCATTTCAGCTTCTTTCTTTCTTTCTTTCTTTCTCTTTTTTATTTATTTTTTTAATTTTAAATTTAATTTTATTTATTATTATTATTGTGGGGCCACAAAGAGTTGGTGGCCCTGGCCCACTTTGAATCAGGCCCAAAGGCTCATGCCGAGGACCGCCTGGGATCCGAGGACTTGTCCAAGGTCCGAGGACAAAGCGTGAAGGCCTAGTGGTCCAAGAGGCCATGCCGAGGATGATCGCATCCTCGGAACTCCGAAGTCAGGAAATAGGCGAGCAGCAGTCCCTCAAGGAGAATCTCCCAGAGTATCCAAGGAGCATATAGTAGGTGCCAGGCATCGGACATGGAAGCATGGTGGAGGAGCAAGTCCCAAACGAACTGTCACCTCCACATTAAATGCCCTCAACTAATGTCCTGACCGCATTAATGAGGATAGGACCTCTGAACAAGGCCATCTTGGGCGCCGCAACCCACAGAGGGATGGGAATGCGGCTGATGGGACAGGCATTCAAGTGAAGACCGGATTGATCAACAAATGTAGGGCTAAGATCAGCTGAGAGAGGGATATATAATGTAAGAAGTACCCCTTGAGAGGGGGACGGATGAACGACCAGGGAGAGAAATATATACTGTAACAGTGTGTTTCCTTGGAGCCATTGTAAAAACTTATTTGAGGGAAATAAGAACAACTCCAACCTCTATAATCACGTCCGAGAAGCCCTGTTGTGCCCCCTTAACCCATATTTAGATTATCATAGCCCACGAATAACCATGCATGGCCGTTGCATTCTTTACTAGGGCCTAGCTCTTGAGCCCATACTCTACAAATTTATTGCGGGGTCAATTGGGTTTGGGTCCACTCTCCCAATAGGAGGAGAGCGCTCAAAACCGGTTCCTACAATTGGCGCCGTCTATGGGGAGAACTTGTGCGCTAGTAAGGACGATAGTCAAGCATGGTAGGATCAAGCCCTCACCAAAGTACTCCCAATTGACCCGAACCGGCGAAGTCGCGGCATCAGGGCAATTATGGCGACCCCGGGGGCGGTTAGAACGACAACGGGCGATTTCGGGAAGGAAGCGTGCAGACTTCAACGACGGGCGGAAGCCAAACCCGCCGGGACGGGCATGTTCCCCAGAAGCGCGACGATGGCCAGGCCGCGCGATCATAAGAGGCCCACAGCCACACCCCCCAGAGAAGGGATGACAAGGTGGCCATGCAGCGTGAGATAGATGATCTTAAGAGGAAGCTGCGCCGTGTGCAGCGAAGACGGTCCGAGCCCAGCCCTGACCCATTCTCCAGCGACGAAAGTGACGATGAATACAGGCAAAGGTCAAGGACGCCCCCCAGCGAGACTTTCTCCCACGAGGAGGAGCGCTACCAAAGGCGTGGGCGTACCAACCCAACCCCCAGGGGCTTAGGAGGCGACGCCATGAGCAGGGCGCTGGACCAGCTCTCCAAGTCACCCTTCACGCATCGCATAGAGGAGGCGGAGCTTCCTCGGCGGTTCCAGCAGCCAACCTTCATTGCCTATAACGGCAATACGGACCCTATGGAGCACGTGAGCCAGTTCAACCAAAGAATGGCCGTCCACTCCAAGAATGAAGCGCTGATGTGCAAAGTCTTCCCATCCAGCCTGGGACCTGTGGCAATGAGGTGGTTCAACGGTCTAAGGTCGAGCTCCATAGACTCGTATAGGCAGCTGACCGAGGCTTTCGGTTCCCGCTTTGTCACAAATAACAGGCCTCCTCGGCCCATGAGCGCATTGCTGTCCCTGTCCATGCGTGAAGGGGAGACCTTCAAAGCTTACTCGGACAAGTACTGGGAGATTTACAATGACCTGGACGGCAAGTACGACGATGTCGCAATCAATACATTCCAGAACGGACTACCAATGGGGCACGGCCTGAGGAAGTCCTTAACTGGTAAGCCCGCCACCAGCGTGCGGCAACTGATGGATCGGATCGACAAGTACAAGCGGGTAGAAGAAGACCTACTACAGGGCAAGGGGAAGGAGAAGGCTATCCCTCAAGAGATGAGGGATTTCAGGTTGGACCGTTATGATAACGCCCGTCCGAGGAGGGATTTCGGTGGGCAATCTGGAACAACCAACACACAAATGGTCGGCTCTGTGTTCCGAGAACCCGTACACAGGGTGCTGGAGCAGATAAAGAACGAACCGTACTTCAGGTGGCCGACCAAGATGGCTGGGGAGCCTGATAAGCGCAAGTAGAACCGCTACTGCCAATACCACCAGGACCACGGGCATAATACGGAGGACTGCAGGAACCTCTGGAACCACCTAGACCAGCTAGTCCGGGAGGGAAGGTTGAAGCACCTCCTCCACCATTCCAGCGACCAGCAAAACCAGAACTACCAGGAACCTCGGAGGGACCTCGCCATGGGGCGGCCCACAGGGACGATCAATGTCATCTTGGCGGCACCAGGAAGAATAGGCACGCAACCTACGCGGGTGCTGTCTATAGTCCGACAGCCCGCCGAGGATTCCTGGACAGAGCCAAAGAGGGCCAAGAGGAGTTGTCCACCAGTCTTGAGTTTCTTGGAGGAAGATAAGACTGGGACCATCTAGCCCCACGATGACGCTCTAATTGTTACCCTCAGAATTGGGGGCTACGACGTGAGAAGAGTGATGGTGGATGGTGGCAGCGCGGCCGAAGTCATGTACCCAGACCTCTACAAGGGGCTGGGGCTAAAACCGGAGGACCTGACGCCCTATAGTTCCCCCCTAATGACTTTCGACGGAAAGCTCGTCACCCCAAAGAGCATGATCAGGCTGCCCATATAGACGGGCCCAGAAGTGGTGGAGGCGAACTTCGTGGTGGTGGACACATACTCCCCCTACACAGCCATCGTGGGGAGGCCCTGGCTCCACACTTTAGGGGGAGTTGCCTCTACCTTGCACCAGAAGGTGAAATTCCCATCTGGGGATCAGGTTCTGGAGATCCGAGGTTGCCAGCCCACGGCTAGGCAGTGCACGGTGGCCGCCATATCCTACCGGCTTGATGCACAGCCTTCGGCTCACGCCGAAGAAGGTTTATAGCAGTCAAAGACCCCGGCGGCCCCTCCTGATGCACCTGCCGAGGGTGCTAGGTGTGAGAACCTGGAAAAGGTGTTAATCGGCGATAGCCCGGAGAAGTTCTTCCAGGTCGGAACCTAACTGCCTCCACAGGAAAAGGAGGAATTACTTGAGTTCCTCAAAAGGAACCTTGATTTGTTCACGTGGGACCCCTGTGATGCCCCTAGGATTGACCCCTCTTTCATCTGCCATCACCTTAACGTCAACCCATCTGCGACCCCGAGGCAACAGCCACCTCGGCGCCCGTCGAAAGAGCACGCTGATGCGATCAAGGAAGAGGTTAATAAGCTTAAGCGTGCGGGAGCCATCAAAGAGGTCTTTTACCCCAAATGGTTGGCCAACACTGTGGTGGTCAAGAAGAAGAGTGGAAAGTGGAGAGTTTGTGTGGACTTCACAGACCTGAACAAAGCATGTCCGAAGGACCCCTTCCCAATGCCACGGATAGACCAGCTAGTAGACGCCACGGCAGGCCATCCTCGGATGAGCTTCCTTGATGCCTTTCAGGGCTACCATCAAATCCCACTGGCCTTGGAAGACCAAGAGAAGACAGCCTTTGTCACGCCCATCGGGAACTACCACTACAAGGTCATGCCGTTTGGCCTGAAAAACGCCGGATCCACCTACCAAAGGATGATGACAAGAATGTTCGAGCCGATGTTGGGCAAGAGCATCGAGGTCTATGTCGACGATATGGTGGTAAAGAGCAAGCAGGTGTCCAAGCACTTAGAGGACCTCGGCCTCACATTTGACGTCCTAAGGGAGCACAAGCTGCGCCTTAATGCCTTAAAGTGCTCTTTTGGCGTTTGGCGTTAGCTCTGGCAAATTCTTGGGGTACATGATCACCCACCGTGAGATCGAAGTTGACCCTGACCAAATCAAGGCCATCCACAACTTGAAGCCTCCGCAGAACCCCAAAGAAATCCAAAAGCTTGCTGGGATGATCGCAGCGCTGAACCGATTTATTTCCAAGTCGGCTGACAGGTGCAGGCCCTTCTACCGCCTGATCAACAAATGGAAAGGATTTGAGTGGTCCGAGGAATGTATCGAGGCTTTCTGGCAACTCAAGGAGTATCTCTCTCGGCCGCCCATCATGTCCCACCCAGAGGCCGACGAGGTCCTATACGCGTACCTTGCTGTGGCGCCCCATGCGGTGAGCCTAGTATTGATACGGGAAGACGATGGCGTCCAAAAGCCAGTTTACTACGTCAACAAGTCGCTGCACGAAGCGGAGGTGAGATACCTACCCCTAGAGAAGGCCATCCTGGCTGTGGTCCACGCCACAAGAAAGCTACTCCATTACTTCCAAGCTCACACCGTGGTTGTCCTAACCCAATTGCCTTTGAAATCTGTGCTCCGAACCGCCGACTACACGGGAAGAATCACGAAGTGGAACACGATTCTAGGGGCTTTCGACATCGAGTACATGCCTCGGACCTTCATAAAAGGCCAGGTTCTGGCAGATTTAACAGCCGAGTTCGCTGAACCAGCTGTGGAGGTTATAGCCGAGGAAGAGAGTCATGGTGAGAAGTTAGTTAGGGCAATCTTCATCCCAGAGTCACCATGTTGGAAGGTATATGTCGATGGCGCGGCTAACCAGCGAGGTTCTGGAGTGGGACTAGTCCTAGTGTCCCCTGAAGATCACGTCATAGAGAAGTCCCTAAGACTCAGATTCACGGCCACAAACAACGAGGCCGAGTACGAGGCATTAATACAAGGGATAACCATGGTGCAAAAGATGGGAGGAAAGTCGATAGAGATGTTCTCAGATTCGGGGTTGGTGGTAGGACAGGTGAACGGGGAGATGGAGGCCAGGGATCCACGAATGCAAGAATACCTGGGCCAAGTTAAGCGCTTGCGATTGGGGTTTAGTCCTTACAGTTTGTCTCATATCCCCAAAAGCGGGAACAGCCATGCCGACTTGTTGGCCACGCTCGCAACCTCCTCGGCAGGGTCTCTACCTCGGATAATACTTGTGGAGCATTTGGGAAGAGCAAGTGAGGCGCCAAGGGGAGGGATCCCCGTCCATCAGATCGAAGTGGGTTCCAGCTGGATGGACCCTATAGTGAGATTCCTCAAAGATGACATCCTGCCCGAAGACAAGTCAGAAGCTGAGAAAATTAGAAGGAAAGCTACTCGGTTCTGGTTGTCTGAGGATCACAAGCTGTATAAACGCTCCTACTCTGGACCATACCTGCTGTGCGTCCACCCCGAAGCGGAGGAATCGCTACTCGAAGAGCTGCACGAGGGAATATGTGGAAGTCACACAAGGGGGAGGTCCTTGTCCCACCGAGCCATCACGCAAGGCTACTGGTGGCCAGGGATGCAGCAGGAGGCCTAGGAATACGTCAAGAAGTGTGACCAATGCCAGAGATTCGCCCTGAGTATTCATCAGCCAGGAGGGGTCCTGAATCCCTTGTCCAGCCCGTGGCCATTCGCCCAATGGGGCTTGGACATTGTGGGGCCTTTCCCCAAGGCACCAGGGAATAAGAAGTATCTGTTGGTGGCCACGGACTACTTCACCAAGTGGGTTGAGGCCGAGCCGTTGGCCAATATCAAGGATGTAGACGCAAAGAAATTCCTTTGGAGGAACATTGTTACGCGATTCAGGGCTCCTCACACCCTCATCTCGGACAATGGGCTCCAATTCGACAGCAAGGCCTTCAGGGAGTACTGTAGCGAACTTGGGATCATAAACAGATACTCGACGCCAGCTTACCCCCAGGGGAACGGACATGCCGAGGCTGTCAATAAGGTCATCGTGAATGGACTTAAGAAAAGACTGGACGATGCCAAGGGGAGATGGGTAGAAGAACTACCCCATGTGCTATGGACGTACCGAACCACGCCTCGGCAATCAACGGGGGAAACGCCTTTCGCCATGACTTATGGCGCCGAAGCAGTGATCCCCCTGGAAACAAATCTCCTGACACTAAGGACGAGCTCCTTCACTCCAGCCAGCAATGATGGACTGTTGGAGCGGAGCCTGGACCTGGTGGACGAACGAAGGGAGTGAGCGATGATCCAATTAGCCCACTACCAGCAGAAGCTCAAACAAGGATACGACGCCAATGTGAAGCTCAGACCGCTAGCACCGGGGGACCTGGTGCTGAGGAAAGTTGTTGGGGCTGCCAAGAACCCTTCTTGGGGAAAGCTGGGACCCAACTGGGAAGGGCCCTACCGGATTACCTCAATAGCAGGGATAGGAGCATACTACTTGGAGGATCTAGATGACAAGCCTGTACCTCGTCCATGGAATGTAAATAACCTGAAAAGATACTATTATTAATAAAGAAACTATTTCGATTCATATTGTTAGCTTCTTTTAGTTATGTGCCTCGCATCCTAACCATTTAAAAAAAAAAAAAAAAAAAAACTAAGTGTTAGACAGAACCAAGGAACTGCATGGTCCTCGGACTCAGTCCTATGGGGAAACTAACCAGTTTAAAAAAAAGGAAAACTAAGTGTTAGACAGAACCAAGGAACTGCATGGTCCTCGGACTCAGTCCTATGGGGAAACTAACCAATTTAAAAAAAAAAGAAAACTAAGTGTTAGACAGAACCAAGGAACTGCATGGTCCTCGGACTCAGTCATATGGGGAAACTAGCTACTTAAGAACGCTAAGCGTTAGACAGAACCAAGGAACTGCATGGTCCACGGACTCAGTCCTATGGGGAAACTAATTGCTTCAGAAAACTTAAGTGTTAGATAGAACCAAAGAACTGCGTGGTCCTCGGACTCAGTCCTGTGGGGAAGTTGGCTACTTTAAAAGAACCTAAGTGTCTACTTCAAAAATTCTACCTGTTCCTTAGGACATGTTATAACAATTGATACAACCCACGATTGGCAGAGATATAATTTAAGTTATAACTATACGAGTAAATAAAAACGGATAATATGCAAACAAGGAAACAGCCACAACACAGAAAAAGAAACAAAACCCCCATTTCATTAAGTCCAAAAAGATTATACAAGAGGAGTCACATTACCAAAAAAAAAAAAAAGGGAAAAAGAGAGGAGGGGTGCAAAGGCGAAGTAAGGCAGGAAGGGTCCCTCAATCTAGTCGCCCGCTTCGCTGGAAGGCACGGCAGGAACGGCTGTCCCCTCAACAGATGGGGCCTGAGTGTCAGGGGCGGACTCCACAACCTGCTGGGGCTTGTCCTCATCAGAGCCGCCGCCCAATTCGATCACCGGGGAGGGACCACTCCCTTGGACTGGCTCGCCAGTGGCTCTAACATCCGAGGCCCCCTCACCTAGAGTTGCAGCAGTTTCCACAGCGGCCTCCTCGGCCTCCGAGCCACCTGTGGCAACCTCGTGGATGACAGGGGGGTAGTATACGCTTTCCTCCTTCCACAGGGCAGAAGAGGCCTCCACCCCAGCTTGTTTGAGGGCCTCGCTCCAAGTTTCAGAGCAGTAGCGCCTACATAACCCTGGGACTTGGGATTTGTAGGCAGCTGCTGTCTCAGTTGCCCTAGCCTCATAGGCTGCCTCCTCGGCATCCTCCTTGCTGGCCAAGGCCTGCTCCCTTCCCTTCTCCGCCTCAAGCTTGGCCTCCTCGGCAGCAGCCTTCTCCTTCTTGAGGTCATCTATCAGCTCTCTAGCGATCCTGAGCTGCTTCTCAGCCTCACCCAGGCGCCTCGTCTGCTTCAAGGCCTGCTTCTGGGCACCCTCAAGGCCAGATATCGCGTTGTCCCATTCTTGGGCCATCGCCTTCAGCTGTTCCCTGGCCTTGGCAAGGTCTGCCTCGGAGACCTTGAGGACTTGGGTGGCCTCTAAGCGCCTCTCACGCTCAGCGTCCATGGCCTTCCCATGGTCATTGGTCGTCTCCTCCAACCTGTAAGTGGCCTGGACAGCCTGCCAAACAAAACGGGTACAAAGCAAGTTGAGCTCAAAGAGAAAGGAAGATAGAGCTAAAAACAGATAAAGCACAAGTGTTTAGGATCTTACCATCCCCAAGTACCGCTTGAGGTAGAGGAAGACCTCCCTGCTCCTCATGGTCCCCAGCTGCGCCATGTCCGCAGGAAGCAGTAGGCACCTCTCCACCGCGTCGGCCACATACGTGCCCTCGCCCTCTCTGAAATCCCTAAGGGAGGCGTCATCCCTCAAAGGACTCCCAAGGAGCATTGGGGCGGGGAGCCATGCCTGAACCTCAGGCTGGTCCTCGACCTGCTTGTCTTGTTCTTTGTGGCCAATCTTCAGTTGCTTCGATAGCTGCCGAGTATCGTCGCCCTCCCGCGTGGGCCCAGACTTCTCCTCCATAACCCTCTTGCCCTTATCCTTTTTCTGCTTAGGATCGGCAGGTTCGTGCCTTGACGGCGAGGTTGTCTGAGGCGGAAAAGGGGGTAGCCGAGACTGGGATGAGCTCGACCTGGTATGGGCAGCGCGGGTCTTGGGGGGAGGAGGAGGCAGCTTTGGCTTAGACTTCCCCAGCTGTCCCTCGATCAACTCGGACAGACTGGGTTGGAACTTCTTTTTGTAACCCATTTTAGGCCGAGAAGATGTCCCTAACTCTAGTAGTTCTACTTCGGATAGACGAGGATCACCCAAGTCTCCAGAGGGGTCCTCGGATTGATGAAGTTGCTCGAAAACGCCGAAATCTTCCTTGGCAAAACCAGGGTCGGCAGCTTCCCCTTCTCTCTCTAAATCCTCTCCCGCGGCCCCTAAGAATGTGTGGGAAGGGGGGGAGGGATTGCTACTGTGATGCCTTCGGAAGTGGAGGGATCCTCAGGAAACTTAAACCCTTCCTCGGTCACTTCTATTTTCGACAGCCGAGGATCGTTTGCTTTGATCACGTACTTGGGGGCCGCAAATGACTTTTGGAGCGGAGTGTACCCCAAGATCTTGTGAGCAGCCCTGACCTGGTGGTCTGCCTCGTTTTCAAAATCCGCAGACCTGAGCACCATCTGCAGATCTTCCCTGTTAACCAAACTGAAGTTGGGCGCGAGGGCGTGCGGATCTGCAAAAGGAAAACACATCCATGTTAGTTACCAAACAGAACGAAAAGGAATGACACAGTAAACAAGTTAGAATCTTTGAACCCCCTCCTATTCCCACTGCCCCACCTGGTATCCCCTCTGTCGTCGGGCAGTGAAGGCCATCGTGCCACTCTCCAGACACGATGAGAAAATCTTCGTTCATCCCCTTGTTGGACTCGGGAAGGCACTGGATAAGCCGGACCCTGTCGTCCCTCGTCCTCATGTAGTAGAACTTGCCCTTCAGATGTTGAAGATTGTAGCAGTAATTCACATCATGATGGGTCAGCCTTAGACCCATCTTCTCGTTAAGGGCATCCACACTGCCCAGGATTCTGAACATGTTGGAGGCGCATTGGGTGGGGGCTAACCGAAAGTATATAAGGTAACCCCTCATCACCGGACCCATGGGGATCCTCATCCCCCCTTCAAGGAAGGTGATGATGGGTATCGCCACCTCGCCCGTCCACCTTCGGAGAAACCACTCCCCATCCTCACAATACCTCAAGCCCACATTGGTAGGTATCTTGTAGTCGGCGATGAATTTCTCCATCGCCTCCTCAGTAAAAACGTACTTCTTAAGTCTACCCATCCAAAATAACGCCTTAAGGGACTAAAGGGGAAAACGAATCAAAGAAGGAGGAAAAGAAAGGAAAAAGCTCAGAGAGGGATAAAGCGACTTACAGGAATGAGGAAGAGCTCCTCGGGCTGGCTTTTTATGCTGGAAGTGTGGGTGGAGATTTGGCTGGACTCTGATCGAAGGCGCAAGAGCTCGTGATTGTGAATGAGAAGGGAAAAAGCGGTTCAAATGGGTATTTATACCCTAGGCGGAAGAGCCGCGCGAGTTTTCCCGACCATAAATGCCAGGTCCATCCCCACCGTTAGATCGCCATTTGCCCGTTGAACGTGGGGAGCATAAAGCCGCCCGAATTTAATGCAAGGCACGATACCCACGTCGAAGCATCAGTAATGTGCCTCGAGCAGGTGAAAAGTCTTCAATTCTGACGAGGAGCAGAACTCGATGGGACGTGGGACAGATCCAAGGGTGTCAAAATCCTCCTCTCCGCCCGAGGATGCGGACAGCAAGATTTTGAGGGGCTATTATGGGGCCACAAAGAGTTGGCGGCCCCGGCTCACTTTGAATCAGGCCCAAAGGCCCATGCCGAGGACCGCCTGGGATCCGAGGACGTGTCCAAGGTCGGAGGACAAAGCGTGAAGGCCTAGTGGTCCAAGAGGCCATGCCGAGGATGATCGCATCCTCGGAACTCCGAAGTTAGGAAATAGGCGAGCAGCAGTCCCTCAAGGAGAATCTCCCAGAGTATCCAAGGAGCATATAGTAGGTGCCAGGCATCGGACATGGAAGCATGGTGGAGGAGCAAGTCCCAAACGAACTGTCACCTCCACATTAAATGCCCTCAACTAATGTCCTGACCGCATTAATGAGGATAGGACCTCTGAACAAGGCCATCTTGGGCGCCGCAACCCACAGAGGGATGGGAATGCGGCTGATGGGACAGACACTCAAGTGGAGACCGGATTGATCAACAAATGTAGGGCTAAGATCAGCTGAGAGAGGGATATATAATGTAAGAAGTACCCCTTGAGAGGGGGACGGATGAAGTACCAGGGAGAGAAATATATACTGTAACAGTGTGTTTCCTTGGAGCCATTGTAAAAACTTATTTGAGGGAAATAAGAACAACTCCAACCTCTATAATCACGTCCGAGAAGCCCTGTTGTGCCCCCTTAACCCATATTTAGATTATCATAGCCCACGAATAACCATGCATGGCCGTTGCATTCTTTACTAGGGCCTAGCTCTTGAGCCCAAACTCTACAAATTTATTGCGGGGTCAATTGGGTTTGGGTCCACTCTCCCAATAGGAGGAGAGCGCTCAAAATCGGTCCCTACAATTATTTATAATTAAAAAAAAAATAGTTTAGGTCACATGACAATACAGATGACATCCTAAGTGGTATAATTTTTATTTTAAAAATTTTGACTGTTAGTCACATTAGATGGAATAAATAACCACATATGAGTGTTTTAAAAAATAGTTAGGTAAAATAAAAAAATGTAAATTTTTATTCTAAAATAGGCTATAAATTTTGCAAAATATATATATATATATATATATATATATATAAAAGTAAAAATGAATCTAGAAATATTGATATTTAATTTTTTTTTTTTTTTTTTTGGCTGGTGTTTATTAAATACCTTACTCCACACAACTGTACACACATTTTGCACTAAAATTGTGACTTGTGTGTACACAGGTATGTAGAATAAAATACGTTTAATAGGTTTTATCATTTTTTTTGTTTCTTAACACTAGAAATAAGTCTACTTGCATGCCTCAATGATCAATCATAATAATAGTAAAAATAACAAGACAAAGAACAAACCTAACAAGATTGATGAATAGTAGTTTGTCCAACTGTATTATAAAGCTTAAAAGTGTAAGCATACAAGATCCAACAGCCCAATTTTCACATACTCTTTCACTTCCTGATAACCTAATCTCTAAAAGAAAACCAAGCCCCAAACATCAAGAGGATAGCAGAAGGTAAAATTATATGTCTACATTTGCATGTTTACAATAGTACCATTCAATTGAAAAATACAACTTGCAGCGTCTTTGCTCTCAGGGCCATGGATATTCACTGAACCAGCTGCATAAAGCTGAGCTAATAGTAAGCAAGATTCCGCATTAGAATGGTTAATCGGCATTAAGTCATTTCGATAAGTTATTCTAATTGCAGTCAAACAATTGACACAATGATTATTAGAGAGGTTGAGCTTATCTTTGCAAAAAGAGTTGATTGATGTTTTCATGCCTGCAATCCTAAACCAATCATCTAATGACTCAATCCTATCACAAAAGCTAGGACTGGACACAAAATATTCTGGGTCCAAACAAGTGGGAACCCAATGAGTTGGGACTTCCAAGGAAGCCCACTCTACTTGGAAGTTCTTCAAACAAGATATAGAAGTATGGTTATTAGGAAGTAGAAACATTGAAGACTCATTTAAGTTTTGTGCTAAGCCTAAGGAAAACAATGATTTAAGGGTATGACAGCATTGGGTTTCATTAGAAATTATAGAGCTTGTATTAAAGCAAGTGAATTCAAATTGAGTGATATTCCTTACATATCCAAAATTAATTGGACAAGCAAAGATCATGAGGGGGAGCATAGAGAGAGAGAAAATAAAAATAATATTCATGGTCATGTTGGAGCTGGGCACCGTGTGGTACAGTACAGATCTGCACACAACTAAGTAAAAAAAGAGAAATTCAGATCTGTTGTTAAATAAAGCAAATGAACTTGGAATATATATTATACATAAACCCTAAAAATTCTTCCAACTCACTACAGGATTTCTAGACTTAATAATCTAATCCACCAAATCAATTCACAGCAATATAATTTCCATTAACGCTAAGCTCCACAAAAATCTAAAAGCGAGAGATTGTCACTTTTTCACCTAAAAGTCATTGATCTATTTATACAAATTATGAAAATAAATATTTCCTAGAATTAAATAACTTCATTAAATCATCTCAGATATTAAAAAAAAAAGTTAAAAATGTGAGCCAACAATAAGAGCATAGAACTAATTGTGAATACTTCATTCAAACAAAGCTAAAAATAAATATATACACTACACACCCACCCACACAAAAATTGGTAAATTTTCAAAAGGTGCGGTTCAAAGAAATAAAATGAACTAAGAATCATCACACAACAATTGGTAAAATTTCAAAAGATGCAGGTCAAAGAAATAAAATGAACTGAACTATGAATCATCACAGAAAAATTGGTAAAATTTCAAAAGATGCAGTTCAAAGAAATAAAATGAGCAAAGAATCATCTCTTCACCTTAATTTGCGCGTAAAAAGACCAAGTAGCTGTGTTAACTTCAATAACGTGGACATATGAATCAATTAATATGGGGTGAGTGCGTGCGTACTATTTATAAGCATAATAATAATAACGTGGACATGTGAATCAATTAATATGGGGTGAGTGCGTGCATACTATTTATAATAATAATAATAATAATAATAATAATAATAATAATAATGTGGTGTTTTACATTATATCTCACTAATGTACTATTCGCTTAATGAAACATCACGTACACGTTGTTTTGATTTGGCAAAACTATAGAGCAAGTCCCTAAAGTTTACCTACTGGGTGTAATAGGTTCCTAAAGTTTTAAGTGGACCTTATTAGTCCTTAAAGTTTTAAAAATAAAAATTATTGGTCCATTTGTTAACTTTTGTTAGTTTTTTTGTCTATGTGTCTAACAGAATAATAATGTGTCTTTTTTTAATGATATGACAACTGTTTTTAGTATTAAAAAATTACATGTGAGCAAACACACAACTCACCTCATGCTAAGTTTTCTCCTCAAGCTGCCACTGCTTCAAGCCCGCCATAGTCTCTGGTGCCACTGCTAGATCCGGCCAATACTTTCGTCTCCATCCTCCTTGGCTCTCCACCCCAACCTAGGTGTGGGTCAATTTATTAGGTAGCTGTATCGTTATTTTGTTGTATTATTAATGTGGGGATGAAAGCCCAGATTCATATATTGGGTCTTGGATCCTATAAGAGGATGTGTGTATGTTCGAGGAGGAGTAAACGATTAGGAAAGGCCCAGGAGTAAAGAATCACAAAAGAAAGAATGGAAAAATATAGTCCGAGGAGTGTATCCTTCTTAGACATGGTTAATATTGGTCAAGTAAATACCTAGGTGGTTTGGGTGACCTTCCAGGAAGTTCCAACGATAAGGATGAACTCCAAGCGCGTATGAAGATGATAAGAGTAAAGAAATATCTAAAAGAAAAGCTGCTATCACTGCATTAAATGCCCTACAGCAATTTTTCTGACCGCATTTATGTGGAGAAGACCTCTGAACAGTGCAATTTCAACTGCCACCACTCACAGGAGCCAAAGAAGACACCTGATGGGACATATACTTAAGTGGATGCTTGGATGAAAAACAAGTGTACGATCGAGATAGTTTAAAAGAAAACTATATAAATGTAAGAGATCTCTTATGAGAAGGGGATCGAAAAAGGGAGGGAGAACGGAAAAAAAGGAAGATTTACTGTAGGTCCAAAGATTGTATTAACTCTTGAAATATTAATTCATTTCCTTGGATACCACTTTATTCAAGTTTTAAGTTTGTTCTTGTACTTGTTCATCTTTTAAATCTTTATTAGACATTGTTTAATTTACAAATTGTCTAGCTCTTTCACACACTCTTTACAAATTCATTGTATTGGGTTCATAGCCTATACCTTTCAGGCTTGGGTTACAAATCTTGACTTTACAATTGGCGTCGTTTGTGGGAAGAGCTTGAAAAATAGTGAGATTAAACGATGGCAGAACCAGTACCACGACTAGCATAATCTAAGGCATCCCAACATGTTGATCATTTTCTCAATTTAGAGTAGAGAGATGACCGTGAGGGTAGCGTACATACCACGAATACTGACCAAAACCAGCCTCGAGGTGGAGGTCATGTGCCCTATGCAGATAATAACAAAAACATGCAACTAGAGATTGATCAATTAAAAAGGGAGTTGCGTCATGCAAAGAGGAGACAAACTTCTTCATTCTCTGATGACAATTCTGATGATGAACAAGATGTTAATTATAGGTGGAGGTCTTGAACCCCACCTAGTGAATCTTTCTCCTATGAAGATGAACATTACTGCAAGCAACATCATCGGAGCTTATCACGTGGAAGTGTAGGGAACGATGCCATGAGCAAGACCTTGAATCAAATCTCCAAATCACCTTTCACGTGTAAGATTAAAGAGGCAAGGCTTCCTCGTCGCTTTAATCAACCAACATTCACTATCTATAATGGCCGGATAGATCCTGTGGAACACATGAGCCATTTCAACCAAAGAATGGCTATTCATTCCAAAGATGAAGCTTTAATGTGCAAGGTTTTTCCTTCTAGTTTAGGACTAGTTGCGATGAGGTGGTTTGATAGCCTAAAAGCAGATTCTATTACCTCCTTTAAAGAGCTCACTCAAGCTTTTGGCTCCCGTTTTGTCACATGTCATAGAGCCACCCGGCCCTTGGCTTCCCTGCTGTCCTTAAGCATGCAAGAGAGTGAGACCCTGAAAATGTATTCTAATAGATACTAGGAAATATTTAACGAAATGGAGGGTGATTTGGATGAAGTGGCCTTTAGTACTTCTTAGCTTGGCCTCCCCACTAACCGTGGCTTGAGGAAATCCTTGATTGGAAAACCTGTCACTAGTGTTCGTCAACTAATGGATAGGATTGATAAATATAAAAGGGTTGAAGAGGATCAATAACAGGGAAAAGGGAAGGATAAGGTTATCCCTCAGGAAAGGAGGGATTTCAGGTCAGATTGTTACAATAACAACAGATCACGGAGGGATTTTGCTGGACAATCAGTGTTGGCAAACCTTCAAGTAGTCAACGCCTGTTCCAAGAGCCAGTGCATCAAGTTTTGGAGAAAATTAAGAATGAACCATTTTTCAAACAACCAAATAAGATGGTGGAAAATCCTGAAAGACGTAATCATAACCTCTATTGCTAGTACCATCAGGATCATAGGCATATCACAGAAAATTGTAGGAATCTCTGGGATCATTTGGATCAACTTGTCCACGAGGGAAAATTAAAGCAACTTCTGCATCATTCCAGTGGCCAGGGGAGCCAGGGAAGCTTAGAATCTCGAAGGGATGTTTCTTTAAGACCCCCATTAGGGACTATTAATGTCATCTTTGCGACTCCAGGGAGAACAGGATCATGTCCGTCCAGAGTAATGTCTGTATCCCATGTATCCACAGATGTTAATCAAGGTTCGAAGAGGTTAAAAATGGATTTCCCGTTAATCCTAGGCTTCTCAGACGAGGATAAGATTGGAATCATTTAGCCTTATGATGATGCTTTAGTGATCATCCTCAAAATTAGAGGGTACGATGTGAAGAGAGTAATGGTGGTTGTTCCGAAGGGTCAAATACGACTACTTGTACAGACTGGTCCAGAAGTAGTAGAGGTTGATTTCATTGTCGTAGATGCATATTCACCTTATACTACTATTGTAGCCAGACCTTGGCTGCATACGCTAGGTGCTGTTTCTTCTACTCTGTATCAGAAGGTCAAATATCCATCTGAAGGCCAAGTTAGTGAAATTTTGGGAGATCAATCTATAGCCAAACAATGCTTGGTGGCTGCCACTCAACATAAGCCTGATGCTGAGTCCTCGGCCCAAGCCGAAAAGGAATTATAGCAGTTAAAACCCTCGGTGTCGTCCATCGATGATTTAGACGAGGGTGCAAAATGTGAAGATTTAATAAAAGTTGCTATTGGACACAATCTAGAGAAGTTCTTCCAAGTTGGATCTTGGTTACCTCTTCAGGAGAAGGAAGAGCTGATAGAATTCCTTAAAAGAAACATTGATGTATTTGCCTGAAATGCTTACGAAGCCCTAGGGGTGGATCCAGAATTCATATGTCATCATTTAAAGGTCAACCCACTGATCACCCCCAGGAAATATCTTCTTCGGTGCCCATCCAAGGAGCATGTTGATGTAGTGCGAGAGGAAGTAACAAAGTTCAAACAAGCTGGAGCTATTAAAGAAGTTTTTTTTTATCCTGAATGGCTAGCGAATACTGTAGTGGTGAAGAAAAAGAATGAGAAATGGTGTGTGTGCGTAGATTTCACTAACTTAAATAAGGCTTACCCTAAAGATCCATTCCCTATGCCTAAAATAGACCAGCTAGTGGATGCCGTTGTCAGCCATCCTCGAATGAGTTTTCTAGATGCTTTCCAAGGTTATCATCAAATACCATTAGCCCTGGATGATCAAGAGAAGACTACTTTTGTCACCCCTATTGGGAACTACCATTACAAAGTGATGCCATTTGGTTTGAAAAACGTAGGGTCCACCTACCAAAGAATGATGACAAGGATGTTTGAGCCACAGCTGGGCAAGAGTATTGAGATTTACATAGATGACATGGTGGTGAAGAGCAAGATTGTTTCTGAACATGTGAAAGATCTTGGAAACATTTTTAAAGTTCTCAGAAGATACAAGTTGCATTTAAATGTGTCCAAATGCTCGTTTGGTGTGGGATTAGTCAAATTCGTAGGTTACATGGTAACTCACAGGGGAATTGAGGTCAACCCCAATCAGATAAAAGCCATCAAAAATTTACAACCTCCTTAGAATCCTAAAGAGGTCCAGAAATTGATTGCAATGGTTGCTGCTTTGAATCGATTTATCTCTCGATCAGCAGATAGGTGTAGGCCTTTCTTCTTGCTGATCAATAAGTGGAAAGGACTTGAATGGATTGAAGAATGTGTTTTAGCTTTCCAGCAACTCAAAGACTATCTAGCTCGGCCACCAATCATGCCCAGTCCTGAGCCGGATGAAGTTTTGTTTGCCTACATTGCTGTGGCTCCTTATGCGTAAGCTTCGTGTTGATATGAGTGGATTGTGGTGTGCAAAGGCCAGTTTATTACGTGAGTAAGTCGCTGCATGAAGCCGAGATCTGTTACCTACCATTGGAGAAAGTTATCCTGGTAGTAGTGCTTGGTACATGAAAGCTGCCTCATTATTTTCAAGCATATATGGTTGTTGTTCTTACCTAACTCCCACTTAAAACCATACTCAAAAGTGCTGACTACACAGGGAGATTAACTAAATGGGGCACTATCCTAGGGGCTTTTGACATCAAGTATATGCCTCGAACCTTTACAAAAGGTCAAATCCTCACGGATCTAGTGGCTGAGTTCATTGAGCCCTCAATAGAAGAATTGGAACCAGCACAGAACATGGATGAAAAATTGGTTGGCATGATCTCTCAACAGGGCCCCTCATTTTGGGAGGAGTATGTAGACAGTGCAGTAAATTAGAAAGGTTCTGGAGTGGGGCCAGTGTTAATATCTCCCAAGAAGATCATTATTGAAAAGTCATTAAGACTAAGCTTCACGGTCACAAATAATGAAGTTGAATATGAAGCTCTATTGATGGGAATGGCCATGGTTCAAAGAATGGGAGGAAAATCAGTGAAAATGTTCTCGGACTCAAGGCTAGTCGTCGGTTAAGTATAAGGGGAATTTGAGGCAAAAGATGAAAGAATGTAAGGGTACTTGAGCTAAGTTAAATGTCTACAGTCAGAGTTCGAATCTTTTAACTTGTTACACATCCCCAGAAATGGTAATGCACATGTCGATTCTTTGGCCACGCTCGCAACCTCCTCTGCACAAAATCTGCCTCGGCTTATCCTTATTGAAGACTTACATAAACCCATGGAGATAAGAAGAAAAGCAGTCCGAGTTCATCAAATTGGAGTTAAGCCAAGCTGGATGGACCCTATAATTCAATTCCTGAAGGAGGATACTGTGCCTGAAGTAAGGTTAGAAGCTGATAAAATTTGAAGGAAGGATACTAGATTCTGGCTATCCGAGAACCAGAAATTGTACAAACATTCCTATTCAGGGCCGTAATTGTTATGCATACATCCTAAAATAGCTGAATCACTCCTTGAGGAGTTACATGAAGGAATCTATAGAAGGCATACTGGAGGTAGATCCTTGGCACATAAAGCCATTACGCAAGGTTATTGGTGGCCAAATATGCAAAAAAAGGCCCATGAATATGTTAAAAAGTGCGATCAATGCCAGCGGTTTGCACCAAACATACACCAACCAGGTAGAATCCTTAATTCATTATCCAGCCCATGACCATTTGCTCAATGGGGCTTAGATATCGTGGGACCATTCCCTAAAGTAGTAGGAAATAAGAAGTATCTTTTGGTTGGTACAGATTATTTCACCAAATGGGTTGAAACTGAACCTCTAACTAATATCAGAGATGAGGATGCGAAGAAATTTGTCTTGAAAAACATTGTCACTCGGTTTGAGATCCTTCACACCCTCATTTCGGACAATGGCTTTTAGTTTGATAGCAAAGCATTCAGAAGTTATTGCTGTGAGTTAGGGATTACAAATAGATATTCCACTCCTGCTTATCCTCAAGGGAATGGGCAAGTAGAAGCTATTAACAAGGTTATACTAAATGGATTGAAGAAAAGTCTAGATGACCTGAAGGGCAAATGGGTGGAAGAATTACCACATGTACTCTGGATATACAGAACTATGCCTCATAGGTTTATTGGGGAGACTCCCTTTTCAATGACTTATAGGGCTGAAGCTGTTATCCTTCTGGAGGTTGGGTTTCCAACGTTGAGGCTAGTTCGTTTAATCCGATTGGCAATAATGAACAGCAAGAGAAGAGTTTAGACCTGATTGAAGAAAGGAGGGAAAGTACAATGGTCCAATTGGCATATTACCAACAAAAGCTCAGGCAGGGTTATGATGCCAATGTAAGGCTAAAGCCTTTAGAACTTGGTGATTTAGTGCTCAGGAAATTCGTGGGCACTGCAAAGGACCCAGCTTGGGGCATATTTTTTGGAAGATTTAGATGGTCATGTAATACCACACCCCTGGAATGTAAACAACCTTAAAAGGTACTATTATTAATCAAGTTTTTTTTCTTTGATCAATATGTGTATCTATTACATAAAGGTTTCGGAGTAAGTGTTTAAACTTCAATCCAATCATGCCTGAAGTCCTCGGACCAAATGATGTGGGTTAGTTAACACTCATTCACAATTCTTATAAGTGTTTAAACCGAAATCCAATCATGCATGAAGTTCTCGGACTAGATGATATGGATTAGTTAACACTCATTCACAATTCTTATAAGTGTTTAAACTTAAATCCAATCATGCCTGACGTCTTCGGATCAGATGATATGAGTTCGTTAAACATCTCATAACAACTGTCATAAACAATAAAATGAATCTTAAATCATGTTAGACCTCTCGGATTACATACTAGGGATAAAACTAATGCTTATAGGTGTCCATTATATATGTTGTTCTATGAAACCTAATTCAGGTAAGACTTTTCATTATTTACCTATCAGATAATATATAAGGCATTTATACCTTTTATGGTTTTCCAAACTCATTAGCGATTCTTATATAGTCTAATTTTTACCAGTTTTTATCTAAGATATCTGCATCACTAGCAGGATATTGTTGTTGAGCTTGCTTAAGTTAAAGTAGTTGTAGATTAACATTGTTTGCAATAACAATAAATTTAATAAGATGTACAACGAAAATGTAGAGGATAAAAGAAACACACTTCCATTGATCAAAAAGATAATATTTCTCAGTTCCTTACAAAAAAAAAAAAAAATCCTAGTATCTAAGCCTTCTTTGTAGAGACCATCGGATCAATAGTCTTGCTAGATTGGGTGGCAATAGCATCTGGGGCTTGATCCTTGGGTTCAAGAGGAATTTTCTTTTTACCCAAGTCTTTGCCTTTATCTTGGGGTTCCTTAGCTTGTTTGGCTTGACCACCAGCTTGACCAGACTCCTTAGGGTCTTCAGGAAGGGTAGGAAGGACTGGGACAACCAAAGGCTGTTCCGAGACCTCTAGGAGTTGTTTAGAGGGAGAAGAGTCAGGACCTGGGAGTTTGCAAATTTCAGGGTCATAGTAAATGCTCCCAGGTCGCCTCAAGTCAAACTCTACAAGGACCCCAGCAGCATCGAGGGCTTTACCCCAGGTTATATCACAATAATCCCTGCAAACTGTAGAAAACTCTTCTGTGAGTCTGACTTGAGTCTCTTCCACCCCGAGCTTGTATGCTGCCTCGTTTTCAGCCTCAGCTGCCTCCTTGACCAATTGGGTAGTGTCCCTAGCTTTCTGAAGCTCAGCTTGAAGATCCTTTACTATTTGTCTCTCCGTTTCTAGATTAATCTCAGTCATATGCAGTCACTTGCGTTGATCTTCTGCTTGCTTTTCAACAGTCTTAAGACGAGCATCAAGACTATTCTTGGTCTTGGTCATTTCTTTTAGTTGCTCGGATAGCTTATCATAATCCTCTTTCAGACTACCTGGCTTTTTCTCTGTCTCGGACCGGGAATGGGCCTCCACCTGGGCTTCATTGCGGGCATCTTTATTCCATTCCTCGGCCACATAAACTTGCTAGGTAATCTACATAACAGAAAGGGAAAATTTCAATATAAAATAAAGAAAAAGTACAAATGAAAATAACTAACAATTAATCAGAGAAACGGATCACATCGCTTACCATGGCCAAGTCCTTCTTAAGGGATAGAAAGAGTTCATGTTAGTTAAAGCACCTATAAGCATCCATATCTTTCGGAAGGAGAAATGGTTGCTCCAGGGCCTTAGCAATAAGGCCTGCCTTCCCCCCTTGGTAGTTCCTGACAGAGGTGTCCAGGGGAGTTGAACACCATCCAACTCTAACTTGGGGGACCAGATGCTCTATCCTTGGCGCACATCAGCAATGAGAGCGTCTTCTCGACTCTCAACGGACGAAGCCCTTTTGCTTCGTTGGTCTTTAGCCATCTTTTGTTGTTTAGTCCCTTTCGAACGCTCCACCTCACCTTTCTCAAGACCTGTATTAGGCCTTTTCTTCTTCAAATCAGGGTTTGGCTTTAGGCCAAGGTCAGAAGGGAGCTGAGGAGGGGGTGGGGGAAGATTAACAGTGGGATGGGACTTGGTGGCTTCTTTAGGCACCACTGCTTCGTTCCTTGTCTTCATTAGATCTCTTAAGCTCAAAGACATCTCCTATTCCTCTTCCGATGAGTCATCTGGAAAGGAAGTTACTAAAACAGGAGCGTGGATGTTGGAATGCCTATCAACGTCCTCCTTGGCGTCCAAAAAGGGAATTACTTGAATCTCCCTTGGTGCCTCTTCTTCAAAACGAAAGTTTTCAATCTGTTCCTCTAGTGAAGCAGTCGAGGAAATAGCTCTTTCCCCTACTGTGGTTGCTTTAAGGGGAATTTGTTGAACTGGTTGGATGAGTAGTGGTATAGCCTTCGAATTCAGATGTGGTATGGGAGAAAGATCGAATGGCGCTAGAAAATTTGGCCAAGAGACGTCTATTCGGTTTATTAGATAGTCTCCTTGCCTTACAGCGTTGCCGATCGGTTGAAATGAGTCCGTGTGTGGCTTGAGATTGAGAATAAGATGGGCAGCTCAAAGTTACCCGTCTTCACTTACAAAAATCTCTGATCTCAGCAGGTAATTTAGCACGGTAACGTTAGTAAGGCTAAGTCGAGGAGCTACGTGCCTTTTATTTGTTAACACCACAACAGAATTAAGCATAATCAAAAACTCAAAAATACTGATACAAAGAGAAGAAAAACAATGCTAAATGATGAGGACCTAAATCTATTGCTAGGAAACCTAAGTATAGGATATCCCACCTGGCTATCCTAGTTGGGTTGGGCAATGAAAACTGTCATGCCACACGTCCAAGATGATCAAATAGTCATCTTTCATTCCCTTGTTAGACTTTGGGAGATAGGAGATGAGCCTAACAATGTTGGATTGGTATTTAAGGTAAAATCCCACCCCCTTTTGTTTATGATACTCGTACATATGTACTACGTCAAGCTAGGTGAGCTCCAAGCCTAAGTGACGATTCAAAGCGTCAATCGCTCCTAGGATCCTAAAGATGTTAGGTGCGCACGGATTAGGAGAAAGCCTGTGATTACGAAGGCAGTCCCTTGTAACAGGACCTATAGGAAGAGTCATTCCTCCTTTTATGAATGCTATCATAGGGATTATGACTTCTTTCACTCTTTGGTCAGTTGATAACCCTTTTGGGGGACAATACCTTAGGTTTACTTCCTGCAGTATGTCGTGCGCCTCCTTAAATGTCTCTATTAAGGCAAGACTATCAACTAAGTACTTAAATCTACCCATTTCGGACAAGTAAAAAGAGGGAGACACTAAGAACAATAACTGGAAAATGAGAATTTAGAGTTTGAGGAAGATGGTTAAGGAGAGAATGAAGAGTTTGAAGAAATTGAAACTTACACAAACTGGGTTGGAGAACGATTCTTGAACCTGTAGAGGGATTCTTGTGGATTTTAAAGAAATGAGACTGATGATTTGAAAAACTTTTTGAGTTTGACTGCTTTAGTTCACTGGAGAGTTTGAGAGATTGTGAAATAAAGGAGAAATGATCTCCTTTGAGGCTTTATATAGGGGCCAAAAAACAAGTGAGAGTTATCTCACCCAAATCTTGAGAAAAAATGTCGTCTGTTGGATCATTAATCCACCATTGGATGCCAAAGACATAGCATCGCCTGGAGCAATTAATGAACGCTTCGTAAATACCGAAACGTCAGTGGCAATGATGAAAGTGCCTAAATTTATGCTCTCACACGTGTAAACTCAAGTACCTTTATATTTTTAACCTTTATTTCTCTGACAAATCAAAATCTCATTTTTTCTCCTCGATTGTGAGGGAAAAATTAAAATTTTGAGGGACTGTTGTGGGGATAAAAGCCCAGATTCATATATTGGGCCTTGGATCCTATAAGAGGATGTGTATACATCTAAGGAGGAGTAAACGATTGGGAAAGGCCCAGAAGTAAAGAATCATGAAAGAAAAGAATGGAAAACTATAGTCCGAGGGGTGTATCCTTCTCGGACATGGTTAATATCGATCAAGTAAATACCTGGGCAGTTTGGGTGACCTTCCAAGAAGTTCCAACAATAAGGATGAACTCCAAGCACGTATGAAGATGATAAGAGTAAAGAAATATCTAAAAGAAAAGCTGCTACCACCGCATTAAATGCCCTGCAGCAACTTTTCTGGCCGCATTTATGTGGAGAAGACTTCTGAACAGTATAATTTCAGCCGCCACCACTCGTGGAGAGCCAAAGAAGACACCTGATGGGACATATACTCAAGTGAATGCTTAGATGAAGAATAAGTGTACGATCGAGATGGTCTAAAAGAAAACTATATAAATGTAAGAGACCTCTCATGAGAAGGGGATCAAAAAAAGGTGGGAGAAAGGAAAAAAAAGAAAGATTTACTGTAGCTCCAAAGATTGTATTAACTCTTGAAATATTAATTCATCTCCTCGGATACCAGTTTATTCAAGTTTTACGTTTGTTTTTGTACTTGTTCATCTTTTAAATTTTTATTAGCCATTGTTTAATTTACAAATTGTCCAGCTCTTTTACCCACTCTTTACAAATTTATTGTATTGAGCTCATTGGGCTCATATCCTATACCTTTTGGGCTTGGGCTACAAATCTTGACCCTACAATTAATATTATTGTTTTTATTAATATTATTATTGTTATTTTTACTATTATTGTTATTATTATTGCTATTTTTATTGTTGTTGTTGTTGTTATTATTATTATTATTATTATTATTGAGGCTGATAGCTAGCAAATTCAAGATAAAATATTGATTTTTTAGAATATTGATAATATGGCACTAGCTTATATGTATATATATAACCATATTATTAAAACATACCTCCAATTTGTACAAAATATCCAGCTACCATCCCTCCCATAATTGAAATTGCAAATAGTTGGCCCTTGATCAAGCATTGTGACCTATTCATAATAATAACATAAATGAGATTTTTTTATATTTATTTTTTATTTTTAATATCATTCATATGAGTACATGCACTACATTAAAATAAGTTTATTATATCAACTGTTAATACAACAAAAGTAGTATAGTGGTATTAGACAGAATATCACATCTAAACATTAAAATTCATTGCAATAGCAACTTAAAAGTAGTAAATTATTACATTAATAATAATTAGTTGTAATAACTAAATATTAATTATTTTACAATCTATTGCAATGACAAACATGAAGCTACAATGAATATATTATTACAATGATCTAATACCAATTATTTTACAATTGTAATTAAAAAAAAAAATGAAACAATTATCTATTACAATAAAGATACTATTGCAATAATTTGACCAAGATTATTTTTGTCAATTCTTTGCAATCTATTGCAATAAAATTCATAAAATTATTGTAATTAATAAACATTTTTTGAAGTTATGGTTTCTCTATGATATTACTAATTGCACTTGTACAAAAAATAGGTATCAATATATATATATATATATATATATAAGAACAAAATGATTTTGTGATAATACCTATCATAGCCAAACAACAATGGCTAGGATGTAGCCAGTGGGGCACTATCCTATAAATAACAATGAAGTTAGAAAAAAAAATTATATAAACATAACTTGAGTATTATATATTTAACAGGGAATTTATACTACACACATGAAAAAGTGAAAAACCCAATTACATAAGATAATTATCATAAGTTTAGAGGTCTTGATACCTATGATTGGGTGCTGTCACCATCACGAGGGACCGGATTAATTTCAAAACCACCCTATAAAAAATAATTCATTTAAGTAAGCATGAAAGGTGGTAAATTACAAATTATTATTATTATTATTATTACTGGTCTTTTATATATATATATATATGTTCTTTTTTTCAAATCAATTTTTTTTTTTCATATATATGTTTGTATCATCTTATTTTTGTTTGCTATCACTGGTCTTTTATATATATATATAGGGGCGGAGTCAGGGGTCCGGCGGGGGGGGGGGGGGGGGGGGGGGGCGGGGCGGGCGCAATTGCCTCCCCTGGCCCACCCATAAAAACCCCTTAGTTTATCACTAATACTTATTAAAAACTCCATTCTAATTTTTTTCTTTTGATAGAAATAGCAATCTAGATCAAAGTAATACATCAATTTGGAATATCTTTCTTATCTTGGGAGGAATTTCATTTAACTAATAGTTCTACTCACTCACACTTGATGATAATTTAGCCAAATTGAACTCCACTATGTTTCTTTAGTCTTGAAATAGAGCATAACTCTATCTAAATAAACTAATAAGTAACCACAAGTCCTCCACTAGCATGTCTTCCATGTAAGTTTTAGTGTTTCCAGTATTATATATTCACTTGATGTGCATAAAGTGCATATATCTTATACAAGTTCCCCCCTCAACTCAAATCTTGGCTCTTCTACTATATATATCAGGGGGATTTTGATCAAGAAAGATGAAGGAGTCCAGTGAATGTCTAGACTTTAGAGAATTTTATATTCAAAATATCTACTAAGTATTAGTATGCATTAATATTGAGCCGGGTAGAATGTCAAGTGAGTTATGATAAAATAGATGAGATAACTTTTATAGTGTAAAATGACAAATGTTTTAAGAATCCGGATACTGGTGCTCTTATGCGTGTGGGCCAAAGAAGATAAGATAGGGAGAAAGGGGTTGTAGCCCACCTACCTTATGCTCCTCAAAACCTAAAACTGAAGAATTAGCCCACCTATAGCAATTGTAGATATCTCCCAACTTCTACATGTAAGATCCGTCTTACATCATACATTCATATGTGTAGCATGCATTGATCATAAAAACAAGCATTTCATGCTGCAGAATCTGTTTACAAATTAATGTATTAAAATCAAATCTGTTCTAGATTATACCAGAAACGAAGTGTAGGAACTTGTATTTTACTTCTAAAGGTTTCACATACTCCGCATGGCATTTTGAATTCAAAATTCAACTTGACAGAATATATTGCCATTTCTTAATGAAGCATCCCTAACACCTTTTAATGTCCTATAGAGTAGGAAAAAAGTATATTTACAAGAGCATTTTCAAGAAAACAGTAATTATTATCCTAGAAATAAGTATTTATACCTTCAATCTTTCAACCTCTGCTGCCAACAACTCAACCCTACGGGTATCTTGTATTATAGCTAGCATCTATATTGTAAATATAAGGTGGAAGCAGAGTAACAAAAGATAATCCTAATATTGGAAAACAATAATTGCTTAACTGTCAATACAACATTTCTCCCTCAGCACTATCACAGATCTTGATGCCTTCATTTGTATATGAAACCTGAAGGCCAAGCCTATATGGCCATATGTGACAAATCCCTCAATCCTAACAAGCCCATATATGATTAGTCCCCCTACCTCTTGGAAAGCGTCAATTTAAAGCTTGCCAAGACATCTTTCTAAATTTAAAGTTTCACTTGAGCACTGCATGTAAAAATCATACCCATTTCAACACAAGCCAATTTTACAATCAAGGTAAAAGTGATAAATAGACCATTAATATGAGTTTGTATAGTATTGAACATTCTTGTAGTAAATGTGAAAATTTTATGGAGTCTATCAAAGCGAGATTTTATTAATGTTATTGTTGTAATTACAGAGGAAGTTATGGTTGCACGTGGAATATGTATATATAACAAACATTCGGTCAACTTGAAACTAAGAGTGTGAAGATAAATAAAATAGAAAAGAGTCTTTTTCCTCTTCATTCTGTATGTATAGCCAATCAAGAGAGAGTTTCAAGCGAGCTCTCTTTTCCATGCAACCCTCCAAGCAACTTTTTTTTATAGTTAAAACAGGAATAGATATATAAGAAGAGGGCAAAGGACAGTAAAAAAGAAAAAAGAGATGAGAAAAAGATGAATTCATGGGGGACACAAGGAGGAAAGTAGATAATTAAAAAACAAAAAGAGATACAAAGGACTAGGGAGGAAGACACAAGGAAGGATTAAAAGGAGGAGGGATTCATCAAAAAAGAAAAAGAAAATGGTGTACTGCAATGATTTTCCAGGTGGAAAAACTTTCTAAAACTGATTACATCAATTTAGTAAAATCAGCAATGTTGGGGAGACAACACCTTTGAAATTCACTTACGCTTGTATAACAACAAGCAAACTAATTACCAACCATCATCTTTTTTCCCCCCCTAAAATTTTTGGCAATTTTCGTGTGGGCTTATAGCTATTGTATTTAATTACATATAAAATCTATTGTTATAAAACTGATATTTTTTATTGACATTCATCTAAATATATCATTTCAATGGTTATAAAAAAAATATGTGAAAAACTTTGTATATTTAATTTAGACTTATTGTTTTATAAATAACATCAAAAAGGAAGAAGAAAAAGGACAATATTTGGAGTAAGCTTGATGTCTCTCGTATAGTTCAATTATTTATTTATTTTTAAGTGAATTTATAAAGCAAAAGGCTTAAAGCTAAAGGAAAAAATGTTACCAAATAGACACAATTCCGATTTGGACGTATCAAAATTCATAAAAATCACACCTCAAGAGTAAGGTCGGATATGCGTTAAATTCAACAAGAATTCATATATAGAAACAAAAACGAACTAAACTAATTAACACATAAATTAGTAAATTAAATTTAACTAGCAGTTGAAACATAAAATTTCATGAAGTAGAATGAATTATTGCATGGGAACAATTTTTTTCAATTTTAAATATAATGGTAGTCAATGTTCTTTTCTTCCTCATATTTTGTTTTCATTTTTATATGTTTTGAAACTTAAAAGACAGTGATAGACTACGAAACATTTTCTTCCTTTTTTTTTTTAAAATAAAGTTTGAGACAGAATATTTGTACGTATATCACTTTGGAATTTGACATTTCAATTTGAATAATTAACTCACAGATATTAGGCACGTGATAAATTAAATCAAGCCTTTTGTTAATATTTTTTAGGCAAAAATACAAAACTCACCCTTTAAGTTTCACAATTTTCCATTTCAGTTTTTTAAATTTGCATTTTGTCATTTCAGTCCTCTAAGTTTTGAACTTTCTCAATTCGGTCTTCTGTTAACTCAGCATCCATATTTACCGTTAACTACCCAAAATTACATTGTTTTAGCCATAATTTAATATTTTTTATTTATTTCTTAATTTAAAAAAGCATTAATTAAAAAAAATACCTCAAAAATTAAAATAACCCATGTTAGACCCACCCACCTCATCTGAAGAAGAACAATTTTAATCCCTAGCCTAACTAGATAAGGAGAGACCCAAAGTGAGAAGAAGAGCGAGAGATTTCCTAGTAAATCTTGAACAATTCCGCCTTTGGAGCGTACATCTTGAACAATGAATTCACAATTGAAATCGGCTAATTGGATGAAGCTAGTGTTGGCAGGTTGACCTCCACCTTGTGGTTGAAAGATCGTTGACTCTAGTATTAAAGGGTGTCAACCATCTTCATCGCCGTTCAAATTTTTTTATAAAAAAAATTGTTTAAATTTTCTTTTAAGGCTATGTTTGGGAAGCTAAGAAAAAAAAGGTGATGACTGACCTTGATGTAGGAGAGGAGTGTAGCGTTGGAATGAAGTTTCAACTTGTCCTCATAGTAATCTAGCTTCATCATACTCACATCCATGGCTGAGAGTTCAAAATTGCTTTTTCGAACAAAACAAAACAGAGAGCACAAGAGAATTAGGAAATTATTTATGGGGTTTTTCTTAATTAAGAAATAAATAATAAAATAAAAATAAATATCAAATTACGGCCAAAACAATGTAATTTTGGGTAGTTAACGGCAAATATGGATGGTGAGTTAACAGAAGACCGTATTGAGAAAGTTTAAAACTTAGAAAACTGAAATGACAAAATACAAACTTAAAGGACTGAAAAGAAAAATGTTGAAACTTAGAGGGTGATTTTTGCATTTTTGCCTATTTTTTACTCAAGCCAAATGGATTTTATTACGTGAAGTGCACATGCTTTTTATTAAAACATTAACAATTTTGAAACAACATTATTATTATCATATAACAAATCTCTTTTGAGAAACAAAGTTGCTAAGGAAATTCCCCACATGCCCCCAAAAGTTTTGGTGAAATAAAAATTACATTTACATTCTTGTAACTTTTAGGGGCGACTTATTCGTCTCCCTAAAGCAAAGCCTACAAGAAGTACAAAATATTAACAGGGGTATAATCAGTTTGGTTTAGTTGATTTTGAGTGTGTTTTTTTAGACCAAACTAAATTGATTAGTTTTTAAAAATCTCAACTGAAATGGTTGAAATCCCAATCGATTTTGGAAATATCGGTTTTAGTCAGTTTTCAGTTTTTGCCCTTAATTTTAGAAAAATAAAAAATATTGTTTGGTGGATTTGTCAAGCATATAGAGTTTAAGAAAAATGTAATCCAATATTAGATTTGGCAAAATTTACATCCAATAAAACTATATTGAGTAGAATTGTAGTCATTGGTTATATAACCAAATTTGTAGTAAAACTTTATTAATTTCAAAATGCACATTTTTTTAAGGTTGGTAGAAGTGTATGCATAAAAAACAAATTAACTTACACCCATATGGACAAAAAAAAAAAAAAAAAAAACTTACGCCCCCATATGTTTCTAATTATTTCAGGAAAAAAATTATAATCACTACTAAAAAAAAACTTAAACCAGATAAAATTAGTAATGTTGAATGCTTCCCACTAATTTTCCAAAGACAAGTATATAATATCACCATGCACGTGGACACAAACACTGGGGAAAGAAAATCATCATATCTCCCAATCCTATTAAAAAAAAAAAAAAACTAATGATATCGTTTTTCTTTTTTTGCGAGGAAAAATATATGATGAGGAGTGAGAGAAATACGAAAGGTTAATGGTTTTGTCGAACTTTTTAAAATTTAACTTATGTAAACGTCTATGCATTTCCCTATATTGACTTGGTCCTCTTGGAGGAACGAATAAATTCTCCGATAAAAGTGAACTACAGATAATTTTTAATATACTCTTCTTTTTTTTTTTTTGAAAAAATTAAATAAATACTTATTGAATGCTCTTAGAGTATCTATTAATTGGACCTTATCTTTTAGATTAAGTTTATTTACGAGATAGGTTAGTATAGAATAAAGCATGAATTTTGTAATAAATGTGGAAAGTTTATGGAGTGATTTTTTTTTTTTTTTAATTCTAAAAAATAAAGTAAGAATCTATCGTGATGTTATCTATAATAAGTTATGTTTGGTATGTGATTCCAAATATTAGTTTTCAGTATTTAAACACTGAAAATTGTGGTTCTAAAAAAAAACAACACGTTTGGTAAAGGTATTTTTTTAGGAGTGTTTAAGTTATGTTGCTCATTTTAGGGCGTTTAAATACTAAATTTGAAAAACTCATCTTATTAGTTTTCAAATTTCAAACAATGTTACTCAATGACACTTTTGTAAATATTTTGAAAAACATAGAGCCTATTTGATTAGACAACACATAAAACTTCATTCTTCAATTCCAACCAGAGGGCCGACTTGTCAGCTTTTTTTTTAAAAAACACTTATATACAAAATACACAATTATGTTTTTTCACACTGAAATACGTTATTTGAAACATGGTAAGAAACACATTTTTTTTTCTTTATGAATATTGTAAACATGTGTTTTCACATCATTTTAAACAACGATATTAGAAATCTCCAACCAAATAGCCCCTAATAACTAAAAAGGAAATTATAGTTGCATGTAGAATAGATAGGGTTTGGCTTACCTCTAGTGCATTTTCAACTTGATATCTCCTTTTGTTTTAAGTATACAATGACAAGTGGTAGTGTATTTTAATCTCTATATTTTATTTAGTTATTATATGATGTGACAATTTCTCACTAAAACAATAGAAGATTCCGATTAAAAAAATATATATATTGGAGATAAGCCAAACCTGAGTAGATATATATATATATATATACTATGTGCATCCACCAATGTGAAACCTCTAGTGTAAGAAGACAAATAAAATAGGGAAGTGTAATCTTTATTTATTTATTTTTGGTAAACCAAAGATGATATAAATTAACTACAAATAAGTCTATTACAAAAAAGCCCGGCTTTATCGAAAGCCAACAAGTCCTCCACGATATATTAACATAGTTAGAAGATAGGGTGGCTCTAAACTTAGCCAATGCATCAACACATTAATTCAATTCATTCTCTACTTTCCTTCTTTTTGTTAGCTGTGAGTTTGAGCGTGTGTATCCACTATCCAACCAACTTCAAACAGAAAATTTATTATTTGAGAGAAAACTAATTAGTGTGTGTATCATGAAAAATCTAATAATTAACGAGAGAGAGACCCTTCCAGCCGCCAAGCTCTCTTTTCCACACAACCCTCAAAGTGGACTTTACTAAAGTAGGAGAGGTTTTTAAAAATTCGTGTGGCCTTATATCTACTATATTTAAAAAAAAAAAAAAAAATTTAATAATTGAACCAATTTTTTTTTTTAATAATTTTTTCAAGCTGAAAACTATGTCTATAACATTTTTACAACAAATCTTGTCATAAACTTAATGTCCAATAGTTAATTATTAAAAATGAAAAGTTTAAGGATATATAAAATTGATACTCAAAGTCCAATTCACAGTGATATTCGTTTTTAAAAAATCAAATTATAAGAAAGAATTAAAAAAAAAAAAAAGAGCAATCAAATTATAAAAATGGTCTAGATTTCTTGTTAGGAAGGAGGAGCAGTGAGCACCCAGTACTCTCTTTTCTTGAAGGGTCCCAGGAGGAAATTTCTAAGTAACCTAAGCATTGACTTGCATGTTTAATCCCTGCGCCTAGTGCAAAGGATTATTATCCTAATACTAGTACAAAAGGAGCAATCAATCGAGCAAGATCTTGAAGCATATCCAAACACAACAGAATAAATCTCTGTTGAGAAACATATATATAGTTCGCTCAAGACCAAACTAAAGTAGAGATACAAGGTTCTTAGTAATTATTATGTGTTAGGTTCTAAGAATTAGGGACTAATGTATTAGAACTTCATTTTGTAATATTGGCAAATCATGATCAAAACATTTTAATCTTGTTTATACTTGCTCAAAGTATATGCTTTTTATGTAAAGTTGGAATCGAGTTACTATAGAATTTATTGTGCAATTCTATCTGGCTTGATCGATCAAGAATTAGACTCAATCGATCAAAAGTTGTGCAGATTGTTTTTTCTGCAGAATTTTCAACTCAGCCTAAGCCTGTTTGACATGTAGGGTTTTATGTTTTACTCTTAGTATAAAAGGGAAAACTCTAGCCACATTTTAGGTTGCTTTTTATGCTGTGTGTGTGAATTTTTTGTGAGATCTAGAGGTGTTTACCTTCACACATACATAGGGTTTCCAAGATTCAAAATTATGTCAAGAACTTGGTGATCATTCAGTTGCAGGTTCAAGAGCTTAAAGATACACAAGCGGGAGTGTTTGTACTTGTTGGGAATCCAAGAAAGAAGTAGTTCGTGGGCTAAGAACTATCATAGGGTTATGGTAGTAAGTTTTCTACTCGAGGTAGTAATAGGATGTTAGTGGTCTAAGTCACTATTGTGTAAACTTCAATTCTTTCATAATGGATTCAGTTTACCTTAAGGATAGCTAGGTTAAATCCTCCCTAAGGTTTTTACCCGTTTGCTTTTCCTGAGTCATCATATCTTTGTGTTCTTTATTTTCTGCACTTTACATTGATATGATATGTTTGTGTTAACCTAGAACTGTATAATTTGACTAAGTAATTACTTCGCTAATTAATTAGGTTAATCTTGTTGTGTTTTGAGAGGTCTAAAAACGTACATTACGTATTTTCACTATCATGCATCAATTTGAGTAGTATAAGCCTTTAAATAAAATGTCCTCGGGATAAGATAAACTCTAATCTTAAATTCTTGTATTTAGTTTGAGAAATAAATTTAAAATAAATTTCTGTGACTAAATACATATTTCTATAAAATCCATAATAAGAAACATTATTGAAAAAAGCATTATTCATATTAACATAACAACAAACTTATTTGACTTTATTTTGATCTTAAAACAATTAAATTTATGGAACGATTTTAAAATGAGATCATTAGTTTTAAGCTCCTTTTCGTATATCAATTTCATTCAAAGTGCAAATATTTCCATGCTTACCTACTTGCGAATAAGAGGAAGGTGTTGAATTTGATAGAAAATGTCTTTTTTTTTTTTTTTTTTTTTTTTTTTTTGTTGTTGTTTTTAATAATTCGATAATTGAGGAAGGGGGATTAAATCTTGAACATGTCTATTGAATATTGAAATATTAGTGAGATCCGGTAAGCTAAAGGCTCTGAAATAAAATTTCTTAATTAATTTTTTTTATTTTTTATTTTTTATAAATCTTTGTAAACTCAATGCACATTACCACGATAAGACCATAACAAACTTTATCTTTGACGTTTCTATGCCGCTCCAAGAGTCATTGTCATTTTATCATTTTATTTGTGGTTTAAAATAGGGAAGAGTTAGTAAAAATCTAACCGACCCACTTGACAAACAAAAGATTGAAAAGAAGGAAAACAAATGATTTGACATTGTTAAACCTTCCTTTTCAATTCCTTTCATATGCAGATATTTGTGGCCAAGCATATCTGCATATGCGAGAATACAAAACGCAACATAACATAATTTAGAAATCGATTAACCAAGGCTTGGGTTGATCATGTTTGCTAAATGCACCATAACAAAAAGCACTATAGTAATTTCATAATTTGGTGTTTAGGACTCTCTCTCTCTCTCTCTCTCTCTCTCTCTCTCTCTCTCTCTCTCTCTCTCTCTCTCTCTCTCTCTCTCTCTCTCTCTCTCTCTCTATATATATATATATATATATATATAACGCACCATAATATAATTTACAAAAAGATTGACCACCTAAAAAAGAAATAATATCAATCAAAAACACCCAAAATAATAAAATGACACTAGTTAATAGTAAAAGCCACCATGCCAAATATTCATATTGTAAATAATCATTAAAGACTCTTCATCTATACGCTCAAAATAAAAATTATTCACAAAGATCTTCACTAGCACTGTTTCATTAGGTTTCCTTCAAAAGAAGAAATGCATTTTTTTGACAAAATAGAGACATACCATAACAAAATTGTTGTAGTTGAAGAATCTACTAGAGTTCTTGGTGGGGAAGACAAGAAAGGCTTGGAAGGCATTTGCAAGAAATCAAAGCTTCCTTCCAACATATCGACCACTTTACTCATTGCTGGTCGGTCTGAGGGATCAGTTTGTATGCACCACAAACTCACTATTATCATCTTCCTTGCACTTTCTTCATCCTCTTTGATAATGAGGCCTTGCAATCCTAGTTCTTCATCTAGTTCAAAACGTTTGTAAATCCAGTGTGGAAAATATATTTCACTAGTACGATCAACTCTAACATCAATATTCTTTCCTCCCCCAATCGTTTCTAAAACCATCATTCCATAACTGTAGACATCTGACTTGTAAGAGACCCCTCCAAAATTTCTACAAAATAGTTCTGGAGCTATGTATCTTATAGTCCCTCTTGCTTCCAGCATTGATATGATGCTCTCTTCTCTAGAGCATATTTTTGCAAGGCCAAAATCAGAAATCTTTGTGCAAATGTTCTCATCCAAAAGAATGTTGTGAGGCTTTATATCAAAATGCAAGATTCGTGTGTTGCAACCTCTATCCAAGTATTCTAATCCCCGAGAAATACCAACTGCAATCTTGTATGATGTTTCCCATGCCAATTGATGATCAACATTTGTGGAAAAATCTTTATATATGAACTTTTCAAGAGATCCATTTGGCATAAACTCATAGATCAGAGCTCTTTTAGAATATTCAAAGCGAAAGCCCATAAGAGTGACAATGCTAACATGAGAAGTTCTACTAATGCTTGCAACCTAGTTTAGGAATTCCTCTCCATTACCTTTTGATTCTTTCAAAACTTTCACAGCCACAAAATGACCATCTTTTAACTTCCCCTTGTATACACCACCATAGCCCCTTTGCCCCAGTTTATATTTGAAAGTGTTGGCCATTTTTTTTTATATTTGAACAACTGTATCTTCTAATACCAAGTGGACCGTGATTCCTTATAAAGGCCTCTACACTTTGATAGGTTAGAGTTTGCTTTTTCCAAATGCAAATAATTTTAGTAAATGAGAGCAATCCCAAGAAGTAGCAAATTATAACCACCGGAACTCCAATTCCAGCAAATGAAGTGACTGTAATCAAAGAATATTTATCACAAAGTAATATTGTGCATAAAATAGTGTAACTCAAATTACCGGCTAAGAATCTCTTGAACTTTTAAAATTTGCATTCAATTGTGGTAACACCAAACTAGCAATGAAGAAAAAAATATGTAAGAATTACTTGGCATTGGAGTTAGGTTTGGTTTGATTGGAGAAGAAATCATGAACATTAAAAGATTATCTACTGTTGGTCATCAAAGACGCAACATTAATTGCGATTGAAAATTTGAAGACATCTCTTTTAAAATCTTCTAATGGATTCTCTGAACGAAAGATAATAGAGTAATTTGAAAACTTATCATTGCATGAAAAATATATTTTGGTAGATACTGTAAAGCTTTGATTATTGGCCATACTCAAGAAGAAAATCATGATAGCTTGTATTTCGCACTTACTACGTGTTGAAAAATAAAATATATTACTTGTAAGATGGAATAATTTAATTTCCTTGCAAACTCAAATATATATTGCAACAAGATATCTGATTGAAGAGGCATCTTACCTAATACTATTAAAGATTCAAATAGTGTGTAAAACACCTATGAACGTTTAGACCCCCAATTCACAAATTACCAACACAAGCTCATAATCAAAAATGTATGTGCGGAAAATGAATATAAGCTAAAATAGAATTGGTAAAACAATCTAAACCGAAATTAATCACAACCGTAGTAGTAATTAAAAGGCAAAGATTAAGGGAAGGGAGATGTAAATACAAAGATAACACGACAATGTGTTATTGAAGAGGAAACCGAAGTCCTTGGTGAAAACCCTCTCCGCCGCTTTCCAAGCGGTCAATAATCCACTAGAGAATAAAATTGGGATACATGAATAGCAGAAGACCCTCCAAGCCTAATCTACTCAGTGCATCTAAGCCCTCCAAGCTTCTTGCTCCAACAGGGTTACGCCGAACCTTGTCTTCTCTAACTTACTGAATCTCGCACAATCGCCCATTGCATCAACCAAAATGAATTGGTCCCTTCTAAATTGCTTTCTAAGCACCAAAAAATATTCTCATAGATATGGGTATGGTGAGATAAGAATTTGGCTAATGTACCTCTCAAGGATATATCAATGGAGAAGGTGAGAGTAGAGGAATTTGGAGAATCAAAGAATGAAGATTGTGGATGAGTCAATCTTATTTTTTTCTAGGCTTTCTCTCTCAAAATTCTCTCTAGAAAAACTTTTTACATTTCGTGGGTATAAGGTTGAAATTTATCAACCATCTTGTTGGCTTTATTCCGTGCCAATTTACTTGTAATTTAAGCACTTAGTAACCCTATATTTAGGTGGGATTATTGTAAGTGTAGTGTGTGAGAAGATGTGAAGAAAAGCTCAAGTATGTGCAAGAAGGCAAAAATTTGCGGTTAGGACTCGTGGCTGACTTGCGACTAGCAAGCTGCCAACTGCATGCACGTGCGATGCATACAGGGGAGCTGAAGGGTTGCGCCAGCTGTCGCACTATAGGACAAAAGTTCCAGGCTGGCCAGACCGTTATCTCGTGGCTTGAACTTGCGACTCAGACCAGTCGCGAGACCAAGTCGCCAATCAGCCCTGTTTGACAAAAATTGACTCTTCGTATTCCAAACACACACCACTATATATAGACCCTTATACCCACTAAATTGTGAGAGCTTCCAAAGAGAATTTTTGAGAGAAACCTTAAAGAAAAGCAAGATTGATTCATCCACAATCTTTACCTTAAAGTATTTACAAATTCCTCTACTCTCTTCCTCTCTATTGTCATACCCTTGAGAGGTTCTTTGTCAAATCCTTATCTCACTACACCCATGTCTGTGAGAAGGTTCATTTGGTGCTAAGGGAAGCAGTTTGGAAGGAATCAATATACATTGGTTTATGCTATGGTATAGTAGCGGAATCTGGAAAGCTAAATAAGAAATAGGTTCGGCGTAACCTCGTTGGAGCAAGAAGCTTGGAGGGCTTAGGTACTTAGGTAGATTAGGCTTGGAGGGTCTTCTGTTGTTCATGTATCCCAACTACATTCTTTAGTGGATTATTTATTGCTTGGAGGGCGGCAGAGAGGTTTTATGCTGAGGATTTCGATTTCCTCTTCGATAACACATTGCGTGTTGTCCGTGTGTTTGCATCTTCCTTCTCATTATCTTTACTTTATATTTACCGCTGTGGATGTATTTATATTTGGCTTAGATTGTTTATTAATTCTATTATAAGTTTGTTATCATGTTCCACACATTAATTGTTTGATATAAAGCTTGAATTGTTTTTTTTTTTTATAATTGGGGGTCCAAATGTTCAAAGGTGTTTCATACTCTTTTTGAACTTTCAATTGGTATCAGAGTGAGTACACTTGTTGTGGTTTTAATACCTGAGTGTGATCTTTGACCCCTTGTTGAGATGGATAGGTCTCAATCTCTCAATGTTCCACTATTTTTTGATGGTAACAATTATGCCTTCTGGAAAGTTAGAATTAGGGCATTTCTATGCTCTATTGATGACACCGTGTAGGATGCGGTTGAAATAGATAAGGTAGCTCTTATGGCAGCAAATGCTAACAGTAAAGTTTTAAATGCTATATTCTGTGGTGTGTTTTCAGATGAATTCCACAGGATATCTCACATGACAATAGCCAAGGAAACTTAGGAGATTTTGGAGACAATTTATGAGGGGACTAAGAAGGTGAAGGATACAAAGCTCCAAATGCTTACCACCAAGTTTGAAGAGCTCAAGATGGGTGAAGATGAATCGTTTGATTCATTCTTTGGGAAGCTCAACAAAATTGTCATTGCTAAGCTCAATCTTGGCGAGAAGATTAAAGATACTAAGGTGGTGAGAAAAATCTTGAGGTCTTTGCCTGAAAGCTTTAGATCAAAAGTCACAGCCATAGAAGAGAGTAAAGACCTGGATGAGATCAAAATTCAGGAGCTGTTTGGGTCTCTCCAAACATATGAACTGGGATTGCCTTCCCAAAAGACGAGTAAATCGCTTGCTCTCAAAACCATTACCGAAAGAATGGATGATCCTTCCGAAGAAGATGGATTGGAGAAGGAAGTAACATATCTTGCGAAGAACTTCTGCAAATTTCTGAAGATGAAGAACAGTGAGAAACCACTTAACAGAAGGAAGTTTCCATCCTCAAGAGGTAATAGGAAAGACTTTAAGAAAAGTGAAGGGAAGGATTCTCAATTTCCTGCAGATATTGTGTGCTTCGAGTGTTATGGACATGGACACTTCAAAAAGGAATGTCCTAATTATTTGAAGTCAAAAGGAAAGGTCTATACCACTACCTTGAGTGATATTGATTCATCAAATTCTGACTTTGAAGAGAGCTGTGACAGAGAAGGAAACTACTCCGCATTCATGACCATTGCACATGTGGAATCCTCGGATGATTTGGGTTCACTTGTGAAGGAACTTGGCGAATATTCTGATGTGGAGTCTATTGGGATTGTTGAAGAATTAGAGGCTAAAGAAGAAGAAGATACATCTAGTCTTCAGAAGAATTACGCCTTACTTCTTGAAAAATCAGGTGAATATACAGAGGTAGCAAAGGCGGCTGTGAAGAAGATGAAGAGAGCTGAGGAAGATTACAAAAGTCTGCTGGTCAGATACAAGGAGGCAAAATGTGAAATTGAGACACTAAATGGTGAGCTATCGGAATCTTATACCAAAGTAAGATTTTTTGAGCAAGAGGTGGTGCAAGATCACAACAGGGTCCTAGAACGGATTATGTTTGTCACTATTGCGGATTGCAAGGACATACCACACCCAACTGTCAAAACCTGAGAGCAGACAACAATGCAAGTGCACCTCGGTCATGAGGAAGAAGAAATGACATAAGGTCTTAGGGTGGTGAGCAACCAAGAAGTCAAAACCGTGATCTAAGAATGATGGACGTGATGAAGGTGATTGGTGCCTTCACAAATTGCCTGGAAAGCTTCACACGAAGGTTTGATAGTCCTAATTCTCATACCCAATCAGTTAAGGATATCACCCGAAACGCACGTGACATGTGGGTGACGAAAGGTACTTATGCATAAGCATTACAACATGTCCATGCATCAATACTTCCCATGTTTGTGAATATGCTTGGTTGTATGCTTCTTGCTAGTATTTAGATTGTTATTTTGTGTGTGTGTTTGTCTTTGGTTCAAATGTTTTTACATTTTTTTGTTATTTTTTTTATCAATGTTTTACTGCTTTTATATCAAAAATCCAAAAACACATAAAAAGTAGAAAATCTAAAAAGTTTGATCGGCTTTGTTGGTTTTTGTCTTAATGCATGTTTTGCCTTGTACCTTTGTACTGATGGCTTTGTGCATTTAACAAGTTTAGCTTGTCTCTCATGCACTCATATTATTGTGGAAGAAATTCTGAAATTTATGTGACTGCTGTAAATAGATCTTCAACCTTGTCATGAATAATTAGTGAATGGTTTTGTTGATCTTGAGACATGCATAGACTCATGCCTATATATCTTCCCACTTTTTATTTTTATGCTTAAAAGAACTCTCTAAATGTAAATCTCCTAATGAAAAGAGATATAGAACTCCAAAAACTTGTCGCACATACTAGTATTCGACTAGGAAAAGGGGAAAGCGACCAAAATAAAATGTATGATGCCCAAAAAGCCAAAGGCTAACTCATCAATTGAAATATAAAAAAATTTAGGCATCTATCTCAAAATGAAATTTTCTTTGCTTAAAAAGTGCAAATGATATGTTGAATATAGAGCCAAATGAAAAGTTTCAAAGAATTGTTATCAAGTGCTTGTGGGAGGTCATATATACATGTTTCTATAATTGAGATATGTCACATTATCTAGTGCTAGTTGTGTATGTCTTGATTGAATTGATCATTGAAGCTTCACATTAGACTAAGGACTATCTCATTTTTAATATCCACACACAACACACAAGTCTATGTTTAATGAATGCCATATTCATTTGTGTGATTGTACTTGATTAAATGTGTTTTCACAAGCTCAATCTTTGTTGATCAAACAAAAAAATATTTTTGAGTATTTTAGCTTGTTTTTGGATAGTGTTTTTGTTTTTACAGAATGTCAAAATTTTCAAAAACAGTGTTGCCCTTTTTTAGCGACTTAGTTGCGGGTAAGCCTAGTCGCATGCTCCACTCACGAAGCTCTCTTAGAGATTTTCACGGTCACTGGCGGGTCAGCATCCCAGTTGCGAAAAAGACTTAGAAACTTCTTCAAAATTTGTGTTTTTGCATATTTCGTGGCTTAGTGTGGCGACTTGTTCGTGGGTGGAAGGTCTAGTCGCGAGGGGCACACTGAGATTTTCGCGGCTCAGCTTACGACTCTCTCGCGGGTTGATCTTTTAGTCACGAAAAACACTTAGAAGATTTTTCAAAAATCTTAGTATCACAGTGTTTCGCGGCTTACCCTGGCGACTTGATCCAGTCGCGAAAAACACGTATTTTACGTTTTAAAGACAGTTTTTAAAATTGTTTTTCAGTTTTTCCCTCGAATTATAAGGACTATTCATTGACTTCCCCAAATCACTATTTCAAACACTTCGTGTTCACTCTTGTGATACCTCCATTTTTGCATTTTTTTCTTCTCAAATCTTTAAGAAAAACGTATGGGTTTTCTATCCTTTACTTCAGATTTCTTGTTCTAAGTGTTTTTTCTTGAATTTGTGTGTTTTGAAAATGGATTGTGTTTTTGGGTGTTAGTTTTGGGTTGTTCATTATAGTGAATGTCATCTGATTGACTATTATTGTTGTTGTGAATATTTTGGTCTTTTAGTTGGGTTTGTTGAATGGGTTTTTGCTGCCAATAACTTGTTCAGTGTGGCTTCACATGATGTTTTGACTTATCTGAGTGTTCTTACCTTGATTGACTCTGTCTGTGCATATCACTTTCATGATATTGTGTTGAAATGCTTGTTGTCTGTGACACTTTGCTACTCATGTTTGACAGAGTGTGCTGTAATGCCTATTACTCTCTGTGTGTTTGGCAATGCTTATTCTATCACTTTATTGACTTAGTTCTCGTTTTATGATTCTATGTCTTCTAAATCTGTTTGGTCTTTGTACTCTCATCTCTTGACTAAATCTAACAAAATGAGTGTGTTGTGGATTTGGTACTTTGCTGTGTGTTTGCACTTTTACATATGTCTCGATAATCCACCAAAGGAAAAGAGGTTATGACAGAAGAGGAAACATTACCTGTTGCAAAACGAACCTGAACTCAATAGTGAGTTATTTAGAACTCTTCAACACCTACATGCTTACTCAAGCATTTTTGACCGGGCAACTCCTATAGTGGAACGGGAGGTCAAATTTGACACTTTGAAAACCACTTTTGTCCCTCGGATCTTTGAGGCAAAAGATTGGGCAGAATTATTTGGAAATTTTGTTGATCTAATGATGGAACTAGTGAAGGAGTGTTTCGCCAACACAGTTGATCTTGAAACTGAACTACACTGTATGGTAAGAGGAACAGAGTTCATCATTAGTCCGGACACCATAGTTGAACTTCTCAAAATCACTAGACTTGAGAATGCCGACCTAATTCCTTATGATGATCACACTCTAGTGATTCAGGACATTCTCCAAGTTCTTGGTCCTAGCCATGACATCTCCAGTGCCGGCACATCCATAAGTACTACCAAGTTTTCACCTGAGTTGACAACATTGAAATTGATCATGTTTACTAACCTCTATCCGTTGACCAACACGGTGTATATCAACCTTGGAAGGGCTCAATTTCTATGTGATCTCATCACAGGCACCACCATTGACATCTGTGCCCATATTTTTTATATCATAAGAAAGACAGGGACTCGAATAGTAGCACGATGGTGCTTTCCATTTTGCAGTCTCATTATGAAATTCATTCTAAGTGAAGGTGCTACTCCTCCCTCAGTTGGGAAAATAATTGCTCGTCATCGACCAATTTCTATGTCCACTCTACAAGCTAGTAGAAGTCATTCAGCCAAAACTCCAAAGAGTGCACATTTCTTTCCTGCTACTCTTTCTACTCCTGAGCCAGATTCACATGTACATGCCACCCATGTATCACAGCAACCTAGCACTACATAAGCACAGTCTGCCCCTCAACTTGATAGGTTGGAGATGCTATTTAAGAACCTCCACAAGCACCTTGAGGAATTGGAAAAGAGTCTCAGAGAAGGCCAGAGAGAGCAGTTAGAGAGAATGACAGTCATGCAGGACCAGATCGATGTTTCAGCAGCTCAAGTTGATGACATTTTCACCAAGTTACAACAGTGACCCTTTGGCCATTCCGGTCAAAAAGAGGAAGATTTTTTGGCTAGCACCTGAGAGGGAGTGCTTATTTGAGGGGGAGATTCATAATCATATGTGCTGTTTTGGTTATAGTTTTGTTACTTTGGTTTGGTTATCTATTGTTATTATAGGTTTTAGTCTTGGTTTGGATTAAACTCATATCTCTTGAATGTTTTTAACACTTTGCTCTATTTATATATTGATGATGTTATTCAGTTAATTCAGCATATGTTCTGTTTTTTCTGGTTTGTACCTATATTACTTTTGTAAGCTTCTAGGGTTTGGTTTTATGCACTTGTAAGCCTTTGTGGTTTGTACCATACTTTATGCAACCTTTGTGCTTTGTTAAATCAGTACTTCTAACCTGATGCTATGCATTCCTTTTTAAGTACTGTTACTCTTGTGCCTGTGTAGGATTTTTTCTAGATGCACATACTTCATGTATTGTGCATTGGTTGAGTGTTGGTCATTCAAGTGATTTGCGTTGTGTTTGTCAACTTGAATGTCCGGATGTTCATTCCAAGTGTGAATGAACATTGTGATCACTTGTATAAAGTGATTACCTATTTTTGGTCTTGCCATGATTTATTGCTTTACTTCATTGTGCTTGATCGCATTATACTTGCTCCATTTGCATTACAAGTTTTCTGCATACAATGAACTTATTGTGTTGTTGTGTTTCAGGAGTTACTTGTTCTTATGGTTCTAAAGCTTCACAGATTCTACAGTTAGGTGGGAGTGAGTTTTCCAACTATTCCTAACTCATGCATTAAGTCTAGAGTTTGTTTTAGGGTTTTGTCACGGAATAGCCAAAGGGGGAAATTGTAAGGTTGAAATTTATCAACCATCTTGTTGGCTTTATTTCGTGCCAATTTACTTGTAATTTAAGCACTTAGTAACCCTGTATTTAGGTGGGATTATTGTAAGGGTAGTGTGTGAAAAGATGTGAAGAAAAGCTCAAGTATGTGCAAGAAGGAAGAGATTCGCGGCTAGGACTCGTGGCTGACTCGCGACTGGCAAGCCGCCAATTGTAGGCACGTGAGAAGCACACAAGGGAGCTGAAGGGTCGCACCAGCTGTCACACTACAGGACAAAAGTCCCAAGCTGGCCAGCTCGTTATCTCGCGGCTTGAACTAGCGACTCAAACTAGTCGCGAGGCCAAGTCGCCAATCACTCCTGTTTAGCAAAAACTAACTTTTCATATTCCAAACACACACCACTATATGGACCCTTATACCCGCTAAATTGTGAGAGCTTCCAAAGAGAATTTTTGAGAGAAACCTTAGAAAAAAACAAGATTGATTCATCCACAATCTTTACCTTAGAGTCTCTACAAATTCCTCTACTCTCTTCCTCTCCATTGTCATACCCTTGAGAGGTTCTTTGCCAAATCCTTATCTCACTACACCCACGTCTGTGAGAAGGTTCATTTGGTGTTAAGGGAAGCAGTTTAGAAGGAACCAATATATATTGGTTGATGCTATGGTATAGTAGCAGAATTAGGGAAGCTAAAGAAGAAATAGGTTCAACATAACCTCGTTGGAGCAAGAAGCTTGGAAGGCTTAGGTACTTATGTAGATCAAGCTTGGAGGGTCTTCTGTTATTCATGTATCTCAACTACATTCTTTAGTGGATTATTTACCGCTTGGGAGGCGGCGGAGAGGTTTTACGCTGAAGACTTCAGTTTCCCCTTCGATAACACATCGTGTGTTGTTCGTGTGTTTTCATCTTCCTTCTCTTTATCTTTACTTTATATTTACTACTGTGGATGTATTTATATTTGGTTTAGATTGTTTATCAATTCTGTTATAAGCTTGTTATCATGTTCCACACATTAATTGTTTGATATAAAGCTTGAATTGTTTTTTTTTTTTTTTTTTAATTGGGGTTCCAAACGTTCAAAAGTATTTCATACCCTTTTTGAACTTTCAGTGGATATAAGAGTATTTATAGTAGGGTGTATGAGAAATGCGAAGAGTTAGTTACAACCAAACAGGGCATTCCAGGGACTCAAGGTTGCGACTGGAGCAAGTCGTGAGCTAGCTACTGGGCCAGACTGGAGGTTTTTTCCTGTAGCGCAACAGCTGGCATGACCCTTCAGCTCCCTCTGCATGCTTCACATGTGTGCCACCTTTGGCGACTCGCCAGTCACAAGATCCAGTCGCAAGGCTCTTTTGGAGTGCATACTCTTGAGTTTTTGTTGACACTCTCTCACACACTATCTTTATATGATTCCCACCTAAATACAGGGTTTCTAAATGCTAAATTACAAGCAAATTTAGCACGGAATAAGGCCAACAAAATGATTGAATAAATTCAACTTTACAGCTATCACTAGTACTACCTTGCTTCTATTATTCCTTGCACGACAAAAATTGTGTGTGTTAGACAGGGAAGATCAAAAGGACGCAGCTACGAATATGATTGAGGAGGCATGCTTTGAAATCTTAGAGCTTTACATGAACTATTAAAAACAGCTACTACGTAGCTTATAACCTAAATTTGAAACTAATTCGAATCAGGTAAAGCTACTTCTGTAAAGAGTGGATTACGGCATGGAGCAGAAATAGCAGCACATGTATAAGAAATATAACTACAACAAAAAAATATTGGTGTGCTTTTTCATGAATATATGTCAGTGTTTATCCAAAGATTTTTGCTTTACTCCTATACCCATAACTTTCGTACCTTTGCTACAATAATATTCTCCTTTGTTGTCGGTCTTACATTGACCTCCTTTGATATAACACTGGCGACAATCTTCAGTCACATGTATATCAAGCAGAATCCCAGCAGATAACAATCTAAACAGGTCAGTGGCGACTGTAGGATTCTTTTCTAGGAAGGTCAGCTATGGCAAAGCTAGACAAATGTCATGAGGGGCAACTAAAAAATAAAATGATAACTTTTTTTTTCCCTGCACATACAACTTCCATATTATATACAATAATCTTAAATAGTACTCTAAATACAATTTAGTATAAAATACAACTATATTGTATAATGGTCTAAAAAAGTTATTAATAGTTTAAAGATTGGTAATACAACAACCATTGAATGCATAAAAAAATATAATTAAATAATACATTTTTGTTAAATTAATAATAACTTATTATATTTATATGTAATATCAATTAAATAAAAATATATGATAAAGAAAAATTGTGACACACCTAAGAGTAGGACTAGGAGTAAATGTGGAACTAAGAAAGTAGTAATTAATATAAGCTTTTGCTTTTAAAGTGTATGACTTTTTAATCATACTCGTGGTCTTTCTCTTGGAATTTGAGCAAATTAAACATTAAAAGACTTCTTAGACTTGGAAATATATAAAACATTTATCAAACTGTTTGATCAAACAAAGAGAAAAACTAAGAAAATATAGAAGAGAAAAAGAGAAATAAGGAGAATGAGGAAAGAATCACATATGTAGATAGAGATCTGTTGGTTGTAACAGTTGTGTAATTTTTTGCTTAAGAAGAAGAAAAATGTGGGGAAAAACAGCTTCATTTCGCTGTCAACTATAAAGTAAGCCAGAGTCTCGAAGAGAAGATTTATTTATTTATTTATTTATTTATTTATTTATTTATTTTAATGAAGGAGAAAAATTTTGAAACTTTTTTAATTTTTAATTTTCTATAAATTCAATACACAATACTGTAAGGTTGAAATTTATCAACCATCTTGTTGGTTTTATTTCGTACCAATTTGCTTGTAATTTAAGCACTTAGTAGCCCTGTATTTAGGTGTGATTCTTGTAAGGGTAGTGTGTGAGAAGATGTGAAGAAAAGCTCAAGTATGTGCAAGAAAGCAGAGTTTCACGGCTAGGACTCGCGGTTGACTAGTGACTGGCAAGCCGCCAAATGTAGGCACGTGAGATGCACACAGGGGAGTTGAAGGGTTACGCCAACTGTCGCACTACATGACAAAAGTCCCAGGCTGGCTAGGCCATTACGTCGCAACTTGAACTTGCGACTTGGACAAGCCGCGAGGTCAAGCTGCCAATCAGCTCTGTTTAGCAAAAATTGACTCTTCGTATTCCAAACATACACCACTATATATAGACCCTTATACCCACTAAATTGAGAGAGCTTCTAGAGAGAATTTTGAGAGAGAAACCCTATAGAAAAACAAGATTGCCTCATCCCTAATCTTTACTTTAGAGTCTCTACAAATTCCCCTACTCTTTTCCTCTCCATTGTCACATCCTTGAGAGGTCATTGATCAAATCCTTATCTCACCACACCTACGTTTGTGAGAAGGTTCATTTGGTGCTAAGGGAAGCAGTTTGGAAGGAACCAATATATATTGGTTGATGCTATGGTTTAGTAGTGGAATCCAGGAAACTAAAGAAGAAATAGGTTCGGTGTAACCTTGTTTGAGCAAGAAGCTTGAAGGGCTTAGGTACTTGGGTAAATTAGGCTTGGAGGGTTTTTTGTTGTTCATGCATCCCAACTACATTCTTTAGTGGATTATTTGACCGTTTGGAGGGTGGCGGAGAGGTTTTATGCTAAGGACTTCGGTTTCCTCTTCGATAACACATCGTGTGTTGTATGTGTGTTTGCATCTTCATTCCCTTTATCTTTGCCTTATATTTACTGCTGTAGATGTGTTTATATTTGCCATAGATTAGTTATCAATTCTGTGATTGACTTATGTTTATGTTCCACACATTAATTGTTTGATTATAAACTTGAATTTTTTTTAAAAATAATTTAGGGTCTAAACGTTCAAGAGTATTTTGGACACATATTGAACTTTCAATTGGTATCAGAGTAGGTGCACTGTTTATGGTTTGATTACCTGAGTGTGATCCTAGACCCTTTGGCTATGGATGTAGCTGTAAAAAGGTTCATGCAAAATTGTGGTTTAGGTGTTTGTGATAATGGCTTTGTGAGTATGTTTGAAGGGTATTCTAAAAATGAACACTTAGAGTTAATTAAATCCAGGAAACATGCTAGGACGTTCATTCACATGCTAAAATACTTTGAAAATAAGAACCACATTCTACACAATAGTTTATGTGAGTCTAACTCTTTGATTGAGAAATACAAAAGAAGAAATAGAACATTGTGTGAAAAGGTTGATAATCTGAAAAAGAAAATTCAATCTGGAAAAAGCATGGAAAATAAAAATGAATTTTTGTTTGATGGTCAAGAATGCTTGTCTCATGCTTGTATGTTTGTGCACACCTCATTGAAGGTATTTAACTCGTGCTTATGGTACCTTGACAATGGATGTTCTCATCATATGACAAAAGATAAATTACTGTTTAAGACTCTTAAAGAGAAAGCGTGTGATTATGTGACTTTTGGTGATGGGAGTCATGCTCAAGTTCTTGGGAAAGGGACGATTGAAATATCGGGATTACCTCTACTGAAAGAAGTGCTATACATCAAAGGATTAAAGGCAAATCTCTTAAGTATCACTCAAATATGTGTTGAAGACTTTCTTGTCCAATTCTCAAAGAAGGGGTGCATAATCATTGATAAAAAAGGAACTCAAGTCTTGGAGGGAAATAGGACTACCGATAATTGCTATAGAGTAGTTCTTATGGCACCTATGTCGTGTAGAAGTGCTTGTATTGATATGCTGAAACTTTGGCATCATAGGTTTGGACATGCAAACTTCAAACAAGTATGTAAAGTCTCTAAACTTGAGGCAGTTGAGGGACTCTCAAAGTTTGGAAAGGTGGAGAAGACTCTATGTGGAGCATGTCAAATGGGGAAACAAACAATAGCAAACCATCACAAGGTGAATGTGATTGCTACCTCACGGTGTTTGGAGCTTCTTCACGTTGATCTAATGGGGCCTACAAGATCTGAAAGCCTAGGAGGAAAGAGATACATTATGGTGGTAGTTGATGATTTCTTAAGGTACTCTTGGGTGGAATTCCTTAGAGAGAAATCCGAAGCATGTGATAAAATGCAAAGATTATGCAAGAGACTATAGAATGAAAAATGAGTTCTCATAGTCAAAATCAGAAGTGATCATGGGAAGAAATTCGAGAATGCTAAATTTGAAGCGTTTTGTGAAAAGCATGGTATCAAGAAAGAATTTTTAGCTCCAAAGACTCCACAACAAAATGGGATGGTTGAAAGAAAGAACCGGGTGATCCAAGAGATGGCAAGAGTTATGCTACTTAACAAAAACATACCTCAAAGGTTCCGAGTTGAAGCTATGAACACATCTTGTCACATTTGTAACAGAATCTATTTCTGAGCAGGGACAAAGAAGGTGTCATATGAAATATGGAGAGAAAAGAAACCTAAGGTGAAGTATTTCAGAGTATTTGGGAGCACATGCTACACTCTAAATGAGAGGAAAAATCAGAGAAAATTTGATGCTAAGAGTGATGAAGGAATATTCCTAGGTTACTCCACAAATAGCCGAGCTTATAGAGCGTATAACAAGCGTACTAAGACGGTGATGGAGTCAATCAATGTGGTCATAAACGACACCATATCTGAAAAGGAAATTGAGGATGATGGAAAGGGGCTCAAACTCAAGGAGAATGAGGATGATGATGATATGCCTCTAAATGATGATGCTGAGAAAGTAACACCCGAAAAAGAGTCCACACCTCCTATATCAAGAAGAGATACTATATCAACACAAGAAGTCTCAAGTCCACTCACTCCTCCAGAAGTTCAAACCCCAATTTCTCGTGATGAGGAACTTTCAACTTCCAAGAAACCTTCATCAAGAGTGGCTCTCAATCACCCATCAAGTAATATTATTGGAGATGTGAACGAGGGACTTCGTTTGAGAAAAGGGACAAAGTACACTACTAACCATGTAACATACAACTGCTATCTTGCTTAATTTGAACCTAAAAAGGTAGAAGAAACATTGAAAGATGAGAATTGGGTAGAGTCTATGCACCAGGAGCTACACCAATTTGTTAGAAATGATGTGTGGGAATTGGTTCCAAGGCTTAAAGATACACATGTGATCGGCACTAAGTGGATTTTTAAGAACAAAATAGATGAAGATGGTGAAGTTATCCGAAATAAGTCTAGATTGGTGGCTCAAGGGTATACTCAAGTGGAAGGCATAGATTTTGATGAATCGTTTGCTCCGGTAATAAGACTATAGTCCATTCGAATTCTCTTATCCATAGCATGCATCATGGATTTCAAGTTGTACCAAATGGATGTAAAGAGTGCCTTCTTAAATGACTTTCTAAATGAGGAAGTCTTTGTTGAACAACCAAAGGGGTTTGAAGATCCTCACTTTTCGGGTCATGTACTAAGATTGAAGACAGCTTTGTATGGGTTGAAGCAGGCACCAAGAGCATGGTATGATCGTCTCACTACTTACCTATTGGATCGTGGGTTCAAAAGAGGTCAAGCAGATCGAACATTGTTTGTTAAAAGATATGAGAAATCCCTCCTTGTCGCTCAAGTGTACGTGGATGATATTGTATTTGGATCCACAATTAATCAACTAGCTCACGAGTTCTCGAAAGAAATGAAAAGGGAATTTGAAATGAGCATGGTCGGAGAGTTGAATTATTTCCTAGGGCTTTAAGTGAAACAATGGAGAGATGGAATATTTATTTCTCAAGAGAAGTATGCCAAAAATCTTGTCAAAAGATTTGGTCTGGACTCTAAGAAACATACCTCTACTCCCATGAGTTCCTCGGCTAAGTTAAGCATTGATGCAGCCAGTGTTGACGTTGATCCAACACTTTATTGAAGTATAATTGACAGTCTTCTCTATCTCACAGCAAGTATGCCAGATATTGCATTCAGTGTCGGGGTATGTGCGTGGTTTCAAGCTGCTCCTAAAGAATACCACTTAACAGCAGTTAAGCGAATCATCCGCTATGTAAATGACACATCTGACTATGGGATTTGGTATATAAAAGATTTGAATGAGTGTTTGGCGGGATATTCAGATGCTAACTGGGCAAGATGCATTGATGATAGAAAAAGTACTTCTAATGGGTGCTTTTATCTTGGAAATAACTTAGTATCATGGATGAGCAAAAAGCAAAATTCAGTATCCCTGTCAACGGCTAAAGCTGAGTACATTGCAGTAGGAAGTTGTTGTACTCAATTATTATGGATGAGAAAGTTATTGCATGACTATGGAATCTCTCAAGACACTATGTGTGTGTTATGTGATAACACCAGTGCCATAAACTTGTCAAAGAATCTAGTTCAACACTCCAAATCAAAGCATATCGAGATCTGCTATCACTTCATTCGGGACTTAGTAGAGGACAAGATTGTATGTCTAGAATTCATCAATATTGACAATCAAAAGGCATACATATTCACCAAACCTCTTGATGGCCCGAGGTTTGAATCCTTGCGTAAGACAATTGTTGTTGGTATAATTCCTTAAACTCAATCTTTCATGATATTTTATTATGTTCTAGGTGGCAAGTTCTTAAAGGTAGGTAAAAAGTGATGTCAATTGTGGGTCTAAATAAAAATTAGTTACAACTTGCCATATAACATTTATTGTAAAAATATTGTGAAAATAGCATTAAGATGATTATATTCAAATTTATTTTAGTTGGGTTTAAGTAAAATTTAGGGTCAGGGTGTTTAAATTTTTATTCTAGGGGGTCAAAACATTTTTTTTTTTTTTTTTTATAAATTTATCTATACTATTAAGAAGAGGACTTCCTTGATTCATCTTCAATTTTTTGCGTACCAAAATATGTTCATACAAATTCTGAATAAAATACCCTTTAGTTTAATTCTTTTCCCAAAAAAAGAAAAAAAGTTAAATACAATTATACTATCTCACATACAAAAAAAAAAAAAAAAAAAACCCCGTTAATCTCACCACTCATTTGTATTCTAATGTTTGATTCCTATCTGTATTTGTTATCTATTTGGATTCAAACTTCAATTATTTCTATAAAAAAAAATACAAAGTTATTTCCTCAAAAAAAAAAAAAAAAAAAAAAAAACTCATTACCTCACTTAAAAACTATTCATTTTTATCCCAAAATTTATATGATTTTTTTTTTAATTCTTTAAAAAATTCCAAAATTTTTGTTATCCAAATTCTATACAGTTATCATAAATTCCCATCCATCCACATTGACTTATATCATCTTTCTTTTGTTCAAATTTCAATTTTTTTTTTTCCCTATTACAATTCTTACTCAATTAATAAATTCAAATGTCCTATTGAGTTTCAACTTTTTACGGTTCTCTATATCATTTTTAAACATTATTCCACATTACTTTATCTCTTAAAAAAAAAACACACACACACATTTATTTATATATCACTTTTAAGTATTATAACACTAAAGCAGGAAAAATAAAAAAAAAAAAAAAAAAAAAAAAAAAAAAAAAAATAAAAAACAAATAAGAATGGAGAGGAGCATTATTGAAAAATTTCTAACCCCCCTAGCTTGATCATAACACCCCCCTTGTATTACCCAAAAGTATTTTTTAACTTTTTTTTAAAAAAAGTAGTTACAATCATTTCGGTGCCCGTGGTCCGCCAAAACAAAAGCTATAACCCTGTGAGTCGTCTTTGTATGAATTATCTCCTTCAAAGTAGCAACTAGACATATAGGTTTGAACATTAGTTGGAGACTGCAAATCATAGTTGGAATCCGTATATTGAAGTTGGTTCATAAAACAAGTCCGATTATATATACCATTATCAAAATGTCCACTGCCCATAGGAGGGCAAGTATTATCACCTGGCGGAGTGAAAACATAGCCTCCCCATTTCAATGTGTCTACTCCTTCAGCTAACTCTTTAAATTCTGTGGATGGCCAATACCCAATTGGATCAATATTATCATTATAAACCACCCACCATTTTCACCTTCATCGACTGGATCCTATTGTTAGAAAGGAAAAACAAATTAAATGAAGGATTAGACATTCTGCAAAATATTTTTTTGATAATTTTTAATTGTTTGTTAAATTACTGATTCTCCCAAATACTTAATTATTGGGATATGGTAAATTTAATTATATAACTATATACTTCTAACACTCACTATCATGTGTGGGCTCAAACTCCCTTTTAATAAATGATGTCCAACATGTGAGATTTTAAATAGAGGTAGAGTGGAGAAGAAAAAAATCAAACTTAGGATATTCTGCTTTGATACTATATATATATATATATATATATATATATATATATTAAATTATCGATTCTCTAAAAACTTATGATATTGGAATATGGTAAATTTAATTATTTAACTACATATTTCCAGTAGTAGCTCCATAATGTTTTTTCAGGATGGTCATTAAAAACATTTAATTTAAATTTTTTTATTAATAATAAAACTTGAATATATTAACATCACAAAATTAAAAACATATTCAAATACATAAAGTTAAAAAAAAAAAAAAAAAATTCACAAGTTTTCATATTTTAAAATTGTTGTATGATATGGTAGTTTTACTATTAATATTATCAACTACATCTTTTTCAATATACACAACCAAGTAATTAAGTACTAATATAAACAAAATACATTATCTTTTTGAAAAAATATATCACATAAATCCAACAAATTCAACTAAAGACTAAAGCAAATACTAACAGACTAGCTATTTGTACAGTGTGCATTATATATATATAAAGCCACTTTAAAATATGCCAATTGAAACACAATTTAAATAATCACAATTAAACATTTGATTTGAGATTTTAGGCTAATGTGTTTGTGTTCACAACATTTTTGTAACAATTTCTCAACAAAACCTAAGTTGTAAGTTTTTACTGGTTCTAATTTGAACTTATTATTGAAATTATTTTCTATTCATCAATAACAACTTGTTATTTAGGATTTGTTACAAAAATATTGCAAAAATGTTGTGAACATAGTATTTCTTGCAAATTTTTTTCAACATTCAATGGAAATTTTTTTTTGGAGAGGTTGAATTCTATTTTTAATGGGCTCAATTGTTATTAAGGGGGTTCAAGAGTTTTTTTAGGGTGGTCAAGTTCTTTTTTCTAGAGTGGTCAAGTGTTTTTTCGATTCACCGCCAAGGCATATATCTAACATTTTGATCCAACATTCAAAATATCATGTTAAAAACAAAAACAAAAACAAAAGGGGAAATTATTACTTGAATAAGGCCAAATATTAGAATCACTTGGTCTTCGGTACTGTAAACAGACACCTTATTGATAGCACCACCAATAGGAACTTGGGTATTAGTTTGTACGAAACCCCCACAATTAAGATTAAAACATCCTATAATATTAAGAACGTCGCTCTTTTCCATGCATGACATGAAATTCAAATTAAGTTAGTACTCTATACATTGGTAAAAAAAAAAAATAATATATATATATATATATATAGAGCAAGACTTAGATACAATACTTAGGTGCTATTTCTTAGATTCCTGTCTTAAAATTTTGCCATGTGACTTTTTTTTCATAGATGGAAGTGTATTTTTTAATTTAAATAGCTAGTGGTAGAATCTTAAGAGGGGAGCCTAAAGAACGACACTTAAGGTACTATACATAAGTTTTGTCCATATATAAAATCCTCTCAAGACCTTAAATTTGTTTGAAGCTAAAAGTACTTACGGTCCATTGTATAAACCAATGGGTGCGTGTATCACCATATAAGTCTGGGTTCACCTGAAGAATATCATGAATAATTTATCAATTCCAAAATTTCATTAATTAAAAAAACAAATTTCATGTAAGTGAGGATATAAAATCCCAAGGGAAAATTACAGTTGACTCACCTGTAGTTTGACTAGTTTTAACTAAGCCTACCCATGGTTTAAAAATTGTGACTAAATTCACTTGAGGTGCCCCCCATTAGACATCCATAATCTACCTCACCATTTTTCGTTAGAAAAATAAGGGTAAAAATATATTTTCAATAATATTTTATATTTCTCTCCTCCATCTCCTCCTTTGAATCCATAACTTCAAAAAAAAAACAAAAAACAAAAGCAAAAAACAAAAAAAGCCATTAACACTAACATTCTCAAGATCAAAATTTCACAAACCCATCCATAACTATGAATAATCCCCTATCATCATTTGAAGTTTTTTTCGACTATCTACTAGTGGAAAAATTCCTCTCTACCTCAATGGCAAGATGATTGATGTTCATTGCAAGACTCACAGCCATTATTGCTCTTGCATCTCAATATACTCAAGGACAATTACTTTTGCACCTCAATATATCCACACCATAGCAAATTCCACATCCAAATCCATTTTTGATAAACCATATCTTGTCAACCACAAAACTCAAAAATCTAAATAATCATTTCTACAAAACCTATAAAGTAAAAAATGGAAATATCACAGATGCAATATCAAACACATGAGCTGTTACAGAAAACCTAGAAATCTAATAACAATTTCTACAAATAGATAGCCATATATATTTCAAATCAACCAAACAACAAAACCCAAAAATCTAACAACAATTTCTGCAAAATCCACCCAAACGCAAGGTGCCTTTACTGATATCTCGTTAGATAACACCAAATCACACCACTACGAGACTACTATGGCACTGATTTGTCAAAGCCTCCATCCCCTTTGTCCTCTCCTTCCTTGCCGAAAACCCAAATTCCAAAACCTCCTCTCTTTGACCTTTCATATCAATGATTTCTTTTTTTAATAATCAAAGATCAATGATGTTAAGAATGATGGGGCATGAAGGTAGGATTTGTGAAGAGGAATTTCCAAGTCTCTCAGATCAAGTGTGAGTTCTAGATCTCTAAACTCTTCTCCCTCTCCTTCCTTGCCTCAAAACCTAATTTTAGATCTTAATTTGTTTGTTTTTGTTATGTTTTTTCCCCCTTCTGTTTTTAATGTTGAAACTGATGAGGTGGGTTATAGATATCTAACCGAGGGCACCTTAGGTAGGTCAAGTGATACTTTTTAAACCATGGTAGGCTTAGTTAAAATCAGCCAAACCATAAGTGGGTTAACTGCAATTACTCCAAATCCGACTATATGTTATTACTTTTAAATTCATATGCCACTACCCTCACAGTATAAATTAACATTTTCAATTTAGCTTTCTTGGGAAATTTCTATATATAAAAAGTTTTTCCTAAAATTGAAAGAAATAATAAGGTAGCAGGAATTTATTCTGTCATGCATGTAAAAATTGTGTTAGGTTTTAAATTGGCTAAATTCCAAGAAAATGTAATAACCTTATAACTATTTAGTTGGTAACTGTTATTGTGGTATTCAAGAACAATTTGTCAAGAACTAGTTCAAAGAAGTCTTTCTATGAAGGACTTGACTGCCACTTGATTGAGGGTTGATAGATTGACATTTATGGATTCGACAAAATTTCAATTGATGATCGATTGATCAAAATTCTGATTTTGACAGCCATTCAATCGCATCTCAATCAACTAAAAATTGCAAAATTAAATGACATGTTTTATTTAATGTTGGCTGCAATGGAATTCATACCCTACCCACGTCATTAATATAAGGCAAGTTAGAACTCAACCATTCAAGGATGTTGGAGGTTTAACGTGCATACCAAGCTGTGGTAATCAAACCTTTAATGAGGGTTATTGGAGTTGGTCAGAGTTCATGACCAGTTTCAGAATGTCATTTGAGTAGTGGATTGCCTTATTTGGAGTGTGGCCCTTTGAGTGTTTTTTCCTTTGAAGTAGTTCTCCTTTGTTTTTTCACTTTGTCACAAAATTTGTGTGTATCTACTTTATCTTTCTTTCTTCATTTTACAGATTAGGTACTTGATGTTTTTGTGCTTAAATTGTCATAAGGGTGGTTCACTAAATCATCCTATTCGGAAATTAGTCGATTAATCCATTGCTAAATTAACCAAGCTAAGGATTCTAAACAAGTTTTTCACTATTAATAGTTACCTTGAATTCCTAATTTGAATTATTGATTTCGTCTTTCTTGGAGTGTAAGGAAAGGATTTTCCTTGGTGTGGATTGGAGGAAAAAGATACTCCTTGTTATGGAAGGAAAGTTCCTTATTGAAGAACTAATTAGGTATTCCTTGTTCATTAGGAATAGAATTTGAGCCCTATAAATAAGCATTGTTGTAAAGTTTTTGGTAGCTTTTGCTCAAAAAACATAAGTGAGTTTATTCGAAAAGTAGTTTAGCAGTTTTTTGGGGTTGAAAGATACTTAAGTATGTGTGTTCAGAGTTTGTTTGTGTGAGAGACTTATTTGGTGCATTGAGGCTTTTGTATTATGAGCTTGTGTGTGATATTCTTTAGAGGTTTTGTTTATATTTTTGAGGTTCATGAGTGTTGTGAGTATGAGTATGTGAGTTTGGCTTGTGAAGTTTGGGCTTGGCTTACCTGCAGTATTTTTTTAACTGAAAATCTCTTTTTATTTTATATATACAATGACAAGTGGTAGTGGGTTTTAATCTCTACATTTTATTTAGTTACTGGGTGATGTGATAGTTTCTCATTAAAATAAAAAGAGATTCTAATTAAAAAAGTACTAGAAGTAAGCTAAACTCATGAAGTGTTGAGTGAATTTAATCAATATTATTAATAGTGGACTTTGGTTGGCGTTGCCTATGAAAGTAGGCTTCAAGTTGGTCAAACCACCTTAAATATTGTTGTCCTATATGGTTGTTTGTTTGTTTGTTTGTGTGAATTTGCTTTCACTAGCTCCAAATCACAGCATTCACAATGATAAGGTGAAAGCATATGTTGAAATTAAACCATACAAGAAGTTAAGATATTAGATATCTTCAAATAAAAAGTAAAGCTAGCTGAATAAAGTTTAAATACTTTTTCTCTTTCCTAAGACTTACAATCCACCCCACTTGTATTTGATTGAAGTTCGGTCCATCTCCTGCTTAAACTGCTACTGAAGCCGAACTATATTGGTGAGGTCCAACTTGAGGATTATATACACTAATACTTGCAATGTTTGAATGATACATTTTGTCCGGGGTTGTTTTTGTAAGCAGCCCTGCAGACTATGAGGATAAATTCCATCCAAGGTTAAAGGACTCAAATTGTATTACCAAAACAAAAATGAGTAGGGAAATAAGAATGCACTACTAATATTAAACAAAGAAAGCTATAAATCACTTACTCCCAAACCATCATTCGGTCGATGCAGAGAAAATTGAGGCTTATTTAAATTTGATACATTCTCAGGTATTTCATTGTATGTGAGCCTCACAATCGGGATAGTCCCTTGTGGACACTCCTCATCTAACTCAATCTTTGCATAACGAAAACTAGGCGGCAGCTTCTTGGAATGTATTTGGGCTAATATTTCTCTTACTTTATTGCTAGGTCTCATCTGTTCAATATTTTCTATACTTCAGCAAATAAAAATATCATGACATAAGAAATATTATAAAAGAAGCATCCGAGCTGTTAGAGTAGCATCAATTTTTTTTTTTAATTCAAATCAATTTGTGCTCTTTCTTCCCAATTACACTCTCTTCCATTATCTAGCATAGATGCAACCAACGAACACCATTTTTTTTCTTTTAATGTTGACACTTTTATCAGGCTTGACTTTTTTTTATATTAAATTTTTTTGTCTGTATGTTCCTTTATGGCACATATGTTATGGAGCAATGTTTTCCAACAAGAGAAAAAGAGAATTAGATATGGAATTTCCACAAGTTCAGAGACAAACTACATAAAGCAAGATCCTCTTAATTCCACTTAAATTAGAGAGGGCTCATTTGACAGTCAAGATGTGATTTCCCAGATGTGATAATGTGCAAAGTGCCAGATCGTTTACAATTCCAAATGATATGGCACTAAATTCAACTTAGATTTGTAATTGAATCATAGAAGAAATTATACCAACTTGCAGAGAGAAATCAACAGAAGTCCCACAATGCTTGCTTGTTAGAAACAAGGTGCATGACTGAGGCATCACTGAAATGAAATTTAAGGGCAAGTTGTTTTTTTTTTTTTTTGAGAAACAATCTTAGGGAAAGTTTAGTAAACTAAATGAAGATTAAATTAGGAACATTAATTTATTTATTTTTAGAATAAAGTGTCAACATTAAATTATTGTCAATATGGAAATATTTTCTACAACCAAAGAACACCATTCAATTACAATTTGTTTTTTGAGAAGAAAGTGTCAACATTAAAAAATCTTACGATATTTTCTATTCCCAAAAATAAAGAATCAAAAATTAAATAAGGAATACTAATCATGAAAACCAAAAACCAAAACAACACAGTATTTAAATTTTTTTTTTCTTAATAACATAATCTTCTCCCACTACCAAAAAAAAAAAATTCTATTGTGGTGGGCCAAAAGCGCCGCTGAAGCCCCAAAAACTGCCGCTCTATTTCTCTTTCCTAAAACCTCAGTGATATTATCTCTATTTTTTATTGACATTTACTTTTTCACAACAAGTCTATTCAGATCTATCATTTTCTTTTTTTCAAATTGCTAGATTAAATCATTTACAAGAGATCTTAGCAACCCAGTTCAATCCATAACTTGTTGTTCTTGGGTTAGTTTGTAAATTTTTGGGGAGGGGAGCAAGTATATATTTTGGGGCTCAATGTTAAAAATCTTGTGTAAATATCATGGTTTTCAGACCCGAACTATTCAATGAATCAAAAAAGGAAGAAGTTTAAGATTTTTAAGGTCAGACCAAGGTTCAACTAAAATTGAACCGTGATAATGTCATAATTAATTTAATAATAATAAAATAAAAATAAAGGTATTAAAATGGCAAATATTAACAAAAGTTTACTAAAATTATGTTTGAAAAATATTAAACAACTTTCAAATGAATTTTTACCATTTTTATAAGTTTAATAGAAAATAATAAAGTGTAAAAAAGTGTAAAAAAAAATGTGTGTTTAGTATTCTTTCAAATAAAAAAAAAAAGTTTAAAATAAAATCATTTTAAGCATAAATTAATAAATTATATATTCACGTGCAAAAAGCATAATTACTTGAACCACTAATAAGATTATAAAATAATAATAGATTGAGATGGGGTAATATGATAAATTGAAAAACTATAATCTAAACTCAAAATAAATAAAATATTGAATCTAAAAATGTTACATCAAAAGAGATTAGCCTGTTGGTGTGCCAGTATGTTGTCATTAGACTTGGGATCCCAGGTCTAACAACTAAGAAGGTAAAGTTAAAAAATATTGAGTGTCTGCTAAAGTGAGCTACTAGAGGTAGTAGTTCACTATAGTTGGATGTTAAAAGAAAAAATAATTTTTTATTCCCTCCGCACACATGTAAACCTCATCTTCCTTAAATCACTATATCTCACTCTCACATGTAGACAAGCCACCATAGCTCCTGCCCTCTCTTCCTCCAACTGTCTCACTCTCTCTTTCTCGTTCTCTCTGCCTCTCCGTCCCCCCTTTTTACTCTCGTGGGTTTGGGTTAATTTCATAGATGATGACATCCCACAGACTTGAACCTGGTCTAAATGCCCACAAAACCCATCACTTTCTGCCTCCTCATCTTCAAATTTGGATCTACACCAATTCCATTGCCATTGCTGACGACTTCGTCTCAAATACATTCCCAGATGACTCGGATCAATCTTGGCCTGGTGTTCATGCAATATTGTGGCGTGCTGAGAAGCACATCAAGTTTAAAGATGAAGCTGGTAAGAAGGTAGTTGGCCAGGATAAGTACTGTTGATTTGCATGGGGAGGCTAGCAAAGGGCGATTCTGGGTGTGGAACAACTTGGGTGATGAAGGCATGGTGGTGGTGCTACTGCTGCTAATCTAGAATCAAAGTCTAGGAGGAGAAGGAGGGTGCATGGGGTTCATGGGATGATGATGGTGGTTTGTGGATTGATGATGGTGGTTCATAGGTCGGTGATATGGTAGATCATGGGTCAGTGATGGTGGGTTGATAATGGTAGATTTTTGGGGTTCTGATTTGCAGGATGTGGGTAATGGTTGTTTATGGGATATATTATTTTATTGTATTTTTTATATTATTTTAATGTATTGAATGTTAAAGTAGAAGCTTTGATGTTGAGTGTATTATAAAATGAGTTGTTAAAATAGATAAAGTAGGGTTTTGAGTTGCTAAAAGTTATATTTTTTAGCTTTCTTACTGTGAATGCTCCAAGAATATAAAGTAATATTAGGAGGACAAAATCTATAAAGTAAAGTAATATTAGGAGGACAAAGTATATTGAGAGAGATGGATTTTTTTTTTTTTTTTTTTTTTTGATAACTAGGGAGAGATGATTTTCAAAAGCTTACTAGAATTATTACAGGCTTTAGCATACCAAACATACCCATAATTCACTATCCCCATTCAGAGTATAAAGTAATATTAGGAGCATAGTTATTAAACCCGAACTAGACGTTGACTCGGTCCATGAGCTGGGTTGCCTGATCACTGGTTCAATTAGTGAGTCATCAGTCGAACCGCAAGGTCAAATAACAAGATTTTAAAAATTAAATATATATAAAATTAAGTTTGAGAAATCATAACTTGAATATGTAAATTAAAAAAGAAAAAAGAAAAAAAATGGGCATATGCCCAAATTAAACTTGCCATTATAATTGAAAATCAATGTTTCATATGCAATAACATTAGAAATTCTATAAAATTCACAAGGAAAATAAACAAATGTCATAAAATTGCAACAAAGTCTTTGCTAAAGAAAATCTTGTTACATGTCTAAAAATTAAGTATATTAAAGAAATAAAAAGGAAAATCTTAAACTCTAATGTGTATTTCTCTTAGTCTCTCACACACTCACATTGTACACGACCAAAAAAAAAGATGCTTAAACTAAAAAGCAATCAAGAAATAAAGTATTAAAAAAAACCTAAACAAAAGAAGATGGTGGCATAGAGTTATATGGTCATACTTACATGCTAATTGTTGGCCAAGTACATTTGTTCAGACTTCAAAGCATAAAAAAATTTATGCATAGTAGCCTGTAGCAGTAGGTTTTAAGAATTGTGAAAATTGAAAAGTGAAAAAAATGCTTTTTTTGGATTTTTTTTTAGGATTTCTCTTGTTTAAATTACCATATTATCACAGATTTAAATAATAAAAGGGTCAATAAAGTTGATCTATTAATGTAATTTTACACAATTAACAAACCCCGTTGGGTTAATAAAACCCAACTAAATCACATGAGTTGCTTAAAACCCACTGAGTTGCATTGGTTTTGGCCAGGTCATATACTTTTCCGATCCAATTGATCACCCGACCCGATTGATGTGTTGGGTCACCAAGTCACTAGTTCGATTGGCATGAAAAACAACCTCTCATGCCAAACACCATAATAAAATTTAAATTTTAATGAGAAATTAAACACAAAATACGTTAAAAAAAAAAAAAATATATATATATATATATATATATATATATATGAAACTCATATTTATGATTCTTGAGTGAAGGGTGCTTTAAGCTTGGTTGCTCATAAAAATTCACGCAATCATAGATTTCTCCATTTTTAGTCTGCAAAAATATTGTAATTGTTAGATTAAATCTCAAGCTATTATAAATGCCAGGACTTTGTTTGAAATGAAAATTGCAATTGCTTTTGCACTAAGTTGACATGGAATAGTACTTATTCAAAAGTTTATTAAAAGAAGGAAAATTACAAAGAAAAAAAAAGAAAAAAAGAAAACCCCATCGCACTCACAAAGTGCGTGTGATGAGGCTAGTATATTTATAAGAGATTTGAGACTATAAAAAGTAGGGAAATTCTTGGTGCACATCCAAAAATGCAGATGGTGTGCACGTATTGATGTGTAAAAGCATAGTTAGTGCTAGCGAAAATGAATTTATTTGAGGGAAACCTTATCCTTGTCATTACTTTGTCAATATATTCACTTAATTTTATTTAGGGAAATGTTAACCAATGCGACATTAGTTTAAGAACTATTTTTAGAAACATTTTATTGGGAGAATGATAAAACAATAAATGTTGTTGACAACTTTTTATATTTTCTAAGAAAGTAGTTCCTAAAAATAGTTCCTAAATTATTTTATGTTTAGGAAATATTTTATGTTTCTAAAAATAGTTCCTAAACTAATGTTCTAAGGGCATTGGTTAACATTTCCTTAAATGAAATTAAGTGAATATATTGACAAAGTAAAGATAAGGATAAGGTTTCCCTCAAATAAACTCATTCCATTGTAATCCAGAAAGTGTAGGTATATGTATATTTTAATCACATGACTTGCTAAATTATCAAAACAACTTACACAATGATGATGATGATGATTTTTTTTTTTTTTTTTTTTTTGAGAAGGTACATGATGATTAAATAGATTAAAAAAAAAAAGTAATTTTTTTTTTGAGATAGTTTCAACCTATGGCATCAACTCTTGATGATCTCTTTATCACTAGACCAATACACCAATCTGTTTTTTGTGTAGGCGAGGATTGAACCCCAAATCTCTTATTCAATCATTAGAAACTTTACCAGTTAAGCTAACTAGAATCCACAGTGAAGTTATTAAATATATACGTAGATCGTAATTTTAATCACGGTGCAGTGAGTTTATAGAATTTTCCCCTAAAAGTATAATAATCATAAATACATTGAATCGATACCAAATTTCAACCTCTTAATTTTGTCTTAGAAAATAAGTGAAACATGTTTCAATTTTCAACATATATCATGTCCAAATTTCATTTCAAGAAAGAATGTGTGAGATCTTATTTGAATGTGGACCTTAAATTCTTCAAAATATGCTTTGGGCAAAGGGGGTTCCAAAATTGGGAGCCACTTAATTTTTTTTTTCATGAAACCTACCATAATTCTCAAGAGCTTTGAATTTTCTCGAAAAAGACTGCAAAATAATTGACCCATTTGGCTTGTGCCACATGGTGACGTGTCTCAAATGCTGAAGGATATGTCTAAGATTAATGAAGACAATAGTATTATTCTTGTGTGATACACAACTATATTCACAAAGCATGAACTGCATGAAATAAATTAAATTACCTAAAGAAGAAGAAGAATGAAGATCTCAAAATAGCAATAACTCATTTTATAAACAAACGAGCTTGAAACCCCATGCATATGCATGGATACATTTAAAGATATACAATAAGATGCATAATATAGTTCCTACATATATAATTTAAATACTATTAATAGTCATTTTTATATTTTATTAACTCTTTAAAAAAATTTGTAAGGATATTATTAGCTGTAAAATGTAAATTGTCTACGTTTATTTTTTTATTACTATTGTGAAACATTTTTTTTTATGATTCATTTATTCTAGACTCTTTAGCTTTTGTACTTAATAACTCACTTGGATGAATATTTACAATGTGGTATCACATATGATTCTAAAATTAAGAAATAAAACTCTTTAAGAATAAATAATTTAGGACACATGAAAATTGGAACTCTAATTTAGAATTTTAATTTGAGCTTCTCTCAGCTTCACCTAATATTATTATTATTATTGAAAGTTGAGCCAAAGAGAGTAGTTTGAACTACATGAAATTTATTTTATGCAACATGACACATGAATGAAAAAGAGGGGGAATCATAAATAATTCTGGTTGCTATTGATTAGAATTTTAATTCGGGGAATTTCATGTGCCCATTCAAACCCTAGACTCACCATTGTCTTGTCTATACTATCTATAAGAGGATTTTTCTCATTGAACTGGATTTTTTTATGGTAAAAAATATCCTCATCCAATATCTAATTACTTCTCTTACAAATGTTTTAGGAATAGGATCAATAATGTCACACGATTCCCCAAAAAAATCCCTCTATTAAATTGGACTTTTATGCGATTTAAAAAATACCCTTATTAATAAACAATGACTTCTCGTAGAGACAGGGACAACAATGTCAAATAACAAATTTTTTTGAATTCAAAAAGAAAACTTATAAAATTTAGGCTATTTTCCCTTCATATTCATCTTTTTCCCACCTTAAAATTTAGCCATTTTTCATTCATAATAAAACACCTCTAGTTAATTTAAAAAAAAAAAAAAAAAAAAAAAAAAAAAAAAAAACTAAGAGAACTCCTCAAATTTAGGCTTCTTTCCCCTTAAGTTCATCTTAGTTTTCCTAAAATTTAGCTTTCTTTATTCCCATTTCATCCAAATAAAATACCTCCACATTTATTTTTTTCCCTCTAAAATTTAGCGCTTTGTTTTCCTTTTTATTTGAAATAAAACACCTCTAGTTAAAAAGAAAAAAAAAATACTACTCATTAAAAGATAACATTTACATTAAAAGAAAATGTGAAAACACCATTTTGATCCCTACATTTTGGAGTCACAGTCAATTTGGTTCCTACATTTTCGTAGCAGTCAATTTCATCCTTGCTATTTTCAACTTGCGGTCAATTTAGTTTCTATCGTTAAATTAGTAATAGGAAATACATACGCGGCTAACGGTGTGCACAGTTGGCACATTTGATACTGACGTGACAAATAAATTTATAAAAATAATGTTTAATAAATATTTTAAAATTCCAAATTCGCATTTTCCTCCAATTTTTTAAAAAATAATTTTGATTTTAATTTCCCAATTTTAAAGATGAAAAATAAAAATAGAAATCTCAGATTTTCTTTGCATCTTCGTGTACTTTCTTGGCAACCAAACACAAAAATACAAATATTAGATTAGTACATCAACACAGACCCATTTCATTTGAGACCACCTTTAAACCCATAGTTTACCCCTCACAACCTCAATTACAAATGTAAACAACCAAGACTACAGCCAATAGACCCACTCTCTGATATCACCAAACCAATTTTGAGACCGGAAAACCCTACATGCCAACTAGAGCCAAGGTTACCAAATTAAAGAGAGATATAGCAAGAGCTTAGGGATGCGGGTTTAGGGTTCTGGGTTTGTGCTGAGTCGCCACCAGCCATGTCATGACACCAACCGAAGCTCCACGTGTGCTCTAACCCGAGATGATTCGATCATTCTTGCCTTGCACCACTGTCACCATCCTGCCTTGTGCCGCTGCCGTTCCTGCCTTGCGCTATCACCAACCACTAAACCCTATCGCTGAACGGAGATCTAATTGCAGCCACCCAATCATCAAGTTTGTTTCCTTTGTAATGGATTTTCTTTTGGTTGTTAGGATTTGGAAAATGGGGTTTTGAGGTTGATTTTAGATTCCCTGGGTTTGGTGTTTTGATTTAGTTTTTTCAAGTTTCAAGGGGATATTTGGCCACCAGATTATCTGGATTTTTTGTAAACAAATTTAGCTAGACTTGTCCCCATCAAAGCCATAGGAATGGACTTAACACAAAGATACCAACCCAAAATGAGAGGGTTTCCATCTGGGTTTGTGCTTGTTCTTTTTCTTTTTTGGTTTTTGTTTGGTTACCTAGAAAGTTTGCTGGGAATAATTTGTTGAAATTTTTTGTATTCTAAAATTCCAATTTCTTATTGGCTATTTCTAATCAGGATGTTTCTCAATTGTATAGAGGTGAGCTGTTGTGGAATATATTCATGAATTCAAGGATTTAAGATAGAAAAATAAAGAAGGTGATTTTGTGTTTGGGAGCCATGAAAATCAAAGAAAATCTGAGATTCCTAATTTTGTTTTCTACCGTGAAATTAAAATTAAAATTATTTTTATTTCTATTAAAATTGGGAAAATTCCAACATTGAATTTAAAATATTTATTAAACATTATTTTTATTAATTTATTTGCCATGTCAGTATCAAATGTGCCAACTATGCACATATTAGCCACGTATGCATTTTCTATTACTAAGTTAACAGTAGGGATTAAATTGACCATAAGTTGAAAATAGGAAGGACCAAATTGACTGTGACTCCAAAATGTAGGGACCCAAAAAGTGTTTTTGCCAAAAGAAAAATCTAATGCATCTTAAATTGCAGCAATTGTATACTATACTAAAAAAAAAAAAAAAGAGGTCTAATGTATCTTAAATTGCAACAACATATACTACACTAAATCAAAAGGTTTAATGCATCTTAAATTGCAGTAGCCGTATACTACACTAAATCAAACGGTCTAATGCATCTTAAATTGTAGCAACTGTATACTACACTAAAAAAAAAGAGGTCTAATGTATTTTAAATTGTAGCAACTTATACTACACTAAATCAAAAGGTCTAATGCATCTTAAATTGCAGCCACCATATATTACACTAAAAAAAAAGAGGTTTAATGCATCTTAAATTGCAGCAATGTATGCTGCACTAAATTAAAATGTCTAATACATCTTAAATTGCAGCAATATTTATAGAATATTTTAAAAATATATATAATTAAATTACAATTTTACTACTAAAGAACTTTTAGAAATTTAAAACTTGCCATAATCTTTTACAATATTTTATAATATGCAAAAAAAAAAAAAAAAAAAAAAAAAAAAGCTTACATAATATACATTTTCCATGAACTTAATTTTTAAAAATATTTTTACTATTTTATTTGTTATTAGATTTGATTATATTATCGAAAAATATATTTTGTAAAATTTATATATAATTTTTTTTATTTAGCCATGCATCATACAGGCATAATACTAGTGATGTGTGTGTGTGTGTATATATATCATTCTCCCAATTTGTGCTTTCTCATTAATCTTTCCATATTATTGTTAAAATGTCTGCTGGGTCTTTGTTTTGTAATAATATTAATAATCATTGTTTAGCGTGTATTTTTGTTTAGTTTAAATTGAAGGATTCCTAGCAAAAAATTGTATTAAAAAAAAGGGTATTTGGTAATGTGGATGTTTCCGATTTTTTCAATCTTTTGGTAGAGAGTGAGGAGCAACGTACGGCTGGCATTGGAACATGTTTTGGACTTTAGAGCCACTATCAAGCAGGGTTGTATTAACGGGCACCTAATCAACTTTTTACTTTCTTTGGTACAATTTTTTGCTCTCTTTTGTAATTTTTTGCAGCTTTATACTATTTTTTACATATTTTTTCAACTTTTTGCAGCTTTTTGAATGAAAAGTACATTCTTAACTAGCACCACACCTATGCTGGTTAACATTTGCCTATTATGTATGGACTATCTGGCATTTTGCCCTTAATTTTTTATTTATTTAGCAATCTGCCCTTATTCGCAAACTATATAGGAGCGTGCCCCTGTTTTGATACTCGATTACCTTAAAATCGAGTTTCAATGAAATACTTGATTCATAGAAAATCGAGTTATGCCCAATAAAAAATTAAAAAAAAAAATTGCATGGAACTCGAATTTCATAAAATTAGACATGGCAAAACGGGCGGGTCGGGTTCGGGTTCAGGTCGGGTCAATCGGGTCACGGGTCAAACGGGTCATGAGTCAAAAACGGGTCATTTTGAGCGGGTCAAAATCAGGTTCGGATCAATCGGGTTGCAAGTCGGGTCGGGTCAGGTTGACCCGTATTTTTCACATGAATTTTTTTATTTTTTATTTTTATATAGAAAACAACATGTATCTGTTATTTGAAAAGTTATGCAACAAATTACTTAATGTAAAATGCATTATTTTGAATTCACCACATATATCAAGAATGAACTCAGTTAAACTTATTAATACTTATTCAACAATTTTAAAATTATACAAATCCTAACATTACAATCTAAAACAAAATAACACAAAGATAAGTAAAACAAATACACAAATTTTATTTCTATACAATATCAACATTCCAAATATAAAACAAAATTACAAATGACTTATTGGATAACTCATTTGATAAAGAATAAAAATATATAAGAAATTTACAATCTTGAAATTTAATTTTATAATCTATTATTAGTGGTTAACACTCTATTTCAATTTGAGATATACTTTAAAATTTGATTGCTTACTTATTTATAGGTGGTCTCTTTTATGAATATCAAATTATTATTAAGCAACACACACTCTAGGAAATATCATAATTTATTTTGAAAAGTCGTTTATTTTGGACATAAATTATTAAAAAATAGGTCTAAGTGTTCATAATTTATGCTAATTTGATACTTTAGCTTCACTATTTTCACACTTGTGAATATTTCTTACATGTCTACAATTTTAAATCTATGTTTTTAACTTTACTGTAACCAGATTATCTTGGTATGTACTTTGCTATTTGATATCTAAAAATATTTACTCATTATAGAATGTTCAACCATTAATCTTTCAATTAATTTGCATATAGTTATGTAAATGTATCAATTGTTTCTTTAAAGTTCACAATAAACAATTAAACCAATATTGTCTTAATTTTACTATTTTTTTACCCAAAAAAAAAAAAGTTTTAAAAAAATGGTTCGAGTTCGGGTCGGGTCAAGTCGGGTTGACCTGCAAAAAACACGAGTTGGGTCGCGGGTCAACCCGTTTTTGCTTCGGATAAAAAAAAATCGAGTTCGGGTCGGGTATTTTTTCGGGTCAGGTCGAGTTGAGTCGGGTCAAAAAATTCTGACCCATTTTGCCATGTCTACATAAAATCAAGTTCCATGCAAAATTTTTTTAAAAGTGGGAGCCCTAAAGTGGCATTTTCCTACAAAAAATTTTATAAGTGTGATCACATGACTAGGTTCAGGGATCCTTATAGTGGCGTTTTAAAGCCATATAGTGGCATTTTCCTGCAATTTTTTTTTTTATAAGTGTGATCACAGGTTCAGGGAGTTCTATAGTGGCATTTTTAAGCCATATAGTGACGTTTTAAAGCTCTATAGCGGCGTTTTCCTGCAAATAAGTGTGATCACCCCATCAGGAAGTCCTATAGTGGCCTTTTTAAGCCCTATAGTGACGTTTTTAAGCCCATAGTGACGTTTTTGAACTCGATTTCCATAAACTCAAGTTCCATGCTTTTTTTTTTTTTTTTTTTTTTTTTTTTTTTTTTAAGTTTGATTGGGCATAACTCGATTTTCTATGAATCAAGTATTTCATAGAAACTCAATTTTAGGGTAATCGAGTATCAAAATAAGGGCATATCCCTATATTGTTTCGAAATAGGGGCATATTGCTAATTTTTTTTTAAATTAAGAGCAAAAGGCTAGATAGTCCTATTATGTATTATACTGATTGGAATTATTGTAATCTTGTGTCTATTGGTCACAAAGAGGAGCTAGCCATACAACTAACTAACAAAATTCTATTTGGCCAAAATAAAATCGTTTATCATACGGTGCCGTTCTTCTATTAATTAAGAGAGATAACATGCAAGGCTAGTACTGATCATGATGCGACACCGTTTGATCAAATTGGCTACGACACCTTTTATGAGTCTGTTGCTGATATTGATTTAGTTTATTGCTGCTACAACACCGTTTTCATCATGCGGCTTTACATTGAGTCTCCAAGTGGTTCTAAAGCCATCTTACTATTAATATTTAAGTAAATATATAATGCACGCTAAACTATTATCTTTTTATTTTTTTTTCCAGATATATGTTTATATCATCTTATTTTTGTTTGCCCACCCAATAAAAACCCTTAGTTTATCACTAATACTTATTTAAAAACCCCAATCTAATTTTTTTTCTTTTGATAGAAATAGCAATCTAAATCAAAGTAATACATAAATTTGAATGATCTTGCTTATTCTGTGAGAAATTTCATTTAACCAATAACTTTATTCACTCACACTTAATGATAATTTAGTCAAATAAAACTTCACTATGTTTCTTTAGTCTTGAAACAGAGCATAACTCTACCTAAATAAACTAGTAAGTAATCACAAGTCCTCTACTAGCATGACTTCCACATAAGTTTTAGTATTTCTAATATTATACATTCACATGATGTGCATAAGCTGCATATATCTTATACAAGTTCCCCCCCCCCCCCCCCCCCGGCGGTCGCCGCTCAACTCAAGTGCATATATATATATATATATATAAGGGGGATTTTGATCATGAAAGATGAAGGAGTTCAGTGAATTGTCTAGAGTTTAGAGATTTTTTTTTTTTTTTTTAATTCAAAATATCTACTAAGCATTAGTATTGGGGTAGAATGTCAAGTGAGTTATGACTTATGATAAAATAGATAACTTTTATGGTGTAAAATGACAAATGTTTTAAGAATCCGAATACTGGTGCTCTTATACGTGTGGGCCAAAGAAGACAAGATAGGGAGAAAGGGATTGTAACCCACCTACCTTATGCTCCTCAAAACCTAAAACTGAAGAATTAGCCCACATATAGCAATTGTAGATATCGCCCAACTTTTGCATGTAAGATCTGTCTACATCATACATCCATATATGTTGGGGAAAAATCCTAATCCCCTCTATGTCTATGTGTGAATTAAAATTAATGACTACCAAGCAATAGCAAATTATGGAAACAAAAAAAAATTCCAAAAGGCACCACATAAACACAACAACATAAGAACACCAAATCTTACATGGAAAACCCTCTAATGTAAAGGGAAAAACTATGGAGTAGCTGCAAAAAATATCTAATATGAAATAGAGATTACAACTATCAAGTTTATGCTAAACTTGAGTCCACAATAAATTAGATAACAACAAATAAATCTCAAGAAGTAATTACAATCTCACCACAAAGCCAGTAGTAAAATCCTCCTCTGAATACTCCAACACTCCATGGTTGTATCATTCAAAAACTCCATGAGAATTCTACCAATTTATCTTCCTTGTGTGTAACTTGAGCAAAGAAAAATGTCTCCTTTTTTTTTTTTCACTCTCTCACACTCTTACCGTGTTTCTCTCTATTTCTTCACATAGACTGCACCTCTCCAATGGTTGAATATCTCTATGTTTTTGCTCTCTCTAGAACTCACACAATGGCCGAATAGTCTCAACTAATTGTATCTCACCTCAATGTGCTTCGAGCGTGAATGGTACATAGAATTCTTGCTCAAGTCTATAGCACTCTGACTATCACAATTAACTACATACCCATTTTGCTTCAAACCCAAAAAAAAAAAAAAAGAAATCAGTTAAATTAATTTTTTCTCCTTTTTTTTTGGAAGAACATGAGTGCGAGGAGCATGTTTCCCATTCCTCTTTCTCTATTCACAATTCTCCATATCTCCCTCTATATCTCTCTTCTACGTTTCCCATTCCTCTTTCTCTATTCACGGCATGTTTCGCTCATCTATCTCTTCTCATCTGACTAAGTTTTGGTTGGATCAAATCGGTGGTTGCTGGGTTTTAGTGGTGGCGTTTCGGTGGTGGGTTTCGGTTGTGGAGTTGAATTGGTGGCCGGCATTGGTGGTGGGTTTTTTTCAGTGTTTACTGGATCCATTTGGTGGTGGGTTTCGGTGCTTGCTGGATCAGTTTGGTGGTGAGATTTAGTGCTTGCTAGGTCTGTCTGGTGGCTAGGTTTCGTGATGGTCTTTTAGGTAGTTGGGTTTTGTTGGTAGCCGAGTTTTGGTGGTGGCTGGGTTCTATTCAAGGTGGTGGTGGTGGTCGTGCCTTTGGGTTTTATTTGGGGGTTTGGTGATTTTTTGTTTAGGTGTTTGGTGAGTTAGGTATTGGGTTTGGGTTTGAATTGCTCAGCAGTGGGTGGTTTGATTTATGGGTTAGTGGTGTATGTTGATTTATGGGTTTGTGGGTTTGTGGTGTATGTTGTCTGAATCCAAATCGACTACTCATTTGGAGAAGATTTCGAATCCAGAGTGGAATCAAGTGTACGCTTTCTCTAAGATCTTATACAAGCTTCGCTGGGTTTGGTTGTGCCTGGAGGCCGAAAATCTGGGTTTGAGTTTTGTGTTTTTTGTGTTTGGTTTCAAAACATAAGAAAATCTTGTTGAATGTTTGTGTTTTGTAAATTTTTATGGGCATATCTTTTTATTTTGTAAATCTAAGTGATTTTATGGTTTTGGTTGCTAAGAAAATGCAAGAAAAGAAAAGTAAATTTTTAATTGTTAATTTTGTGGGCAAGCTTAGTTAGGGAAGAAAAATGAAAAACACGTTCTTCATGTTCTTCCAAGAAAAAGGAAAAAAAGTTAATTTAACTAATTTCTTTTCTTTTCTTTTTTTTAAATAATTAGGTTAGAAATTTTTATATTATTTTTATCTGATGTGGCTTTTTTAAAAAATTAAATTGCTATCATGGCATTTTTAAAAATGCAAATATTTTTTTAATATTATTTTAATAGACACGTCAGCATTTACTGTTGAACCATTTGCCACGTAGGATATTTCTATTAAATGAGTAATGTCAGGGACCAAAACAGGAAGCGTTTTTCAAGATAGAGATTAAAAGCGGTAAAAATAAAATGTAGTGACTAAAATGGGAATCCTCTGAAAATGTAGGGACTAAAAGTGGCTTTTTGCCTTTTTTCTTTTGATAGAAATAGCAATCTAAATCAAAGTAATACATAAATTTGGACAATCTTGCTTATTCTGTGAGGAATTTCATCTAACTAATAACTTTATTCACTCACACTTAATGATAATTTAGTCAAATAAAACTCCACTTTGTTTTTTAGTCTTGAAACAGAGCATAACTCTACCTAAATAAACTAATAAATAATCACAAGTAAAATGACAAATGTTTTAAGAATCCGAATTCTGGTGCTCTTATACGTGTGGGCCAAAGAAGACAAGATAGGGAGAAAGGGATTGTAGCCCACCTACCTTACGCTCCTCAAAACCTAAAACTGAAGAATTAGCCCACATATAGCAATTGTAGATATCGCCCAACTTCTGCATGTAAGATCTGTCTTACATCATACATTAATTCATATATGTAGCAGTACTAAAACTGATCTATTATGAATAAAGATGCATTGATCATTAAAACAAGCATTTCATGCTGCTGAATCTGTTTACAAATTAATGTATTAAAATCAAATCTGTTCTAGATTATACCAAAAACGAAGTGTAAGAACGTGTATTTTACTTCTAAAGGTTTCACATACTCCGCATGGCATTTTGAATTCAAAATTCAACTTGATAGGATATATTGCCTCTTCTTAATGAAGCAACCCTAACACTTTTTAATGTCCTATAGAGTAGGAAAAAAGTATATTTACAAGAGAATTTTCAAGAAAACAGTAATTATTATAGCTTCAATCTTTCAACTTCTGCTGCCAACAACTCAACCCTATGTGTATCTTGTACTATAGCATCTACATTGTAAATATATGGTGGAAGCAGAGTAACAAAAGATAATCCTGATATTGGAAAACAATAAATGCTTAACTGTCAATGCAACATTTCTCCCACAGCACTATCACAGATCTTGATGCCTTCATTTGTATATGAAACCTGAAGGCCAAGCCTATATGGCCATATGTGATAAATCCCTCAATCCTAACAAGCCCATATATGATTAGTCCCCACTTCCTCCTGGAAAGCATCAATTTAAAGCTTGCCAAGACATCTTTCTAAATTTAAAGTTTCACTTGAGCACTGCATGTAAAAATCAATACCCATATCAACACAAGCCAATTTTATAATCAAGGTAAAAGTGATAAATAGACCATTAATATGAATTTGTATAGTATTAAACATTCTTGTAGTAAATGTGAAAATTTTATGGAGTCTATCAAAGCGAGATTTTATTAATGTTATTGTTGTAAATACAGAGGAAGTTATGGTTGCACGTGGAATATGTATATATAACATAAATTCGGTCAACTTGAAACCAAGAGTGTGAAGATAAATAAAATAGAAAAGAGTCTTTTTCCTCTTCATTCTGTATGTATAGCCAATCAAGAGAGAGTTTCAAGCGAGCTCTCTTTTCCATGCAACCCTCCAAGCAACTTTTTTTTTTAGTTAAAACAGGAATAGATATATAAGAAGAGGGCAAAGGACAGTAAAAAGGAAAAAAGAGATGAGAAAAAGATGAATTCATGGGGGACACAAGGAGGTAAGTAGATAATTAAAAAATAAAAAGAGATACAAAGGACTAGGGAGGAATACACATGGAAGGATTAAAAGGAGGAGGGATTCATCAAAAAAGAAAAAGAAAATGGTGTAAGCTTAGCAGATCTTGAAGCAATGGTTATAAAAAAAATATGTGAAAAACTTTGTATATTTAGACTTATTGTTTTATAAATAACTTCAAAAAAGAAGAAGAAAAAGGACAGTATTTGGAGTAAGCTTGATGTCTCTCGTATTTTGCTATAATTTTTTTGTTGAAATGTGAGATAAATTAAAATAAGCTCAATTATTAATTTATTTTTAAGTGAATTTATAAAGCAAAAGGCTTAAAGCTAAAGGAAAAAATGTTACCAAATAGACACAATTCGGATTTGGACGTATCAAAATTCATAAAAATCACACCTCAAGAGTAAGGTCGGATATGCGTTAAATTCAACAAGAATTCATATATAGAAACAAAAAACGACCTAAACTAATTAACACATAAAGTAGTAAATTAAATTTAACTAGCAGTTGAAACATAAAATTTCATGAAGTAGAATGAATTATTGCATGAGAACAATTTTTTTCAATTTTAAATATAATGGTAGTCAATGTTCTTTTATATTGTATTTTTCTTCTCTTAGATTAAACATATCTGTTTTTTTTTTTTAATTTTATTTTCTTCCTTATATTTTGTTTTCATTTTTATATGTTTTGAAACTAAAAAGACAGTGATAGACTACGAAACATTTTCTTCCTTCTTTTTCTTAATAAAGTTTGAGACAGAATATTTGTACGAATATCACTTTGGAGTTTGACATTTCAATTTGAATAATTAACTCACAGATATTAGGCATGTGATAAATTAAATCAAACCTTTTGTTAACAGTTTTTTACTCAAGCCAAATGGATTTTATTACGTGAAGTGCACGTGCTTTTTATTAAAACGTTAACAATTTTGAAACATCATTATTATTATCATATAACAAATCTCTGTTGAAAACAAAGTTGCTAAAGAAATGCCCCACATGCCTCCAAAAGTTTTGGTGAAATAAAAATTACATTTACATTCTTGTAACTTTTACTTGTTCGTCTCCCTAAAGCAAAGCCTACAAGAAGTACAAAATAGGAAAGCACGGTCCAAAAAAAAAAAAAAAAAAAGGTGATATGAGAAGAGAATAATTTAGGAGACACAATCACACAAAGAAACAGTGGGAGGCATCCGTCAAAAAAGACAGACAATAGTGTCCTCCAACGATTTTCACGTGGACAAATTATCTATACTCATATCAGCAAAAATGCAAATTAACCGAAATTCGTGTGGGCTTATATCTACTATATTTTTAAAAAAATTAATAATAAAACCGAATTTTTTTTTAAAAATTTTTTCACTTTGAAAACTATATCCATAACATTTTTACAACAAATTTTTTTCATAAACTTAATTTCCAAGAGTTAATTATTTATTGATAAAATTTAATTTAATTATTACAAATGAAAAGTCTAAGGATATATAAAAATACTCAAAGTCCAATTCACAGTGATATTTGTTTTTTTTTTTTTTTTTTTAAATCAAATTATAAGAAAGAATAAAAAAGTAAGCAATCAAATTATAAGAATGGTGTAGATTTCTTGTTAGGAAGGAGGGGCAGTGAGCACTTAAAAAAAATCAAATTATAAGAAAGAATAAAAAAGTAAGCAATCAAATTATAAGAATGGTGTAGATTTCTTGTTAGGAAGGAGGGGCAGTGAGCACTCAGTACTCTCTTTTTTTGGAGGGTCCCAGGAGGAAATTTCTAAGTAACCTAAGCATTGACTTGGGTGTTTAATCCCTGTGCCTAGTGCAAAGGATTATTATCCTAATACTAGTACAAAAGGAGCAATCAATCGAGCAAGATCTTGAAGCACATCCAAACACAACAAAATAAATCTCTGTTGAGAAACATGTATGTAGTTCGCTCAAGACCAAACTATAGTAGAGATACAAGGTTATTAGTAATTATTACGTATTTTCACTATCATGCATCAATTTCAGTAGTATAAGCCTTTAAATAAAATGTCAACAGGATAAGATAAACTCTAATCTTAAATTCTTGTATTTAGTTTAAGAAATAAATTTAAAATAAATTTTTGTGACTAAATACATATTTCTATAAAATCCATAAGAACAAACATTATTTAAAAAAACATTATTCATATTGACATAACAACAAACATATTTGATTTTAATTTGATCTTAAAACAATTAAATTTATAGAACGATTATAAAATGAGATCATTAGTTTTAAGCTACTTCTTTTCGTATATCAATTTCATTCAAAGTGCAAATATTTCCATGCTTACCTACTTGCGAATAAGAGGAAGGTGTTAAATTTGATAGAAAATGTCTTCATTTTTTTTTGTTTTTAATAATTCAATAATTGAGGAAGGGGGATTAAACCTTGAACATGTCTATTGAATATTGATATATTAGGGAGTACCGTTACGCTAAGGCTCTAAAATAAAATTTCTTAATTAAAAATTGCTCATAAATTTTTATAAATTCAATGCACATTGCCATGATAAGACCATAACAAACTTTATCATTGATGTTTCTATGCCGCTCTTTGAGTTGTTGTCATTTTATCATTTTAATTATGGTTTAAAATGGGGGAGAGTTAGTAAAAATCTAACTAACCCATTGGACAAACAAAAGATTGAAAAGAAGGAAAACAAATGATTTGACACTGTTAAACCTTCTTTTTCAATTCATTTCATATGCAGATATTTGTGGCCAGGCATATATGCATATGCGAGAATACAAAACGCAACATAACATAATTTAGAAAAAGATTGACCAAGGCTTGGGTTGATCATGTTTGCTAAACTCACCATAACAAAATGCACTAGTAATTTCATAATTTGGTGTATAGGATTCTCTCTCTCTCTCTCTCTCTCTCTCTCTCTCTCTCTCTCTCTCTCTCTCTCTCTCTCTCTCTCTCTCTCTCTCTCTCTCTCTCTCTCTCTCTCTCTCTCTCTCTCTCTCTCTCTCTCTCTCTATATATATATATATATATATATATAACGCACCATAACATAATTTAGAAAAAGATTGACCACCTAAAAAAGAAATAATATCAATCAAACACACCCAAAATAATAAGATGACACTAGTTAATAGTAAAAGCCACCATGCCAAATATTCATTTGTAAACAATCATTAAAGGCTCTTCATCTATAAGCTTAAAATAAAAATAATTCACAAAGATCTTCACTAGCAATGTTTCATTAGGTTTCCTTCAAAAGAAGAAATGTATTTTTGGACAAAATAGAGACATATCATAACAAAATCGTTGCAGTTGAAGTATCTACCGAAGTTCTTGGTGGGGAAGACAAGAAAGGCTTGGGAGGCATTTGCAAGAAATCAAGGCTTCCTTCCAACATATCCACCATTTTACTCATTGATGTCGGTCTGAGGGATCAGTCTGTATGCACCAAAAACTCACTATTATCATCTTCCTTGCACTTTCTTCATCCTTTCTGTTAATGAGGCCTTGCAATCCTAGTTCTTCATCTAGTTCAAGACGTTTGTAAATCCAATGTGGAAAATATATTTCACTAGTATAATCAATGCTGACATCAATATTCTTTCTTCCCCCAATCATTTCTAAAATCATCATTCCATAACTGTAGACATCTGACTTGTGAGAGACCCCTCCAAAATTTCTACAAAATAGTTCTAGAGCTATATATCCTATAGTCCCTCTTGCTCCCACCATTGATATGATGCTGTCTTCTCTAGAGCATATTTTTGCGAGGCCAAAATTAGAAATCTTTGGGCAAAAGTTTTCATCCAAAAGAATTTTGTGAGGCTTTATATCAAAATGCAAGATTCGTGTGTTGCAACCTCTATGCAAGTATTCTAATCCCCGAGCAATACCAACTGCAATCTTGTATGATATTTCCCACACCAATTGACAATCAAAATTTGTGGAAAAATCTTTTTATATGAACTTTTCAAGAGATCCATTTGGCATAAACTCAGAGATCAGAGCTCTATTAGAATATTCAAAGCAAAAGCCCATAGGAGTGACAATGTTAACATGAGAGGTTCTACTAATGCTTGCAACCTTGTTTAGGAATTCCTTTTCATTACCTTTTGATCCTTTCAAAACTTTCCCGGCCACAAAACAACCATCTTTTAACTTCCCCTTGTATGCAGCACCATAGCCCCCTTGCCCCAGTTTATATTTGAAAGTGTTGGTCATTTTCTTTATATTTGAATAACTGTATCTTCTAATACCAAGTTGACCGTGATTCCTTATAAAGGCCTCTACACTCTGATAGGTTAGAGTTTGCTTTTTCCAAAGACAAATAATTTTTGTAAATGAGAGATATCCCAAGAAGTAGCAAATTATGACCACCAAAACTCCAATTCCAGCAAATGAAGTGACTGTAATCAAAGAATATGTATCACAAAGTTATATGGTGCATAAAATAGTGTAGCTCAACAGCAAATGAAGTGGCTGTAATCAAAGAATATATATCACAAAGTTATATGGTGCATAAAATAGTGTAGCTCAAATTACTAGCTCAGAACCTCTTGAACTTTTAAAATTTGCATTCAATTGTGATAACACCAGACTAGCAATGAAGAAAAAAAATATGTAAGAATTACTTGGCATTGGAGTTAGGTTTGGTTTGATTGGAGAAGAAATCATGAACATTAAAAGATTATCTATTGTTGGTCAATAGAGACGCATCATTAATTATGATTGAAAATTTGAAGACATCTCTTTTAAAATCTTCTAATGGATTCTCTGAATGAAATATAATAAAATAACTTGAAAACTTATCATTGCATGAAAAATATATTTTGGTACATACTGTAAAGCTTTGATTATTAGCCATACTCAAGCAGAAAATCACGATAGCTTGTATTTGGCACTTAATATGTGTTGAAAAATAAAATATATCACTTGTAAGATGGAATTATTTAATTTCCTTGCAGACTCGAACATATATTGCAACAAGATATCTGATTGAAGAGGCATCTTACCTAATGCTATCACTAGTACTACCCTGCTTCTATTATTCCCTGCATGACAAAAATTGTGTTAGTTAGACAGGGAAGATCAAAAGGACGCAGCTACGAATATGATTGAAGAGGCATGCTTTGAAATCTTAGCAGCTTTACACGAACTATTAAAAACAGCTCCTATGTATCTTATAACCTAAATTTGAAACTAATTCGAATCATGTAAAGCTCCTTTTGTAAAGAGTGGATTAAAGCATGGAGCCGAAATAGCAGCACATATATAAGAAATATAACTACAACCAAAAAATATGAAGGAATTGGTGTGCTTTTTCATGAATATATGTCAGTGTTTATCCAAACATTTTTGCATTACTCCTATACCCATAACTTTCGTACCTTTGGTACAATAATATTTTCCTTTGTTGTCAGTCTTACATCGACCTCCTATGATATAACACTGGCGACAATCTTCAGTCACACGCACTTCAAGAATAATCTCAGATGATAACAATCTAAACAGGTCATTATTTTTAGTTTGCCAGTTCAATGGGAGCTGAATGATTGGACATTTATGGCCTGTTTGGATGTTTAAAAATAGAGGAGGAGTAGAGTAAAAGGAGGGAGAGTAATCCAATTACTTTATTTGGAAGTTTTTTAAAAAATAAAGGGGAGGAGTTTGGAGGGGTTTGGAGGGGATTCAACTCCCTCTAGCCCCTCATTTTTAATTCTTCCAAATTGGAGAGATTTGAAGGGAGAGTAGAGTACATAAACTATTGACCAAGTAAATTACCTAATTTACCCTTATTATATTAACAAAATTACACAAGGTAGCCCTTCCCCTTTACTAATTTAAAAAATATCCAAACAAAGTAGAGGGGAATCATTCTCCTCTACTCTCCTCCCCACTACTCCCCTCCTCTCTACTCCCATCTACTCTCCTCCCTCTCTAAACTTCCAAACAAGCTATTAGGTGGAGAGAGCGTTAAATTATAATGTGGAGGACTATAATAGATGTCATAGTTACTGCAATTTGTTCTATTATAACCCGTAGGGGGAGGAATATTGAGGGCGCGGTTGCATTTGAACAGGGTCAGGTTGCCTGGGACTGAGGACTCGTTGAAAAGAGATGAATGGAGAGCTGGGAAGAGTCCAATTTTTTAAGGATTCGCAACGATTGGAATCCAACAGGGAAAAAGTACGTAATTAACTTACACCCATATGTTTCTAATTATTTCAGGAAAAAAAAAATTCTAATCACTACTAAAATAAACTTAAACCAGATATAAGTAATGTTGAATGCTTCCCGCTAATTTTCCAAAGACAAGTATATAAAATCACCATGCACGTGGACACAAATACCGGCGGAAAAAAAGCATCACATCTCCCAATCCTATTAAAAAAATTGTTAAAAAAAGAAAAAGCTAATGATATCATTTTTCTTTTTTTGTGAGGAAAAATATATGAGGAGAAATGAGAGAAATATTTTTGTCAAGCTTTTTAAAATTTTAACCTTTGTAAACGTTTATGCATTTTCTTATATTGACTTGGTTCCCGAAGAATGAATAATTTCTCCTATTAAGGTGGACTCTGTAGATAAATCTAATACATTCTTTTTTTTCTTTGGTGAAAAAATTTAATAAACTCTTATTAAATGTTTTTAGAGTATCTATTAATCGAACCTTATCTTTTGAATAAAATTTATTTACGAGATGAGAAATGATATGTCTACAACATTTTTATAACAAATCCTAAATGGCAGGTTGTTACTAGTTGTTATTGTTAGAGTAAAAAAGTAATCTTAGTGTTAGTTTCAAACTTGAACTAATAACAACTAACCACCTGTGATTTGTTATAAAATTGTTATAGACGTAGCATCTCTCTTTACGAGATAAGTTAGTATAGAATAAAACATTAATTTTGTAATAAATGTGGAAATTATAGTTGCATGTAGAATAGATAGGGTTTGGCTTTATCTCCAATGCGTTTTCAACTCAATATATCTTTTTGTTTTTGTTTTTGTTTTTTTGTTTTTTTTTTCCAGAAAGTCTTGCTACTTTTTGTTTTAAGTATACAATAATAAGTGGTAGTGTGTTTTAATCTTCACTTTTTATTGGAGATAAGCCAAAATATTGGAGATTCTCATTAAAATAATAAGAGATTCTTTTTTTTTTTTTTTTTTAAATATTGGAGATAAGCCAAAACTGAGTATATATATATATAGACACACACTATGTGCATCCATCAATGTGAAACCTCTAGTGTAAGAAGATAAATAAAATAGAGAAGTGTCGTCTTTTTTTCTTTTTGGTAAACCAATGCTGATATAAATTAACTACGAACAAGTCTATTACAAAAAAGCTTGGCTTTGTCAAAAATCTGCAAATCTTCCAACACATATTAACATAGTTAGAAGATAGGGTAGCTCCAAACTTAGTCAATGCATCAACACATTGATTCGATTCATTCTCTATTTTCCCTCTTTTTGTTAGCTATGAGCTTGAGTGTGTGTATACACTATATATCCAACCAACTTCAAACAGAAAATTTATTTTTTGAGAAAAAAACTAATGAGTGTGTGTATCATGAAAAATCTAATAATTAACGAGAGGGAGACCCTTCCAGCCAGCCAAGCTCTATTTTCCACACAACCCTCAAAGTGGACTTTCCTAAACTAGGAGAGATTTTTAAAATGTCTTGACAAGAGAGGGAAGCACGATCCCAAAAAAAAAAAAAAAAAAAAGGAGATATGAAAAGAGAATAATTCAGGAGACATAATCCCACAAAGAAACAGCGGGAGGCGTCCGTCAAAAGAGACAGACAATGGTGTCCTCTAACGATTTTCACGCGGACAAATTATCTAAACTCATACGCCAGTTTGGTTACATCAGCAAAAATGCAAATTAACCAAAAATTATGTGGGCTTATATCGACTATATTTTTAAAAAAAAAAAAAAAATTAATAGTTGAATCAAAAAAAATTTTATAAATTTTTCACGCTGAAAATTATGCCCACAACATTTTTTATAACAAAACTTATCATAAATTAATGTCCAATAGTTAATTATTTATTAATAAAATAAAATTTAATTATTAAAAATGAAAAGTCTGAGGATATATAAAATTGATACTCAAAGTCCAATTCACAGTGATATTTGGTTTTTTTTTTTTTATTCAAATTATAAGAAAGAATAAAAAATTAAGCAATCAAATTATAAGAATGGTGTAGATTTCTTATTAGGAAGGAGGGGTAGTGAGCACTCAGTACCCTCTTTTTTTGGAGGGTCCCAGGAAAAAATTTCTAAGTAACCTAAGCATTGACTTGGGTGTTTAATCCCTGTGCCTAGTGCAAAGGATTATGATCCTAGCTAATACTAGTACAAAAGGAGCAACCGATCAAGCAAGATCTTGAAGCACATCCAAACACAACAGAATAAATCTCTGTTGAGAAACATATATATAGTTTACTCAAGACCAAACTATAGTGGAGATACAAGGTTCTTGGCAATTATTATGTATTCTCACTATCATGCATCAATTTGAGTAGTATAAGCCTTTAAATAAAATGTCAACAGGATAAGATAAACTCTATTCTTAAGTTCTTGTATTTTTAATTTAAGAATAAATTTAAAATAAATGTCTGTGACTAAATACATATTTCTATAAAATCCATAATAAAAAATAAAAAAAAAAAACATTATTTATATTGACATAACAACAAACATATTTGATTTTAATTTTGTTAAGTTATGGTTTTTCACATAACATTTGTGTTGACTTTATTCCATGATAAAAAAATGTTGTAATTGCATTAATTTATTTTCACAAAGGCTAGTATTCCGTAATTATTATCCATTTTTGCCAATTTTGCTTATGTAGTAATCAATGTGTTATTGATGGGAAGATGATGCTATAATTTAGTATTAACCTTTAGGGGGAGGAAAAAAAGATCCATTGAATAAATCTTATAAATAGTGCATATATTAAAAATGCATAATGAAATTGTAACTATAAAACTACTTACAAAATACATGTGATGATCTCTACAAAAACTATTATGAAGAAGTTGATGGATCAATGTAGGAAATTAAAATATTTACATCAGGAAGCTATAAAATAATTTACTACATCTGAAACATGGAATAGGTGAGCATACTCATAACATAAGCCAAGATAAGCATACTCATAACATAAGCCAAGGTAAGCATGATTCATACAACATCAATACATGAGAACAATTTAATAATTAAGATTTATTTGTGTCATTTCGACGTAGTACGTGGATCTAATTCTTACCAAACCACCAATATTGGAATATGATAACAAAGAGAGGTCTATCACTATCAATTACTCACTGCACATTTGCCTAGTAATTGAGTACATAAGCTCCAAAGAGCAACATTATGCTTGTTAAAGTCCATATCTATTCCTTTTTATGAGAGTTATCTACTTATCTTTAATCTTAACATTTAGCTACTTTCTACACATTTTAAAGGGTTCACAATTCTTGAGTTGATAGATAGATAATACTGGCATAATGAAAAGGAGTATTAAGGAAAGCTATGGTTTTGATATTTCTAAAATATATATATATATATATATATATATCAGGAAGAAGGGGTCTTCAAATCACCAGGATTGAAAATGGAAACAACAGTGCGGAGAGATGAAGAAATCCAGGCAGGTATTGTTTAATTTTTTTTGTAATTGTTCGTTCAATTTGCTTGTGTCACACAATTGAATTACCCTTTGGAATTTAGAAGCAATTATTTTTATTTGTGACAGTTATCAAGTTATATTTAATCTTAAAATGTAGTGTTTTAATTCTAAAATTTAGCCAAAAACTACACATCCATAACCAAAAAAAAAAAACGTATATTTAAAATTTAGCAACTACCATTTTTTTTCCTTTTACAGTAAAAGACTCAGATATTTGTTGTTTTAGTTTTTTTTTTTTTTTTTTGGCGGTGTTGTTATTGTTCTTTTGTATTTATTTATGACAATTATCAAGTTAAATTTAATCCTAAAATGTAGTGTTTTAATCCTAAAATTTAGTAATATAGTACACATCCAAAATAAAAAGTTAAAAAGGGTTTCTATTTAATTATGACAGTTATCAAGTTAAATTTAATCCTAAAATGTAGTGTTTTAATCCAAAAATTTAGTAATAGAGTACACATCCATAATAAAAAGTTAAAAAGGGTTTATATTTAAAATTTAGCAACTACTTTTTTTTTTCTTTTACCGTAAAAGACTCACAGCTTGTTTGTTTATTTATTTATTTATTTATTGTGTTAAAGGAAAGGCTCACAGTTATCAATTTTTGTTTAATCCAAAATTTTAGTTTTTTAGTCCTAAAAGCTAGTCATTTACTACACATCCATAACAAAAGTTAAAAAGAGGTTAAATTTAAAATTTATCAACTACCTTTAAATCTGAGAAAAAGTGCATAATTTTTTTATGGGGTAGTAAATTAATAATTATAAAAAAAAAAAAAAAGAAAGTAAATTGAATTTTACATAGAATTATACAAATGATAAATATAGTTTCTTTTACAATAAAAGAAAACTACAACAATTTCTTAGATAACATTCATGTGAGGTTTGAATCTCATCTGATCTTATCTAATATTCCAATAAATTTGTGCATACGTCAACCTAAAGGAGATAAAAGAGTTAGGGTCAAATATAAGGTTATCATTATTTTGGATAAACCAAGTATATTAAATATTTTTTTTTTAAAAGGAGTAAACTTTAATCAACAATGGATTTGAAGGACTCTTTTTGTCCACAAACACTTTGATTGACTTTGAATTACACTTTGACTTTGAATGGGTTTAGCCAAAAAAAAAAAAAAAAAAAAAAAAAAAACAAAGACTTTGAATGGCTTCGGGTAAATAAAACGTTTTTGTGATTTTTTGTTAAATTAAGGAGAACAAAGAAAAAGCCTTACATCCGGTTCCTAAAAAACATATAAAAGAAAATTCCATTTAAAAAAAAAAAAAAACAGTTTGTGTTCTGAGGGATTACAAATAGGGATGGCAATTTTGTCCCACCCCGCTTAACCCACCCCTCCACCGCTTCGCCCCGCGTGGGTTTTCCCCACCCTGCAAAGGTGATGGGGTGGGGATGGGGCAAGATTTTAACCCCACACCACAGGGCGGGGCAAGGATGGGTATAGACCTTTTAGACCCGCCCCGCCCCGCCCGCATTGCTAAGGGTTATAATTGTAAATTTTCATACTCTAAAACTTTACTATTTAAATAACATATCAATATTAGCTTATTTTATTCTCCTCAATGTGATTCTCTATCTTTATTTTGTTATGTGTTATACTATGAGTTTTGTTTTTCTTTATGATTATCTTGTTAAACGCTTGGATATACTATTCAATTTTTTCTAAAAATTAATTTGATTTGATGAGATAAATTAAGTTATAATTTCAAGTGTATTTTTATTAATAAAATAGGTTTTATTAAAAAAATTTGTACTAATTGTAGGATAAATTAACAAAAAGTAGAATTTTACGGGGTGGGGCGGGGCTTCGCAGGGCCCCAAGGGGTGGGGATGGGGTGAGAAAGTTTTCCACGTTATGCGTGGCGGGGCGGGGATGGGGCAAAACAAAATCATGCGGGACGGGGACGAAGATCCCATCCTTCGGCCCCGCCCCACCCCATTGCCATCCCTAATTACAAACTCAAAACATGTTCCAGTTCTAAAACTTACACGACAAACAAAGTTAAATTAAAAAAAAAAAAAAAAAATCACTTTTAAAGAAGGCAAAGTTAAATAAAAAACACATCCCCAGCAAATTGTGGCCTCAAAACCAAGAACCACTCGTTCCATTTTAAGAAGTAAGTTGAAACACCATGAGCAAAAGTGCCCATAAATTTTTTTTTTAAAAAAAAAAATCACTTTTAAAGAAGGCAAAGTTAAATAAAAAACATATCCCCAGCAAATTGTGTCCTCAAAACCAAGAACCACTCGTTCCATTTTAAGAAGTAAGTTGAAACACCACGAACAAAAGTGCCCACAAATATGAGAATCAAGCACCATATTTTCACCAATACCAATATACTACCAAGTAGCGCAATCCCCTTAAAAAATATATAAAATAAAATTTCTATAAAAAAAAAAAAGTTTGTGTTTGATTCTACGCCAAAATAAATAGAAAGAGCCCTTACGAATATACTTTCTCAAGTAAAGTAGCCGGTTCAAGCACAAACGGATAATAAGCAACCGTCAAACACCCTTGAATTCTTCGTAGCCATGGCAAGTAAGAACTAAAAGAAAGTTAGTGATAAACAAAACAAAAGAAAAGAAACAAAAATTTGTAAAAGATAAAACCTGAAAAGCTGTTGGAGCCTTCAACAAAGTCTATTTAAATTGTGTAAAAGCCAAATCTGAAAGTAGAAGAAGAAGAAAGAAGAGGATTTAGAGCTAAACTGAGTGTCTTTAATCTAAAAAAGATGAGAGAAACTAGCAAAGCGTCCGTGAGTTTGTAAGTCTTAAAGTATAGGAGTTTTAATTTACATATTTATCCTCATTAGTTAAAAACTTGTAAGTGGTTATGATGAGAAGTTGGAATTAAAAAAAAAAAAAAAAGTTGGAATTCATTTGAAGAAAAAAAAAATACCACGCTTGAATATATTTTTTTATTAAAATTTCAATAGCAAAATTTAGTGCTTGAGTTTAGGAGAAGTTTGTTGTGGTTAGTAACCACTGTAATTACTGGGCTGTTAGTAATATTTAGTAGGAAGTTATTGCAAGGAAATTGCAATTGATTGTGTAAGTAGGGAGGGTGGTTTTGGTTTTACAAGTGGAGAGTTTTCTTGATGGAGTTTTTTTTTTTTTTTTGGAAACCAATTTAACGTGAAGGAGAGGGGGAAAAAATGATCTTGCAAAAATGATTTTTTTTAAATGATGGGATAAGGATAATAAATTTTTTTTTTTAAAGAATAAGAAGAAGGGTTTTTTCCCCCATAAAAAGAAGTAAGTTTTTTTTTAAAAAAACCAATTTAACGTGTCGGAGAGGGAAAAAAAGAGGAGATCTTGCAAAAGAGTTTTTTTTTTTTTTTTTAAAGAAAAAAAGAAAAATAAGAGGATAGTTGGTCGCCGTATTTTAATAGGAATGTTTGTTAGCAAATTTGAATTTTAGTAGTGGTTTAGTGGATGTGAAGTTATTTTGTAGTGAGTTGTTGAAAAGTTAAAAATATAATTTTATTTGATTGTCCTCCAATTTTGTCCAGGTGTAGGGGTATTTTGGAACAAAAAAAAAATTGGTCCAAAAAGGAAAAACCTCTAAAATAGTAGTATAGATTTAGTGATAAATTCCTAACAATCCTACCTCAATTCTTACCTTTAACATATAAGACACTTACTGAGGTAACAGCTATTGCTGCAATTCTTATGCCTAACAATTCGTGTTAGCAGTATAGTTAATTGACAAATTCTAAAGACCAGTCATGGAACCTCAATAATCATGGCAAAATGCATAACCAGGTTTTCATGCTAGAAACTTAAAAAATTAAAGAAGAATTTCTGATCTTTTTTTTCTTTTCTTTTTTCTTTTTTTCTTTTTTTGTATCCCAGCTTGTCTTCCCATGATGGTTTTGTGGATGACCACCTACACGATACCCTCCAATAACCCCACCCCATCCTCCCTCTCTTCTTACCTTCAACAAACCTTCTGCTAATAATAATTTTTTTTTTTTTTTTAATTTCTAAAACAACTAAGGGCTGTTACCTAAAATCTTGCAAGTTGGAATGAAATACCAATCTGCTCCGTACTTGCCGTTAAACTCAGACCCATAGAAAATTAAAAATCAAGCACTTTTGCTCCAATCAAATCCGCCGTTCACAAAAGTCCAATCGATCGGTTTGGAAGATTGAGCTGATACCCACAAACACAAGAGTCCAATCTTCTTCCCTTCATTGTATTCTGTACAGAGGCCTTGGTGGGTTTGGTTGGGCTTTTTTTGCAATTTATGGTGTAGTGGTGGTGGAGGTTTTAATTGAGTGTCTTCTGTTTGGGCCTTGGTGGGTGTGGGCTGTGTGGCAACAGCAGAGGTGGAGGAGGACTGAGAAAGTCAATTGGTCTTCTCATGGGAAGTTAAAGAAAGGGGCTCAAGTGTCCATGGGAGTGAAATCCATTGGGTTCCATATATGGCATGGCATGTTCACGAGCCTTCAATGACTAAATGTTGTTGGGTCTTATATTTATTTTGGAAGTAACAAAAGTTTCAACCAAGTAAGCTATTAAGAATTTGAAATTTAAAAAAAAAAAAAAAATTCTTGTATTTTTAAGATTTTGATACTTAGTCGAAATTTATTAGTTTGATTTGCTTCAGTATTTTTTTAAGACTTAATTAATAAAATTTTAATGAAATTGAAATATGAGATCAATGTTTGTACTTTGTGTAGTGCCTAACTGGTTTTTAGAATCTCCATGAGTTGGGTTTAATTGAAAAGTATTAAAATACTCAAAATGGGACGCAACCTAATCCATACCAACGTAGCATAAATTCTATTTGGCTTGTATCTGCAAGAATATAATAACCCGACTGAATTTTTTTTTTTATTATTAACTTAGATTCTACAAAAATAGGTGAGCACAAAGCTCCACCAAATAGTTCACTTTTTTTTGTCCAATCATTCTCAAATATACATCATACATCTATAAATATTGTATTGTTGTTGTATATATTGTTATACATATATGTGTAGAGGAATGATGCGAATAGTTATATTTGTAGATTCACAGGACTTACACAAGATTAAGGGCAGGGGCGGCTTGATGCATTAAGGGGCCTAAGGCGAAAAATGAATTGAGATCTTTTATATATTTAAAAATGACTTTTAAAAATAATAATCTAAATATTACTTAAACTCTATTCTCTTGTTATATGCAAAATTACTAATTAATATAAACCACCTAGAATATTTTTTTTTAGAATGTCTATAGACGCAAAAAATTTGATAAAACATTTCATACCTGTTGATGTGGCAAATTAAAAATGGTAAGTAAAAAAGTAACATTAGTGGTGGACCTAGATGAGAATTAGTAAAAATTTGCCAAATTAATTGTTGTGAAAAATCTTGTGAAATTTTTTGTGTATTGCTTTTTTTTTTTAGAAGTGCTAAATTTATAACATTTTCACAACAAATTCTAGATGTTAAGGTGTTACTAGTTCTAATTTGAACCCACCATTGAAATTATTTTTTTAACCACTAATAACAACCAATAACGTCCTGCTACTTAGAATTTATTATGAAAGTATTATGAAAAATATTGTGAACGTAGAAAAAATACTATTTTATTTATTGGCTAATATTTGGGCTTAATTAATAATATTAAAATGAAAGATATAACTCTATTGGTTAAAATTGGGGGCCTTTTTTTTACCTAGGGCCTTAGGCGACTACCTCTCTTGCTTATATGCTAGAGCCGGCTATGATTAAGGGCATCATAATCTTTTATATGTAGGACACTAACTCTCCATTAAAAATTGAAACTCTTACACCATTTCAATTAGCAACCAAAATTCATTACAAATAAATTGTATAATAATAATAATTGAACAATTTATTTATAATTAATATCTAAATGCATCAATAGTACTATAGTAGGGATTTTGAACCTATGAGAAAAATGGGTTAACCCATACCTGACCTGCTAAAACTACAAGTCCAATTGATTTGTGCGTTACTTGTAGGGGTGTCCAACCCACTCGCTCACTTGCCCAACCCAACTATACCCAATCCGCTAACACCCGATCCAACTACTCTGGTGGTTGGATGCAAGTCCCGACCTCCAAAAACCCGACCTCAATGGGTTTGTTGCAAATCTCCTCTTTCTAAACATGTGAAACCTGACCAGCCCAAAACACATCAATTTTGGCAATTTCTCAAGCTTTCCGACGACTTTTTCAACTTGATTTGACGACTAAAGGGAGTTATTTGCTGAATAAAATGCATTGTTTTTGTATGGAAAAAAAAAAAATCAAGAAAAACAAAAATAGAGACAGTCATAAATGGGATAGTACAGCGTAGGAAGTCAATAAACAAAAATCAGTGTGCGAGGCAAAGAGGGATTTGTTCGGTATTTTGGCTGGGACAAGATAGATAAGCTCTCTCTCAAATTTCCATTTTCTAGTTTAAAGTTTGATCGATGGATTTCAAAATAAAACTAATTCTGCTCTAATTAGGGATTAACTGAATAGTTAGGCTTAACTAAATATAATTTTTGAAAAAATTAAAATAAACCAAAACTAAAGGTTATATAGGAACTTCTGAAACTCTCTAGCTTCTTCTTTTTTTTTTTTCTTTTTTTTCTTTTTTTTTTTTTTTTTTTTAATCTTTTTGCTCTTTTAATATTGTAGTCTGTGGAGCCTCACATTCCTCTCACGCTGCTATATTCTTTATGTATGTCATGAACTAGTAATCACAATAATTTAGATCCCCATTTAAGGAACTGAAGGCCACACAGGGGCGGCTCTACAGCCAGGCCAGGGGGTTCAAATGAACCCCCTGGGTTGGCCCAAAAAAAAAAAATTTATATATAAAATTTTTTATTTTATTTTTATTTTTTGTTTTTGACCCTTAAAATAAAATTTTGAACACCTTAATCCTAAATTTTATTTAACCCTATATTTTGTTTAAACCCAATTGAAATAAACTTGAAATATGATCATATTAGTGCTGTTTTCATAATATTTTCACAATATTTTTACAATAAAGGTTAAGTGACAAGTTGTAATTAACTTTTTATTTAAACCCTTAACTAACATCACTTTTTTACATACGTTTAACAACTTGTCATCTAAATTTTATTGCGTATTTTGTCAATGGCACTACTATTAAAATTGCTCATTTGTTAAAAAATAAATAAACATTCTCTTTGGACTTTGACTTACTTTATTATTGATGGTAGAATAAAACTGTTTTTTTCTACACTTTTTTTCTTCATCAACAAAAAATTACACCACTTGTACAACCAACTGATCTGTATTTCCATTTATGATTCTTTTCTCGTACTCTCTTTCTCCCTTCTATATCTCTTTCTATCTAATCAAGTAGTTTGGTAAGTGTTCTACAATTTTGTTAGTTCAAAAAGTCTTTTAGTATTTGCTCCAATTTCAAGAGAATGACCACATGTGTGATTAAAAATCCATACACTTTAAAAGCAAAATCTTATATAAGTTACTATTTATTTTCCTTAGTTTAACGTTTACTCTTAAACCAACTCTTAGGTGCGTTACTATTCTTCTTTGTTATATATTTTTATTTAACTGATATTACATATGATTATAATAAATTATTATTTATTTGACAAATATTATGATTAGTTATTTATTTATATGCATTCTATCGTTGTTTTCTTACTGATCTTTAAACTATTAATAATTTTTTAGACTATTTTACAAGATAGTTGTATTGTATACTATTTCAAATACTATGTTAGATTATTATATGTAATATGACAATTGTATATACCCAAAAAAAAATCATTTTATCTTTTACTCCCCACAACAAATCCTAGCTCAAGACACTATTGACCCCCCTAAAAGAAAATCCTGGAGCCGCCACTGAGGCCACAATAAACATTTTCTTTGAATTTGTTGAACTTACACGTTTGTTCTTTAAGGTACGCGTATTTTAGCAATAGTTGACAATCCAGGTATAAAATAAAATAAAATTCATCTATAATATAAGAAGATTAACTTATTTTAAAACAATTTGATGTTCATTGGATGCAGAATAACACGGCTACTCAAAAAATGTCTAGATCAAAAAGACCTCATTTAATAAAAAAAAAAATAAAAGGGCCTCCTTTGATTCCCACCAAAAGTTTTGCATTATTATGTCTACACCGTATCTCCTTTAACAAAGAAAAATTGTACTAGTAAAAGAAAAGCAGTACAAACGAGATCAAATATATCAAAGAAAAAACAAGGAAGCTATATTATAACACATAGATATTCTTTTTTAGTGACCCCTTTGCTTTATTAGATAGGAAAATGAAGGGGAAACTATGAGAGGGATGAGTGAATCCACAGTTGCTCCTTAAAAAAACACCCAGTGTGTGTGACAATCATAAAAGAGACAAGTGACCAAGTCGTACTATGCTCTCGACAACCCATCACTGGTACACAATCGAACTATGCATTTCTCTTTTTCATTAAGCTTAGATCATTCTAAAAACACTTTCTGACCGACATGTAAAAGTTCCAATCAGATTGACCCCTCACTCAATTTCTACTACATCAAACTTTAAAAATAAAAAAGCCAAATTACAATACTGCCCTATTGTATTCCCTTCTGTTGATGTGGGCTGTGTGGCTTGTTTTCCCAAGCCCAATTCAACACAAGTTTACTAAATACTTGTTGTATTAGGAGTCCAAGGTAGCCGACCTAACATATATCCCTATATATATGTTATTAGTTACGGAAATAGAGTGATTTCTAATAACCTAGCAAGTGTAGGCGAATGAGAGACAATTCCAAAAAACCTAGCAGCAACTACATAAGAAGAAGAATATTGTTTTCTTGTCTTGTGGGTGAGAGAGAGTTAGAATGTATTGGGATTTGGGTTTCTAGAGAGTGTTATTATGCACTATTGTACCTCCCTATTTTTATATAGTGAAATTTCTCCGTCGTCTCTATGGAGGTAAGCAGTTTGCCAAACCACGTAAATTATTGTGTTCTTTGTGTGTGCTTGTTATTTAATTTTCACTTATTTATTGTTATTGATTAGAGTCCTAAGGTGCTATCGCACAACAAGCAGTATCAGAGCTAGGTTAGGATTCAATCTTTTGAATACACTAAAGATGTCAAACACAAAGTATGATGTAGAAAAGTTTTGTGGTAAGGGAAATTTTTTACTTTTACAAAGGCGGATGAAGGATCTCCTAATTCAACAAGGAGTTCACAAGGTCTTGCTTGGGAAGGAGAAGAAACTTGAAACGATGAAGGATGTAGAATGGGTAGAGATGGATGAGAAAGCAGCTAGTGCTATTCGTCTCAACCTAGGTGATGAGGTCATTCACAACATCCTAGAAGAAAAGACCGCAAAGGAGGTTTGGAAAAAATTAGAAGGTCTTTATATGTGAAAGAATCTGACGAACAAGTTGCACATGAAAAAGCAACTGTATAGTTTGCATATGAGGGAGGGTTATGATCTGTTGGAGCATTTTAACACATTTAACATGTTGAACACCCAACTATTGAGTTTTGGGGTGAATTATGAGGATGAAGATAAAGCGTTCCTCTTATTAGCATCACTTCCTACTTCTTTTGATCATCTAGTGACTACGTTGATGGTTCTCAAGTTGATGGACTTATTGTAAAGTTTGAGTCAAGTAATAGGGGTAGAAGCAGATCAAGAGGATGGAACTCCAATAGGAACAGATCACAGTCTAAATCACGTGCAAAGAAAAATGTAGAGTGCTTTTATTGTCACAAAAAAGGGCACTATAAGAATTAGTGTAAAAAGTTGAAAGAGCATTTAAAGGAGAAGAAGAATGGAAAGAAGCCCCTAGAATCAACTAGTGTTATTAAAGAAACATCAGATGATAGAAAAGTTGGTGCAGATTTACTTTTAGTTTTATTAGGTAACAATGTTCTATTGGAATCTTGGGTTTTAGATTTAGCATACTCATTTCATATGACTCCAAAGAAAGATTGGTTTGACACGTATAAGTCTTACAACAGTGGTATGGTCCAAATGGGCAATGATGCTACATGCTTGGTTATTGGGATTGGTACCGTGAAGATCAAGATATTTAATGGACTTGTGAGAGTTCTTAGTAATGTCAAACATGTTCCAGATCTTAGAAAGAATTTAATTTCTTTAGGAATACTGAATGATTTGGGCTATTCATACTCATCAAAGGGTGGAATTATAAAGATTACTAAAGGTGCTTTGATGGTGATGAAGGGACAGAAAGTAAGCATACTTTACAAATTGATTACGAACACAGTTGTAGGAAGAGTTGCAGTAACCACTCCGGTGGAGTCCAACACTGATGAGACAAAATTATGGCATATGCGACTGGGTGAACATGGTATGTTAGAGTTGCACAAGAGAAATTTATTGAAAGAGGTGGAGACATGCAAGTTAGATTTCTGCAAGTATTGTGTGTATGGGAAGCAGCATAGAGTCAGTTTCAAGACAGGCTCTCATACAAGTAAAGGTGTTCTTGACTACATTCATTCAGATGTTTAGGGTCTAGTACTAGTTTCTTCTCATAGCGGTGCTTAGTATTTCATCAGTTTCATTGATGACTACTCTAGAAAGGTGTGGATTTATTTTATGAAGTTTAAGTCTAATGTATTTGGCATATTTAAAAAGTGGAAAGCACGGGTTGAGAATCCGATTGGCAAGAAAATAAAATACCTCAGAACAGATAATGGACTAGAGTATAGAGATAAAGAATTCATAAAATTTTGTGAATTAAAAGGCATTACTCATCACTTCACAGTTAAAGGAACTCTATAGCAGAATGGGGTTGCAGAGAGAATAAACAAAATCTTAGCAGAAAAAGCTAGATGCATGAGATTGAATGCAGGGTTTCCTAAGGTGTTTTGGGTAAAGACGGTTAACACATAAAGCTTCATTATTAATAGATCTCCATTATCAACCATTGATTTCAAGATTCCAAAAGAGGTTTGGTCAGGTAGACCAGTTGATTATTCAAGTCTAAAAATCTTTGGTTGTCCAGCTTATGTGCATGTGCAGAGTGGAAAGCGTTCTAAATTGGATTCGAAGTTAAGAAAATGTGTATTTCTTGGTTTTGAAAAAGGCGTTAAAGGCTACAGGCTTTAGGATCCAATATCAAAGAAAATGGTGACAAGCAGAGATGTCATATTTGATGAAACCTTTATGTTGAAATAGAATGAAGCAGAGACTTGTGATGATGGTGCACAGAAGAAATTAACTGTTAAGGTGGAGTTTAACAAGAATAGTTCATCCAGTGATAAGGGTGATGTTGAGATTGATCCACAGTAGCGACAAAAAGAGCCTTATTCAATTGCTAAAGGTAGAGAGAAGCAGGTTTACAAAGCACCACAGAGATATGGCTTTGAAGACATGGTTAGCTTTGCTCTCATAACTAGCAGTGGAGATCCATTGTCTTATAGGGATGTAGAAGAGATGAGGTCACTATAGAAGAATAAAACTTGGGAATCCTCTAATATGTTAACAATGCCAGTTCCAACAACAAGTTTAAGCATTGCTTGGACTTGATTGGTGTTTGTAGCTTGTGAGCCCTTAAGGGCTAAGGTGGAGGCGATGGAGGAGTTTGCTCGTGTAGCTTGATCAATTCAAACTAAGGTGGAGATTTGTTCATGTGGGCCGTGTGGCTTGTATTGCCAAGCCCAAGTCAACACAAGTTTACCAAATACTGGTTGTATTAGGAGTCCAAGGCAGCCGACCTAACATATATACCTATATATATGTTATTAGTTACAGAAATAGAGTGATTCCTAATAACCTAGCAAGTGCAGCCGTGTGAGAGACAATTCCTAAAAACCTAGCAGCAGTAGCATAAGAGGAAGAATAGTGTTTTCTTATCTTGTGGGTGAGAGAGAGTTAGGGTGTATTGAGATTTGGGTTTCTAGAGGGTGTTATTTTGCACTATTGTACCTCCCTATTTTTATATAGTGAAATTTCTTCATCATCTCCATGAAGGTAGGCAATTTGCCAAACCACGTAAATTCTTATGTTCTTTGTGTGTGCTTGTTATTTAATTTCCGCTTATTTACTATTATTGATTGGAGTCTTGAGATGCTATCTGCACAACACCTTCAGACATGGAATTACCTAGTGATTTACTTTGTGACACTTAACTTCTAGTTTGTTTATGAGGAGTTTCTACTAACTATAACAGAATTTGATTATGCGTCAAGTGCCAACATCACATTTAGAGAAAGAAACGAAGAAAAAGATTGTAGTTTCCTTACATTTCTAGTTCTCTCTCTAAATTCTCCTTCAATCACCATTTTAGTTTGTATGTTTACAAGGCGTAGGCTTTAAGGCAGAACAGTCTTTTTCTTTGTTTCTTTTCCAATGGGTGTTGTTGGCATTAAAATTAGCAAAAACCTCATAAACAAACTGCAAGGGAGGTCAATGCCTCATAAAAGAGACTACAAGAGAAGACAAAGTAAAACATATGGTAGCTCCACGTCTTAAAAATAATATTCATATCTATTTCCAGCTGAGCCTACACAAACACAGAAGCGTTGGGCATGCATATTAATTTGTTCTTCATTAAACAAAAGATATTCTAAAAGAACATTATAAACAATGCTCTTTTCCCATGGTAAAGGTTCCAATCAGACAGACCACATGTATCTTACTCAATTTTCTATAAGCTCAAAGGTTTCTTACCAAGCTTATTCATATCTTGAGGCATCTAAAGCGGAAGTCTGGCACATTGAGCAACTGGAGTTCTTATTTGATCCTAACCAGAAAAATATGATTTAGAACAGAAAATTTTTACAAAATAAACAAGTGATCAGGATTAAGTAGGCATGAGCTAATAGTTTTATAATATTCCTTCATCGATGCATTTATTGTAATCACCCCCCCCCCCCCCCCCCCCCTCCAAAAAAAAAAAAAAAAAAAACCCAGATTGAGATAAGTATCCTAATTTTATTAAAAAGAAGATTAAAAAAAGAAAGCTACAATTAGAGGAGAGAGCTTTTCTGAAAATCCATGCTGAAGTATAAGAGATCAATTTCAGCAACTGATTGCCTTAAAAGTAATGTACATGTTATTCAATACAACGGTCACATATGTTAGAACTAGCTGGGGAGACATGCTCTGGCTTTGCTTTCTGCATCTTTGGTAGATCATGCCCAAGAACATCACTCAGTGCCTTTGAGGCTTCTTGGAGCTCATCCAAACTGAAAATATGCTGGTAATGTAAGTCATAAAATTATATAAAAAAATACAGTCATTCATTCTATTTGGTGTATGATACCCAAAAGTCCCCTCATTTGCCAACCTTGTTTCCCAGTCAATAATATGTCAACTATGTGAAAGAAAGCACAATGAAAACAACCTGAAAGTTTCAATGACATGAAAATCTTGAACATGCACCAAGCACGTTTCCTTAACTTATTGAGAGTGGGGGAGTTAATCGGATGATAGTACCATGGTTGGCTTAGCAAGAACTCTCTCCTTGAACTGTAGGCAGGTATCATATGCTGAAACAGGGCGCAGATTTTTGCTGTTGAGCTCCACAGCATTGAACAAACCTCTACCTCAAACTTCTGGTATGTAGTTTGGGTATTGCTGCTGAATCTTAAGTAGATGATGCCTTAACTCCTGTCCCAGTTGGGCATATCTATAGAATTGAGAAATATCAAGAGACAATTTATGCATCAAATGGGGATAAAAAATCAAAGAAAAAAAATAATGAAGGCAGCCATAGATATACATGATGAATCTGGGAGAAAAAAGCGTAGTTATTTCAAAGCCTAAATTTATGTAAACTCTATTTATTAAAACTGCAACTTGTAATCCAATTGAATTGAAAGATAGAAGCTCTACTAAAACCTTTGGGCTTTAGTTTTAAAAGGAAATTTCAGAGAAGCTATTGCATAAAGTACAACCAAGTATTGTTTTCCAGACCATAATACAGATGAAATAGTTGTTCCACCACATTTTACATTGGCTTTTTGAGAGCCTTGTGAAAGCTCTCTACAGCTAACTACTGCTTTGTCCTTTCCTTTCTCCTTCTGTGGTTCTCGGGTAAACAACAAATGCAAGTTAGTCAGATACTTCAAAATGTCAGGATGAATATAAACCTTAGAAGTGAGAAATGGAGAAAACTCCATTTATCATCAAATGCATCATTCTTGTATAAATATATTAGCTCAAAAATCCTTTCTGCTAAATAGAAAATCAAGTATTATAGTAAGAAATTTTAGTACCGTCTGAATCTCCAGATAATTAAGCCACTAAAGAAAATAAAAATTATATCATGGAATAACAACGTAGCTGTTATTGTCCTAATTGTTTATATCATCTCATGATACAACATTAGGCGGTGGATTTGATACCTCTCAAGTCTCAACAAGTCTCTCATCTTTGATTGCATCTAGTGAGGCAATGGCAACTGCACTGGCCAACGGATTTCGCTCAAAAGTACTGAGAGTAATAAACAATAAGAGAACTGTGAGCTCTCATATAATATATCCCAAAAGAAACACCAAGAAAATGGCAGACTTAAAATGAAAGAAAAAAATATTGAAGATGGGAAAAAGTAAATTAATGAAAGCCAGTAAACAACTTTAGGAGAAAATTTTTAGATTCAGCTTAATAGAAACAGCAATTTCAAGAAAATGTTTTTCTTTTTTCCTTTTTTGGGAAACAGAGAAAACATTTTAATATTATAAAAAAATGGCATAATCATGCAGCATGATTTTGTTTTTTATTGGTAATTTACACTTATATTTCAGGTAATGTGGATTGCATTGGAAAAGTGTGTTATGCGAGCTTGTGTTGAGTCCCGCATGAGTGTACGAGGTCAAACTAGGCTATATAAGTGATTAAAAGTAGCCTTAATTGTAATTTGACTAGTCCTTTTGTGGTATAGTGCAAATATAGCTAGAGCTTTAGGATGTGACAAATGGTATCAAAGCCAACCTAGTAATGTCATATGGCTCAAGGGCACTATAACACAACGTGGGTCCAGACAAGGGTGCTAGGAATTTAAGTGGAAGAAATTGTGATACTCCACATTACATGCAATGCATAGGATAAGAGTAATTGTGCAAGCGTGTGCTAAATCCCACATTGGGTTTACTAGATGAAACTAGTCCTTTGGGGTATAGCACAAATATGGCTAGCTCTTCTTGGGTTGTGGCATACACATCTACTTTGACTTAGTGGGTTTTGAACTCACAACCTAGCCCTCCACTCACATTTCTGAGAGGAGAATGTCCATTTGGGTCAAGGCTCATTAGCTGCAGCATAGAAGTTTTTAAACAGCAAAATGAAAAGACAAATACAAAAATTTTTGCCTGACAGAGAAGGGCTAAAAAAATTGATATGTTAAAGGTGCTCAGTGTGGCATGATTTTCCAAAAAAATAATCCACGGTCATTACTCCTCACTATGCTATTTTATCAGTCATCTTTTCAGCACTTCTATATAACTAAGGCGGAAAACACTTGAAACACTTGTGACAAATCAACCATTCCCTTGGAACTTAAAAGTCTCCCAAGATCCCTGTCTCCTTTGCAACATAAGAATATCAGCAGAGTTATTACCTTCCACAATGATATTAAGAAACTCAAATCTAAATGCTCTAGGATGTTTCACTCACTACAGCTTCAATAGCATTCTTTTATTTGAATGAAAGATTTAGAGACAGAAAAATTTGCACAACCTATATGGTTTATTATTCAACCCCATTAGACACGAGGGAACAACCATATAACTGCTTTGATTATGTCACTTGGTGAAGGAAACCACACCCTTCCAAGAGAAATGAATAAAGGTAGATCTATCAACTTCTAACCAAACCCTCAATGAATTTAGGAGGAAGGCATCTTAAAACAAGACAGAATCCCAATCCGAGAACATGAAATGTATTTATCTATGCTGAACTTTAAATGTATCAAACTTGTTTTACAAATTGTACAATTCCTTGCTTCCAATATGTATCAAACGGATAAATTAAGGAATCTTTCCAGAATGACCATTCAATAGACTCCAAAACATGGTAACAGGAGCTCAACTTGGAAAGAACTAAAAGTTCCTGCCACATTTCAGAAAAAATAAATGGTTCCAAATGTGGCTAGGCTTGATGAAAGTAGTATTCAACTTCACTGATCCATATGCATCATTTCACTCAGAAAAAACTATGTATATGGTACATCATGTCCAATATTTGTTATGGTGTTTCTTCCAGAAGGTACTTTTTTCTACAAAACACTATTTGTCTATGTACAATTTGCATACATGTGCATGTTATTTGCAGAACTAGAATTAACTGGCCAGCCATCCAACTCATAGAAGGATATATATTGCCATAAAGTGAGGTGCATTACTGTTGAACCATTAAAACCTGAAAAGAAAATTAAAAAGTTATTATACGTATTGTATCTCATTGGAGCAGTCAATAAGATTGTTAAGTTAGTTTAAACAAAAAAGGCCTCCCAAGCATAAGAAAGAGTAATGAAGATACTGTGCAAATTGCAGCTTGCAGCTTGCAGCTTGCAATTTGCATTTCACATCTCTCAAACTACTCTATGACAAGATATTCAGACATGGCCTATCTTTTTCATCATGCAAGACACATTAGGAATACAGTGCAAAGAGGCAAGAATTTTCTCAGGCAGGAAAAACAAAGAATACAAATGTTAGGTTAACTTCAAAAAAGTATATACTCCTGCGAATCCTGTTAAAACTTAAAAGTATGTTTTCCTTGTTTCAAGCACAAGTCCATAGATCTTTTCCCAAAAAAAAAAAGGTATAAGTCCATGGTTCTGGAAAGAATTAATTCCCAAAATTTTAAAACTTCGCTTTCAAAGCTGTCTTATTCAGTCTTGTGTGACTATTTATGGAATCTCATAATAAGATACTGGTTATGGGTGGATAGGAAGAAGTTTTTAAGAAATTATAAGTTCGTTCTTTTTTCTTTTTTTTTTAATTTTATTTTTTATTTTTTTGATAAGTTATGCATGCACTTAGTGGGCATTGAACCTGCAACCTTCCATCCCATTATTATGGGAGGATTAAGTGTTATTCGATCTAGAGTTCATTGGCTTGAGTAGTTCATAGCTATAACAAAAAACAATTTGAGGGTCTGCATATAGACAAGGAATAGTCAAAGTCAGCTTTCAAGTACAAGTCCAATAGATAGCAATTATGGCCTTCTGAAAACAACCAAGTTCCTAAGGTTTTAAAACTTTTCTTCCAAAGGCTTCTTATGTGGTATTGTCCGCTCAAATTGGGTGGATAAACATAATTCCATTACAAATTCATAGGTATGATAAATGACAAAATGGTGGTATAAAAATCTTCTATAAATAGACAATGCAATTATCAGAGTTTTGAATAGAGAGTGAAACCTTCATAGTCAAAGTTCGCTTTCAATTACAAGTCCAATAGATGCAAATTTTGGCCTTTTGAAAACAACCAAGTTCCTAAGGTTTTAAAACTATTTTTTCAAAGTCTTCATGTGTGGTCTTGTATGAAACCTTCATAGTCCCACATGCACACAGAGAGCCATCATTTCATAAGGTGTAGGCCTCCCATTTCAACCCCTAAAGATGTAACTGGATACTTAAATTTAAATATTTGTTATGGATACTGAATTGTTTGTGGGCAATACATCAATACTTAGCAACCCAGCTTTGTACAGATATTTGAACAGAATATAACAATGTGTCCAAAATGGAGAAAATGACCATATGAGTGTCGTGTCCTCTTGACAAATTAAAGGGATGCTACATGGGTAATTTTCCTGGTGTAACTTGCAATCATATTGTAGGTTAATGGTTCAAGTAAACAACATTATCCAAAATGTTTCTACGTCGACATCCAATACTTGGTAAAAGTCATGAAAATTATAAAGAATCTGGAGAGAGATTTTGGAGGGGATGGGGGGTGCTCACCACTACATCTGGGCGCACTTCTTCCCAATCTCAAGCCAGCATTTTTCCTGATCGTGCTAAGCCAGATTGCACCTCATCAGCAATCATTAAAACATTATTTTGAGCACAGATCTCTGACAAATTTTAAATAACCATCTGGAGGAATTACAACCTACCAACAAATAAAGAAAAAAAATTTCTCAGTAAAACAAAGAATTCAGAATTTGGAGGGATGGAATCTTGATTCCCCTCAAAAAAAGGAGGAAAAACATATTAAGAAAAGGATCAGATTCAGTACATACAGCTTAGACAAAAAATCAAGATGTTCGATTACTCCATCATTTTAACCAAACAGCTTTGACAAAAAGAAATTGGAGTGATCGAACATCAGCCATGTCCTAGTTCTATGATTTAGAAAATAGACAGATCTGAAACTCAGGCACAACCTTGCACTAATGGATAAATCCAAGTCCCTGTAACACATCTCATGACCCTAAAGTGAGCGAATATTCATTTCCAAAATACATACCCCAGCCTCTCCTTGAATGGGCTCAAACAGAAATCCAGCAATTCAATCACCATTTTCTGCAATAATGAATAACAGAAACATGCTATAATCAATACACTTTCCTCTACAGTTTTGATGCAGTTCAGATGGATTACAAAAGAATGCATGAAGCATGCGATGAATTATACAAATAAGATAATTTATCTCAATATTGGGGTACAGTACAAGATCAATAATTTAATCATAAATTTTAGTGAATCTAAACATTTGAAGATTTTCTTAAGGGCAACTGCATCACTAAAATCAACTTTAATATGGCCAGGCAACAACAGTCCAAAACCACGGGTTGCATCATTGTCACAAGACTCACAACTCATGGAGATGACAGCCAATGTACGACCATGGAAGCAGCCACAACAAGAGGCAATAATTGCCTGCATATGGTTCACTTGAGTAAAACGTCTGAAATGGTAAACTCAACTGGTCCATATAATTGATCATTTTCCAAAATAGAGTAAGCACAAGTTCTAGAGTAAGTACCCATTAACAAACAATCCAAAGTAAGCCTACACAACAGAAGCAAGAGTAACTGCTGGCTTTACACTACATAAAAGGAGTCAGTATACCAAATTAAACTGAAAAACATACATAATTAACGATCTAAAAAGTTCGTATTTCCAACAGAAATACAGAAGGTTTTACATCAAGCTTCTTATGTTCTTTCATTGTAATTTTTTTTTTTAATTGGTAAGTTATTCATGCACCAGTGGATCTTAAACCCACAACCTCACCCTCCACTTTACTTTTACAGAGAGAGAAGGTACCATTTGGGCTAGAGCTCATTGGATACATTCTTTCACTAGCATTACCAAATCCAAAAGTTACCATTAACCAATGACTAGATTAATTTTTTTTATTTTTGTTATTTTTTATTATTATTATTATTATTTTTTTTAAGTAAGAAAGCAATGCATTTTGTGATCCATCAAAGGTAGTGCCAATCTAGAACAAGACAAAAGAAAGCTAAAATGTTTTTGTCAAATGGTACCAAGATTGAAGACAGCAGCAGTAATTCACTTAAGGAGAGTGTATTGATTATTGAAGCACTCAACTATTCCATTCTGTTTCAGTTAATCATAGAGAAATAGAGAATGAAGTGTCCATATATAAGAATTTTTTTCTCTAAAAATCATAATCATAGGTTACAAACATATGCTAAGTTAGGCCTCATAGCCTAACTCAAGGATAAATGAAGCAATAAGCCCGCCCAAAGCCACAATATTTTAGCCCAAATCCCATTAAAAACCTGTGGAAGTGTTCCTTTTTTAACTTAAGGATATTGGCACATAAACACATTTGGTAAAAACTCAATATATTTATTAATCAATTATACTTTCTGTATTTGAAATCAATATTAACGGTAACGCCCCAGCCCAAATCAAGAAAAATAAAATAAAAGAAGAAGAAGAGGAAAGTCAAATATTTTTTTATGGAGCCACAAGTGTGACCCACCTACCCCACTCCCCTCAGCCACACAATCTCACCAATATCACCTTATATCTCACTCTCTATTGACTGGTCACCTAAGAGCATCCACAATAGATATGCCAAATGCCAAATATTTGGCACACTAAATGCAAAAAACTTCTTTATCAGATGGTCCAAATCTCATAATTTTTGCCACATGTGAACAGTATTGATCCATTTTGGAACAGTAGGGACGAGAATGCTAAAATATATATATATATATATATATGTATAGTTTTCTATTCATTTCTTTATCATCCTTTTTGACTTTCTCTCTTCTCTCTCTTTCTTTTTCTTTTTTCTTTCTCCACCACTCCATCTCTGTCACTCTCTTTTCCTCTTTTCTTCTTTTTTCTCCATAAGCTTCACTTCTTCTATTTTTCTTTTTCTTTTTGCCTTGTTTCTTTTTTCTATCACTTTCTATATGCCTCTTTGTCTCTCTCTCTTTTTTTTTTTTCCTGGTCATTCTCTCTCTCTTTCTTCTTTTTTCTCCACCTAAATTGTTGCCATTGAGATCGGCCGTTGCCGTGGAGTTTTGCCTCACCGATGAGGTCGACTAGTGGAGATTGCATGTAAGTTTGGGCTTTTTTTTTTCTTTTTTCTTTTTTTTAAGGTGGTGTTGGCGGATGTGGGTTTGTACCAGTAGTGGCTCTCGGTGTTATTGTGGCTGTGGTGGTTGTGGGTTTGTTTGATTTGGGATGGGTTTTGAGGTTTGTGAATGTGGCGGGTTGTTATGGATTTTTTTTTTTTTTTTTTCGGTTGTGTTTTTTTTTAGTTGGTGTTGGTGGATGTGGGTTTGTGCCGGTAGTGGTTGTCAGTGTTGTTGTGGCAATGGTTGTTGGTGACTGTTGTTGCGGCAGTGGTGGTTGTGCATTGTTGCTGTTGTTGTTATTGTTGTGTTTGATGATGATGATGGTGGGAGGAGTTAATATATTATTTTAATGTGTTTTAAATATTATTTTAATATATATAATTGAAAAATAGAACATCTGATAAATGGTATATTGTAAAATGATGTAGTAAAATAATAAACTAGGCTTTTGATGTGTCAAAATGACATTTTTTATAGAGCATCTGCTATGGATGCTCTAAGGACCTTCTCTCCCACTTTGCTTTCTTTCATTCACACAAAACACACACACACACACACACCCCTCCATCTCTCTCTCACCTTCACCAATCACCACTCCATTGGATAACCACCACCATCTCGAGATTCACCAAGGAACTTCGTAAAAATCTCTAGGCTCCTTCATCTCAAACTATTAAGGTAAAAACTCAAAATATTTTGGTGGATTTTCATATTGTTGAGCTAAGCTTTTGAAGTGATATTCACATGATTAAGCCTTAAGAGTTTTGATTTGGTGAACATATTCTGATGAAGGGCTTAGGGTTTTATTTACTTATATAAATGGTGGTCATTTGAGGTTTTCTATAGCTAAGATTTGGGGGTTTTGATACCTTGTTGTCTTGGTACATATTTGTGATGCTAGTTTTGTGATAGATCTTTCAGGTGAAGAAATTCTTAGTTTCTAAAGAAATATTATGAGATTAATGAGTGGTGCAGACACGAGGTATAAGCCCCCAATTACACACACGTATAGGAGGAAAAAGAAGACGGCCCAACTTGTGGCCTTATGGCTAGAGCCTATTAGTCATTGGGCTTGAGTTTCAGCAAGCCCAAACATTTAATAATTAGGGTTTTTTTAGAATTTCTTTATGTTAACTATTTAAACACTTTTTGGGATTATTATAAGACAATTTTGAGAATTATTAAAAAAACGTATGTTTTCTTTTACTGGTGCTGACTCCAGTTTTGCTTGGTGCTGACTCCAAGCAACCCTTAGGTGCTGACTCCTAGGGTTTATCCTTTTACTCTATTGTTATTTGTGGTTGTTCTACATCAATGAGATTTTTGGGTAAAGTTGTGATTGGCAAAACAAAAAAGTGCATAAACAAACTCTTGTTCATAAGCTCAATTGTGCCCAAATCAACTGCAATTTCTACTTTTTTGTTTAAATTAGTACCATATTTGTATAACATAGAAATGCCCAAGTAGAATTAAAGGTTATAAATGAATACCATATCTATATAACATAGGAATGCCCAAGTAGAATTAAAGTTAATAAATGAATACCATATCTATATAACATAGAAATGCCCAGGAAGAATTAAAGTTCAACTAGAAATATTTGACAATTTTTTATTAGAAGAAAAATAGCATCACCAAAATATCAAACTTTCTTTTGAACCAAAATAGCATCACCAGAATATTTTGGAAGGCCTTAACATATAAACTTAAAAATTTGGGCTAAACTTGTTAGGCATGATTGGTAACAATTCAAGGAACCAAAAATGCAAATATTTTCCACAAGAAACCAAAAGAGCCACAATTTATATCTTTAAAATGAACTACAAGAAACAAAATATATTATCCACTAGCAAAATACCCACAGTTTATTAATTTTTTTTGGGTTGGCTTTTAGAATAAAGGTGTGGCTAATCTGTTGGAGCACGGTCAGGGTGGAGACAGGAGAGGTTGTCAGACTGAAACCGGTGATAAGCACCTCTAGCAATGATGGTGTGGGAGTAAGGAGATTGGCCTCGACTAGGCTTGAGAGAACCAGAAAGATCTGAAGGAAGAGAGGGATATCTTTTTCTGTTTATTTTTATCCAAGACACCACAAATCCATTCCACTAAACTACTTCCATCACCAAAACGTAAAGCCTTATCCAATAACCTTACCAATTCCCCTGTTACTAAATTTTCAAAACAATTCCCCTTCACCCTTCTGTTTCGTCTTTGACTAAGGCTGTGTTTTGGAATGATCATTATTTGTTGGACTGTCCCAGCATCAACACTTTGAACTTAGGCTACATAATCAATATGGACATTTTCATCAAGAATTATTTCAAATTTTGCGGGTCTATGCACTTGATTATTCCTCTAGCAATGGAATGTGTTCATATGTAAGTGTCCTATCAACTATAATCTCCCAAACTATTACATATGTAAGTGCCCTATAAACTATAATCATAAATTACAAAACAGCTCTAATGAAATGTACCCAAAAAGAGAAATGTAATTGAGACAGAACACTTATCCACACATAATATACATGTTGGAAGATATTAATTAATACGTTTCTAAGAAACCTTTTGTTAGCAAAAGGGAAGAAAAGAAAGGAATATTATTTTGGCTGTCAAGTGCAATAACAACCAATGTCCCACAATGATATAGTTTTGAGTCTTAAGGCACAAGGTAGTAAGTAAAGAAAGAGGAGGTAAAATGTGTGTGTGTGTGTGTGTGTGTGTGTATAGCCTCAAGTAGATTCCTAATGCCTATAGGTAGTTAGGAGATAATATGCAACTGGACCGAGCATGATTCAAAATAAAGCATAAATTGTCAAATGTCCAAGCTATGAACCTGAATGGTTTCTAAATAGCAAGTCAATATACTTGTTAGGATCAATGCAACAACATTATGGTATCCAGCCATAACATCAGTCATGTCACATAAGCTGTTAAATAAACTCTGACCAAGAATTAGATCATGCCCAAAAATAGCAAATAAAAGTGTGAGTAGCAATATAGCTTAGAAAACCAGTTGTGCATAACAAATCAAGAATCATTATTCTAAGCTCACAAACACCATAGCTCATTACCTATCAAGAGCCACAGTTTATATCTTTAAAATGAACTATAAGAAACAAAATATATTATCCACCAGCAAATTACCCATCTGCATAGTCAATCCAAATTTAGAAAATGAATAGATAACTAAAAAAAAAAAAAGAGAAATTTCATAATGATTTTTAGCATACATCATGAGTTCATGACCAAGCAACATAATTTTTGGATTGATGTCAAAGACAACACCACACAACAACTATAGGTAGATGCTTAATCAAAACACATTCGGCTATACCCAAAAGCCCCAAATTTTCAAACCCAAAGAAGATCATCAAGTTTTATATTCAAAAGGAAACCCAATCACTTATAAAAAGGCAAATAAAAAGAGAAACAAAAATAAAAATAAAAGAGAAAAGACAATAAAGAGAAAGAGAGGAGGACCCAGCGGCCACCAGTGGTGGTGGCACCGACGATAGCACCTCTAGCGGTCGAAGGAGAGAGACAAGAACGTACCGAAACTTCGCTGGTAGTGGAGGTGTGGGACGCAGTGGCTGCTAGCTGTAGCCATGCAGATTGAGCAATGGTGTGAGAGAGTTTTTGAATTTTGGGTAGAGAAAGATCCGAAGAAATGAGAAATTATAAGATCAACATTTGGTACACCATTCCCCTGACAAACTTTCGCATTAGAAACTTAGAAATTTTTTTTAAACATAATTAATTACTTAAACAATTGAAAGTTTTTTAATAAAATGATTAATAAATGACGTAGTCCACTAGAATACCCTATAATTTCTCCTAAGAAAGAAAGAGTTTTTTGGTTTTTTTTTGGGTAGCTAATAGGCAAAGAGAAAATAGCAAAGGCGTAAATGCAATTTTCGTTCCTACATTTTGGGGTCATTTCTATTTTGGTCCCTACATTTCTATTTTACCACTTTTAGTCCTTATTCCAATTAACGCTTGCTATTTTAGTCCTTTCCATCGCCAATAGACGGAAATAGCTAATGTGACTAACGGACTAATTAAAATATTAATAAAAATACACCGTGGCTCTCCTTACCCATGCCACATGGGTTTCCGGCCTCTTTATTCGCACGTGACCCTCCCTCCAATTAGAAATCAATACCAGAAACTCCAAATCCTCCAAATTAGTACCAGAAACCCTAAACTCCCAAAATTCGAGCTTCGAGCTTCGACCTCCACCCACATAGCTAATCCTCATCTCCCCAAACCTCGAGCTTCGAAGCCCAATGGAAGCAAGTTGTTTAACAGGTTCCAGTGTGAGGAGGAGAGCACCAATGACGTGTTACTGTAATAAAAAACCCATCCTAGTTATGGCGTGGACTGAAGACAACCTTGGCAAAAGGTTCTATGGTTGTCCAAACTATTGGGTATGTCAATTTCAGTAAATTGGTTGTTTGAGTGGATTTTATTTAATTTCATTTTTCATTTTTTGGAGCATTATCTGCGTTTCAGGTGGGGTGAAAGTGTAGGTTCTTCCACTGGTGTGATGATGAGATATGTGAACATGGTAAGATGTTTATCCCACAGCAAAGGCAAAGGATCATCAAACTTGAGGCTGAGCTTGCAAACTGCAAGAAGAGAGAGAAGTTTTTAGTTATTGTTATGGCATTGTTAGTGGTGATATTTGCAGTTTTATGTTTGCTTAGATAGGGGGTGGAAATAACTTGTGTGGGTTGCTGTCTTTGGTAGGGCATGTAAAGTTGCAGTGTTTATGTATGGAGGGTTGTAATATTTATTTATGTATAGAGGGTTGGCAGTGTGCTCTATTTTGGTAGGATTAGTTATTAGCAATGACACACCTACTGCTTATTTTGTACTCTTTCTGTTGAGAAATAAATTAATACAATTCTCATTCAATGTGCAAATGTGTGGATTGGAAATGTCCCTGTTGAACCAAGTAGCAGATTTCTAAGTGCATGCAATAAATGAAACTGGTATTAACAGATAACATACTCCAAGAAAACACTATACTACACATATAAAACATGACAGGAGGAAACAACAAACTCAATCTTGAAATCCAAACATCTTAATTAACATACTGCCAAACTTAACTCAAACATCTTCATAGTTATCATCAAAAAAAGCAAAAGTATGTTTAAATAACAAAAGGGCATTGTTCAACTGCCAATCTTAACCTAAACAGTAGGGCATTGTTTAACTAATACAAATTATACAAAATAAGAGTTTGGCTATAATTATACAAAACACAAGCCATTCATCAAAAGATATAAAATAACAAGCTATTTATTTTTTCTTGGAGCATGCATTGATGACTGACTCCCAGCAAACTTGATAGCCCCCATGTATGTAGATGCATTCTTGGAAGCATTTAGGGTTTCTGATGTGACCATCCTTTTCATCTTCAGTCTTGGAATTGGACAGTTGGGTGGTGCAATTGAATTGAAGTTGGACTGAACTGAATTGGATGATCCTGTGGGGGTCTGGTATGCACTTGGACTAGACTGAGGTGGTGGAAAAGGTGTGGCAGTGCTGTGCATGCTATACTGGTATGATGCACTTGGGCTAGATGAGAAGTGCATGCTGATCTGGTATGGTGCACTTGGATTAGATGAGAAGTGCATACTGGTCTGGTATAGTGCACTTGGGCTGGATGAGAAGTGTATGCTGATTTGGTATGTTGCACATGGACTGAAGGTGTGCATGCTGGACTGGAATGATGGCAATGGACTGGGAGAGCTTGTCCATGGCTGAGTTGGTGCACTAGGAGTAGAGGTGTGCATGGTGGACTAGAATGAGACAGATGGCTGAGGTGCTGAGTCAAGGGTGGCTGTGCTTGGTTGAGCTTAAGCTTGAGCTTGTCCTGTTGGCTGATTGATGTTGGAATTGTTTCTGCATCTGCTGGTCTACAAACAAGAAATCCACATTTATTGACATGTAATATGTAAAAACTTTCACACATTTACTTGACAGAATCCTATAGAATGTTACCTTATTGGCTACACTAGTTCTGTTTGTGGTGCCTAGTAGGGAAGAGTTTCCTCCAATCTCATCCTTACAACTTCTTTTATTGTGTCCTATTTTACCACATATGCTACACTGTTTGGAGATACCAGCTCTCTTACCTGTTATCTCACCAGCCTCCTTTACTCTCTTCTTCTTAGGCCTACTAGGTGGTCTTCTTTTAATAGGAAGCTGAACAGGTTAGACACCATTGGGCCTCCACATATTCTGGCCATTAATAGGTGCAATTACTGGCTCATAACAGGCCTTATATGTGAAGACATGAAAACACCTGTGCACATACTGCTCAGCATCTTGCCTATTGAAGAAAATGCAGGAAACTGCATGGGCACATGGTATGCCAGTTGTATCCCATCTCCTGCAACTACAATGTCTTTTTTCCAAGTCCACAGTGAAGCTTTGCAATCCATTTTTAACCTTAAACTGTGTATGACCTGCCCAACAAGCAAGCCACTTGCTACTTGCAGTCTTTTCTCTATGCAACCTCTTAAGCACTTTAGGGCATATAACTGATTCCACTCTCATGATCTTTTGTCTGTTCTCTTGTAACCTGGTCATAAGATATAACCTGATTGACTCCAGCTGCAATCACACACAAGATGTTAATCAAACAATGTATCAAACAATATATCTGATTAACTGTTACTCAAAGGCTTAGATTCATACCAAAGTAATTATAGGCTTATATCTAAACTTCAGAATCCTACTATTAAAACTCTCACACATGTTGGTCAGTACTATATCACTTAACCCATCCTCACTGAACATGTGTCTGGCCCATATGGTGGTTGAATGATCTTGCAACCAACTGTGAGCATCCTCATCAATTCCCTTCAATTCATCCATCAGCCTATCAAACTCAGCTTTATAAGTAGCTTTGGGTGCTTTCCAAAACAACTCTCTGATCAGAACACTAGGATGGTTCTTCCTAAGATTATTGTAGAGGTGTCTGCAGTAGATCCTACGCTCATATTGTGGCCAATTATCAATGAAGGTCTGCACCAACCCCTATGAGTACAATAACAACAATTGTGGTGTTAGTAACTCTACACATCCAATAAGGTAATGCATATAGATATGGTAATAAACATACATACCTTCTGTTGGTCTGATATAAATGTCCATCTTGTGTTCTGACCTATGTCTACAAGTAGCAAATTTATGAACCATTTAGGAGTCTTTAGTTTCAGCCTCTATTACAGCATATGCAAGTGGGAAGTACTCTTCATTAGGATCTCTAGCAACTACTATGATTAATTGCCCACCTGACTTAGTCTTCAAGTGACAGGCATCTAAACCAATTATTGGCCTGCATCCAGCTATAAACCCTTTTTTGCAACCCTCTAGACATATGTACAACCTCTCAAAATAAGGAACCCCACATACCAAGTCCATCTCAGCAGCCAAATCACCTTCATTGAAGGTGTGTACCTTCATAAGTATGGTACTGCCAAGGCTAGCCCTCCTCAACTCTTCACAATACTCCCAAAGTTGATTGTACTGCTGTGTGTGAACCCCATCAACATATTCTCTTGCCTTCTCCCTAGCCCTGCTGGCTTTTCCTAGAGTTATGTTTAGTGTAAACTTCTCATGTACAACATCTTGGATGTCTTTTAGTTTCATGTTAGGTTGTCTTCTCACCCTTTTCATCAACTTCTTCCCAATGAATGTAGAAGTGCACCTTGGATTCTTATAACTCCTAGTGCATGTGTGTTCCAGGTTCAGTGTTCTTATTTGGTTGCTCTTCTCCCTTGGCATCTTTGTTAGATATGCCATAAACTTGCAGTTTTGCTGGCAAATTGCTCTTACCCTCTGCAAATCATTTTTTACAATTCTAATCCCCAACCACCATTAACTGCATAATCAGTTATACCTTCTTTGAATTGCTTAAGTGTTGTGAACAACATATCTTTCTCAAATCTAATATGTTCAACCTTAGCAATTGGCTTAAACACTGGGAAGGTCTTTCTTTGTCCCCTTCCCCTTCCTACAGGTGTTTTCAGTTTATCCTCAGAGCTATCATCAGTGTCATCCCTAATATCATCATCAGATGATGATTCATCAAGACTGTGCAACTCCTCACTGTTTTAGTCAGAGTTCATTACACCAGCACCCATTTGTTCTGGTTCACTAACATCCTTATCACAACCATCCTAACTATCACCACTGTCCTTCACAAACTTCCTTTCATCAGGATTCACTACATCTTCATCCTCTAGGCCATTTCCTTCACCATCACCCCCTCCACTGTCACTGCTATCAACTACATCGTTGTGCTTAAATGGGTGCTGAGTCACAGATTCCTTATCTGCTTTCCTAGAATACATCTTTGCAGCATTGATCTCAACAACAACATCATCATCAACCTCCTCAACCATTGGTGTGTTACTTTCTCTCCTATAGTAGGCTTGTTCAGCATCTACTTCAATGTGATCCTCATTATTATTGTTATAATCTTCACTACCATTTGCATCATCATCACTACCTTCGTCATTACTGCCATCATCATTACTGCCATGTCCTAAAAGGTTTTGCTCCACTGCCAATGGTTGCACATCTGCCCCAACATGCTCACCTTCATCCACTAATATAGGATTATCCACAGGGTGCTCTAAAAACACATGAATTTCTTCATGATCAATCACTAAATCTGTCATAAACATGGCATCATCATCATCAACTATCAAATGAAAATTAGCCCTCTCTAGATCACTACTTGGCATTTTATACCAAATCCTGCTCACAGAGGTGTACCCAAACTCCTTGCATATACCCTCAATCTTTGTCTTGGACCACCTATTAGGGTCACAATTGTCCTCTACATCCACTTTACCTCCCACATATTTTCGAGAGTTATCACTAAAATACCCACCATGATGCACAGACAAGCTAAATAGCTCACTTATGCTGCATGCAAAACACATATAAACCACTAGTTAAATAATATTGACTACATTCCAAAACAGGGGAGTAGAAGGACCATGTTGGAAAGCACAAACAAACACATATTAAACAACAATGTCATAAAACAAAGACACATGCATAGTAATCCACAAACAAACACATGTTAACATTATATATCATAAGCATTTTGGCCCACTAATTCAGTATACATCACACACAGAATCAGCCATTATCTTCAATAAGGGAAAACGAGGACCACATTGGAAGTTACAAAGAAGCACATACCCAGATAAGGACCAACAAACAGTCAAAAGTAACCAACAAAAATTGATAAAGTCAAAACCCAAACAATGAAAAGCAACATTATGGCCCCTATGCATAATATAAAGCTAGCTATATATAAGGACATACAAAGAGAGACAGAGAGAGCTAATACCTGTGTGTTTGGTCTCTATCTCACAGAGATAGAAATCTCGCGGCTTTTATTTTCTCTGCTATTCCAAGAAAAATGGGTTTAGATATATCTATTTATGAGTTTGTTTGTCTGCGATGGTGGTTTGATATCTAAAATTGAAAGAAAAGGTGGACTGATTTGATTTGGGGTTTCATAAAAAGAGAAGGTGGAAGATGAGCCGATTTGGGGGTTCAGTTGAAGCCATAGGTGGTTGTAGTGAGGGTCACATGCGAATAAAGGGGCGAGAAACCCATGTGGCATGGGTAAGGAGAGCCACGGTGTATTTTTATTAATATTTTAATCAGTCCGTTAGTCACGTCAGCTATTTTCGTCTGTTGGCTAATGGAAAGGACTAAAATAACAAGCATTAATTGGAATAGGGACTAAAAGTGGTAAAATAAAAATGTAGGGACCAAAATAGAAATGACCCCAAAATGTAGGGATGAAAATTGCATTTATGCTAATAGCAAATAAAGGGTGTCACACGAATTGCTGACCTGTTCTTATTGGGTGTCAATTTTCTATGCATTGGATTAAATAAACGGCTAGGATTGAAACTATTGCACACCATGCAATACCCTACGTATTGCACGGGATGTGAATCCGATGGCCATCTACCCTCCTTCCTGCAATCCCTTCATAGTGATGTGATGTGATGATTTCAACTTGAAGATACTCCTGTCCTTGCAAATCTGCAATACAACCAAAAAAAAAAAAAAAAAAAAAATCAAAATCATTCAAAGCTTATCTTCTTCTTCTTCTTCTTCTTCTTTTTTTTTTTTTTTTTTTTTTTTTTGGGGGGGGGGGGCAAAATTCAAAGTTTTAAACTTAGCTTTAGAGCATACTAGCATCTTATTATATCTTAGGATGATTAACTAATTTGGTCCTTTAATTATTGGGTAAAATTCAGTTTAATTCCTTACTAATTATTGTTATAATTTAACCTATATTTTGACTAAAGTATAGTTAAATTATTGGTTAAGTATTTAACAATAATTTCGTCCTTTAACCTGTGCCCATATTAGTTTGATTAGATTATATATTTTTCTTGTACTCATCAGATATTAAGGTTGAGAATTATAAAATAAGAATCATCTTATCTATAACATACCATAGAAAAAAATAGATTAATACTATGTCAATCACACTAATAGATTACATGGTCCCCATGATCTTATTATGATGTATCACAAATGTCATATTAATAAAAAATTATTTACTATCTAGTTCATAATTTTATTCCTTTAGCATATTTGTGGGGGGGGGAAAAATGAAACTAAAATTTTGAATCATTTATAGGTGACATAGTTTTTAATCTTTGATCATCTTAATATTTGACAAATATGAGTAAACATATGAATTAATGGTAGGTTTCGACAATATGCTTTTCCAATTAAAATATATATAAACACACAAAAAGTGGTGAAATTGAATAAAGAAGTACATCTATATATTTGCTTTCCCATTAATTTTTGTAACTATAGTAGTAGATCTATGAGGGACTACTAGGAAAATTAGGATGGTTGTAAAGAGAGGGACAAGTTGGAAATTCTGGATGGTTATAAGCAGTAGATGTATTAACAATTTCACCAAAAAAAGATATATTAACAATTTTCCGTACCTTCTCTACATGTGTACTCAGTCAGTCCTTTACTTTGTAACTATGGTACTCCTTTTTGGTAATACACCATAATATGTGTAGGCTATTTCCTATACAAAGAGGTAATTTTTCTTTTCAATAACTAAATTGAAAGACGGATATATTATTTCTAAGACAAAAATTCCAAGAATATATAAAATGCCATAACTTTTTTTTTTTGTTGAAATTGCCCACATAATAGATTGTGAGTGGTGAAAAAAAAAATTAGGTCTATATAAAAGTGACGGACACATAAGATAGTTGTGATATATTTATGTAGTGCTATAATTACACTTTTTGAGAAGGTATGATTTTGTGATTTTTAAGAACTTAAGTTAATGCTATCCAATTAGGAGCACTACTATAATAACTTAAGCATTTGCATCAGTTTATGTAAAATTTTTGTAAATTTACACGTCAAAAACTTACATTTTCTATTTTACACACTTATTTTTACAAAATGCCCACGTTAATTTATTTATTTTACATATTTATTTAATAAAATATTCATTTTTCCCCGTTCTCATCTCTCCCACAGAACCAAGACATCCCACACAGCCACCGTCAAACAATGAGATCGAACTCATAGATCAAACAACAAGATCGAACTCATAGATCAAACAACGAGATCGATGGTGAAGCACTGTGATGGATCAAACCCATTGATCGATGGTGAAGCACTGTGAAGCTTGACAGAAAGATCAAACCCATTAATCAAACAATGAGATCGACAATGAAGCTGGCAGTGAAACTTGGTGAACGGCGAAGTACTGTGATGGATCAACGGTAAAGTTAGCGGTGAAGCTAGGCGAAAGACGAAGCACTATGATGGATCGACGGTGAAGCTAGCGGCGAAAGCTAGGCGAACGGTGAAGCATTGTGACTTTTAACAGAGATCAACGCCTCCGATGGAGATGGAACCTGAGGAAAGCTTCACTCTCAGGGAATGGAGGAGGTTGGACTGAGAGATTGAAGGACCGAAGAGAGAGGTCAGAGTAGAAGCTAAAATGGAGAGAGTGAGGTGAGGAGAGAGAAACAAATAATAAAGTAATGTATAAACGAGCTACAATAATCCATACACGGTTACTATAGTTCATGAAAATATTTACACAACTTTACACCCATTGGTGTGGGTGTTTTTTTTTGTCAAAATGCGTAAAATGAAGGAGTTTTTTGTATTATAGAAGACTATCCCCCAATTGATGTGGATGCTCTAACATGTAAATGTAAGAAGGAACTTAAGAGCTTTTATTTTATTTTATTTTATTTTTATTTTTATTTTATTTTTATGACTTAAGAGCTTGTTTGGTTTAGAGGTGTTTTGAATGATATAATGTAAAACTCATAATTGAGTTATCAAAAAACATGAGATCCACACAAATTTTTTGGTTGGCTTGATTTTCACATTATGCTTCCACCACTCAAATCTCAACAATTTTGAGTTAGAGGGATGGAAACCGGAAATTCAAAACTGGTGTTTTAAAAAATTGAGATACAAAACTCAATAGCACTAAGGTAAATTTTCGAACTCTGTGGGACCCATTTCTCCTGTTATCATGTCAGTTCAAAGTTGTTATTTGATATTACTATTGCTCCCCCAAAAACCATTTCTCACTTCCCTCAAAATATTTCAGTCAAAACTTTCCCTCCTTCTCACTTCTCTCTCTTCGTTTTCTCTCACATTTCATTACTTCTTCAAATCTCGACCTCCAGCGATCCAAACTAAAGCACGAAGTAATGTTAACTTATTTCTTTACTAACCATATAAATATTGGAATAAGAAATGAAATTCATTAATGTTCAAAATAGCTGATCTTTATACTTTGTTAACTGAATTGTAAGGGTGACAATTTTTATCTATATCCATGAACCTGTCAATTACCCATCTTATTTAAATAAGTTTTAACCTAACCTATTTGAATATTTGGGGTAAAAGGATAAAGACTCGTTTAATTATTTAATTAGATGGATCTAAATGAATAAATCCACCAATAACCATTAAACCCATCTAAAATTTAAATTTAAATAAACCCACAAAATCCTTCTAGAATTTAAAACTTAAATAAAAAATATAACCTTCTTAAACCCAAAACTTTCGGCCCGCAGTCAAAAAAAAAAAAAAAAAAAAAATCCTACATTTTCTTATCATCCAAACAGACTCGTAACAAATACAAAACCAAAAATAGCACACGATCACATTCTCGGCAACCAAACATACACTACAGAACACAGCCTATCTTCTTTCAATATCCTATCCATTTGCGCATAATCTGAAACCACAATACTCTGTTCGATATCGGTATTCGGCGGCTAAATCTGGAACTGAATGACGGCGATTTTTGCGTTCACCATACGAGTGAGTCCACTGGAAGCGTGACTCACTTTCTTGTCGAAAACAAGTCCTTTCACAAGCTCGAGCTTCCGTCTCAGGTGATTGCGGACGACGTGAATGACGAGCTCGACGACACGCTGAAGCTATCCTTGGCGTAATCGAGCTCCGAAGCCTTAGTGTTCGAAGCAAAAGCATTAGGCTTTGTGAAGTCAAGCGTCAAACTCTGTGGATGAGAAACGTAGCTCGCCGGAGCAGTGATAGGGATCTGGGACACGGCGGTCAGAGCAACAACCAGCGCCGGATGAGTAGGAGCTAGGTCGGAGCAACAACCTTGTGACGTGGCTTCTTGTATAGCCATCTGATCATCCATCTTCGGAAAGCCTAGGAGATCAACCGCCATTCGTAGGCTTAGCAAGGTTTTGTTTTTGTTTTTTGCGTTTATTTTTTTTGCTTTTGAAATGAATGTATTTTTTTTTAGTGGAATCAGAAACGGAAAATAATAGCAAGGATACTATTTGTTTTTTTTAGCTTAAATTATATGGTGGAATCACTATCTTCCTTTGTTTGATGGACTTTCTCTCTTGTCCTATTAGATTTCTTTTTCTCAGTGTTTTACTGTTTACTAATTAAATGGGTTAAATGGGTGGGTTACTAATTAAATGGGTTGAGCAAGAAATGAATAATTAATTTATATATAAACGAGTCATAAATAGATAAATGGGATTACACACCTAACCTATTTACGATCCAACCGTCCATTTGCCACCCCTACTGAGATGTTGGCTCATTGTTGGATTCAGATATGCTTTAGTGCTTGAATTCACATGATGCAATTCAAAACGTAATTGAACAAGCTCTATGCTAAGCTTAAAGCTAGTATTACTCGTAATGCATGTGCAAAGAATGGAGCACTTATGAAATGAGGAAGGAGTACATATATTTCAGGAATGTTGAAATTTTAAAAACCATGGAACACTTATGAGGTAGATTATTCCAGTCAATGCATGATAGGTATTGTATTGTGGCAGTGGTGTATTGTATGTTATTGTGGATATTTGTAGATATTTGTAAGTAGGATATTTGTAGATATTTGTAAGTAGGTGTGAAGTTGTAGTTGTGTAAGGGTGTGCAGGGGGGTGTAGTACTTATAGGGAAAGGGTGAGGATTTTAAAGGGCATGCAGATAAGAATTACATTGTTTACTTCCCCATTCTTTCTCTCTACCTTGTTCGTTGTTCCAATTCTTAATTCCTTCTTCCCTTTCTTCTACTGAACTATCAGAATCTTATCAATGCATTCCAAAGTGGTACTTACTGATATACTGTGATCCTGACTGATTGATCCAAGACATGGTAAAGAAAACAAAAACATCCTATAAATGATTGCCAAGATGAGGTTGGACAAGAAATTAGAAATCAAAATATGAAATAGGATTGATTTGGGATTGTGGATGTCAGATTAGTCATCCTTCCTTTAATACAATTTTTGAGTTTGAGTTATGAGTTTTGAAAACTGTGAGTGATGAGTTTCACCACTGTGTAATGTGATTTTCTGTAGCACTTTTGTGTTGAAGGCATACCTTTTGTTTCTTTCTTCAGATTTGGCTCTAACAAGTTTTTTAGATCACTTACGCTTTTTTGTTTTTGGTTGTTGCAGACATCATCTTTCTTTCTTCACATTTTTAAGGTTCAGTTTACAGAGAAAAGAATACAGATTGGAGGGAAGCAACCTTCTAGTTTATTTCTTGCTTCTATATGTATTCTTTTCAGTGAGCAGGTGCCTTTTGCAGAGGACTTGGCAGTGTAAGTACTCTTTGACTTTAACTTAGTAAAATTGAACTTTTACTTTAGTTATAGCTTTTAATCTTCAGTGTATGCATCTAGTGATGTCGGTAGTAAATTCATGAGCTTGCTTGCATACATGCATTCACAGCTGTATTTTTTTTTGTTTGCTCTGTCTTCACAAGTATTTCAGTTTTAAATTGATCTTTGTCATCTAATTTCTTACATATCAAATAATTCCATATTTTTATTTGATGTGGTGATGTATTTGACGTGCTTCATTACCCATTGTGTAAACAGAGTCAATATTACTAGGAGAATTGAACTGGGAACCGTGCCATAGGATTCAGCTCATTTTTCAGGTATTCAATTCCTTTTTAAATATATAAGCTTCCAATTTTCTGTTATGTCTACAGATAATGCCATTTATTAGGTATTACCTTCGATGTAAAATTTTAAATTGTGTTTAGATATCAAAATCTAGGGTTGGGTGGTGGTTATGGAATTTAAGTCATTTTTGGTAGAAATAAGAGCTATATAAGTATAAAACTTGATTTTCTGAACTGTGGGCAAATATGAATTGGAAGATCATTAGTTTGTACCTAAGAATATAAAGCATATATGTGTGAGCTCATGATGTGGGATTTTATCTTTTAACTTAGTTTTATTTACTTAGTTCAATTGTTTTTTATTGGTTAGTTGGCTCTTATATTAGTTCTTATTTAACTAGCTTAATTAGTATTTTGTTTAATTTCTTAGAGTCAAAGTCATATTTTGTAATTCGATAATTGGGTTATTGCCCCAAACTACTAATTGGACTAGTAAACAAACAACTTGATAAGGTAATACCTAATAAAAAGTTAACTTGGACTTAACACCGGAAAGTGTTGAACTTCGTATTTTAAGTTATTATGCAATGCTTTGGGTGAGGGATTTGGCTAGGGGTGATGATGATGAGCAAGCAGTGAAGAGTAGTGACAAAGGCAATGATCAAGGAAAGATTTGGACAGTTTTGGCTGTTAAGATAACAGAGTGGGGCTGGGACAAAGATGATAGAGGGACAGCATTGGTGATATGGGGAGAAGATTTTGAGGTGTAGGGGCTTTTGGGTCTTTGAACAGCCCTAGTCATAACTTTGCAATGGGTTAGAAATGATAAATAATTTAATGTAAATATCTTTTATATCTGTTCAAACCTTTAGGATAAACTTAGCAATTGAGTTAGTCTTTCATTGGTTTCTGTAAATGCATCAGTTTCTCTTAACAGAAATGAAACATAGAGTAATTCTAAATAGGTGTTGCGTATTTATGTGTATGTAGAGATACTTGGAGGTGCTGGGGAAGCTGTTGCTGATCTGGAGCAGCTGTTCTCTCTTGCTGAAAAGTTTGGTTATGCTGAATGGGTTGAATTTGATGCATCTATTGTCCGTGGGCTTGCATGCTACACTGGTATTGTGTTCAAGGTGAGATTTTGTGTGTTGTTTTTCCTTCTTTATGTTTTGATAAGAATGCCACTGTAGAGTAAACTGGAGTTAAAATCAAAATACTTCAATCCACTTATAATGTTCTGTATATTAACCATTTCTTTACTTATATAAAAAAAAATGTTCTGCATTTCCTGGGAACAGCATTCTTATCTGTGGCTTGCATTGCTTGATAATCTCAGACAAAATAAAGAAAGTATTGCCTTCAAATTTAATGAGTAATGGCCTGGAAATTGCAATGAGTTTTTGTAAACAAGACTGCTTTATAGGCTATTGTCCAGGCTGTGAGGGCTAAAAGTTGCAGGCGTCATCACATTGACCATAAGTATAGCTCTGAGTTTTTTGGGTGCTGAAACATGTAAAGAAATATAATAAAAATATGAGTTTGAGTGAATGTGTTAATTTTTATTTTTTAGCTTTATTATTTTACACCCAAACAATGCACTAGAATAATTCAAAGTTCTTTCAGGTGTATATTTACTTGTGCTGGTAACATTGCTGCATAATTATGACTTGTGAGAGTATTAATCATTTAATTGTCGCTAGCTTTTGCATGAAGCCAGTGGTGTGTAGCATGAGTCCTGCTGAAATATTAAAATTCCAGATGTGGCAAACTGATGAAACTCTCTAAGATAGAGATGGATGTGTGTTACAGGTTCTGCATGCAAGGAAAACAAACACTGCACTGAAAAACCATTTAATTTATAGATAAAACTGCTATATTTTTAAGGATGAAATACTTTTACAGTTTTACCCATATGGAATGGTCCCAAATTCTTTGTAGTACTTGATCATAGAGATTAGTCTTCATTTCAGGATTGTTTTCGTGCAGCTATTCTTTAACTGATGTGTATGCTTCCTTTCATTGAATTGGAGACAAGCACATTGTATAAACATTGTATGAATTTTGTGTGTGCGCGCGCTTACTGGGTCTCTTCTCTGTTTTGTTCAGTTGGTGAATTTATCAATGCTTCCGTACTTATTAACCTTGTGCTTCTACTTGTAGACTGACCAAGTGTCCGAATAAAAGCTGTTAATTTAGTTGGGAAACTTTTTGCACTGCCCAAACAGCAAGTTGCACAACATTGCCGTGATCTTTTCTTAGAGATCTTGAAAAGATTCTCTGATAAATCTGTGGAAGTTAGAGTGAGCGCTCTACATTGTGTTGAAGCTTTCTACATGGCCAGTCCTTCTGGAACAGAATCTCATGAATTGATCAGTAAGTTATGAGCAGTCAAACTTGTACTGTTATGATGGAAAATCTCTTGATTCTGTTGTCTTTTGAATCTATTTAACACAACTCATTTGTTTAATGCTTACTAATTAAGCAGCTGCCCTTGAAGATTGATTGTTAGATTTTGAATATATATTTTGCTACAAAACATATCATCTCAACAATTGTGAATATATATATATATATATATATATATATATATATTTTGAGCATGATTGTGGTTTTAAAAAAAAAAAGAAAAAGAAAAAAAGACCTCTTAAATAACCTTATTTATCAAGGGTTGTAAATATAAATCTTTTAAACCTTGGTAAAAGGTTATTTAAGGGTCTTTTGACCTTCAAAATAAGATAGAGCACTTGTTTTGAGGGCCACGAATGCCTTAAAAATTTCATTTTCGACAGTATAAGTTTCGAAAGTTATCAAGAGTCAATTGCACTCTTAAAATAATTTTTCTCAAGGTTTCTTAATACCTTTTTGAAGGGTTTTGACACTTAAAAGAAGTCAGATTTGTTGTTGTGCACGTAGATTGTATTGGTTTGGTTTATAATTTATAACTTGATATTGATTTTACTCATATATATATTGTTTTGCCATTTCTTTTCACTTTTTCCTCTACGGTCGCACAGTTTCAAATTTACCAATGGAAGATATCTCAGCTCAACAGGTATATTTCATCTCCTCTTTTCCTCTTTCATTGTGATTTTACTCTTATATTTGTTTTTGTTTTGCCATTTCTTTTCACTTTTTTCCCTAACTTACGTAGCGTAATTTATAGGCAGCAGCTCTCCTACCAGGTAGCACAGTTCCAGATTTACCAATGGAAGATATCTCAGTTCAACAAGTATATTTCAATTCCTCTTGTCCTCTCTCATTTCCTCTTTTATTGGGATTTTACTCTTATATTTGTTTTTGTTTTGCCATTTCTTTTCACTTTTTTTTTTTCCATGTAATTTATAGGCAGCTGCTCCCCTACCAAGTAGCTCAGTTCCAGATTTACCAATAGAAGAAATCTCAGTTCAACAGGTATATTTCATTTTCTCTTTTGCTAAATTTAGCATATGTTTTTGTTAGGTGTATGAAAGTGTGAGGACTTGCTTTGAGCATATGATTTCATTGAGTTTTTGGGGTCTAATGGAAAGAAAAGAAAATAGAAGAAAAAAAAAAAATTAGAGCCTTGCTTTGCTTGGCATTGAGCTCTTTGGTAATAACACTGGTCTTTAATATATATCTGCTCAACTTTTAAGAACAAACTGTAAAAAGATAACAAAATCATATTATATTCTCACAATTTAGTAAATCTTCAAGGCATATTTTTTTTCATGAATAACCATGTACACGAAAGTCAAACGACACAACCAAGAACAAAATTTGGCACATCAACTTACAGATATATGGATCACAAAGATTTGAAATTATTCTAAATGCAAACCGAAGAAAGAAAAGCTTTACATTAGCGTACATAACTACAACATATTTTGAAGGTTAAATCTTTTGATAGTTTATTTTTTTTTGATAGGTAATAACAGCTTTATTGATAAAAAAAGCACAATGATTTTACGATAGTAAACTCACTGCACTGAAAAGAGTACAAACCAATCAAAAAGAAAGACTAGCAGAATTAAGAAAGTCAAACAAAGAATGATAATGTGTAAACCCCCAAATCCGGGACCACTCAAACAAAGTCCTAAGAAGCAAAGACTTCACACAATCTACAAGTCTCTCAATTTCCTCAAAAGTACGGCCATTGCACTCCTTCCAAATTAACCACACTTTTGAAGTGCGACTCCCCAACCAATTCCACCATGCAGTAAGAAGAGAAACAACATTCTTCGGCATCACCCATTGAACCGCAAACACACGAAGGACTTAACTCCACAAGATATACGCATACTTACAATGGATCAATAAATGATCCACAGTTTCCTCTTCACATCGACAAAGGCAGCACCAATTCACAAGAGGTAACTTCTTCTTAACAAGGTTGTCAATAGTAAGAAGCTCACCCCTAGCAGCTGTCAATAAGAAAAAGGCCACCCTTTTAGGTACCTTAACACACCAAATGCTCTTCCAAGGAAAAGACACCAACAGGGCTGCTAGCAATGAGGTATAAAAAGAGCACACATTAAAAACACCACTACGATTCAATTGCCATATCATGGTATCATCACCCCCTAGGTAACTTGGAGGAGATAAACGCAAAGAAAACATCAAAGATCTCTGTCTCCTAGTCTTGAAATGCACGACGGTAACGTAAGTTCCAGCTTTTACCACCCCTATCCGGAGCATAATCAACCATTTCAGAAACCATAGCTTCCTTGTTCACAGCAATAGCAAACAATGCCGGATATAAAACTTTCAAGGCAGAAGGGCTACTCCAAGGGTCATGCCAGAATCTGATACGAAAACCCTCACCCACCGCATACAACACATGACCAAAGAAACTCTCAGCCCCCTTCCTAATGTTCTTCCACATACCACATCCATGTGTCCCTCTAACAACTCTAGTACACCATCCCCCATTGTCCTCCCCATATTTGGAAGCTATAACCTGCCTCCATAAACAAGTGATCTCATTCCCAAATCGCCAGAGCCACTTCCCAAGCAAAGTTTGGTTAAACAGCCCAATTTCCGGATCCCCAAGCCACCAGACTCCACTGGCCACATAACTTTCTCCCAAGCAACAAGTGAGAATTTAAAGACATCATTAGAACTCCCCCAAAGGAAATTGCTTTGAATTTTCTCTAATTTGTCTGCCACATGTTGTGGAATAGTGAACAAAGATAAATAATAAGTAGAGAGTTTAGTATTATTATTGTTATTATTTTGTTGTAATTTACCACCCTTTTTTCTTACTTAAGCAAATTGTTTTGTGTAGGGTGAATCTGAAATTAATCCCGTCCCTCATGATGGTGATAGCACCCAACCACAGGTATCATAACCTCTAAACTTGATAATTATCTTATGTAATTGGCTTTTTCACTTTTTCATGTGTGTCATATAAATTCACTGTTAAATATATAATACTCAAGTTATGTTTATATAATTCTTTTTTTCTAACTTCATTGTTATTTATAGGATAGTGCCCCACCAGCTACATCCAGGCCATTATTGTTTGGCAATGATAGGTATTCTCACGAAATCATTTTGTTCTTTTTTTTTTTTTTTAATTTAATTTTTTTATACCTATTTTCCATTCAAGTGCAATTAGTAATATCATAGAGAAACAATGCAATCATATGAATGATGTTTTTTTAAAAAAAAAAAAAAAAAAAAAAAAAAATCTCATTTATGTTATTATGAATAGGTTGCAATTCTTGATCAAGGTCCAACTGTTTGCAATTTCATTTATTGGAGGGATGGTAGCTGGATATTGTCTACAAATTGGAGGTATGTTTTAATAATATATATATATATATATAGACACACATATAAGCTAGTGCCATATCATCAATATTTTATCTTGAATTTGCTAGTTATCAGCCTCAATAAATATATATGTAAACGTTGAGTCATTGAGGAGCTCAATTAAAAATATGTAGCCTTCCAAGGATTTTCACGTGTGGACTTGGGACTTTAGGCCAAACCATGTTAAAATTATTGCCATGCTTTTGTTCATCACTCAATTACTCAACAACTTTAACAATATATAACCCCAGAAAACTCAATCTTGTGGTTGTTTGCTTTATACTAAACTTTTTGGCTTGCATTTCCTATTTCACCAATAGAAATGAAGTGTGTGTGTGTATATATATTAGGAATATGGATTTAATATTTGCCATTTTGATTCTAGGAGGTGTTCTTAGCATGAAGGAATCACTCAAACTTTTTGGTGTCTACCGAAAAATGGAATTTACAAAAACCACGAACTATTGTTCATTTTATGACAAAAAACTCAATAGTTTCGTTGCATGCCTCTACTTGGCCACTGCTGTATCAATACTACCTTCATTTGTATGTTCGAAGTTATTTGGTAGAAGGGTAGTAGTCTGTATTGGCTTTGGACTCGCGTTGCTGGGATCCATTCTCTTAACAATAAAGAACCTTCCTACCCTTTTCATTGGCCGGATCATCAGTGGTTTTGGAGTAGGATGTATTCTACAGGTATTAATTCTTATTTCAGAAGTAAATAATGTTTGTGTATGATTATAAGAAAATGATATTTTCATGAAGGTTGACAATGTGATGCATTGTGATTTATAACTAGAATAGAAATATCAAGCACATGAATGCATTTGTTAATCTACATTAATGTTTATAATCATTATGTTTTGTGCTAGTACATCATGTTTTAGAAAAGCTATATGAGTTTCTAATACTAGCATCTATATTTTTTTCATGAATGTAAATAGTTCTCTAGCATCTTTAAATACTCTTCATCTATATATAAGCACCCTAGAAAATACTATTTTCCTTACTGAAAATTTTTGCTTCTTTTTCTCATGTTTGATGTATGTAAACTATTACATTCTATTGTAGGTTCTTCCCTTCTATATTTCAGAATCTACTCCAGCTGAATATAAAGACTTCTTAGCTTCTAAATTTGACCATGGTTTTAATTTTGGGGGATTTGTGGTGGCATCAACCGTAAATTTTTTAGTGGCTGTGACCAAGTCAGGGTGGAGGTGGTCTTTTGGACTTTCAGGAGTCTTAGCTCTTGCATCCTTGATGCTATCTGCTACTACTCCTGAAAGCCCGCATTATTTTATTGAGATGAAAGACATTGAAAGAGCTAAAAATGCTTTTAAAAAGACTAGAGGTAGACTAATAGTTGCCGAATTTGACAATTTGGTAGCAGAGAGTGAGGAAGTTTTTAGTTCTTTGTTCGATCCCTTTAGACGCCAATATATGCCATATCTATTCATTGCATGTGTACGAGAGATGTTCATGCAAATGACAGGAATGTTTGCCATAAACTTCTTCACCCCTATATTTTTAACTTCTATCGGTGTGTCTGCCTCTACTTCTTTTATTTCATCAATGGGAGTTGGGTACACGTACTTCATTATGGCAATTTTGGGTGGTATGGTAGTAGATCGATACAAACGACGGGTAATGCTGCGTTCTTCTGCATCAGTGATGATCTTCACATTGTTTATGATATTTGGTCTACTTCGACTGAGTAATTATGATGTGATGTACTTTGAAGTGGATGTTGCCGTTGCTGTTTCTATGGCCATGTTTTTCTATGTGTGTGGATACGCAGTGATTAGTGGACCACGAGGATGGTTTAGCGTTCCTTTACCTCGGAGAGCTGAAGGTATGGGATCTGCTTTGACAATGACAATTTCCATGTTGTTAGTGAGCTTAATGGCCTACATATCGGCGCCCATTGTATGCGTCTACAAGGAATACATTGTTCTCCTTTTCGGCTTATATGCTGTAGTGATGGAAACCTTCATTTGTTTTTTAGTTCCAGAAACGAGAGGCATAAGTGAAGAAGAAATGAATGCGAAAGCATGGGGACAACACCGAATTTGGAACAAGTGCATCCGATGAAGCCTTGCTATATATGCTAACTTTTATATTTTTGTCTCTCCTGTGTAAATAGTTTGGTTCTAATATTATAAGACTCTTTTATGATTATCAAAAAGACTCTTTTATATAAACAGTATTGCTATTTTTTTGTTGTTGAGAGTATTACTATGTTCTTAATTCACAACTTTGGCAATTTGGATGAGCATATGTATTGATATTATAGTCATTTTATTTCTTCATGCAAGTCCGATGAGGTCTCAAATTTGTACAGTAAGTATTTTCCATAAACGTTTGGTAAATTAGTGAGAGTCCCTTTGAATTCGGTCAAATGTGTAAGGAAATTAAATTAACGTGGATTAATTGCATGTTTCCTAATTCAATGCATGGAATCTGAAAAGTCCACTTCGGTGGGGTATGGTTTCTTGATACATAACAATAAAATTTAAGTTCTTGCTGCATTTTGTGTCTGGGCGGAGAAGCATTTAGTCCCCTCTGTACAGCTGCAAATGTGATGAGAATTGCTCCTCAATTCTGCCAAAATACTAGTTTTCTCAAAGTGACAATGGAATGTAATTTTGCTGAGCTTGTAGACCTGAATTTGGACAGAATTTGTGCCCTTGAGGTTGCCTGGATCCTTGTAGACATTACTTTGCTAAGGGATGGTTTCAATTTTATTTCTTTTGCTTGCATATTTTTACAATGTAATCGTACAACACTAGCCTTAGTTAGTGTTGCGAAAGAGATAGAGGCCATTGTCTTGTTAGAAAAATGCCCCTCTACCCTCTTCTTCATTGTACAAAGTGATTCAATCTAAATAAAATTTACTATCGTTTAGCCTTAGTTAAGGTTGATTAGAAGGTTTTTTCAACCTAGCCCGTCACATATGTAGAAATGAACCCAACTCCTTCGATACCTACTGTCCTATTTTTGAATATGACCCCAACCTCCAAAAGTTTGTTAACAAAAAAAAAAAAAAAATAAATAAAAAAAATAAAATAAAGAAGGAATTTTCATTAACTTCAAATACAAAGGGCTTCACCAATACAAATCATTTCTTTAATAAACTCAGGTTCATCCTCTAACCGAAGAATTTCATCGTTTAACTAGTTTGAGTTTGTTGCCTTATTTCTAAGCTACTTGATTAATTATTCCTTCCACATATATATAAAGTAAATGTCATGAATAAAATTTTTAAGTTCTTCATGAATTTGTGCCAAAGATTAATAATTAAATTATAGTTGAAATTATATTATTTGGTTGATACATTGATTTTCATTTACAAACAATAAAAATAAGATTCACTAACCTTGTGTTGTTTGAAAATTATAAATGATTTCTGCCATAGAATCGACTATTTATATTCTCTATAAAATAATAATAATAATAATAATTAAGTGACACGGCGTTGTTCCTTCATAACGTCACTTGAACAAATACGGCACCAACCATCTTGTAACAATTGCTGACTTTGTTATTTAAAACATAACGACGTCGTCTTCTCGCCAGCTTTAAGTGGACGACAAACGACATCGTCTAGTTACAGTAATCTTTGCCTTTTGGCCCGTGCTTGACGATCGGGGGCCTTTTTTCAATTCAGCACTCTTGACAGCCGCGAGCTGCTTCAGTTACAAGTCACAGCAGATTCACACCTGGATCCCTCCTATCCTATGGATCCGAATGACTAAAAAGAAGAAAAAAACAAGGATAGCGCATACTGTACAGACACAGTTCCAGGAGTATTGCAGGTAATAACAGTGAGTGAGAAAGTGAGAAAAAGAGATAGAAGCTAGAGGAAGAAGAAAACTGAATATATTGAATCATTAGAATAGGATTAGATATATATACAAGAGTAAGACCTGAGGATCACAAACTTTAAGGCATTCTGTTACAGTTCTTGAATATTCAACTCCAACGGCTACATCAAAAAGGTATCGTAATCTGTGACCAAATGCTTTGGCTATAGAACTCCATCGTATGGGAGAGCTTGTCAGTGGTGACTTTAGAAATTTTGTTTACGGGTTATTAAGAAATTTAAATTATTAAAAATAGAACTTAAATATATTAAGTTATAGACAATTTTTTTTTTTTTGAATTTTTACAATTTCATTTTACAAGTTTTCAAATTTTGAATTATTATACGATAGTTCATTATGAGTATTTATTGCCAATATGGGTAGCTATGACCATTTTATTTTGTTAAATTTGTCTAAATTTTTATTTTTATGCAGTTAATATTATATATTTGTTATTGTTTTTATAAAAATATTTAAATTAAATGACTAAACTCAACTCATTAGTTCTACATTAATTATTGATGCACACAATCACACTAATTTATATATAAAATAATTCACTATGTGTTTACTTAACCAATCAAATACTTGAATAATCATTAACTTTGCAATTTTTTTCTTGAATTTTTTTAACTTTATGACAAAAAGTTATTATAACATGATAACTATACACACTCATGTAACAAATAATCTATATTTCCTAATTATCAAATTGTATAAAGTTATATTATATTTATATTTTACACACAAACATCTATGTACATGTCATTATTCACACAAATGACATTATATAAAAAAAAAGTAATGCACAAAATCAATATTAGACGCACTTATACACACATAATAAAAAATTTATAATAAAGAGTGACACTTACAATTCAGAAACATTTACTCTTATTTTAGAGTTAAAAATACTTATAATAAGGGTGCATAAGATTTAAGTCAGGGTATGCAAAAATTTTTTTAAGAAAAAATTTATGTATTAAACTAACAAAAAAAAATATTATATATATATATATATATTTTGAAGTCACGGGGTTCATTTGAACCCCATAACCAAAGAGTAACGCCACCCCTGGAGCTTGTGTTTACTTTAGATTGCTGGAGTGAAACGATGCCGTGTGTATCATATTAAGTGGCACGACATCGTTTTACTCTTTGTGATATTGTTCACACGGTAACTTGACTAACGATGCTGTTTTGCTCTTCTTTTATCTCTGGAATAGAACTCGGCTGAAGCTAAAGACTTGTGATGAAGTGTAAGTTCGTCAGTCAGCAAATGGAGCCAATCCACAGTTCCCGCATGTGTCTTCTCAAAGATGGTTACTGGTGTGGTGCCTGCCACAACGTCTTTGATGCCAAAGTTAATACAAATGAGCTTTATGAAGTAAAACAGAATAGCAAAATGGTAGCAAAATTATCTCAGTATTTTCTCATACCTTGTATTGATATTGTGAAGGCATTATATATATTTTTGCAGCTCTTGATCGTTGGAGTACTCTTGATCGTTGGAGTAGTTATGGTGGCCTTAATGTCCCTCTTGGTAATGTTTTATGCTTTGTAATGTGGCTTCAATGCATTCCAATGGCTCATACAGCTGGCTCTGTAACCGATTCGAGTGTAATTAGCTGTATTGAATGGCAGAGTTATGTTCATCAGTGTCGTGGGTATTCATTTGGTTCGCCTGACAGTGTCCTCATCTGTATTGTTGATATTGTCTCTAGGAGACGGATTTGTCAGTCTCGTCAACTTGTAACGCGGATTAATTGCATGTTTCCTAATTCAATGCACAAAAATCTGATATGCTATCTCAAATGGCTGTAAAAAAAATTCATTTCAATATTTTGTGTATGATTCTACTGATGAAGTGTGAACTCGTCAGTACAAATGAGTGCGTCCAGATGGAGCTAAAAGGTTGCCTTTACAATTACAAAAATAATAAATTAGCTTCCTTAGTATGGTTATCGGTGTGGTGCCTGCCACAATGCCTCCGATGCCAAAGTTAGTATAAAGAAATTTTTTGGGAAGGAATAATGTAATGTAACAAAATAGGAAGAGTCTCCTGATTTTCTTTGTGCATACCTTGTGTTGGTAGTGTGAGGGCTTTATATATGTTGCCTTGGGTTCTAGCCGTTGTGGTTGTTATTTTGATGTTAATGCGCCTCTTGCTTAGTAATGGTGCTTTAATATGCTCCAAACGGTTTGTATAGCTAGTTTTATAACCGTCCGAAGCATTATTGGTGGCATTGAATGATCTTGCTACTCTCGTTGGTGACATGGGCACCTGTTTTGGCTCGTCTCAGATGATTGCCTCATTTGTGTTATTAGGTTCATTTGTAGTTTATTTCGTCAGTCCCATCAGCTACTCTCGGATTCTGTGGTTGTCGAGATATGTCATGACGACCATAGAAGATGAAAGGTTTTTGGACTGTAAGCAACCCTTAGGGCTTTGCGCCGTATTAAATGTGTAATGGTGGTGCCTCAAAAATTATGGCCACGTGGCACATTTTGACTGGTGGAATTAATGACCCACTTCATAGGACTATTGGGTTTCCTGTTGATTTTAGTTGTTTTGAGCCTTGATTTTAAACTTCTCCCCTTCTCATCCTTTTTCTTTTCACTTTCCTCAAAAACTCCCAATCATTGCTAACACCACTCTGCAACTCTCCTTCGAGCTGGTGTACTGCATGGTGGTTCTTTTTTGCTGAGGTACGTTTTTCTTTGCACTTCCTTCTTCTTTCTTTATGGCGTAGATATATATATATATATATATATATATATATATATATATATTGTGGTGGATTTCTGATTTTCCCTTTCTTTTTCTTTTGTGTTTGCTTTTTGGGTTTGGGGGTTTTTAGAATTTACCTTTCTTTTCTCAGTTTTCTAGTTTTTTCCATGGTCAGTGGTTCTGAGGTTAGGATAGCTTGCCCCTCAATTTCTTTTCTTTTTGTGCGAATAGGGGGGTCATTGGGGGTTTTCCCACACATTGAGAACTTTGTTTTTGAGGGTAATAGTCTAACTGCTGCTTTGGCCAATTTGTTGCCTTTACTTCGTTAGTCAATTGATTGGTTTGAGGGTCTAGTGAGAGAAGGGAGAATAATGTCTGAGATTAGGTCCAGTGAGCTCGAGACTAGGTTATCGTCCAGCGGTAACCCAGTAGAGGAAGATATAGCCGTCTCTACTCATCGAGAGGTTAGGGCTTTTTATGCCCTCGAGGGGGTGTGTAGGCTGGACGTTGATATGCTTGGTAGGTTTAAGGATAAGTTCCAATTTTTGGAATGAGTTAGGGTTCGTCTACCTAGTAAGGAGGATCAGGCTTGTCATTTCTTCCCTGGAGAGGTATGTTTTTACGAATCTGCCTTTGTCTATGGGTTGAGGCTTCCTGTCCATCCTTTCTTCATGGAGCTATTGGATCATTTGGTATCGCTCCTAAGCAGCTTATGCCTAATTTGTGGAGGATACTAGTTAGTTGTATGGGAATATGGTTGGCTGCTAATGACGGTGATATGCTCAAGGTTGGCGAGCTTGTTTATTTGTATTGTTTAAAAGTGTCTAAGGAGCATGGGTACTATGAATTGGTGCCTTGGGAAAGGAGAACTAGGCGTCAAGGGTTTACCGTCGTCTTTTAGGTATTGGAAGTCCAGGTTTTTCTTTGTGTCTGGGGACGATTTTGAGACTTCCTCTGGCAAGGTTTGGGGTGATCTCCCGAGGTTGCATCATCGGTGGGGAACTCGGACCTTAGGTGCATCAATATTTCCTCTCATCATTTGAGCTTGGTTGTGCTTATCATGATGGCTATTAATCTTTTTTACTTCTTGTTTCGCGCTGTTAAGAGACGACCAAAACTTAAGAGCAGTTATAAAGAGCGGGTGTAGAAGGCAATTGAATATGCTCAGACGATCGAGAGTTGGGACGATCTTGTGGACCCACGTACTCTCGCCTTTTACTGTTTAGGACCAGAGCCTTCTGCTTTCGTCCTGCGCAATCTTGAAATCGAAGGAAAAAAGAGTAAGTGTTAGGTTCGTCAATATTGATTTTATTGTGTACACCTTTTTATTTTTATTTTTATTTTTTATTTTTATGTGCTTCCCTTTTACAGAAATGATGACCAAATTCAACAAAGACATGTATGCTAAGATGAGGGCAAAGAAAGATGAGCCGTTGTCAAATATCGGGAAGAGGATAGTGCGTGTCATTGGGAAGGGTCCCTCCATCACCCCAGCTGCTTCCGTTACTCCCATTGTCTCTGGTACTGGGACGATGAGGATGGCTTCTCCTTCAACTTCGATTGAAGAGCTTCCTACTCCCACTTTAAAAAGGCAACACATGTCTGATAAAGAAAAAGAGAAGATTGATTTTGGCTCGTCCACCGTTTGGGATAACGAGAGATTGGCCGTGGATAGGGCTCATGGGGTCGTGACTGTGGCAGATTTGGAGGTCTTCTCAGGTGTGCCCTTCTATAACATTGCAACTCGCCATGTCCATAAACTTGTTCAAGTAAATTATTTGTGCAACTTTTAGTCTCCATTTCTTTTTTAGTCTACTGACGATTTTCAATTCTTTTTTAGGTGTTGGGGGAAAGTCTCTACATTACCTCTGAGAATATCACACAAGGGGCTAAGCTGGCGTCTATCACATCTTGAATGGAGGCTTTGGAGAAGGAGAATTCTAAGCTGAAGAAAAATTTTATTGATTCTATGGATGAGGCCACCACTTTGATGGAGAAAGTCAATACCTTGAGTGATGACCTTAGAGTCGAATGTCAGCTGACCCTGGAAAAGGACGAGCAACTTCTAAGTGCCAAGGAGTCGCTCAAAACAATTGCTGCTAGATCTGTTGAAGCCTTCCAAACTACTGACGAGTATAACACAGTGCTCTTCAGTTGGTACTTTAAAGGTTTTGAGCTTCTCAGGAGGTACCTAGCCAAGCACCCTACTGGAGTTGATATGGAGAACCTAGACCTAGAAGAGGTGGATAAAGAAATGGCTATTGACGAGGTTGCCCAATCCTTAGCTCTCGTGGGTGATGTCCCTGAGAACGCTCCTGCTGATGATGCCTTTGTTGGTGACGCCCCTACAGTTGTTGGTGCCTGAATCTGTCAAAAAATTTTCTTTTTCTATTTTTGGTTGTTACTTGTTATGTCTTTTAGGCTTTTTGTAAATCTAATTTCAAAACAATTTCATTTTAATCTGTCCTGGGAATAATATTTTTAGCCCAATGTTTATGGGCTTTTAGATGTAAAAACCAATAGTAATTGCCTGTGGTTTTTGGGCTTTAATTAAATTTGTAGTTTGTTTACTTACTTTATTTGTGATTGAACACTCTTTGGTTTATGATATGCTTATGGTTCCTGACAACCATCCATGCTGTGTACTTAGTGAAAATTTCAATTGTGAATTTCCTTTTTCTGTTTTGGTTTGGTAGTTTCGTTAGTAACTTACGTCCATCTAGGTGGTATAGTGTTACTTATCTATTTTTGGTTTTTGTGACATACGCCCTTTTAGGGATTTTGTCACTTTTATCTTCGTCAGTAACTTACATCCATCTAGGCGGAATCTTGTTACTTAGCAATTCTTGGCTTTTGTGACTCACACCTTTTTAGGGATCTCATCAATCTTTTATTTTTGTCAGCAACTTACATCCGTCTAGACGGAATCTTGTTACTTAGCCATTCTTGGTTTTTGTGACTCACACCCTTTTAGGGATCTTGTCATTTTCTTATTTTCATCAGTAACTTACATCTGTCTAGGTGGAATCTTGTTACTTCTTGGCTTTTATGACTCTCACCCTTTTAGGGATCTCATCATTCTTTTATTTTCGTCAATAACTTACATCTGTTTAGGCGGAATCTTGTTACTTAGCTATTTCTTGGATTTTGTGACTTACAATTGAATAGACCTGCTTGCACGGAGACATTAGTTGAATAACACATTTATCAATTTTCAGAATGAATACATTTGTTTTTTACTTTTATTGGTGGTACTTCTTCAAGTGTTCAATGTTCCATGGTCTTGGTAGCCTCTATCCGTCTAGGGTTTCCAGGTGATAACTGCCCTATCTGGAGTAATGGGTGATTCGGTAGGGCCTTTCTCATGTGGGGCCAAGTTTTCCTTGGGCAGGGTCTCTGGTTGCTATGGTGACTTTGCGTAGGAAGAGGTCACCTATTTCAAGTCGTCTGAGCTTTACTCTCTTGTTGTAGTAGTCGGCCATCTTCTTCTAATACTCCGTCATTCTGCTAGAAGCTTTGTCTCTTACTTCGTCTAGATAATCCAGGTTGATTTGCAGATGATTCTCATTGTCTTCTTCGTTGAATATCTTTCGCCTGATGCTGGTTACTCCAATCTTGACCGGGATCACAGCTTCAATGCCATAGGTGAGCTTGAAGGGGGTTTCTTCGGTTGGGGTTCTTGTTGTAGTCCTATAGGCCCACAAGACGTTGGGTAATTCTTCCGGCCAAGTGCCCTTTGCGTCATCCAGCTTAGTCTTGATAATCTTGACTAATGTTCGATTCGTCACCTCCGTTTGCCCATTCGCCTGTGGATGCCTTGGGGATGAGAACTGATTCTCGATACCTAGGCTTGAACAGAAATCCCTGAAGCCTTGGCTGTCAAATTGTCGTCCATTATTTGATATGATCGTCCTTGGAATCCCGAACCTACAAATTATATTCTTCCACACAAAGCTCTGGATTCTTGCTTCAGTGATGGTTGCTAGTGCTTCTGCTTCGACCCACTTTGTAAAGTAATCAATAGCAACTATCAAGAATTTTACCTGACCTTTACCTAGGGGTAGTGGACCAATGATGTCGATCCCTCATTGTGCGAATGGCCACGGAGATCCTATCATCGTCAGTCTCTCCGCTAGAAGTCACTGAATGTTTCCAAATCGTTGGCACTTGTCACACTTCTTCATGAGCTCCATCGCATCTAGTAGGCCAGATATAACCTGTTCGAATCACCTTGCTTACCAAAGATCTAGGGCCTGCATGGTCCCCGCAAATCTCTTCGTGGATTTCTTCCAGGATGTATTTGGCTTCCTCTTCATTGACACACTTCAAGTAAGGCATGAAGAAACCTCTTTTGTATAAGGTGTCATTAAGGATCGTAAATCTAGCTGCCCTCTTCTTGACCTTTCTAGCCTCGTCTGCATTCTGAGGGAGGTGCTCGTCCTAGAGGAAAGATACAATAGGTGTCATCCAGCCGTTTATGCTTTGGATTGCAAACACTGGAACTTCTTCAATGCTGAGGTGTTTCTGGACTTTCAGCATCAAGCCCATGTCTGTCGCCCCTTCTTTTGACGATGCTATCTTTGATACTTCGTCTGCTATTATGTTCTAGCTTCTGGGGATCTGCACAAATTCCACCTTATCAAACTCCTGAGTTAGACATTTCGTCAGCCTGAGGTATTTCTGCATTCTTTCTTCCTTTGCTTCGTATTCTCCTTTGATTTGCCCAATCACCAGCTTCGAATCATTTTGGACTAATAGGTTCTTAGCTCCCAACGCTTTCTCGAGTCTTATTCCCATCAGTATTCCTTCATACTTGGCCTCGTTGTTGGTAGCCAAAAATTTCAGTTGAATTCCATATTTGAGCACTTCTCTGTTAGGGGAGGTTATGACGACCTCTACTCCCCCCCCTCTTTTGGGTTGACGAGCTATCGGTCTGAGTCATCCATAGTTTGGCCTCGTCAGTAAGACCATCCTCGTCTGGGAAGGTAAACTCGGCGATGAAGTCTGCTAGAGCTTGTGCCTTAATGGTCATCCTAGGATGGTACTCAATGTCAAATTGGCTAAGTTCAATTGCCCACTGGACCATTCTTCCAGCTACCTTTGGTTTGTTCATGGACTTTTTGATAGGTTGATCCGTCATTACTAGGATTGGATTTACCTTAAAATACTGTCTTAGTTTGCATGAGGATACTATTAATGCGAATGCAATCTTTTCAATCCTTGGATACTTGGACTCAGCCCTTTGGAAGGCTTGGCTGATGTAGTAAACTGGGAGCTGTTTCTTTCTTTCTTCTAGAATTAGGGTTACACTTACTGTTGTAGCTGATACTGCCAAGTACAAGTATAGGTTTTCCCCTTCTTTGGACAGACTTAAGAGGGGTGGGTTACTCAAGTAGCGTTTAAGTTATTGGAACGCTACTTCACATTCATCGGTCCAAGCAAAAGCCTGTTTCAAAGTCTTAAAGAAGGGCAGACATTTGTCTGTCGCTCTAGAGACGAACCTATTAAGAGCTGCGATCCTTCCAGTGAACTTTTGGACTTCCTTGACGATTTTGGGTGATGCCATGTTGATTATGGTTTGCACTTTCTCTGGGTTTGCTTCTATTCCTCTTTAGGACACCATGAATCTCAAGAATTGCCCTGAGGCTACACCAAAAACACACTTACTAGGATTCAACTTCATCTGGTATTGTTTGAGGGTGGCAAACATCTCCTTTAGGTCGTCTAGATGGGTAAGTTCTTCCTTACTCTTGACGAGCATATCATCCACATAAACCTCCATATTCCTGCTGATCTGCTTGCTGAACATCTTGTTCACTAACCTTTGATAAGTAGCTCTTGCATTCTTTAACCCGAAAAGCATTACCTTATAACAATAGAGCTCTTGGTTGGTAATGAAAGCAGTTTTCTCCTGGTCTTCTTCAACCATTTTTATCTGGTTGTATCTTGAGAAAGCGTCCATGAACGTTAGCAACTTATGTCCGGCTGTAGAATCCACAAGCTGGTCTATCCTTGGTAGAGGGAAACTATCCTTCGGGCATGCCTTATTTAGGTCTGTGAAGTCCACACACATTCTCCACTTTCCATTCACCTTCTTCACTAGGATGAGGTTTGTGAGCCAATCAGGATAGTATACTTCTCGGATGAAGACTGCTATCAACAGTTTGTTAACCTCATTTGTAACCACTTGGTCTCGTTCTGGGGCGAAGATTCTTGGTCTTTGCTGGAAGAGTTTTCTCTCTAGGTCTACATTCAACTTATGCTGAATGACTTCTAGAGATACACCTGGCATGTCCTCTTGACTCCATGCGAAGGCATCTATGTTCTCTTTAAGGAATTGGATGAGCCTTGTTTTTATCATAGGACTTAGTGTCGTCCCTATTCTCATCATCTTGGTTGCATCTCCTTCCACCAATTCCACTGTTTCTAGGTCTTCTATTTTATTTTCTTCTTCTCCTCAATGATCCATGTATGGTTCTCCTTTGCAGCCAAGACAGCCTGGTAGCACTCTCTGGCTAAGACTTGATCTCCTTTTACCTCACCTACATCGTTGTTCGTTGGAAATTTTACTTTCAGGCAATATGTGGATGTTGCTGCCTTCCACTTGTTGAGTGTGGGCCTTCTAATAATCACATTGTAAGATGAGGGGCAGTCTACTACCAAGAAGTTTAATTGACGGGTCAATTGCCTTGGGTAGGTCCCCATCGTGACCGTCAATGTCATTATTCCCTTGGGATACACCCTGTCTCCACTGAAATTGATGAGGGGAGAGTTAAATGATCGCAATCTTCTTGGATCTAGCTTCAGCTGCTGAAAAGCAGGAAGGTAGATTATATCTGTGGAGCTGCCATTGTCCACGAGAACCCTTTTAGTGTTGAATCCCTCTATAGTTAGCATTATAACCAAATGGTCGTTGTGAGGCTGCCTTACTCCCCTGGCATCCGCTTCATTGAAAGACATGTCCTGGTTCGTCCGTCTCTACTTGAACGGGGGTATCATGTGGACGCTGTTCACCTATCTTTGGCATGCTTTCTTAAGGGATTTGAATGACCCTCCCGTGAAGGGCCCTCCTGCGATCATTTTTATCTCCCTGACCACATCTTGTGGAGGCTGGAACTGACGATCATCACTCATGGATGAGGACTTATGCTGGTTCTTATTACTGTCTCTGAACTTATTATACTCCCCTTTCTTCACATATTTCTGCAGTTTCCCTTTCCGTATCAATTTCTCTATTTGCTCCTTTAGATCTCGACAATTTTTTGTGTAATGGCCATGATCCTTGTGAAATCGGCAATACTTATACTTATCATGGACGTTAAGGGAAGAGTATAATGGTCTCGACCATTTGAGGTAGTGCTCATCCTTAATCTGCGTTAAAATTTTGTCTACAAGCATAACTAGAGGAGTAAATTTTACCGTTCGAGGACTTTTGTCATCTTTCCTTCTGTTCCCATCATTAGTTTGATGAATTGGACGCTCCCGCTTTTGTCCCCTACGCTTGTCGTCCTTCCTTCCTTTATCTCCTGGCTTCTCTACATCCCTTTTGGCTGCTAGTGCATTTTCAGTAGTCATATACTTCTATGCTTTTAGGAGCATCTCTACCATCGTTTTTGGAGGATTCTTTGTGAGTGAAGCTAAGAGCTCTCGGGATCTCAATCTTGCTTTGAAGGTCGCCAATTGCACCTTGTCATCGGCTTCATCTACCTCTAGTGTCTCCCAAGTGAAGCGCTTCACGTACGACCTCAGATTTTCCTTCTCTCCCTGCCTAATGGTAAGTAAATGGTCTGTTGGCCTCTTAGGACATTGTCCCCTAATGAAGTGACGCAAGAAGGCGCTACTTAACTACTCGAAACTATCAATGGACGATGTTGGTAACTTTATGAACCATTCCATTGCAGCTCCTTTGAGAGTGGTAGGGAAGGAACGACACAAGATCTCGTCAGGAGGCTATTGAAGGCCCAGCATTGTTTTGAAGGTATTAAGGTGATCTTGAGGGTCCTTAAGCCCATCGAATGGCTCAAGTTGAGTCAAACAAAATTTCGACAGTACTGGACACTTAAGGACTATCATAGTGAATGGCGAATTCATGGCCTTTACCATTCTATCAACGCTTTGATCCATTTTCTCCTTGATAGCATTCCTCAACTCGTCCATCTCTTTCCTCATCTCTCGAAGAAGATTTGAATTCTATTCATCTAGAGTAGCAAGTCTTTGATGGTTACTTCTTATATGGATGTCTCCCTCGTCCTTCGCATTGTCCTTGGATCGATTCTCCTCTTGTTGAAGTCGTAATTTCATTTCCTGATTTTGTCTGGTAAGTTCTTCAACGGTGGCCAAAAGAGCTTGGACTTGCAAGGCCAAGGCCGCAGAATCTTAATTGGACTCCACCTGAATATAGAAGTTGATGGAAACTACATTTTCGAATATAAACATGAAAATGCATTCCCCACAGACAGTGCCAAACTGATGAAGTGTGAACTTGTCAGTACAAATGAGTGCGTCCAGATGAAGCTAAAAGGTTGCCTTTACAATTGCAAAAATAATAAATCAGCTTCCTTAGTATGGTCACCGGTGTGGTTCCTGCCACAATGCCTCCGATGCCAAGGTTAGTATAAAGAAATTATTTGGGAAGGAATAATGTAATGTAAGAAAATAGGAAGAGTCACTTGATTTTCTTTGTGCGTACCTTGTGTGGGTAGTGCGAGGGCTTTATATATGTTGCCTTGCGTTCTAGCCGTTGTTGTTGTTATTGTGATGTTAATGCCTTTCTTGATAACACCTTTTGCTTAGTAATGGGGCTTTAATATGCTCCCAATGGTCTGTATAGCTGGTTTGTAACCGTCCGAAGCATTATTGGTGGCATTGAATGATCTTGCTACTCTCGTCGGTGACATGGGCACCTGTTTTGGCTCGTCTCAAATGATTGCCTCGTTTGTGTTATTAGGTTCGTTTGTAGTTTATTTCATCAGTCCCATCATCTACCATGATTTGAGATACTTTGAAAATCAATTTAAATGTTAATTTGGTTTGTCAATTCCTCCATGCGTCGTCTTTTTAATTGAATGTTGACATGTTAAAGTTAAAGGATCAATAATGGCCATTATTAATACTAGCATATATAGACTATTAATACTACTCTACAATTAATTATTTTTTTTTTCAAAATTAGATAATTATTTTTTTATTTAATTAATAACTATTACATACCACATGGGCCTATGCTTTAAGAAGTATAGATTTCCAAAATAATTGATGGAATGTATTAATTTTGAGAGAGTAATACTTGAGAGAGAATTAAGGATTAATAGTTTAGAATTATTGGTAGTATTATTACTTTGGAGAAACGACACTACTGGTACTTGAAATTTACCTTATAAGCACATTTAATCTCTCAAGTTTCAAGTAAGTGTTATTAGTCTCTCAAATTTAAAAAGCGGGCACAATTGGTCCTTCTGTTAATGGTGTTAATTTCAGTGCCTACGTGGCTAACGGAAAAATGACGTGACAAAATTTAGGTGATGTGGCATCAATTTCTTTCATTAAAAATCCCATGAGTCAGTCAAAAATCATTCAACCATCTTGCAACCAGTTAACAAACAGATATTCCCAAATCAAACAAACGAATGCTACCCTTAATATTAGAAACAAGAGAGAGAGAGACACAAAATCCCCACGAAAAGGTTCCACAGGATCTTCTCTCAATAGGAGTAAGTCTAGCACTACACCAATTTTCACAATTATGTCACAACTTTGCCACATAGTGAGTTGTAAATGGTGAAAATAAAATAGTGGATCCATGATTCCACTACTCACGAGTCACCATGTGGTAAAGTTGTGAAAATTGGTGTGGTGCTAAACTTACTCCTCTCAATAGGTAGCCCACTATTCTTTTGGAATGTTAGACCGAAACGTTATTCAAAGGGGGAACCTTTCAAAGCTGAAGGCTTATAAAGTACAAAAGGTGTTGAAGTTAATTGCTACAATTGTACTGGCTTCTAATTGTGATATTATATTTATTTTTTCATTAACCTATAACCCTATGGCCTACAACTATAATTGATTTTTTCAAAATTTGCTCTTAGATTAAGCAAAATGGTATTGGTGGTAATTGTAGTAGTTGATAACGAAGAATTCAATAAGGATTTTTTTGGTTTGATTCCAATATGGATGGACTTGGACCCATCAAATAATGAGTTTTACAGATTAGCATTTGGGATTTTGTATCTCTCTCCCATTTTCAAATTTAGACATTTTGGGTTGCATTCTTGAGTTTGATTTGGAATACTCTTTGTTAATGAGTCACAAAATGGTGGAGTAATTTTCTTATAGATCATGAGAATTTTAATGAGTGCAACATGTTTTAAAATTGATGCCACATCACCTAAAATTTGCTAGGTTTTTGTTTTATTAGCCACATAGGCACTGAGACTAACATCGTTAATAGAATGACAAATTGCACTCACTTTTTAAACTTGAGATACTAATAATACTTGAAACTTGACGACCTAATTATGCTCACAAGATAAACTTTAGGGACTAATAGTATAGTTTTGCCTATTACTTTTTCTGTGTTTAGCATTAGGAGAAAATTATGGTGGAGTTAAGGACGGGAGGTAGGTTTCAATTGTTATTTATTTATTTGGTTTTAATTGTTATTTATTTTATTTTTTATTTTTACTTTGATACATTTATGATTCTTTTTTCAACCCATTTATATTTTTGGTATAAATTCACTTTTGGTCCCTACATTTTAGGGTTATTTCTATTTTGTTCCTTACATTTCTATTTTACTGCTTTTAGTCTTTAAAATGAAAAACGTGTTTCATTTTGGTCCTTACTGTCACTAAATTAACAGAAATATCCTACGTGGCAAACGTAGTGTACTATTGGAACATTAAATGTTGATGTGGCTAATATAATAATGATAAAATGATGACGTGGCTAATAAAATAATAATAATAATAAATTTATGTGATATTAAAAAAATGTCACATCAGCATTTAATATAATTAAAAAACTATCTATTTTAATAAAAAAAAATGAAAAAAAAAAATTGAAACCCAAAATAGACATGAATTCAGATCTAATTACATCTTAAACATGAACACAACCCAGAAAATTTAATCTTAAGAATACAAACTCAGAACACAACTGGATTACAAGATCACAAATACAATGACCTCCATAACACAAGAACACACACAAACTCGAAACCTCCAATAGATCAAATCTATAAATCCAGCAAGGAAACACATAGAATATGTATACCCAAACACAAATATCCACACACATCAAAGCCCACATATTTACAATTCAGAATTCAAAACACAAACACTTCAACAGTACACACATTCATTCGAATTTACACCCATTTTGAAAGCAATCTGAATTTACACACATTCATTAGCTTCTTGCAACCAAACCTAATCAACAAATCAAACCAAAAAAAAAAAAAAAGAGTCTTAGCCATACCCGAAACAAAAAAGACAAATGAAAATAAAATAAATAGAGAAATAGAAAGGAAAATAAAAGAGGAAGGAAGAGTGATAACGATGGCCATCATTTGTGGTGGTGCTGGTGTGTATTGCCACAATCATTGATGGTTGGGTTCGTGGGTCTCTCCTACCTTTTTCTCTTTAACCCATCCTCTTAGACCGAAACCCCAAGGCTGATGTTCTCAATGGTTCGAACCCTCAAGGCCAAAACCCATACGAATTCACAACAATGACCCAATCTCACTTTATCTCCTCTGTCAATTTGGATCTCAAATCTCTTTCTTTGAAAATGAGAGAGAGGCACCTTTGACTTTTCATGTTCTGGATTTGGGGAAGAAAGAACATAAGTGTTCCTCTCGAAAAAAAAATGAAAAGCTAATGAAATTTTTTTATTTAGTTATATTTTAATGTTTGATTTTAGTTTATTTTTCTTTTTGTTCAAACATTATTTGAGATCACTTAAAAAAAAAAATTAAATTGCTAATCTCATATTTTTTAAATGCCAAATAATTTTTTTAATATTATTTTATTTGACACGTCATCATTTGCTGTGTTAACAGTGCATTTCGTTTGTCACGTAGGATATTTCTGTTAAGTGAATGACGTTAAGGACCAAAATAGAACACGTTTTTCATTTTAGGGACTAAAAGCAGTAAAATAGAAATGTAAGGACTAAAATAGAAATGACCCCAAAATGTAAGGACCAAAAGTGTATTTATGCCTATTTTTTTTTCTTTTTGTTGTCAACTTTTGGTACATTTTGGGTGAAAATACTATTTTAGTTCCTAAATTTTAAAGTTACAATCAATTTCATTTTTATATTTAGGTAATAATCAATTTGGTCCATTTTATTTTTCAATTTGTAGTCAATTTGGTCTCTACTGTTAATTCACTAACAAAAAAAATGCTTACGTAACAAATGGCATACACTATTGGCATACTTAAAGCTTACGTGGCATATAAAATAAGAGAAATGATATGTTCACAATATTTCCACAACATTTTTACAACAAGTCCTAAGAGGTAGGTTGTTACTGATTGTTATTGTTGGGGCAAAAAAGTAATCTTAGTATTAGGTTTAAATTTGAACCAATAACAACTAACCACTTATGATTTGTTGTGAAAATATTGAAAAAATATTATGGACGTAGCATCTCTCATAAAATAATTATAAAAAATCATAATTAATATTAAAAATTACCAAATCAACATTTTAATAATTAATAAAAAGACACATTAGAAATGAAAAAAAAAAAAAAAAACCACAATTCTAAACTGATTTTTTAATGGAAAAAAAATGAATTAAAAAAAAAAAAAAACTCAAAATTAAACACATCAAGATCTGAGAAAGAGCCGACAAACTTTGTTTGTGTGTTTGGATCTCAAGAAAAGGAAAGAAAATGCAAGAAATGAAAACACATCGATACAAATGCATATGGGTTCTTTACTTTTAGGTACGAAGAGGAGACAAAGTTTGCAGAAGATTTCGCGGAATCCAGGCCATGGCCAAGCTTTACGCAGGATGTAGCCAAACCCCATGATTGCCACCAGCAACCACCGCAAGCCACAAACGAATGGATAACGCTCTCTCTCTCTCTCTCTCTCTCTCTCTCTCTCTCTCTCTCTCTCTCTCTCTCTCTCTCCTCACAAGGGTTTCTCTCTGTTTTGATTTTCCTTTGATGTGTGCTTTATTGAGATTCTTTGTGACTTTGTGTGCCTAGAATGGGGTTTTGATTTAGCTTTCAAAGTAGGTTTGGAAAAGTGGTGGTCTTTGTGGTGTTAGTTTGTTGAAGAAGGTTGGGTTATGGAATAGAGCAGTGTAAGAAAGGCAAAGAGATGTTGGGTCTTTTAATTGAATTTTTTTCATAGTTTCAAGAAATAGGAAGGGGAGAAAACTCTAACTAAACTATCCATAAAAAGAGAGTGAAGAAGGTGACTAAACAACTACAAAGATTAACACTTAATCAACCCATTTTGAAAGTTTCCAAGCAAGATTATGACTAATGAATTCCAAATCAAAACAAACCACGCTGGAAAAATTCTGATTCGCTTTCACTTTTTTGGGTCTTTTGCAAACCTTCAATGTTTGTGTGTTTGGATTGCAAAAAAAGAAAAAAAGAAAATCATAATTTATTTCTATTTCATTTTTATTTTTTTCATTAAAAAAATCATTTTAGAGATATGGGTTTTTGTTGTTGTTGGTGTTGTTGTTGTTGTTGTTGTTGTTGTTGTTGTTTTTTTTTTTTTTTTTTTTTTAAACGTGAATTTTTTAATTATTAAAATGCTGGTGATTTTTTATATTATTTTTATATGTCATATAAGCTTTAAGTATTGTAGGGGCTTGGGCCCAAGCGACCAAGAATGGCCTATGTGGCCAAGGCCCAACATTATGGGGATAGGATCAGTCTGCTGAAAAAAAGGGGCAAGAGTCTTTGGATATAGTTTGGGGTAAACCGTATTAAGCTCGGGCCAAATTGAGTCCAATACTAACTAGTAAGCCAGAGGGAAGTCGTTGAGGTGATGGTCAGATTAAGGTCGGCAACTACGCATTGTCAACGCCTTTGGGAAGTCCGCTGAAGGTGTGAGGATTCCTTGGGATTTTGGTGGAAGTGAAAATGCGTGTGAAGTGGGAAAATGGTAATGATGATAACCCCACTAATGAGACTATAAAAGGGAGAAGGTGGTCAACATAAGGGGGTTTAGTTTTGGTAAACATGGAGGGGAAGATTGAGAAGGAGAGAGAGAAAACACTAGGGAAACATTGGGGAAGAAGGGACAAAAACCAGAAAAAAAAAAAAAAAATTGCAAGGGAAAGAGGAAGGAGGGGTGTGTGAGGATAAATATCTAGTTTGGACTAACCAGGCAAAGTTTAGAGCTTAACTTTTAGGATTGTAAAGCCCACATATAAATAAATTAGGGCCTAAATTTTACCTGAGGAGGTTTGGGGACCACAAGTATACCAATAGTGGATATCGTTTGCTACGGAGGTATTTTTTGTTAGTGAATTAATGATAGAGATCAAATTAGCTACTACCAAAATGTAGGGTCTAAATTTATTGTGACCTTAAAATGTAGAGACAAAAGTAGTGTTTTCGCCTATATTTTATGATATATATTCATTTGAATCAACTTAGCCAATGTTTGGATTTTAAATTTGAATCCTAAAAATTAATTTGGAAAATGCAAAGGTTTTAATGAGGGGAGTGATGAAAAGATCTTTCCAACGGAATTAAGCCTTTAAATTCAAATTTAAGTTGATATTTCTATTGGAAAAGTTTTTAATGAGTGATTGAATCTTTTTCTCAAATAAGTCAAGTCATAATATATATACTCGAGAGAATAGTTAGATAGTAAAAAATGTCTTAATACTCTTATTTATAAAACAAAGGCGAAAATATCATTTTGGTCCCTACATTTTGGGGTGACGATCAATTTGGTCATTTTATTTTAATAGCAATCAATTTGATCACTGTTATTTTCATTTTGCAGTCAATTTGGTCTCTAAAGTCAACTAACTAACAAAAAATGCTTATATGGCTCACGGATTGCATAATTGGCGCACTTGAAGCTTACGTGGCAAATAAAATAATAATAATAAAATTTAAATACAATTTTTATAAAGCCATGTCAAAATTTAATTAAAAAAAACATTTTCCTAATTTTAAAGATTAAAAAAATCCTCAAATTTTCTTGCACTTTCTTGACAACCAAACACAAACCCAGATTTTCACCCAACATAAAATTTCTCCAGTCATTACTCTCCATATGTTTCTCTATAGAAAATAGAGACTAGCCTCGAGTTGACCTCCCAACCACCCACCCCCATCAACCACCAGACCTAATTGACCACCAGGACCCACCCATGGATCAATTGGACTAGCGTGACCCACCCAACCACTATTGATTTGTGTTTCACAACCATGAACAGCTGCAATCTCTACCTCCCTGTTGCCACCACATATCTGTGATTTGTGATCACCCACGATATATGCTTTCATTCGCAACCACCTCAAAGAAGAGAGAGAGAGAGAGAGAGAGAGAGAGAGAGAGAGTTCCTATGAGAGAAAGGTTGGAGAGAGAGGGAGAAAGAATTGGAAACCCTTATTCTCTCTCATTGAACGAGAACAAAGTTAGTTAATTATTTCTTTAGATCATTCTAGAAACCTCCTCTAGATTTTGTTCTTTTCGACCATTTTATGGATGTGGTTGCTTACAGATTTGTTATTTCTTCTTGTTATTTTTTGGGTAAATTGCAAATTACACCTCTAAAGTCTGAGAGTATTTGAATTTTAGACCCTGAAATTTCAAATTTTGGATTTTGCCTCTTGAAATTTGCGGGTGTTTAAATTTTATATTCAAAAGTTTCAAAATTTGATTTTACCCCTAAAGTTTGAGTGTTTGAATTTTACATCCCCAAATTTTGAAAATTTAGGGTGTAAAATCCAAACGCTCCTAAAATTTAAAAGTATAATTTGCAATTTACCCCCCCCCCCCCCTTTTTTTTTTCTAGTGGCCTTATGTTATTTATTTATTTATTTTTATATTTTTAGATGATTCTAGATTAGAAATCCAATTTATCATACTGACTTGTTATTTGACTTATTTCTTCATGTGGTTTTATGGCTATGGTTGATACGGACTTTTTTATTTTAAATTTAAAATATTTTATTATTATTTATTTGCTACATAAGTTTTAAATGCACCAACTATGCAATTTGTCAATCATATAAGCATTTTTTTTTTTGATAAGATATAAGCTTTTTTTGTTAGTAAGTTAATGGTAGAGACCAAATTAATTATTAGTTGAAAATAACAGAGACCAAATTGACCATTTGCAAAATGTAGAGACCAAATTAATTGTGACCTTAAAATGTGGGGACCAAAATAATTTTTTCACTTAAATAAAAAAATAAAAGACAAAATGAGTGTGAAAGACTAAATAATAATTACAATTGATCACAGTATTAGTTTAATCTCAGAAATATCAAGACTGATAGGAGGCACCATGTAAAATAAGACAATTCATTACCTCATGTGATTCTCACGGACTATTTTAAATTTTTGATAGACTTAACAGATCAATCTTTGTAAGTCTACCGTGAAAAACTTTTTATTTTTTCCCTATTCCTTTGCAGTTCTTTTGGGTGCATAGAAGGTGTTTGTTAAAATGTTATATAGAGTTAAAGTCTGAAAGACTTGTTTGTATTTTTGTATTTTTCCTTTTCTTTTTACGGTCTCTGAGGAGATGATTCTAAGCTATTACTGTCATTATAGTGATAATCGTCAAAGTGTACATTAAATAAACGTATGGCAAAGTTTCCCTCGTGTTAATTTTTTTTTTTTTTTTTTTTTGGGTTTTATTTTGAGATCCCCGTGTTACCGTTGATATGCTTTTCAAATTAAAAAGGGCGCTTTATAAATTTTGGTTTGCCAAAGACCATTATTTATGGGTTTCAACTAATTCAATTGGGAGTCTCTGATGGAATATAAGAGATCTGAATGATAAAGAACTATCATTAAGAGTGTACATGATAGATTGAAACCCTCTAAAAAAATACTTGTTACTTGATTATTATTATTATTATTATATGTTTGGGAATGGTGGGTTTCGAATTAAGGATCACTTTATTTACAAAATGACCACATGTCTTTTAAAATAGAAAAATTAGTAAAAATTGTGTGGATTTATTTCCTCTTAGATATTATATTACGTCCTGAATGAAATAATAATATTATTAAAAAAAAATATTAGTCTCTAAATTTTTAATTTTGCTAATTGAAGTTACAAACTTATGAAATTGTTTCAATTTGAAATATTGTCCATCTTTCTTCCTCATTATCAAACTAAATGCAATATTTTTCTGTTCGTGAGGATTATCCATCTTTAAATGAAGTTTTCTCTCTCTACCCACTTTTTAGTGAATGAAATTGATTTATGTGCATGTTTTGGATGAAATATAAAGTTTAATCAATTGGCTTCAAATTGAAATAATTTTATAAACTCATGTTCATCCTCTATCAATACACATCCTTTCTTTAATAAACTCATGTTCATCCTCTATCCAAACAATTTTGTGGTTTAACAAGATTGAGTTTGTTGCCTTATTCCCAAGATACTTGATTAATTTATTCCTTCCACATAAGAAGTAAAGTCATGAATACAATTTTTTAGTTCTTCAAGAATTTGTGCCAATGATTAATAATTAAATTATGGTTAAAATTATATCTATAAAAATTATAGTTGAAAACTTGAAATTATAATATTTGAATTAATTTCATACATTGATTTTCATTTATATACTATAAAAATAAGATTCCTCAACCTTGTGTTGTTTGGATATCATAATTAATTTTTACCACATAATCTACTATTTATATTCTCAATAAAATAATAATTTGATATCTTATAAGCTTATTTACTTAGGTTTCCTAAAGAGTAGCAACGTGTGTTTAGTGATGCAAAAGGGAAAGGAGGAGGATGCCATACTATATACCTCACACATGTAGGTGTTTATACTTTATCTGGATGTGTGATGTGAAAAAATTCTGATGCAAGATTTAATGTTTTGTGAAGAAGATGGTTTAGAGTATCAGAAAGAGAGCAAAATATTCTCTTGTTCCGAGCAAAGCCATAGTTGCCAAAGGCCTCGTGCAAAAGCAAAAGACCACGGGGTTGCAGAGGGACAAGAAACATGATGTTTAGTGAGGTTAACGTTCAGCCTAGATTGTAGATCCAAAGTGTAAAACTAGAGGGATCCACAGGCCTAGGAAGAGCTAGCCAAAATTCTTTAGCCCATATGCAATCTCGGACGATGTGTAATGTTAGTTTCAGCTTCAGGAGAGACATCGTGGGTTTGAAAACTTTTCCATATGAAAAACCGTAATTTTGTAGCTTGCTTAGCTGTGCAATGTCTTGTTGGGCCGGGCCGAAAGAGGTGATCAGGATTTACTGGAATCTAAGGTACAGGATGAACCGCTATGGTTTCTTGTAAGTCCAATGGTATATTGTGTACGTAGGTGCCGTCTACCTAAAACGAAGAGGGAGGCTATAGATCGGTCTTCTTCTCCTTGAGGTTTGAAGAGGACCTTCAATTTGATCTCTTACAGGTCCTTTGGAAGTCAATGATCTGTCAAAAACTTCACATGTTCGCCATCATCAATTTGCCATCTCATTCCCCGAAATAACCATTTTTTCCCCAAGATATATGGCTTTCCAATGCTTTAAGAACTCTGGCCCATAGGCAATTAATTAGGAGAATTAATAAACATACAATAAGCTTGATATTGAATGATGTAGAACAGGCAACAAATGCCTTCCTAGAACAATAGAGGTGCCGGAAGTCACAACACAAGATCCAGAGGAATGCCAGTAGAGGCCATAAAGGTGATTGTGTTGGAATTGCATGATATTTGACAGGTTGAGGAAAATGGCCTTCTGATCCTGACTTGAAATTTCGAGCGTCGTCTAAATTTAGGCAAATTTCTTCATTAAAGTCTCGAAAACAGTGTTTTTGCTATTTATAATAACATTTGCTTTTCCTTAACAACTTTTAGTTTAAAAGTTAAATTAAGTCTCATCTATTTTAGAATGTCTTTTAGAGACAGTATTTTCAATTTCTGCAATTATCTAAAATTTGCTATTTTTGGCAAAAATAACTATTTTGCTAACTAATTACGTGATTAGCGCGGATTAGAGTTTACAGGCGTTCTCATAGCCGCCCTAAAGTTTCTTTACTTTCTAGGGCAATTCAGTTTTTAGATTTATAAAAATACAGGCTTTGTCCATTTCTCTTTAGTAGATTCCTGAATTTTATTACCTTGTGGATTCAAAGAACCCCCTTGTATATTTAAGGAATCCTCTCATGAATTCGAGATTTTTATTTAGAAGCTAACGTATTTGGTTTCTTTTTTCATTCATAAAGCAATATGTTTGTTTTCTTGTAGCTTCCACGACATCATTGATTCATTAATATATATAGCAGTGTTTCGAAGTTGTGTTGGAATAATTCCCATACCACCTGCCTCTTTAGGTTTAGATATATTATCCCATTAAATGGTATGGCATGCCCTATGTTGGTCCGAATCTCCCCACAAAAAGCCATCCTCTCTCTCCTATTTTATATCTCCCGTTTTCAACTCAACCCCAGTTGTTCCTTTTCCTTTTGTATAAATTTTTGTGAGAGGAATTGTTTTTTGGGTTTTGATATTGTTTTTGGTAGCTGTGATGAGCTTATATGTAGATGCATAGACTATAGTCGATTGCTATATTTAATTATCTACTGAGCTTCCTGCTCCTTGCCTATTCCCTGTTAATAATATCTAGTATTACCATATGGAGGCCACATGAAAGTTATTATTAGAAATGAGGTGTGAATGGCAAGGAAGCCAAAATTTCTTACATCTCCCAGGAACTCTTTGTGCTAGTTTTGATTTTTTCCCCCTTCATGTACAGCTTCTTTAATTTATTTTTGATGTAAGGTACTAATGATGGTTGTTTCATTTATTTTCAGGAATCTATCCACTATTCAAACTTAGAGACAATTTCGTGTCCTGCGTTGGAGCCTGTTGAGAGCTATACTGAACTAAATGTTGACGATAACGCAGGTCGAAAGACTCGAAACTAGTAACTCTGTTGGTTGAACATTAAATCAATCTACTATATTTTATGTTCTTCATAGGTGGAAATGGCCGCCATGAAAAACTTCTAGGATTGCTTATGAAGCCCCCACCGAAATTGAAGAACAATATATCGTTTCTTTTCGTTATACTTAACCTTTTTTTTTTTTTTTTTTTTTGTGAATAAAGCTTTACAAATCAATATGACATGTAGCACAGCTTTTTTTGAGAGAGTTTCAACCTATGACATCTTTCTTGATGACAGTTCTTTATCATCAGACCAAAACACCAATTAATTTTTGCATAGACGGAAATTGAACCCTAGATCTTTTATATAACTATCATAGACTTTATCAGTTGAGTTAACTGGAACCCAGAGCTGAGTATAAAAATAAGAGAAAAAAGAAATTAACAAATATGGAATGCTCATTTGGCTGCCTATATTTCTATGCATTTACTTCATGCATGCGGACCCAAGTCTACCAATTTCTGGTCACTATTAAAATTCACAACTCTCTAAATTGAGTGTAAGCCTTGATTTCTTGTCAAACAAAAGAATAATGTCTCATGCTAACAGGCCACAATTGTTAGTAAATCATTTCAAAAAAAAAAAAAATTGACAATATTTTTGGGAAAAATATAGAAAACCATAAAAAAATAATTATTTTATCATTTTTCATAAAAATAATTAATTATATATATAAAAGCAGAGATTTTATGCATTCTCGCATGAGATCCTGCCATGTGGCGTTTTAATTTTGCATTTAGTTTTTTTTTTTTTTTTTTTTTAGTATCCCTTTTTGTTAATTTTTTTTTTTACTATTACCAAAAATATCACATTAACTTATTTTAACTGTTATCTCATTAGTCTCTCTTTAATTTCCTAAGTTTACAACACGTATTTATCTATTTTTCATGACTTTAGCATACTCACTGTTTTAGTATTAAAAACCAAAAGCAAAAAAAATAGTAATTTAAAAAAAAAATATGCTTATGGAGGAATACTGGGGAAAAAATTAATATTTGCTGTCACATTGTTGCCATTTTTTTTCTACGTGGTTTGTCTCTTTATTTTTAATGTTTAACTCATTGTTGTAATAAAGAAAACTTTATCATTAACTCATTATATGGTATGTGTAGGTTGATCTTTGTGATAGATTGCTACTTGCTACTAATTTAATTTTTAATATCTCAAAATGTATATGTTTCTTTACTCTTATTACAGGGGCGGCTTAATGTATTTGGGGGCCTAAGACAAAAACTAAAATTGAGGCATTTTTTATATTTAAATATGATTTTTAAAAAAATTTAAATTCAATTATCTTATTTTAAATGCAAAATTACTACTAATTAACATGAACCATGTAGATTTTTTTTTGAAAGTCTATAGACAAAAAATTTGACAAAACTTTTCACATCTATTGACGTGACAGATTGATAATTTGATAGTGGTAAGTAAAAAAGTGATGTTAGTAATGGATTTAGATAAAAACTAGTAAAAGTTTGTCAACTCAACTTGTGAAAAATGTTGTGATTTTCTTTTTTGTACTGCTCTTTTTTTTTAGAAGCTATATTCATAATATTTTCATAACAAATCTTAGGTGTTAATTTGTTACTGGTTCTAATTTGAACTCACCATTGAAATTAATTTTTTATCATCAATAATACCGTGTAACAACTTATCTCTTAAGATTTATTTTGAAAGTGTTGTGAAAAATATTATGAACGTAATATTTTTTTTCTTTTTTTTTTTTCATTTGATTAAAAAATATTATTTTATTCATTGACTAATATTTGGACTTAATTAATACTATTATAATATATTAAAAAACCTCTATTGATTAAAATTTGGGGGTCTTTTTTCTACTTGGGGCCTTAGGCGACCACATCGGTTGCTTTATATGTAGAGTCGGCACTGTTTTATTATTAAATTAATTTACTTTTTCTTTTTTCTTTATAACATATCTACAACATTATTATCTTAGTATTTTTAAAAATAGCTCCTACTGGCTGTACAAGATTTCCAATCAGAATATAACATGTGGAAGAGAGAGATCGTTAGTGGACTAGTGTGGTGGTATTAGTCTCTGTTTGATTACACTGAAAGGGGGCTGAGTTTGCATTTAGCATTTTTCTTGCAGGTCCATGCACTGTTTACGGGACTAGCAAGTACAATATTAAACCAAAAAAAAAAAAAAAAACTTTAAAATTGGGTGCCACCCAGCACTACTTATATTTAAAAATTATTTTGTTACAGTATTTTCAATTTTTAACAATAAACGATATCCACATAGACCCTACTGTCACAGTGATCTACTACTTTGCACTTAAGTGACACGGCGCCATTCCTCCGTAACGTCATGTTTCACTTAAACAAATACGGCACCAACCATCCTGTAGCAATTGCTGACTTTCGTTATTTAAAACATAACGACGTCGTGTTTTGCCCAGCTTTGAGTGGACGACAAACGATATCGTCTCATTTCCGTAATCTTTGCCTTTTGGCCCGTGCTCGATGATCAGGGGCCTTCTTTCAATTCAGCACTCTTGAAAACCACGAGCTGCTTCAGTTACAAGTCACAGACTCACAGCAGAGTCACACCTGGATTCCTCCTGTCTACTGCAATCCCCATTCAAGTACATTGGAAATAATAGTAGCTTGGAATAGCCAAGGAGCTAAGAAGGATGAGTTGTCTCCCAGATTCCACAATAATCAAGATGTGGAGAACGTGCAATGCAAGTCATAAACCAACTAGGTTTTCAGTTTTTTTTCCGTGTTGTTGTTGATCCCACTGGATTTTCAGGAGGCCTATGGGTGCTACCTGGAATAGTGACGGCTTTTTGACTGAAATCACTTTTGCTAGTGATCATTACATTTATACTCGGATTAAGGTACAAAATGAATCTAAAACTTTTATTTTATCTGCTATTTATGCTGGAAAATTATTATGTACTCTCGGAGTACTATGAATACGTACTTCTTCATCTCATATGAATGGTAGATCTCACCATGAATTTAATCTGAGTATGAATTTATAATACTCCGCGAGTACCTAATAATTTTCTGTTTGTGTTTCACCCAAAGCAGGTAACATTTTTCATTATGGAGACAACTTGAGGATTTTGCAAAAAATGTGAATATTATATGGGTTTTATTAAGAGACTTTAATGAACTTTTAAATAGTGAAGAAAAATTGGGAGGTTTACCTCTTAATTTATATAGAGCTAGGATTTTTTAAGAATGCTTAGATAAATGCGGTTTAATGGTGAAAGCTCAAAAACGTGTTGAAAACACAAGAGCTGTTTAGACTCCCTAATTAAAATTACGGCTCAATAGATTTTACACAACTTTAATATAAAGTGCGGAATAGTGTAAAAGTGAGCTGATGAACAAGTAAGCTACTCTAATCCATAAACTAAGCAACACAGCAGTATAATGGAATAAAACAAGAGTAGGGAAGAAGGATGCAAACACAGAAAACACCAAGACGTGTTCTTGAAGAGGAAACCGAAGAACTCGGCGAAAAACCTCTCCGCCGCCCTCCAAGCGAAAATCGATCCACTAGACAATCAGTTAGGATACATAAGTAAGCAAGAAACCCTCCAAGCCTAATCTACCCGATGTACCTAAGCCCTCCAAGCTCCTACTCCAACAAGGCTTCTCGGAACCGTGTCTTGTCTTAGTTCTCCGGATCCCGCAACAAGCTCCATGTTGCATCTGCCATTCCAGGCTTCTTCCAATGCTTCCCAGCAGCACCAAAATGTCACTCAACACTCTCAAAAGGTGTGGTAAGTGTTTGGGCTATCAACCTCTCAATGGTGTGGAAAAATGGAGAGGGAAGGGTTGAGGAGATACCACAAGCAAGTGTATAGAGAAAGGTGGGGATGACAATCTCTAATTGCAAATGTGTTTGGCTAGGGTTTTCTCTCTGAAACATTCCTTAACATTTGTGGGTAATGGGGTTTATATAGGATAGGTGCAAAATGTGTGAGTTAGTCAGTACAGGCTGGCAGAACAGCATGTCTCGCGGGTGTCTCGCGGGAAGGCCTTATCCGCAAGATACTCGCGAGAGACAGCTATCTCCACCTGGACCGACTCTTCGCATTCCAGCATGTGCAAGGCACATGCTTCACTTCGCGGGAAGCTTAGTCGCGACATACCCGCGAGATTCCTTCAGCTTCCAATTTTGCTTGAGTCTTCACACACTCTCTATCACACACCCCTTACATCAATTCCCACAACAAATACAGGGTATAAATAATTGATATTAATTACAATCAAATTTGGCACGGAATAAAAGCCAACATAACGCATAGTTGTAAATCACAACTTTACAAATGGATTGGCGTTTTCAAGGCCACGATATACTTTGACTAATAAGCATAAGGTTTGGTCGAGAAATATAAAAGAAAGGTTAGATCGAGGCTTAGACTCTCCATATTGGAAATTACTATTTCCCTTGGCAATCATTAAACATTTACCCCGAACTTGTTTACACAATTGTTCTATCATATTGATTTGTGAAGCTAGAAAAGTAAATCGTAAACCTTTCAAAATAAGGTTTACAATTGATCCTAATTTTCATGATTTTATTCATGGTCAATGGTCATCGGCCTATTTGGCTTCATCATCAAATACACAAGTCAAACTTTCAATACCCGTTTATTTGGTATACAAATAGCTTTGGCCAACAAACCTAGTATTTTCTTACATAATTTAGAACACATTCTAACCAAGATTAATTATATATATATTTTGGGTCAAGGATTTCTCTTGTGGTAGCTGAAGTCTAGGGTTACCTGGCTATCTCAAGGGGACGCTAACACTAAGTTCTTCCATTTATCCACGCTATAGGATTGTTGCCATTAAGGATGCAGGGGGATTGTGGTTGGTAGAGGGATTGCTTGAACATCATATTTAGGGTTTCTTCCACAATCGTTTTAGAACATTTAACCTGGTTTGTTCTAATAGCCTTCACTCTCAATCTCTTTCTTATAATTTGTACTCCCATATTTCCAAAATTTGAGCTCTCCATCAGATGTGTTAGATGTTGGGAATTCAGTCGAAATTCCAACCTGTGAGAAACAAAAAAATAGAGAAAACACATGTCAAAGAAAACAATCACACACAAGACAGTATTTACATAGTTCGGCAATTTGCCTACGTTCACGGAGTTGTAGGGATTTCACTATTATTAGGGAAAAATACAAAATGCGGCTACAATGTTTTTTCTCTTTCTCTAAAAACACAACAACAGTAACAAACCCTAATAACAAAAGTAGCTTTTATATCTTGCACACAAGATTACAATGGGCTACAAAACAGGTCAAAAATTTAAATATAAACTAGGCTCCACAAAGCCCAACAAATCGCCCACTTGGAGACTAGTTCAATTACCAACATCAGCCGCTATCCTCCAAAAGCAATCCCTCATCCCTGCAACTCATCCTCTTGTCCTTAAGCTAGAAGGCCAACTGAAACTGCACACAACTTCAGCTTCTTAAAATAGTAACACTCTTAGTCAACATGTCTGCCGGGTTCTTAGATCCACATATCTTTTCAAGTATTACCACCTTATCTTCAACAAGGTACCGGATAAAGTGGTTTTTTGTCTGTATATGTTTCGACTTTGAATGAAAAGCCAAATTTTTAGCAAGAAAAATTGCACTCTGACTATCACTGTGTAGAATGCCCATCTCCTGCTTCTTACCCAATTCATCTAAGAAATCATGTAGTCAAATCATCTCCTTTCCAGTTTTAGTTGCTGCAACATACTCAGTTTCTGTAGTAGACAAAGTAACAATCTTTTTGCAGATTTAAAGCCCATGATATAGCTGTACCACCAAAAGTAAATACAAACCTAGTAGTACTCTTTCTACTATCAATATCCCCAGCAAAATCAGCATCTACATAATCCTGCAGTTTCAAACTTGCACCTGTAAAGCAAAGACATGTATTTGATGAACCCCTCAGATATCTTAGAATCCACTTATCGGGAACGTTTTGCGACAAGGGCCGAGATCGCATAAATGAGCCTAAAACTCCCCTTGAGTTCGTTAAATTCGTCAGTTATTTGGAGAGCCAAGCCCAAAATTCACGATGTGAGGTACACAAAGGCTAATGGTGCTTTATGGAAAGAGAAAACAACAGAAAAATGAAAACACAAGAAAGTGCAGAAACTATATATTTCATGAGTCAGAAATTTCAGCCCACAGTCACACAGAGGAGGAAATCGAAGGAGGTCCCGAGCAAGAGAGGGAGAGTTCCCCTATATCAATATTTTCACCCCCAGGCCTTCAAATCGTCCCATACACTAGGTAGCTGACTGGGCTTTTTGTGTCAAAGTTTTGGGTTTTTTGTAGGGAAAAACGTTGCTCCTCTTGTGGGCTGGTGATACATATTTATATCAAGCTCTAGGGGATGCTTGTGACCAGTTTTTAGGTGGGAGGAAGCCCTTGGACCTTTCAGATGCTATTTCTATGACTTGGTGCATTATGTTTTATGCTTAGGGAAAGGTTTTGGTTGCTTTTTGCATCATTTTGGAAACAAAGTTATTTCCTCTTTACAGCTACTGTCTCTGGTCTTTGTAGGCCTTGAGGACCACATTTGGGTGGCTGAGTGGGCTAGGCTACTCAGCTTTTTCTTAGAGTCAGCTTCCTTGGTGTGGGAAAATGGAGTTAAGCTGAAAATAAAGGGCACAGTCACACAGAGCATGGAGTAAAGTCTGGGGTGGAAATTTCTGACATTGGACCTCCGTCATGGGCCCTAGATGCCCCTAGCATCCTTGGCCCACTTCGCGGCATGTACAGGTCGGGCCTATGTAAAAAGGTCCAATGGGAACTAACCCACACCCACCAAAACCATTCCTACTCAATTCCCCAACCATTTGCATGGGCTCGGGCCATGCAACAAAGCAGAATACATTGACAAAAATACATTATTCGGACTCGCTAAGCAATTGGGCTTAGTCATTCCGTCGAGCCATAAAATTTGTCGCGAAAATGACCATTAACATTAGCCCCCCTCATACGAATGGCGCTTGCGGCATGCGTGTGAGCTTCACGAAATTTTCGCAAGCTCCGAACACTTGATGAAGCATAGTATGTACCCAAACCTGATGTTAGCATGGCCTATTAGATCTTCGTACTTTGCACAAACTAGTACATTGTCTGCGCTTCTTTTCTTTTTCTAAAATCCCATTTCCTTGTCTCATGTTGTTGTTGCCATCATTGTAATATATATATATATATATATATTTTTTTTTTTTTGTAAAATAATTGTTATTGTCTTATACATATATATGTCTGACTCCCTCCGTTCTTTTCATACTTGCAATGGTAACTTTAGCATTTACCATAGGAACTTTCACTTCCTTGACACCTTGGTGACTTTGGCTTTTCTCCTTTGCATCCTTTGACTTTCACACTACATAGGTGGCTTTAGCATTTCTTCTATTAAAGCCTTGGACTTTCACGCCACTTGCTTTAGTTTTGCAACAGGTAGCTTTTCTTTCATTTAGGATTTAGCCAACACATCATTTGCTTCTTCCTTGTCTCTTTTCTTCTCATTTTTAGTGACCTTCACGCCACTTTGCTTCAACAGGCCCCTTTTTCTTTTTTTTCTTTTTTTTGATTCATGCCACTTTGCTTCCCTAGCAATACAGCTTTCATATTTTCTTCAAATGCTGTGAATATTTGCTTTAACCCCCATTTGGCAGTGAGATGATGGCAATGAAATGGAGGAGATTTTTTTTTTGGAGAGCATAAATTTGAAGAGCTTAGCACCATCCACCGTTCAAAATGTCGAGATTTGGGTGGGACAAAGTGCTGTTGCGGAAGAAGAGAGGGAACCCGATAATATGAAGCAAGGAAACTTTGCCGACGATGACCAAAGAAGGTCCGCGGCAGCCCGCTACCCATGGCCATGAGCTCGTTGGTACCAATGGTGATGGAGCGGTGCCTTGGTGAGTTGATTTGTTCATTGTGGCTATCTCTTGGTTGTGCTTGCTGATATGTTGAACAAATTATTCAAATAAATTTGTAGAGTAACTTTTCTTTAGAAAAATGATAGTCCCATTGCGTCGATTCGTGAGGTTGAGCCCTTTTTTTTTTTAATTGATGCCAAAAACTCGTGTTGAAGCCAATTTCCATTGATTCTAATAGTCGCAAGGCATGGAACTTAGTTCGCAATGCGACTATGCTTGACTTTGAGTTGACCATCGTGTTGGAAGTAGAATGAGTCAATGACTTACTGCAATTTTGACTTGGGCACATAGGGGAAAATGATGATGAATGAGAGACCATCTTGAACCTCTATACAAATTGGACCACCAGGATGCTTCAATATTTGAGTTGCTTGATTGTTGGTAAATTTGGCAAGATTGTGTTTGCCAAGATTAGTTTTGACGAATCCGCAATCATGAGCGATATTGCTGCCTGCCTTGGGATAGCATATTTGAGGTGGAATGGAGCGAAGAATCACTTGGCGATGTAGTATAGGGGTGTGACATAGTTGATGTATGTGTTGCCAGCCTCCAGTATTGTGTCCTTGTGGCAAATGTGAGTAATAATGCAGAGTCACAAGTTGTTGGTGCTTCATGCTTGTTGTAATGATGAGGAAATGTTGGTTGAGACGCCATTGGGATGGGTGTTAACATTAAGACACTGAAGGTGTTATTGATTGTGTGACGTAGAAGATAAGGTTGTTGGCGACTATAAAAGGGTTGGAATTTCAACTTGCATCTCTTGCCAACCAGATTTTGTGAAAAGGCGGAAACTTCACAGAGAGATCAATTGCAAGCGAGTGTTCCGAACATGCTTCAGATATTGTTGCTGGTCTTGATCTTCTTCGAGTCCCTCTTCCTTTTCATTTATTTTAATACTTGAATTTTCCGAAACCTTGAGAACTCGAGTTGGTTGTAATGTATAATAGGGGCTGTTATTTTGGAAACACATTCTCTTGTATTTTGCTTTTGTGGACAGCCCACTTATTTGTACAAAGCAGCTCCTATTTATTGGTATTTGTTGAAACTTTGAACTTGTGCTGTCATGGTTAGTAGATACAATTTGTATTTTGTACAAAGAAACACATATATGATGTCTCAACATGTAATTTGAATTTTGGAATGGAAAGAATGATTTGTACCTCAAGGATGTAAATAGTTTGTATTTTGTACTTCAAGAATGAGTTTTTACCTTTCTTCAATAGGCTATAAGCATGTCTTTGTTGCAAAAACAATTCTTGTACGGCTGTGACCATTTGAATATGTAGAGAAAAGCTTGCTTGGAAGGGTCGAGTGCACCTTGCGATGAAGTAGCATAATTTCGATAGATTATATGCACTTAGGCTCTTGAATATTACTTGTGCTTGATTGGATGGCTTGCGAATATGGCTTTGCCTTTGCAATGATAAGTTAGTAGACATGTTTGCTTGGTTGTCATGCCTTTGTGAAAAGGTTTTGGCTAAGCGCACCTCTCACTGTCTGTGCACCATTTTTCAGCGCTCTATTGACGGGCAGATTTGGTTTTACAGATAGCACCTCATATATATTGAAGCTTGGCTCGCCGCTTGGTAGTCGACTTATTCTCGACATATATTATATTGCTATTTCGTTAGTTTCAAGAAGCCCCCACATATAGGCTGCGTTTGCGCATGCTGCAGCTTATGGTGCACTTGTTTGTCACCGTTTCATAGAGGCTAATTGCGTTCTCATAGACAGCAGCTTGAATAAAGCTTGTATTGACGCCTTATAGAATGCACAATTTTGTCATTCTCTTGAGGAGTATTATCCTTGCACATAGCAAATTACCATTTGGCAATGGGTTAATAGTTCATTGACTTCCTTGCCGCTTTATAAGGTTTATGCATCGGCTTTCTTATCCTTTTGCGGGCTGGCTATGTTCCTACATGTAGTGGATCACCGTGCTTGAATTTTAAGATATTATGTTGGCTTCACTACCGCTTTGTATGGCTTGCCGTTAAGAAATTTTTTGCTTTCCCTACTTTGTCGAGGGCATTGCATCCTCGCAAGTAGGGGTCTTGCCACATATGAATGATATGACATTTCGTCGGCTTTCTAATCATTCGGTAGGGATTTCCTTTGAGGACGCATTAACTTCCCTACCTTGTTAAGAGCTAGTCGTGCCCTCACAAGTAGGGGTATCGCCATAATAAAACGTCTCATTGGCTTCCTAGCCATTTGATAGGGCTTACCATTGAGAGAGTATGTGTTTGGCTTTTCCTACCTTATTGAAAGTATTTTTTTTTTTTACCCTCGCATGTAGAGGCTCATGTGATAATTTGTTAGTTTTCTTGTCGTTTCATAAGATTTCTCATTAGAAGAAAGCGTTGGCTTTCCCCACCTTATTAAAGGCATTGCACCTTAACGTGTAGGGGTCTCACCATGCTTGGATAATATGATAGTTCGTCAGTTTCCTAAAGTTTCATAGGGCTTGCCTCCGAAAATTAGTATGAGTGAGATATATTGTTGTCGCTTATGATCTTGTACGAGATGCCAAAGCGACAAATGATATGCTCTTTAATGGAGTTGGTTATGGCCACTCCCATTACTTTTCTTTGAGTGGAGTTTCTTCCACCCACTTAGTGAATTACTTAGTGTGGTAAAGACTCGAATGTACCTATTCAATGGTGGATGGATAGGTCCGATGAGATCAAGCCCCCAAGTACAAAAGGCTATGAGGCGCTCATGTCTCTAATGCTTATAAGGCGTGTGCGTACAAGCTTGGAGTGCATTTGGAAGTGTGGTGACTTTTAGTGAATTTGGTAATGTCAAACCAATGGTATGCCATCGCTAAGAGTTATTTGGTGGCATTTCTTCCTCCCTTAGTATTCTCAATACTACTTGAAGATAAGTTCTGAAAATTGGGGTCCTATATAGAGGGTAGAACATGATTTTTCTTTGCTGAGGATATGTTGTGCTGCAGACAACGACTCCATACTTTGCTAACTTGGCTTCTAATTTTGGGATGATGATTGGCTAAGCATCAGAGATGTCGATATAGGGTTGCTTCATTCCCAACACAACAAATTTTTTTTTTTTTACGCTTTGGTTAGCCTCTTTGTCGAAAATACATGGTACTGCAAACAGCGGCTCCATACTTTGCTTTTTTTACTTCGAACTTTGAGATAATGATGGGCCAAGCATTAGAGACGTCGGTGTAGGGTTGTAGCATCTCTAGCACAACAATTTCTATCGTTAGCCTCTATGCCGCTTGTTCCAAGTTTCTACATTGTACTAAAATTCCACTCGAAAATCTTTGGAATGGATGTTCAACAACCAGCTTGTGATTTTTTTTTTTTTGAGCTGTTTGACATCAATGTTTAGAGCGAGCTCTAGCAAAGCATTTTTTTTTAAAGATGCGAGCGAACTCTCCTTATTAGTTGGCTTGGCCGCAGATTTCAATTGCAAGAATTAAGTGACAAGAACAATTTTCTTGATGATGGCAACGTTTGAACTTCCCCCTTCACGTATAATCTCAAATTCAAGAAGGATTAAGGCGTTGTCATGGCTTAGAATGCATGCGCTTGTCATGACTTGAGATATATGAACATGCCATGGCTTGGAGTGCACGGATCAACCAAGATTTTGGATGCATGAGCTCGTCATAGCTTAGCGTTCATGAGCGTGTCACGGCTTCGATGAGAGGGAATTGAGTTTGGATTTTCTTTGTTGCTGGGTGCTCCGAGAAGGTTTCCGTTTCACCCTAAGTGCAAATGTGATTTATATCAATAAGCGATAGTCATGGCCAAGCGAAGTAGCATAAACGACTTATAAAAAATATTTTGATTAAAAATTTTAAAAAATTAAATGGTTTAAATGATATGTATAAAAAAATGAATTAGCGAAGAGAGTGCTTGAGAGTCTTAGCTTAAGCGTGCTTTAAACGATAGTATGTCGCTCGTATGACTTCAAAACTTGGCTTATGAAATGTCACTTCTTAAAAAACTTGATGTATGGTGTGTCGCAACCTCAAGGCTTGGTGCATGGAACGTCTAGCGCCTTACGGTGGGCCATTTAGCTATGGCCTTTAGCTCTTTGGTGAAGACTTCATTTAGCGGTGATGCCAAAAATGTTTAGCTCAAGGCTTGGTATATGGAATATCTAACGCCTTGCGATGGGCCATTTAGCTATGACCTTTAGCTATTTGGTGAAGACTTCGTTCAGCGGTGACGCCAAAAATATTTAGCTGTGAAGGGTTGCACATAGCAACGATTGTTGTTGTGCCAAAATAATTTAATCACTCGCGGCAGCCCCATATGCTCAGTGCTAACTCAGCAACAATACAACTTGATGTATGGTATATTGCTACCTCAAGGCTTGGTATATGGAATATCTAACGCCTTCTGATGAGCCATTTAGCTATTTGGTGAAGACTTCGTTCAGCGGTGACGCCAAAAATATTTAGCTCAAGGCTTGGTATATGGAATATCTAACGCCTTGCGATGGGCCATTTAGCTATGACCTTTAGCTATTTGGTGAAGACTTCGTTCAGCGTGATGCCAAAAATATTTAGCTGCGAAGGGTTGCACATAGCAGCGATTGTTGTTGTGCCAAAATAATTTAATCACTCGCGGCAGCCCCATATGCTCAGTGCTAACTCAGCAACAATACAACTTGGTGTATGGTATATCGCTACCTCAAGGCTTGGTATATGGAATATCTAACGCCTTCCGATGAGCCATTTAGCTATGACCTTTAGCTATTTGGTGAAGACTTCGTTCAACGGTGACGCCAAAAATATTTAGCTGCAAAGGGTAATTTAATCACTTGCGGCAGCTCCCATATGCTCGGCGCTAACTCAGCAATAATACAACTTGATGTATGGTATGTCGCTACCTCAAGGCTTGGTATATGGCACATCTAGCGTCTTGCGGTAGGCCATTTAGTTATGGCCTTTAGCTATTTGGCGAAGACTTCATTATCAGGTTCACCAAAAACATTCAGCTACGAAGGGGCAATTATTGTTGGGCCAAAATGAGTCAATACCAGTGGCTCCCATATGCTCAGCGCGTGAGGGGTTCTTGGTTTTGAAATTGATGTTTAGAGCTTCGCATTGTTGATTATTGATTGGAAACGTCATTCTCTTTGCAGTTGGATTTGTGGCTCGCCATTTTTGCATTTTCAAGCTACAATAAAAATTTTCACAAATATCATGTAAAGCAAGAGATATATAATGATTCATCCATAATAATGATAGCTAAAAAATAATAATAATAAAGATGAGTGGAAGAAATTTTTTTTGAATAAGAAAGTTGATTCTCCCTCCGTCCTTCACTTCTTGGGTGGTTTTTGGAGGTTAGAGCAATCTCATCACATGATTTGGAGCATTTCCAGCAGCTCAATGAGCTAAGGATAAAACTTATTTCAGCTCAACTTCACCATGCTCTTCTTGCGCGGCAAAGTATCATACGGTTTATCTTAGAATGACAAGTTGGTGTGAGAACATCATCTTTTTGCTGGTTTCGCATCTTCGAATACATGACTTCTCTTGTTTCAGCTGCTTGACTTCCTCTCAATGAGCTTTGCTACGTCAGCAAGCGTGACATACTGAGAAGCATTATTAGCATTGAGAGCGTCATTGGCTTTGTCCTGCCTCGTCTTTTCGCTATTATCCGCCACCTTTTCATTTTGTCCCTTTTCGAGCGTAGGCCCCTCTCGCCGTGGATTTTTCTTATCGCAAGCCTTGTTGGATTCTTCAATGCACTGGATAGCCTGAGCAAGGTTATCCTGTTTTCGTTGCATGCCTTGCATCATTTCAAATAGTTCCTTCATTTGCTGAGGGGCTTGTTGAACCTCCTCCTTAAGACATACTTCCCTCAAAGAGGAAGCGTCAGCGGCTGCCCCTTGAGATGGAGCAACAGTGTAGGGCATACGTTGGTTTTTTTTTTTTTTTTTTTTTTTTTTTTTTTTTTTTTTTGACTTGGGAGGTATGGTTTCTCCTTCCTTAACTGCTTGACTCCCCAATGGAGTCGCCAAAATGTCAGGGACGTTTTGCGACAAGGGCCGAGATCGCATAAATGAGCCCAAAACTCCCCTTGAGTTCGTTAAATTCATCAGTTATTTGGAGAGCCAAGCCCAAAATTCATGATGTGAGGTACACAAAGGCTAATGGTGCTTTATGGAAAGAGAAAACAACAGAAAAATGAAAACACAAAAAAGTGCAGAAACTATATATTTCATGAGTCAGAAATTTCAGCCCGCAGTCACACAGAGGAGAAAATCGAAGGAGGTCCCGAGCAAGAGAGGGAGAGTTCCCCTATATCAATATTTTCACCCCCAGGCCTTCAAATCGTCCCATACACTAGGTAGCTGACTGGGCTTTTTGTGTCAAAGTTTTGGGTTTTTTGTAGGGAAAAACGTTGCCCCTCTTGTGGGCTGGTGATACATATTTATATCAAGCTCTAGGGGATGCTTGTGACCAGTTTTTAGGTGGGAGGAAGCCCTTGGACCTTTCAGATGCTATTTCTATGACTTGGTGCATTATGTTTTATGCTTAGGGAAAGGTTTTGGTTGCTTTTTGCATCATTTTGGAAACAAAGTTATTTCCTCTGTACAGTTGCTGTCTCTGGTCTTTGTAGGCCTTGAAGACAACATTTGGGTGGCTGAGTGGGCTAGGCTACTCAGCTTTTTCTTAGAGTCAGCTGCCTTGGTGTGGGAAAATGGAGTTAAGCTGAAAATAAAGGGCACAGTCACACAGAGCATGGAGTAAAGTCTGGGGTGGAAATTTCTGACATTGGACCTCCTTCATGGGCCCTAAATGCCCCCAGCATCCTTGGCCCACTTCGCGGCACGTACAGGTCGGGCCTATGTAAAAAGGTCCAATGGGAACTAACCCACACCCACCAAAACCATTCCTACTCAATTCCCCAACCATTTGCATGGGCTCGGGCCATGCAACAAAGCAAAATACATTGACAAAAATACATTATTCGGACTCGCTAAGCAATTGGGCTTAGTCATTCCGTCGAGCCATAAAATTTGTCGCGAAAATGACCATTAACACCACTTGACTGCCTCCCAATGCTGCTTTCCAGGCCTACTCATGAATCTGCTTACAACTCTCACTACATGTGCAATGTCTGGCCTTGTACACACCATTGCATACATCAAGCTACCAATAGCTGAGGCATAGGGCATCTTGCTCATATGGTCCCTTTCTTCTTCTATCTTCGGTAACTGTTCTTTGCTTAATTTGAAATGACTACCCAAGGGTGTGCTCACTGGTTTAGCTTCATTCATGTTGAACCTGCTGAGAACTTTCTTCACATACTCTGATTGTGAAAGCTTCAATGTACCATTAGCTTTGTCTCTAATGATTCTCATACCAAAGATTTGCTTTGCAGCTCCCAAATCCTTCATTGCAAACTGTTTTGACAATTGCTTCTTCAGATTATTAATCTCTTTAATGCAAGACCCTACAATAAGCATATTATCCACATACAATAGTAATATGATGTAAGAAGTGTCAAAAAACTTAACATAGTAACAGTGATTAGCTTCACATCTCTTGAACCCAATTTTATGCATAAAACTGTCAAATTTCTTGTACCACTGTCTAGGAGCTTATTTTAGGCCATACAAGCTCTTTCTCAGTTTGTAGACTAGATTCTCTAGTCCCTGAACAATGAATCCTTCTGGTTGAATCATGTAAAGGTCTTCCTCCAAGTCACTATGAAAGAATGCTGTCTTAACATCTAACTGCTCAAGATGTAAGTTTTCTGCAGCCACCATTTCCAGCACCAGTCTAATTGTTGACATCTTCACAACTGGAGAAAATATCTCTGTGTAGTCAATTCCTTCCTTCTGTTGAAACCTTTTAACAACTAATCTGGCCTTGTAACGTTTGCTACCATCATGTTTGTTCTTTATTCTGTATACCCACTTGTTGTGTAAAGTCTTCTTTCCTACTGGCAATTCATTCAGTTCCCATGTCTGATTCCCTAATAAGGAATCCATCTCATCCTTCATGGCTAACTCCCACTTGCTTTGATACCACTTGTTTGTTAGGGAGATAAACACCTTGTGAAGCTTCCCTGAATAATTAATATAATATATAGAGACACACTTTAACCCAAAAGGCCTAAGCCCTATCGGTATGTGCTCAATTATGTTATATTAATCACTCATCTTCTTATCTTTTATTCAATGTGAGACTTCACTCACACGTGTAACCCAACAATCTCTCCCTCACGTGTGAGTTTGCCTCTATATGAGCTTCAAGACTTTTCTGTGGGCCATGAACAAGTCCTACTCACTTCCCCTTACCTAATAGGCTTTTCACTTCATTAATGCGTCATCCATGGGTCTCTTGTACGCCATCCATGTGAACCACTTGTCAACCCTGCATGCACATCCATGTCCATGGGAACCTTGCATCACACCATTATTTAGCACTATTAGTAGTATTCCTTTTTTTTTTTTTTTTTTTTTTTTTTTTTTTTTTTTTTTTTTTTTTTTTCTAGGAACTTTATGTGTGGACCGTTTAGGCTTTCTCTGTCCCTACTGGGTAGGGACCATGAACACTCGCCACCTTTGCCGCACACTACCATGGGCTTTAATACCAGTTGTTGGGAATTCAGTCGAAATTCCAACCTGTGAGAAACAAAAAATAGAGAACACACATGTCAAAGAAAACAATCACACACACAAGACAGTATTTATATGGTTCGGCAATTTGCCTATGTCTACGGAGTTGCAGAGATTTTACTATTATCAGGAAAAAGTACAAAATGTGGCTACAGTGTTTTTTTTTCTCTCTCTAAAAATACAACAACAGTAACAAACCCTAATCATAAAAGCGGCTTTTATATCCTGTGTACAAGATTACAATGGGCTACAAAACAGGCCAAAAATTTAAACATAAACTAGGCTCTACAAAGCCCAACATTAGAAATCTTCCATAATTTAAAAACTATGCCTCCTTTAAATTAAGGCTTTTGGCCCTGATGAATATCATTCTATTTCTTTTCAACATCATTGGGATATTCCGAGTCCAGTATTGTTGCTACTATTCAAGGAATTTTCCTAACCAGTGAAATTCATCCAAATTGGGGTAGCAGAAATCTTGTACTTATACCTAAGATAGAACACCCAGAGATGATCTAACAATTTCTTCCTATTAGTCTATGTAATATGTTATATAAACTAGTAGCTTGTATCACTTAAGTGTCTCAAACCTTTTCTTGTGCTGATGCTATAAATACAAGCTAGGCTGGATTTGTTCTTGGAGATGAACATGCAACAATGTTATTTTGGTTCAAGAAATCATTAGATCTATTAAACGAAAGAGGGTCAAAAATGGTTTTATAGGCCTTAAACTTGATCTTGAAAAAGCCTATGATTTTCTAGAATGGAGTTTTATTCAAGACATTCTAGAAATTTTCAAGTTCCCTAACTCCATTTTGAACCCTATTATGAATATAATAAGATCTTCAAAATTTAATATCATGTGAAATTGAAGTTCTTTTCCGAAAATAACCCACTCCAAGGGCAACTATCAAGGTGATCCTTTATCGCCCTATATTTTTATTCTATGTCTCGAAGGACTTTCCATTATGTTTGAAGAGGAGACTTGATATCATAAAATTGTTCCTTTTACTTTTCACAGGCAAATTCATATTTCATACTTGTTCTTTGCTAGCTGATGACATTTTTTTGTTCACAAAAGCTTCTACTCAGTGTTGCCATTGGCTTAAGGATATCTTATCTAAATTTTGTGCATGCTCTAACCAGATCATTTGTACCAATAAATCTAAAATGTTTTTTTTTTTTCTCGAAATGTTCACCGTCGTGATAGAGTCTTTATCAGTTTATCGACTCTCTTTGAGATTTCTCCCACTACAGAGTTAGGAAAGTATTTGGGAACTCCTATATTTACCACAAAGAGAAGTATTCATACTAACCAATTTATTGCAGATAGGATTTATCACAAAATTGAAGGATGGCAATCTAAATTCCTATATGTGGCTGGTCGTGTTACTTTAATTAAATCCACTTCTAATACCATAGCTATCTTCTCGATGCAAACAACACTCCTTCACGGAAAATTTGCCAAAATATAGATAAATTAAACTGGAGGTTTTTGTGGGGAGATTCGGACCAACATAGGGCATGCCATACCATTTCATGGGATAGTTAATATATACCTAAAGAGGCAGGTGGATTGGGAATTATTCCCACACGACTTAGAAACACTGCTATATATATATATATATATATACACATTAATGAATCGTTGGCTTCACATTTCTGGAAAGCCATATATCTTGGAAAAAAGAAATGGTTATTTCGGGAATGAGATGGCAAATTGACGATGGCGAACATGTAAAGTTTTGAACAGATCATTGACTTCCAAAGGACCTGTAAGAGATCAAATCGAAGGTCCTCTACGTACTTCAAGGAGAAGAAGACCGATCTATATATAGCCTCCCTTTTCGTTTTAGGCAGATGGCACCTGCTTACACAATATACCTATGCAACTTCCATTGGACTTACGAGAAACCATAGTAGGTCATCCTGTACCTTACATTCCAAAAAAATCCTGATCACCTCTTTCGGCTGGTCCAACAAGACATTGCACAGCTAAGCAAGCTACAGAATTACGGTTTTTCATACGGGCTAAAGAATTTTGGCTATGGATCTACTTCATGTTTCTTGTCCCTCTGCAACCCCGTGGTCTTTTGTTTTTGCACAAGGCCTTTGGCAACTATGGCTTTGCTCCTTCTGGTACTCTAAACCATCTTCTTCACAAAACATTAAATCTTGCATCAGAATTTCTTCGCATCATACATCCAGATAAAGTAAAAACTCCTACATGTGTGAAGTATAGAGCATGGCATCCTCCTCCTTTTCCTTTTGCATCACTAACCACAGGTTGTAGCTCTTTAGGAAATTTGGATAAATAAGCTCATAAGATATCAAATTATTATTTTATTCAGAATATAAATAGTCGATTATGTGGTAAATATTTATGATTTCCAAACAACACAAGGTTGAAAAATCTTATTTTTATAGTTTATAAATGAAAAATCAATGTATGAAATTAATTCAAATAATATAATTTCAACTATAATTTTTTTAAATATAATTTTAATTATAATTTAATTATTAATCATTGACACAAATTCATGAAGAACTAAAAACTTTTAGTCATGACATTTACTTCATATGTAGAAGGAATAAATTAATCAAGTAGATCGGGAATAAGGCAACAAACTCAGGCTTTGTATTTGAAATTTTTAGTAATATGAAAATTCCTTTTTTTTTTTTTTTTTCTTTTTTCTTTTTCCTTATAACTAAACTGTTGGAGGTTGGGGTCATATTCAAAAATAAGATAGTGGGTACGTACCAAAATCCAACTCATGTGGATTGGGTTAATTTCTACATAGGTAATGGTTTAGGTTAAGAAACCCTTCTAATCAACCCATGTACACCCTCACTTTTAAGGAGAAAGTTTCTCATGAAACCAACATTTCATAACATGTGGGATCCAAACATACTATCAGAGAGAGATCCCAAAATTTATTCCACATTTTATTTTAGATAACAAAATTTTTCTATTATTTAATTAAAATATGAAATTTATAAAATTATTTCAATTTGAAGCCGATTGATTAAACTTTATATTTCATCCAAAACATGCATGTAAATCAATTTGCCATTCAAATAGGGGGTAGAGAAAGAAAGCTTCATTTAAAGATGGACAATCCTCACGGACAGAAAAAGATTGCATTTAGTTTGATAATGAAGAAGAAAGATGGATGATATTTCGAATTAAAACAATTTCATACGTTTGTAATTTTAATTAGCAATATTAAAAATTTAGAGACTAATATCCTTTTTTTTTTTTTTAATATTATTAATATAGCATTTAGGATGCAATATAATATTTAAGAGGAAATATTATAGATTTTTTTCTTTCTAAGTTTTTATAGAAAGTTTCTTTTTCAAGTGGGTTAGGATCTTCGTTAAGGTTTTGGATCCTGATTTTTTCTATTGCTATGTGCCTATGTCATCATCAGCATATTCGTCGTGAATGGATCTTGGCTTTCTAACCTGAGTTTTGGGATTTATGTTTGGTAATTCCCAAATTGGGTTTATATTCTTAATCATACCTCTAGTCTTTCTAGCTCGTTGTATAGGTATATGATATCATATGATTATGATCTTCTAAATTGCTGGTTCTCACAATTATCTCTTCATTGTTCTTAAGGGTATTCTTTTCATGAGCCTTCATCAGCGTGCTGATGATATGAAACATCAAGATGTTTGGTATTTTATGTTTACGGTACCTATGGTCTTATTAAAGCCTTTATAGGCCTTTGTGGCTACGATTAGCTTTATATCTTCGGCAGCTTCTGTGGTTAAAGTAAACCCTGGAAGTATGCTAAGTTATCAGCAAACTGAAGTACTATTCCTAGAAGCTTTCTGTCAAAGGTATCACTTCTAGGGTCTATGTCAATTAATAAGATACACGATAAGTTCAATCTCTGCCTGTGGTCTAATTAGACCTTAATTCTTAAGTACAATTCCTTGCTAATAGCGAGGTTCTCAGTGCAATAGGTCATCTCATAGGTTTGGCTTTTTGGCCAATTTCCTTTAACAAAAAGTCCAGTGGTAACTTGCCCTTTTCGAGTGATTTCTCAACTCTTCCAATTCAGAGAAGAAAAGTTTTCCCATCTTAATGTATTTGTGATTCTTCTTTCTTGAAACTTGATTCTTCAATCAGTAGCTGTATTTTCTAAGTTTCTCGTAGCTCTATCTTCTCCTAGGCTTTTCCCGGACCGTCATTTATAATTCTTGTAGTAGTGCTAGAATTAGTAGCTTTTTAAGTATTTGTGGGGCCCGTGGGCCTGGTAGCCTTGGCCCATCTTGCATTCGGCCCATGGCCCATGCCAAGGATGAATGATCGTCCGAGGATGTCGTATGAAGACCTAGGCTTTCTTGGATCCAAGCCGGGGACATCCCTGTCCTCGGCATACTGAGGCTAATTCCAGGCGGGGGAGTGAGCCAAGAACAGGTTGTCACCTCCGCACTAAATGTACTCACCTAACCCCCTAGCCACATTAATGGGGATGCAAGCCCTAGACAGGGTAACGTTGGTCCTTATAAACCACTCGAGTACTGATAAGGCCTCTGATGGGACAGGTGGTCAGGGGGAAGGCAAGTGAATGGTCGACAGATGAAAGAAAGAGATAGGAGGAAGAGGACTATATAAGAAGGGCAAGCAAAGCAGTTAAAGGGGGGGGGGGGGGGGGCCTCCTCGGACAAGGGCCGAGGAGCTACCCTTGGCACTAAGTTGGCTTCATCCTCCTTCAAGGAGAAAAGGGTTTTGGGTGTAAGGTCGTTAGTCGGTTAGGGCCTAATTCTTCATCCCACTTTCTAGAAATGTATTGTTGGGGGCCTATCTAAATTAAGTCCCTACAATTGGCGCCGTCTGTGGGGAGAATTAGTGCACTAGCGGGCGCAATGGCTGATCGCTCCTAAGTATCTAGTTTGCGGAAGGTTGACAACGATGTGTCGCAAAAAAAGAAGAAGAAGAAAACATTGCAGAAAAACAGAAGATTCAACAGAAAATAGAGGAAACATAATAGTATTTTATTAAATGAAGAGAAAATACAGAGTACAAACAGAAGCTCAGGCAGAAGTGTTTTAAAGCCAATTCTACAAACAGAGGCCCAGGCGGACCTGTTTTAAAACTAGCTAGAGGGAATGGGGCTGAGGTAGGCATGTTTTAATGCCACTAACAACTCCTTGGCCGGTGCGGCAAAGCTGGAACAAAGAGAGAAGCCGATGTAAGGGCACCAGGAAGCCCTTCCCCATGACGTTCCCTTGATTCTCTCCAGGCCTCACAAAGGTTGGCCGTCGGAGACGGCAACACTCAGGCACCAGATATGACGTGATCTTGCACGCCTCCTCCGGCAGGGGTGCACCCCGAGGAAGAGCGTTAGGTACTTCAGGGACTTCCCTCCTGGCCACCATGCACGGCATTATCAGGGTGACGCCAAGGCTCTGCCGCGCCGGAAGTCTGGCAGAGGCAACGGCCACAACGGCTCTCGGTTGGGAAGGTAGGGCCTTCGCCCTGTGTGTCCTCACACCCACCCAGGGCCACCCCATGTCTCCCAACCCTGGTCACAATCCTGGCAGGGTTGTTGAAGGGGCTCGGGGAGCTAAAGGGACGTGTTTCTAGTTGTGATTAGAGAGTTTATGGAGTGTGGAGAGGCGTTTCCCTCCAGAGAGCCTTATATAAAGGATGGAGACTGGTGGAAATTGATCCACACAAAATTCGAAGGGGGAATCATCAGCGGTATTAATCTTGACCACATCCTAAGGAGATCGTAGGCCGCTAGATTTGTATCAATTTACGAGGACATCAATGAGAGTGCGTCTCGCGCATTGAAACGTCAAGTGCAGAGTGCGAACAGTCAGGGGACGCCTCGTAATTGAGGTGGACGGGAGCTTAAGATGAAGGCGAGGTCACTGCCACATATAAGATCAGAGTCCGAACCGCCCCTGTTCCGAGCACCGTAGAGGTAATGGCCCGACCCGAGAAGGAACCATTTCCAATAAAGCGGGTCCGAGGACGTCATCATACCAAAAGTAAGATTCCAAGAGCTAAGGACAAACTCCATCATTCCACATGGAAGTGTTAGACAGAATCAAGGCATTGCATGGTCCTCGGACCCAGGCCTGTGAGAAAACTAACCACTCAACTATGCCTGGGTACTAGACAGAACCAAGGTATTGCATGGTCCAAAGACTCAAACCTATGGGAAAACTAGATACTTACAGAAGAATGGAAGTGTTAGACAGAACCAAGGCATTGCATGGTCCTCGGACTCAAGCCTGTGGGAAAACTAACCACTAAACTATACTTGGGTACTAGACAGAATCAAGGTATTACATGGTCCAAAGACTCAAACCTATGGGGAAACTAGATACTTACAGAAGAATGGAAGTGTTAGACAGAACCAAGGCATTGCATAGTCCTCGGACTCAAGCCTGTGGGAAAACTAACCACTCAACTATGCCTGGGTACTAGACAGAACTAAGGTATTGCATGGTCCAAAGACTCAAATCTATGGGGAAACTAGATACTTACAGAAGAATGGAAGTCCAGAACAAAACCAGGGTATTGGGCAAGATATTAAAGTGCGGCAAGTAAAAGGAAGCATCAATAAATAAAAGCAAAGTATCGAATATTCATTTCAAATAGAAAATGTATAGTTTCATTACAATGCCCTCGAGGCAAGAAGCAAAATGAAATGAAAAAAAAAGCGAATAAAATTGTCCTATGTCATATGCCATTTCCAACTCAGTAGGCCAATTGTCTTGAGGGGCTTGTCAAAAGGCTTCAACCAACACCTAGGGACCATGTCTCGGAGGGGCTGCTTCAGATGACCCTTCCACGGTAGGGGAAATCGGAGGGACCATGGGATTGGCTGGGGAGTCAGCAGGAAGCCTCACCATATCTTGGGATACTTCTTGGCCCTCAATTTTGGCCCCCTCCAATGCTCTATGGGGCTCAGCCTCCTCAAAAGGTCCGTCAGCTGAAGATGTGTCCCCAGTGGTTCTGTCACAACTTTCACTTGCCGCTGGTAATGCAGACCCCTCCTCAGAGGCAACAGGGACAACCTCGCGAATTGCGGAGGGGTAATGTACTCTCTCTGCCCTCTTGAGGTCGGACAAGACATCAACCCCCGCTTGGTTAAGGGCTTCATGCCAGGTCTCATAACAGAAGCGCCTGCACATTACAGGAACTTGAGCTTTAAGGGTGGCTTCAGTCTTAGCCACCCCCTCAGCAAAAGCCTCCTCATCTAGCCTGAAAATGGCCTAGACAGCCTGCCAACAAAAGCAAGTGCGCCGTAAAGAGAAAGGAAGGTGCTGAGCAATAAAATTCGAATAAGAGTAAACTAGTACCAAGGGACCCACCATGCCTAGATATCTTTTGAGGCTAAAGGCAACCTCTGGCCCGCTCATGCTCCCAAGCTCGGCTATGTTGGTGGGAAGGAGAGGATACTTCTCCAGGGCGTCGGCTACGAGAGCCCCCTCGCCTCCTCGGGATTCCCGAATCGTTGCGTCATCCATCAAAGGTTGACCATGAAGCATGGCAGCGGGCAACTAGGCGTGAGCCTCGGACTGCTGGGCGATCTCTTTTCCTTTATGTTGAGCACCGAGCCTCACTTGTTTGAAAGGCCAGGGGATTCCACCTTCCTCTGGCAGAGAATGGGATTTGCCCCCATCCATTGGGTCCTTACCCTTAGAAGATCTCTTCCTTTTTAGGTCGGGAGACTCAGACGGAGGAACTGAGATTGGAGGGATCAAGGATGACCTAGTGTGCACAGGCAAAGGCTGGGGCAGAAGTGATGGGGGCTTAGGCTGTGACTCTCTTGGCACGCCCTTCTCGGAGTTGCCTTTAAGCAGGTCAAGAAGGTTGGTTTGGGGCTGTCTCTTTAAACCTATCTTGGCTTGAATAGCTACCTTTAGGGGCTGAAGATCGGCTTCGGACAAATGGGGGTCTCCCAAGCCACTGGAGGGATCTTCGAACTGATCAGCTAGGTTAAACACACTAAATTCGTCCTCGGACGAGCTCAGTTCGACCACCTCCCCTACCTCCTCAGGTTTCCCTTCCTCGGTCTCTGTTGCTTGACGAGATGAGGAAGAACCTGCCAACGGAATGCCTTCCAGAGTGCAAGATCCTTCGAAAAATGCAAAACCGCCCTCCACCACAGTAAGTTTCCTAAGCCGAGGATCACGAGCCCTAATAACATGCTTTGGGACCGAAAACGACTTCTGGGCTAGGTCACATCCGAGGATGTGGTGGGCGGCTCTAACTTGGTTATCAGCCTCGTTCAAAAAGAGTTCCGCCCTAAGAACGACTTCCAAATCCTCCTTGTTGACCAGGTGAAAATGATGCGCGAAGGCGTGCGGATCTGCAAAAACAGAAACAAAGCTCCTGTGATTAATCAATCAAAACAGATACGCAACAAAAAAAATACAAGAATCTAGACCGCCCCTTACTTCGAGTACCCTACCTAGCTCTCCCTTTACTGTCGAGCAGTGGAGACCGTTGTGCCATTAAGGTGTTTACGCACCCCAGTATCCTAAATACATTAACATCACACTGGGTAGGAGCCAGCCGAAAATGCCTAAGATATCCACGCGTCACTGGCCTCATAGGGATTCTCATCCCTCCCTCTACGAAGGCGACTATGGGGATCACAACCTCACCCTCGTTTCTCTTAATACGCCACTCCCCTTCCTCACAATACCTCAAACTCACATTACTGCGTATCCCATAATCGGTAATGAATTTCTTCATCATCTCGTCGGACTCAACCAGCTTCTTAAACTTACCCATTCCTAGCAACGACCAAAGGATCCGAAAGAAGGAAAGAAAGAGTAGGATCAAAGAAAATTTTGTGCTACTGAGAGGGGAAGACTTACCGAAAAGTAGAGATCCTCTTCAGGCAGTGTGGAAGTTGAATCAGATTCAAGGTATGCGCTCCAAAGTTTGTGAGCACACAAATAAGGAAGCCCAGCAGTTCAAACAAGTATTTATATCCCCAATTTAAGTTCACAATTGCGTAGCCTCCCACCCATAAAGGCAGGAAGTCCCCACTGAACGATTACCATCACACCATTGGAAGTGGGGAACGTGGAGCTGCCAAAATTTAATGCAGGTGCACACTGAGTCTCGAAACACCAAAACGTACATTGGGCAGGCGAAAAGTCACCAGCCCCGACGTGGGCCGAGGTGGGGTGAATCGCCCAGAGGGCCCATGGATATCAAAACCCTCCTCCCCGTCCGAGTGAACGAGCAGCAGGATTTTGAGAGCTATTGTGGGGCCCGTGGGCCTAGTAGCCTCGGCCCATCTTGCATTCGGCCCATGGCCCATGCCAAGGAGGAATGATCGTTCGAGGATGGCATATGAAGACCTAGGCTTTTTTGGATCCATGCTGAGGACATCCTTGTCCTCGGCGTACCGAGGCTAATTCCAGGTGGAGGAGCGGGCCAATAACAGGTTGTCACCTTCGCACTAAATGCACTCACCTAACTCCCTGGCCGCATTAATGGGGATGCAAGCCCTAGACAGGGTAGTGTTGGTCCTTGTGAACCACTCGAGTACTGATAAGATCTCTGATGGGACGGGCGGTCAGGGGGAAGGCAAGTGAATGGTCGACAGATGGAAAAAAGAGATAGGAGGAAGAGGACTATATAAGAAGGGCAAGCAAAGCAGTTAAGGGGGGGGGGGGGACCTCCTCGGACAAGGGCCGAGGAGCTACCCATGGCACTAAGTTGGCTTTATCCTCCTTCAAGGAGAAAAGGGTTCTAGGTGTAAGGTCGTTAGTCGGTTAGGGCCTAATTCTTCATCTCACTCTCTAGAAATGTATTGTTGGGGGCCTATCTAAATTGAGTCCCTACAGTATTGTTTTGCAACAAACTGACACTGAGTTGGTTTTTGCTATTTCATTAGGGTTTTAATCTCTTCTGAGTCTTGGGTATAATCTATGATTTTAATACTACAATATTAGTCTCTTGAGTTTATCCTGTGTATACAATTGGTCCCTTAAGTTTTGAGCAAACACAATTAGTCCCTCAAATTTTAAAACTGAGTTGTATTAGTCATTTTCCAAACTATCGTTAGTGGTGCTACTTATGTGGCTAACAGAACAATGATTTGAAATTATTTTTAATGCTACGGCATTTTTTATTAATAAAAATTACAAAATAAATTTACACATTAAAAAAATAGTATTTGCAACTAATTCACAAACCAACCCACAAGAGAAGGAGAGACTAACCGCTACCTGCGACAATCGAAGAACAAAACCAAAATTAAAAAACTCTATGATTTTCTTTTTCCCCCAAAAAAGGTCATCACCTCAAAATGTTGTAAGGTTTGGTCAAACACAATCAAACCCACTTGAGATCACTGAGACACTTTTAAAACTATTTTTCACACTTCCATTGTAGAGATCCAAGACCAAGATGGCGTGTTTAGCGACAAGGACAAGGGTAGGGGTCATTGGTTGTTCTCACATAGTGCAAGGAGGAGGCTCGTTGTCTTTGAGATCAGAGGCTTTGTTTTTTTTGAAGGTATTAGTGGTACGAATGGGTGACGCTAAGGGTTTGTTGGTGAAAGTGATGGTGGTGGAGCCAAAATTCAAAGGGACGCAAAGGAGAGAGAAGCATCTAACGGAGATGATAGAGAAGAAGCCGAATGAATCGTCAGCGAAAAAGTTGCCAGAATCTGAAGAAGCTTTGACAGAGAAACGTAGAGGACGAGAGGGACGAATAGAATGAGAAATTGAGGATTTGTAAGAGGAAGTGAATGCAAAGAGAGAAGAGGAACGAGAAATCGATGGGATCGAAACCAAAGGCAAGATGCACAGAGAAGAGGTTACCACCACTAGAGAGAAAAGGACAGAGATTCCTTGTATAGAGAGAGAGAGAGAGAGAGAGAGAGAGAAATGAAATCACATAATCAAAGAGGAAAGAAAGTAAAAGAAGGGGAAGATTGGGAAAGGTGAAAAACTACAAATAAATTAAAATATTGAAGAAAGGAAAAAAAAAAAATAATAACAAAATGCTGGTTTAGCAAAAGGATTGACGCCAAGACTGATACAACTCAATTACTACTGAATCAATAATTTGCGTGAATCAATAATTTTTATTTATTTTTCAATGTTTTCTTTTTCTTAGCTTGCTAAACCAGCATTTTATTTTGTAATTTTTATTAATAAAAAAATGTCACATCATAAAAAAAAATGTCAAGTCATTATTCCGTTAGCTACGTAAGTCACACCACTAACAACAGTTAGTAAAAGGACTAATACAACTTTGTTTTAAAACTTGATGGACTAATTGTATTCGCTTGAAACTTGAAGAACTAATTGCGCTCATAAGATATCAAATTATTATTATTATTATTATTATTATTGAGAATGTAAATAGTCGATTCTGTTGTAAAAATTATTTATGATTTTCAAACAACACAAGATTGGTGAATCTTATTTTTATAGTTTATAAATGAAAATCAGTGTATCAACCAAATAATATAATTTCAACTATAATTTAATTACTAATCATGGGCACAAATTCATGAAGAATTTAAAAATAGCAAGCAATAGGTCTTTGACCAACCAAAATTTATAAAGCACTGTTTTTAATTTGAAAAGCATATCAACGGTAACACGGGGGATCCCAAAACAAAACCAAAAAAAAAAAAAAAAAATGTAGCAAACGGGGAAACTTTGCCCTACGTTTATTTAATGCACACTTTGACCAACGTGAACACGCTTCAACCACAAAACCTTTCTTTGCTGTAATTGTATCTCTGTATCAGTATGACAGATACAACAGTGACAGTAAGCCTAGCTTAAATGACAGTATTAGCTTATAGAATCATCCCCTCAGAGACCGTAAAGAGGAAAAGGAAAAAAAAAAAAAATACAAATATACACCTTCTATGCACCCAAGAGAACTGCAAAAGAACTGGGAAAAAATAAAAAGTTTGTCGCGGCAGACTTACAAAGATTGATCTGTACTAAGTCTAGTAAAAATTTAAAATAGTTCTATGAGAATCACATGAGCTAATGAAATGTCTTATTTTATGAAGTTACACCTATCAGTCTTGATATTTGTGAGATTAAACTAATACCATGATCAATTGTAATTATTATTTGGTCTTTCACACTCTTTTTCTCTTTTATTTTTTGAGTTAAGTGAAAAAATAATTTTGATCCTTACATTTTAGGGTCACAATTAATTTGATTTCTACATTTTGTAAGTAGTAAATTTGACCTCTTTTATTTTCAACTCACAATTAATTTGGTCTTTACCGTTAACTTATTAATGGAAAAATGCCTACATGACTGACGGATTGCATAGTTGGCGTATTTAAAGCTTATGTGACAAATAAAATAATAAAATATTTTAAATGTCATTTTAGAAAGAAAATTTAAATTTAATGATATAAAAAAATTTAAAAAAAAATATATAAAAACAAGTCTGCATACACCACCGCCACAAAACCACATGAAGAAATAATTCAAATAACAAGTCAATACGATAAATTGGATTTCTAATAATCTAGAATCATCTAAAAAAAACAAAAATAAATAACATAAGAACACTAGAAAAAAAAAAAAAGCGTAAATTGCAAATTACACTTGTAAAGTTTGGAGGTGTTTGGATTTTACATCCTAAAATTTTAAATTTTGGATTTTACCCCCTAAAGTTTGGGGGTGTTTGGATTTTACACCCTAACATTTAGTATTTTGGATTTTACCATCTAAATTTTGAAGGTGTTTAGGTTTTACTCCCAAAAGTTTGGGAGTGTTTGTATTTTACAACCTAAATTTTCAGAATTTGGGGGGTGTAAAATCCAAACACTCCCAAACATTAAGGGGTAAAATCAAATTTTGAAACTTTTGGATGCAAAATCTAAACATTCTCAAACTTCAAGGGGCAAAATTCATATCTTGAAATTTCAGGGTGTAAATTCAAACACTCCTAAACTTTAGAGGTGTAATTTGCAATTTACCAAAAAAATAACAAGAAGAAATAGCAAATTTGTAAGAAACTACATCCATAAAATGGTCAAAAAGAACAAAATGCCAAGGAGGTTTATAGAATGATCTAAAGAAATAATTAACTAACTTCATTCTTGTTCAATGAGAGAGATTAAGGGTTTCCAATTCTTTCTTCCTCTCTCTCTCCAACCTCTCTCATAAGTAACTCTCTCTCTCTCTCTCTCTCTCTCTCTCTCTCTCTCTCTCTCTCTCTCTCTTCATGGTGGTTGCAAATGAAAACATATATCAGGAGTGGTCATAAATCACAGATATGTGGTGGTAATAGGGAGGTAGAGATTGTGGTTGTTTGTGGTTGTGAAACACAAATCAGTATTGGTTAGGTGGATCACGCTAGTCCAATTAATCCATGGGTGGGTCATGGTGGTCAATTGGGTTTGGTGGTTGGTGGGGGTGGGAGTGGGGGTGGGGGATCATGGTTGGGTGGTCAACTCAAGGCTAGTATCTATTTTCTATGGAGAAACATGGAGAGTAATGACCAGAGAAATTTTATGTTGGGTCAAAATCTGGGTTTGTGTTTGGTTATCAAGAAAGTGCAAGAAAATTTGAGGATTTTTTTTTTCAATCCTTAAAATTGGGAAAATGTATTTTTTTTTAATTTAAATTTTGACATGGCTTTATAAAAATTGTATTTAAAAATTATTATTTTTATTTTATTTGCCATGTAAGTTTCAAGTGCGCTAATTATGTAATCTGTTAGTCACATAAGCATTTTTTGTTACTTAGTTGACTTTAGGGACCAAATTGACTACAAAATGAAAATAACAGAGATCAAACTGACTGCTACTAAAATGTAAAGACCAAATTAATTGTCACACCAAAATGTACGGACCAAAGTGATATTTTACCCCTTTTTTTTTTTTTTTTTTTTTTTTTTTTTTTATAATAAGAGTATTAAGACATTTTTTTACTATTTGACTATTCTCTCAGGTGTATACATTATGACTCAACTTATTTGAGAAAAGACTCATTCACTCATTAAAAACTTTTCCAATAGAAATATCAATTTCAATTTGAATTTAAAGGCTTAATTCCATTGGAAAGATCTTACCGTTAGTCACCTCATTTAAACCTCTGCATTTTCCAAATTAATTTTTAGGATTTAAATTTAAAATCCAAACATCGACTAAATTGATTCAAATGAATATATATCATAAAATATAGACAAAAAACTATTTTGGTCCCCACATTTTAGGTTCATAGTCAATTTAAACTCAACATTTTGGTAGCAGTTAATTTGGTCTCTATAGTTAATTCATTAACAAAAATTACTTATCTACATGTTGGTAGTAGTCAATTTGGTTTCTATAGTTAATTCACTAACAAAAAATACCTACATAGCAAACCATATCCACTCTTAACATACTTAAAGCTTATGTGGCATATAAAAATAATATAAAAAATTACTAGCACTTTAATAATTAAAAAAGGCTTGTAAAAAAAAAAAAAAAAAAAAAAACCAAAAACCCATATCTTTGAAATGACTTTTTTAACAAAAATAATAAAAATGAAATAGAAATAAATTATGATTTTCTTTCATTTTCTTGCAATCCAAACACACAAACATTGAAGGTTTGCAAAAGACCCAAAAAAAGTTAAAGTGAATTAGAATTTTCCAGCGTGGTTTGTTTTGATTTGGAATTCATTAGTCATGATCTTGCTTGGAAACTTTCAAAATGGGTTGATTAAGTGTTAATCTTTGTCATTGTTCAATCTCCTTCTTCACTCTCTTTTTCTTGATAGTTTAGTTGGAGTTTTCTCTCATTCCCACATTTCCAATCCCATTTTGAAAGCTAAATCAAAACCCCATTCCAGACACACAAAGTCACAAACAATCTCAATAAAGCACACACGCATCAAAGGAAAATCAAAAGAAAGAGAAACCCTTGTGAGGCGTTATCCAGCCATTTGTGGTTTGTGGTGGTCGCTGGTGGCAACCATGGGGTTTGGTTGCTTCCTGTGTAAAGCTTGACCGTGGCTTGGATTCCGCGAAATCTTCTACAAACTTTGTCTCCTCTTCATATATAAAAGTAAAGAACCCATATCCATTTGTATCCAAATGTTTTCAGTGATATGTATAAATATATCAAAGGTTATATTGGTTTGAATCTCTCAGTTCAGTTGATGGTAACATAGATCCGTTTCATTTCTTGCGTTTTGTTTCATTTTCTTGAGATCCAAACACACAAGCAAAGTTTGCCAGCTCTTTCTCAGATCTTGATATGTTTAATTTCGAGTTTTTTTTTTTAATAATTTTTCCATTAAAAAATCAATTTAGAATTGTGGGTTTTTCCCCCCTTTCTAATGTGTCTTTTTATTAATTATTAAAATACTAATTTGGTAATTTTTAATATTGATTATGATTTTTTATAATTATTTTATATGCCATGTAAGCTTTAAGTGTGCTAATAGTGCATACCGTTTGTTATGTAGGCATTTTTTTTTTTTCGATAGCGAATTAACAACAGAAAACAAATTGACTACAAATTAAAAATAACATGAACCAAATTGTCTGCTACCAAAATATAGAGACCAAATTGATTATAACCTCAAAATTTAAGAACTAAAATAGCATTTTGGCCTAAAATGTACCAAAAGTCGACAACAACAAAAAAGAAGAAAAAATATATATATAAATGCCTTAAAAAAAATCATAAATGTATCAAAGTAAAATAAATAAATAAATAAATAACAATTAAAACCTACCTCCTATCCTTAACTCCACCGTAATTTTCTTCCCATGCTAAACACAATAAAAGTAATAGGCAAAACTATAATATTAGTCCTTAAAGTTTACTTTGTGACCGCAATTAGTCCCTCAAATTTCAAGTAAGTATTATTAGTCCCTGAAGTTTAAAAAGTGAATGCAATTGGTCATTCTATTAATGACTTTAGCCTTAGTGCCTATGTGGCTAATAAAACAATAACCTAGCAAATTTTAAGTGACGTGGCATCAATTTTAAAACATGTTGCACTCATTAAAATTCTCATGACTTGTATGAAAATTACTCCACTATTTTATGACTCGTTAACAAAGAGTATTCCAAAATCAAACTCAAGAATGCAACCCAAAATGACTAAATTTGAAAATAGGAGAGAGATACAAAATCCCAAATGCTAATCTATAAAACACATTATTTGATGGGTAGACGACTTTATCAGTGAAGAAAGAGCACTTCTTGAGGTTGCCATATAAACTCTCCTTTCTAAGGGCAGTACAAACTTGAGTTAAGTGGTCTAAGTGTTGCTCCCTAGATTTACTATAGATAAGGATGTCATCAAAGTAGACAACCAAGAATTTTCCCATAAAAGGCTTGAGCACTTGAGTCATCACTCTCATAAAGGTACTAGGAGCATTGGACAATCCAAAAGGCATGACCATCCACTCATATAAACCATCCTTCGTCTTGAAAGCAGTTTTCCACTCATCACCAGAACGAACCCTAATTTGATGATAGCCGCTTTTCAAGTCTATCTTAGAGAAGATCATTGCTCCAGCCATCATATCCAACATATCATCCAACCGAGGAATAGGAAAATGATATTTCACAGTGATTTTGTTGATGGCTCGGCTATCAACACACATCCTCCAAGTTCCATCTTTCTTTGGAGTCAAGAGTGCAGGGACTGCACAAGGACTTATGCTTTCATGAACAAAACCCTTCCTAAGAAGTTCTTCTACTTGCCTTTGCAACTCAGCATGCTCTACAAGGCTCATCCTATAGTGAGGCAAATTGGGTAAGGTTGCTCCAGGCACAAAATCTATGGCATATTGTATGTCATGCATGGGTGGTAAATGATCGGGGAGTTCCTTAGGGAAAACATCCTTAAATTCCTGGAGCACTAACTTCACTTCTTCAAGTTGCTCCTTACGGGTCTCTCCATGAACTTCTCTGGCAACTAAAACAAACACAATAGACTCTTGAACTGCTACCCGTTCAAATGCCTTTGGGTTTATGATGTTCAGGCCCTTCACCTTTGGTGCTTCTTTCTTGCTCACGTCGATTGGCCTAGGTTTCAAAGGATTGAGCACGATCTTTTTACCTTCAAACATAAATGAGCAATAATTGGATTGCCCATAAAGGGTGACATCCAAATCATAAAGCCAAGGTCTACCTATGATAATATGCCCTGCATCCATAGGAATTACATCACACCATATCTCAGCCTTGTAGGTAAGGAATTGAAGTGAGACAACACATCTTTCTTTTATGGCTATGGAGGAGGTATCCACCCAAGAAACTTTATATGGGCGAGGGTGAGGGGTCAATTTCAAGCCTAAGCGGGAAACAACGGTAGAGGACACCGCATTAATGCAACTCCCACTATCTATAATAACCTTGCAAGTTTTGTCTCCACACTTAGTGTAAGTTTGGAAGATGGCACTTCTTCGCCAATCATCAGTTTCTCTCTGCTCTGTCAAAGCCCACCTTACCACATTCACTCTAGGGACACCAAAGTCCTTGAAGTCATCAACTTGGGGAGAAATGGCTCTAATGGAGAAATGGCTCTAATGCATGCGAGATAGTTAGGATCATCTTCCCATTTTGCCACAACATCCTGGGTGCCTTCAGCATTAGGATCATACACCAGCTCCTCAACATCTTCAACCTCTTCATCCTCCTCCTAAATGACAAGGGCTCTAGAGGGACACCTAGTTGCGATGTGCCCAACCCCATTGCATTTGAAGCATTGGAGGCGAGAGCCTAATCTTGAAGGATCATTGACCACACCTTTTCCCTTGTCCTCTTTTTCTATTGGGGTGCTATTGGGGTTGACCTTAGGGGGTAAGGCAAGTCTAGATCTGCTACCAAATGGTTGAGGGTTGGTGGGACTATTTCGAAGCTCAGAACGATGCCAAAAGATAGATTTGGAGGCTAATTCACAATTCCTAGCGAGTTCATAGGCTTCTCTTAAGGTAGTGGCTCCTCGGGTGATAATATCACCTAATAGGTTAGCGTTTAAACCCTTCTTGAACCTATTAAGTGTGACAACCTCTTCCTCGGCTATCTGAATTGACCTCTTGAACTCCTTGAACTTCTCTATATACTCAGCCACAGAAGCAGTGCCTTGCTTTAGGCGATCCCATTCCTCAAGGAGGGAGCTCCTATAAGTTGGAGGAAGATAATTCCTCGAGAGTGCATCCTTCATCTCAAGCCAATCAATAATGGGGGGCTCACATCGTCACCTAAGGGTTTCCTCAAAGTCCTCCCAGAAAGGGTCAGCTCTCCCAATTAACTTTATCCTGGTATACCTCACTTTCTTGTTCTCAGCCCAATGGTAATAATCAAAGAATTTCTCCATTTGACGCAACCAATCAGTGAAAACCCAGGGGTCTAGGCAGCCACCAAAGATGGGTGCTTCTATCTTGTCTTTAAACATCCTATCATCATAATCCCTAGGGCCATTGTGATTATAGTAATCATGTTCAAAGTTTGGAGCCCTATTATAGTAACCGAAGTTATGTTGCCTAAGCATGTTCTCTCCGTCATGGTTAATGGTCTCTCGTTGAGATGCCTCAAGTTGCCCAACCCTATCCAGTAAATCATGGACACTTTTTGCTAGGCTATCTATGGCTTGCTCTAAGGAGGGCCTAAACTCAGAAGTGAATTGATGTACAGAGTTTAACATGATGCGACCACTACGTAGATGCATGCACACTATATCTATGAATGCAATTGAGATTCATAAAAGCTCAAGTAACCAATTTGCAATATAAAATTAAGGTCAAGCAAGAGTGCATGCTAGGATTAGATCAATGAATCACAGTAATAAATTGCAGTCAAGTAGTGACAGTGTTCACAATATTGAATAGCCCAAATAAAAGTCAATTTCCAATAAGCTCAACAATTAATAAAGAGAATTAGATATTTCAAAGAATTGGTTTTTTTTTTTTTTTTTTTTTTTTGAATTTTAGAATGGGTACTGAAAGAAAGCACAAATATTAAAATAGTGAACTCAAGCACAAAATGGGTAGGCCAGTGGGATATGGTGGGACATGCACATAAAAAATATAAAGATAGTATTTTTCAATGAGACAAAATTGAATCCACCAAAAAGAGAGTAAGAATTGTACCCTTGTCAGTGGCCAACTAACTGCACTCGATAGTCATGTGCTTGGCTCCTCAAGTGAATGGATCTTACTTGGACAAATGTACCTATGGATGAACAATTTAAAAGCCCAATACATGCAGTGGGCAACAAATTTTTTTTTTTTTAATTCCTTTTTTTTTTTTGGTTGCAAAAGTAATAAAATACATGGAATGGCAGACATGGACTAAAGGAAATTCAAAAGAAAGAACTTAAAAAAAAAAAAAAAAAAGAGTTCATAGAGCAGAAAAAAAAAAAAAAAAAAAAAAAAAAAAAAAAAAAAAAAAAAAAAAAAAAAAAAAAAAACAAACAAACAAACAAAAATGAAAACCACAAAACTGAAGCATTATAACCGACTCAGCGATGGAGAAGAAGAAGGAAGGAAATCAGCTCTCGCCCAGAAGAAAAGAAGAAGAAAAGGAGAAGGCTGACGATTGTGGCGGCGCGAAGACAGGGAGGCAGCAGCGGCACAGGACACGGCGGTGGTTGACGGTGATGAGGGTGTTGGCAGAGTCCAGGTGCTGATTTGGGGGTTTTGGCGGCTGATGGGCAATCTCAGCAGTGGTGGAGCGAAGTTGCCGATGGGTCTTGGCGTGGGTTTCTCCTCTTTTTTTTTTTTGGTTTGTGGGTGTGGGTTCTGTGATTAGAGGCGGGAACGGATATTGGCTACCGGCTTGGGGGTGAAAAACTCATGAGGCGCTATGGGGTATACATGGATTGCAAGGGCTGGTTTGGGCTTGTTCAAAATCTCATGGGGCAAAAACTTGAAAGGTAATGTCATCCTTGGCTGGTTTGCTCTTTTGATGGTTTTGCTTTCAAGTGGTTATCTATGGTTTTGTTGTATGGATCGGAAGTTTGCTCTGATACCAAAACTGACGTAGGACAACAACAAACAACAATAGAATAAAAGATAAAACCCTAGGAGTCAGCACCTAAGGGTTGCTTGGAGTCTGCACCAAGCAAAACTGGAGTCTGCACCAGTAAAAGAAAACAAACGTTTTTTTAATAATTCTCAAAACTGTCTTACAATAATCCCAAAAAGTGTTTAAATAGCTAACTACAATAAGGCATAAAGAAACCCTAATTATTAAATGTTTGGGCTTGCTTAAACTCAAGCCCAGTAACTGATAGGCTTCATCCATAAGGCCACAGGTTGGGCCATTTTCTTTCTCCTATACATGCGTGTAATTGGGGGCTTGTACCTCATGTCCGCACCAACTACTCACCATTTTGTGATGTTATCATTCATCTTGATCCTGAAAAATTCTTATGCTTCAATTTTTTAATTAATGAAAGTGCAAAACAAGACTGTTTTTCAGTGTTTTAAAAACCACTGTGCCTCACATTTTGCATATTTTTAGGTATTTGAGGATTTGCATTCTATTTGTGGCTGGATTTTGATAGAAGAATTGCATGTTCCTATCAATCAAAGAAACATTTGCGCTAGCTCTGTCAATTAAGTGAAACTCATTTGGGTTCTATATTCAAAAATTTGTTTCCTTAATATAATAATCACCATATTTAACTTAGGTATGACGGTATGAATTATAAAATGTATCTATTTTCATATTTTAAAAGGTAGGCATGCATATACATGGGGTTACAAATTAATTTATATTTAAAGTCAGAACTCAAAGAAAATTCAATTAGAATTCTCAATTAAACTATAAGTTTGTGCTATATATCCCTAATTTCTTCTCAAATTTGGTGCCAAATGTGGGGATCACACCATAACTATCCGTTTAGGTGTCTATTGACAGTCTATGTAAATTTTTAAAATATGTTAAATATAAGTCTTTCCCATTTAGTTACAAATCTTTCTAGACTTCTAGTACTTCACAAATCATGATAGTTACAAATTTAAGTATTTTTCTAGATGTTGAGTACTTGACGGTCTTCAACATCTTATGTGTCCTTTTGGAGTCGTTTCCAATCCCTTTTCATGTCTGTTATTCCTTTCCTAAGTTTCCTTTCCCATCTAATTATCTAAATAGATGAGAAATTCCCATCCCTTTTTGTAGTCCTTGAGTTTAGTTTCTCCTCTTAGTCTCAATCTTTGCCTAACTTCACAATTTAGTTCTATCAAAACTGAGATTCTTTCCTATAACCCTTAATGTCGTTGTCCAATGTCTATCTTTTGTAGCCTAAAACTCTAGGTTCCCTTAAGAAGACCGAAGCTTCTTTGAGAAGCTTCAACCTCTCTCTCTCTCTCTCTCTCTCTTACCATCAGTTTCCTTCCCTAATTTTTCACAAAGAAGTGAGAACCTAGCTCTCTCTCTCTCTCTCTCTCTCTCTCTCTCTCTCTCGCGTGAGGTCAAGAAATTCCACCAAATCTGTCCTAGATCTCTTTGCAACCTCATTTATCAGTGAATTAGTCCTAGATTTGGATGAGTTTGATGCTAGCAAAGAGGATTTAGAGTCCGGTGTTCATCGAATCACTATGTAATCTAACTGAGACTCTAGTGGGTGTGCAAAGAGCTCCAGTAATGGCTCTATATTCTGCATTGTATTTGGCATTACTACCATCTTTGCTCTCTACCTCCAAGACATTCACAGTTTTCACTCACCATATGTAAATTTCCATGTTTAGAAAATTTTCTATATATTTTTATATTTGTTTTACACTATAGTTTGTTTGATGTTGCAAAATCATCTTGATTTCTAGTTTGTTGGATCCGCTTGACTTTGAATTTTTTTTTCCTGATGGGTTAAACTAGATAATGGTCACAAATTGCAAGAGGAAGCGTATAGGGAAATGGATGTATAAGAAACCAATTGTTTACACTTGAATCCTTGTATCATATTCATTTAAAATAAAGTAACTTATATAAACTATATAAGCCTATTCCATTTATACCTTATTCCATGGAAAGTGATCTACCACATACATGTTCCTGTATTTTATACCATCCAATTTGTTCCAAATAACACTACTCATCATTTTGTAATGTTATCATTCATCTTGATCCTGCAAAATTCTAATGCTTCAAATTTTTAATTAATGAAAATACAAAACAAGACTGTTTTTCAGTGTTTTAAAAACCACTGTGCCTCACATTTTGCATATTTTTAGGTATTTGAGGATTTGCATTCTATTTGTGGCTGGATTTTGATAGAAGAATTGCTTGTTCCTACCAATCAGAGAAACATTTGCGCCAGCTCTGTCAATTAAGTGAAATTCATTTGTGTTCTATTCAAATATTTGTTTCCTTAATATAATAATCACCATATTTAACTTACGTATGATGGTATGAATTATAAAATGTATCTATTTTCATATTTTTAAAGGTAGGCATGCATCTACATAGGGTTACAAGCTAGTTTATATTTAAAGTCAGAGCTCAAAGAAAATCCAATTAGAATTCTCAATTAAAATATACGTTTGTGCTATGTGTCCCTAATTTCTTCTCAAATTTGGTGCCAAATGTGGGGCCCACACCATAACTATCCGTTTAGGTGTCTATTGACTATCTATGTAAATTTATGAAATATGTTAAATATAAGTCTTTCCCATTTAGTTACAAATCTTTCTAGACTTCTAGTACTTCACGAATCATGATAGTTGCAAATTTAAGTATTTTTCTAGACTTCGAGTACTTAACGGTCTTCACCATCTTATGTGTCCTTTTGGAGTCATTTCCAATCCCTTTTCATGAATGTCATTCCTTTCCAAAGTTTCCTTTCCTATCTAATCTATATATATCTAAAAGTTGAAGCATAGCATTTATTGTTACTAAGCTCCTGCTGAGCCACATCAACAGCTACATCATCGGTCCCACTAACTTTTTTTTTTTTTTTTTCTTTTCCTTCCTTTTACAAATTAACATTTTCCCAATTATTACTCTATCACATTAAAAAAAAAAAAAAAAACTCCATCTCATAATTAACGTTTCCTAACTTTTCAACTTTCCATTTATTATTCCATCAACTCAATCTAATAATAATCAATCTTCCTTCAACTCTATGACTCTCCATCTCCCAAATCAAGTAGTTATGAAAAATGCACAATTGCCACTCTATTAGAATTCCACCAACAAAAACAACCTACTAATTTGTTGTCTATATATATTTGCAATTGCTCTACCTCACTTCTACAAATTTGGATAGTCCATCTAAAGTGATTTTTTTTTTTTTTTTCAAGTTTTTTAGATTAATTTTGCTGGTGATGTGCCATTGGAGGTCTCAGGTGCCAACAACATTAGTTCCTGTAACCAACCAAAAAAATCTCAAAGCCATGGTTGTTCACAAGGATACTGACACAAGGATTGGTCACGATGTGTAAAATAGATGAAAACATTTCCAATGGAAAAACCATTAAAGGATGCAAATAGTCTCATAGAAAGTTCACAAAAAAAATATACCGTCAGCAATTTGCAAAACCTTTGCCAGCCTTGACTCTATGCAACCTCTACAAAAAAAAAAATTTCCCCATATTCTTCAAGTTTTTCAAATTAATTTTGTTGGTGATGTGCCATTGGAGATCTCAAGTGCCAAAAACATTGGTTCCCATAAACCAACCGAAAAAATCTCAAAGCCATGGTTTTTCACAGGATATTGACACAAGGATTGGTCACGATGTGTAAAAAAAATGAAAACATTTCCGATGGAAAAACCATTACAAGATGCAAATAGTCTCATAGAAAGTTCACAAAAATATATATTGTCAGCAACTTGCAAAACCTTTGCCAGCCTTGACTCTATGCAACCTCTGCAAATGACCCACTTGCCTTCAATAGTCCTAGAACATGTGTACTCTTTCTATATGGTGATTTCCTTTGATATGGCTACGTGGTTTCAATCTCACAAACATTCAAACTAGGATTGACATAAGTGGGCTAATACATACAATGGGTATTTGATTGAGCACTTGGCATGGCAATTTTATGATAGCTATTTCATGAGGGTGCAAAACAACGACTCTAGATCAAGAACACAACTCTCTCAATTGGTCAAATAGCCAACAAAAAAAGAATCGCAGTGGGTTCTTACTACTATAGTTTATGTGGTCATTAATCATGGATGAGTTTTTTTCCACTGATGGATAACTCTTATGTGCATTTGTATGATGTATTCACCATTATGGATAAATAATTCTCTTTGTGTATGCACTTAGTACAAGATATGTTACTTTTTTTGGTTTTGTATTGTAACAAATTTAGATATTATTATGGGAGAGACCAATTGAATTGAGTTTTGATTATCATGATAATATATTTTAAGAGAATGAGAATTTTGAATAACTAATTTGAAACTTAAAAAGTTTAGTTGTAAAGAAAAAAATTAGGAAAACATAATGCACTATAACATAATTTAGAGGAATATGAACCCCCTAAAAATGGATAAATATCAATCAAATACACCCAAAAATAATAGAATGGTACATATTTGTATAGATAGAAAGATGAAAAATAATTTTAGAAATTTTTTAATTTTTTAAAAGTGCTACATCTACAATATTTTCACAACACGTTATAGTTGGCAAGTTGTTATTGGTTCTAATTTAAACCTATCACTAAATTTACTTTTTTTCCCACCAATAACAACTCGCTACGTATGATTTGTTGTGGAAGGGTTGTAAAATTATTGTCGACATAACATTTCTCTTAATTTTTAGGGAGAGCAAATTATTTTCAACAAATTTAAGATAACAAATTATACTTATCTCAAAATTACAAAGTAATTATCCATTCACATGCATCGCGTGGATTTGTGACTAGTTATCTAAATAGACAAGAAATTCAAATCCCTTTTTGTAGTCCTTGAATTTAGTTCCTCCTCTTAGTCTCAATCTTTCCCTAACTTCACAATTTAGTTCTATCAAAACTAAGATTTTTTCCTATCACCCTTAATGTTGTTGTCCAATGTCTATCTTTTGCAGCCTAAAACTCTAGGTTCCCTTAAGAAGATTGAAGCTTCTTTGAGAAGCTTCAAGCTTCAACCTCTCTCTCTCTCTCTCTCTCTCTCTCACCATCAGTTTCTTTCCCCACTTTTTTACAAAGAAGTGAGAACCTAGCTGTCTCTATTTCTCACGTGAGGTCAAGAAATTCCACCAAATCTGTCCTAGATCTCTTTGCAACCTCATCTATCAGTGAATTAGTCCTAGATTTGAATGAGTTTGATGCTAGCAAAGAGGATTTAGAGTCCGGTGTTCATCAAATCACTATGTAATCTAACTAAGATTCTAGTGGGTGTGCAAAGAGCTCTAGTAATGGCTCTATATTTGGCATTACTACCATCTTTGCTCTCTGTCTCTAATACGTTCACAATCTTCACTCACCATATGTAAATTTTCATGTTTAGAAAATTTTCTATATATTTTTATATTTGTTTTACACTATAGTTTGTTTGATATTGCAAAATCACCTTGATTTCCAATTTGTTGGATCCCAAGTTAAGAAGCTTGACTTGATCTTGAGTTTGAGCTTAATATTAAGCTCAAGCTTGGTTGACTAATTAATAAAGCAAAGCCAAGCCAATCTAAGCTCAAGTTATTTGGCTTTCTCACAAGCTCGAGTTCAAACATTGTTTTTAGGCTTGTCTTGAACTCGAGCCAAGCTTGAGCATTTTAATTTTACTGAAAAGTAAGCTTAAATATGCGCCACTCGGCTAAGCTTAGCTCCTTTATAGCCCTACCTAGGGTACTTTGTAAGAAAGATAATATCAATTATCTAAATTGGGCTTCGAAAATGCACCACATCAATGATTAATACATCAAACATATTTGTTCATGCCTCACATGATCCAACACTATTATAGGTCAGATCTATGTTTTACTGGTAAAACGTAATGATCATTTGAAGTCTTTTCATATACATCTTTTCATGTGTGTTTGCACTACTAATCATGCCTAGTTTTGTAGACCATTTTCCTAATGAAGATTTGGTATGATGGACAAGATGAATTGAAATTAATGCTAGTAAGTTATTATTTTTCAAGGTTTCTCTCGTTGGCCAGGGTTAGGGTTTCTCTCTCAGTCGCATGTAGAATATCGTCCCTAACTTTGTTTAGGTTTTGTATCCTTCTAGCCTCTGGACTGATAGGACGGTGGGTTGTTGTGGCTTTGTTGTCATTTGGTATTCCTTTTCCCTAGTTAACGCATCTACTATGGCTGGTTTGGAGGAGATGTCGGCCCGTTTTTCTCTCACGGAGGAAGAAGGGGGGGGGGGGGGGGCAGAAATACCGAAATTACAGTTGCATCTACCCCAATTCATTTTGTGGTACAGGTCTTGAATTACAGAGCCTGAGTACTTATTGTTATTGTTTTTCTTGTTAGTACTATTTCTAAATTGGAATAATTTTTTTTTTCCTGATGGGTTAAATTTGATAACGGTCACAAATTGCAAGAGGAAGCGTAAGGGGGGAAATGGATGTATAAAAAACCAATTTTTTACACTTTAGAAACCTTATGTCATATTCATTTAAAATAAAGTAACTTATATAAACTATATTAGCCTATTCCATTATACCTTATTCCATGGAAAGTGCTCTACCGCATACATGTTCCTGCAATTTATACCATCATATTTGTTCCAAGTAACACTACTCACCATTTTGTGATGTTATCATTCATCTTGATCCTGCAAAATTCTTATGCTTCAATTTTTTTAATTAATGAAAGTGCAAAACAAGACTGTTTTTCGGTGTTTTAAAAACCATTGTGCCTCACATTTTGCATATTTTTAGGTATTTGAGGATTTGCATTCTCTTTGAGGCTGGATTTTGATAGAAGAATTGCATGTTCCTATCAATCGAAGAAACATTTGTGCTAGCTCTGTCAATCAAGTGAAACTCATTTGGGTACTATTCAAAAATATAAGTTTGTGCTATGTGTCCCTAATTTCTTCTCAAATTTGGTGCCAAATGTGGGGACCACACCATAACTATTTAGGTGTCTATTGAAAATCTATGTAAATTTATGAAATATGTTAAATATAAGTCTTTCCCATTTAGTTACAAATCTTTCTAGACTTCTAGTACTTCACAAATCATGATAGTTACAAATTTAAGTATTGTTATAGACTTCGAGTACTTGACAGCCTTCACCATCTTATGTGTCCTTTTGGAGTCATTTCCAATTCCTTTTTGTGTGTGTTATTCCTTTCCTAATTTTCCTTTCCCATCTAATTATCTAAATAGATGAGAAATTCACATCCCTTTTTTGTAGTCTTTGAATTTAGTTCCCCCTCTTAATCTCAATCTTTGCCTAACTTCACAATTTAGTTCTATCAAAACTGAGATTCCTACATATCACCCTTAATGTCTTTGTCCAATGTCTGTCTTTTGTAGCCTAAAACTCTAGGTTCCCTTAAGAAGACCGAAGCTTCAACCTCTCTCTCTCTCTCTCTCTCTCTCTCTCTCTCTCTCTCTCCATCAGTTTCTTTCCTCAAATTTTCACAAAGAAGTGAGAATATTATCAAACGCAATGTGTTATACCATGTTGTGTATGCTAGAGTGGATGCGGAAGAAGAAGCATAAAATAGGAACACTGAGAACAAGAAGGTTACGTGGTTTAGCCTTGACGGCCTACATCCACGGAGGAATCCCTTAAGGGCTACATCTTTATTATATGAAAGTGTAGTACAATAACCTGTGTTACAATGAACCCTAACATGAGTATATATAGGCGACTAAACCCTAGACTACTAGTACAAGCAGGAATGGGCTTGGGCCTATTACATTGGGCTAATATGTCTAATATATATCTCTAACACCCTCCCTCAAACTCAAGGCGGAAGCTCGATGAAGGCTTGAGGTTGGATAAGCACGAGAAGATCACTTGGAGATGCCTTGAAGAATGCCTTTGAAGAAACCACAATGAAGAATGTGCCAATTGACCAATTTCGGAGCTTTAAATGAAGAAACGGAGTCCAAAATTGGAATCTACGCGAAAAACTGAGCAAGATAGGTCCTTTCGAAAATTTTGACTTTTGGTCAAAGGTCAACGCAAAAAGTCAAAGTCAATTGGTCCAGGTCAAAGTCAACGGATACTGGTTCGGGTCGGTTTTGGGTTTCCGGGTCGGGTAGCAGGCCATTGACGTTATCCTATGACGTGTCGTTGACGTGGACTAGGGCTGATGTGGACGTGCTGCGTGGCTGCTAACATGGAGTGATGACGTCATCAGATGACGTCAGATGACATCAGCCGCAGTTTTCTGGCGCATGGCAGGAGCGTGCAATGTTCACCGGCGCATGGAGGAGAAGCCTGAAATCTCAGTGGCGCGTGAGGGCGCGTGCAGTGTCAGATGGCTGCCGAAATTTCAGGTTCTGTTGATCGGTCGACGTGGAGGCCGTAGGGGCGGCACGTGTACCAAGAAGACTAACTGGAAATGGGAATCTGAGGCGGCGCGTGGGAGGTTTACCGGAGACAACTGCGGTGCGTGGAGGCGCGTGGCAACGCTTCAGGTGACCGGATTTCTGGGTTTTGGTCGCCGGAGGTTGTGGAGCACGTCTATGATGTTGGTTTCATCAGACGAAGCTTGAATTTACACAGATCTGAGAAGTTGATTCACGTCTTTGCTTGAGTTTGTGGATCTTGGACACAACACTGAACCACGGTGACTGCAAGATGCCATGGAGTCTAGATTCAGCAGAGAAGCATGTGTGACTTCTGATGGTAGTGTGCACATAAGAATCTTCTTTGCTTGGTAGAGATTTTGTTTAATGCCAAGAACAGAGTTTGGCTCTGATACCATGTTGAATATTAGCTGTGATACCATGTTAAATGGAAAATATTATCAAACGCAATGTGTTATACCATGTTGTGTATGCTAGAGTGGATGCGGAAGAGGAAGCATAGAATAGGAACACTGAGAACAAGAAGGTTACGTGGTTCAGCCTTGACGGCCTACATCCACAGATGAATCCCTTAAGGGCTACATCTTTATTATATGAGAGTGTAGTACAATAACCTGTGTTACAATGAACCCTAACATAAGTATATATAGGCGACTAAACCCTAGACTACTAGTACAAGCAGGAATGGGCTTGGGCGTATTACATTGGGCTAATATGTTTAATATATATCTCTAACAAGTATAATGCTAGCATAGAAGATTTAGAGTCTGGTATTTACTGAATTACTATGTAATCTAAGAGTTCTAGTGGGTGTTCAAAGAGCTCCAGTAATGGCTCTATATTCATTATTATATTTGGCATTACTACCATCTTTGCTCCCACCTCTAAGACATTCACAGTCTTCACTCACCATATGTAAATTTTCATGTTTAGAAAATTTTCTATATATTTTTATATTTGTTTACACTATAGTTTGTTTGATATCGCAAAATCATCTTGATTTCCAATTTGTTGGATCCCAAGCTAAAAAACTTGACTTGAGAGTGATTTTGAACTTGATATTAAGCTCGGGCTTAGTTTAACTAATTAATCAAGCCAAGCCAAGCTGAGCCGTGCTCAAGCTATTTGGCTTTCTCATAAGCTCGAGTTCAAACATTGTTTTTAGGCTTGTCTTGAACTCAAGCCAAGCTTAAGCATTTAATTTTTACTGAAGAGCTAAGCTCAAACATGCACTATTCGGTTAAGCTTTGCTTGTTTGCAGCTCTGCCTAGGGTACTTTGAATGAAAGATAATATCAAATATCGAAATTGGGCTTTAAAACTGCAACACATCAATGATTAATACATCAAACATATTTGGTGCACCACATCAATGATTAATGCAGCAAACATATTTGGTCGTGCCTCTCATGATCCAACACTATTATAGGTTAGATCTATGTTTTATTGATAAAATGTAATGATTATTTGAAGTCTGTTGAAGTTCAAGAAGAGGTAAAACAAGAACCTGCAAAAATGGTTTGAAGTCTGTAGACAAAAACGACATCATTTCAAGTAGAAGAAAGAAGAAAAGATTGAAAACGCTACATTTTGATTTAATTAAGAAAGTGTGTGATGAAAACACACGTGTGAGTTAGTGATTAGATTAAGCTAAACCACGTGTGTAAGTTTGTTGTTTCTATTAGTTAGTTCTCCTCTGTTTTAGCCTAAAGGATGTATATAAACAATGTAAATGATGATTGTTAATCAAGCTTTCAGTTTCTTTCATTCAGATCAATAAGACTGTTTCTATTAATAGAAAGCTCTCCTCTCTAGAAAGTTCTTTTCTCTCTCAGTTAGGACCTCCATATCCAAACCTAGAAATTTTACATGGTATCAGTGCTTTAATGGCTTCCACTGCAAACGCAGAAATTGGTTTAGAAATTTCTGTTTCTTCTTCTCACAATACTTCTAATCCTAGAGCTTCTTCACAGAATTTCAATACACCTTCTTCAATGGTTGATGAAAATTCCAATCCATCTAGCCCCTATTTTCTTCCTCAACCTTTGATTGGTCTGAGAACTATCTAAGTTGGGCAAGAGTTGTGTTTCTTTACTTGAGTGGAAGAAACAAGTTTGGATTTCTCAATGGTTCAATTTCTGCGCCCGATCGTTCATCACCATTGTTCAATGCTTGGATAGAGCAAACACAACCATTCTTTCATCGTTAACCATTTCTCTGAGCAAAGAACTAGTGGCTAGTGTTATTTACATCAACACAACTAGGGATCTTTGGCTTGACATGGAAAATAGGTTTTCCCAGGGAAATGCTACAAGATTGTTTGAGCTCAAGAAGGAAATTGCAAGATTCTTGAACTGGTCAGCATTTTCCTGTTTGCACTTGCACTTGCACTTGCGGTGCTCAACAATCACAGTCAGATGCACAACATAAAGATAATGTTTTCCATTTTCTTATGGGATTGAATGATAGCTGTGGGAATGTCAAAACTCAGATCTTGTTAATTGAACCATTACCCTATATTAGCAAAGTTTACTCTTTAATTCTTCAAAAAGAGAAAAGAAGGCAAATTGGTCAAGGTACTGAGATGATTGTTGAGCCAACAGCTTTATATGTTAACAATTCTAATCATGGCAAAGGATTTCATGGTAATCAAGGTGGAAAAGGGGGAAATTCCAAGAAAGAGAGAACCATCTGCACTTATTGTGGTATTGTAGGTCACATTGCAGATAAATGCTACAAGCTGCATGGATACCCACTTGGTTATAAACCAAAGGGAAAATCATCAGCAAATCAAGTCTCTTCTGGAAATTTTGGGAATTCTATGCCTTCTAATGGTAGTTCTTTTGGGAATTTTAACTCACAACTTGTTCATGCAAAAGTTGCTAAGATGATGAACTATTCTCATCAGTTCAATGATTCACAAGGACACTTCAGTGGCACTCAATTTGCACAGACTCATTACAATGGCACTTAATTTCCACGGACTCATTACAATGGCACTATGACTCAGATTCAACCTCAGCAGTCACAGTTTGCTGCTCCTCAGTGCCCAATTTCACCGGCACAGTGTGAAAAACTGCTGTCCTTTCTTAATTCTCAATCTCAGACTTACAGAGAAGCTCCTGGTCATCAAGCAGCTACAATGCTGAGTCCTCTCAATGCTTCTAATAATCTACTTCTCAGACTTATTTCTCCAATAATTTTCCAGGTAATCTTTTTTGGTGCCCTCCTAACATGTCCCATTCAGTTTTCTCAGCAAATGTTACTAGTCCTATCCCTTTTAAATCTCCAAATTGGATCATTGACACTAGTGCCACTGATCACATGGTGCATTCATTATCCCTTTCAACCACTATTACCTCAACCTTACATAGTTTTGTCTATTTGCCCAATGGGGATAACGCTCTTGTTACTCATATAGGAACTGTCCAAATTTCAGAAACTTTTACTTTACATGGTGTATGGTGTATTGTGTGTTCCATCTTTTAGTTTCAATTTGATATCTGTTACTCAGTTGACTAGGGTTGTATTTTATCCAAGACCTTGTTCATTGGAACACGATTGGTATGGGTAAGGAATTCTTTACTTGTTGCAGTCTACTCCAGCTATTTCTCCAGCTCATTCTGTCCTTGGTACTACTTCGAGTTTTACTTTTCCCGCTTCTTGTAATAATTTCCAATTATGGCATTTTCGTTTAGGACATCCTTCATATGCCAAATTGTCTTTGTTGAATAAGCTTGTACCTGATGTACATGTAAGCAAATCTCATTGTTGTGACATTTGTCATTTCTCCAAACAGAAAAGGTTACCTTTTCCCTCAAGTGTGCATGTTTCCTCGTCTATTTTTGAACTTGTACATGTTGATCTGTGGGGACCTTTTTCTCTTCCTACTGCTGAAGGTTTTATATTTTTTCTTAATATTGTTGATGACTTCTCAAAATGTACTTGGGTTTATTTGTTAAAAACTAAATCTAAAACTCAAATCATTATTCAACTATTCTGTAATATGGTTGAAACACAATTCAATACCAAAGTCAAATGCATCAAAAGTGACAATGGAACTGAATTTTTCATGAAGGATTTTTTTTCAAAACCAAAGGGATTTTGCATCAATTAACAGGTGTTGAAACACCTCAACAAAATGTTGTTGTTGAAAGAAAGCATCAACGCATATTAAATGTTGCTAGAGCTTTAAAATTTCAATCTTCCTTACCTTTATCTTTGTGGGGTGATTGCATTTTGACTGCTGTTTATCTTATAAATATGCTGCCCTCTTAAGTTTTTGAAAAATAAAAGTCCTTATGAAGTGTTGTTCCAACAACCTCCTTCTTATGATCATTTAAAGACTTTTGGATGTTTGTGCTTCATTTCCACTCTTTCTTACAACAAAAATAAATTTGCTGCTAGAGCTAAAAGGTGTGTGTTTCTTGGATATCCTAGTGGTATTAAAGGATACAAAATTTTAAGTTTAGATTCTAATTCTATTTCTGTGTCTAGAGATATAGTTTTCTATGTAACTATATTTCCCTTTGCTGCTATTCCCAAATCCTCTATTTCAGATTCTGATTCTTTAGGCAGTGATACTTTTGTTTTTCCACATTGTGTTTCTAGTTCTTCTTATCCTTTTCCTCCTCACTTAGTTCTGCCTAGCTTTACTACTTCTGCAGTTCCCAATACTGCAGATACTAGTAATGCTGATCCAGCTCCTATCAGTTCTACTGATATACCTGCACTTATATCTATCTCTGGTTGTAACTCTGAAACTGGTTTGGTTCCTAGTCCTGTTACAAGAGTACTCCCTGTACTCCAGCCTAGAAAATCCACTAGAGCTCACAACCCTCCATCTTACCTCAGAGATTACTCTTGTAATGCTGTTTTCTCTACACCAGCTTCTGGCTCACCCTATGACATATCAAATTTTCTTACCTTCACTCATCTTAACAAAGCATACAAACATTTTGTTTTTGCTCTTCAAGCCACACCTACTGAATCCACTTCCTTTCATCAACCAGTTCAATCTCCTGAATGGAGGACTGCTATGGATAAGGAAATTCAAGCCTTAGAACTAAATAATACCTGGACTTCAACTCATTTACCTCTTGGAAAAATACCTATTGGGTGTAAATGGATCTATAGAATTAAGTATCACTCAGAGGCACTATTGAGAGGTACAAAGCTAGGTTGGTTGCTAAGGGGTACACTCAAAGAGATGGTCTTGATTACATAGACACATTCTCTCTTGTGGCTAAATCTGTGTCTGCCAGAATTATGCTCTCTATGGCAGATGTGAAAGGATGGGGTCTTCATAAAATGGATGTGAATAATGCCTTTCTACATGGTGATCTAAATGAGGAAGTTTACATATCTCTTCCTCAAGGGTTTCACAGCAAGGGGGAGTCTCCTAATCTACTATGTAAGCTTAAAAAGAGCCTATATGGTCGAAAGCAGACCTCTAGGCAATGGTTTGCAAATCTTCTTACACAATTCTCAATTTTGGGTTTGTACAATCTAAAGTTGATTACTCTCTTTTCACATACACCAAAGGATCTTCCTTTATAGTTTTGCTTGTGTATATGGATGACATTTTACTTACAGGGAATGATCCTCAATACATTGTTGAGTTAAAGCAAGTGCTTGATAAGAAATTTGGTTTAAAAGATATTGGTTCTTTGAGATACTTTCTGGGACTTGAAGTTGCAAGGAACAATAAAGGCTTTACCTAGAATCAAAGGAAGTATGCTTTAGAGATTTTACAAGATTCAGGTCAAATTGGGCCTAAACCAGTGAAAACCCCAATGGAACAAAACTTGCATTTATTCAAGGGTGAAGGAAAGCTAATTGCAAACTTAAGTCAGTACAAAAGATTGACTGGCAGATTTCTATACTTAACTTTGACAAGGCCAGACATCACATATGCTGTGCACAGGCTAAGTCAATTTCTTTCTGCACCAAGGAAACCTCATATGCAAGCTACCTACAAGGTACTTCAGTACATAAAAGGTTCACCAAGAAAGGGACCTTTCTTCCCCAGCAACTCAAATTTGCAAGTTAAAGCTTATTGTGATGCTGATTGGGCAGGATGTCCAAATACTAGAAGATCCTTGACTGGTTATAGTGTGTTTTTAGGTGAATCCTTAGTTTCTTGGAGATCCAAGAAACAAAGTATAGTCTCACGGTCCTCTGCTGGAGCTAAGTACAGAGCAATGGCAACCACAACTTGTGCAGCGGTCTGGATACTACAACTGCTTAGAGACTTGAGAGTTGATCATCCAAAAAGTGCAATGTTGATTTGTGACAATCAAGCTGCATTGCATATAACAGCTAATCCGGTTTTCCATGAGAGGACAAAGTATATAGAAGTCGACTGTCATTTGGTCAAAGACAAGATTGCAGGAGTTATAAGAACTTTTCATGTGATAAGCAGTCTTCATTTAGTAGATATTTTCACTAAAGCATTAGGCTTGCCAGCTTTTGCTTGATTAGTGAATAGATTGGGATTAATCGATATTTTTGCTCTAGCTGCCAAAGTTTCTTGCTCAGAACAGCAAGTCACAGAACCTGCAGTTCTAGACTTGAGGGGGAGTGTTGAAGTTCAAGTAGAGGTAAAACAAGAAGCTGCAGAAGTGGTTTATGTAGAGAGAAAGAGGAAAAGCAGAGTAGACAAACTTCTTTGTATGTTAGCCATAACATTTTGATTATAGTTTTATTTAATAATAATTAGTTATATATATATATATATTTATATATATTTATTTATTTGACCTTCTCTTTTGTACAAAACTTAATTTTTGTTAACAATATTCCTTAAAAAACAAAACAACTGAATGTGGAGCACTATATTAAAGAGGTGTGGATGTGGACCACTATATTACTACTTTTTTTTTTCTTAAAAATAGTAAATAAATAAAACCTATTCTACTCAATTAACTTGTGAATGGCAGGAGAGCCACATTAAAAACAGTGAATGCAGTAATGCAGAATGTGTGAATGTGATCTGTGTAAAGCTGTTGTATAGTGTGAAGCATAGTTTGTACGGGTAAAAGTGGCACTCATACATGGATAAAACAATGCCTTTTGACCTATGTGCCTTCTAGACTCTACCACCAAAAAAATAAAGACAAATACAAAGTAAAACGCTGCGTTTTGATTTAATTAAGGAAGTGTGTGATGAAAACACACGTGTGAGTTAGTGAGTAGATTGAGCTAAACCACGTTTGTTATTTCTAGAAGGTTCTCCTCTCTAGAAAGTTCTTTTCTCTCTATTATAGGGTAGATCTATGTTTTATTGGTAAAATGTAATTATTTGAAGTCATTTCATATACATCTTTTCATGTGTGTTTGCACTACTAATCGACCTTAGTTTTGTAGATCATTTTCCTAATGAAGATTTGGTATGCAGGACGAGGTGAACCAAAATTGATGCTACTATATGTACTGAACACAATGTTAATTTATTTATTTATTTTTACATTCCTTTATGAGAAACAGTTATTTATAACTATATTTATGGAGATCAATTCTTAAAAAATGTATAGAAATCCAAATTATCATCAATCATCAATCAGATCAAAAAATATATAAAAACAAAGACTTCATGCAAAAACGCATGAGATCCTGCCATGTGGTTTTCTATAAGAACAATTTCTCATAGCATCCAACTCAACTTTTTGCACTCTTCTCCTAAAGCACTTGAAAATTGTCTCTGGTCTTCATTATTGCCCCTTTTTCCTTTTTCTCTTGTACTTCTTCTCACCTTTTAGGATTCCCTACAGCTACACTGTTACACCGGTTGCTCTTCCCAATTTGAAGAGTTTTGTTTTCATTGACAGCCTACAGTACATATGCTATTCACTTTCACAAGGTAATATACATTATACACAACACTCTTGTCACTTGAGCTAATCAATTTGACATATGTTTCAACCTACAAGCTTTAGTTCATTAGGAACTTTTTGAGATTTGCCTTTTGACAAATCAAAAGCGTGACTATATTATGAGAAACCATTTATATTTGTATTTTTTTTAAATCTCCTTAAGGGGCAGGTTTGTTGATATAGCCCAGAGTCTTTTGACTGAATATTGCTGAATCCGGAACTTATTTGCATTATCGGCACTGTTTCGACTTGTTTGGGAAAATGAGGAGAGAGAGGTGTTGCCAAAATTCCAACAAAAGTATGAGAGAGAAAGAGAAAAAGTGAGAGAGAGAAAATGTTGAATTTCGGCAATGGTATTACCGAAATTTCTGCTGCCCAAAACGCTAACCGAGAAGCAATTGTGGTAATGGCATTGCCAAAATAGGGGAAAACAATTTGTGCCTATTGTGGCAATGACATTGCCAAAAATGAGAGGAGAAAAAAAAAAAAAAAAAGGTGGTTGTCGAAACCTGGGAGAAATTAAAAAATATATATATAATGTGCTACGTACACAATATTTTTACAATATTTTCATAACAAATCACAAGTAATTAGTTATTATTAGTTCAAATTTAAATTTAACACTAAGATTACATTTTTAATCCAACAATAATAATCAGTAACAACCTACCACTTAGAATTTATTGTAAAAATGTTGTAAAAATTGTGTGCAATTATCATTTCTCCAAAAAAAAAAAAAAAAGTGTAATGGCTTTGTGGCAAATTGGCAATGCCATTGCCGAAAATGTGGGAAAAAAAATTTGTGGCACCTTTCTTTTTTTCCACATTTTCAGCAATGGCATTGCCATAAAGCCATTACACTTTTTTTTTTTTTTTTTTTTGAGAAATGATAATTGCACACAATTTTTACAACATTTTTACAACAAATTCTAAATTGCAGGTTGTTACTGATTATTATTGTTGGATTAAAAAAGTAATCTCAATGTTAAATTTAAATTTGAACTAATAATAACTAATTATCTGTGATTTGTTGTGAAAATATTGTAAAAATATTTTGTACATGGCACATTATATATATATATTTTTTAATTTTTCCCAGATTTCGACAACCACCTTTCCCCCCCCCCCCCTCATTTTCGGCAATGACATTGTCACAATAGGCACAAATTTTTTTCCCACATATTTCAGCAATACCATTACCACAATTGCTTCCTGGTCAGCGTTTTAGATAGCAGGAATTTTGATAATACCATTGCCGAAATTCAACATTTTTTCTCTCCCACTTTTCCTCTTTTTCTCTCATACTTTTGTTGGAATTTCGGCAACAGTGTTGCCGAAATTCCCTCTCTCTCCTCATTTTCCCAAATAAGTTGGAACAGTGCCCATAACGCAAATAAATTTCGGATTTAGCAATATTTAGCCAAAAGACTCCTTGGTTGCCATTCTCTTAGAGTCTTTTGGCTGAATATTACTGAATTTGGAATTTATTTGTGTTATTGGCACTGTTCCAACTTATTTGGGAAAATGAGGAGAGAGAGGGAATTTCAGCAATGTCGTTGCCGAAATTCCAATAAAAGTATGAGAGAGAAAGAGGAAAAGTGGGAGAGAGAAAATGTTAAATTTCAAAAATGGTATTATTGAAATTCCTGCTGCCCATGCTGACTGGGAAGCAATTGTGGCAATGGCATTGCCGAAATAGGGGGGAAAATTTGTACCTATTATGGCAATGCCATTGCCAAAAATGGGAGGGAAAAAAGAAAAAAAAGTGGTTGCCGAAATTTGGGAGAAATTAATATATATATATATATATATAATGTATTGCGCACACAATATTTTTATAATATTTTCACAACAAATCACAAGCAATTAATTATTATTAGTTCAAAATTAAATTTAACACTGAGATTACTTTTTTAATTCAACAATAATAATCAGCAACAACCTGCCACTTAGAATTTGTTGTAAAAATTATGTGCAATTATCATTTCTCAAAAAAAAAAAAAAAAAAAGTGTAATGGCATTGCCACAAAGCCATTACACATTTTTTTTTTTTGGAGAAATGATAATTGAACACAATTTTTACGACAAATTCTAAGTGTCAGGTTGTTACTGATTATTATTGTTGGATTAAAAAAGTAATCTCAGTGTTAAATTTAAATTTGAACTAATAACAACTAATTAACTGTGATTTGTTGTGAAAATATTGTAAAAATATTGTGTGTGTAGCACATTATATATTTTTCTAATTTCTCCCAGATTTTGGCAACCACCTTTTTTTTTTTCCTCCCATTTTCGGCAATGGCATTGCAACAATAGGCACAAAATTTTCCCCCCTATTTCGGCAGTGTCATTGCCACAATTGCTCCCCGGTCAGCGTTTTGGGCAGCAGGAATTTTGGTAATACTATTGTTGAAATTCAACATTTTCTCTTTCTCTCTCATACTTTTGTTGGAATTTCGTCAACGGTGTTGCCGAAATTCCCTCTCTCTCCTCATTTTCCCAAATAAGTTGGAATAGTGCCCATAACGCAAATAAATTCCAGATTCAACAATATTCAGCCAAAATAGTCCATTCTTTTAACTGAAAAATAAAATAAAAAAAAGAGGTACTTTTACTTTCTTTTTCTTAATGTTTAAGATTATTTTTGTTGGCATTTACAAATATCCTTTTTTTTTCTTCACCAATTTTTTATTATCTTATTTTGATGCAAAAATGCAATGCAAATATCTTAATTTGTGAACTATAGGATTCCTAATACATGCAGTAGAGTCATGGTTCCTACTCCTATGCTAATGCTAATGGAGCTTAAGACTGTTCTTAGAATAAACAAACAATTTAAGTTTAATAATATTGTTAAACATAAAGTGGAATCAGAATGATAATAATAAATTACAATTAACAAAATCAATATGAATTTTGAAAAACTTCTTCTATTCATTATTGTTATTATTTTTTAATCATTTTTGTTCAATGTATTGGCGCATAAGCATAGGTTACATGTTAGTTTATCTAATTTACAAGATTTTTATGCAATGCTATCAATCGGGCAAGTTTTGCACATATGGTAATTTAAAATTGATAATAATCACTATAGATGAAATCTAGAAGCATAAGATCAATAGAATGAAAGATGACGTATGCTCTAATACGAATCGAGTTTTAAATCATTTGGGATAGTACTAAAAGTAGAGTGAATTTTCTTTAGGGACCCTAAATATGTCAGGGTCAGATTTGAGTCAGCTGCAATACAAGATTTTTAATAAATTATAGAAAAATAATTTTGAGCTGAATTTTCAGTTGTATATTCTATACATATAGGTGCTTATCCCTATTAAATTTCAAGTTGGTTAGACAATTCTAGGTGGGCCAAATGAATTTGTACAAAGAGCTATTGTGCTTTAGATTTAATCTAAAACTATGATGAGAATGCTAGACTATGTGGAATTCAGCCATATTGAGCAAGTCTTAGAAGCTATGCAAAAGGATCTCAATTATATATGATAGGTCACAATCTGAATGACCCCTTGTGATTAACCCTAATTAATTAATTTAGCCAAGTAATTAATTAATCAATTTAATCATGCAATTTTGTGGAAGCACAAACAAATCACCAATCAACTAAATAAGCAGCGGAAATTAAATAATACGGTGATTTGTTTACGAATGGGGAAAACCCTAATGGCAAAAATCCCACTGGGTGATTTTCAGGTCACCACTCCTGAAACTCCACTATTATCAAATCAAGCGGTTACAAGTAAAGGAATCCCAAGTACCTTACCAACCTACAGTTGAACCCTTACCCCAATACCTAATTGGACTTAATCTGTAGTGACAGTCTCCACCTTTGATGCATGGCTCCCAAGTACGTGACTAACCAATGCGCGGATCCAAGTACGCGACTTCAGAACACCAACTAAGGAAGAATGGTTAGCTGCAAAGTTCTTCAGATCATCTTTTCTGATGAAGAGCAGGAAGATGCTTGGTTACAAAACCCTATGGTGCAAATACACAGCAACTTCTTGATGGAAGATGAAACTAGGTCAAGAACTTCGTCTGTTGATCACAATTTGCTTAAACAGAGATTGCTTAATGAATATGCAACTTGTGTCACCCAAAACGGCTCTTAAAATAATCCTTTTATATGTTTAGGGTTAGAAGAAAAGAAGGCCCAAAAACATATTCACGGATCCCAAGAAAATCAGATTGGAAATCTGACTTTTTAAATCTCGACAGATAGCAGGTGTCGAGGTAGCTATCAAGAGGTGTCGAGCTTTAAAAATTCTGCACTTCAACTTGCTTTCTCTTGGACAGACTTGATGACTTCAACACTTGACCTTGAAACATTGTTTCTTGAAGTATTAAAAACACCTAGAACTACCCAATTACAAGCAGAGTGCGTTTTGTCAAAGGATTAGCCAATTTACATAATTAAGTGACATATGTTCTTAAACAAGTTAAAACATATATGTCCTAACAATATACATATTGGAGCTTATCCCTATTAAATTTTAAGTTAATTAGACAATTCTAGGTCAGTCAAAATTACAAAGAGCTATTCTGCTCTAGATTTAATCTGAAAGGGGGTTGAGAATGCTTAAGACTTTGTGGAATTCATCCATTTTGAGAAAGTCTTAGAAGCTTTGCAAAAAGATCTCAATTATATTTATATGTGAAGATATAAAAACTTGAATTTTGGGATGCAAGGAGATGGAATACCTATGACACATCATTTTTTGATGAAAGGGGTTAAGACCAATCCTAAGAAGATTGAAGCAACAATACAATGGCCTACTCTTATGCCCTTAAATCGATATTTAGGTTCTAACCTCAAGTTCTGATCAAACCCTAATCATCAAGGAACTCAATTTCAGATCATGGAATGTACAGGGGTAATTGGGTTGTCTGGTTGGGAAGTTAGTTAGGATAGTTGGTTGTGTGGATAATTAGCACAATATGAATTAGTTAAAGATTATTTAACACATGTTAAATGAAGGACAATAAGATTTGAGAACAATCATCCAATATGAATTAAGGATGATCTTGAATAAGAAGTTAATTGTATTTCTTAAACTCATTCTTGAAAAATGCTTTAGTTTTCTCAAATTCTCTCTCTCTCTCTCTCTCTCTCTCTCTCTCTCTCTCTCTCTCTCTCTCTCTCTCTCTCTCTCTCTCTCTCTCTCTCTCTCTCTCTCTCTCTCTCTCTCAAAAGAGTCAAGAATCTTTGATCATTGAGAAAAGACAAAGGTTGAATCGAATCAACTCTATATCACAGATAAGCAAGAAGAAGCAAGATAAAATATCAAGGGGAAATACCAAGAAGAGTAACAGACAGAGAGAGAGAGAGAGAGAGAGATAGAGAGAGAGAGAGAGAGAGAGAGAGAGAGAGAGAGAGAGAGTTTAGAATTGATACAATTCACTATGGTAGATCAGTTCTCAATAAACAGTACAATTCACTTACAGTACTCAATCATTGATATAATCATTTACACCATAATTAGATCACACTCAATCATTGATACAATCATTTACACCATAATTAGATCACAATAACAAACTCAAAATTGACTCAACCATTTTATCAAAAAAAAAAAAAAAAAAAAACTGACTCAATCAACTCAGATTTTCACACGTGTTCTGTGATAGAATTCATAGTTGCCTCTAAACTAACGGCTATAATACAAACGACAGCGTTTGATTAAGTGATGTATGCATGTTATTTTGAGATTAAGGTTTGTCATGTGTAAGACTGGTTTTTATTAGATTGGCCTTTAGTTTGGATTCTATTATAATAACTAGCTTATAACCTCATGCATATATGCATAAATACACTTAAAAATATGCAATAAGATGCATAATATAATTTCTATATATATATATATATATATAATTTAAATACTATTGATAGTCATTTTTATATTTTGTTAACTCTTTAAAAAAATTTATAAGGATATTATTAGGTATAAAATGTAAATTGTCCATGTTTTTTTAATATATTATTGTGAAGCATTTTTTTATAATTCATTTATTCTAGAATTTTAAGTTTTTGTACTTAATAAATTACTTGGATGAATATTTATGATGTAATTCCACATTTGATTCTAAAATTAAGAAATAAAACTCTTTAAAAATAAATAATTTTGGACACATAGCGCAAAATTGAAACTCTAATTTGGAATTCTAATTTGAGTTTCTCTTAGTTTCACTTATTATTATATATATAGATAATAACAACAACAAAATCGCATGTTGTAGTTTTAAACATCCTAGCTTGGAAGTAGAGGTTTCAATTTCATTTATATTTCAAACCACTAAAAATGAAATTCCCATACAAGCAATATATCCAGATAGATTGCATAATGTTGGACCTAAATGTAAATATTCTTAGTATTATATTATTACAACAAAATCATTACCTCCATTTCCTAGGGCAAATCCAACTGCTACACCTCCAAGACATGATAGGACAACTAAATGGCATTGCCGCCTATTCATAATGTAAATGAGTCAATTTCTTTTACAAATATCATTTACGCAAGTTGATGAATTCTATAAGATATTACTAATTATATGTAATGAAGTAAGTATAAAAAACTAAATGTTTATCAATCATACCAATTACACCCAAATAATTGTCTTCTGGAAGCCACTAGGGAGGTATCACCCTACAAAATAACAATGAAGTAAGTTAAGGGGAAAAACACACACAAACAAAAACTATATAACTTAGAGATTTGAGGTCATTTTATAAGTGCACATACAAAATAAAAATCGGAAACACCAATATCTTCATCTTATAAGCAATTTACCACAAAGTAGAAACCAAAAACCCAAATATCCTCTTCCACTAAAAATCGGAAACACTAATATCTTCATCTTATAAGCAATTTACCGCAAAGTAGAAACCAAAAACCCCAATATCCTCTTCCACCAGTATCATTATCCTCTTTGTCCTTTTATCTATTGTTTTGATTTGTGATAGGACATGTTTGAAAAAGCTTGCATAAATACATATTTTGAGATTTAAATATTTACTATAGTAGTGTTCAGTAGTACAGCTCCAATACACTAATGGTAGTAGATTTATTTGCATACCAATTGACTTGGAGTTCGTGTACTGACTTTTGGTGATTGTTGTGGAAGATTACTAATTTCTGATGGTTGTGGAGTAACAGATGCTTCAATTGGTTCTGGACCCTACATGCAGAATAATAATAATAATAATAATAATAAACTCAAATTGCGATGAATAAAAAATTATGATAATAAACTAAAAAAAAAAAAAAGTTAGTTAGGAAATTTTGATTTTGGGTTTGGAATTTTTTATTTGGTAAAAATCTCAATTCTACCTTGACTTAAATGCCAAAATCATGTTTGAGCAACATAGGGTGAATAAATGATAAGTTAAACTAAGGCTTTCATCCAAACTCTCAGAATAGACTAAGGCTAAAGGAAATGAATGGCAAGTTAAACATCATACCTGATCATCTTGATCTATCTCCTCCAGCACTTGGTCATCCTAAACTACAGCCTTTATGGCCTCCATGGCCTCTAACACGGCCTCCATCACATAGTCGTCTCAAACTACGACCTCCACAGCCTCCAGGACGTAGTCGTCCTAAACTATGGCCTCCACAACCTCCAACACATAGTCATCTTGAACTACAGCCTCCACGGCCTCTACCGCCTCCAAGATGTAGTCGTCGCAAACTATGGCCTCCACAGCCTCTAGGACATAGTTATCCCGAACTACGGCCTCCACAGCCTCCAACATGTAGTCATCTCGAACTACAGCCTCCATAGCCTCTAGCACTATGGCCTCCACGGCCTTTAGGACCTGATCATCCCGAACTATGGCCTCCATGAGCTACATAAAGAGAAAAAGAGTGTGTGTTAGAGAATTCGCGTCAACCTGTGCAAAATTTTTTGTCTATTTTAGCACAAGAATATTCTTTTTATTTTTATTTTACATACTCGCTTTTCAAAACACCACAAATCAAATTATCCATTTTGACCTACATTTCATTAAAATATAAATTTTACTTCATTATACACAACAACCACCATCCACTCTCTTCTTTCATTCTCGAAATACACAAAGAAAGAATAATCAACTAAATGCAAAATGAATAGTGTTAGTGTAAATCTATATGGTTACTATAGCAAACTTGTAAATTCACACAAATATACACAGACTAATATTGTGAGTCATTTTTAGGTAAAATTGTTTTTCTATTATACATGAAAAAGCTGTATAAAATCTAAATAAAAAATTTTCCGTCTACAAACCACAAGTGGAGGGGCACATCATTTGTGCTAGTCATGCAAAACAAACATCATAAAGAAAACATTTTTTCTTGATAATTAGACTAGGTCTATAGCTATCTTTTGTTTCCTTCCCCCCCCCCCCCCCCCCCTCTTTTCAGTTTCTTCTTCTTAGCAACATAGAGTAGAGAAATTAGTCACACGGAGGATAACATCTAAAAATATCTATCTTCTTACCTACCCCTTGCACTTTTGAAGAGTAAACAATGACCATAAACCAATCAAAAGAGTCTTCCCCCCAATCTTGTGGTGAATGACGAAATTGAAAATTCCAATGGATCCTCCCACCAGACCCACACATAACCTCCGCCATTAAAGATTCCCTTACCCTACTCAGACAGTAAAGTTTTGGAAAAGCCTCTTTGAGGGTACAATCCCCACACCACACATACTTCCAAAACTTCACTCTGTTACCATCACCCACTTCATATTGTAGTAGTTTAGAAAAGTTCAACTAGCCACTTCTAATAAACCTCCAAAGGCTAACACCACGCGCTCACCTTTTTCGTGCACCAACCATCACAAACATTCTCATATGTTGCCTTAATAACCCTCCTCCATAATGTATCTATCTCTAAACCATACCTCCATAACCACTTGCCCAACAAGGAAAAGTTAAAAACTCCTCAATCATCTAATTACCTAGCCCCCTAACCTACATTGTCTTCCAAACCTTAGCTTATTTCACTAGGTGTAACTTAGAATCACCACTAATACTACTCCAAAGAAAATCTCTTTGTAACTTCTCCATGCGTTTGACAACCTTCCCAAGTATAGGAAGAATAGAAAGGAAATAAGTAGGTAAAGAGGAGAGAGTACTTTTAATAAGAGTAACCTTACCCTCCTTAGATAAATAAAGCCTCTTCCAACCACTACTCTTCATTCCATCTTCTCTAATATAGGATTCTAGATTGACACCTCATTGAATTTAGCACCCAAAGGAAGTCCCAAATATTTCATAAGAAGGGAAGATTGCCTAGAACCAAATAGCCCCACCAACACTAACTCTAATTTCCCTAAATTAATCCTTAAACCTGAAACCTTCTCAAATCTAGTTAGAATCTCCCTCAAAGTAGTTAACTAATTAGGGTCAACATCACAAAAAATAAGAGTGTCATCCGCAAATAAAAGATAAGACACAATCATCAAAGTACTAGATGTAGAACCTACAGAGAAGCCCGAAAATTGTCCAGCAGCTACAGCCACATCCAACATACGGCTTAAAGCCTCTATAACCACATCAAAGAGCAACGAAGATAGAGGACCCCCTTGCCTAATCCCCATAGAGCTTCCAAAATAAATTTGAAGGACTCCCATTAATCAAAATGGAAAATGAACAGTAAAAATGCAACACATAATCCATTTTCTCCATTTTTCTGAAAACCCACAATGCTACAACATATACATTAGAAAACCCCAATTCACATGATCGTATGCCTTTTTCACATCCAACTTACATAACACCCCTGTAATCCCTATCTTTAATCGACTATCAATACATTCAGAAGCAATTAACACGAAATCCAAAATTTGTCTACCTTTCACAAATGCATTCTGTGAATTCGACATAAGCCCATGTGCCTCCCTTCGGAACCAATTAGCCTACAAGTTTGAAATAATCTTGTAAATCACACCAACTAAACTGATTGGTCGAAAATCCTTGATCTCCACAACATCTACCTTTTCAGGAATAAAGGCAAAAAATGCAATATTAATACTTTTCTCAAACACAACTTGAGTATGATAGTTCTTAAAAACTTCCATAATCTCTTTCTTCGAAACACTTCAACAAGACTGGAAAAAAGCCATGGAAAAACCATCTAGGCCAGGAGCCTAATCACTATTAAAACCATTAATCACCCTATACACCCCTTCCTCGTCAAACGGCCTATCTAACCAAAGAGCATCTTCCTTAGAAATTCTAGAGAATTCCACGTCATCAAGGACAGGTCTATCAACCACAATTTTAGAATAAAGCTACCTATAGAATCGAGAAATACACTCTGCTATGTCCTCTGGATCCGAAGAAAGTTCTCCATCCACCATAAGCCTATCTATGGAGTTAAATCTCCTGTGAGAATTGGCTATATGATGGAAAATTTTAGTATTCCTATCCCCTTCTCTAGTACAAAGAACTCTAAATTTTTGCTTCCAACAAATTTCTTTCAGAAGAGAAGTTTTTTCTAGCTCACCTCGGATTCTTTCCAAATCCAACTTCTCCTCCTCCGTTAGACCACAACTTTCTCAATAATCTCTAATTCACTAAGGTCTTTCCACAACTATTTTCCTCGTTCTTTTACATTTTCAAAAATCTCCACATTCCATTTTTTCAAATCATTTTTCAACAATTTCAATTTATTTGCCAACACAAAACTCGGAGCACCTTGAAAATGATAAGATTCCCACCAAGATCTCACTATTTCCACAAAGCCCTCATCCTTAAGCCACATGTTCTCAAATCTAAATGGCCTCTTGCCCTTATGATGAAAGGATCCACCCTCTAATACAATCGGAAAGTGATCTGATAAAAGCCTAGACATTCTTCTCTAACAAACAGTAGGAAACCTAGTCTTCTAGTCTACAGAAAACAAGAATTTGTCTAGCCTTGCCTTTGACTCAACTTCTCAAAAATTAGACTAGGTAAAACTTCCTCCTTCCAATGGGAAATCAATCAGACCTTGCTCATAAATAAAATCAGAGAACTCACACATACAAGCACGTTTAGAAATTTAAACAAACAACTTTGGTACCAGTAACTAATCCTTTTTTTTTTTCTTTTTAAAGAGGATCTCTAGTATATCATTATTAAAAAAAAAAAACATTACACAAGTTAACTTAGCAGATAGTCCTAAATTCAACTACCATTATGACATTACTCTTCAATGCAATGCCTTAAAGTATAGGCTGGCTTAACAAGTTACTTCATTGTCTTATGACTCATATCAATCTAATAATACATCCTCTCTCTCTCTCTCTCTCTTCCCCTTTCTTTTTCAATTGTTTAAATATACTTGAACCAAGTATTCTATTTCACAGCTAATACAAGTTTAACACCATATAAAAACAACCCAAAGTAGTCATATATCCTTTATTAAATCACTAGACAACAAATCAACCACCAATTGAACCTACCAAAACAATACACAATTGTGCTCTCGTGCTCCCACGCATGTAGTGTAAAGGAGTGTCTTGCATCCTTGCAAGAGTAGAGTGATCTCCCTAGTAGTGAGATCAGTTGAGTACCCCGTCGCCCCTCTAGGACGATAGTGTGGTATCCTAAAAATGGTAGAGGAGCTTGAAGAGATGTGGAAAAGGCTAACAGTCACGTAGGAAGAGGACGATGAAATAACTCTGGGGTGAGACAGCATGAAGATAGCAAAGGAACTAGGAAAGAACTGCGTGATAATGAAGATACTTACACAATGTTATATAAATATTGAGGCACTGAAGAAAAATACGCGGATGCTTTGGAAACCTAATAAAGGAATGCAGATATCAGAGATTGAAGATAATTTGTTCTTGGTGGAATTTGGAAACAACTAAGACAAGAAGAAAATTATGGAGATGAGACTGTGGAGTTATGAGATGCAGTTGATATTACCACAGGATTTTGAAGGGGATTTGGTTCCTAAGGAAATCACGATGAAATGGTCACCCTTTTGGGTACAAATTTACAATTTTCCACTCAAGAGTATGACTAGAGAGGCGAGATAGGTGATAGGATCAAAAATTGGAGAAGTTATGGAAGTTAATGAGCCAAAGAAAGGGGTACAGTGGGGCAAATATCTTCAGGTACAAGTTCAAGTGGATACATTAGAGAAATTGATCAGGGGAAAAAGAGTATCTATAGAAGAAGATGGAGGGTGATGGGCGTTCTTCAAATATGAGCGCCTCCCTAATTTTTGCTATGTTTGTGGCATGCTTGACCATGGAGAGAAAGAATGTATGGAAAAGGAGAGTGGGGGAGTGGGTGATGATGGAAAGGGGATTACACAATATGATGCATGGATGCGAGGGGAACCAAGAGGACAATATGGGTATAATAGTGGTTTTAGGGAAGGAAAAGGGTGGGCAGAGAAAATAATGGAAGAGACCACTAAAGGAGGAGCACTTGTAGGGTCGCTAGAAGGGAAGGAAGATGCAGGACAAAAGGCAGAGCTCAGTGGAGATCCAATGGCAGAGACGAATTCCCAGGCAGCCAAAAGCAAGTCTTATTGTATCAAGAAAACAAAGGCTAAAGACAAAAACTAGGTAGAGTTTCATGAAAGAGGGAAGGTCAAAGAGGAAGGCAGAAAAGTTGACAAACCTTTAACTATACTTAGCACCCACATCATGGAGACAACTCTTGCAAAAGGGAAAGATGCTGAAGGCATGCAGTGGGAGAAAATGACGAGTGAAGGTGTGAAGTAGAATCTTGATGGGAAAATTTAAAATACAAATGGTTTAGGGGAGGGAGTAGCGAGCCAGCACTGGGCCACGAAGAACACAAGCCTACTAGCTATGACTTTTGAACCAAACAAAGGTTGGCAAGCTGAGGTTTTGGGCCCAAAAAGTGGGCACTAGAAAAGAATGGCAAGATAAAACAAGCCCACTACGCCAGTTGAGATGAAAGGATTGGCTAGAGCTAAAAGTTAAGGCCCAATCCCTCTGATGGAGCTTGATCCAAACACAATACAAACCAAGAAGTGTAAAGGCAAAGAGAAAGCGAAGAAAACCTGCGACGAAAATACAGAGAGTGTGAATGGTGTGAGTGATGGTAGTACAGACAAGGTTGGCGGAGAGGCAGTGGTTGCGGAGCAGCACCACCTAGCCAAATGATCGTGCTAGCATGGAATTACTGAGGAATGGGTTTCACCTCGGTATTTCAGTACCTCACCGATGGGGTGAAGACGAGGAACCCAACGGTGGTCTTTCTCACAAAGAACAAGGCAGGCTTAAGTCGGATTAAAGGTTTGCAACAGAAGTTGGAATACATTCAAGGAATCGTGGTGCTGAGTGATGGAAAAAGCGAAGGTCTTGCAATGTTGTGGCGTGAAGGAAAAAAGGTAACTTTCAAAAGCTACTCTCACTCTCATATTGATGTTGTAGTGTGTAAAGACGAGAATGGAAAAAATTGGAGAGCAACAGGATTCTATGGTCACCTAAATGCTAGGATAAGGTTTAGTTCATGGGAGTTAATTAAAATGCTACACGCACAAGCTAGTTTACCTTTGGTTATTTTTGGGGATTTTAACGAGATAGTTCATCCTAATGAGAAACTGGGCTGGAGGGATAGAGAGGCAAGTCAGATGGATGCTTTTAGGGAAATTGTGAGCCGTTGTGTCCTCCTTGATTTGGGCTTTGTGGGGCAAAAATATACATGGTGCAATGGGAGATTTGGAGACCAGAGGACCCTAGTGAGGCTAGATAGGATATTTGCAAACGAATCATGGAAGGAGGGATTTCCTAATATAATAGTGCATCACGTCTCTATGGCTACCTCTGACCATTGTCTCTTGGTGCTTGGATTGAAGAATAGTAAGCCCCATAGGAAAACAAGCAAGCGTTTCTTCTTTGAAACGATGTGGACAAGAGAAGCAGGGTGTAAGGAAGAAATTGAATTAGCTTGGGACCCATACCGTGATGACTCAACCCTTCCAATCCAAGAAAGAATTAGAAGATGCCAACAACAACTCCAAGGGTGGAATCAGAGGGTGTTCGGCAATGTGAATAAACTTCTTAAATAGAAAAAGGAATAGCTCCAGCAACTAGAAATGCTTAATTTGCTCCATGAGACTAAAGAAGAAATCTGAGAATTGAGAATGGAAATAAACGAACTTCACACCAAGGAGGAAGTGATATGGAATCAACGATCAAGAGTGCTATGGTTGAAAGAGGGGGATAGGAACACCAATTTTTTCCATGCTATGGCAAGTCAAAGACGAAGGAAAAATAAGAGTGAAGGCATTATGGACTCAAATGGGGGTTGGCATGACTCAGAAGAGGCCACTAAAGGTATTAAACTGAATTACTTTGAATCAATTTTCAGTTCAGACCATCTTGAGAGCTTTGCTGAGAGTTTAGGGGCTGTGGGAAAAAGGATCTCGGTGGATATGAACAAAGAATTACTGAAGGAATTTAGAAGTGAAGAAGTGTGGGCGGCACTCAACCAAATGCACCCTACCAAATCCCCAGGCCCGGATGGTTTGTCCCCTATTTTCTACTAGAAATATTAAGATATTGTGGGACTTAGTGTTTCACACTATGTATTGCAAGCCCTAAACTCAGGGATCATGCCTGAAAGAATCAATGAAACATACATCTGTTTAATCCCCAAAACAAAAAACTCCCCAACAGGTGACGGAGTATCGCCCTATTAGTTTATGCAATGTGGTTTACAAGCTAATGGCTAAAGTCCTCGCAAATAGACCCAAGAGAGTTCTACTAGAAGTGATTGGTGAGTGTGGTTCTACTTTGTAGATAGTGTTTTACAAGGGAGTTAAAGAAGATTTTTACCAAATTTTGCCCCTAGTTAAACGTAGGCTGTAGAGGTATTTTGGAACCAAAAAAAGTCCAATCCAAACAGGAGAAGCCTCTTAAATATTAGTATAGATAATGTGCTACTAGCTCTATGTATTTATCATCAAACTCACTGTTTTTACTCCAAGAGAAAAGAGACAAGATAGAATCTTAGAGAGCAAGAAAGAACAAAGACAGAAGAGTAAGAAAGAGAGAGGAGCCAGAAACAATGTTAGGAGCTTTATATATTGCTGATGATGGCATGACGAATGAGGGTGCTTGGGCAGCATTAGGCAAGTCGCTTAGCTTTATGTTTTCTTAACACATTAATGGTTCTTCATGTTAGACTAGTAATGCTCCTAAGGGCTCTTTGAGGGGGACATGCCTAGTCTCCCTACTCGAGTTGGATCGATGAGTAGTGCAAAAGAGCAACATGTGGAGGCACCTTGCTCCTCATGATGCCCTAAGGCCATGGCAGATTGGGGCCATGGTGGGCAGAGTTGGTTTTCACGAGGGACGGCAACAAGTGGTGTTGACCCTGTATGGTGGCGTATGGAATTGGTGGCTTAGTTACCGATTGCTTGTGAGTGGGCTTGGTGGCTTATGTGCAAGGCAGGGCTGAGCTGCCATGGTAATGTGCAATTAGACGTTGTGCGCAAGGCATTGGGTTGGTGGGTGCTGGCTAAATGCATGGATAGATGCTAGTGGGCTAATGGCAATTACTTGGTGTGTGCTGCATGCAGGCATGCTGTGTGGGTTATGTTGTCTAATGAGGGAGGGCTTAGGCATGGGCCAAGCCTCCCCAAATGTGGGAAAACATGCTGTGTAGGTTGCTGAGTGATGGGCAGAAGCCCCATGATCTGCTGTGACATGGGTTATGCACGTGTTGATGTATAGGAACAGTTGTCAGGCAATTACTGAAAAGTTATCAAGCAATTCCTAATGTGTGTTGTGTGTGTGAGTCTCTATATAATTTGTTCGAAGTGTTTCTTGTAGTGTGTGTGTGTGGTGTGGCTGAGACTAAGTCAGGGACTTAGGACCATCCAAGGCAAAAAATTGAGTGAAAAATTTGACCCTATGACACACAAAGAGGCATAGGCATAGGCATGGCCTCTTAGGCTGATTGAGATACCTCTACTAGTAATTATCTTTGTCTCAATATCTCTTTGTTCTCTCCAAAATATAATTTGCTCTCAATTTTTTGGGTTTCAATTCTTTTTCTTTTTTATTTGACTGCTAGGATGCTTTTTTGAGGGAAATTTGATTTTTGTTTTCTTTAGGACAAATTTCTTCAATTTAGGATTCTACAAGGTCAAAAATTTCAAACCTTAAATTTGCAGGATTGAAATTTTCTTACTTTAATTTTTAGTTTTGAATAATTGAAATTGGTGATATAAGGAAACAAAAATTACACTAAGCCTAATCTAAATGATAAAGTCTTACAATTTTCATTTTATTTTGAGGTTGCTTGTTCCGTATTAATTTCCTTTGAATTGTATTTAGTGGTTAAGTGTCAATACTCTCTTCTTTTCGGAATCTTTAATCTTTTGGATTTATTATTTTTAAATGATTCATTCTAGAACTAGAATTAACATTCCTACAGCTTTATGCGTAAGAATGACTTCTCATACATTTAGAATTTGTTGTCCTAAGAAGGTGCATGAAACATGTTTTTACAAGATTTTCTATTTTGATTGCTACACATGAGGTATTTATAAAATATGCTGTATTTTTTGAATTGATTTGGTGTAAACCTCCACTCATTAGCCCCTACCCCCCCCCCCCCCCCTCAAGAATTGTTTTACTTTTTACTAAGGATGGTTATAAGAAAAAAAATCATATTTAATCCAAGCATATAATCTATGATGTAATATGGTCTGTACATCTACTAATGAAATTTCATTTATTAAGATTCAATTTGAGTTTCACTAGCCACATGGAAATGCTGTGAAGAATTTATTTTTTTCACACCAAATGAAGAGTAGAGATCCTCTTAAAATTGGGTTGACTATAATATCATGCATTATGTTGGTATTAGTATTCATTTTATTATGTTATTTGTATGCTTCTTATATGAAAGGTTTTGCTCTCTTTGCCGCTGTAGTACATTTCCAGTGTACTTGGTTGGCTTTTATTCTTTATAAAATTTCACTATAGCACATTTCCATTGTACTAGGTTGGCTTTTATTCTTAATAAAATTTCTTACATTATTTATTAAAAAAGAAATTTTCTCTCCAAAATCTTTCTTTAAGTCCAGGCCAAATAAAATTCTCAGGTAAACACCTAAGTATTCCTACCTGTCAAATGGGTTTCCATCAACCCCAAGGTCCTAACCTTTCCCTCCCATTAATTTATATTTATATATAATCATGTTGTATCTTTTATGCTCTCATTTTTTAGAATTTCAGTTCTTTTTATTTTTTTTTTAATTTCATTGCTAAGGTACTATTTGGTTTGAGGTAAATTTGATTTTTCTTTCCTCTGGAGATTTTTTTTTTTTTTTTCAATTAGAGTTCTACTAATTTGGAATTTAAATATATTTGATTTTGGTGTTTGATTTGGGTGTTCAATTTGGTATTTTAGTTTCACATTATGTCTCATTGTAAAATTAATCTTTTTCTTCCTATCACACATACAAACACATAATTTCATACATGTATATTATTATCATCTTTGTTTTATGATGATATTTGATTTGGAACTTTGGATTTGGATGCAGATCCAACATTCATTAATGCAGCCGCAATGGATAACCAGTACTATATATTCATAGTTTTCTTTTATTTACATGCACACAAACTAATGGGTTTAGCTAATGTGAATATCCTATCTAATTATGTTAAATATACTGCTAAAGGGTTTAGCTAATGTGCAACTCATGGAAGAGACAATTCGACATGATTAGGTCGTGGAGGAGACAGTTCGACATGATTAGTTCTTGGAGGCCGTAGAGGAAACAGTTCAACATGATTAGGTCCTAGAGGCTGTTGAGGACACAATTTGACATAATCAGGTCCTGGAGGCCATAGAGGAGATAGTTCGACATGAATAGGTCCTTGAGGCCGTGGAGGAGACAATTCGACATGATCAGGACCTGGAGGCCGTGGAGAAGACAGTTTGACATGATTAGGTCCTTGTTTTTTGTCAACCTTCATAGTACCCAAAAAGGGAAAAAAAAATTACGTTCATACTAATAGTTGTGTGAAATAGAATTTGTGCTCGTCATACCAATTTTCCCTAGAGATAGGTATCATGTAACTTTTCTAATTTCTTCCTTCAAGTCCAAAAGATTAGTAGGGGAACTTGTGCCCTATAAGGTTTAGCAACATAGAACTTAAGTACAAAAAAATGTCACTCAGCCAAAAAAAAAAAGTACAAAAATATGTGGGGCATTTCTATAAGATTCTATTAGCTAAGTTTTATCCTACTACCTTATTGAAGTACTAAAATTCAAAGAAAAGCAATCAAACAGCCATTGCCATTTTAGGAAAACATGATTCATTTACCCTCTTTGCAATCAATTACTTTTAAAACTTTGGGATCTTGAAGAGATGGTTTTATTTTTAAAAAATATCTAGCATTGAACTGATTATATTTGGATAACTTATAAAGTTGACATAGAGTTAGTCCTCAACTAATTTTTATATAGGGTTTTGGGGAAATTTATTAGATACTTTGGGAGTATAGGGGTCCACCTCTATATGAGAGGGAGAGATTATACTTCCAAAATACCCAATAATAACCCCTGTTTTGGACAAGACGTACATCTAACAACCAAACTAACCTGATGTCAATTGATTGCTTTATGTAGTTGCTCCATTGGTTTCTTCTAGTCCTTTTTCTTCAAATTGAAGATTGACCTGGTGATTTTGGATTGTGCTCTTTTTTTCTAAGTCTGAGACAACTCAAAAATTGACTACCAAAAAGAGAACAAAAATAAAAAATTGCTGGAGATATTTTTATGAAGTGCTAAATGAGAGAGAATTTGTGTAAAGTTATTTGTTCATTTTATGAAGTTAGCCTTATGACACTCTAGTCATATTTTTTGAGTAATATTAGTGGGAAAACTTGTAAACCTCAAATTCGGTTAAATAGAATACTATAATGCTAAACCCAAAATGCTATGTATTGTATTCAAGCTCACTGAATGAAAATACCTCCACAGAATTCTCTATTTATAGAAATTCATAGATTAAAACTACCTCTAGAAGGTTCATCTCTAACAACCTCTAACAAGCCTATAACAGAAAGGACTGCTGTACACAAAAATATTTGGATTCTAGAAAAATATCTAAGAACATTGTTAGCTAGTACAGGGCAAGTCCAGAATTCAAGCTTAATGAAGAAGAAGAGCCAAAACGACAGTGTCTTCAGTTTTGAACGATACGCCAGACTTGAACCAAAAACGATGCCGTTTATATTAAATAGAACGTCATCGTTTTAGGCTTAAGAGATCTTTGAAGTTTGAACAATTAATCCAAGTTACCGTTGGAAGTCTATCTTCTTCAGGGGTATCACTTAGCACATCTCTCCACCCGAAAAGCCTACTACAAGCAGTATATATTCAGTTGACCTTCAATGCTTTCTTCTCTTTCCTTATAAATTCACACAAGTTTACTCCTTTTATAATCAATTCTCTAGTGCTTCTCACTAATCACCATCCCCTCTACCCTGCTGGCATTTCAATCCAATTCAACGAACCCCACCGGAAACTCTAATGTGAAGTATGAAATCGGACTCTTCTGCACTGTTGGTGCGTCTGCTGGATACGGATTGATGCTTTCCCTTACACTGTTCTCCTTCCAATAAACATTTACAGTGATTTTGGAAGTGATAATCTATCAGTCACTGGTAGCAACTTGTGCTACACTGGTGGGGCTCTTTGCTAGCGGAAAGGACTAAAGAGAGGGATGGAGGACTTTGAACTGGGGAAGTTTATTTATGTCGGTTCTTTGATTTGGACAGCTATAGCTTGGCAGATTTTCAATATTGGCGCAGTAGGCTTGATACATGAGGTGTCTTCCCTGTTCTCCAATGTCATAAGTGTGTTGGGTTTGCCTATTATTCCAGTTCTTCCATGACAAAATGGATGGGGTAAAGGCGATTTCCCTGGTGTTGGCTATTTAGGGCTTTATTTCATATTTCTATCAGCACTACCTTGATGATTCTGAGTCCAAGGCTGAAAATAGAGATGTCAAAGAAATTTCAATGCTTCCCCTGTTGAAAGAGGTTACCGATGAGCAAGATGGGCTAAAGAATATCTATCAAAAAGTTCCACTTTCCACAGAAAACAATTTCCAAAATTGTGAGCACTGAAGCTATTATTAATCCTTCTCTTCTTCTATCTCGATTCCTAGAATGGTTTATAATCTCATATTTTCAAATCTGTAGGTAAACCCCAAGCCAGGGTTTATCCACATGAAGTGTAAATCATGGTCTTGTTCATTCCATTTCCAACAATATTTTCAGATTCCAGTAACTATAATTGGGCCCTTTTTTATTTTGTCTAAACTACTCATCCAATTTGGGTATTGCACTTGGTAGCAAGTCTTGTGCATATTTCCATGCTAGACCATCAGTCTGGCAAATTAAAGGAGCCTAAATCCCTCCACCACAAACCCCAACAGCAGAACCACCCCTTCCATATCCCCTTTACAGCAGGTGAACATGAACAAGGTCAAGATGATGGGCAATAAAAATAAAGGGGGCAAGCTCAGGAGAAACAGCTGAGATTTCCTGAGAACCCATGTATACAATATGAAAGAGAGGTTCTGTTCAGGTTCCTTCAAGGGCAAAAGGAAAGCCAGAACTGACAAATGTGATAGATCCAATGCAAAATATGTGGCAGCATATACAGCCAAAGGTAAAGCATAACACTAGAATATGACTTTTCAAGCCAAATTTAGGATAAGAATTTTTTGAATTCTTCATCAAAAATAATAACCACTACAAGATATTTTGCCACATATTCCTGTCACCATATGTATTTAACTAAAAGTGAGTCTTCTTCCAGGGTTGGGGATTTTAAGACAAAAGTACAAGGAGAAAAAAAGAATATTTGACACTGTTTTCCCCATTATTTAACAATCTCAAGACTCGTTATTAATATGTGAAACCTGTTGGCAGCCAAAAAATTATACCCCAATCAAAGAATTTTGAGGGGAAAATGTTTGAATTGTTTATTGCAATTATAGATGCTCAAATTTGGGCAGAGAAGCGATTTGACTATAAAATGCTGATTATAACTACCAATTAAAAAAATACCTACAGATTTGTCAGGTTGATACAGAACTATGGTATGAAAAAGACAGCATTTTTAGATACCACAAGCCCACATATTGGATCTATGATATTGAACCATTTTACAGTTAAATGTCCTGCAAAATTTTAATGTTTTTTTCTTTTTTTAATTAGCAAATTCATATTAGCAAGGAATTTATCTGTCAGAAAGATATTTAATCTGGTTGCATTTTCTAAAATGTTTGCTCTTTGCAGAACACATGAAAATGTAATGCCAGAAAAGGTAAGGGAAAACATATAGCCAAAAGGAATTGAATAGTGAAAGTTTCATATGTATATTATAACAGACTTGGGAAGTTTTACTTTGCTTACCCATTGTTTTAAAGCAGCTATTTTCCCTATTGAGGTTTCTTCCATCGCCAGGAAATTAAAAAAAGATATTGGATTCTCTCTTTTCTTTGTCTCTTCTATCTTCACCAGCTAATCAGTTCACTCTCTAGTACATGCTCATATCAAAACCAACACAACAAGTTTTACAAACAAATGTCCCATATGATTTTAAAAAATTTAATGCATTGTAAATACTCCAAAAAATTCTCACATGATGTCAAGATGTTATCTATGAAGCACGAGTGCATTTCTAGATTCGGGTGCAAGTACGGGTGTGGGTGCAAGACTCGATAATTTTTGAAAAAATAAGATGCGGGTGCGGCGATCAAAAATTATTAAAAATATTTTTATTTATATATTTTATATATTGCTAAGCTTGATTTTTTATATAATAATAATAATAAAAAACTCATATAATAATAATAATAATAATAATAATAATAATAATAATAATAATAAAATAGATGGTAATAAATACACAAAAGTTTTTGACACTTGAATTATTGATAGATGTATTAATATAGATGAGGCTTCTCATAGATAATTTTTTTTTTTTTTTTTTTTTTTAAATGTGCCTTAGTAGCTCACGTTTTTAGTCAGCCCAAAAACAAAATAAAAGATATATGTAGCAAGTATTAAAATAGGTGTAGCTTTCCATTAACACAAAAAAAAAAAAAAAAAAAAAAAAAAAAAAAAAAAACAGAGAGAGGAAAGATGTGGCTCTCACGTGTTTGGTCAGAGAGTCACCAAAAAAAAAAAAAAAAAAAAGAGCCTTTTAAGTTGTTCTTATAAAAAATAAAAAATAAAAGAAACAAAACTCTTCCAAAAAAAAAAAAAAAAAGAAGAAGAAGAAAGAAAAAGAACTCTTCAAAAAAAAAAAAAAAGAAAAAAAAGAAATAGAACAGAACAACTCAGTACTTACTCAAGAAGACAGAAGCAAATATACGATTTCAGTCCATCGGCGACAACGGCGTATCAATATCTAGCCCAATCCACCGGTATTTTTGGTTTAATTTTTTTTTTTTCCTTACCAGCTGATACAATCTGATTTGGCCTGAATTAGCGGATTGCATTGGAGCCGAATCGGCGTGACTCGGCAAAAAAAAAAAAAAAAAACTCAAACGCGGCACCGACACGTGGGCAGCCGCTTCGGTGGCCGCACCCTGCATCAGGCCGCATCAAACTCTGATGTAGCACCCTTCCAGCCGCATCGGGGCTTCCTAGGATGTTATGTACTTTAAAATAATAAAAAATTGATTAAATAATCAAACATGTAAAAATTGCCGACGCCTCTACTCATATCAAAGAATTAGGCATCCTAAGTTATTTACCAACTAGTTAATGCCAAAAAGATTTAAAATATTGATTAAATAATCAAAATTCACCATTTCCTAACAACATATGTGGTCCTAAAATTTGAATCCTGTCTCCACTCACCATTTAAAATGTTTAAAAACCACACGTGTTTGATCAATTCAATTATGGTGTGTACCTTGGATTTTTTGAAGGCTTATGGTATCGGGAGCAGCAGCAACGTAAAACCTAGGACTAAACCTGTCCTTTGGCAACACCAACAACAGATGTAATAGTTTCATTATATGAATGGAAACGAAGGTAGTAGCTGTAACTGGTGAGAAGGCTGACCTGATCCCAAAACTATGTCTATAAGGGTACTTACTGGAGCTTTGGAATTGGAGCTAATGATAACCAGAGTAATTGTAACCTTCGAATCCCCTTTCTCCAGTGTTAGAACTGAGAAAGACTTGGGTTGTGGCGTATCGGAGGAAGAAGAAGAACAGTTGTTGTGAGTGTCGTTAGCTAGCTCTCCTGGTGAAGGTCGTTGATGGATTTGGGTTGGGCCCATTAGGCGCATATTATTCAGATCTTGGTCCACTTGCATCTAGACTCTCTATAAAGTGTCCGTTTGTCACACACAAAAATAAATAAATAAATAAATACTCCTAAATAACTTCTGATTTTCTATTTTTGCATTTCATGCATAGTTTTAAAAACTAGTAAAGTCAAAGAATCATTTTTAATCCCCATTTCTGACTTTTGACCAATTTTTTATAAATTTTATATAGGTTGTTACCGTATCGAATTGGTGTCCAGTTCTTGATTGAACTGGTCGATCAAATCCACCTAACTATGATTTCATCTTAGCTTATTCCCCTCTGAAAGTTCAATATATGTCTAAAACACTCTTGAACATTTTGACCCCCAATTACAAAATATCAATTCAAGCTTATTATCAAACAATTAATGTGCAAAACATGAACATAAGCCAAAAACAGAATTGATAAACAATATAAGCCAATTAGAATCACATCCACAACAAAAAATAAAAGACAAAGATAAAGGAAGAGAGATGCAAACACAAGGACAACACATGATGTTTTATCAAAGAGGAAATTGAAGCCCTCGGCGTAAAACCTCTTTGCTGCCCTCTAAGCGGTAAATAATCCACTAAAGAATGTAATTAGGATACATGAACAGCAGAAGAACCTCCAATCCTAATCTACCCAGTGTACCTAAGCCCTCCAAGTTTCTTGCTCCAACGAGGTTGCGCCGAACCTATTTCTTCTTTAGCTTACCGGATTCCGCTATACACCATAGCATTAACCAATAGTCATTGGTTCCTTTCAAACTGCTTCTCTTTGCACCAAATGTACCTTCTCACAGACGTGGGTGTGATGAGAAAAGGATTTGGTCAATAACCTCTCAAGGATGTATCAATGGAGAGGAAGAGAGTAGAGGAATTTGTAGAGTCTCTTAGTGAAGATTGGGGATGAGACAATCTTGTTTTTCTTTAGGGTTTCTCTCACAAAATTCTCTCTAGAAGCTCTCTTGATTTCTTGGGTATAGTGGTGTGTGTTTGGAATACGAAAAGTCAGTTTTTGCCAAACAGGGTAAGTTGGGGGCTTGGCCTCAAGGCTTGTCCAAGTCGTGAGTTCAAGTCACGAGGTAATGGCCTGGCCAGCCTGGGACTTTTGTCCTGTAGTATGACAGCTGGCGTGACCTTTCACCTTCCTGCATGCTTCTCATGTGCACAGCATTTGGCGGCTTGCAAGCCGCGAGTCAGTCGCGAGTCCTAGCTGCAAGTCTTTGCTTCTTTGTACAAAGATGAGCAATTCTTCACACTCTCTTCACACACTACCCTTACATGAATTCCACCTAAATAGAGGGTTACTAAGTGCTAAATTACAAGCAAATTAGTACGAAATAAAGCCAACAAGATGGTTGAGAAATTGCAACCTTACACCCTCCTCTTAAATGTTAAAATGATTTTTTTTTTTTTAAACTAAGTTTATATGAAAAGAAACTAAAGTTTTCTCCTTTTGTCACACATTTAGTATAAAAGTTATATATTTTGTCTCATATTAAGAAAATAACCAAATGTAAACACAATCCACATGGGCAAGTGACATGTACACATGCTCTCTCATGGAGCTTTTTTCCTTCGACAGCTACTCATGCATTCAATATATAGATTTGAATCCTCTCCATTTTATTTTATTTTATTTTATTTTTGCTGAGAGAACCCTCTCCATTTCTAATGGATAGTGTCTAGTTAAGAGACATGATCATTTTGAAATATATCTAGAGTCAAAAGCATGCCACCTCAACTAAAATCTATTAACTTAACTCTGTAAATTCAAATCTAGTTAAACCCACGATTAAGGAAGCAAATTCCCTCTCTTACCAAACCCATCCCACTATTTCAAAATCTCTCCCTCTCTTCCCAACATTGTGATATGCTCTCTCTCTCTCTCTCTCTCAACGTTAGTTTCTCCTCTTATTTTTGTGTTTATGTTTTGGTTTCCAATAGAGTTGCTGTTTGTTTTTCCAATATATATACACACACACACACACACTTTTCTTACCTATGGTTTCCAAGTAGCACTTTCCCCCTATTGAGGTTTGAGGTTTCTTCCATTGGCAGGACATTAAAAACGGGGATAAAATGATATTGGATCCTTTCTTTTCTTTGTCTCTTCTATCTTCACCAACACTACAAATTTTACGAACAAATTAAGGGTGCGTTTGGTAGAGATGTTAAACAACTCCTTTTTAATTTTTAAACAACATCACACACATTTTCATGCACTTTTCACTCACATTTATTTCAAAAAACTACAAACAACATTACTCAAACTCCTCTACCAAATGAGCCCTAAATGTCCCAAATGATTCTTTAAAAAAATTGATGCCTCATATATATTCTTAAAAATTCTCACAAGATGTCAAGACTTAATAATAATAATAATAACTAGTCGCTAACCCGTGCAATGCATGGGAAAATTTTGAATGTATTGTTTTACTAATGTCTTCCCAATGCAATTATTGAAATAAAGTTGCAGCATTTTCACAATAATCAAAACATCTTTTCTATTTCAGCACTTTTGTTGTATCCAAATAGAGAATAACACTAAAAAATAATTAAACCATCCCAAAGCCTATAATTCTCAAAGTTAAAAGAGAGTCCTAAATTTCGTTTAATTCCATTAACTACTTAAGTTAATAAGCACATTGGTATGAATAAAGAAATCAAAGGCATCCGTGTCTATTTAATTATCAACCATATATCTGTTATAGCAATTAAGGTGATTTATAAATTTCAACCAGTTTGTTTTGTTACACCTTTTTTTTTTTTTTTTGGTGATACCATATAGAATGACTTTTTTTCCAAAGAAAAAAACCATGTACAAAGGTAAAGACCTGGGCACACAGCCCAGGCTAGTTCATTAGCCATACAAGGCTTCCCTCTAAACCAACAAAACAACGAAGACCCTTCTGCACCATAATCATGTTTGCTTGAGTGGGCGAGAGCATCTGATATGTCACCAGCAATGCTAGAGCTACATCCAAAATGACTTTAGGTTGTGTCTGAACTTTCTCAAAGTATGCTTTGTTTCTTGCATTCCAAATTGCCCAAGTCGTTGTGGCCCACAATTCCAGCTCCTTCTTTGACAGTTCAACTCCTTCTTTGTTTTGTATCACCAAATTTATTGTAATTAGTAAAAATCTTAACTCAAGAAGATTCAATAGAAAGTAGGAACACATTGATATCAATTTAGTTATTAAAAAAAAGTCTCATATGATGGCAATTATAAAACAACATTCTTCTCAATGAGTTTATAATCAAACATATCTATCATAGAAGCAAGCATGTATGATGTCTTGGGAATAAAATTGATAGCCTTCTTCATGGACATACAAGGTCCCAAATTTTTGGGTTTTACATGTTGCCAAAAAAAAATAAACATTCTTAATGTATATTACAGAGACAAATCATTATGATCTTTTGCAATTCAGAATCACATGGAAATGATTTTTTTTTTTCATTAAATTTAAAAATCATAAAATTATACATAGACAGATTGGATATTGTACTTCCATGCAGATATCTAACAATTTTACTAATACAAATCTGCAAAAAAAAAAAAAAAAAAAAAAAAAACACACACACACACACACACACAGCAGGACTAAGTGTTATCATACATCCACAATTGAATTGAAGGATAGTCAAATTAGCATGTTGTGTCTCAAGAGTCAAGATATCACATAATCATTTGGTATCTAAGAATTGTATAAATATTGGACTAATAGATGCATTCATATCAATCTTTGTCAAAAAAATATAAAGTATCTGGAATATGCAATAGAAAAATGTAGTTATAATACATTTGAAATAACCAACAATTATCATTTCAATAATAGTACTGACTTTATAGTTTTTATTTATTTATATCATGTAATATATCCATAGATGTCTAAAAATATGGTAGGAGAGTAAATCAAAAACTAAAATATGATGATGAAGCTCATTTGACAATTCCAACTCTTTTTTACAAATCAAATAGAAGCAGCAAAATAAAAGGAAGCAAATTGCATGATGCTGATCTTGCCTTCTTTATCCATCTTTGGGTGCTTAGAACTTTTCTCTACGCCTACACATCAGTCATTATGATTAACCTATCACTGATTGTAATTGGTCAAAAATCTAAGAGCCCAAGAGAATTTAACCATATGCCAAAAGAGTAACTTCGGTTCCACCTACGGGTAGCTTTACTTTGTTTAACCCAATTGTAGTGTTTTTTTTAATATCCTAGAACTTTTTAAGAACACCAGCTAATCCAATAAGTTTTCCATATAATTTTAACCCAGCATGAGATCAACACTCTAACGATGCATGCAAATCAAGAGGCACAAAACCAAAGTCTTTTGAGTTTAATTTATAGGACTAAAATCAGCAAAATTAAATCTCAGTACAAACCATGACAGAGCAAACAATAACAATCATGATAACCCCTTTCAAAGTGCAATTTACATTTCACAGTTATAATTTAAAAATTTTAAGAAATTCTCACCCTAAAGTTAGGTACTATGTTATCAAAGATGATCATTAAAAAATAAAGCTTCATATGTCACACAACTATAAGCTACTACAAACATATGTGATTGCAACTAATGAATTTTGACAATTGCCTCAAGTTGAAGTGAAATCGTAAAAAGATGCTAATACTAAATGCAATAAGAGAGAAATTAACTAACAACACAAATATACATCAAAATTGGATCTCACATCAAACATTCATTTTTAAATTGCTACACTTGCCATTTACACAATATTTATTAAAAAAATACTTAAACCTTGATTTAATACCCAGTCCGAACCGGATAGAAAATTCCTTTCAGAATAACCTTTGAATGAATCCCTTTTTAATGCTTGCCTCTCATGAATTCCCTCCCAAAGACTGGAGTTGATCAAAGGATACTACTCTACCCTTACCCACTGGACCTATTCCTATCTATTTCAGCCATTCAAATATTTTAGTTGACTGAAAGGTAGTTGCCTTTTGTGGGGCTCGTGGGCCTGATAGCCTCAGCCTATCGTGTAGTAGGCCCAAGGCCCACGCCGAGGAAGACTGACCATTCGAGGCTAAATTGGGGAAAGCCTCTTTTTCGGATCCACGCCGAGGACCTCTTCGTCCTCGGCATGCCAAGGATAATTTTTGGAAGGGACAAGCTCGGGGCAAGCTGTTACCTTCACACTTAATGCATTCACCTAACCCCTTTGGTCGCATTAATGGTGATATAACCCCTTAGCAGGGAAACGTTGATCAGAGTGAACCACTTGAGTGCTGATAAGACATCTGATGGGATGGGCGGTCAGAAGAAAGGCGAATGGATGATTAACAGACGGAAGAACGAGATAGGACGATGAAGACTATATAAGAAGAGCGAGTAAAATAAAATAAGGGAGGGGGAAAAAAAAAGGCAGAAGAAAAAGGGCTCCTCGGCCCATGGCCAAGGAGCATTCCCCGTTTGTAAATAGTTATAAGTATTTCTTTTATATTAAAGAAAAGGGTTCATGCTTGGTGAACGACGGTCAGCGCCTAATCCTTCAATCCATTCTCTACAAATTTATTGTTTGGGCTTGATGGGCTGAAAACCCATTCATATTCTTGGTCCAATCCAAATTGAGTCCCTACAATTAGCGCCGTCTGTGGGAAGGATTAGGGATATGGCCAGCGCACCAGGTGATTGCTCTAGGTGGTCGTCTTACAGTAAGTTGGCGACGTAAAAAAAAATATAAAAAAATTTAAAAAAAAAAAGAGGAAGATTTGATAGCGAAAAGAGAACGATTGATATTATTTCATAAAAAGAAAAGTTACAGATTACAATCAGAGGCTTAGGCAGGCGTGCTTTACAACTATTCCTACCAGCTAGTTCTACAATTAGAGGCCCAGGTGGACCCGCCCTAAAACTAGCCAGAGGGAAGTGTCAACCCGTGCTTTTATTGGCATCAAGAGAATAGGAGAGCTTGACAATAAAAGCAGGGAAGGGGGAGGGCCAGGTGCACCAAAGCTTGAACAAAGTGAGGAGCAGATGCAGGCACACCAGGACACCCTCCCTCATAATGTTCCCTTGATTCTCTCCAATCCTCACAAGCGTTGGCCGTAGGAGACGGCAACGCTCGGGCACCAACCGTGACGTGAATTCATACATCTCCTCCGCCGGGGGTGCGCTCCAAGGAGAGACATTAGGTACTTCAACGACATCCCTCCGGGCCATCATGCATGGCACCATCGGGGTTACGCCTAAACTCTGCCGCGCCAGAAACCCAGTGGGGGCTGCGGCCACGACGGCTCTTGGCACGGATGTCCTCACACCCGCCCAAAGCCGCCCCATAGCTACCAACTCCGGCAGGGTTATTTAAGGGGCTTGGGGAGCTGAAGGTGTGTATTCTTTCTGTTTGTGTTTAGGAATTCATGGAATGTGAAGAAACCTTCCCCCCGAAGAGTCTTATATAGGGGATAAATGTTGGTGGGAATTAATTCGCGCAGAATTCGAAAGGAGAATTGTCAACAGTGCAAATCAAGGAGCCACCAAATTCTGAGGGGTCATAGACCGCTGGCGGGACAAAACGCCACGTGTAAGGTCACAACCTAACCCGAAGAGGAATTGTCTCCAGTGAAGCAGTCCGAAGACAAACCCCTACTTACAGAAAAATAGAAATGGTAGACAGAACCAAGGCATTGCATGGTCCTTGGACCCAAGCCTATGGTAAAACTATTCACACCATTATACCTGGGTACTAGACAGAACCAAGGTATTGCATGGTCCTCAGACTCAAACCTATGGGGAAACTAGATACTTATAGAAAAATAGAAGTGGTAGCCAGAACCAAGGCATTGCATGGTCCTCGGACCCAAGCCTATGGTAAAACTATTCACACCATTATACCTGCGTACTAAACAGAACTAAGGTATTACATGGTCCTCGGACTCAAACCTATGGGGAAACTAGATACTTACAGAAAAATAGAAGTGGTAGACAGAACCAAGGCATTGCATGGTCCTCGGAACCAAGCCTATGGTAAAACTATTCACACCATTATACCTGGGTACTAGACAGAACCAAGGTATTGCATGGTCCTCGGACTCAAACCTATGGGGAAACTAGATACTTATAGAAAAATAGAAGTGGTAGACAGAACCAAGGCATTGCATGGTCCTCAGACCCAAGCCTATGGTAAAACTATTCACATCATTATACCTGGGTACTAGACAGAACCAAGGTATTGCATGGTCCACGGACTCAAACCTATGGAGAAACTAGGTACTTACAGAAAAATAGAAGTGGTAGACAGAACCAAGCCATTGCATAGTCCTCGGACCCAAGCCTATGGTAAAACTATTCACACCATTATACCTGGGTACTAGACAGAACCAAGGTATTGCATGGTCTTCGGACTCAAACCTATGGGGAAACTAGATACTTACAGAAAAATAGAAGTGGTAGACAGAACCAAGGCATTGCATGGTCTTCAGACCCAAGCCTATGGTAAAAGTATTCACACCATTATACCTGAGTACTAGACAGAACCAAGGTATTGCATGGTCCTCAGACTCAAACCTATGGGAAAACTAGATACTTACAGAAAAATAGAAGTGGTAGACAGAACCAAGGCATTGCATGGTCCTCGGACCCAAGCCTATGGTAAAACTATTCACACTATTATACCTGGGTACTAGACAAAACCAAGGTATTGCATGGTCCTCGGACTCAAACCTGTGGGGAAACTAGATACTTACAGAAAAATAGAAGTGGTAGACAGAACCAAGGCATTGCATGGTCCTCAGACCCAAGCCTATGGTAAAACTATTCACACCATTATACTTGGGTACTAGACAGAACCAAGGTATTGCATGGTCCTCGGACTCAAACCTACAGGGAAACTAGATACTTACAGAAAAATAGAAGTGGTAGATAGAACCAAGTCATTGCATGGTCCTCGGACCCAAGCCTATGGTAAAACTATTCACACCATTATACCTGGGTACTAGACAGAACCAAGGTATTGCATGGTCCTCGGACTCAAACCTGTGGCGAAACCAGATACTTACAGAAAAATAGAAGTGGTAGGCCGAACCAAGGCATTGCATGGTCCTCGGACCCAAGCCTGTGGTAAAACTATTCACACCATTATACCTGGGTACTAGATAGAACCAAGGTATTGCATGGTCCTTGGACTCAAACCTATAGGGAAACTAGATACTTACAGAAAATAAAAGTAGTAGACCGAATTAAGGCATTGCATGGTCCTCAGACCCAATCCTATGTTAAAACTATTCACACCATTAAACCTAGGTACTAGACGAAACCAAGGTATTGCATGGTCCAAGGACTTGGACCTTTGGAGAAATTAACTATCTGTAGAAAAACTAGAGTGTTACCTAGATTCAAGCTATAATACGGTCCTTAGGTTTATATTTGAAGGATAGCAAGTAGTCTCATGAGACTAACTCCAGAATAGAATACAAGTATTGAGCAGAATAATAGAGAAAAGCAAGTAAAAGAAAATTTCCATAGTTGGAAGCAAGGTATTGAGCATTCAGTTCAAACAGAAAATATACAGTCTCCTTACAACGCCACTAAGGCAAGAAATAGAATGAAATAAAAGAGAAAATAAACAAAATTATCCTATGTCATACACCAGTCTCCCCAACTCAGTAGGCAAATTAATTCGACAAGCAGATCAAAAGGCTTTAACCAAGGCTTAAGGGCCTTGTCTCGAAGGATCCGCAAGAGGCCTTGCCACATCTTGTGGTATTTCCTGACCCTCGGTTCTAACTCCCCCCAACGTTTTCTGGGGTTCAACCTCCTCGGGGGGTTGGTCAGCGGAAGATATATCTTCGGCGGTCTTATTGTGACTTTCAGTCACTGGTAATGAGGACCCCTCCTCGGGAGCATCAGGAGCAATCTCACGAATTGCAATAGGGTAATATATCCTGTCCTCCCTCCTAAGGTTAGATGAGGCATCAACCCCTGCTTGGTTGAGGGCTTCATGCCAGGTCTGAGAACAGTAATGCTTGCACACTGCAAGAACTTGCGCCCAAAGGGTGGCTTCAGTCTTAGCCACCCCATCTGCGAAAGCCTTCTCCTCCGCCTGTTCTACAAAGCGCTCAGCATCTATTTTTGCAAATACCGCCTCATCTTTGGCTCTCACAGCCTCGTCCCTAGCATACTCGGCAATACCTTTCTCATGGATTGCCTCAGTTAACTTTTTCTTCAGGTAGACAGTGTCCTCTTTGGCAGTCTGTAGCTGGCCCTCAACGTCTTGCAAGCGATTGGCTTGGTCCTCAGCTTGCTTCCTAGCCACAGCCAGGTCGAAGGCAGCAGTGTCTCTAGCCTTTGTCATCTCCTCCAGATCCTCAGTCGCCTTTTTTAGGTCGGCCTCAGATCTCTTGAGGGTACTGGCAATTTTCAAGAATTTGTCACGCTCTTGCGCTAAGGCACTGCTCTGGCCATCGACCTCCTCGTCCAACCTGAAAAGAGCCTGGATAGCCTGCCAATAAAAACAAGTAACTCCGTAAAGAAAAGGGAGGGTACTAAGCAACAAAGTTCGAATAAAGTAAATAGATACTAAAGGACCCACCATGCCCAGATACTTCTTAAGGTCAAGGACAACCTCTGACCCACTCATATTTTTTAGCTTGGCCATGTCAGTGGGAAGGAGGAGAGACTTCTCCAGGGCATCGGCTACGAGAGCCCCCTCAGCCCCTTGAAATTCCCGTATCGATGCGTCATCCATCAGGGGCTGATCATGAAGCATGGCAACGGGCAGTTAGGCTTAGGCCTCAGATTGTTGGATGATCTTCTTACCTTTCCGTTGACCACCGAGCTTTATTTGTTTTAGAGGCCTAGGAAATCCACCCTCCTCGGGCAGGGAGTGGGATTTGCTCCTATCCATTAGCTCCTTGCCCTTGGAAAGTCTCTTCCTTTTCGGGTTATAAGACTTGGTCTGAGGGTCTGATACTGTGGGGACAGAGGATGACCTGGTTTGCACAGTTAAAATTTAGGGCGGAGGTGTTGGGGGCTTGGGCTGCAACTCTTCCAGTGCACCCTTCTTGGAACCGCCTTCAAGCAGGTCAAGAAGATTGGTTTGGGGTTGTCTTTTTAAACCCATCTCAGCCTGAGTACCAACTCTTAGGAACCGGAGGTCGGCTTCGGACAGATGAGGGTCTCCTAGATCACCAGAGGGATCCTCAGACTGATCAGCTAGGTTAAACACACTATATTCGTCCTTAGAAGAGCTCAGTTCAACCACCTCCCTCACCTTCTTAGATTGTCCTTCCTCGGCCACCGTTATTTGTTAGGATGAGGAGAGACCTGCTAGCAGAATGCCTTCGGGTATGTGAGACCCCTCGGAAAATGTAAAACCGCTCTCCACCATGGTAATCTGCGTAAGCCGAGGGTCACGAGCTCTAATTACGTGCTTCGGGACTGGGAATGATTTCTGAGCTGGGTCGCATCCGAGGATTCTGTGAGTAGCTCTAACCTGGTTATCAGTTTCGTTCAGGAAAAGTTCTGACCTAAGAACGGTTTCCAAATCTGCTTTGTTGACCAGGTGGAAATGACGTGCAAAGGCGTACGGATCTGCAAAAAGAAAAGTGAAACTCCTGTTGTTAATCAACCAAAGCGGATATACAGTTATAAAAAATAAAAATACTGAAACCTAGATTGTCTCCTACTTCAGATACCCTACTTGGCTCCCCCTCTACTGTTAGGCAATGAAGGCCGTTATGCCACTCCCCCGATACTATGAGGAAATCTTGAGTCAACCCCTTATTAGAATCAGGAAGACACTGGATGAGTCGGACCCTATCGTCCCTCGTCTTCATATAGTACATCTTACCCCTAAGGTGATGAAGGTTGTAGCACCAGTTCACATCGTGGTGAGTCAGTCTCAGCCCCATTTTCTCATTCAAGGTATCTACACACCCTAATATCCTAAATACATTCACGGCACATTGGGTAGGAGCCAGTCGGAAATGCCTAAGGTAATTGAGAGTCACTGGCCTCATAGGGATTCTCATCCCTCCCTCTACGAAAGCGACTATCGGGATCACGACTTCACCCTCTCTCTTCTTAATGTACCACTCTCCTTCTTCACAGTACTTCAAACTCACATTATTGGGTATTCTATAGTCAACAATGAACTTGTTCATCATCTCGTCGGACTCAACCAACTTCTTAAACTTACCCATCCCCCAAGGACGACTAAAGATTTCAGAAGAAGAAAAGAAGGAATAGAATCAAGAAAAATTTGGAATCACCGAAAGAAGAAGACTTATAGAAATATAACGATTCTTTTCAAGTAGTGTGCAAGTTGAACCAGATTCAAATCATACGCATCAATGGTTGTAAGCGCGAAAATAAGAAAACCAGGCAGTTTAAACGGGTACTTATACTCCCCCTTAGGTTCTCCAAATGTAACCGCCTGCCCATAAAAGCAGGAGATCCCCACCGAACAATTACCATCACACCGTTGAAAGTGGGAGACGTGGTACCGCCAAAATTTAATGTGGGCACACATTAAGTCTTGAAACGCTAAAAACGCACATCAGGTAGTCGAAAAGTCGCTAGCATTATCGCGGACCGAAGTGGGGCGATTCGTCTAGAGGGCCCGTGGATATCAAAACCCTCCTCCCCATCCGAGGGAACGTGCAGCAGGGTTTTGAGGGGCTATTGTGGGGCCCATGGGCCTGATAGCCTCAGCCCATCATGTAGTAGGCCCAAGGCCCACGCCGAGGAAGACTAACCATCCGAGGCTAAATTAGGGAAAGCCTCTTTTTCGGATCCACGTCGAGGACCTCTTCGTCCTTGGCATGCCACCTTTAGACTTAATGCATTCACTGAACCCCTCTGGCCGCATTAGTGGTGATATAACCCCTTAGCAGGGAAACGTTGATCAAAGTGAACCACTTGAGTGCTGATAAGACCTCTAATGGGATGGGCGGTCAGAAGAAAGACGAATGGATGATCAACAGATGGAAGAACGAGATAGGACGATGAAGACTATATAAGAAGAGCGAGTAAAATGAAATAAGGGAGGGGGAAAAAAAAAGGCAGAAGAAAAAGGGCTCCTCGGCCCATGGCCGAGGAGCATCCCCCGGTTGTAAATAGTTATAAGTATTTCTTTTATATTAAAGAAAAGGGTTCATGCTTGGTGAACGATGGCCAGCGCCTAATCCTTCAATCCATTCTCTACAAATTTATTGTTTGGGCTTGATGGGCTGAAAACCCATTCATATTCTGAGTCCAATCCAAATTGAGTCCCTACACCTTCACACATGCTTAGGATTACCAAGAAGGGGATTTCATTGAGAGCTTGATGATCATTCAATTGCTGCACTAAAAAGCTTTAAGATACATAAGCAAGAGTGCTTGTACTTGCTGGGAATCCAAGAAAGAAGGAGTCCGTGGTCTTAGAGCTGTCATGTGGTCGTGGTAATAAGTTTTCTACATGAGGTAGCAATAAGATGTTAGTGGTTTAAGTCGCTATTGTAAAACTTCGATTCTTTCATAGTGGATTCAGTTTTATTTGAGAATTGCTAGGTTAAATCATCCCCAGGTTTTTTACCGGTTTGGTTTTCCTGGGTCATCATATTTTTGTGTTCTTTATATTCCGTACTTTACATTGATATGATTATATGATTGTGTTAACCAAGATCTGGAATTTGGACTAAGTAATAACTTGGCTAATTAACTAGGTTAATCCGATTGTGTTTTAAGGGGTCTAAAAACTCACAGTAGGGATTAGCAAATATTAAGGTACTTAGCATTGTATTAGGAATATTACTGTTTTTTCTTGATGTTCAATGAATCATATTGGGACAAAAAAATTAAAGTCTAGTCAATACTTAATCAAAAGAAATCATTTTCAATTCTAGCTTTAGGTAGACTTTGGCAGTGTATGAAAATTGAGATATATCTTGATTTGGTTGGATGAAAGTTTTTGTTTTAGCTGAATGAATGTATTTTTGTATTGCTGATATATATATATATATATATATTTATTTAAATGGTAATATTGGAACAATAATTTGATGATTTATTAATTTGGCAGATTGGAGTTTCATGTATTCCATTTTTTTTTTTATCAAAATAATTGAAATATCAAATTTCACATGCCTTTTTTTCACCTCTTTTAGATAATAATATTATTCCTCAGTTTTTTTCCCCCTTGTTTGGTTGATGGGAAATTGTGAGAAAAGGGAGAAAAAAAAAAGGGTTTTTGGGATTTGAATGCTATTCGAAATTTAAGTCTTTTTTTTTTTTTTTTTAAATTGCACTTAATTTGGCTAGATGGTACATACTCCTAAATTTGAGGTGCCTTTTTCTCCCATTTGCTTGGTTAGTGCAGAAGTTCAAGAAGATTAAGGAATTAAGTAATAGGATTTTGAAAATATTCTTTTACTTAGCAATTGGGATTTGACAAATAGAAGTTAATGTTGAATTTGGCAAAGTTAATTTTATTTCGGGTAATGAGCATATGGCACTATCATTTGATTGGAATAATTTTTGACTTATAGCAATATCTTAAACGACAAAATGAAAATGCATTTAACAGAAGAATAAAAAGAAGTCAAGATGATTGTGCATATGTTATATAAGTCTCACATTTATGTAAAAACTTTCCATGCATAGCGCAAGTTAGTGACCGGTGAAAAACATAAACATGACAAATAAATTGTATATATATACATATACATACATACATATATATATATATATATATATATCATATAAATGGGTTATTCTACCATACCCCCCAAAAGGGGGGAGGGGGGGGGGAGGGGGTACGATACCCACTAGCAGGTAACTTGCTATACCAGATTACCTTTTTCTCACATTTAACTGTTCCATCCTCACATTATATAGTTCCAACATCACATGTGACAGTTCTTTTGTCATAAGATAATACAAGGAAAACATATGCAAAAGGTGACCAATGCCTTATTCTCTCTGAAAGAAGCTACTGCGTCTTTGTGCCTTAGGGTTTTGTACTCAAGTGCTTCTTGATCTTATTGTTGATGAAGTGAGGAACTTTGCAGCCAAAAATCTTCTTCAAGTTGGTGTGTTAGTCACGTACTGGGAGTCGTGCATCTTTGGTTAGTCACGTACTAGGATCCGTACATCAAAAAGGGTGGCGTTCATATATTGAAGAGTTTAGAGGTTCTGAAATGGGTAGAAGGTTTCTGCTATGAGTTCATCTACGGGGATTGTAAAGTCTAGGAACAAAGGTTTTGTACTAGATCTGAAACTTCTCTTTACTATAGTGGATTGCTTTTTGGGAAGGTTTACCCCCAGGTTTTTTACTATGAAACTAGTTAGTTTCATTGGTTTTCTTGGGTTATCATATCTTGTCTTATTTATTTTTCCGCTACATGATTTTGACATGATATTGATGTTTGTTTGTTTTAACAAGTTATATTCGTAATAAATCTAATTAACAACTTGGATTTAAAACTTGTTAATTCTATCAACCGGGGTCTAAATTTTCCAACAGTTTTTGGCACCTTACCAATTATTTTAACTCTATTTTTTAGTGTTACATTTTGCTAGAGGCCTTTGTTTCTTCAAATTCCAAACCAATTGATAAGGGAAATTAAGGTATTAGTGGGGAAAAATTTTTATTTTCTGAGAAAGAGTTGAAAATTAGTAGTTTCATCATTGTCATGTAATAGAAAGTTCCAAGCTCATGCTTCAAATTGTGCTTAAGTTCTTAAATGGTAGGGTATAACATGGGTTCCAAACCAAGGATCAACTTAAGGATTGTGTGATTGTGTCTAAAATTGTAGTATTTAGATAAATTTGCTTGATTTTGATTGCTCGAATTTATTTGTCCTAAAGTAAATGTACCAGAATAATACTTTTTGGGTTATTGATATTGTTGGGTTCCTTAGAATAATGGTAAGAACTCTAAGCCATATGGGCTTGGTCGTAAGAAAATGTTTGCTCTATTCTCTGCCCTCTACAACACTCAATATGTAACATTGGTTACACATTTTTGGATTGGATATTAGCTTTAGGATGTTGATTATAATGACGGAATTTTGTATAACCTTATACGCATTCTTATGCAGTGACCACAAGGCACTTCTTAAAGCTTTTGAAGGATGGAAGGATGCAAACAATAATGGAACGAATCCTGTCACCTTGCAAATAAAAAAGGATATGAGAATGCAATTTGTAGATCTATTTAGCATTGGCTTTGTAGACAAATTGATGAGTGCTAATGTAAGCTCTTTAACATTTTCAAATTTTAAAGCATTGATTTTCTAAAATCTTATAGTTACTAAAAGCTTTCATGTGCATCGCAGAGGTTAGCGATTGGTATTATCTATTTTCTAACTATTAATACAACTAGGAGTGTCAGAAGCTAACTACAAAAAATGAACAAATATACACATGAACATGTGATTTCAATGCTATTTCGATGTTCATTTTTTCCTTAGGACCGTACAAAGCTTGCTATCATGTTTCTCTCTTCTATTCAATTAAAACACATGCACACTGCTTTTATACAATAGCTTGAAACAATTTTTATTTTATGCGTGCTTCTCTCTTCAATTCAATTAAAAGATACGCATAGCGATTATTATTTTGGACAAAGAAAAAGACATTCATTAAAATGGAAAAAATGTCAATATAAATAAGTGTGAAGAGTGATATAGAATAGACTATGCATGCCTTCCTGGAGCAACAGGGGCACCATAAGTCTCAACACAAGATCAAGGGGGTGTTGGTTATGGCCATCGGGGCGACAATGTCGAAATTGCATGAAATTTGGTAGGTTGAAGGGAAAGGTCATTGTAAACCAGATTAATTATATGAGTGTCTCCTAAATTTAGGCAAATTCCTTTGTTAAGGCCCCGAAAATAGTGTTTTTGCTATTTATAGCAATATTTATTTTTCCTTAAAACTTTTAGTATAAAAATTAGAATAAGGTCCCATCTATTTTGGAACAACCCTTAAGATCAGTAGTTTATGATTTTGCATTTAAATCAATTTTGCCAATTTTGGTAAATTTTAGAATTTTGTTACCTATTCGCATAATTAGTGAGAATTAGGGTTTTCGATGTTTCCTAGTCATCCTAGGGTTTTACTTTTCAGTATTTATATTTTTGTAACTGTCAGAGGAAAAGCAAACTATTATCAATAAACACAGACTTTTGTCAATTTTCTTCACTGGTGGATTCTAGTTTATCACCTTGTAGATTCAAGGAACCCCTCGTGGATTTGAGGTTTACTACCTAGAAACTAATAGTTTAGTTTCTATTCCATCAAGAAAGCATTGTGTGTGCTTTCTTCAGGCTTCCACAATATCAAAGAGAAAATAGTTCAAACACCAAAATAAATAATATAAATAAATCCTTAAAAAGGGGAAAAAAAAAAAAAAACAGGTACGCTGAATATCACCTTTTTTTCCCTTAGTGCCACAAAAAACTTTCTGGCTCTTCTATTCAATTAGACCACAAACACTCAGGGACGGAACTAGGACTTGAACTTAGTGGGGGGCAAAAAAAAAATTTGTTTGAAATTTTTTAGAAATTGGTATGTTAATACTAAAGGTTGCATCCAATAATTTGTTTGAAATTTTTTAGAAATCAGTATTGGTTCTCAAATAATTTGTATTTTTTTCTTATAAATAAATTGAACATTACAATTGACTTTCCTATAATCTATGCATCCAATAAAAGTCATATTAATTATTAGGATTTATAATCAATAATTTTGTAGCTCAACTAACACTTCCTGGTTTTTTGTGTGTCCAACAAAAACGTGTAGGGTTCAAATCCCCCCTTCTTCTTGTTATAGCTATCAAATTATTTTTAAAAAATTATAGGAATTTGTCATGGTTTTAAAAATACAATTGCAAAGAGAATTGAAAAAATGAATGGTTCTAAACTTCTAGGTTCTTGGGTTCGATTCGAGTTGGATTGATTCTTTAATCTTTTCTTTGTTTTAAAATCAATTTATTTAACATTTTCACAATATTCTATATTAACCAATATTAATAACTACATGTTAATCTATCCCTTTGTTCTAAGTTCTAACAAAATGTGTACTCTTTATTTTTTTTTTAATTTAAAAAAAAAAAAAAAAAAAAAAAACCTACAGGTGTATAATGTACCCCTGTTATTGGATTGTTAGTAGGCGCCATGATTTTGTTGCTACTTGTAATAATTTTCAATAATAGTTTTGGAATAAAAGTTTCCACTTTCAACCTTTGTTCTAAGTTTACACAAGTCAACACCCCAGGGTAAAGAGAAAGAGAGAGGAGGGAGAAAAGATCTGATCAAAGAAGGAAGAGAGATCCATCCATGAGACCAAACCTTGTCTTTTTTGTTATCTGGTTTTGTGAATTGTCCAAAGGATTGTCTTAAGGCTTTTTTTTTTTTTCATGGGCAAATGGCACGCAATAATGGTTAGATAAGTTTTCTATTTTGATTTTATGGGCCAATTTGAAAAGTATTTTAAGGGAAGGGTGCCAAAATATAAATTTCAGGGACAAAATTCTAAACTTCGGTGTAGATATACATACTAGTCTTTGGTTTTCGAAATCTGGGGGATGCCTCCCTAGCCCACACATAGGTCCATCTCTGCAAACACAACATTATATGAAGAGTAGCCACCTGACATAAATCATATTTTTGTTTGTAATGGGAACTTGTACACCGCATTGATCTATTTGGGAAAACTGGTAAGAGTTTTTGCTTGTAGTTTGTTAGACGTGGGGTGGGAAGTTGTGAGTTGTGGGATTAGTGGTTTTTACTTTTAGAAACAAGTGAAGAGTTTATATCTTTCTAAATTTTGGATTTATAGAAAATTTATCTGATAGTTTTTTTTTTTTTTTTGAATTTTATTGAATAACTATTTTTTTTTTCCTATCAAAAAAAGAAAAAAGAAAAAGAAAAAAATAGCCCGAAAATATAGGGTTGCAAAGTGTAATTTTCTCTATTATTTTAACATGAAACAATTTTGGATAACATATTACTCAAACGTATTTTCAAACCTTTTTTATTTTTTATTTTTTTTATTATTATTATTTTTTTTATTATAAAGTAGTTACGGTGGTCCGCCAAAACAAAAGCTATAACCTTGTGTGTCGTCTTTGTATGAATTATCTCCTACATGGTAAGGATCAGACATAATGGTTTGAACATCAGTTGGAGACTTCAAATCAAAGTTGGGATGCGTATATTGAAGTTGGTTCATGAAACAAGTCCGGTCATATGAACCATCATCAAAATGTCCACTGCCCATAGGAGGGTAAGTATTATCACCCGGCTGAGTGAAAACATAGCCTCCCCATTTCAATGTGTCTGCTCCTTCAACTAACTCTTGAAATTCCGTGGGTGGCCAATTCCCAATTGGATCAATATTATCATTGTAAACCACCCACCATTTTCCGCGTATGTCGCCAGGATCCTATTGTTAAAAAGGAAAAACAAAATAAATGAAGGATCAGACATTCTGCAAAAAAATTTTTTTGATAATTTCTTATTGTTGGTTAAATTATTGATTCTCCCAAATATTTAAATTATTAAAATATGATAAATTTAATCATATAATAATCTACGTCTAACACTTATTGTGTGGGCTCAAACTCCCTTTTAATAATTGATGTCCAATGTTAAATATTAGCATTGATACATCATGTTGAATATGTTAGTATGGATACGAAAACGAAAGCGAAAGCATAAAATATAGAATAAAATAGCATATGAGGGTTATGTGGTTCAGCCTAATGGCCTACATCCACGGAGGAAACTCTAAAGGGCTATATCAATAATATATTATAGTGTAGTACAAATCTTATATTACAATGAATTATAACATATGTATATATAGTAGACTAAACCCTAGACTAATAAACTTCTAGTACAAGTAGGAGACTTGGTTTGCACACAAAGTAGAATTAGACTTGGGCCTATACTAATGGACTAATATATCTCTAACACCCCATCTCAAACTCAAGATGGAAGCTTGATGAAATCTTGAGATTTGATAAGGTTGAGAAGATCTCTTGAATGAAGTTTGGCTTTGTGACGATAGTTTGAGGAAGACAATGGTCTTGGAATGTTGATGCAAAATCTAACCATGGCATGACTATACCGAAGAGTTTTGACAGCAGTAATAGGAAGCCAAAGAAGATGAATGTAGTGAAAAAACACTGAAAAAGACAAAGGTTGCTCTTAAATATACCATAAAGATAGAAAACCATGGCCATAGAAAGGTGGCTTTGATACCATGTTAAATATTAGCATTGATACACCATGTTAAATATGCTAGTATGGATGTGGAAGCAAAACCATAAAGTATAGAATAAAATAGCATACGAGGGTTACATGGTTTAGCCTAATGGCCTACATCCACAAAAGAAACCCTAAAGGGTTACATCAATAATATATTATAGTGTAGTACAAATCCTATGTTACAATGAATTATAACATGTGCATATACAGTAGACTAAGGGTCCGTTTGGATACAGCTGAAAACTGAAAACTTAAACTGAAAATTGAAAAACACTGTAGCAAAATAATTTTTAAATGTGTGAATAGTACCGTGAGACCCAATTTTAAATAAAAAGTTGCTGAAAAGTAAAATTTGTGGGTCCGTAAACAGTAAAATTTGTGTTGAAAAGTCAAACTTTGTGGCTACTGTGCATGAATAGTAGCCACTACAGTGCTGCTACAGTAAAATCTGATAGGCCACAATCTGAGTGACCCCTTGTGATTAAACCAATTAATTAATTAGTCAAGTTATTAATTAATCAATTTAGCATGCAAATATGTGGAAGCACAAACAAATCACGAAATAACTAAATATGCAGTGGAAATTAAATGACACATTGATTTGTTTATGAATGGGGAAAAACCTTGTGGCAAAAACCCCACCGAATGATTTTCAGGTCACCACTCTTGAAACTCCACTATTATCAAATCAAGCGGTTACAAGTAAAGGAATCCTAAGTACCTTACCAACCTACAGTTGAACCCTTACCCCAATACCCAATTAGACTTGATCTGTAGCGACAGTTCCCACCTTTAATGCACGGCTCCCAAGTACGTGACTAACCAATGTGTGGATTCCAGTACACGACTTCAAAACACCAACTTAAGTAAGAAAGGTTGGCTGCAAAGTTCTTTAGTTCATCATTCACGATGAAGATCAAAAAGATGCTTGGTCACAAAACCCTATGGCACAAATACACAGCAATTTCTTCAGAGAAGATGAACTAGGTCAAGAATTTCGTTTTTTGATCACAATTTGCTTGAACAGAGATTGCTCAATAAATTTGCAACTTGTGTTACACTTGACGGCTCTTAAAACAATCATTTTATATGTTTAGGGTTTGGAGAAAAGAAGGCCCAAAAACATATTCACGAATCCCAAGAAAATCATATTAGAAAATCTGAAATTTTAAATCTCAACAAATAGCAAGTGTCAAGGTAGCTATCGAGCAGGTGTCGAGATTTAATGAAATTGCACTTCAACTTGTTTTTTCTTAGACAGACTTGATGACTTCAACACTTAACCTTGAAACCTTGTTTCTTGAAGTATTAAAAACACCTAGAACTACCCAATTATAAGTAGAGTGCGTTTTGTCAAAAGATTAGTCAATTTACATAAATAAGTGACATATGTTCTTAATAAGTGAAAACACATATGTTCTAACAATCTTCCTCTTTGGCAATCTGTGACAAAACCATAACAAGCAAATGAACATATGAGAGAAGTCATAAATCACTAAACTCATATTCACTTGTTGAATACAATAAAATCTATCCTAACACAAACTCTTGAAAAAATTTGCAAGAAAAGAGTTTATGGCAAGTAGACTTTGACAACTTGTATTTCTGAAACACTTTAAACAAAACTCATCAAGGCATCTTGTGTGAAACAGAAATAATAAATTGCATACAAATATAATAAACATGTGTGTAAAGATAGAGAAGAAACAACACATGAAGAGAGAGGTGAAAGAAACATACATCCACATATATAAAGAAGTATAAGTACAATGTATGTAAAAATGATCAAAGGACCTCATATACAAGATCAATGTATCTATAAAGAATAGAAAAGAAAAGATACATAAAAACCCTCACTACATCCCTCAAGAATATCAACACTCCCCCTATCAAAATGTCCTATACTAACTTTCCCCCTAAGATGACTACTCTCATAACCCAAAACTACTTCCCCTTTTTATCACGAGTGACAAAGGGTAGAGTGTTATGTAGACATCTCATCAATAGAGTTAACATCTCCATTATCATCATTATCATCATCATCCTCAGAATCCTCAGAATCTGAAGCTGCCGAAGTAGGTGGTGAAGGAGTAGCTTCTAGAGCAAAACCACCCATGGTCACCTACTATCGTGCAATACGACCAATATGAACATTCACTTGATACAACTCAGTAGAGAGTGTATCAAGGCGAGTGTCCATGCACTGCAGTTGCGCCATAATGTCTCCTAGAGATACATCGCCCGTAGAGGAAGAAGGAGCAGATGTAAAAGGAGCTGATCTGGATGGAGCCGATCTGGACAGAGCCAAACGGGAGGGAGGAGTGGAATCCGTCTATCGCGACCTAAACTGAGCCTCACTACATTTTACAATAGCGGCATCTATGGCAGATATGTGTGTGAAGTGGCCGAACACAGGAAAGGGAATGGAAAAATGGCTTAAGATTCTCGTGATAGGGGAAGGAAAGATGAGCTTATCATGGGACGCCGAATCAAGATGAACATCTATGACAGAAAGAATAAAGTGAGAAGGAAAATCTATAGTGAGATGCTCAAAAAGAGATAACAAAAATCGAGCATGAGGCTCTGTGATAGAGTTGCAGTAAGAGAGAGGATGGAGTACAAACGTCATCACCATGTTCAGGAATCTAGGACCTTTAGCAAAAGGTCTACATGATGTATACTGATGCTCACCCCAATCAGCAGGGCCCTGACAAAAGGCAGAGATGAGCTCATCTTTGGACACAGTCCTCAGACGCTCATAAGAAGGATAGTCAGGAAACTCTATCCTAGGAACCCTAAGAACATCCGCAACTAGCTGCGGTGTGATAGGGATGCGCATACCTTGAACACGAGTGAAAAAGAGAGGTACTGAACGATCTATCCCGTGTATGTTGGAGTAAAACTCCTGAATTAGCATGAGAGGACAAGTGACCGGGACGTCACACAGTGACCCTTATCCCCTACTGTGAATGACAGAGGGAAGGTCAGTGTCGGCAAAGTCCGTCAGAATGACTTGGCGTTTCGAATGAACACCTCGTCGAGAAAAGTTCTCTGTAAATGCCTTGTGGGCATCTCCATCACAGAACCGAAGGTTAAGAGGAGCAAAGTTAGAAGAAGAGGAAGCTCCAGAACGCAGAAGGTTCCGAGCAGGAGTGGATTTACGTTTGGGTGCCATAGACACTACTAACGTAAAAGAATGAGAAAGAGATAGAGAGAGAGACAATCAGAAAAGTCCCAACACAGTTCAAAATAGAGCAAATATGATGAACAAAAAGAACGTATGCATGGGAATGCATGAGCACGTGACATGCAAAGCAAAAAGGCATCATGGGCTCAGCCCAATCCAATCCTACCAGCACACAAACATATAACACACATCTAAATGCATGTAAATATCATTCTAATGCACATGGAATGCAATGTATGACATTTTGAAAGTATTTAAGTGAAAACCTAACCCAAAATTTCAATAAAGACTCATTAATTTTGAAAAACCCCAAAAATTTCAAAAAATCCCAAAACCTAGTTTCAAAACATGCAATGCATGAAAAAGGAAGGGAAAAATGAACTTACCAAGTGATAGAAATCAAGGGAAGACCAAAATGGAAGAGGGTTTGAAGATTTGAGTGAGAAAAGGGTGTTTAGGAGGTAAACAGCCACGGACAGATCGAGAGAGATCGAGGGAATGAAGTCTGAATCGCGAAAAATCCTTATATAGACACTTCAGTAAATCGCGATAGCTGAGGTGTCGAGAGGTATCGAGGAAGCTGTTGAGGAAGGTGTCAAAAATTTGGCCTTCAACAGATGGAGGTATCGAGGTGCAAGATCAAATTTCAAAGATCAGAAGCTCGATCGATCAACAAGGTGTCGAGGAGGTGTTGAGGAGGTGTCGAGCTAGTGGTTAAAAGCAGTTTTTCGAGAAGAGAAAAACATAGACATGAATGCAATCCAACATACACCTCAACCAATGATCCACTCAACATATAAAGCTCTCAAAATCATCTTTCAACAAGAATTTAAGCACATGGATCCTCAAAAACACACACACACACTCAACAAGTCTAACCAATTTTATTTTTCAAAAACAAGTTAAGACAGTTTAGTGAGCATACATTAGCACATGTAAATACTTATAATGGCCAAATCACATTGTACCTGCACATGTATCAAGAGTAGCAAAGAATATTGCGTGTTGTGTGTGAAAAACATCGCAAGATTGCATATGTGTATACATGTTATGACAATTTGAGATATGAGAAAATAACTTTAACTCACACACAATCATAACTGTTTGATGGAGACTATCACCTTCGAGATACATCCTATAACTCCCACATCTCCTAGAATACACGCTTGCAACCATATTTAAAGCATTTTTGATGTTTTTTCTTTTTATTTTCTTTGCATATTTTCTTTTATTTTAGCATACCATACATGGGCATATAAAAGAGAGAAAAGAAAAACCCAAGATGTTAAGCATTTGATATCGCACTTTTACTATGCTGAAACATACGAATGTCTTTGACACTGCACTTTTACTATGCCGAAGCATACAGGTGTCTATGACACTACACTTTTGCTATGCTGAAGCATACAAGTGTCATTTATGATTGGCGAGCAACAGTGGTGAGATGATTATTTATACCTTTCTCTTAGGATTTTCTAGTCCTACCCGTCAAAACGAGTGATATGAATGTTAAGCTTTAAGAAATAACTTAATCTTACTCATCACAAACAAGAGCCACAAAGCTCACTTGCTTAATTGTGCATAAAGATGCTCATCTAAGTTACAAGAGATACAAAGTTTAGAAACTTTGTTTCAATGGCCATCCAAGGTACACAAGTACCAAAGTACACAAAATACACACTGTTTTTGTATTTTTCTAATTTTTCAATTTTTTTTTATTTTATATTAAAAACAAAATAAACAAAACTGAAAGTAAACACACAAAACATGTTAAACAAAGCAAAGCATAAAACTAGATGCAAATGCATGAGGAAGAAGAACAAGAGAAGGAGATCAATCCATGGAGATGACATCAATGTTTTGACGAAGGAATTCAAAACGTTTGCTATCAAGAGATTTGGTGAACAAGTCAACCTTCTGATCATCAGTGTGGATAAACTCAAGAGTGAGAGTATCATTTTCGACAAGCTCCCTAATGAAGTGATGTCGAATCTCTATGTGTTTGGTTCGAGAATGCTAAACAGGATTTTTAGAGATATTTATGGCACTGGTATTGTCACAATAAATGGTGAGATGCTCTTGACAAATATCATAATCATGAAGGAGTTTTTGCATCAAGAGGAGTTGGGTGCAGCAGCTACCAGTAGCAATGTATTCAGCTTCTGCAGTGGATAATGAGATGGAGTTCTGCTTTTTGCTCATCCAAGAGACAAGATTATTACCCACATAAAAACAACCCCCCGAAGTACTCTTTCTATCATCAGCATTACCAGCCCAATCAGCATTAGAGTATCCAGCTAAAACACCATTAGTGTCTTTGCTATACCACACACCAAACTCAGCAGTGGTTTTAACATACTTAATAATTCTTTTTAAAGCAGTCATGTGGGATTCCTTGGGATTAGCCTGATATCTAGCACACACTCCAACACTGTAACTAATGTCAAGTTTACTAGCAGTAAGGTAAAGAAGACTACCTATCATGCTTCTATAAAGAGATGGGTCAACACTCTTGCCTAACAAGTCTACAGTGAGCTTAACATTTGGGCTCATAGGGGTTCTAACAAAACTAGCAGATTCCAAACCAAACTTTTTCACAAGATTCTTAGCATATTTAGATTAAGAAAGGAATATACCTGAATCTTGTTGGCAAATCTATAGTCCTAAGAAGTGAGTCAGCTCTCCAATCATGCTCATCTCGAACTCGGCTTGCATGAGTTTTGAAAAGCCATGAGCAAGTTCATCCTTGGTCGACCCAAAGATGATATCATCAACATAGACTAAAGCAACTATCAACTCACCATCTTCCTTTTTTACGAAGAGAGTTTGATCAGTCTTTCCTCTTGTGAACCCATGTGACACTAGATATTGTGCAAGTCTATCATACCAGGCTCTAGGAGCTTGCTTCAACCCATAAAGTGCCTTTTTAAGGTACAGCACATGATTCGGAAAGTATGGATCAATGAACCCTTTTGGTTGAGCCACATAGACATCCTCTTTGAGTAACCCATTTAAGAAGGCAATCTTTACATCCATCTGATAGAGTTTGAAATTCAGCTGACATGCTAGGGCAAGTAGAATTCTGATTGACTCCATTTGGGCAACTGGTGCAAATGTTTCATCATAGTCTACTCCTTCCATTTGTGAGTATCCTTAAGCCACAAGTCGAGCCTTGTTGTGAATCACATTGCCTTTTTCATCAATCTTGTTGCAGAATATCCACTTTGTACCGATGATGTGCTCACCTTCTGGTCTAGGTACTAGAGTCCAAACATCATTCCTCTGAAACTGAAGTAGTTCATTATGTATTGCTTCGACCCAACTTTCATCTTGTAGTGCTTCCTCAAATTTCTTGGGTTCAACCTGTGATAAATAACAAGAATAAGACACAAAGTTAGGAACACATTTATTGATTGTACGTTTCCTTAATGTGAGTTCATTCATGTTTTCCACAATAACTTCAGGAGGATAATTTAATTTGATTCTAGAGGAAGGTCCTTTTTCTTCATGAGACTCAGAATCTGGTGAAGTAGGAGTATCTGCAGAGTCTTCCACAATGCTAGGAGTACTTGGAGACACAGGCTCTGGTTCAGCAATATCTTGAAATTTCCTAGGCTCAGGAGGAAGAATTTCTTTGGAGAGTTCCTCAATGCCTTTCTCAGAATTGGATTCAGAAGACTCGTCAATGACCACATTGACTGTTTCCATTACCTTTAGAGTTCTCTTGTTGTATATACCCGATAGGCCTTGCTTGTGGACGAGTCTCCCAGAAATATGCCTTCATCACTTCGAGAGTCACACTTTCCCACATTCTCTCTATCCTTAAGGATGAAGCAAGTGCTTCCAAATATCCTAAAATACTTTACATTTAGTTTTCTTTCTTTCCATAACTCATAGGAAGTCTTTTTGGTACCGGGTCTGAAGTACACCCTATTAACCGTATGACAAGCAGTGTTTACGGCTTCTCCCTATAAGTTTTGAGCCACATCTTTGTTATGCAACATGGCTCTGGCCATCTCTTGAATAACCCTATTCTTTCTTTCTACCACACCATTTTGCTAAGGCGTAATAGGAGCAGAGAACTCTTGAGATATGCCTGATCTTATGTAGAAAGACTCCATGTATGAGTTCTCGAATTCTTTACCATGGTCACTTCAAATTTGATCAATCTTTAAGCGCTTTTCATTTTGTAGTCTTGTGCACAAAGCCTCAATGTGCTTAGGAGCATCAGACTTGGATCGGAGTAAGATGACCCAAGTGTATCCAGTGAAGTCGTCTACCACAACCATGATGTATCTCTTACCACCAAGAGACTCGATTCTGGTTGAACCCATAAGATCTAAACGCAAAAGCTCCAATGGTCTAGAGGTAGCTGAAGTCTGAGTGCTCGAATGCTTAGCTTTTGTCTATTTCCCAAGCTGACATGGTCCACACATTACATTGCTTATTCTGCTAAGCTTTGGTATCCCCAAGACTGATTCATGCTCAAATACAATGGATAGATGCTTGTAACCAGCATGTCCCATTCGTTGATGCCATAGATCTTCATTAGACAAACGAATGCTATTGCACACTATATCGGCATCAGGAACCAATCCATAGCAGTTGTCTAGAGTGCGAACCCCACTAATGAGCTTCTTTTTAGACTCATCCATGACAAGACACTTTCCCTTTGAGAATAGCACCATAAAGTCTTGATCACATATTTGACTTATGCTCAATAGGTTCACCCTTAGACCTTCTACAAAAAGAACATTTGCAATGTCTTGCAGTCTTGGTAGAAATATGTTTCCTTTCCCTTTAATTTGTGACTTGCTTTCATCACCAAAAGTCACATTACCACCCTTTTTAGGCTTAAAGATCTTGAAGAGAGATCGATCTCTAGTCATGTGTCTTGAGTAACCGCTGTTAAGATACCATAGACATGTATCCATTACTTTGAAAGCGGACTTCATCATGAAACACACTTCATGCTTGGATGACAAATCAGAGGGAATGGTTCTTTCACTCAACTGCCTTTGATGAGCTAAGCCTTTAACTTTTACTCTTCTCAGACGAACTCCTTTGCACATTTTTATTCTGAGAGAGTTTAGTTTCTTCTTAGCCAAACTGAGATCCTTTCCAATAGTCATTATAAAAGAATTCAAATAACTTTTAGACTTGTATTTTCTGAGACACTCAAACAAATAGTGAAAACAAGGATCTCTTCAAGCTGGTTATAGCCATGACAACAGGGGTCAATGGATCAACACAGCAAAGATTAAACCTAATCAGAGTGTGCTCGCTCTGATACCACTTGATAGGCCACAATCTGTATGACCCCTTGTAATTAAACCAATTAATTAATTAGCTAAGTTATTAATTAATCAATTTAGCATGAAAATATGTGGAATCACAAACAAATCACCAAATAACTAAATATGCAGTGAAAATTAAATGACACGGTGATTTGTTTACGAATAGAGAAAAACCTCGCGGCAAAAACCCCACCGGATGATTTTCAAGTCACCACTCCTGAAACTCCACTATTATCAAATCAAGCGGTTAAAAGTAAAGGAATCCCAAGTACCTTACCAACCTACAGTTGAACCCTTATCCCAATACCCAATTGGACTTGATCAGTAGCGATAGTTCCCACCTTTGATGCACGGCTCCCAAGTACGTGACTAACTAATGCGCAGATCCCAGTACGCGACTTCAAAACACCAACTTAAGGAAGAAAGGTTGGCTGCAAAGTTCTTCAGTTCATCCTACACGATGAAGATCAGGAAGATACTTGGTCATAAAACCCTATGGTGCAAATACACAGCAACTTCTTTAGAGAAGATGAACTAGGTCAAGAACTTCATCTTTTGATCACAATTTGCTTGAACAGAGATTGCTCAATGAATTTGCAACTTGTGTCACACTTGACGGCTCTTAAAACAATCCTTTTATTTGTTTAGGGTTTGGAGAAAAGAAGACCCAAAAACATATTCACGGATCCCAAGAAAATCAGATCAGAAAATCTGAAATTTTAAATATGGACAGATAGCAGGTGTCGAGGTAGCTATCGAGCAAGTGTCGAGATTTAATGAAATTGCACTTCAGCTTGCTTTTTCTTGGACAGACTTGATGACTTCAACACTTGACCTTGAAACCTTGTTTTTTGAGGTATTAAAAACACCTAGAATTACCCAATTATAAGTAGAGTGCATTTTGTCAAATGATTAGCCAATTTACATAAATAAGTGACATATGTTCTTAATAAGTGAAAACACATATGTCCTAACAAAATCAAACGCTAGACGCATCGCACAAACCAAACGTACACTAAACCCTAGACTAATAGACTTCCAGTACAAGTAGGAAACTTAGCTTACACACAAAATAGAATTCGACTTGGGCCTATACTAATGGGCTAATATATCTCTAACATCCAATATGTGAGTTTTTTCTTTTTTTTTTTCTTTTTAAAGATGGAGGAGACAAATATCGAATTTAGGATATTTTGTTCTGATATTATAATAAATTACCGATTCTCTTATAAACTTATTCTATTGGAGTATGATAAATTTAATAATTTAATTATATACTTCTAAAATTTTGATCCAACATTCAAAATATCAAGCTAAAAAAAAAGGGGGAAATTATTACCTGAATAAGGCCGAAACGTAAAACCAATTGTTCATCGGTATTGTAAATAGAGACCTTATCGATAGCACCACTAACAAGAACTTGGGTATTAGTTTGTACAAAACCCCTACAATTAAGATTAAAACGTCTTGCAATACTACGAACGTTGCTCTTTTCCATGCATGACATGAAATTCAAATTAAGTTAGTACTCTTTATATATATATATATATATATGTATGTATGTATGTATGTATGTATCTCTCAGGACCTTACATTTTTTGAAGCTAAAAAGTACTTATGGTCCATTGCATAAACTAATGGGTGTGTGTATCACCATATAAGTCTGGGTTCACCTAAAGAATATCAAAAATAATTTATCAATTCCAAATTTTCTTTAATTAAAATTTTTTTTCATGTAAGTGGAGATAAAATCTTGTAGGCGACATCAAAGATATTTTTGGTTCAATTCTTGCCTACACCAAAACCGATTGATGTTTTGGTCTGATGATAAAGAACTATTATCAGAAATGAACTCCATATATTGAAACTATCTAAAAAAAAAATTTTGAAAGCCATAATAAGTCATTTTGACTAGTTTCATATGGACCTTAATTTGTAAGGTAGCAGGAATTTATTCTGTCATGCATGTAGCCATTTTGTTAGGTTCTAAATTGGCAAATTCCAAGAAAATGTAATAACCATTTAGTTGGTAACTGTTATTGTGGTATTCAAGAAAAATTTGTGGAGCAATTTAGCACAAAAAAATAATAATTTGTCAAGAACTAGTTCAAAGGAGTCTTTCGATGAAGGACTTCACTGCCACTTGACTGAGGGTTGATAGATTGACATTCATGGATTTGACAAAAATTCTTATTTTCACAGCCATTCAATCGCATTTCAATAGACTGAAAATTGCATAATTAAATGTCGTGTTTTATTTAATGTTGGCTGCAATGGAATTCAAGGATATTGGAGGTTGAACATGCATACCAAGCTGTGGTAATCAAACCTTTAAGGAGGGTTATTGGAGTTGGTCAGAGTTCATGATCAGAACCTTCTTTGGAGTTCATGACCAGTTTCAGAATGTCATTTGAGTGTTTGGATTGCCTTCATATGGTGGATTGCCCAATTTGGAGTGTGTTGCCCTTTGAGTGTTTTTTCCTTTGAAGTTGATCTCCTTTGTTTTTTCACTTTGTCACAAAATTTGTGTGTATCTACTTTTTTTCTTTGCTCATTTTACAGATTTGGTACTTGATGTGTTTGTGCTTAAATTATCATAAGGGTGGTTCACTAAGTAATCCTAATTGGAAATTAGTTGATTAATCCACGGCTTAATTAACTAAGGGTTTTAAACAAGTTTTTCACTATTAAAAGTTACCTCGAATTCCTAATTTGAATTGATTTCGTCTTTCTTGGAGAGTATGGAAAGGATTTTCCTTGGTGTGGATTGGAGGAAAAAGATTCTCTTTGTTGTGGAAGGAAAGTTCCTTATTGAAGAACTAATTAGGTATTCCTTGTTCATTAGGAATAGGATTTGAGCCTTATAAATAAGCATTGTTGCAAAGTGTTTGGTAGCTCTTGCTCAAGAAACAAGAGTGAGTTTAATCGAAAAGTATTTAGTAGATTTTTGGGGTTGAAATTAAAGAAGTTTGAGAAATTCTATCTCACAGGGTTGAGATAGAAAGAAGACTTCTATATCTTATATATAATCAATTACAAAATGTTTCTGGTCCATTTTATGGAATACCACAAATATGGAATACCAAAATCTTAGCTTTCCTAGAATAGATAGAGTGATATGCGCCTCTATTTAATAATGCTAGAATCATGGAGGAGCCTTTTTTACTATAGCTGTAATCACAGTGCATGATTTGCTGGTCTGCTCATTGCTAGGATCATGCTCTATGGGTGTAGTTCTATCAGAAATATACTTAAGTATGTGTTGAGATTATGTTTGTGTGAGAGACTTATTTGGTGCATTGAGGCTTATGTATTTTGAGCTTGTGTGTGATAATCTTGAGAGGTTTTGTTAATATTTTTGAGGTTCATTAGTGTTGTGAGTGCGAGTATGTGAGTTTGGCTTGTGAAGTTTTGAGAGTAATTAATCAATATCATTGATAGTGGACTTTGGTTGGTGTTGCTTATGGATGTATGCTTTAAGTTGGTCAGACCATGTATTGTTGTCCTATACGGTGTTTTTATGTTTAATTTTTTGTTAGTGTGAATGTGCTTTTACCAGTTCCAAATCACAGCATTCACGGTGATAAAGTGAAAGCATATGTTGAAATTAAACTATACAAGAAGCAAGATATTAGATATCCTCAAATAAAAAGTAAAGCTAGCTGAATAAGTTTAAATTCCTTTCTCTTTCCTAAGACTTACTATCCACCCCACTTGTATTTGATTGAAGTTTGGTCCATCTCCTGCTTCAACTGCTACTGAAGCTGAACTGTACTGGTGAGGTCCAACTTGAGGGTTATATACACTAATACTTGCTATATTTGTATGATACATTTTGTCTGGGGTTGTTTTTGTAAGCAGCCCTGCAAACTATATATGAGGATAAATTCCATCCAAGGTTAAAGGACTCAAATTGTATTACTAAAACAAAAATAAGTTGGGAAATTAAAATAAAAAATAAAAATAAAAAAAGGCTCTACTAATATCAAAGAAAGAAAGCCATAAATCACTTACTTCCAAACCACTATTCGATTGAAGCGAAGAAAATTCAGGCTTATTTAAATTTGATACATTCTCAGGTATGTCATTGTGTGTGACCTTCAAAATCGGGATAGTCCCTTGTGGACACTCCTCGTCTAACTCAATCTTTGCATAACGAAAACTAGACGGCGCGCTGCTTCTTGGAATGTATTTTGGCTAATATATCTCTTACTTTATTGCTAGGTCTCATCTGTTCAATATTTTCTATACTTCAGCAAATAAAAATACCATGACAAATGAAATATTATAAAAGAAGCATCCGAGTTGTTAAGTAGCATCAAATTTTTTTTTTTTTTTTTTAATATTCAAAATCAAATTGTGTTCTTTCTTCTCAATTACACTCATCCATTATCAAGCATCGATACAACCAAAGAACACCATTTTTTTTCTTTTGCTGTTGACACTTTTATCAGGCTTCGCTTTGTTTCATTTATTAACTTTTTTGTCTGTATGGCACATATGTTATGGAGCAATGTTTTCCTAGATCTAATAATGTGCAAAGTGCCATATCGTTTACAATTCTAAATGACGTGACACTAAATCCACCTTAGATTTGTAATTGAATGATTTGAATCATAGAAGAAATAATATCAACTTGCAAAGAGAGAACAATAGAAGTCCCACAATGCTTGCTTGTTAGAAACAACTAGTCGCAGACCTGTGCATTGCGCGAGATAAATTTTTTTTAGGGTGATCTTATTAAATATATTTGGGGTAATGAATAATAACACTCTCCCATTTTGTTTATATTAATAACAAAATATTTTAAATTTATTTAAGAATCTGTTTATAAATGTGTAACCATGGTTCTTAAAGACATTACTCATAACTTTAGAATTAAAATACAAATTTATAAAATACCAAAACATTTGAAATGACAAATCTCTCCATAACTCATTGGGAAAAGAAAAGGGGGGAAAAAAAGCAAAAGGCATTAATTACTTAATATTTTGAAATACACTTTAATTTAAAATTTTAAAATATGAGAATTTAATATTAAAATTAAGGATAATTTTGGAATCTATCTTAAGCATAGGCAGGTTAGTACACAATATTTTAATATTAATTTGGTCAAACAAATGTAAAGAGTGAAAATATTTTTTCCTTTCAAGTTTGGAGTAGAGTGTCATTTCTTCAAACCTCAAAGAAGGGGAATGTAATTACCCCTATATTATTATTGTTGTTGTTAATAATTGATTTTTCATTTTATCTTAAGTTAATAAAAACCTTACATATATCTTTTTATTTATTTATAGAATATACATTTTTTTTAACCTTTACATATCTTTTTTTTTTTAACGTGAATCTTTACACATACCTTAGGTAAACTCTATATATTCCACTTCTTTAGATGTGTAAAATCATAAACCACTACTTCATAATAATAGTAGCTAATTAGCTTTATAACTTTTTTTCATAATTTCATTTATAACATTTTTTACTATTATCATATATTTACTGGCTAATAATTTTCATAACAAAGGTGTTAAATAAGATGTAGCATCGTTTATTAGATTTTTAAATATATATACATATATATAAAGTTAAATTAAATTTCAAAAAATGGATTTTAAAATTTTCTAACTTTATGTCTTATTTAATTTCTATTATTACATGAGAACATCTCCTTTTAGTTATGAATTAGAGTTTGATTAGTTTTAAGTTTAAATATATTGCTATGATTGTGTTTAATTATTGATTATTGATTCAATTTTTTAAGTGAATGTAATAGTTGATTTTGTTGCACTGTAAAGTTTTTAACGTTCTCCATATTGGTCATATTTATTTTTTAATTTTTACTTCTCCTTACAACCTCTTTGTTTTTCAATTAATAGTTACTAATTTTAGGGTTTTTTTTTTTTTTTTTCATTTAATTTTGCTACCGTAAAGTTAGTATATCCATAACTATTAGTTTCTTTATATTATATTTGGTTTGATATCCTCATTTTTTTTTTTTTTTTTTAATTTAGTGTTTCCCAATTGGCATTTGTTTTGTATTATATTTTTTCTTTGATGTATTGGGTTTGGGAATGAGTGTGTCCCTAGTATTACTCCACTTTATGAGAATACTTTTATTTATTGAATTTAAGAAAAATTTTAATTTTTTAATTTTTTTAAATAAAAATGAGAGAAAATATGAATAATTTAATGATATGGAAGATGTGGGGAGATGAATAGTGATATTAAGGTAGAAGGTGGTGAGGAGATGAAAAGATAAAGGTAAGGAAAAAGCTTCAACAAAGTGTAAATGTTAAAAAATATATATATAGTACAAATTTTTAAGGATAATTTTATTGATTTGAATTTAAATAAAATATTCCATGTTTAATTATTACAAAATAAAAAAAGTTAGAAAATATAAATAATTTAATGATGCGGAAGATGTGACTGAATTTAAATGTTGAATAACATAAGATGAGAAGAAAAAAAAAAGTAAAAATAAAATATATAACAATAAATACCAATAAAGAGAACAATTGCACATAAAAGATTTTTTTTTCTTTCTTATAACTCTAATTAAGATTGATGGTTTTTTTTAATATGTGTTTTGGTATTGTGATTTTTTAATTTGTCATTAGAAAGTCCTTTCTTTCCCTTTTTATAATTTTGATTGAATTTTGGTTTGGATTAATACTTAGTTGTTTTTGGAAATAGGAATTTGAATATGCCTACCAATTTTTTTGACTAATAAATTATTATAAAATCTATTTTTTATTTCTTTAATTTTATTTTAATTTTGGTTAAGTTAACATTGTAATTTTGTGATGATTTTTTATTATTATGATAATTTCCTTATTCCTTAAGAGATGAGTTGTATATTAAGCAAATGTAGCACACTACAACAAAGTTAAAAGAATATGATTCACCCTAAAAAATATTAATGAAATACACAAAAAATATTAAAATGATATATTTGTAGAGATAAAAAGATTTAAAAAAAAAATAAGTGTAATTTTTTTTTTTTTTGAAAAAAAGACAATGCTTGAAGTAATTTTTACTTTTTATATATTACACTTCATTGCATAATATTTATATTCTCACGCATCGTGCAAGTCTGCAGCTAGTTTCCTACAAAAATTGAGTGATTCTACAAATCTTCTATTGGGAAACAATTTTAATCTTTGGTTGCTAAATGTAAATATAGTAGAAACATGGTGAGATAGAATAATGGGTTGTGCTCATGGTTAGTGTAATAAGCATGTGATATGATTGTGGGCTTCCTTTATAATAGGATCTTTTGTTACTCTTAGAGCAAACAAAATGATGACCTTATCCCCACCCAACATGTTTTCCTATAACGACAAGCTTTATCTTTTAACCTCTAAGAAATGCAATGCAATGGCCAAATGATATGCCCCTTTAATATATTGTCTCTAATCAAATAAACAAAGGCTCTTGTCCCCTTTAGGTACAAGTTTACACGGAATTCATTTGTTTTCAATTTTTTCTTTTCTCTATAAGAAAGAATCATCAACCTTAATTAACCAAAAAAAAAAAAAACCATCAACATTAATTAGAGTTATAAGAAAGAAAAAAATAGGATAACATTTAACAATTAAAGAGAGAAAAAAAAAAAAACGATTTAAGAAACAAATTTTTTTTTTTTTTTTGAGAAAAAGGTAATAGAAACTTTATTACTGAAAAAACAAAACTACACTACATCATCCAAGTCCTGTGGAAGTTCTTCTATCCACACATCGGTATCAGCAGATAAAACTGCTCGTCTAGCAAGGGCATGAGCTAACTTATTGCCCTTCCACTTAACATGCAAAAAACTACAATTAACTGATGAAGATAACGATCTAATTTCGTCAATGATGTGTCCATACATAGTCTGCACCGGCCTGGTGTTGTTAATGGCTTGAATAACTCGCAAAGAGTCCCCTTCAATCACCACATGATGGAGGCTTAGTTCCTGAGTAAAACACATTGCCCTACGAGCTGCCAAGGCCTCCACCTCATCAACCGATCCTGGCAGCCTCACTCTCTGGCTTAAAGCAGCTATAACAAGCCCAGCCGAGTCCCTAACAACCACCCCTAAACCAGCACACCTCTGATCCATAAATAAAGCCCCATCAAAGTTGACTTTGTAGACTCCCAAATCAGGTGGCTTCCAACGCAGGTCCGCACTCTGAATAGCCAGCCGAGGATTCAACACCTGCACAGCCCGATACTCTTGCAGAAACTCTAAAGCTCGATGCAGCACCATCTCATAACCCCAAGTACTCTGCCCCTCCCTCAACCTGTTTCTCCTCTCCCAAATACCCCATGCGACCATAGCGAACATATCAATCAAATCAGAGGAACCACGTAGGCATAAAAACTGAAAAAGATCACCAAAGTTTGAGAATCGCTGGGCACGAAGAAAAGAAAACCGGGCATCGGACATCCAAATAGGCTTCGCAGCATCGCAATACCACAGAGCATGAATACCATCTTCGGCACAGTCACCGCAAGCATCACATAAATCAGAACTCAGCACCTGACGCCTGTGCAAGCCGAATTTAGTAGGCAGAGACTCACGAACCGCACGCCAAAGAAAATGCCTCACTTTGTGGGGGACCTTCAGCTTCTAGATGCCATTCCATAATTCCTTTCCAACCTCCACATCCGACGAGCTAGGCTGATCTTGAAGCTGTGTTGCTACCAATAAACGGTACGCGCTTCGGACTGAATACATACCATCAGGTGTATGAGGCCATATCAACACATCAGCCATTTCAATTTGGCTGACATGGATAGTTTTGATGGCCTCAGCTTCCCACGGATAGAAGTTCAATTCAAGAAGCTCCTCATTCCAAAGATTGGTACCTGGCAGAAACAAATCATGTACCAAGTTCACAGAAAAGTCCATTTGTGGAGATATAATCCTCCCTCCACCTTCAGAAGGCAGCCAACGGTCTCGCCAAATGTTAATATCCCGCCCATTCCCCACCCTCCATCGAGCACCCCTTAAAACGCCTTCTCTAGCTTGTAAAATGCTACGCCAAGCAAAGGAACATCCAGTAGAGAGTACCGCATCAAAAATATTACCCGAGGGAAAATACTTAGCCCGGAACACCTTATAAACCAACGAGGTCCTATCATGAAATAATCGCCATACTTGCTTTCCCAACATGGCATCATTGAACACACGTAAGTCACGAAAACCCATTCCCCCAATCGACTTTGAAGAACAAAGCGTCTCCCATTTAACCCAGTGGATCTTTCTAGAATTCTCAGAACACCCCCACCAAAACTTCCGAATCATAGCTTCAATATCTTTTAGGAGACCAATAGGAAGCCGAAAGACATTCATAGAATACGTTGGGATTGATTGGATCACTGCTTTAATCATTACTTCCTTGCCGGTTTGAGACAACAATTTCTCCTTCCACCCTTGCATTTTCGCCCATACTCGTTCCTTGATTTGGTTGAAACACACTTTCTTCTCTCGGCCCACAAAGGAAGGGAGCCCCAGGTACTTCTCATAGCTTTTAATATCCGGTACCCCTAGTAAGACTTTTAATTCTTCTTGTACCTCCACAGAAGTGTTTCGACTAAAGAAAGCAGTTGTTTTATCCGCATTCACTTGCTGACCAGACGCAGCCCTATACCAAGCAAGGATAGATTGAATTTTAGCACATTCATCCGAAGTTGCTCTACAAAATAGCAAACAATCGTCGGCAAAGAAGAGATGAGTAATTTTTGGACCCGTTCTGCAAATAGAATAACCTCTAATTTCCCCAGAACTTGCGGCTTGACAAAGGAGGGAGTTTAGGCCTTCGGCACAAAATAGGAAAAGGAATGGTGACAAAGGATCACCCTGTCTTAGACCTCTTGAAGGATAGATAAGACCCGTAGGCTGACCATTCACCAAGATCGAATAAGATACCGTTGTGATACATTGCATAATCATGGCCACCCAAGTTTCCTGAAAACCCATCTTCAACATGATTTTCTCTAGAAAAACCCACTCCACTCTATCATAAGCTTTGCTCATATCAAGCTTCAAAGCCATAAAGCCTGTCTTTCCTGAACATTGAGTTTTCATATGATGCAAAGACTCAAAAGCAATAAGAATGTTATCTGTGATAAGCCTATCAGCAACAAAGGCACTCTGGGACTCAGAAATAATGGAGTTTAAAATAGGTTTAAGCCTATTGGCTAGGACTTTACTCAGAATTTTATAGATAACATTGCAGAGACTGATGGGTCTAAATTGAGCAACAGTTTCGGGATTATTAACCTTTGGAATCAAAGTGATAAAAGTATGATTGATAGACTTCAAGAGATTACCTGAATTGAGACAAGATAGGACCGCATCTGAGACTTCCATACCAATATCTGGCTAGAAGGTTTGATAGAATAAAGGGGGCATCCCATCTGGGCCTGGGGCTTTTAAAGGAGCCATCTGTTTAATAGCTACCTCCACCTCCTCCTTGCTATACGGGCTAGTTAAGGCTTCATTCATGGAGGTACTAACCACAGGCTGGACTCCTGCCAAAACACGCTCCAATTCTGAAGGGATAGAAGATGAAAATAATCTAGTATAAAAATCAACAAAAACCTTCTAAATTTTAAATGGTATTAACCAATGTGGAGTTTTTAAAGAAATCTTGGTTTACCTAGAATGTGATAGAGAAAATAAAAATGAGACTAATACTAATTCTAGGAAACAAATATAGAGAAATAGAAATAAGGATGCTAATTAAAGAACATTGGCAATACCATAAATCCCGTTTGAAGCTTAATCATAGCTCCACTAATTTGCTAACTTTCAAATTTTGGCTAGTGTATATTCAGGTGTTCTCCAATGCCGTAAAATTCCTTATTGTTTGGTTTTATTTGAATTCCGGCAAACTACCCATTAAATTAAGTGAGAAAATGAGCATAATGATTCTAGTGTAGAAAAAAAAAAAAAAAAAAAAAAAAAAAGGATTCCCAAAGATTAGTAATTTGGCATAAACAGAAGAATGTATAAAAAATTCTTCGAAAAATTGAGAGAAAGAGAGAGAGAGACTTTTTTTTTTTTTTTTTTTTTTGGTGAGAGAAAACCATGCATAGAATGAAATAGATATTTACAAATTTATAGTAAGAGAGTGTAAATAAGAAGAGACAAAATAAAGGAAGATGAAGAAAAAGAAGAGAAATAATGTTTATGTAGAGGGTAGTAGGGTGATGAAAGAAGAAGAATAATATTTATGTAAAGAGTAGCGAGGAGATGAAAAGGTAAATGTGGAGAAAGGTTGGAAAAAGTGTAAATATTAACATAAAATAAAAAAAATAAATGTTAAAAACAATTATAGGAAAATTGGAAAGAAAATGGTAATAAGGTGGACGCTGATATGGCTCAACTGAAGTGTAGCAACAAAAAATGCTATGCTTCAGCTTTTAAATATATATAGATATAGAAGTGGGAATATAAAATATTGTAATAATATATATATATATATATTATACAAGATAAAAATTCTACTCTATCCTAATCTAATTGTATATGTGTGTAAAGCTTCCTTTTGGAAACTTGAACTCCGGCCTTTGTCCCTCACACCCCACAAGCACTTATACTTATGGAGTGACCATCGCACTAAGGGTGTGTGGTAGTGTAACAATATTGTTAGGTTCTAAGAATTAGGTTTGAACTTGATTTTGTAATGTTGGCAAACCATGACCAAAATGTTTTAGTCTTGTTTAGACTTGCTCAAAGTATTTGCTTTTTATGTTAAGTTGGAATTGAGTTGCTGCAGGATTTACTATGTAAATCTGTCTGGTTCGATCGATCGAGAATTAGACTCAACCGATCAAAAGTCGTACAGATTGTTTTTTTCGTAGAATTTTTAACTCAGCCCAAGCCCATTTGACGTGTAGGGTTTTATGTTTTACTTTAAGTATGAAAGGGAAAATCTTAGCCATGTTTTGGGATTGCTCTTTATGCTGTGTATGTGAATCTTCTGTGAGATCTAGAGGTGATTGCCTTCACACATACTTAGAGTTTCCAAGATTCAAGATTATGTCAAGAACTTGGTGATCATTCAATTACAGATTCAAGAGCTTAAAGATACACAAGCAGGACTGCTTGTACTAGATGGGAATCTAAGAAAGAAGTAGTCCGTGGACTTGGAGCTATTATGGGGTCGTGCTAGTAAGTTTTCTATTCGAGGTAGTAATAGGATGTTAGTGGTCTAAGTCGCTATTTTATAAACTTCAATTCTTTCATGGATTCAGCTTTACCTTGAGGATAACTAGGTTAAATCCTTCCCAGTTTTTTTACCGGTTTGGTTTTCCTAGGTTATCATATCTTTGTGTTCTTTATTTTTTGCACTTTACATTGATATGATTTATTTGTGTTAACCTAGATCTACATAATTTGACTAAGTAATCACTTAACTAATTAACTAGATTAATCTGATTGAGTTTTAAGGGGTCAAAAATAAACAAGTGGTATCAGAGTGGGTAGCTCTCTATCTGTAGATCCTTTGATCTAAGAGCTAATCCTTGACCCCTGCTGTCATGGATTCTTGAAAAATCTTATTGCTAATATGCAAATTTGGCTACTTGTTGTTCTTGTCTCTTGTTGCTTTTGTTAAATCTTTCCTTGAGCATCTTAGTATAATTACATGTGGTGATAATTATGTGTGTTATACTTCTTTAACCGCCTTAAAGACACATGATTCTTGTCTTTGGTATTTGGATAGTGGTTGCTCCAAGCATATGACAGGAAATAAAGTTTTGCTCAAGACACTCTTTGAAGGAAAGATTGGGACAATCACATTTGGAGATGGAAGTTGATAGAAATTTAGACCCCTTAAAACAACCAGATTAATCTAGTTAATTAGCCAAGTGATTAACTTAGACAATTTAAGTAATTCTAGTTTATAACAAACATACAATCATATCAAGAATATAAAGCAGCGGAAATATAAAATACACAATGATATGATCACCCAGGAAACCACAAGGTAAAAACTTAGAGATGATTTGACCTAGCTATCCTTAAGGTAAACCTGAATCCATTATGCGAAAGAATCGAAGTTCATACAAAAGGACTTACAAGCTCCCCGCTTGACTTCCTGATGCTACCCACCGGTAGAACTTACTGACATGACTGCGTGCAAGCTCCGAATCTACAGACTACTTCTTTCTTGGATTCTTCAATCAAGATACAAGCACCCCTCTTGTTTTTCTTTAAGCTCCAATAGCAACAACCTTGTTGATCATCAAGATGTAGACAATAATCTCTACCTTGAAAACCCTAAGTTTATGTGAAGGAAAGCTCCTCTAAGATCTCACAAGAGATTCACACAAATAGCAAATATGAACAACAAAGACTTAGAGAGGTTTGGGTATAAAACCCCAGATACAAAAAAGGCAATCTCTTCTCTCTCTCTAAAAGCTCTCAAAAACGTGACTTAGAGTTTCCTTTATATAGTGGGAGAAGTAGATCTGAAACCCTAATCCTTAATGAGCTTAGGTTGAGTTGGAAATTCTGCAGAAAAAACATTCTGCCCGAGATTCAATCAATCGAGTCTTTCTTTCGATCAATTCAGCCAGGCCAAAAGTCACTAATACTTCAGCAGGCACTCGATTCAACTTTACATAAAATGCCCACACTTTAAGCAAGTCTAAACAAGACTAATAACCTGTTTTGATAATGGTTTGCCAACAATACACATTAGAGTTCTAAATACATAAATTCCTAAATCTTTAGAACCTAACAGAAGGAAATTTGTGATAAGAGGCATCAGAACTATGAACATTCTAAAGTTGCTAGTATTTGAAGATGTCTGGTATGTTGATGGGTTGAAGGCTAACTTACTCAGCATCAGTTAGATTTGTGACAATGAACTGAATGTTCTCTTCACCAAGTATGAATGTGAGATACTTGATGGAGAAGGTGACTGTATCTGTATTGGTGTGAGGACAATTGACAATTGCTATGGTATAACACCAAGTATAAGCAACAAGTGTTTTAGTGCAAAGATCAATCAAGTTGACTTATGGCATCAACGGTTGGGAGATGCAAGTCACAAGCAATTAGAGAAGATTTCCAAGTGTGATGCAGTTATTGATTTGCCCAAGTTTGAGAAGATAGAAAAGTGCATATACGGACCATGTCAGATGGGTAAATAAGTGAAGTCCAAACATCCGTCTATAACTGATGTTCAAACTTCAAGACCTCTTGAGTTGTTGCACATTGATCTCATGGGTCCTGCCAGAGTTTAGAGTTTAGATGGAAAGAAGTATACTCTAGTTGTTGTGGATGATTTTATTAGATATACTTGGGTTGTGCTTTTGAGAGATAAAGTTGAGACTCCTGAAAAGATGATACATTTGTGCAAGAAATTGCAAGTTGAGAAAGGTACTATGATAGCCAGAATCATAAGTGATCATGGAAGAGAATTTGAGAACACAAAGCTGGCTACCTTCTACAATGATCAAGGCACACATCAAAAGTTCTCTTCACCCAAGACACCATAACAAAATGGAATAGTGGAACGGAAGAATAGGGTTGTTCAAGAGATGGCATGAGTCATGCCACACAATAAGAAGTTGCCAAAATCCTCATGGGGAGAAGCAGCTAACATTGCTTGGAATCATGTATTTCAGACATGATTCCAAGCAAACTCCTTATGAACTCTGGAAAGGAAAGAAGCCTGTTGTCAAATATTTCAGGATATTTGGCAGTGACTATTACATTCTGTGCGATAGAGAGAACCTAGAAAGGTTTGATGCAAAAAGTGATAAAGGATACTTTCTAGGATACTCTTCTACTAGTAGAGCTTATAGAGTGTACAATCCAAGAACCAAAACAGTCATGGAGTCTTCTAATGTTGTGATCAATGATGAATTAAGTTCAGAAAGTAATTCAGAAAACCCTTCACCAGTTCAAGAAAAGATTATGGAAGTTGATAATTCTCTACCTGATGATTATGTGGGGAAGCATACTGAGGAAGAGTTGTTGTTGTTGAATGATGAAGTTTCTGTACCATCAAGTTCAGAACCATCCACACTGGTTCATGAAACTCAACAAGCACAAAGTGAGCTTAGTCCTCCATCAAAACAGAAAGGTACCTCCACATCTTTAGTTAAAGGTCCATCTTCTAGAGTTAAATTAAATCACCCTGCCACAAATATTCTGGGTAGTCTAAATGATAACATGAGATTGAGATCCAAGACCTTGAATATAATTACTCACTCATACTATCTATCCCAATTTGAATTGAAAAAGGTGGATGAAGCACTTCAAGATGCTGATTGGGTTAATTCTATGCATGAAGAACTTCAGCAATTTGTTCGAAATGATGTGAGAGAATTAGTTCCTAGACCAAATGGAGTCAATGTGATTGGAACTAAGTGGATATTTAAGAACAAGTCTGATGAACATAGTACTGTTATCAGAAATAAATCAAGACTTGTTACTCAAGGTTACACATAAGTGGAAGGGATTGATTTTGATAAGACTTTTACACCGATAACAAGACTAGAATCCATTAGGATACTTTTGGCTATAGCAATTCATCAGAATTTCAAGCTGATGGAAATTTAGACCCCTTAAAACACAACCAGATTGAGTAGCCTAGTTAATTAACCAAGTTTTTACTTAGTCAAATTAAGCAATTCTAGGTTAAAACAATCAAACAATCATATCAAGAAAATATAGCAGCGGAATAATAAATAACACAAGATATGATCACCCAAGAAAACCAAACCGATAAAAAACCTGGGGAGGATTTTACCTGTGAGAGACCGCGCCCTCGGCCCGTTTTTATGAATGTTGGGCCAAACCCACGTGAATGGGTGGAGTCGTGTTATTGCCTCTCAAAATGGAGGTTCTGCTAGTTATATTTTCCCCTTTAGATTAAGGGTTTTACAATGGAGTCGCCACTTATTTAATTGTTGGAAAAATAAGAAAACCATAGTTGAAAAATTCCTCATTTTATTAATTTGAAATTTGAATTTACATTGATCATCGGAAAATTACATGGCTTTAGTCCTAGATACAATCTAAGATAAAGTACATGGCTTTATTTCCTAGTTACAATCTAGAAATTGAAAATTACAAGGATAAGCATTTGATCTACTAACCCTTGATCTAAGTTCGGAGGCTATGTTACAAGGTGGGAAGGTGTTAGGCACCCACCTTGCCCGGTGAAACCGGTCTTCTAGACTATGGTGGCCAACAATCATATCATATCATCCAATATGTCAATCAATTTACATGTTGAATTTAATGTGTGTGCATATGACAAACCCTAATTCAATTTATTGAACATTGCATTTGGATTGAAAAATAAAATTCTAGTGAATGTGTGTGTATGGTGACATCCTAGATTCAAAGATTTGAAAGAATTATTAAACAAACATATTTTTTCATATTTTGATGTGGATTTAAGATTAAAACTAGTGATATGCATGAACATGTGATGAACAACTAAGAACATATGAAGAACATATAAGAACAATTAAGAACATTCAAACATATTCGAGGGAATTTAAATAGTTACTATCATGCTTTAATCTTAAACTCTCATCATGGCAATACAAAAAAACAAGTTAGGGAAAGAGATTATACCTTCATGCAAGATCCATACGGTGGAGGAGGAGATTCTTGGTGGAGGTCCTAAGGGTAGAGGAAAGAAGAAGAACTAGGAGAGGGAAAGTGAGTCTCACTCAATACCTTGAGTCTCAGGAAGACCAAGATATGACAAGACTACTCTACTTCACTAGAACTCAAGAGAGGAGAAGAGAGGGGATTTTTTTGGTGTCTTGGAATGAAGGAGGGGGAGGGTTTATATAGTGGTAGTGGAGGGAATATGAATGGAAGACCATTTAATGAGGGTTGACAAGGATTATGAACCTAGACCTCATTTTAGCCTTGGGGAAAATCTGGTGCATTAAATAGAGAGATTGGTGGGAGTGGGGAGCAAGCCAAAATTCGGTTTTCCCGTAGTTGCTGTAACAGCTTGTAGAGCTAACTTCGAAAAATCATATCTGACCCAATTCTGATCGGAATTGTCTCGTTCTTATGCTCAAATTGAAGCCCCAGATGTCTAGTTTCTGGAAAAATTAACCTCATTCATAGATTCAAAATATTATGAGAGATATTGATGAAATAGTGAGCAAAGGTCATTTGTTAGAAAATGGTTTCAGCACAATTGACATTAATAGGTTCCAAATTAGCTCCCAATTAACATTAAATGGCTCTAATCACTCCCATTTCAGAATTAATTGGTTCCCAATTTACTCTAATTAAAAAATAATTACAAAAATTACTCATTGAATAATTAATGTTTAACTATTTAATTAATTAGGTGTATGCAACCTCATCATAAAATGTAGTCCTAACCAATTAAATTATGACACATCATTGTTCTCAAATTGATTACACCCATAACCAATTGAAATCAATTGTTCATAATCACATATAGTCGGACTCAATTTGTGATAGTACATCTTAGCCATTAAAACTTGATTTGATGATAACTTTCAATCTAATGATCCGATTAGGGCTTATGACCAGTCGATTTGATCGTTACAACATCAAGATCATTTTGGTGAAATAAGTCTAATAATCTAATGGCTAGAATCAAGATGCATATTTTAAAAGTGAAAGTACCATTTTACCCTCCATGTGAGGTTAAATGCGGGTTGCAAAATGGAGTGTCAACAGAATGCCCCTCATTGGCAGAGCTTGAAAAGCGAATGTCAATGTATGAAAGAGACACCTAACTTTGCAATCAGCATTTAACCGTGGTGAATATATGATGCATGTAGATAGAAATGTAGATGGTCATGTTATGGATCAAAATGTGGACCAAATCTCGAGGGAGATTGCCTACGTACCTCTTGGTAGGAGGATCAGGTCCAAACGTAGTTCATGCATGCAATTTTTTTTTTTTTTTGAATAAGTACAAGACATGCTTACCTGAGGTCAAAAAAATGGAAGACCAAGGATCCTGGCTCATGTTTTCAGAGGACCTAGGATTTTTGGATCTTGGCTCGTGATTTCACAGGCTGAAGGGTTTTTTTTTTTTTTTTTTTTTTTTTTTTTTTGGGCTTTGGCTCATGTTTTCAGAGGACCAAAGGTTCTAGATCCTGGCTCATGTTTTCAAAGACCTAGAATTTTTGGATCTTGGCTCATGTTTTCAGAGGACCTAAGATTCTTTGGGCTTTGGCTCATGTTTTCAGAGGACCAAAGGTTCTGGATCCTGGCTCATGTTTTCAGAGACCTAGGATTTTTGGATCTTGGCTCATGTTTTCAAAGGACCAAGGGTTTTTGGAGGCTTTGGCTCATGTTTTCAAAGGACCAAAGGTTCTGGATCCTGGCTCATGTTTTCAGAGACCTAGGATTTTTGGATCTTGGCTCATGTTTTCAGAGGACCAAGGGTTTTTGAAGGCTTTGGCTCATGTTTTCAGAGGACCAAAGGTTCTGGATCCTGCCTCATGTTTTCAGAAGACCAAGGGTTTTTGGAGGCTTTGACTCATGTTTTCAGATGACCAAAGGTTCTGGATCCTGGTTCATGTTTTCAAAGACCTAGGATTTTTGGATCTTGGCTCATGTTTTCAGAGGACCAAGGATTTTTGGAGGCTTTGGCTCATGTTTTCAGAGGACCAAAGGTTCTGGATCCTGGCTCATGTTTTCAGAGACCTAGGATTTTTGGATCTTGGCTCATGTTTTCAGAGGACCAAGGGTTTTTGGGGCTTTGGCTCATGTTTTTAGAGGACCAAAGGTTCTGGATCCTGGTTTATGTTTTCAGAGACCTAGGATTTTTAGATCTTGGCTCATGCCGATGTGTGTAGGCCTTTTACCCTAGTACCTGCAAAATAGATATTTTCTATTAGTAACAGAGTCATTCATTGAAAAGAATTCAGCATATCTGGCGAATGCCCCTAGTTTAGGACATATTCCATGCTTCGATGAATGCTGAGGGTAGACAGTCGACTTGATGTTGCACCATTGGAGAATGTGGAAGAGGGTCATAGCTTTTTGTTCCTGAAGAAGAATTTAATGAATTTTTTTTTTTTGAAATCTTGCTTTTTTTCAAAGAATTGAAAATTTTGACTGATGAATTTTTTTTTTTTTTTTTGAAAATTTTGAAAATCTTGAATTTTTTTTTTTGAAGGAATTAAAAATTTTGATTGGTGAATTTTTTTTTTTTTTTTTTGAAAAATTTGGAAATCTTGAATATTTCAAAGAATTGAAAATTTTGCCTAATAAATTTTTTTTTTTTTTTTTTTTTTTGGAAAAATTTGAAAATCTTGAATTTTTTTTTTTGAAGGAATTGAAAATTTTGATTGGTGAATTTTTTTTTTTTTTTTAATGGTAACCTAAGAAGTACGAGCCCAATGCCCCTAGTCCCAAGGCTTTTTGAAAATTCTCTCTTTTCTTCTCTTCTCTCTCTCTCTCTTTTTTTTTTTTTTTTTTTTTTTTTTTTTTTTTTGAGATTTGAAAATTTTTTTCATTATCAAAAAGTGATAAAGATTTATTCATGATGATTTTTTTTTTTTTTTTTGAAAAACCTATCCTTTGAATGAATTAACTTTGGCTAGAAGTTGATGCAGATTGCTGGATAAGTCCTGTCTTAATTCCTAAAAAAAGATAATTTCAATTAGTAATGAATTTATTTATTGAAATGAATTGGAAGTACTTACCCAATGCCCCTAGTTTGGGGCATATTCCATGCTTAGATTGAAGCTGAATTTATTTGATGTTGTGACCATTGGGGTACATGAAAGAAGATCATGGTCCGCCATCCTTGGTTCTTGCAAAAAGACTTTCTTTCTCTAACTTGTTAGAAACCAATTATTGTGAAAACTTGCACACAACATAAATAGGCTAATACTCTAAGTTTAAACATGCTTAATGCAAACAAATAGGCATAACCTAACATGCACCCAAATATTTTTGTCACATTGTTTTGATTTTGCTTCACAAGTTTGTTTGGATGATTGGGACCGGGCCTTTGAAAGGCTGCCTACGTACCTCTCTCATAGAGGATCAGGTCAAAACGTAGTTCAAGAGAACTGGATTTTGAAAAAGAATGATTTTTTTTTTTTTTGGAAAAACAAATTTTTTTTTTTTTTTGAACAAGATGTGATCCTTTGAACAACCATTTTAGAAAATCATAGTGTTTAAGAACCAAACAAATCTCTTTGATTAGGAAGGATCAAGATCATTAAACTCATGTAATCAAATTTGCTTCATTCTTTTGAACATCATCAGATTAAGTCTCCAAAGGCAATCAAGAAATGAAATGTGATGATATTTATGAATCACATTGTTGGGTGCAAACAGTGAGAGTGCTCCAGGTTTGGAAGTTCTTTTGAGTCATTTTGAGGATTTAAGGAATTGAGAAATTTTGTCCTCAGACATATCATCCATGGGGTTTGACAATTTTAAGCACTTTTCCTTTTTAATTCAAGAAAAAAATATTGTTAGAGTTTAAGATGCGCCTACAATTAGCAAGACTTCAAGGAAGTCTTATTCATGGGTTGTAATGTAGGCCGGGTTTAGGTTATGAAATGACTGATATAAAAAGGCTCAAAATTCCCTATGATGTTCCCCTAAGTATGCATTACTCAATGATGAAGTATTGGAGGAGTTTTCCCATTTCTTCTTTGCCATCTTCTCACTAGTCTTCATCGATCACCTGTATCAATGTTTGTTTTTATGCTCATTCCCTTGAATCATACCTCTAGACTTTCATCTTGTAAAATTCTTCTCTTTTTAGGTTGCATCTTCAAGTTTCCAACTCGGTAGGATTTTCCAATTTTTTCTTTTCTTCCTCTTCATTTCTTTGGCCCTAACTTTTGCCTAGACCGCCCTTTTGGGTTTTCAGCCCAGCGGGCTTCCTTTTTTTTTTTCTTTTCTTTTTCTTTTCTTTTTTTTTTTTTTTTTGGGGGCCCTAGCTTTTGCCTAGACTGCCCTTTTGGGTTTTCAGCCTAGCGAGCTTCTGTTTTTGTTTTTGGTCTTTTAGTTGAATGAACTTTTTGGGGATCTTTTGCGACCCTTTTTTTTTTCAGCTTATGTCATTTTGATGCACTTTCTGTACATCTTTCTTGCCTCGATGCACTTGCACATTTCTATGCTTGATGAATCTTTCCTTTTTTGATGAAATCTCTTTTGGATGAATCTTGTATTCCTCTTGGCATGATGAATTTTAGGCTATTCAAACTTGATGCACACTTTTTTTTTCTCTCACATTGATGGAATTTCATTTCTCCTTCCTTGATTGAATGAAAGCTCATTTTTCTTTGATGATCTCTTATCTTTAGCTTAATGAATTCTCTACTTGTCTTTCATGTCCTCTAGGAGAGTTTTATCAATTAGCTTCAAAGCTCAAGGTCAACTCCTCCTTAACATGAGATTTAAGCATGCATACTTTGAATTTTCCCACCCTAGGTTGAGATTTTAGTGGGTTCATGCGAAAAAGAGGCTAAGTGTTTAAAGGCTCAAATGGGCTAGCAATGGATAATGATCATTCTAGGTATTAAGGTATAATCTTGTTTTACCAAAGACGGCCTCCTATCCCTAGTAATGCTTGCTTATAGGCACCGTGACTTGAGCTCTTTTAATAAATTCCTCTTAAAAGAAAAAGTATGAATGCTCTATTGGAGACACAAAAGTTTTCAGAAATTTGGAATGAATGGATGAGCCTTTTGAATTTCCTGATGGATAGATTTTCTTTAATTGCCTTGTAAGACTATTTCTTCTTTTATTCAAAGCAATTGAGCAAAAGTGTTTACACGGATCAAATGAAATCAATCCCTTCTCAATACAGTTGATTGTTCAAGCCTTTAAACACCTTAATTCTGAAAAAGTTTTGTCCAAGGGATCCTCATGTACCATTTTGAAAAGATGACTTTAAAGAATTTTGAAATCTTTGAAAGAAAAAAATGGGTCTTTTTGAAAAAATCACTAAGAAGTCCAATGCCCCTAGTTCAAAGAAATTTTTTTTTAAATGACTTAAGGGCTCAATGCCCCTAGTCCAAGGATTGTTTTCATTTGAAAATTTTTCTCTTTTATTAGGAAAGATTTGGAAATCTTGAAAAAAAAATTTGAATTTTTTTTGTTTTTTGTTTTTTTTTTTAATATATATACGTGAACAAAGCTCATTAAATGCTACATGAAAATTTTGAATTCAAAGAAACATAGAAACATGGACTAAACAAACAAATTTTAAGCTTAACCATGATGTTGCAAACCAAATGTGGAGTGAGGCAAAGTTGGGTCACTTGCTTCTTCTTGGTCCATTTAGGATGCTTGAGGCTTAGTGTGCTTGAACCTTGATTATGATGAAATGGCTTGGGCTTGCACTTGGAAGGCTTGAACCTTGATTATGATCTTTTGATATTTGCTTGAAATGGCTTGGGCTTGCACTTGAAATGCATGCATCTTGTGAGCTTTTGGCTTTTGATATTGATCATGCGTATACACCTTTGATGGGCTCAAGTATTGGGCTTAGAATGATTCAAGAAAAGTTTTCGGTTTCCATAACAAGTAGAGTTCAATCACAGGCCTTTGGGCTTGAGCTCATTCATAGCATACAAGATTCAAACAATTATGATGGGATCAAGCGTTGGACTTGAGTCATCATGGTTCAAACAACGGCCAAACAAATGCATAATGAAATGCAATTTACATGGACCGACCTAAAGGTAGGTTCTATGGGTCATTACAATATGGGTAGAAGGTAGGTTAAAGGTCCCCACAAGCTAGGACGTCGTACCTCCCAACTTGTGATGCTAGGAGCGCCGCGTTGGTTCGAACGGTACAGTTTGTCCTTATGAACCACCATGGCATAACCATGATGATCCTTGTCGCGGTGGGTGGTAGGTTCACCGCTGGGTATGTGAGTCTCAGGAAGACCACAATCCACGGCTAATACTACCGGGCTTCCGAGCTAGCACACAAATAAAATAAATTTCATTCAAGCGAATGATGCATGACATGCAAAATAATGACATATTAGACATGTTATATACAAAAAAACAATAAACAAACAATGACATGGTTGGCCACCATAACCTAATTGAAGCTTAGCCCTCAATATCCCCAGCGGAGTCGCCACTGTGAGAGACCGCGCCCCCGGCCCGTTTTTATGAAATGTTGGGCCAAACCCATGTGAATGGGTGGAGTCGTGTTATTGCCTCTCAAAATGGAGGTTCTGCTAGTTATATTTTCCCCTTTAGATTAAGGGTTTTACAATGGAGTCGTCACTTATTTAATTGTTGGAAAAATAAGAAAACCATAGTTGAAAAATTCCTCATTTTATTAATTTGAAATTTGAATTTACATTGATCATAGGAAAATTACATGGCTTTGGTCCTAGATACAATCTAAGATAAAGTACATGGCTTTGTTTCCTAGTTACAATCTAGAAATTGAAAATTACAAGCATAAGCATTTAATCTACTAACCCTTGATCTAAGTTCGGAGGCTATGTTACAAGGTGGGAAGGTGTTAGGCACCCACCTTGCCCGGTGAAACCGGTCTTCTAGACTATGGTGGCCAACAATCATATCATATCAGCCAATATGTCAATCAATTTACATGTTGAATTTAATGTGTGTGCATATGACAAACCCTAATTCAATTTATTGAACATTGCATTTGGATTGAAAAATAAAATTCTAGTGAATGTGTGTGTATGGTGACATCCTAGATTCAAAGATTTGAAAGAATTATTAAACAAACATGTTTTTTCATATTTTTGATGTGGATTTAAGATTAAAACTAGTGATATGCATGAACATGTGATGAACAACTAAGAACATATGAAGAACATATAAGAACAATTAAGAAAATTCAAACATATTCGAGGGAATTTAAATAGTTACTATCATGCTTTAATCTTAAACTCTCATCATGGCAATACAAAAAAACAAGTTAGGGAAAGAGATTATACCTTCATGCAAGATCCATACGGTGGAGGAAGAGATTTTTGGTGGAGGTCCTAAGGGTAGAGGAAAGAAGAAGAACTAGGAGAGGGAAAGTGAGTCTCACTCAATACCTTGAGTCTCAGGAAGACCAAGATATGACAAGACTACTCTACTTCACTAAAACTCAAGAGAGGAGAAGAGAGGGGATTTTTTTGGTGTCTTGGAATGAAGGAGGGGGAGGGTTTATATAGTGGTAGTGGAGGGAATATGAATGGAAGACCATTTAATGAGGGTTGACAAGGATTATGAACCTAGACCTCATTTTAGCCTTGGGGAAAATCTGGTGCATTAAATAGAGAGATTGGTGGGAGTGGGGAGCAAGCCAAAATTCGATTTTCCCGTAGCTGCTGTAACAGCTTGTAGAGCTAACTTCGAAAAATCATATCTGACCCAATTCTGATCGGAATTGTCTCGTTCTTGTGTTCAAATTGAAGCCCCGGATGTCTAGTTTCTGGGAAAATTAACCTCATACACAGATTCAAAATATTCTGAGAGATATTGATGAAATAGTGAGCAGAGGTCATTTGTTAGAAAATGGTTTCAGCACAATTAACATTAATAGGTCCCAAATTAGCTCCCAATTAACATTAAATGGCTCCAATCACTCCCATTTCAGAATTAATTGGTTCCCAATTTACTCTAATTAAAAGATAATTACACAAATTACTCATTGAATAATTAATGTTTAACTATCTAATTAATTAGGTGTATGCAACCTCATCATAAAATGTAGTCCTAACCAATTAAATTATGACACATCATTGTTCTCAAATTGATTACACCCATAACCAATTGAAATCAATTGTTCATAATCACATATAGTCGGACTCAATTTGTGATAGTACATCTTAGCCATTAAAACTTGATTTGATGATAACTTTCAATCTAATGGTCCGATTAGGGCTTATGACCAGTCGATTTGATCATTACAACATCAAGATCATTTTGGTGAAATGAGTCTAATAATCTAATGGCTAGAATCAAGATGCATATTTTAAAAGTGAAAGTACCATTTTACCCTCCATGTGAGGTTAAATGCGGGTTGCAAAATGGGGTGTCAACATTACCCACTTATCCTTAAGGCAAACCTGAATCCACTATGAAAGAATCGAAGTTCATACAAAAGGACTTACAAGCTCCCCGCTCGACTTTCTAATGCTACCTACCAGTAGAACTTACTGACACGACCTCGTGCAAGCTCCGAATCCACGGACTCCTTCTTTCTTGAATTCTTCAATCAGCTACAAGCACCCACGCTTGATATTCTTTAAGCATCAATGGTAGTAACCAAGTTGATTATCAAGATGTTGAAGTAATCTCAATCTTGAAAACCCTAAGCTTTGTGTAAAGGAAAGCTCCTTTAGATCTCACAAGAGATTTACACAAAAGAGTAATGTATGAGCAGCAATACAACTGGAGCAACTCCAAAAACGTGGCTAGGGTTTTTCCTTATATACCTAGGGCAAAAATATAAAACCCTAAACGTTTAATGAGTTAGGGCTGAGTTGGAAAAACTGCAGAAAACACAATGCATCTACAATCTCCCAATTCCATCTTTACAACAATTAATCAACTTTGAGCATACTTTAACAAGACTTAACATATTTTTTTGATCATGGTTTGCCAATATTACAAATTAGAGTTCTAAATACATAAATTCTTAAACCTTTAGAACCTAACAAACTCCCCCTTTGGCAATCCGTGACAAAACCCTAATTAAAAGTTCAAAGTTTACAAGTAAAAAGCCCTTTACAAAAATAATGCTCATAAACTCAAATTCAACTCTAACTACTATCCATCGGTTTCAAGTGTAGATAGCAGTTTTGTTGAATCAACCTGTATCTTCCTAAAATACTCAACAAACACATAAACGCATGTGTGAAAAAAAAGAGTAAAACAACAGGTATAACATTCTTGTAAGATTCACACAACACAAAATAAAGACATATATGAATGAACAACTCATAAATATAAATCAATAAGCAGTGAATCACAAAGCAACAAGATTAAATGAATATAACATGTATATCAATCAATGTTACTCCCCCTAACATGAATATCCCCAAAAATGATATACAAAGTGAAGCACCTAGATACAATCTAAAAACTCCACAAGCTCCTCAAGAAAAAAAAAAAAAAAAAAAAAAAAAAAAAAAATCCCCTTAACTACAAAAACTTCTCTACAAGTCAAAAACTCCACTCCCCCTTTTTGTGATGGAATGCCAAAAGGCAATCACAAGTCGCCATCAAAAGGTGGAGGTAAGGGTGAATGAAGACGTGCAAAGTCGGCTTGCAAAGCATGAATCTCATCTAGCAAGTCCACCAAAATGTGACCATGAGCCGCCTGAACGGTCATGACAGTCTCTAGAGTACGACGAACATCAAAGTCGGTCGAAGAAGGTGGAGGAACATCAGCAGCAGCAGTAGCATCACCAACTAGATCAGGAACATCCTCACCAGCAAGACCTATGGAAGAAGAAGGAGGAGGTGCGCTACTAGACGACTCAGACCTAGGGTGTTTAGAACCAGCTCGAAGATGAGCGGCCCTCTGTCTAAGAAAAAATGCACCTATGGGAGCTATCACACGAACGAGCTCAGAGGAAGGGAAGCCACTAAGATCAAGATAAAGCAAAATCCTATGAATAAAAATAGGATGCACAAGAGCATGAGTAGTAGATGAACTCCTATAAATATCACTCAAAGAACGAAGAAAGAGATAAGGAAAACTAATAGGAGCATCTGTAACCAGGGTGTACCAAAATACACACCTCTTAAGAGGAACGGTGTGAACATGAGAGATGGGTCAAATAGAATGACAAGCTATCCTAAAGAACAAATAGTGCAACCCAGAGAGCTCAGCAGAAGTGATCCTAGGATCAGAACCCCACTGGACAGAAGTCCTAGTGATGTAAGACAAGACGTCACTCAACTCGGGAGACTCATCATAAGGATAGACAGGATTCTGGACCAAGGGTACCCCTAGGGCATCAGCCACTACCCGGGGAGTAATGGTGTACTCTACGCCTCGTATCCAACTCTTTACCAAAGTGTTGGAATCATAGATGCGGATAGAGATGTTTGAAAAGAACTCTCTAATCAAGGTAGAAGGTGGAGGATGATCAAAAATATCCACCAAGGGTAACCAGCACCGACACTCAAAGTTTGACCTAATGGCAGGATCAAGTTCATCTAAGAGAACAGAACGCTCAGCCCAAATCTTTCTCTTAAGATTTAGCTTCTCAAACAGCTCTTGGTTTTTCTCACTCGGAAACCTCTCACAGTCAAAAGAAAGAGGGGATGGAGAAGAGGAGGGAATAGTCCTACGGGCTCTAGTCTTCCTAGGCATGATGCTAAGGAAAGGACAGAAACATAAAGAGAAAACCAAAAGAACAAAATAAAACAAAACCAAGGGCAGACTGCAAGTTAGCACAATAAAAACAAATAAAAAATCTATATGATGCATGATCAATAATAATGTTGTGATGCATGAACTAATGCAGTAACCACAGTTCGAATTAAGTTCAATTTCACAAAATTGGCTTGAACATAGAGTTTCTAACAAAACCCTAAAAATTTTGAAAAACCACTTGATAATTTTGAAACAAATTGATGAATTGATCATCCCACAGTGTTGAAAATAGATTAGAATAACCAATTTCATCAAAACAACAGGACAATTTCATCAATTAAACCCAATTGAACAAAAATGCCCAATTCGAATTAATTACAAACCCTAGAATTTTCAATTTCTCACAAAACCCAAAATTGATCAAATTAAACCATTAAGATCATGTTCATAGCATGTCCCCACAAAAACCCATTGATCAATTACACATAATAAGGCTTAAATCATCAAAAATCCCAAAAAGTAAAGGGTTCAAAATTTTAAGCATAAATGCATGAAAAATGCATGAAATATGTAAATAAACTCAAAAAGGAAGGACAAAACAGACTTACCAACTTGAGGAAAGAGAAATTTTGCAAAAGATTCGGAGGAAAACGACAAAAAATTGACTGTGGAGCCTTGCCTCATCAAAGAGAGAAAGAAAGTTTGAAAAAAAAACTTTTGAAAAGTGTTTGAAAAGGTCAAGAACAGTGTTTTTAAAAACCTGATTTGCGACTTTCGATTAATCGAAAAATACATTTGATCGATTGAATGAGACAGTCATTTTTAAATAAATTAAAGCACCTTTTCAATCAATCGAAAATCATAATGGATCGATCGAATTGGGCAGAGGCTCACAAAAATTTTGAGAAAAAACACAGTTTTGAAAAACATAAACCTTATTTTGAAAAACAATTCCTCAAAGCATTAAATTATGAAAGCAAAATGCATGAGTATGAGATGAAATGATTTTTCAAAAACCCAAATTTAATCCCAGTTTCTCCAAAGAAAATAACAACCATTCTCTTTTTAAATTCTCAAGCAAAAAAAAATATTTTGTATAATTCTCAAAGTATTTTCAAACTTGGTTGGTCAAACCAAAAACACACACAATAACATGTACAAAGTTTAACAAAGAGTAACTTGTGTAGTGTGTGCAACTAGCAAAAACTTTGAGAAACATGTGAGGTGATATGTGAATAGCAATCAATCACAAAGTCTACACAATTCATCCCATAGAATTTAAAAGAGACTATCACCTAAAGAGTTACATCCTATAACTCCCACATCTCCTAGAACAAAAACTTGCAATCATATAAGTTTCTTGTATTTTTGCCTCATTTTTTTTTTTTTTTTTGTGAGATGGCATCAAGCCTAATAGTACACACCAATTTTATTTATGTGAGATGGCATCAAGCCTAATAGTACACACCAATTTTATCATTAAGCAATTAAGCCGAGGCAACACCTTATGTTCTTTTTGTGCATGTGCTACACTTTCTCGAGCACAGAATCTTATGATATGCACTAAAGTGTTCATGATTGGCTAGTGAACAGTGGTGAGATGGTTATTTATGCCTTTCTCAAAAGGATCAAATCCGACAGTCAAATAGCATGTAACTTCAAGATCAAGACAAAATGATTAAAAACCATACACATCTTTCCCACACAACATGCACTACAAAGTTTCAACTAGTCAAGTGCAATAAATAAGCTCATCAAAGCTAAACAAGATACATAGGACATGATATGTGTAAATAAATTAACCAACCTTGTTTTCAAAAACCAAGAAAACAATGTCAAACACATTTTTGCTTTCTCCTATTCCTTTTTTTTTTTTTTAATTATTTAAGAGAAAACAAAATGAATCCTAGAATGAAATGCATGAATGTAATGCAATGCAAATCCTAGAAACAAAACAAAAGAAATACAAAAAAAAAAAAAAAAAAAAAAAAAAAAAAAAAACAAAGAACAATGGTCACGAAGGAATGAGCAATGAAGCACAAGGACCATGTCAGAAAGACTCAATTAGGTCAAGTCTTTTGCATCCAAAACCTTTTAGATGCACCATAAGTATTGGAGTTTTTATTCACATTCGCATGATTTCCAATTCCAGAATTGGAATAAAGGTTTAAAGCCTTTACCAATTTACCAATAAGTGTCGTAGGATCTTGTGCTTGAGGCACAAGCACCTTTGGTTTAGTTGCTTTCTTAGCAGCTTGAAGCTTGTAATAGTTAGGACGAATGTGTCCAGACTTTCCACAATAATGACAAACCCAAACAGGTTTACCATGCATCTTGTCCTTAGAAAGGGTAGGTTTAGTTTCTCTCAGATCAACCCTAGTCTTCTTAAGAGGGGAAACTTCTACAGGTTTGACTACCTCACTCACAGATGGTTTGACATTTTCACTTACAACCTCACTCACAGAAAGTTCAAAAGAAGATGAAGGAACAAAGTTCGTGAAATGTGGAGTAGACACAGAGATGCTTTCAACATATCCTATCCCAGATTTATTAGAAGGATACTTTCAAACATTCAGCATGTGATCAAGTTAGAACTAGCAGTTCTGGCAACAAATAAATCATGTTCTAAAGTTTTAACTTTATCAAGTAAAAGCATGTTCTCAGATTTCACATGGTTCAAAAGATCATTAGCATCAAATAATTTAACAAGAAAATTCTTTTCAAGCTCAAGAGAATCAATTTTCTTCAAGCCAAGTTCAACATTCATAGCATCCTTTGTAGCAACTTTGCAATGTTTATTATAGGCCTCTTGAAGATCTACATCCTCAGAGAGTTCCCCATCAGAAGGGTTCTCCTCAACAAATATGCTTTCATTGACTACTGCAGTAGCAGTGAAAGCAATGAAGTTTCCATCCTCGTCACATTCAGACTCATTATCAGAAACCTCATTATCACTAAGGGTTACAACCATAGCTTTACCCTTATTTCTCAAGAATGTAGGACATTCAAATTTAACATGACCATACCCTTGACAACCAAAACACTGAGCACCCAAAGAATTGTTTGAAGATTGACCTACTTTTTCTCTAGGTTTTTCAAAGTTATTAACCTTAGTGGGATCATTCTTTCTAAAGTTTCTAGGTTCAGCAGTGTTTGTACCTCTTGCCCTTCTATTTGTATTTCTTAGAAAGTTTTTTAAATTTTTGGCAAAGTAAGCTATCTCTGTAGCAGAGAGCTTATCATCAAATCCACCAACCTCAACATCATCAACAGACTTAAGAGCCATTAATTTGGATTTGTTTGTTTTAGGTAAGTCAGACTCATAGGACTGAAAAGATCCTACAAGCTCATCAACAGGAATGGAGTCCACATCCTTACTTTTAGTAATGACAGTCACTTTGGGTCTAAAGTCTTCAATTAAAGATCTAAGTATCTTCCTAACAATTTTAGGTTGATCATAGATTTCACCCAAATTAAAAGCAGAACTAACAATATCATTCAGTTTGGCATAAAATTCATCAAAAGATTCATCATCAGACATCCTAATGCTCTCAAACCTAGAAGTTAATTGCTGCAGTTTGTTTATCTTAACTGCCTTTGTGCCTTCATGCACAGTTTGGAGGATTTTCCAAGCAGTATGAGCAATCTCAACATTAGAGATCCTCTTAAATTCCTCCATAGAAACAGCATTGAAGATGGCATTCATAGCTTTGCTATTGAAGCCTGCTACTTCTTTTTCAGAAGTTTGCCACTCACTCACAGGAGCAGTGGGTTTCTCCCATTCGTATTCAACAGAATTCCAAACTCTCTTATCAATGGATTTCAGGAATGCTTTCATCCTTACTTTTCAATAAGCATAGTTATTCTCATCAAAGTGAGGAGGAACAACAAGAGAGTGTCTATGCTCCATGTCAACAGGGGTCAAGGATCAGCTCAGAGATCAAAAATCTCAGACAGAAGAGCTACCTACTCTGATACCACTTGATGGAAATTTAGACCCCTTAAAACATAACCAGATTAAGTAGCCTAGTTAATTAACCAAGTTGTTACTTAATCAAATTAAGCAATTCTAGATTAAAACAATCAAACAATCATATCAAGAAAATATAACAACGGAATAATAAATAACACAGGATATGATTACCCAGGAAAACCAAATCGGTAAAAAACCTAGGGAGGATTTTACTCACCTATCCTCAAGGCAAACCTAAATCCACTATGAAAGAATCGAAGTTCATACAAAAGGACTTACAAGCTCCTCGCTCGACTTCCTAATGCTACCTACTAGTAAAACTTACTGATACTACTCCGTGCAAGCTCCAAATTCACGGACTCCTTCTTTCTTGAATTCTTCAATTAGCTACAAGCACCCACGCTTGATATTCTTTAAACTTCAATGGTAGCAACCAAGTTGATCATCAAGATGTTGAAGTAATCTCAATCTTGAAAACCCTAAGTTTTGTGTAAAGGAAAGCTCCTCTAGATCTCACAAGAGATTTACACAAAACAGCAATGTATGAGCAACAATACAACTGAAGCAACTCCAAAAACGTGGCTAGGGTTTTTCCTTATATACCTAGGGCAAAAACATAAAACCTTAAACGTTTAATGAGTTAGGGCTGAGTTGGAAAAACTACAGAAAACGTAATCTCGATCGACTTTTCGATCGATCGAGCCAGACTGAAATGCCCCAATGCATCTACAATCTCTCGATTCCAACTTTACAACAATTAATCAACTTTAAGCATACTTTAACAAGACTTAGCATATTGTTTTGATCATGGTTTACCAATATTACAAATTAGAGTTCTAAATACATAAATTCCTAAACCTTTAGAACCTAACACAAGCTATATCAAATGGATGTCAAGAGTGCTTTTTTGAATGGAATGTTGCAAGAAGAGGTATATGTAGAACAACCAAAGGGTTTTATTGATCCTCATAGACCGAATGATGTCTAGAAGTTGAAGAGAGCCCTCTATGCTTTGAAACAAGCTCTCAGGGCTTGGTATGATAGATTGACTGCATATCTCATTAAGCATGGATTCAAAAGGGGATTTGCAAATACTACTCTCTTCATAAAAAATGATAAGAATTATTTTGTTGTAGCTCAAATTTATGTTGATGATATTATTTTTGGTGTTACTAATGATTCTCTTACTCAATCTTTTACAGATGAAATGAAGGCAATGTTTGAAATGATTATGGTTGGTGAACTAACTTATTTCTTGGGATTGCAGGTGAAGCAAATAAACTCAAGAATCTACATCAACCAAGTAAAGTATGCAAGAAATCTAGTCAAATGATTTTGACTCGACAAGGCTACTAATGCAATAACACCAATGGCTGCAAATGCAAAATTAACCAATGATCCATCAAGTAAGTCTGTTGATGTTACATTATATAGAAGCATGATTAGATGTCTTTTATATTTGACTACAAGTTGGCCTGATATTGCTTTTAGTGTTGGTGTCTGTTCTAGATTTTAATCTAATCTTAAAGTTTGACATTTGAATGCTGTTAAAAGAATCATAAAATATGTTGGTAGAATATAAGATTATGGATTGTTTTATAGCAAAGAGTCTAATATGTCTCTTGCTATATTTTCTGATTCTGATTGGGCCAGTAATACCAATGATAGAAAAAGCACCACTGGTGGGTGTTTTTATGTTGGTGCCAATCTTGTTGCTTGGATGAGTAAAAAGCAAAATTTTGTATCTTTGTCTACTGTAGAGGCAGAATATATTGCTGCTGGAAGTTGTTGCTCACAACTTCTTTGGATGAAAAAGTTTTTGTGATAATGGGATATCACAAGATACCATGGTTGTTTATTGTGATAATTCTAGTGCTATCGATATCTCTAAGAACCCTATTCAACATTCTAAGACTAAACACAGAGATTAGATATCACTTCATTAGGGATCTTGTTGAAAGAAAGATTGTGTCTCTTAAGTATATCTCTACTGAATGTCAGAATGCTGACATCTTCACCAAACCTTTTGATAGAAGTAAGTTTGAGACACTTCATCAAGTAATTGGTGTGATTTTGTGTCCTTGATCATTCTTGGCTTTCATGGTCCTTATGCTTCATTGCTCTACTCTTTGTGACCATATTTCTTGCTGTTTTGTTTTCTCCTTTTTCTAGGACTTGCATTGCGTAACATTCATACATTTCATTCTAGGAATATTTTTGTTATTTTTTCAAAATATTACAAAAAAAAAAAAAAAAAAAAAAAACCAGAAAAGGGAAAAGGGAAGCAATATGTGTTTTGCACTATTTTTCCTGAATTTGAAATCAAGGTTAGCCAATTTATTTTTGCATAACATGTTTATGTACTTTGTTTAGCTTTGATGAGCTTATTTCTTACACTTTACTAGTTTGAGCTTTGTAGTGCATGTTGTGTGAGAAAGATGTTTATAATTTTTAATCACTTTGTCTTGATCTTGAGTCACTTGCCTTTGATTGTTGAACTTATTCCTTTTGAGAAAGACATAAATAACTATCTCACCACTGTTTATTAGCCAATTATGAACACCTTAGTGCATATCGTAAGATTTTGTGCAGAAAGTGTAGCACATGCACACAAAGAACATAAGGTGTAGCCTTGGTTTAAATGCTAAAATTGGTGTGTACATTATTGGACTATAATTAAATCAATCAAATAAAATTGTTGTGTACATTATCTCGGCTATTTTAATAAGTTTCTGATTGAATAAAATTGGTTTGTATATTATGAGGCAAATCAAGAAACTTATATGATTGCAAGCTTTTATTTTAGAAGATGTAAGAGTTATATGATGTAACTCTTTAGGTGATAGTCTCTCTCAAATTCTATGTGATGAATTTTGTAGACTTTGTGCTTGATTTTTATTTACATATCACCTCACAGGTATCTCAAGTTTTTGTTAGATGCACACACTATACAAGTTACTCTTTGCTAAACTTTGTACAAGTTATTGTGTGTGATTTTGATTTGGCCAACCAAGTTTGAAAATTCCTTGAGTTTTATGCAAAACATGTTTGCTGTTTGAGAATTTAAGGTGAATTGATTGAAAATTTTAATTTTGGAAAAACTGGGTTCAAAACATATGTTTTTGAAAAGTATTTCATCTCATACTCGTGCATTTTATTCTTAAAAGAGGAGTTTTTGCACAAAATTATTTTGTTTTTCAAAAATGTGATTTTTTCAAAATTTCAATCAATCGAATCTATTTTTTGACCGATCAAAATTGCGATTAAAATTTTGGTCAAGCTCTGTCTGTTTCGATCTGTGCTTGATTGCTAATGGATCAATTGAAGCATTTTCGACTGATCAAACCTATTTTTCATTCAGTCGAAAATCATATAGAGAGGTTTTTTAAAAACTGAGTTTCTCACGTGTTCAAACACTATTTCAAAAGTTTCAAAACTCTTTCTCTCTCTATTCGATTGGACTAAGAGTCCAAGCAAGATTTTTGTCGTTTTCCATCAAAAAAATTTCAAGGGTTTTTCTCTCCCAAGGCCTGTAAGACCTTTTCAGCCTTCCTTTTGCATTTATTTTCATGTTCATGCATTAAATCATGCATTTTGGGGAAAATTTTGAACCTAAGAATTTTTGGGGTTTTTGTTGATTTAAGCTTTTTATTTCCAAATTGATCAATGGTTTTTATTGTGGAATGATATACCTATTCTTGATGGTTTAATTTGATCAATTTGGTGATTTGTGAGAAATTGAAAATTCTAGGGCTTGGATATACCCGAATTGGGGATTTTGTTCAATTAAGTTTAAATTGGTGACATTGGCTTGTTGAATTGATTCATATGATCATTAGTTTGTGTTATCTATATTGTTTATTGATCAATTGGTCAATTTTAAAAAAAAAAAAAAAAAAAATTGAACAAGTGGTTTTTCAAATTTTGGGGTTTTTGATATAAACTCTATACTCAAGCCAATTTTGTGAATTTAAAGTTGTATTGAACTTATTCTCACTGTATTAGACCAAGCATCATGACATTATACTGTTCATGCATCATATAGATTGTTATTTTCTATATTGTTTTGTGCTAACTTGCAATCTGCCCTTAGTTTTGTCCTTTGTTCATCTTGGTTCTTTTATGTTTGCCTTGACCTTACCTTAGCATCATGCCTAGGAAGACTAGAGCTAATAGGTCTGCCCTCTCACCTTCTGCTCCTTCTTGTGATAGTGAGAGGTTTCCGAGTGAGAAAAACCAAGAAACCTTTGAGAAACTTAACCTTAAGAGAAACATATGGGTTGAGAGAAAGGTTTTGTTAGATGAGCTTGATCTTGCCATTAGGGCTAATTTTGAGCATAGAGGCTGGCTACCATTGTTAGATATTGGTCATCCACCTCCATCTACCCTGATTAGAGAGTTCTACTCAAACCTCTCTATCCACGTCTTTGATTCCAATACTCTAATTAGGAGTTGGATACGAGGTGTAGAGTATACCATTACTCCTTCAGTAGTGGCTGATGCTCTTAAGATACCAGTGGTTCAGCATCCTGTCTATCCTTAGGATGAGTCTCCTCTCCTGGATGACATCATGTCTTACATCACTGGTCTTCTATCTAGTAGGGTTTTGATCCTCAGATCACCATTGCTGAGCTCACTGAGGTTCACTACCTTTTCTTTAGGATTGTTTGTCATTCCTTGTGGCCTACCTCTCATCTACACCATTCCTTTGGAATGTTGTGCGTTTTTGTATGCTCTAGTTACAGATGCTCCTATTAGTTTTCCTCGTATTTTTATTTGTTCTTTGAACGAAGTTAATAGGAGTGGTTCTGTTGCTCAAGCTCTTTTCTTCCCCGTTTTTATTCATAGGATTCTTTTGCATCTAGGATTAGATGAGTTTCCAGTGTTTGAGCCTGTCCATGTTATTGCTCTTATAGGTGCCACCTTTCTCAAGCAGAGGGCTGCTCAATTGAGACTGAGTTCTAAACAACTTAGGGTTGAGTCTTCTAGTGTCGCACCTCCTCCTCCCTCTTCTACAGGTACTACTTCTTGCTAAGGCATCAGTTGATCCTACTGCTGCTGCTGTTCCCCCACCATCTACTTCGAATGATTCAAACATTCAACGTATGTTGCAGATTGTCATGACCATTCAAGCGGCTCATGATCAGCTTTTGGTGAATATGCTTGATGAGCTTCATGCTTTGAGAGTGGATTTAAAGCATTTAAGACAATTGCCTCCGCCACCTCCTTTTGATGATGGATTCTAATTGTCCTTTGGCATTCCGTCACAAAAAGGGGAAGTATATTTGTAGAGGAGATTTTGTTGTTAGGAGGAGATTTTTGTATTTGTGGAGCTATTAGATTGTATCTAGGTGCTTCATTGTGTATTTACATTTTTAGCACATAATGTATTCTTTGTTTTGATTGTGTTATTCATGATAGGGGGAGATACATTGTTGATATATGTTTCTTGTTTCACATTGTTTATTGATTTATATTTATGAGGTTATTCATGTTATATGTCTTTATTGTGTGTTATGTGAAATCAAGAAGTTATTTTGTTTTACCTGTATTTTCCACATATGCATTTATGCATTTATTAAGTGTTTCAGGAAATATACACATTGATTCAATCATGCTGCTATCTACACTTGCAACTGATAAATAGTAGTTAGGTTGGATTTGTTTTGTTGGGCAATGTTTTTTTGTAATGTGCTGTTTTTGTAAACTTTGAGCATTTTGATAGTTTGTATTTTGTCACAGATTGTCAAAGGGGGAGTTTCTAAGGTTCTAAGAATTAGGAACTAATGTATTAGAACTTGATTTTGTAATGTTGGCAAACCATGATCAAAATGTTTTAGTCTTGTTTAGACTTGCTCAAAGTATTTGCTTTTTATGTTAAGTTGGAATCGAGTTGCTGCAGGATTTACTGTGTAAATCTGCCTGGCTTAATCAATCGAGAATTAGACTCGACCGATCGAAAGTCATGTAGATTGTTTTTTCTGTAGAATTTCTAACTCAGCCCAAGCCTGTTTGATGTGTAGGGTTTTATATTTTACTCTAAGTATAAAAGGGAAAACCCTAGTCACGTTTTGGGGTTGCTCTTTATGCTGTGTGTGTGAATCTTTTATGAGATCTAGAGGTGGTTACCTTCACACATACTTAGGGTTTTTCCTTTCCAAGATTCAAGATTATGTCAAGAACTTGGTGATCATTCAGTTGCAGATTCAAGAGCTTAAAGATACACAAGCAGGAGTGCATGTACTGGCTGGGAATCCAAGAAAGAAGTAGTTTGTGGACTCGGAGCTATCATGGGGTCGTGGTAGTAAGTTTTCTACTCGAGGTAGCAATAGGATGTTAGTGGTCTAAGTCACTATCGTGTAAACTTCAATTTTTTCATAATGGATTTAGTTTTACCTTGAGAATAGCTAGGTTAAATTCTCTCCAGATTTTTTACCGGTTTGGTTTTCCTAGATCATCATATCTTTGTGTTCTTTATTTTCCACACTTTATATTGATATGATTTATCTGTGTTAACCTAGATCTGCATAATTTGACTCAATAATCACTTGGCTAATTAACTAGATTAATCTAGTTGTGTTTTAAGAGGTCTAAAAACAAACAAATATTATTCTTTAATTCTTCATTAGTGAAAATAGAAAATATTGTAGTTGAATAATTAATTACTATTCATAATTTTGGTTGTTATACATGGAAAACTTGTAAAAAATTATGTGTAAGGAAAATGTATATTTTTGAAAATATATTAATTATAAAATCTATTACATGCAGGGATGAAGCCATGATTCAAACATGGGGGGGCAAGCTTAATGTGAGTTTATTGAATTTTATCACATTCATTAGCATCATAATCTCAAATTTGTAGACAGAACCCAATATCACATTGGAATAAACTTACACCAATTTTATCAGTGGTGATTCTTCAAAATTTAATTTTAGGATTTTTCAAAAATTAGGACATCAACACTAGGGGTTGATGACACTAAATAATCATAGTTAGCTTATAAATTATTTGTATTTTCTCTTCCAATAATGATAGGGATGCAACATGCCCCACAAAAATTAGTCCCAAACAAAAGCCAAATAAAAATGAGAAGTGAAATGAGAAGTGTTACATCTATAATATTTTTACAATATTTTTAGAACAAATCTTAGGTAGTAAGTTGTTACTAGTTCTAATTTGAACTTACCATTGAAGAATTATTGTAAAAATATTGTAATCATAGCATTTCTCAGTAAACAAGTCCCACAAATAAGAAAAAAAATAATGTTAATAGTTTATTGACAGTATAATCACAATAATATTATTGCTAATATTTCGTTGCACAATATGAAATTTACATTTTTTTTTTCCTACCGAGTGAATAGGACAACTAAAGTCAAATAAAACATGGAATTTCAATTTTGCTCATTGCACTACACGTTTGATTTATATGATAATAATAAATAAAAAAAATCATGAAAACCAAAACCACAACTTTGTTTTATGTTTTTTTAATCTTTCTTTTTTCATCTATCAGATGATTCAGATCTATCTTTCTCACTTTATCGTATTACTGTGACCAACACATGTACAGTATATAAATATTTTTCTTTATAACGTAATCTTTTCCTCTCTATTTCTCTTTCCTGAAATCTCAGTGATCTTATTTCTATTTTTACTGACATTTACTTTTCACACTTATCTCTTATTCTTATCCTTGTCATTACTTTGTCAATATGTTCACTTAATTTCATTTATATGGAATTTGTTTTGATATATTACCTTTTATAGTCTCTAATCTCTTATAAATGTACATTGACACCGTACACACTCAAGAGTTAAGGATCCATTCATCAAAAAAAAAAGTGTTAAGGATCCATGGCTTTCAAAAAGTTTGTATTTTTTCTTGTCTTATTACGTGTTGCTTCCTCCCATAATGGAGGCATGATAAAAGGAAATGATCTCAATAATTTGATTTCAGAAAAACAGATTGAACACGGCATCAAAAGTATTGAGGTATCTTCGCTTGTATGCTTGATAAAGTAAGAAGTCCTTGCATTTCATTATAGCTTGAGATTTAATCTAACAATTACAAGATTTTTGCAGACTAAACATGGAGACATCTATGATTGCGTGAATATTTATGAGCAACCAAGTTTAAAGCACCCTTCACTCAAGGATCATAAAATTGAGGTTTCTATTTTTACGTATTTTGTATTTAATTTCTCATTAAAATTAAAATTTTATTATGGTGTTTTGAGAGGTTGTGTTTCATGATATTTCAGTGGTGTTTCTAAGCATTCTTAGGACACAACATTTTGTAAACATTTAGTTTCTCTTTTTTCATCTCTCTTTGTAGATTTTGTCCTAATATTACTTTATACTCTTAATGTATACAATTAAGCAAGGGATAATAGTGGGTTCCAGTTAGCTTAACTGATAAAGTCTCTGATGGTTAAATAAAAGATCTGAGGTTTAATATCTGTCTACACCAAAAACTAATTAATATTTTAGTTTAATGATAAAGAGTTACCTATCATCATGAGTGGATGTCATAAGTTAAAATTCTCGTTAAAATAAAAATTAAAGAAAAAGAAAAAAGGCAAGGGATAGTGAATTATGGGTATGTTTGGTATGCTATAAAGCCTGTAATAACTCCTATAATTGAATAGTTATTCATATGTAATGGTGAAAGTTATAGAACTGAAATGAATTTTGATGAAACATAAAATGTAAGTTTTGCAATTTAGCCTAACTTATTCCTTAGTATGTGGAATCAAGGCCGAAGCTATGTTTTGGCTTAGGGGACCATGGTACCCCTAGCTTTTTCAAAAATTCGACTTCTCCATAATATACATACTTGCCCCCCTCTTCCAAAAAAATTACAAATAAACCCAAAAAATACAAGTTATGGATCAAATTGGGCGGCTCAAATCTCTTGTAAACGATCTAATCTAGCAGTTTGAAACAAGAAAATGATGGATCTGAACAGATTTGCTGTTGACACTACTGCTGATGCTAGGTTTAAGCCGTGATACATGAGAGAGAGAGCTCAAAGTCTAGTAAGAATAAGAGATAAGTGTGAAAAGTAAATGTCAATGAAAATAGAAATCAGATCACTGAGATTTCAGGAAAGAGAAATAGAGAGGAAAAGATTACGTTATAAAGAAAAAAATATTTAAGTACTGTACATGTGTTGGTCAGAGACTCACAGTAATACGATAAAGTGAGAAAGATAGATCTGATAGATGAAAAAAAAAGATTAAAAAAACAAAAAACAAAGTTGTGGTTTTGGTTTTCATGATTTTTTTTTTTTTTTTAATCATATAAATCAAACGTGTAGCGCAATGAGCAAAATTGAAATTCCATATTTTGGTTGACTTTAGTTGTCCTATTCACTCAGTAGAAAAAAAAATGTAAATTTCATATTGTGCAACGAAATATTAGTAATAATATTGTTGTGATTTTACTGTCAATAAACTATTAACATTATATTTTTTTCTTATTTGTGGGACATGTTTATTGAGAAATGCTATGGTCACAATATTTTTACAATGATTCTTTAATGGTAAGATCAAATTAGAACTAGTAACGACTTACCATTTGTTGTGAAAATATAATAAAAATGTTATAGATGTAATACTTCTCATTTTTATTTGGCTTTTGTTTGCGACTAATTTTTGTGGGGCATGTTGTGTCCCTATCATTATTGGAAGAGAAATACAAATAATTCATAAGCTAACTATGATTATTTAGTGTCGTCAACCTCTAATGTTGATGTCCTAAATTCTGAAAAATCCTAAAATTAAATTTTGAAGAATCACCACCGATAAAATTGGTGTAAGTTTATTGCAATGTGATATTGGATTCCGTCTACAAATTTGAGATTATGATGCTAATGAATGTGATAAAATTCGATAAACACACATTAAGCTTGGCCTCACCTAGGTTTGAATCATGGCTTCGTCCCTACATGTAATAGATTTTAAAATTAATATATTTTCAAAAATATAAAATTTCCTTACACATCATTTTTTACAAGCTTTCCATGTGTAACAACTAAACTTATGAATAATAATTAATTATTCAATTACAATATTTTCTATTTCCACTAATGAAGAATTAAAGATTAATATTATTACACTACCACACACTTTTGGCATAATGATTACTTTGCATGTATACATGCTTGTAGGGTGTGGGTGACAAAGGCTGGAATTCAAGTTTACAAAAGAGAGATTCACACACATATACACTTAGATTAGGTTAAAGTAGAATTTTTATCTTGTATAAAAAAAATATTATTACAAGATTTTATAATCCCGATAAAAAAGAATTAAAGATTAATATTACTAATATAATTTTCATTTAGTGTACTAAACGTGCCCTAAGATTTCATTTCAGTGATGCCTTAGTCATGCACCTTGTTTCTAACAAGCAAGCATTGTGGGACTTCTATTGTTTTCTCTTTGCAAGTTGATATAATTTCTTCTATGATTAAAATCATTCAATTACAAATCTAAGGTGAATTCAATGCCATATCATTTAGAATTGTAAACTATATGGCACTTTGCACGTTAACATATGTGCCATACATACAAAAAATTTTTAAAATGAGAAAAAGCGGAGCCTGATAAGTGTCAACATTAAAAGAAAAAATGGTGTTCTTTGGTTGTATCGATGCTAGATAATGGAAGAGAGTGTAATTGAGAAGAAAGAACATAAATTGATTTGAATATTAAAAAAAAAAAAAAAATTGATGCACTCTAACAACTCGGATGCTTCTTTTATAATATTTCATTTGTCATGGTATTTTTGTTTGATGAAGTGTAGAAAATATTGAACAGATGAGACCTAGCAATAAAGTAAGAGATATATTAGCCAAAATACATTCCAAGAAGCTGCCGCCTAGTTTTCGTTATGCAAAGATTGAGTTAGACGAGGAGTGTCCCCAGGGGACAATCCCGATTTTGAGGGTCACACACAATGACATACCTGGGAATGTATCAAATTTAAATAAGCCTCAATTTTCTTCACTTCAATCGAATGGTGGTTTGGAAGTAAGTGATATATGGCTTTCTTTGTTTGATATTAGTAGTGCATTTTTTTAATTTCCCTACTCATCCTTGTTTTGGTAATACAATTTGAGTCCTTTACCCTGGGATAGAATTTATCTTCATATATAGTTTGCAGGGCTGCTTACAAAAACAACCCCAGACAAAATGTATTCAACTATAGCAGGTATTAATGTATATAATCCCAAAGTTGGACCTCGCCAATATAGTTCGGCTTCAGTAGCAGTTGAAGCAGGAGATGGACCAAACTTCAATCAAATACAAGTGGGGTGGATTGTAAGTCTTAGGAAAGAGAAAGGAATTTAAACTTATTCAGCTAGCTTTACTTTTTATTTGAGGATATCTAATATCTTGCTTCTTGTATAGTTTAATTTTAACATATGCTTTCACTTTATCACTGTGAATGCTGTGATTTGGAACTAGTAAAAGCACATTCACACAAACAAAAAAATAAACATAAAAACACCATATAGGACAACAGTACATGGTTTAATCAACTTAAAGCATACATCCATAAGCAAAGCCAACCAAAGTCCACTATTAATGATTTTGATTAAGTACTCTTAAAACTTCACAAGCCAAACTCACATACTTGCACTCACAACACTCATGAACCTCAATAATATTAACAAAACCTCTCAAGAATATCATACACAAGCTAATAATACAAAAGCCTCAATGCACCAAATAAGTCTCTCACACAAACATAATCTCAACACACATACTTAAGTATATTTCAACCCCAAAATCTACTAAAATACTTTTCGAATAAACTCATTCTTGTTTCTTGAGCAAAAATCTACCCCAACATTGCTTATTTATAGGGCTCAAATCCTATTCCTAATGAACAAGGAATACCTAATTAGTTCTTCAATAAGGACTTTCCTTCCACAACAAAGAGAATCGTTTTCCTCCGATCCACACCAAGGAAAATCCTTTCCATACACTCCAAGAAAGGTGAAATCAATTCAAAATTAGGAATTCAATGTAACTTTTAATAGTGAAAAACTTGTTTAGAACCCTTAGTTAATTAAGCAATGGATTAATCAACTAATTTCCAATTAGGATTATTTAGTGAACCAAATCTGTAAAATGAATAAAGAAAAACACACAAATTTTGTGACAAAGTGAAAAAACAAAGGAGATCAACTTCAAAGGGCAGCACACTACAAATTAGGAAATCCACACACTCAAATGACATTCTAAAACTGGTCATGAACTCTAACGAAGGTTCTGATCATGAACTCTGACCAACTCCAATACTCTCCTTAAAGGTTTGATTACCACAGCTTGGTATGCATGTTCAACCTCCAACATCCTTGAATTCCATTGCAGCCAACATTAAATAAAACACATCATTTAATTATGCAATTTTCAGTCTATTGAGATGCGATTGAATTGGCTGTCAAAATCAGAATTTTTGTCGAATCCATGAATGTCAATCTATCAACCCTCAATCAAGTGGCAGTCAAGTCCATCGAAAGACTCCTATGAATTAATTCTTGACAAATTATTCTTTTTTTGTGCTAAATTGTTCTACAAAGTTTTCTTGAATACCACAATAACAGTTACCAACTAAATGTTTATTACATTTTCTTGGAATTTACCAATTTAAAACCTAACACAATTGTTACATGCATGACAGAATAAATTCTTGCTACCTTAAAAATTAAGGTCCATATGAAACTAGTCAAAATGACTTATTATGGCTTCAAATTTTATTTATTTATTTATTTATTTATTTATTGAGATAGTTTTAACATATGGAGTCAGTTTCTAATAATAGCTCTTTATCAAGACACCAATCGGTTTTAGTGTAGGAGGTGTAGGAGAGGATTAAACCCCAAATCTTTTATTTAAGCATAAGAACTTTACTAGTTGAACTAACTAAGACCCACTTATGGCTTTCAATTTTAAGAAAGACTTGTTATAGAAATTTCTCACGAAAATTAATTTGAAAATGTTAATTTATACTGTTAGGGTAGTGGCATTTGAATTTAACAGTAATAACATACATTGATGAAGTGTGTTGCTCACAAGATTTTATCCCCACTTATTTTTTTAATTAAAGAAAATTTGGAATTGATAAATTAATTTTGATATTCTTTAGGTGAACCCAGACTTATATGGCGATGCACGCACCCATTGGTTTATGCAATGGACTGTAAGTACTATTTAGCTTCAAACAAATGTAAGGTCTTGTGAGAGTGTATATGTGTGTGTGTATCTATATACATATATATATATATATTACTAACCTAATTTGAATTTCATGTCATGCATGGAAAGAGCGATGTCCGCAATATTACAGGATGTTTTAATCTTAATTGTGGGGGTTTCGTACAAACTAATACCCAAGTTCCTGTTGGTGGTGCTATCGACAAGGTCTCTGTTTACAGTACTGATGAACAAGTGGTTATGCGTTTTGGCCTTCTTCAAGTAATAATTTCCCCTTTTTTTAACTTGATATATTGAATGTTGGATCAAAATTTTAGAAGTATATAATTAAATTATTAAATTTATCATACTCCAATAGAATAAGTTTATAATTGGTAATTTAATATGATATCTGAACAAAATATCCTAAATTCGATATTTGTTTCTTCCATCTTAAAAAAAAGAAAAAAGAAAAAAGAAAAAAACAATCTCACATGTTGGACATCAATTATTAAAAGGGAGTTTGAGCCCGCGCAATAAGTGCTAGAAGTACATTATTATATGATTAAATTTACCTTATTTCAATAATTTAAGTGTTTGGGCGAATCAATAATTTAACCAACAATAAAAAAATTATCAAAAAAATATTTTGCAGAATGTCTGATCCTTCATTTAATTTGTTTCTCCTTTTTAACAATAGGATACAGGCAACATACGCGGAAAATGGTGGGTGGTTTATAATGATAATCTTGATCCAATTGGGTATTGGCCACCCACAGAATTTAAAGAGTTAGTTGAAGGAGCAGACACATTGAAATGGGGAGGCTATGTTTTCACTCAGCCGGGTGATAATACTTCACCTCCTATGGGCAGTGGACATTTTGATGATGGTTTATATGAACGGACTTGTTTCATGAACCAACTTCAATATACGGATTCCAACTTTGATGTGAAGTTTCCAACTGATGTTCAAATCATTATGTCTGAGCCTTACCTTGTAGGAGATAATTCATACAAAAACGACACACAGGGTTATAGCTTTTTATTTGGCGGACCATTCTAAAAAAAAAAACAAGTTTGAAAATATGTTTGGGTAATATGATATCCAAAATTGTTTCATGTTAAAATAATAGCAAAAAATACGCTTTGCAACCCTATATTTACAGGTTGTTTTGTTTTGTTTTGTTTTGTTTTTTTGTTTGTTTTTTTTTTTTTTTTTTTTATAGGAAAAAAATAGTTATTCAATAAAATTCAAAAAAATAAAATCAGATAAATTTCCTATAAATCCAAATTTTAGAAAGATATAAACTCCTCACCTGTTTCTAAAAGTAAAAACCTTCAATCCCACGACTTACAACTTCCCACCCCACGTCTGACAAACTACAAGCAAAAACTCTTCCCAATTTTCCCAAACAGATCAACGTGGTGTACAAGTTCCCATTACAAACCAAAATATGATTTGTGTCAGGTGGCTACTCTTTATATAATGCAGTGTTTGCAGAGACAAACCTATGTGTGGGCTAGGGGGGCATCCCCCAGATTTTGAAAAACCAAAGACTAGTATGTATATCTACACCGAAGTTTAGAATTGTGTCCCTGAAATTTATATTTTGGCCCTCTTCCCTGAAAATACTTTTCAACTTGGCCCATTAAATCGAAAAAAAAAAAAAAAAATAATTATTTGACTCCATCCATCTGACCATTCTTGCATGCCATTTGCCCAAGAAAAACAAAAACATTAAGACAATCCTTTGGACAATTCACAAAACCGCATAAGAAAAAAGGCAAGGTTTGGTCTCATGGATGGATCTCTCTTCGTCCTTTGATCTGATCTTTTCTCCCTCCTCTCTCTTTCTCTTTGCCCTGTGGTATGTGGCTTGTGTGCCTTTCTTAATCTTTAAGTGATAAAGGTGGAAAGTGGAAACTTTTATTCCAAAACTATTAGTGAAAATTATTACAAGTAGCGACAAAATCATGGCACCTACTAACAATCCAATAATAGGGTTACACTATACACCCGTAGTTTTTTTCTTTTTCTTTTTTAATTTCTTTTTTATAAGGAGTACACCCTTTATTAGAACTTACAACAAAGGGATATGTTAAAATGTAGTTATTAATATAGGTTAATATAGAATATTGTAAAAATATTAAATAAATTGATTTAAAAAAAAAAAAAAGATTAAAGAATCTGTCCAACTCGAATTGAACCAAAGAACCTAGAAGTTTAGAACCATTCATTTTTTAAGTTCTCTTTGTAGTGTATTTTAAAACCATGATAAATTCCTATAATTTTTTTAAAATAAGTTGACAGCTACAACAAGAAGAAGGTGGGATCTGAACCTTGCATGTCTTCGTTGGACACACAAAAAACTAGAAAGTGTTAATTGAGCTACAAAAGTATTAATTATAAATCCTTATAATTAATAAGACTTTTATTTGATGCATAGATTATGGGAAAGTCAATTGTAATGTTCAATTTATTTATAAATATATATATATATATATATATATATAAATTTTTTAAGAACCAATACTGATGGTGCAACTTTTAGTATTATCATACCAATTTCTAAAAAATATCGAACAAAATCCCCCCAACCCCCCCCAAGGGAAAAAAAAGGGTGATATTTAATGCAATCCCTTTTTTTCCCTCTTTTTGAGGATTTATTTATATTAATTATTTTGGTTTTTGAACTATTTTCTCTTTGATGTCGTCGAAGCTTGAAGAAAGCACACAGGATACTCTTTTGATGGAACAGAAACTAAACTATTATTTTCTGGGTAGTAAACCTTGAATCCACTAGGGGTTCCTTGAAACTAGAATTCACTAGAGAAGAAAATTGACAAAGTCTGTGTTTATTGATAATAGTATGATTTGACTTTGATGACTACAAAACATATAAATACTGAAAAGTAAAACCCTAGAATGACTAGGAAACGTCCCAAACCCTAATTCTCACTAATTACGTGATTAGTTGACAAAATTCTAAAATTTACCAAAAATAGAAAAATTGAGTTAAATGCAAAATCATTAAAAAAAAAAAAAAAAAAAAAAAGGACCTTAAAGGTCGTCCCAAAATAGATAGGATTTTATTCTAACTTTTAAACTAAAATTTAATAAGGAAAAATAAATATTACTATAAATAGCAATAACACTATTTTTAGGGCCTTAATGAAGGAATTTGTCTAAATTTATGAGAAACTCATATAATGAGTCTAGATCAGAATGTCGTTTCCCTTCAACCTGTCAAATTTCACGCAATTCCAACACTGCCGCCCTAATGGCCACCACTAGCACCCCCTTGATCTTGCAATGAGACTTCTGGCACCCTTGCTATTCCAAGAAGGCATATGCTGTCTATTCTATATCACTCTTCACATTTGTTTTTATTGCCTTTCTTTTCATTTTAATGAATGTCTTTTTCTTTGTCGAAAATAATAATTGCTATGTGTATGGTTTAATTCAATAGAAGAGAGAAACACGCATAAAATAAAAATTGTTTCAAGCTATTGTATAAAAGCAATGTGCATATGTTTTAATTGAATTAAAGAGAGAAACATTACAGTAAGCTTTCTATGGTCCTAAGGAAAAAATGAACATCGAAATAGCATTGAAATCACAAGTTCATGTGTGGATTTGTTCATTGCTTATAGTTAGCTTCTGACACTCTTGGTTGTATTAGCAGTTAGAAAATAGATAATACCAGTCACTAACCTGTGTGGTGCACATGAAAGTTTTTGGAAACTATAAGATTTTATCAAATTAAATGCTTTAAAATTTGAAAATCTTAAAGAGCTTACATTAGCACTCATCAATTTGTCTACAAAGCCAATGCTAAATAGATCTACAAATTGCATTCTCATATCCTATGTCATTTGCAAGGTGATAGGATTCTTTCCATTACAGTTTGCATCCTTCCACCCTTCAAAAGCTTTAAAAAGTGCTATGTGGTCACTACATAAGAATGTGTATAAGGTTCTACAAAATTTTGTCATTATAATCAACATCCTAAAGCTAATATCCAATCCAAAAATGTGTAATCAATGCTACATATTGGAGTATTGTAGAGGGTAGAGAGTAGAGCAAACATTTTCTCACGATCATGCCCATATGGCTTAGAGTTCTTACCATTATTCTAAGGAACCCAACAATAACAATAGCCCAAAAAGTATTATTCTGATACATTTACTTTAGGACAAATAAATTCGAGCAATCAAAATCAAGCAATTCTATCTAAAAATTACAATTTTAGACGCAATCACACAAACCTTAAGTTGATCCTTTGCATTCAAGTTTCAATCTTCCACTTACGTTTAGCTAGATCCTAGATTAATGTTCTTCTCAAAAATTGAATCTTATCCCTTTGTTCTAAGTTCTAACAAAATGTGTACTCTTTATTTTTTTTTTAATTTAAAAAAAAAAAAAAAAAAAAAAAAAACCTACAGGTGTATAATGTACCCCTGTTATTGGATTGTTAGTAGGCGCCATGATTTTGTCGCTACTTGTAATAATTTTCAATAATAGTTTTGGAATAAAAGTTTCCACTTTCAACCTTTGTTCTAAGTTTACACAAGTCAACACCCCAGGGTAAAGAGAAAGAGAGAGGAGGGAGAAAAGATCTGATCAAAGAAGGAAGAGAGATCCATCCATGAGACCAAACCTTGTCTTTTTTGTTATCTGGTTTTGTGAATTGTCCAAAGGATTGTCTTAAGGCTTTTTTTTTTTTCATGGGCAAATGGCACGCAATAATGGTTAGATAAGTTTTCTATTTTGATTTTATGGGCCAATTTGAAAAGTATTTTAAGGGAAGGGTGCCAAAATATAAATTTCAGGGACAAAATTCTAAACTTCGGTGTAGATATACATACTAGTCTTTGGTTTTCGAAATCTGGGGGATGCCTCCCTAGCCCACACATAGGTCCATCTCTGCAAACACAACATTATATGAAGAGTAGCCACCTGACATAAATCATATTTTTGTTTGTAATGGGAACTTGTACACCGCATTGATCTATTTGGGAAAACTGGTAAGAGTTTTTGCTTGTAGTTTGTTAGACGTGGGGTGGGAAGTTGTGAGTTGTGGGATTAGTGGTTTTTACTTTTAGAAACAAGTGAAGAGTTTATATCTTTCTAAATTTTGGATTTATAGAAAATTTATCTGATAGTTTTTTTTTTTTTTTTTTTTTTTTTGAATTTTATTGAATAACTATTTTTTTTTTCCTATCAAAAAAAGAAAAAAGAAAAAGAAAAAAAAATAGCCCGAAAATATAGGGTTGCAAAGTGTAATTTTCTCTATTATTTTAACATGAAACAATTTTGGATAACATATTACTCAAACGTATTTTCAAACCTTTTTTATTTTTTATTTTTTTTATTATTATTATTTTTTTTATTATAAAGTAGTTACGGTGGTCCGCCAAAACAAAAGCTATAACCTTGTGTGTCGTCTTTGTATGAATTATCTCCTACATGGTAAGGATCAGACATAATGGTTTGAACATCAGTTGGAGACTTCAAATCAAAGTTGGGATGCGTATATTGAAGTTGGTTCATGAAACAAGTCCGGTCATATGAACCATCATCAAAATGTCCACTGCCCATAGGAGGGTAAGTATTATCACCCGGCTGAGTGAAAACATAGCCTCCCCATTTCAATGTGTCTGCTCCTTCAACTAACTCTTGAAATTCCGTGGGTGGCCAATTCCCAATTGGATCAATATTATCATTGTAAACCACCCACCATTTTCCGCGTATGTCGCCAGGATCCTATTGTTAAAAAGGAAAAACAAAATAAATGAAGGATCAGACATTCTGCAAAAAATTTTTTTTGATAATTTCTTATTGTTGGTTAAATTATTGATTCTCCCAAATATTTAAATTATTAAAATATGATAAATTTAATCATATAATAATCTACGTCTAACACTTATTGTGTGGGCTCAAACTCCCTTTTAATAATTGATGTCCAATGTTAAATATTAGCATTGATACATCATGTTGAATATGTTAGTATGGATACGAAAACGAAAGCGAAAGCATAAAATATAGAATAAAATAGCATATGAGGGTTATGTGGTTCAGCCTAATGGCCTACATCCACGGAGGAAACTCTAAAGGGCTATATCAATAATATATTATAGTGTAGTATAAATCTTATATTACAATGAATTATAACATATGTATATATAGTAGACTAAACCCTAGACTAATAAACTTCTAGTACAAGTAGGAGACTTGGTTTGCACACAAATTAGAATTAGACTTGGGCCTATACTAATGGACTAATATATCTCTAACACCCCATCTCAAACTCAAGATGGAAGCTTGATGAAATCTTGAGATTTGATAAGGTTGAGAAGATCTCTTGAATGAAGTTTGGCTTTGTGACGATAGTTTGAGGAAGACAATGGTCTTGGAATGTTGATGCAAAATCTAACCATGGCATGACTATACCGAAGAGTTTTGACAGCAGTAATAGGAAGCCAAAGAAGATGAATGTAGTGAAAAAACACTGAAAAAGACAAAGGTTGCTCTTAAATATACCATAAAGATAGAAAACCATGGCCATAGAAAGGTGGCTTTGATACCATGTTAAATATTAGCATTGATACACCATGTTAAATATGCTAGTATGGATGTGGAAGCAAAACCATAAAGTATAGAATAAAATAGCATACGAGGGTTACATGGTTTAGCCTAATGGCCTACATCCACAAAAGAAACCCTAAAGGGTTACATCAATAATATATTATAGTGTAGTACAAATCCTATGTTACAATGAATTATAACATGTGCATATACAGTAGACTAAGAGTCCGTTTGGATACAGCTGAAAACTGAAAACTTAAACTGAAAATTGAAAAACTCTGTAGCAAAATAATTTTTAAATGTGTGAATAGTACCGTGAGACCCAATTTTAAATAAAAAGTTGCTGAAAAGTAAAATTTGTGGGTCCGTAAACAGTAAAATTTGTGTTGAAAAGTCAAACTTTGTGGCTACTGTGCATGAATAGTAGCCACTACAGTGCTGCTACAGTAAAATCTGATAGGCCACAATCTGAATGACCCCTTGTGATTAAACTAATTAATTAATTAGTCAAGTTATTAATTAATCAATTTAGCATGCAAATATGTGGAAGCACAAACAAATCACGAAATAACTAAATATGCAGTGGAAATTAAATGACACATTGATTTGTTTATGAATGGGGAAAAACCTTGTGGCAAAAACCCCACCGAATGATTTTCAAGTCACCACTCTTGAAACTCCACTATTATCAAATCAAGCGGTTACAAGTAAAGGAATCCTAAGTACCTTACCAACCTACAGTTGAACCCTTACCCCAATACCCAATTAGACTTGATCTGTAGCGACAGTTCCCACCTTTAATGCACGGTACGTGACTAACCAATGTGTGGATTCCAGTACACAACTTCAAAACACCAACTTAAGTAAGAAAGGTTGGCTGCAAAGTTCTTTAGTTCATCATTCACGATGAAGATCAAAAAGATACTTGGTCACAAAACCCTATGGTACAAATACACGACAATTTCTTCAGAGAAGATGAACTAGGTCAAGAATTTCGTTTTTTGATCACAATTTGCTTAAACCGAGATTGCTCAATAAATTTGCAACTTGTGTTACACTTGACGGCTCTTAAAACAATCATTTTATATGTTTAGGGTTTGGAGAAAAGAAGGCCCAAAAACATATTCACGAATCCCAAAAAAATCATATTAGAAAATCTGAAATTTTAAATCTCAACAAATAGCAAGTGTCAAGGTAGCTATCGAGCAGGTGTCGAGATTTAATGAAATTGCACTTCAACTTGTTTTTTCTTAGACAGACTTGATGACTTCAACACTTAACCTTGAAACCTTGTTTCTTGAAGTATTAAAAACACCTAGAACTACCCAATTATAAGTAGAGTGCGTTTTGTCAAAAGATTAGTTAATTTACATAAATAAGTGACATATGTTCTTAATAAGTGAAAACACATATGTTCTAACAATCTTCCTCTTTGGCAATCTGTGACAAAACCACAACAAGCAAATGAACATATGAGAGAAGTCATAAATCACTAAACTCATATTCACTTGTTGAATACAATAAAATCTATCCTAACACAAACTCTTGAAAAACTTTGCAAGAAAAGAGTTTATGGCAAGTAGACTTTGACAACTTGTATTTCTGAAACACTTTAAACAAAACTCATCAAGGCATCTTGTATGAAACAGAAATAATAAATTGCATACAAATATAATAAACATGTGTGTAAAGATAGAGAAGAAACAACACATGAAGAGAGAGGTGAAAGAAACATACATCCACATATATAAAGAAGTATAAGTACAATGTATGTAAAAATGGTCAAAAGACCTCATATACAAGATCAATGTATCTATAAAGAATAGAAAAGAAAAGATACATAAAAACCCTCACTACATCCCTCAAGAATATCAACACTCCCCCTATCAAAATGTCCTATACTAACTTTCCCCCTAAGATGACTACTCTCATAACCCAAAACTACTTCCCCTTTTTATCACAAGTGACAAAGGGTAGTGTTATGTAGACATCTCATCAATAGAGTTAGCATCTCCATTATCATCATTATCATCATCATCCTCAGAATCCTCAAAATCTGAAGCTGCCGGAGTAGGTGATGAAGGAGTAGCCTCTAGAGCAAAACCACCCATGGTCACCTGCTATCGTGCAATACGACCAATATGAACATTCACTTGATACAACTCAGTAGAAAGTGTATCAAGGCGAGTGTCCATGCACTGCAGTTGCGCCATAATGTCTCCTAGAGATACATCGCCCGTAGAGGAAGAAGGAGCAGATGTAAAAGGAGCTGATCTGGATGGAGCCGATCTGGACAGAGCTAAACGGGAGGGAGGAGTGGAATCCGTCTATCGCGACCTAAACTGAGCCTCACTACATTTTACAATAGCGGCATCTATGGCAGATATGTGTGTGAAGTGGCCGAACACAGGAAAGGGAATGGAAAAATGGCGTAAGATCCTCGTGATAGGGGAAGGAAAGATGAGCTTATCATGGGACGCCGAATCAAGATGAACATCTATGACAGAAAGAATAAAGTGAGAAGGAAAATCTATAGTGAGATGCTCAAAAAGAGATAACAAAAATCGAGCACGAGGCTCTGTGATAAAGTTGCAGTAAGAGAGAGGATGGAGTACAAACGTCATCACCATGTTCAGGAATCTAGGACCTTTAGCAAAAGGTCTACATGATGTATAATGATGCTCACCCCAATCAGCAGGGCCCTGACAAAAGGCAGAGATGAGCTCATCTTTGGACACAGTCCTCAGACGCTCATAAGAAGGATAGTCAGGAAACTCTATCCTAGGAACCCTAAGCACATCCGCAACTAGCTGTGGTGTGATAGGGATGCGCATACCTTGAACACGAGTGAAAAAGAGAGGTACTGAACGATCTATCTCGTGTATGTTGGAGTAAAACTCCTGAATTAGCATGAGAGGACAAGTGACCGGGACGTCACACAGTGACCCTTATCCCCTACTGTGAATGACAGAGGGAAGGTCAGTGTCGACAAAGTCCGTCAGAATGACTTGGCGTTTCGAATGAACACCTCGTCGAGAAAAGTTCTCTGTAAATGCCTTGTGGGCATCTCCATCACAGAACCGAAGGTTAAGAGGAGCAAAGTTAGAAGAAGAGGAAGCTCCAGAACGCAGAGGGTTCCGAGCAGGAGTGGATTTACGTTTGGGTGCCATAGACACTACTAACGTAAAAGAATGAGAAAGAGATAGAGAGAGAGACAATCAGAAAAGTCCCAACACAGTTCAAAATAGAGCAAATATAATGAACAAAAAGAACGTATGCATGGGAATGCATGAGCACGTGACATGCAAAGCAAAAAGGCATCATGGGCTCAGCCCAATCCAATCCTACCAGCACACAAACATATAACACACATCTAAATGCATGTAAATATCATTCTAATGCACATGGAATGCAATGTATGACATTTTGAAAGTATTTAAGTGAAAACCTAACCCAAAATTTCAATAAAGACTCATTAATTTTGAAAAACCCCAAAAATTTCAAAAAATCCCAAAACCTAGTTTCAAAACATGCAATGCATGAAAAAGGAAGGGAAAAATGAACTTACCAAGTGATAGAAATCAAGGGAAGACCAAAATGGAAGAGGGTTTGAAGATTTGAGTGAGAAAAGGGTGTGTTAGGAGGTAAACAGCCACGGACAGATCGAGAGAGATCGAGGGAATGAAGTCTGAATCGCGAAAAATCCTTATATAGACACTTCAGTAAATCTCGATAGCTGAGGTGTCGAGAGGTATCGAGGAAGCTGTTGAGGAAGGTGTCAAAAATTTGGCCTTCAACAGATGGAGGTATCGAGGTGCAAGATCAAATTTCAAAGATCAGAAGCTCGATCGATCAACAAGGTGTCGAGGAGGTGTTGAGGAGGTGTCGAGCTAGTAGTTAAAAGCAGTTTTTCGAGAAGAGAAAAACATAGACATGAATGCAATCCAACATACACCTCAACCAATGATCCACTCAACATATAAAGCTCTCAAAATCATCTTTCAACAAGAATTTAAGCACATGGATCCTCAAAAACACACACACACACTCAACAAGTCTAACCAATTTTATTTTTCAAAAACAAGTTAAGACAGTTTAGTGAGCATACATTAACACATGTAAATACTTATAATGGCCAAATCACATTGTACCTGCACATGTATCAAGAGTAGCAAAGAATATTGCGTGTTGTGTGTGAAAAACATCGCAAGATTGCATATGTGTATACATGTTATGACAATTTGAGATATGAGAAAATAACTTTAACTCACACACAATCATAACTGTTTGATGGAGACTATCACCTTCGAGATACATCCTATAACTCCCACATCTCCTAGAATACACGCTTGCAACCATATTTAAAGCATTTTTGATGTTTTTTCTTTTTATTTTCTTTGCATATTTTCTTTTATTTTAGCATACCATACATGGGCATATAAAAGAGAGAAAAAAAATACCCAAGATGTTAAGCATTTGATATCGCACTTTTACTATGCCGAAACATACGAATGTCTTTGACACTGCACTTTTACTATGCCGAAGCATACAGGTGTCTATGACACTACACTTTTGCTATGCTGAAGCATACAAGTGTCATTTATGATTGGCGAGCAACAGTGGTGAGATGATTATTTATACCTTTCTCTTAGGATTTTCTAGTCCTACCCGTCAAAACGAGTGATATGAATGTTAAGCTTTAAGAAATAACTTAATCTTGCTCATCACAAACAAGAGCCACAAAGCTCACTTGCTTAATTGTGCATAAAGATGCTCATCTAAGTTACAAGAGATACAAAGTTTAGAAACTTTGTTTCAATGGCCATCTAAGGTACACAAGTACCAAAGTACACAAAATACACACTGTTTTTGTATTTTTCTGATTTTTTAATTTTTTTTTTTATTTTATATTAAAAACAAAATAAACAAAACTGAAAGTAAACACACAAAACATGTTAAACAAAGCAAAGCATAAAACTAGATGCAAATGCATGAGGAAAAAGAACAAGAGAAGGAGATCAATCCATGGAGATGACATCAATGTTTTGACGAAGGAATTCAAAACGTTTGCTATCAAGAGATTTGGTGAACAAGTCAACCTTCTGATCATCAGTGTGGATAAACTCAAGAGTGAGATTATCATTTTCGACAAGCTCCCTAATGAAGTGATGTCGAATCTCTATGTGTTTGGTTCGAGAATGCTAAACAGGATTTTTAGAGATATTTATGGCACTGGTATTGTCACAATAAATGGTGAGATGCTCTTGACAAATATCATAATCATGAAGGAGTTTTTGCATCAAGAGGAGTTGGGTGCAGCAGCTACCAGTAGCAATGTATTCAGCTTCTGCAGTGGATAATGAGATGGAGTTCTGCTTTTTGCTCATCCAAGAGACAAGATTATTACCCACATAAAAACAACCCCCCGAAGTACTCTTTCTATCATCAGCATTACCAGCCCAATTAGCATTAGAGTATCCAGCTAAAACACCATTAGTGTCTTTGCTATACCACACACCAAACTCAGCAGTGGTTTTAACATACTTAATAATTCTTTTTAAAGCAGTCATGTGGGATTCCTTGGGATTAGCCTGATATCTAGCACACACTCCAACACTGTAACTAATGTCAAGTTTACTAGCAGTAAGGTAAAGAAGACTACCTATCATGCTTCTATAAAGAGATGGGTCAACACTCTTGCCTAACAAGTCTACAGTGAGCTTAACATTTGGGCTCATAGGGGTTCTAACAAAACTAGTAGATTCCAAACCAAACTTTTTCACAAGATTCTAAGCATATTTAGATTAAGAAAGGAATATACCTGAATCTTGTTGGCAAATCTGTAGTCCTAAGAAGTGAGTCAGCTCTCCAATCATGCTCATCTCGAACTCGGCTTGCATGAGTTTTGAAAAGCCATGAGCAAGTTCATCCTTGGTCGACCCAAAGATGATATCATCAACATAGACTAAAGCAACTATCAACTCACCATCTTCCTTTTTGACGAAGAGAGTTTGATCAGTCTTTCCTCTTGTGAACCCATGTGACACTAGATATTGTGCAAGTCTATCATACCAGGCTCTAGGAGCTTGCTTCAACCCATAAAGTGCCTTTTTAAGGTACAGCACATGATTCGGAAAGTATGGATCAATGAACCCTTTTGGTTGAGCCACATATACATCCTCTTTGAGTAACCCATTTAAGAAGGCAATCTTTACATCCATCTGATAGAGTTTGAAATTCAGCTGACATGCTAGGGCAAGTAGAATTCTGATTGACTCCATTTGGGCAACTGGTGCAAATGTTTCATCATAGTCTACTCCTTCCATTTGTGAGTATCCTTAAGCCACAAGTCGAGCCTTGTTGTGAATCACATTGCCTTTTTCATCAATCTTGTTGCAGAATATCCACTTTGTACCGATGATGTGCTCACCTTCTGGTCTAGGTACTAGAGTCCAAACATCATTCCTCTGAAACTGAAGTAGTTCATTATGCATTGCTTCGACCCAACTTTCATCTTGTAGTGCTTTCTCAAATTTCTTGGGTTCAACCTATGACAAATAACAAGAATAAGACACAAAGTTAGGAACACATTTATTGATTGTACGTTTCCTTAATGTGAGTTCATTCATGTTTTCCACAATAACTTCAGGAGGATGATTTAATTTGATTCTAGAGGAAGGTCCTTTTTCTTCATGAGACTCAGAATCTGGTGAAGTAGGAGTATCTGCAGAGTCTTCCACAATGCTAGGAGTACTTGGAGACACAGGCTCTGGTTCAGCAATATCTTGAAATTTCCTAGGCTCAGGAGGAAGAATTTCTTTGGAGAGTTCCTCAATGCCTTTCTCAGAATTGGATTCAGAAGACTCGTCAATGACCACATTGACTGTTTCCATTACCTTTAGAGTTCTCTTGTTGTATATACCCGATAGGCCTTGCTTGTGGACGAGTCTCCCAGAAATATGCCTTCATCACTTCGAGAGTCACACTTTCCCACATTCTCTCTATCCTTAAGGATGAAGCAAGTGCTTCCAAATATCCTAAAATACTTTACATCTAGTTTTCTTTCTTTCCATAACTCATAGGAAGTCTTTTTGGTACTGGGTCTGAAGTACACCCTATTAACCGTATGACAAGCAGTGTTTACGGCTTCTCCCTATAAGTTTTGAGCCACATCTTTGTTATGCAACATGGCTCTGGCCATCTCTTGAATAACCCTATTCTTTCTTTCTACCACACCATTTTGCTAAGGCGTAATAGGAGCAGAGAACTCTTGAGATATGCCTGATCTTATGTAGAAAGACTCCATGTATGAGTTCTCGAATTCTTTACCATGGTCATTTCAAATTTGATCAATCTTTAAGCGCTTTTCATTTTGTAGTCTTGTGCACAAAGCCTCAATATGCTTAGGAGCATCAGACTTGGATCGGAGTAAGATGACCCAAGTGTATCCAGTGAAGTCGTCTACCACAACCATGATGTATCTCTTACCATCAAGAGACTCGATTCTGGTTGAACCCATAAGATCTAAACGCAAAAGCTCCAATGGTCTAGAGGTAGCTGAAGTCTGAGTGCTCGAATGCTTAGTTTTTGTCTATTTCCCAAGCTGACATGGTCCACACATTACATTGCTTATTCTGCTAAGCTTTGGTATCCCCAAGACTGATTCATGCTCAAATACAATGGATAGATGCTTGTAACCAGCATGTCCCATTCGTTGATGCCATAGATCTTCATTAGATAAACGAATGCTATTGCACACTATATCGGCATCAGGAACCAATCCATAGCAGTTGTCTAGAGTGCGAACCCCACTAATGAGCTTCTTTTTAGACTCATCCATGACAAGACACTTTCCCTTTGAGAATAGCACCATAAAGTCTTGATCACATATTTGACTTATGCTCAATAGGTTCATCCTTAGACCTTCTACAAAAAGAACATTTGCAATGTCTTGCAGTCCTGGTAGAAATATGTTTCCTTTCCCTTTAATTTGTGACTTGCTTTCATCACCAAAAGTCACATTACCACCCTTTTTAGGCTTAAAGATCTTGAAGAGAGATCGATCTCTAGTCATGTGTCTTGAGCAACCGCTGTTAAGATACCATAGACATGTATCCATTACTTTGAAAGCGGACTTCATCATGAAACACACTTCATGCTTGGATGACAAATCAGAGGGAATGGTTCTTTCACTCAACTGCCTTTGATGAGCTAAGCCTTTAACTTTTACTCTTCTCAGACGAACTCCTTTGCACATTTTTATTCTGAGAGAGTCTAGTTTCTTCTTAGCCAAACTGAGATCCTTTCCAATAGTCATTATAAAAGAATTCAAATAACTTTTAGACTTGTATTTTCTGAGACACTCAAACAAATAGTGAAAACAAGGATCTCTTCAAGCCGGTTATAGCCATGACAACAGGGGTCAATGGATCAACACAGCAAAGATTAAACCTAATCAGAGTGTGCTCGCTCTGATACCACTTGATAGGCCACAATCTGTATGACCCCTTGTGATTAAACCAATTAATTAATTAGCTAAGTTATTAATTAATCAATTTAGCATGAAAATATGTGGAATCACAAACAAATCACCAAATAACTAAATATGCAGTGAAAATTAAATGACACGGTGATTTGTTTACGAATAGAGAAAAACCTCGCGGCAAAAACCCCACCGGATGATTTTCAAGTCACCACTCCTGAAACTCCACTATTATCAAATCAAGCGGTTAAAAGTAAAAGAATCCCAAGTACCTTACCAACCTACAGTTGAACCCTTATCCTAATAACCAATTGGACTTGATCAGTAGCGATAGTTCCCACCTTTGATCCACGGCTCCCAAGTACGTGACTAACTAATGCGCAGATCCCAGTACGCGACTTCAAAACACCAACTTAAGGAAGAAAGGTTGGCTGCAAAGTTCTTCAGTTCATCCTACACGATGAAGATCAGGAAGATACTTGGTCATAAAACCCTATGGTGCAAATACACAGCAACTTCTTCAGAGAAGATGAACTAGGTCAAGAACTTCGTCTTTTGATCACAATTTGCTTGAACAGAGATTGCTCAATGAATTTGCAACTTGTGTCACACTTGACGGCTCTTAAAACAATCCTTTTATTTATTTAGGGTTTGGAGAAAAGAAGACCCAAAAACATATTCACGGATCCCAAGAAAATCAGATCAGAAAATCTGAAATTTTAAATATGGACAGATAGCAGGTGTCGAGGTAGCTATCGAGCAAGTGTCGAGATTTAATGAAATTGCACTTCAGCTTGCTTTTTCTTGGACAGACTTGATGACTTCAACACTTGACCTTGAAACCTTGTTTTTTGAGGTATTAAAAACACCTAGAATTACCCAATTATAAGTAGAGTGCATTTTGTCAAATGATTAGCCAATTTACATAAATAAGTGACATATGTTCTTAATAAGTGAAAACACATATGTCCTAACAAAATCAAACGCTAGACGCATCGCACAAACCAAACGTACACTAAACCCTAGACTAATAGACTTCCAGTACAAGTAGGAAACTTAGCTTACACACAAAATAGAATTCGACTTGGGCCTATACTAATGGGCTAATATATCCCTAACATCCAATATGTGAGTTTTTTCTTTTTTTTTTTCTTTTTAAAGATGGAGGAGACAAATATCGAATTTAGGATATTTTGTTCTGATATTATAATAAATTACCGATTCTCTTATAAACTTATTCTATTGGAGTATGATAAATTTAATAATTTAATTATATACTTCTAAAATTTTGATCCAACATTCAAAATATCAAGCTAAAAAAAAAGGGGGAAATTATTACTTGAATAAGGCCGAAACGTAAAACCAATTGTTCATCGGTATTGTAAATAGAGACCTTATCGATAGCACCACTAACAAGAACTTGGGTATTAGTTTGTACAAAACCCCTACAATTAAGATTAAAACGTCTTGCAATACTACGAACGTTGCTCTTTTCCATGCATGACATGAAATTCAAATTAAGTTAGTACTCTTTATATATATATATATATATATATATATATATATATGTATGTATGTATGTATGTATGTATCTCTCAGGACCTTACATTTTTTGAAGCTAAAAAGTACTTATGGTCCATTGCATAAACCAATGGGTGTGTGTATCACCATATAAGTCTGGTTTCACCTAAAGAATATCAAAAATAATTTATCAATTCCAAATTTTCTTTAATTAAAAATTTTTTTCATGTAAGTGGAGATAAAATCTTGTAGGCGACATCAAAGATATTTTTGGTTCAATTCTCGCCTACACCAAAACCGATTGATGTTTTGGTCTGATGATAAAGAACTATTATCAGAAATGAACTCCATATATTGAAACTATCTAAAAAAAATTTTTTGAAAGCCATAATAAGTCATTTTGACTAGTTTCATATGGACCTTAATTTGTAAGGTAGCAGGAATTTATTCTGTCATGCATGTAGCCATTTTGTTAGGTTCTAAATTGGCAAATTCCAAGAAAATGTAATAACCATTTAGTTGGTAACTATTATTGTGGTATTCAAGAAAAATTTGTGGAACAATTTAGCACAAAAAAAATAATAATTTGTCAAGAACTAGTTCAAAGGAGTCTTTCGATGAAGGACTTCACTGCCACTTGACTGAGGGTTGATAGATTGACATTCATGGATTTGACAAAAATTCTTATTTTCACAGCCATTCAATCGCATTTCAATAGACTGAAAATTGCATAATTAAATGTCGTGTTTTATTTAATGTTGGCTGCAATGGAATTCAAGGATATTGGAGGTTGAACATGCATACCAAGCTGTGGTAATCAAACCTTTAAGGAGGGTTATTGGAGTTGGTCAGAGTTCATGATCAGAACCTTCTTTGGAGTTCATGACCAGTTTCAGAATGTCATTTGAGTGTTTGGATTGCCTTCATATGGTGGATTGCCCAATTTGGAGTGTGTTGCCCTTTGAGTGTTTTTTCCTTTGAAGTTGATCTCCTTTGTTTTTTCACTTTGTCACAAAATTTGTGTGTATCTACTTTTTTTCTTTGCTCATTTTACAGATTTGGTACTTGATGTGTTTGTGCTTAAATTATCATAAGGGTGGTTCACTAAGTAATCCTAATTGGAAATTAGTTGATTAATCCACGGCTTAATTAACTAAGGGTTTTAAACAAGTTTTTCACTATTAAAAGTTACCTCGAATTCCTAATTTGAATTGATTTCGTCTTTCTTGGAGAGTATGGAAAGGATTTTCCTTGGTGTGGATTGGAGGAAAAAGATTCTCTTTGTTGTGGAAGGAAAGTTCCTTATTGAAGAACTAATTAGGTATTCCTTGTTCATTAGGAATAGGATTTGAGCCTTATAAATAAGCATTGTTGCAAAGTGTTTGGTAGCTCTTGCTCAAGAAACAAGAGTGAGTTTAATCGAAAAGTATTTAGTAGATTTTTGGGGTTGAAATTAAAGAAGTTTGAGAAATTCTATCTCACAGGGTTGAGATAGAGAGAAGACTTCTATATCTTATATATAATCAATTACAAAATGTTTCTGGTCCATTTTATGGAATACCACAAATATGGAATACCAAAATCTTAGCTTTCCTAGAATAGATAGAGTGATATGCGCCTCTATTTAATAATGCTAGAATCATGGAGGAACCTTTTTTACTATAGCTGTAATCACAGTGCATGATTTGCTGGTCTGCTCATTGCTAGGATCATGCTCTATGGGTGTAGTTCTATCAGAAATATACTTAAGTATGTGTTGAGATTATGTTTGTGTGAGAGACTTATTTGGTGCATTGAGGCTTATGTATTTTGAGCTTGTGTGTGATAATCTTGAGAGGTTTTGTTAATATTTTTGAGGTTCATTAGTGTTGTGAGTGCGAGTATGTGAGTTTGGCTTGTGAAGTTTTGAGAGTAATTAATCAATATCATTGATAGTGGACTTTGGTTGGTGTTGCTTATGGATGTATGCTTTAAGTTGGTCAGACCATGTATTGTTGTCCTATACGGTGTTTTTATGTTTAATTTTTTGTTAGTGTGAATGTGCTTTTACCAGTTCCAAATCACAACATTCACGGTGATAAAGTGAAAGCATATGTTGAAATTAAACTATACAAGAAGCAAGATATTAGATATCCTCAAATAAAAAGTAAAGCTAGCTGAATAAGTTTAAATTCCTTTCTCTTTCCTAAGACTTACTATCCACCCCACTTGTATTTGATTGAAGTTTGGTCCATCTCCTGCTTCAACTGCTACTGAAGCTGAACTGTACTGGTGAGGTCCAACTTGAGGGTTATATACACTAATACTTGCTATATTTGTATGATACATTTTGTCTGGGGTTGTTTTTGTAAGCAGCCCTGCAAACTATATATGAGGATAAATTCCATCCAAGGTTAAAGGACTCAAATTGTATTACTAAAACAAAAATAAGTTGGGAAATTAAAATAAAAAATAAAAATAAAAAAAGGCTCTACTAATATCAAAGAAAGAAAGCCATAAATCACTTACTTCCAAACCACTATTCGATTGAAGCGAAGAAAATTCAGGCTTATTTAAATTTGATACATTCTCAGGTATGTCATTGTGTGTGACCTTCAAAATCGGGATAGTCCCTTGTGGACACTCCTCGTCTAACTCAATCTTTGCATAACGAAAACTAGACGGCGCGCTGCTTCTTGGAATGTATTTTGGCTAATATATCTCTTACTTTATTGCTAGGTCTCATCTGTTCAATATTTTCTATACTTCAGCAAATAAAAATACCATGACAAATGAAATATTATAAAAGAAGCATCCGAGTTGTTAAGTAGCATCAAATTTTTTTTTTTTTTTTTTTAATATTCAAAATCAAATTGTGTTCTTTCTTCTCAATTACACTCATCCATTATCAAGCATCGATACAACCAAAGAACACCATTTTTTTTCTTTTGCTGTTGACACTTTTATCAGGCTTCGCTTTGTTTCATTTATTAACTTTTTTGTCTGTATGGCACATATGTTATGGAGCAATGTTTTCCTAGATCTAATAATGTGCAAAGTGCCATATCGTTTACAATTCTAAATGACGTGACACTAAATCCACCTTATATTTGTAATTGAATGATTTGAATCATAGAAGAAATAATATCAACTTGAAAAGAGAGAACAATAGAAGTCCCACAATGCTTGCTTGTTAGAAACAACTAGTCGCAGACCTGTGCATTGCGCGAGATAAATTTTTTTTAGGGTGATCTTATTAAATATATTTGGGGTAATGAATAATAACACTCTCCCATTTTGTTTATATTAATAACAAAATATTTTAAATTTATTTAAGAATCTGTTTATAAATGTGTAACCATGGTTCTTAAAGACATTACTCATAACTTTAGAATTAAAATACAAATTTATAAAATACCAAAACATTTGAAATGACAAATCTCTCCATAACTCATTGGGAAAAGAAAAGGGGGGAAAAAAAGCAAAAGGCATTAATTACTTAATATTTTGAAATACACTTTAATTTAAAATTTTAAAATATGAGAATTTAATATTAAAATTAAGGATAATTTTGGAATCTATCTTAAGCATAGGCAGGTTAGTACACAATATTTTAATATTAATTTGGTCAAACAAATGTAAAGAGTGAAAATATTTTTTCCTTTCAAGTTTGGAGTAGAGTGTCATTTCTTCAAACCTCAAAGAAGAGGAATGTAATTACCCCTATATTATTGTTGTTGTTGTTAATAATTGATTTTTCATTTTATCTTAAGTTAATAAAAACCTTACATATATCTTTTTATTTATTTATAGAATATACATTTTTTTTAACCTTTACATATCTTTTTTTTTTTTAACGTGAATCTTTACACATACCTTAGGTAAACTCTATATATTCCACTTCTTTAGATGTGTAAAATCATAAACCACTACTTCATAATAATAGTAGCTAATTAGCTATATAACTTTTTTTCATAATTTCATTTATAACATTTTTTACTATTATCATATATTTACTGGCTAATAATTTTCATAACAAAGGTGTTAAATGAGATGTAGCATCGTTTATTAGATTTTTAAATATATATACATATATATAAAGTTAAATTAAATTTCAAAAAATGGATTTTAAAATTTTCTAACTTTATGTCTTATGTAATTTCTATTATTACATGAGAACATCTCCTTTTAGTTATGAATTAGAGTTTGATTAGTTTTAAGTTTAAATATATTGCTATGATTGTGTTTAATTATTGATTATTGATTCAATTTTTTAAGTGAATGTAATAGTTGATTTTGTTGCACTGTAAAGTTTTTAACGTTCTCTATATTGGTCATATTTATTTTTTAATTTTTACTTCTCCTTCCAACCTCTTTGTTTTTCAATTAATAGTTACTAATTGTAGGGTTTTTTTTTTTTTTTTTTTTTTTTTTTTTTTTCATTTAATTTTGCTACCGTAAAGTTAGTATATCCATAACTATTAGTTTCTTTATATTATATTTGGCTTGATATCCTCATTTTTTTTTTTTTTTAATTTAGTGTTTCCCAATTGGCATTTGTTTTGTATTATATTTTTTCTTTGATGTATTGGGTTTGGGAATGAGTGTGTCCCTAGTATTACTCCACTTTATGAGAATACTTTTATTTATTGAATTTAAGAAAAATTTTAATTTTTTAATTTTTTTAAATAAAAAGGAGAGAAAATATGAATAATTTAATGATATGGAAGATGTGGGGAGATGAATAGTGATATTAAGGTAGAAGGTGGTGAGGAGATGAAAAGATAAAGGTAAGGAAAAAGCTTCAACAAAGTGTAAATGTTAAAAAATATATATATAGTACAAATTTTTAAGGATAATTTTATTGATTTGAATTTAAATAAAATATTCCATGTTTAATTATTACAAAATAAAAAAAGTTAGAAAATATAAATAATTTAATGATGCGGAAGATGTGACTGAATTTAAATGTTGAATAACATAAGATGAGAAGAAAAAAAAAAAGTAAAAATAAAATATATAACAATAAATACCAATAAAGAGAACAATTGCACATAAAAGATTTTTTTTTCTTTCTTATAACTCTAATTAAGATTGATGGTTTTTTTTAATATGTGTTTTGGTATTGTGATTTTTTAATTTCTCATTAGAAAGTCCTTTCTTTCCCTTTTTATAATTTTGATTGAATTTTGGTTTGGATTAATACTTAGTTGTTTTTGGAAATAGGAATTTGAATATGCCTACCAATTTTTTTGACTAATAAATTATTATAAAATCTATTTTTTATTTCTTTAATTTTATTTTAATTTTGGTTAAGTTAACATTGTAATTTTGTGATGATTTTTTATTATTATGATAATTTCCTTATTCCTTAAGAGATGAGTTGTATATTAAGCAAATGTAGCACACTACAACAAAGTTAAAAGAATATGATTCACCCTAAAAAATATTAATGAAATACACAAAAAATATTAAAATGATATATTTGTAGAGATAAAAAGATTTAAAAAAAAATAAGTGTAAATTTTTTTTTTTTTTTTTTGAAAAAAAGACAATGCTTGAAGTAATTTTTACTTTTTATATATTACACTTCATTGCATAATATTTATATTCTCACGCATCATGCAAGTCTGCGGCTAGTTTCCTACAAAAATTGAGTGATTCTACAAATCTTCTATTGGGAAACAATTTTAATCTTTGGTTGCTAAATGTAAATATAGTAGAAACATGGTGAGATAGAATAATGGGTTGTGCTCATGGTTAGTGTAATAAGCATGTGATATGATTGTGGGCTTCCTTTATAATAGGATCTTTTGTTACTCTTAGAGCAAACAAAATGATGACCTTATCCCCACCCAACATGTTTTCCTATAACGACAAGCTTTATCTTTTAACCTCTAAGAAATGCAATGCAATGGCCAAATGATATGCCCCTTTAATATATTGTCTCTAATCAAATAAACAAAGGCTCTTGTCCCCTTTAGGTACAAGTTTACACGGAATTCATTTGTTTTCAATTTTTTCTTTTCTCTATAAGAAAGAATCATCAACCTTAATTAACCAAAAAAAAAAAAAAACCATCAACATTAATTAGAGTTATAAGAAAGAAAAAAATAGGATAACATTTAACAATTAAAGAGAAAAAAAAAAAAAAAAAAACGATTTAAGAAACAAATTTAAATGGTATTAACCAATGTGGAGTTTTTAAAGAAATCTTGGTTTACCTAGAATGTGATAGAGAAAATAAAAATGAGACTAATACTAATTCTAGGAAACAAATATAGAGAAATAGAAATAAGGATGCTAATTAAAGAACATTGGCAATACCATAAATCCCGTTTGAAGCTTAATCATAGCTCCACTAATTTGCTAACTTTCAAATTTTGGCTAGTGTATATTCAGGTGTTCTCCAATGCCGTAAAATTCCTTATTGTTTGGTTTTATTTGAATTCCGGCAAACTACCCATTAAATTAAGTGAGAAAATGAGCATAATGATTCTAGTGTAGAAAAAAAAAAAAAAAAAAAGGGATTCCCAAAGATTAGTAATTTGGCATAAACAGAAGAATGTATAAAAAATTCTTCGAAAAATTGAGAGAGAGAGAGAGAGAGACTTTTTTTTTTTTTTTTTTGGTGAGAGAAAACCATGCATAGAATGAAATAGATAGTTACAAATTTATAGTAAGAGAGTGTGAATAAGAAGAGACAAAATAAAGGAAGATGAAGAAAAAGAAGAGAAATAATGTTTATGTAGAGGGTAGTAGGGTGATGAAAGAAGAAGAATAATATTTATGTAAAGAGTAGCGAGGAGATGAAAAGGTAAATGTGGACAAAGGTTGGAAAAAGTGTAAATATTAACATAAAATAAAAAAAATAAATGTTAAAAACAATTATAGGAAAATTGGAAAGAAAATGGTAATAAGGTGGACGCTGATATGGCTCAACTGAAGTGTAGCAACAAAAAATGCTATGCTTCAGCTTTTAAATATATATAGATATAGAAGTGGGAATATAAAATATTGTAATAATATATATATATATATATATTATACAAGATAAAAATTCTACTCTATCCTAATCTAATTGTATATGTGTGTAAAGCTTCCTATTGGAAACTTGAACTCCGGCCTTTGTCCCTCACACCCCACAAGCACTTATACTTATGGAGTGACCATCGCACTAAGGGTGTGTGGTAGTGTAACAATATTGTTAGGTTCTAAGAATTAGGTTCGAACTTGATTTTGTAATGTTGGCAAACCATGACCAAAATGTTTTAGTCTTGTTTAGACTTGCTCAAAGTATTTGCTTTTTATGTTAAGTTGGAATTGAGTTGCTGCAGGATTTACTATGTAAATCTGTCTGGTTCGATCGATCGAGAATTAGACTCAACCGATCAAAAGTCGTACAGATTGTTTTTTCCGTAGAATTTTTAACTCAGCCCAAGCCCATTTGACGTGTAGGGTTTTATGTTTTACTCTAAGTATGAAAGGGAAAATCTTAGCCATGTTTTGGGATTGCTCTTTATGCTGTGTATGTGAATCTTCTGTGAGATCTAGAGGTGATTGCCTTCACACATACTTAGAGTTTCCAAGATTCAAGATTATGTCAAGAACTTGGTGATCATTCAATTACAGATTCAAGAGCTTAAAGATACACAAGCAGGACTGCTTGTACTAGATGGGAATCTAAGAAAGAAGTAGTCCGTGGACTTGGAGCTATTATGGGGTCGTGCTAGTAAGTTTTCTACTCGAGGTAGTAATAGGATGTTAGTGGTCTAAGTCGCTATTTTATAAACTTCAATTCTTTCATGGATTCAACTTTACCTTGAGGATAACTAGGTTAAATCCTTCCCAGTTTTTTTACCGGTTTGGTTTTCCTAGGTTATCATATCTTTGTGTTCTTTATTTTTTTGCACTTTACATTGATATGATTTATTTGTGTTAACCTAGATCTACATAATTTGACTAAGTAATCACTTAACTAATTAACTAGATTAATCTGATTGAGTTTTAAGGGGTCAAAAATAAACAAGTGGTATCAGAGTGGGTAGCTCTCTATCTGTAGATCCTTTGATCTAAGAGCTAATCCTTGACCCCTGCTGTCATGGATTCTTGGAAAATCTTATTGCTAATATGCAAATTTGGCTACTTGTTGTTCTTGTCTCTTGTTGCTTTTGTTAAATCTTTTCTTGAGCATCTTAGTATAATTACATGTGGTGATAATTATGTGTGTTATACTTCTTTAACCGCCTTAAAGACACATGATTCTTGTCTTTGGTATTTGGATAGTGGTTGCTCCAAGCATATGACAGGAAATAAAGTTTTGCTCAAGACACTCTTTGAAGGAAAGATTGGGACAATCACATTTGGAGATGGAAGTTGATAGAAATTTAGACCCCTTAAAACAACCAGATTAATCTAGTTAATTAGCCAAGTGATTAACTTAGACTATTTAAGTAATTCTAGTTTATAACAAACATACAATCATATCAAGAATATAAAGCAGCGGAAATATAAAATACACAATGATATGATCACCCAGGAAACCACAAGGTAAAAACTTAGAGATGATTTGACCTAGCTATCCTCAAGGTAAACCTGAATCCATTATGCGAAAGAATCGAAGTTCATACAAAAGGACTTACAAGCTCCCCGCTTGACTTCCTGATGCTACCCACCAGTAGAACTTACTGACATGACTGCGTGCAAGCTCCGAATCTACAGACTACTTCTTTCTTGGATTCTTCAATCAAGATACAAGCACCCCTCTTGTTTTTCTTTAAGCTCCAATAGCAACAACCTTGTTGATCATCAAGATGTAGACAATAATCTCTACCTTGAAAACCCTAAGTTTATGTGAAGGAAAGCTCCTCTAAGATCTCATAAGAGATTCACACAAACAGCAAATATGAACAACAAAGACTTAGAGAGATTTGGGTATAAAACCCCAGATACAAAAAAGGCAATCTCTTCTCTCTCTCTAAAAGCTCTCAAAAACGTGACTTAGAGTTTCCTTTATATAGTGGGAGAAGTAGATCTGAAACCCTAATCCTTAATGAGCTTAGGTTGAGTTGGAAATTCTGCAGAAAAAAAATTCTGCCCGAGATTCAATCAATCGAGTCTTTCTTTCGATCGATTCAGCCAGGCCAAAAGTCACTAATACTTCAGCAGGCACTCGATTCAACTTTACATAAAATGCCCACACTTTAAGCAAGTCTAAACAAGACTAATAACCTGTTTTGATAATGGTTTGCCAACAATACACATTAGAGTTCTAAATACATAAATTCCTAAATCTTTAGAACCTAACAGAAGGAAATTTGTGATAAGAGGCATCAGAACTATGAACATTCTAAAGTTGCTAGTATTTGAAGATGTCTGGTATGTTGATGGGTTGAAGGCTAACTTACTCAGCATCAGTTAGATTTGTGACAATGAACTGAATGTTCTCTTCACCAAGTATGAATGTGAGATACTTGATGGAGAAGGTGACTGTATCTGTATTGCTGTGAGGACAATTGACAATTGCTATGGTATAACACCAAGTATAAGCAACAAGTGTTTTAGTGCAAAGATCAATCAAGTTGACTTATGGCATCAACGGTTGGGACATGCAAGTCACAAGCAATTAGAGAAGATTTCCAAGTGTGATGCAGTTATTGATTTGCCCAAGTTCGAGAAGATAGAAAAGTGCATATGCGGACCATGTCAGATGAGTAAATAAGTGAAGTCCAAACATCCGTCTATAACTGATGTTCAAACTTCAAGACCTCTTGAGTTGTTGCACATTGATCTCATGGGTCCTGCCAGAGTTTAGAGTTTAGATGGAAAGAAGTATACTCTAGTTGTTGTGGATGATTTTATTAGATATACTTGGGTTGTGCTTTTGAGAGATAAAGTTGAGACTCCTGAAAAGATGATACATTTGTGCAAGAAATTGCAAGTTGAGAAAGGTACTATGATAGCCAGAATCATAAGTGATCATGGAAGAGAATTTGAGAACACAAAGCTGGCTACCTTCTACAATGATCAAGGCACACATCAAAAGTTCTCTTCACCCAAGACACCATAACAAAATGGAATAGTGGAACGGAAGAATAGGGTTGTTCAAGAGATGGCATGAGTCATGCCACACAATAAGAAGTTGCCAAAATCCTCATGGGGAGAAGCAGCTAACATTGCTTGGAATCATGTATTTCAGACATGATTCCAAGCAAACTCCTTATGAACTCTGGAAAGGAAAGAAGCCTGTTGTCAAATATTTCAGGATATTTGGCAGTGACTATTACATTCTATGCGATAGAGAGAACCTAGAAAGGTTTGATGCAAAAAGTGATAAAGGATACTTTCTAGGATACTCTTCTACTAGTAGAGCTTATAGAGTGTACAATCTAAGAACCAAAACAGTCATGGAGTCTTCTAATGTTGTGATCAATGATGAATTAAGTTCAGAAAGTAATTCAGAAAACCCTTCACCAGTTCAAGAAAAGATTATGGAAGTTGATAATTCTCTACCTGATGATTATGTGGGGAAGCATACTGAGGAAGAGTTGTTGTTGTTGAATGATGAAGTTTCTGTACCGTCAAGTTCAGAACCATCCACACTGGTTCATGAAACTCAACAAGCACAAAGTGAGCTTTGTCCTCCATCAAAACAGAAAGGTACCTCTACATCTTTAGTTAAAGGTCCATCTTCTAGAGTTAAATTAAATCACCCTGCCACAAATATTCTGGGTAGTCTAAATGATAACATGAGATTGAGATCCAAGACCTTGAATATAATTACTCACTCATACTATCTATCCCAATTTGAACTGAAAAAGGTGGATGAAGCACTTCAAGATGCTGATTGGGTTAATTCTATGCATGAAGAACTTCAGCAATTTGTTCGAAATGATGTGAGAGAATTAGTTCCTAGACCAAATGGAGTCAATGTGATTGGAACTAAGTGGATATTTAAGAACAAGTCTGATGAACATAGTACTGTTATCAGAAATAAATCAAGACTTGTTACTCAAGGTTACACATAAGTGGAAGGGATTGATTTTGATAAGACTTTTACACCGGTAGCAAGACTAGAATCCATTAGGATACTTTTGGCTATAGCAATTCATCAGAATTTCAAGCTGATGGAAATTTAGACCCCTTAAAACACAACCAGATTGAATAGCCTAGTTAATTAACCAAGTTTTTACTTAGTCAAATTAAGCAATTCTAGGTTAAAACAATCAAACAATCATATCAAGAAAATATAGCAGCGGAATAATAAATAACACAAGATATGATCACCCAAGAAAACCAAACCGATAAAAAACCTGGGGAGGATTTTACCTGTGAGAGACCGCGCCCCCGGCCCGTTTTTATGAATGTTGGGCCAAACCCACGTGAATGGGTGGAGTCGTGTTATTGCCTCTCAAAATGGAGGTTCTGCTAGTTATATTTTCCCCTTTAGATTAAGGGTTTTACAATGGAGTCGCCACTTATTTAATTGTTGGAAAAATAAGAAAACCATAGTTGAAAAATTCCTCATTTTATTAATTTGAAATTTGAATTTACATTGATCATCGGAAAATTACATGGCTTTGGTCCTAGATACAATCTAAGATAAAGTACATGGCTTTGTTTCCTAGTTACAATCTAGAAATTGAAAATTACAAGGATAAGCATTTGATCTACTAACCCTTGATCTAAGTTCGGAGGCTATGTTACAAGGTGGGAAGGTGTTAGGCACCCACCTTGCCCGGTGAAACCGGTCTTCTAGACTATGGTGGCCAACAATCATATCATATCATCCAATATGTCAATCAATTTACATGTTGAATTTAATGTGTGTGCATATGACAAACCCTAATTCAATTTATTGAACATTGCATTTGGATTGAAAAATAAAATTCTAGTGAATGTGTGTGTATGGTGACATCCTAGATTCAAAGATTTGAAAGAATTATTAAACAAACATGTTTTTTCATATTTTGATGTGGATTTAAGATTAAAACTAGTGATATGCATGAACATGTGATGAACAACTAAGAACATATGAAGAACATATAAGAACAATTAAGAACATTCAAACATATTCGAGGGAATTTAAATAGTTACTATCATGCTTTAATCTTAAAATCTCATCATGGCAATACAAAAAAACAAGTTAGGGAAAGAGATTATACCTTCATGCAAGATCCATACGGTGGAGGAGGAGATTCTTGGTGGAGGTCCTAAGGGTAGAGGAAAGAAGAAGAACTAGGAGAGGGAAAGTGAGTCTCACTCAATACCTTGAGTCTCAGGAAGACCAAGATATGACAAGACTACTCTACTTCACTAGAACTCAAGAGAGGAGAAGAGAGGGGATTTTTTTGGTGTCTTGGAATGAAGGAGGGGGAGGGTTTATATAGTGGTAGTGGAGGGAATATGAATGGAAGGCCATTTAATGAGGGTTGACAAGGATTATGAACCTAGACCTCATTTTAGCCTTGGGGAAAATCTGGTGCATTAAATAGAGAGATTGGTGGGAGTGGGGAGCAAGCCAAAATTCGGTTTTCCCGTAGCTGCTGTAACAGCTTGTAGAGCTAATTTCGAAAAATCATATCTTACCCAATTCTGATCGGAATTGTCTCGTTCTTGTGCTCAAATTGAAGCCCCAGATGTCTAGTTTCTGGGAAAATTAACCTCATTTACAGATTCAAAATATTATGAGAGATATTGATGAAATAGTGAGCAAAGGTCATTTGTTAGAAAATGGTTTCAGCACAATTAACATTAATAGGTCCCAAATTAGCTCCCAATTAACATTAAATGGCTCCAATCACTCTCATTTCAGAATTAATTGGTTCCCAATTTACTCTAATTAAAAGATAAGTACACAAATTACTCATTGAATAATTAATGTTTAACTATCTAATTAATTAGGTGTATGCAACCTCATCATAAAATGTAGTCCTAACCAATTAAATTATGACACATCATTGTTCTCAAATTGATTACACCCATAACCAATTGAAATCAATTGTTCATAATCACATATAGTCGGACTCAATTTGTGATAGTACATCTTAGCCATTAAAACTTGATTTGATGATAACTTTCAATCTAATGGTCCGATTAGGGCTTATGACCAGTCGATTTGATCGTTACAACATCAAGATCATTTTGGTGAAATAAGTCTAATAATCTAATGGCTAGAATCAAGATGCATATTTTAAAAGTGAAAGTACCATTTTACCCTCCATGTGAGGTTAAATGCGGGTTGCAAAATGGGGTGTCAACAGAATGCCCCTCATTGGCAGAGCTTGAAAAGCGAATGTCAATGTATGAAAGAGACACCTAACTTTGCAATCAACATTTAACCGTGGTGAATATATGATGCATGTAGATAGAAATGTAGATGGTCATGTTATGGATCAAAATGTGGACCAAATCTCGAGGGAGATTGCCTACGTACCTCTTGGTGGGAGGATCAGGTCCAAACGTAGTTCATGCATGCAATTTTTTTTTTTTTTTGAATAAATACAAGACATGCTTACCTGAGGTCAAAAAAATGGAAGACCAAGGATCCTGGCTCATGTTTTCAGAGGACCTAGGATTTTTGGATCTTGGCTCGTGATTTCACAGGATGAAGGGTTTTTTTTTTTTTTTTTTTGGGCTTTGGCTCATGTTTTCAGAGGACCAAAGGTTCTGGATCCTGGCTCATGTTTTCAGAGACCTAGAATTTTTGGATCTTGGCTCATGTTTTCAGAGGACCTAAGATTCTTTGGGCTTTGGCTCATGTTTTCAGAGGACCAAAGGTTCTGGATCCTGGCTCATGTTTTCAGAGACCTAGGATTTTTGGATCTTGGCTCATGTTTTCAAAGGACCAAGGGTTTTTGGAGGCTTTGGCTCATGTTTTCAGAGGACCAAAGGTTCTGGATCCTGGCTCATGTTTTCAGAGACCTAGGATTTTTGGATCTTGGCTCATGTTTTCAGAGGACCAAGGGTTTTTGAAGGCTTTGGCTCATGTTTTCAGAGGACCAAAGGTTCTGGATCCTGCCTCATGTTTTCAGAGACCTAGGATTTTTGGATCTTGGCTCATGTTTTCAGAAGACCAAGGGTTTTTGAAGGCTTTGGCTCATGTTTTCAGATGACCAAAGGTTCTGGATCCTGGTTCATGTTTTCAAAGACCTAGGATTTTTGGATCTTGGCTCATGTTTTCAGAGGACCAAGGATTTTTGGAGGCTTTGGCTCATGTTTTCAGAGGACCAAAGGTTCTGGATCCTGGCTCATGTTTTCAGAGACCTAGGATTTTTGGATCTTGGCTCATGTTTTCAGAGGACCAAGGGTTTTTGGGGCTTTGGCTCATGTTTTTAGAGGACCAAAGGTTCTGGATCCTGGTTCATGTTTTCAGAGACCTAGGATTTTTGGATCTTGGCTCATGCCGATGTGTATAGGCCTTTTACCCTAGTACCTGCAAAATAGATATTTTCTATTAGTAACAGAGTCATTCATTGAAAAGAATTCAGCATACCTGGCGAATGCCCCTAGTTTAGGACATATTCCATGCTTCGATGAATGCTGAGGGTAGACAGTCGACTTGATGTTGCACCATTGGAGAATGTGGAAGAGGGTCATAGCTTTTTGTTCCTGAAGAAGAATTTAATGATTTTTTTTTTTTTTTTGAAATCTTGCTTTTTTTCAAAGAATTGAAAATTTTGACTGATGAATTTTTTTTTTTTTTTTTTTGAAAATTTTGAAAATCTTGAATTTTTTTTTTGAAGGAATTAAAAATTTTGATTTGGTGAATTTTTTTTTTTTTTTTTGAAAAATTTGGAAATCTTGAATATTTCAAAGAATTGAAAATTTTGACTAATAAATTTTTTTTTTTTTTTTTTTTTGGAAAAATTTGAAAATCTTGAATTTTTTTTTTTTGAAGGAATTGAAAATTTTGATTGGTGAATTTTTTTTTTTTTTTAATGGTAACCTAAGAAGTACGAGCCCAATGCCCCTAGTCCCAAGGCTTTTTGAAAATTCTCTCTTTTCTTTTCTTCTCTCTCTTTTTTTTTTTTTTTTTTTTTTTTTGAGATTTGAAAATTTTTTTCATTATCAAAAAGTGATAAAGATTTATTCATGATGATTTTTTTTTTTTTTTTTGAAAAACCTATCCTTTGAATGAATTAACTTTGGCTAGAAGTTGATGCAGATTGCTGGATAAGTCCTTTCTTAATTCCTACAAAAAGATAATTTCAATTAGTAATGGATTTATTTATTGAAATGAATTGGAAGTACTTACCCAATGCCCCTAGTTTGGGGCATATTCCATACTTAGATTGAAGCTGAATTTATTTGATGTTGTGACCATTGGGGTACATGAAAGAAGATCATGGTCCGCCATCCTTGGTTCTTGCAAAAAGACTTTCTTTCTCTAACTTGTTAGAAACCAATTATTGTGAAAACTTGCACACAACATAAATAGGCTAATACTCTAAGTTTAAACATGCTTAATGCAAACAAATAGGCATAACCTAACATGCACCCAAATATTTTTGTCACATTGTTTTGATTTTGCTTCACAAGTTTGTTTGGATGATTGGGACCGGGCCTTTGAAAGGCTGCCTACGTACCTCTCTCATAGAGGATCAGGTCAAAACGTAGTTCAAGAGAACTGGATTTTGAAAAAGAATGATTTTTTTTTTTTTGGAAAAACAAAATTTTTTTTTTTTTTTGAACAAGATGTGATCCTTTGAACAACCATTTTAGAAAATCATAGTGTTTAAGAACCAAACAAATCTCTTTGATTAGGAAGGATCAAGATCATTAAACTCATGTAATCAAATTTGCTTCATTCTTTTGAACATCATCAGATTAAGTCTCCAAAGGCAATCAAGAAATGAAATGTGATGATATTTATGAATCACATTGTTGGGTGCAAACAGTGAGAGTGCTCCAGGTTTGGAAGTTCTTTTGAGTCATTTTGAGGATTTGAGGAATTGAGAAATTTTGTCCTCAGACATATCATCCATGGGGTTTGACAATTTTAAGCACTTTTCCTTTTTAATTCAAGAGAAAAATATTGTTAGAGTTTAAGATGCGCCTACAATAAGTCTTATTCATGGGTTGTAATGTAGGCCGGGTTTAGGTTATGAAATGACTGATATAAAAAGGCTCAAAATTCCCTATGATGTTCCCCTAAGTATGCATTACTCAATGATGAAGTATTGGAGGAGTTTTCCCATTTCTTCTTTGCCATCTTCTCACTAGTCTTCATCGATCACCTGTATCAATGTTTGTTTTTATGCTCATTCCCTTGAATCATACCTCTAGACTTTCATCTTGTAAAATTCTTCTCTTTTTAGGTTGCATCTTCAAGTTTCCAACTCGGTAGGATTTTCCAATTTTTTCTTTTCTTCCTCTTCATTTCTTTGGCCCTAACTTTTGCCTAGACCGCCCTTTTGGGTTTTCAGCCCAGCGGGCTTCCTTTTTTTTTCTTTTCTTTTTCTTTTCTTTTTTTTTTTTGGGGGGGGCCCTAGCTTTTGCCTAGACTTCCCTTTTGGGTTTTCAGCCTAGCGAGCTTCTGTTTTTTTTTTTTGGTCTTTTAGTTGAATGAACTTTTTGGGGATCTTTTGCCACCCTTTTTTTTTTCAGCTTATGTCATTTTGATGCACTTTCTGTACATCTTTCTTGCCTCGATGCACTTGCACATTTCTATGCTTGATGAATCTTTCCTTTTTTGATGAAATCTCTTTTGGATGAATCTTGTATTCCTCTTGGCATGATGAATTTTAGGCTATTCAAACTTGATGCACACTTTTTTTTTCTCTCACATTGATGGAATTTCATTTCTCCTTCCTTGATTGAATGAAAGCTCATTTTTCTTTGATGATCTCTTATCTTTAGCTTAATGAATTCTCTACTTGTCTTTCATGTCCTCTAGGAGAGTTTTATCAATTAGCTTCAAAGCTCAAGGTCAACTCCTCCTTAACATGAGATTTAAGCATGCATACTTTGAATTTTCCCACCCTAGGTTTAGATTTTAGTGGGTTCATGCGAAAAAGAGGCTAAGTGTTTAAAGGCTCAAATGGGCTAGCAATGGATAATGATCATTCTAGGTATTAAGGTATAATCTTGTTTTACCAAAGACGGCCTCCTATCCCAAGTAATGCTTGCTTATAGGCACCGTGACTTGAGCTCTTTTAATAAATTCCTCTTAAAAGAAAAAGTATGAATGCTCTATTGGAGACACAAAAGTTTTCAGAAATTTGGAATGAATGGATGAGCCTTTTGAATTTCCTGATGGATAGATTTTCTTTAATTGCCTTGTAAGACTATTTCTTCTTTTATTCAAAGCAATTAAGCAAAAGTGTTTACACGGATCAAGTGAAATCAATCCCTTCTCAATACAGTTGATTGTTCAAGCCTTTAAACACCTTAATTCTGAAAAAGTTTTGTCCAAGGGATCCTCATGTACCATTTCGAAAAGATGACTTTAAAGAATTTTGAAATCTTTGAAAGAAAAAAATGGGTCTTTTTGAAAAAATCACTAAGAAGTCCAATGCCCCTAGTTCAAAGAAATTTTTTTTTAAATGACTTAAGGGCTCAATGCCCCTAGTCCAAGGATTGTTTTCATTTGAAAATTTTTCTCTTTTATTAGGAAAGATTTGGAAATCTTGAAAAAAAATTTTGAATTTTTTTTGTTTTTTGTTTTTTTTTAATATATATACATGAACAAAGCTCATTAAATGCTACATGAAAATTTTGAATTCAAAGAAACATAGAAACATGGACTAAACAAACAAATTTTAAGCTTAACCATGATGTTGCAAACCAAATGTGGAGTGAGGCAAAGTTGGGTCACTTGCTTCTTCTTGGTCCATTTAGGATGCTTGAGGCTTAGTGTGCTTGAACCTTGATTATGATGAAATGGCTTGGGCTTGCACTTGGAAGGCTTGAACCTTGATTATGATCTTTTGATATTTGCTTGAAATGGCTTGGGCTTGCACTTGAAATGCATGCATCTTGTGAGCTTTTGGCTTTTGATATTGATCATGCGTATACACCTTTGATGGGCTCAAGTATTGGGCTTAGAATGATTCAAGAAAAGTTTTCGGTTTCCATACCAAGTAGAGTTCAATCACAGGCCTTTGGGCTTGAGCTCATTCATAGCATACAAGATTCAAACAATTATGATGGGATCAAGCGTTGGACTTGAGTCATCATGGTTCAAACAACGGCCAAACAAATGCATAATGAAATGCAATTTACATGGACCGACCTAAAGGTAGGTTCTATGGGTCATTACAATATGGGTAGAAGGTAGGTTAAAGGTCCCCACAAGCTAGGACGTCGTACCTCCCAACTTGTGACGCTAGGAGCGCCGCGTTGGTTCGAACGGTACAGTTTGTCCTTATGAACCACCATGGCATAACCATGATGATCCTTGTCGCGGTGGGTGGTAGGTTCACCGCTGGGTATGTGAGTCTCAGGAAGACCACAATCCACGGCTAATACTACCGGGCTTCCGAGCTAGCACACAAATAAAATAAATTTCATTCAAGCGAATGATGCATGACATGCAAAATAATGACATATTAGACATGTTATATACAAAAAAACAATAAACAAACAATGACATGGTTGGCCACCATAACCTAATTGAAGCTTAGCCCTCAATATCCCCAGCGGAGTCGCCACTGTGAGAGACCGCGCCCCCGGCCCCTTTTTATGAAATGTTGGGCCAAACCCACGTGAATGGGTGGAGTCGTGTTATTGCCTCTCAAAATGGAGGTTCTGCTAGTTATATTTTCCCCTTTAGATTAAGGGTTTTACAATGGAGTCGTCACTTATTTAATTGTTGGAAAAATAAGAAAACTATAGTTGAAAAATTCCTCATTTTATTAATTTGAAATTTGAATTTACATTGATCATAGGAAAATTACATGGCTTTGGTCCTAGATACAATCTAAGATAAAGTACATGGCTTTGTTTCCTAGTTACAATCTAGAAATTGAAAATTACAAGCATAAGCATTTAATCTACTAACCCTTGATCTAAGTTCGGAGGCTATGTTACAAGGTGGGAAGGTGTTAGGCACCCACCTTGCCCGGTGAAACCGGTCTTCTAGACTATGGTGGCCAACAATCATATCATATCAGCCAATATGTCAATCAATTTACATGTTGAATTTAATGTGTGTGCATATGACAAACCCTAATTCAATTTATTGAACATTGCATTTGGATTGAAAAATAAAATTCTAGTGAATGTGTGTGTATGGTGACATCCTAGATTCAAAGATTTGAAAGAATTATTAAACAAACATGTTTTTTCATATTTTTGATGTGGATTTAAGATTAAAACTAGTGATATGCATGAACATGTGATGAACAACTAAGAACATATGAAGAACATATGAGAACAATTAAGAAAATTCAAACATATTCGAGGGAATTTAAATAGTTACTATCATGCTTTAATCTTAAACTCTCATCATGGCAATACAAAAAAACAAGTTAGGGAAAGAGATTATACCTTCATGCAAGATCCATACGGTGGAGGAGGAGATTTTTGGTGGAGGTCCTAAGGGTAGAGGAAAGAAGAAGAACTAGGAGAGGGAAAGTGAGTCTCACTCAATACCTTGAGTCTCAGGAAGACCAAGATATGACAAGACTACTCTACTTCACTAAAACTCAAGAGAGGAGAAGAGAGGGGATTTTTTTGGTGTCTTGGAATGAAGGAGGGGGAGGGTTTATATAGTGGTAGTGGAGGGAATATGAATGGAAGACCATTTAATGAGGGTTGACAAGGATTATGAACCTAGACCTCATTTTAGCCTTGGGGAAAATCTGGTGCATTAAATAGAGAGATTGGTGGGAGTGGGGAGCAAGCCAAAATTCGGTTTTCCCGTAGTTGCTGTAACAGCTTGTAGAGCTAACTTCGAAAAATCATATCTGACCCAATTCTGATCGGAATTGTCTCGTTCTTGTGTTCAAATTGAAGCCCCGGATGTCTAGTTTCTGGGAAAATTAACCTCATACACAGATTCAAAATATTCTGAGAGATATTGATGAAATAGTGAGCAGAGGTCATTTGTTAGAAAATGGTTTCAGCACAATTAACATTAATAGGTCCCAAATTAGCTCCCAATTAACATTAAATGGCTCCAATCACTCCCATTTCAGAATTAATTGGTTCCCAATTTACTCTAATTAAAAGATAATTACACAAATTACTCATTGAATAATTAATGTTTAACTATCTAATTAATTAGGTGTATGCAACCTCATCATAAAATGTAGTCCTAACCAATTAAATTATGACACATCATTGTTCTCAAATTGATTACACCCATAACCAATTGAAATCAATTGTTCATAATCACATATAGTCGGACTCAATTTGTGATAGTACATCTTAGCCATTAAAACTTGATTTGAAGATAACTTTCAATCTAATGGTCCGATTAGGGCTTATGACCAGTCGATTTGATCATTACAACATCAAGATCATTTTGGTGAAATGAGTCTAATAATCTAATGGCTAGAATCAAGATGCATATTTTAAAAGTGAAAGTACCATTTTACCCTCCATGTGAGGTTAAATGCGGGTTGCAAAATGGGGTGTCAACATTACCCACTTATCCTTAAGGCAAACCTGAATCCACTATGAAAGAATCGAAGTTCATACAAAAGGACTTACAAGCTCCCCGCTCGACTTTCTAATGCTACCTACCAGTAGAACTTACTGACACGACCCCGTGCAAGCTCCGAATCCACGGACTCCTTCTTTCTTGAATTCTTCAATCAGCTACAAGCACCCACGCTTGATATTCTTTAAGCATCAATGGTAGTAACCAAGTTGATTATCAAGATGTTGAAGTAATCTCAATCTTGAAAACCCTAAGCTTTGTGTAAAGGAAAGCTCCTTTAGATCTCACAAGAGATTTACACAAAAGAGTAATGTATGAGCAGCAATACAACTGGAGCAACTCCAAAAACGTGGCTAGGGTTTTTCCTTATATACCTAGGGCAAAAATATAAAACCCTAAACGTTTAATGAGTTAGGGCTGAGTTAAAAAACTGCAGAAAACACAATGCATCTACAATCTCCCGATTCCATCTTTACAACAATTAATCAACTTTGAGCATACTTTAACAAGACTTAACATATTTTTTTGATCATGGTTTGCCAATATTACAAATTAGAGTTCTAAATACATAAATTCTTAAACCTTTAGAACCTAACAAACTCCCCCTTTGGCAATCCGTGACAAAACCCTAATTAAAAGCTCAAAGTTTACAAGTAAAAAGCCCTTTACAAAAATAATGCTCATAAACTCAAATTCAACTCTAACTACTATCCATCGGTTTCAAGTGTAGATAGCAGTTTTGTTGAATCAACCTGTATCTTCCTAAAATACTCAACAAACACATAAACGCATGTGTGAAAAAAAAGAGTAAAACAACAGGTATAACATTCTTGTAAGATTCACACAACACAAAATAAAGACATATATGAATGAACAACTCATAAATATAAATCAATAAGCAGTGAATCACAAAGCAACAAGATTAAATGAATATAACATGTATATCAATCAATGTTACTCCCCCTAACATGAATATCCCCAAAAATGATATACAAAGTGAAGCACCTAGATACAATCTAAAAACTCCACAAGCTCCTCAAGAAACAAAAAAAAAAAAAAAAAAAAAAAAAAAAACTCCCCTTAACTACAAAAACTTCTCTACAAGTCAAAAACTCCACTCCCCCTTTTTGTGATGGAATGCCAAAAGGCAATCACAAGTCGCCATCAAAAGGTGGAGGTAAGGGTGAATGAAGACGTGCAAAGTCGGCTTGCAAAGCATGAATCTCATCTAGCAAGTCCACCAAAATGTGACCATGAGCCGCCTGAACGGTCATGACAGTCTCTAGAGTACGATGAACATCAAAGTCGGTCGAAGAAGGTGGAGGAACATCAGCAGCAGCAGCAGCATCACCAACTAGATCAGGAACATCCTCACCAGCAAGACCTATGGAAGAAGAAGGAGGAGGTGCGCTACTAGACGACTCAGACCTAGGGTGTTTAGAACCAGCTCGAAGATGAGCGGCCCTCTGTCTAAGAAAAAATGCACCTATGGGAGCTATCACACGAACGAGCTCAGAGGAAGGGAAGCCACTAAGATCAAGATAAAGCAAAATCCTATGAATAAAAATAGGATGCACAAGAGCATGAGTAGTAGATGAACTCCTATAAATATCACTCAAAGAATGAAGAAAGAGATAAGGAAAACTAATAGGAGCATCTGTAACCAGGGTGTACCAAAATACACACCTCTTAAGAGGAACGGTGTGAACATGAGAGATGGGTCAAATAGAATGACAGGCTATCCTAAAGAACAAATAGTGCAACCCAGAGAGCTCAGCAGAAGTGATCCTAGGATCAGAACCCCACTGGACAGAAGTCCTAGTGATGTAAGACAAGACGTCACTCAACTCGGGAGACTCATCATAAGGATAGACAGGATTCTGGACCAAGGGTACCCCTAGGGCATCAGCCACTACCCGGGGAGTAATGGTGTACTCTACGCCTCGTATCCAACTCTTTACCAAAGTGTTGGAATCATAGATGCGGATAGAGATGTTCGAAAAGAACTCTCTAATCAAGGTAGAAGGTGGAGGATGATCAAAAATATCCACCAAGGGTAACCAGCACCGACACTCAAAGTTTGACCTAATGGCAGGATCAAGTTCATCTAAGAGAACAGAACGCTCAGCCCAAATCTTTCTCTTAAGATTTAGCTTCTCAAACAGCTCTTGGTTTTTCTCACTCGGAAACCTCTCACAGTCAAAAGAAAGAGGGGATGGAGAAGAGGAGGGAATAGTCCTACGGGCTCTAGTCTTCCTAGGCATGATGCTAAGGAAAGGACAGAAACATAAAGAGAAAACCAAAAGAACAAAATAAAACAAAACCAAGGGCAGACTGCAAGTTAGCACAATAAAAACAAATAAAAAATCTATATGATGCATGATCAATAATAATGTTGTGATGCATGAACTAATGCAGTAACCACAGTTCGAATTAAGTTCAATTTCACAAAATTGGCTTGAACATAGAGTTTCTAACAAAACCCTAAAATTTTTGAAAAACCACTTGATAATTTTGAAACAAATTGATGAATTGATCATCCCACAGTGTTGAAAATAGATTAGAATAACCAATTTCATCAAAACAACAAGACAATTTCATCAATTAAACCCAATTGAACAAAAATGCCCAATTCGAATTAATTACAAACCCTAGAATTTTCAATTTCTCACAAAACCCAAAATTGATCAAATTAAACCATTAAGATCATGTTCATAGCATGTCCCCACAAAAACCCATTGATCAATTACACATAATAAGGCTTAAATCATCAAAAATCCCAAAAAGTAAAGGGTTCAAAATTTTAAGCATAAATGCATGAAAAATGCATGAAATATGTAAATAAACTCAAAAAGGGAGGACAAAACAGACTTACCAACTTGAGGAAAGAGAAATTTTGCAAAAGATTCGGAGGAAAACGACAAAAAATTGACTGTGGAGCCTTGCCTCATCAAAGAGAGAAAGAAAGTTTGAAAAAAAAACTTTTGAAAAGTGTTTGAAAAGGTCAAGAACAGTGTTTTTAAAAACCTGATTTGCGACTTTCGATTAATCGAAAAATACATTTGATCGATTGAATGAGACAGTCATTTTTAAATAAATTAAAGCACCTTTTCAATCAATCGAAAATCATAATGGATCGATCGAATTGGGCAGAGGCTCACAAAAATTTTGAGAAAAAACACAGTTTTGAAAAACATAAACCTTATTTTGAAAAACAATTCCTCAAAGCATTAAATTATGAAAGCAAAATGCATGAGTATGAGATGAAATGATTTTTCAAAAACCCAAATTTAATCCCAGTTTCTCCAAAGAAAATAACAACCATTCTCTTTTTAAATTCTCAAGCAAAAAAAAATATTTTGTATAATTCTCAAAGTATTTTCAAACTTGGTTGGTCAAACCAAAAACACACACAATAACATGTACAAAGTTTAACAAAGAGTAACTTGTGTAGTGTGTGCAACTAGCAAAAACTTTGAGAAACATGTGAGGTGATATGTGAATAGCAATCAATCACAAAGTCTACACAATTCATCCCATAGAATTTAAAAGAGACTATCACCTAAAGAGTTACATCCTATAACTCTCACATCTCCTAGAACAAAAACTTGCAATCATATAAGTTTCTTGTATTTTTGCCTCATTTTTTTTTTTTTTTTTTTTGTGAGATGGCATCAAGCCTAATAGTACACACCAATTTTATTTATGTGAGATGGCATCAAGCCTAATAGTACACACCAATTTTATCATTAAGCAATTAAGCCGAGGCAACACCTTATGTTCTTTTTGTGCATGTGCTACACTTTCTCGAGCACAGAATCTTATGATATGCACTAAAGTGTTCATGATTGGCTAGTGAACAGTGGTGAGATGGTTATTTATGCCTTTCTCAAAAGGATCAAATCCGACAGTCAAATAGCATGTAACTTCAAGATCAAGACAAAATGATTAAAAACCATACACATCTTTCCCACACAACATGCACTACAAAGTTTCAACTAGTCAAGTGCAATAAATAAGCTCATCAAAGCTAAACAAGGTACATAGGACATGATATGTGTAAATAAATTAACCAACCTTGTTTTCAAAAACCAAGAAAACAATGTCAAACACATTTTTGCTTTCTCCTATTCCTTTTTTTTTTTAATTATTTAAGAGAAAACAAAATGAATCCTAGAATGAAATGCATGAATGTAATGCAATGCAAATCCTAGAAACAAAACAAAAAAAAAAAAAAAAAAAACAAACAAAGAACAATGGTCACGAAGGAATGAGCAATGAAGCACAAGGACCATGTCAGAAAGACTCAATTAGGTCAAGTCTTTTGCATCCAAAACCTTTTAGATGCACCATAAGTATTGGAGTTTTTATTCACATTCGCATGATTTCCAATTCCAGAATTGGAATAAAGGTTTAAAGCCTTTACCAATTTACCAATAAGTGTCGTAGGATCTTGTGCTTGAGGCACAAGCACCTTTGGTTTAGTTGCTTTCTTAGCAGCTTGAAGCTTGTAATAGTTAGGACGAATGTGTCCAGACTTTCCACAATAATGACAAACCCAAACAGGTTTACCATGCATCTTGTCCTTAGAAAGGGTAGGTTTAGTTTCTCTCAGATCAACCCTAGTCTTCTTAAGAGGGGAAACTTCTACAGGTTTGACTACCTCACTCACAGATGGTTTGACATTTTCACTTACAACCTCACTCACAGAAAGTTCAAAAGAAGATGAAGGAACAAAGTTCGTGAAATGTGGAGTAGACACAGAGATGCTTTTAACATATCCTATCCCAGATTTATTAGAAGGATACTTTCAAACATTCAGCATGTGATCAAGTTAGAACTAGCAGTTCTGGCAACAAATAAATCATGTTCTAAAGTTTTAACTTTATCAAGTAAAAGCATGTTCTCAGATTTCACATGGTTCAAAAGATCATTAGCATCAAATAATTTAACAAGAAAATTCTTTTCAAGCTCAAGAGAATCAATTTTCTTCAAGCCAAGTTCAACATTCATAGCATCCTTTGCAGCAACTTTGCAATGTTTATTATAGGCCTCTTGAAGATCTACATCCTCAGAGAGTTCCCCATCAGAAGGGTTCTCCTCAACAAATATGCTTTCATTGACTACTGCAGTAGCAGTGAAAGCAATGAAGTTTCCATCCTCGTCACATTCAGACTCATTATCAGAAACCTCATTATCACTAAGGGTTACAACCATAGCTTTACCCTTATTTCTCAAGAATGTAGGACATTCAAATTTAACATGACCATACCCTTGACAACCAAAACACTGAGCACCCAAAGAATTGTTTGAAGATTGACCTACTTTTTCTCTAGGTTTTTCAAAGTTATTAACCTTAGTGGGATCATTCTTTCTAAAGTTTCTAGGTTCAGCAGTGTTTGTACCTCTTGCCCTTCTATTTGTATTTCTTAGAAAGTTTTTTAAATTTTTGGCAAAGTAAGCTATCTCTGTAGCAGAGAGCTTATCATCAAATCCACCAACCTCAACATCATCAACAGACTTAAGAGCCATTAATTTAGATTTGTTTGTTTTAGGTAAGTCAGACTCATAGGACTGAAAAGATCCTACAAGCTCATCAACAGGAATGGAGTCCACATCCTTACTTTTAGTAATGACAGTCACTTTGGGTCTAAAGTCTTCAATTAAAGATCTAAGTATCTTCCTAACAATTTTAGGTTGATCATAGATTTCACCCAAATTAAAAGCAGAACTAACAATATCATTCAGTTTGGCATAAAATTCATCAAAAGATTCATCATCAGACATCCTAATGCTCTCAAACCTAGAAGTTAATTGCTGCAGTTTGTTTATCTTAACTGCCTTTGTGCCTTCATGCACAGTTTGGAGGATTTTCCAAGCAGTATGAGCAATCTCAACATTAGAGATCCTCTTAAATTCCTCCATAGAAACAGCATTGAAGATGGCATTCATAGCTTTGCTATTGAAGCCTGCTACTTCTTTTTCAGAAGTTTGCCACTCACTCACAGGAGCAGTGGGCTTCTCCCATTCGTATTCAACAGAATTCCAAACTCTCTTATCAATGGATTTCAGGAATGCTTTCATCCTTACTTTTCAATAAGCATAGTTATTCCCATCAAAGTGAGGAGGAACAACAAGAGAGTGTCTATGCTCCATGTCAACAGGGGTCAAGGATCAGCTCAGAGATAAAAAATCTCAGACAGAAGAGCTACCTACTCTGATACCACTTGATGGAAATTTAGACCCCTTAAAACATAACCAGATTAAGTAGCCTAGTTAATTAACCAAGTTGTTACTTAATCAAATTAAGCAATTCTAGATTAAAACAATCAAACAATCATATCAAGAAAATATAACAACAGAATAATAAATAACACAGGATATGATTACCCAGGAAAACCAAATCGGTAAAAAACCTAGGGAGGATTTTACTCACCTATCCTCAAGGCAAACCTAAATCCACTATGAAAGAATCGAAGTTCATACAAAAGGACTTACAAGCTCCTCGCTCGACTTCCTAATGCTACCTACTAGTAAAACTTACTGATACTACTCCGTGCAAGCTCCAAATTCACGGACTCCTTCTTTCTTGAATTCTTCAATTAGCTACAAGCACCCACGCTTGATATTCTTTAAACTTCAATGGTAGCAACCAAGTTGATCATCAAGATGTTGAAGTAATCTCAATCTTGAAAACCCTAAGTTTTGTGTAAAGGAAAGCTCCTCTAGATCTCACAAGAGATTTACACAAAACAGCAATGTATGAGCAACAATACAACTGAAGCAACTCCAAAAACGTGGCTAGGGTTTTTCCTTATATACCTAGGGCAAAAACATAAAACCTTAAACGTTTAATGAGTTAGGGCTGAGTTGGAAAAACTACAGAAAACGTAATCTCGATCGACTTTTCGATCGATCGAGCCAGACTGAAATGCCCCAATGCATCTACAATCTCTCGATTCCAACTTTACAACAATTAATCAACTTTAAGCATACTTTAACAAGACTTAGCATATTGTTTTGATCATGGTTTACCAATATTACAAATTAGAGTTCTAAATACATAAATTCCTAAACCTTTAGAACCTAACACAAGCTATATCAAATGGATGTCAAGAGTGCTTTTTTGAATGGAATGTTGCAAGAAGAGGTATATGTAGAACAACCAAAGGGTTTTATTGATCCTCATAGACCGAATGATGTCTAGAAGTTGAAGAGAGCCCTCTATGCTTTGAAACAAGCTCCCAGGGCTTGGTATGATAGATTGACTGCATATCTCATTAAGCATGGATTCAAAAGGGGATTTGCAAATACTACTCTCTTCATAAAAAATGATAAGAATTATTTTGTTGTAGCTCAAATTTATGTTGATGATATTATTTTTGGTGTTACTAATGATTCTCTTACTCAATCTTTTACAGATGAAATGAAGGCAATGTTTGAAATGAATATGGTTGGTGAACTAACTTATTTCTTGGGATTGCAGGTGAAGCAAATAAACTCAAGAATCTACATCAACCAAGTAAAGTATGCAAGAAATCTAGTCAAATGATTTTGACTCGACAAGGCTACTAATGCAATAACACCAATGGCTGCAAATGCAAAATTAACCAATGATCCATCAAGTAAGTCTGTTGATGTTACATTATATAGAAGCATGATTAGATGTCTTTTATATTTGACTACAAGTCGGCCTGATATTGCTTTTAGTGTTGGTGTCTGTTCTAGATTTTAATCTAATCTTAAAGTTTGACATTTGAATGCTGTTAAAAGAATCATAAAATATGTTGGTAGAATATAAGATTATGGATTGTTTTATAGCAAAGAGTCTAATATGTCTCTTGCTATATTTTCTGATTCTGATTGGGCCAGTAATACCAATGATAGAAAAAGCACCACTGGTGGGTGTTTTTATGTTGGTGCCAATCTTGTTGCTTGGATGAGTAAAAAGCAAAATTTTGTATCTTTGTCTACTGTAGAGGCAGAATATATTGCTGCTGGAAGTTGTTGCTCACAACTTCTTTGGATGAAAAAGTTTTTGTGATAATGGGATATCACAAGATACCATGGTTGTTTATTGTGATAATTCTAGTGCTATCGATATCTCTAAGAACCCTATTCAACAATCTAAGACTAAACACAGAGATTAGATATCACTTCATTAGGGATCTTGTTGAAAGAAAGATTGCGTCTCTTAAGTATATCTCTACTGAATGTCAGAATGCTGACATCTTCACCAAACCTTTTGATAGAAGTAAGTTTGAGACACTTCATCAAGTAATTGGTGTGATTTTGTGTCCTTGATCATTCTTGGCTTTCATGGTCCTTATGCTTCATTGCTCTACTCTTTGTGACCATATTTCTTGCTGTTTTGTTTTCTCCTTTTTCTAGGACTTGCATTGCGTAACATTCATACATTTCATTCTAGGAATGTTTTTGTTATTTTTTCAAAATATTACAAAAAAAAAAAAAAAAAAAAAACCAGAAAAGGGAAAAGGGAAGCAATATGTGTTTTGCACTATTTTTCCTGAATTTGAAATCAAGGTTAGCCAATTTATTTTTGCATAACATGTTTATGTACTTTGTTTAGCTTTGATGAGCTTATTTCTTACACTTTACTAGTTTGAGCTTTGTAGTGCATGTTGTGTGAGAAAGATGTTTATAATTTTTAATCACTTTGTCTTGATCTTGAGTCACTTGCCTTTGATTGTTGAACTTAATCCTTTTGAGAAAGACATAAATAACTATCTCACCACTGTTTATTAGCCAATTATGAACACCTTAGTGCATATCGTAAGATTTTGTGCAGAAAGTGTAGCACATGCACACAAAGAACATAAGGTGTAGCCTTGGTTTAAATGCTAAAATTGGTGTGTACATTATTGGACTATAATTAAATCAATCAAATAAAATTGTTGTGTACATTATCTCGGCTATTTTAATAAGTTTCTGATTGAATAAAATTGGTTTGTATATTATGAGGCAAATCAAGAAACTTATATGATTGCAAGCTTTTATTTTAGGAGATGTAAGAGTTATATGATGTAACTCTTTAGGTGATAGTCTCTCTCAAATTCTATGTGATGAATTTTGTAGACTTTGTGCTTGATTTTTATTTACATATCACCTCACAGGTATCTCAAGTTTTTGTTAGATGCACACACTATACAAGTTACTCTTTGCTAAACTTTGTACAAGTTATTGTGTGTGATTTTGATTTGGCCAACCAAGTTTGAAAATTCCTTGAGTTTTATGCAAAACATGTTTGCTGTTTGAGAATTTAAGGTGAATTGATTGAAAATTTTAATTTTGGAAAAACTGGGTTCAAAACATATGTTTTTGAAAAGTATTTCATCTCATACTCGTGCATTTTATTCTTAAAAGAGGAGTTTTTGCACCAAAATAATTTGTTTTTCAAAAATGTGATTTTTTCAAAATTTCAATCAATAGAATCTATTTTTTGACCGATCAAAATTGCGATTAAAATTTTGGTCAAGCTCTGTCTGTTTCGATCTGTGCTTGATTGCTAATGGATCAATTGAAGCATTTTCGACTGATCAAACCTATTTTTCATTCAGTCGAAAATCATATAGAGAGGTTTTTTAAAAACTGAGTTTCTCACGTGTTCAAACACTATTTCAAAAGTTTCAAAACTCTTTCTCTCTCTATTCGATTGGACTAAGAGTCCAAGCAAGATTTTTGTCGTTTTCCATCAAAAAAATTTCAAGGGTTTTTCTCTCCCAAGGCCTGTAAGACCTTTTTAGCCTTCCTTTTGCATTTATTTTCATGTTCATGCATTAAATCATGCATTTTGGGGAAAATTTTGAACCTAAGAATTTTTGGGGTTTTTGTTGATTTAAGCTTTTTATTTCCAAATTGATCAATGGTTTTTATTGTGGAATGATATACCTATTCTTGATGGTTTAATATGATCAATTTGGTGATTTGTGAGAAATTGAAAATTCTAGGGCTTGGATATACCCGAATTGGGGATTTTGTTCAATTAAGTTTAAATTGGTGACATTGGCTTGTTGAATTGATTCATATGATCATTAGTTTGTGTTATCTATATTGTTTATTGATCAATTGGTCAATTTAAAAAAAAAAAAAAAATTGAACAAGTGGTTTTTCAAATTTTGGGGTTTTTGATATAAACTCTATACTCAAGCCAATTTTGTGAATTTAAAGTTGTATTGAACTTATTCTCACTGTATTAGACCAAGCATCATGACATTATACTGTTCATGCATCATATAGATTGTTATTTTCTATATTGTTTTGTGCTAACTTGCAATCTGCCCTTAGTTTTGTCCTTTGTTCATCTTGGTTCTTTTATGTTTGCCTTGACCTTACCTTAGCATCATGCCTAGGAAGACTAGAGCTAATAGGTCTGCCCTCTCACCTTCTGCTCCTTCTTGTGATAGTGAGAGGTTTCCGAGTGAGAAAAACCAAGAAACCTTTGAGAAACTTAACCTTAAGAGAAACATATGGGTTGAGAGAAAGGTTTTGTTAGATGAGCTTGATCTTGCCATTAGGGCTAATTTTGAGCATAGAGGCTGGCTACCATTGTTAGATATTGGTCATCCACCTCCATCTACCCTGATTAGAGAGTTCTACTCAAACCTCTCTATCCACGTCTTTGATTCCAATACTCTAATTAGGAGTTGGATACGAGGTGTAGAGTACACCATTACTCCTTCAGTAGTGGCTGATGCTCTTAGGATACCAGTGGTTCAGCATCCTGTCTATCCTTAGGATGAGTCTCCTCTCCTGGATGACATCATGTCTTACATCACTGGTCTTCTATCTAGTAGGGTTTTGATCCTCAGATCACCACTGCTGAGCTCACTGAGGTTCACTACCTTTTCTTTAGGATTGTTTGTCATTCCTTGTGGCCTACCTCTCATCTACACCATTCCTTTGGAATGTTGTGCGTTTTTGTATGCTCTAGTTACAGATGCTCCTATTAGTTTTCCTCGTATTTTTATTTGTTCTTTGAACGAAGTTAATAGGAGTGGTTCTGTTGCTCAAGCTCTTTTCTTCCCCGTTTTTATTCATAGGATTCTTTTGCATCTAGGATTAGATGAGTTTCTAGTGTTTGAGCCTGTCCATGTTATTGCTCTTATAGGTGCCACCTTTCTCAAGCAGAGGGCTGCTCAATTGAGACTGAGTTCTAAACAACTTAGGGTTGAGTCTTCTAGTGTCGCACCTCCTCCTCCCTCTTCTACAGGTACTACTTCTTGCTAAGGCATCAGTTGATCCTACTGCTGCTGCTGTTCCCCCACCATCTACTTCGAATGATTCAAACATTCAACGTATGTTGCAGATTGTCATGACCATTCAAGCGGCTCATGATCAGCTTTTGGTGAATATGCTTGATGAGCTTCATGCTTTGAGAGTGGATTTAAAGCATTTAAGACAATTGCCTCCGCCACCTCCTTTTGATGATGGATTCTAATTGTCCTTTGGCATTCCGTCACAAAAAGGGGAAGTATATTTGTAGAGGAGATTTTGTTGTTAGGAGGAGATTTTTGTATTTGTGGAGCTATTAGATTGTATCTAGGTGCTTCATTGTGTATTTACATTTTTAGCACATGATGTATTCTTTGTTTTGATTGTGTTATTCATGATAGGGGGAGATACATTGTTGATATATGTTTCTTGTTTCACATTGTTTATTGATTTATATTTATGAGGTTATTCATGTTATATGTCTTTATTGTGTGTTATGTGAAATCAAGAAGTTATTTTGTTTTACCTGTATTTTCCACATATGCATTTATGCATTTATTAAGTGTTTCAGGAAATATACACATTGATTCAATCATGCTGCTATCTACACTTGCAACTGATAAATAGTAGTTAGGTTGGATTTGTTTTGTTGGGCAATGTTTTTTTGTAATGTGCTGTTTTTGTAAACTTTGAGCATTTTGATAGTTTGTATTTTGTCACAGATTGTCAAAGGGGGAGTTTCTAAGGTTCTAAGAATTAGGAACTAATGTATTAGAACTTGATTTTGTAATGTTGGCAAACCATGATCAAAATGTTTTAGTCTTGTTTAGACTTGCTCAAAGTATTTGCTTTTTATGTTAAGTTGGAATCGAGTTGCTGCAGGATTTATTGTGTAAATCTGCCTGGCTTAATCAATCGAGAATTAGACTCGACCGATCGAAAGTCGTGTAGATTGTTTTTTCTGTAGAATTTCTAACTCAGCCCAAGCCTGTTTGATGTGTAGGGTTTTATATTTTACTCTAAGTATAAAAGGGAAAACCCTAGTCACGTTTTGGGGTTGCTCTTTATGCTGTGTGTGTGAATCTTTTATGAGATCTAGAGGTGGTTACCTTCACACATACTTAGGGTTTTTCCTTTCCAAGATTCAAGATTATGTCAAGAACTTGGTGATCATTCAGTTGCAGATTCAAGAGCTTAAAGATACACAAGCAGGAGTGCATGTACTGGCTGGGAATCCAAGAAAGAAGTAGTTTGTGGACTCGGAGCTATCATGGGGTCGTGGTAGTAAGTTTTCTACTCGAGGTAGCAATAGGATGTTAGTGGTCTAAGTCACTATCGTGTAAACTTCAATTTTTTCATAATGGATTTAGTTTTACCTTGAGAATAGCTAGGTTAAATTCTCTCCAGATTTTTTACCGGTTTGGTTTTCCTAGATCATCATATCTTTGTGTTCTTTATTTTCCGCACTTTATATTGATATGATTTATCTGTGTTAACCTAGATCTGCATAATTTGACTTCAATAATCACTTGGCTAATTAACTAGATTAATCTAGTTGTGTTTTAAGAGGTCTAAAAACAAACAAATATTATTCTTTAATTCTTCATTAGTGAAAATAGAAAATATTGTAGTTGAATAATTAATTACTATTCATAATTTTGGTTGTTATATATGGAAAACTTGTAAAAAATTATGTGTAAGGAAAATGTATATTTTTGAAAATATATTAATTATAAAATCTATTACATGCAGGGATGAAGCCATGATTCAAACATGGGGGGGCAAGCTTAATGTGAGTTTATTGAATTTTATCACATTCATTAGCATCATAATCTCAAATTTGTAGACAGGACCCAATATCACGTTGGAATAAACTTACACCAATTTTATCAGTGGTGATTCTTCAAAATTTAATTTTAGGATTTTTCAAAAATTAGGACATCAACACTAGGGGTTGATGACACTAAATAATCATAGTTAGCTTATAAATTATTTGTATTTTCTCTTCCAATAATGATAGGGATGCAACATGCCCCACAAAAATTAGTCCCAAACAAAAGCCAAATAAAAATGAGAAGTGAAATGAGAAGTGTTACATCTATAATATTTTTACAATATTTTTAGAACAAATCTTAGGTAGTAAGTTGTTACTAGTTCTAATTTGAACTTACCATTGAAGAATTATTGTAAAAATATTGTAATCATAGCATTTCTCAGTAAACAAGTCCCACAAATAAGAAAAAAAATAATGTTAATAGTTTATTGACAGTATAATCACAATAATATTATTGCTAATATTTCGTTGCACAATATGAAATTTACATTTTTTTTTTTTCCTACCGAGTGAATAGGACAACTAAAGTCAAATAAAACATGGAATTTCAATTTTGCTCATTGCACTACACGTTTGATTTATATGATAATAATAAATAAAAAAAATCATGAAAACCAAAACCACAACTTTGTTTTATGTTTTTTTAATCTTTCTTTTTTCATCTATCAGATGATTCAGATCTATCTTTCTCACTTTATCGTATTACTGTGACCAACACATGTACAGTATATAAATATTTTTCTTTATAACGTAATCTTTTCCTCTCTATTTCTCTTTCCTGAAATCTCAGTGATCTTATTTCTATTTTTACTGACATTTACTTTTCACACTTATCTCTTATTCTTATCCTTGTCATTACTTTGTCAATATGTTCACTTAATTTCATTTATATGGAATTTGTTTTGATATATTACCTTTTATAGTCTCTAATCTCTTATAAATGTACATTGACACCGTACACACTCAAGAGTTAAGGATCCATTCATCAAAAAAAAAAGTGTTAAGGATCCATGGCTTTCAAAAAGTTTGTATTTTTTCTTGTCTTATTACGTGTTGCTTCCTCCCATAATGGAGGCATGATAAAAGGGAATGATCTCAATAATTTGATTTCAGAAAAACAGATTGAACACGGCATCAAAAGTATTGAGGTATCTTCGCTTGTATGCTTGATAAAGTAAGAAGTCCTTGCATTTCATTATAGCTTGAGATTTAATCTAACAATTACAAGATTTTTGCAGACTAAACATGGAGACATCTATGATTGCGTGAATATTTATGAGCAACCAAGTTTAAAGCACCCTTCACTCAAGGATCATAAAATTGAGGTTTCTATTTTTACGTATTTTGTATTTAATTTCTCATTAAAATTAAAATTTTATTATGGTGTTTTGAGAGGTTGTGTTTCATGATATTTCAGTGGTGTTTCTAAGCATTCTTAGGACACAACATTTTGTAAACATTTAGTTTCTCTTTTTTCATCTCTCTTTGTAGATTTTGTCCTAATATTACTTTATACTCTTTAATGTATACAATTAAGCAAGGGATAATAGTGGGTTCCAGTTAGCTTAACTGATAAAGTCTCTGATGGTTAAATAAAAGATCTGAGGTTTAATATCTGTCTACACCAAAAACTAATTAATATTTTAGTTTAATGATAAAGAGTTACCTATCATCATGAGTGGATGTCATAAGTTAAAATTCTCGTTAAAATAAAAATTAAAGAAAAAGAAAAAAGGCAAGGGATAGTGAATTATGGGTATGTTTGGTATGCTATAAAGCCTGTAATAACTCCTATAATTGAATAGTTATTCATATGTAATGGTGAAAGTTATAGAACTGAAATGAATTTTGATGAAACATAAAATGTAAGTTTTGCAATTTAGCCTAACTTATTCCTTAGTATGTGGAATCAAGGCCGAAGCTATGTTTTGGCTTAGGGGACCATGGTACCCCTAGCTTTTTCAAAAATTCGACTTCTCCATAATATACATACTTGCCCCCCTCTTCCAAAAAAATTACAAATAAACCCAAAAAATACAAGTTATGGATCAAATTGGGCGGCTCAAATCTCTTGTAAACGATCTAATCTAGCAGTTTGAAACAAGAAAATGATGGATCTGAACAGATTTGCTGTTGACACTACTGCTGATGCTAGGTTTAAGCCGTGATACATGAGAGAGAGAGCTCAAAGTCTAGTAAGAATAAGAGATAAGTGTGAAAAGTAAATGTCAATGAAAATAGAAATAAGATCACTGAGATTTCAGGAAAGAGAAATAGAGAGGAAAAGATTACGTTATAAAGAAAAAAATATTTAAGTACTGTACATGTGTTGGTCAGAGACTCACAGTAATACGATAAAGTGAGAAAGATAGATCTGATAGATGAAAAAAAAAAGATTAAAAAAACAAAAAACAAAGTTGTGGTTTTGGTTTTCATGATTTTTTTTTTTTTTAATCATATAAATCAAACGTGTAGCGCAATGAGCAAAATTGAAATTCCATATTTTGGTTGACTTTAGTTGTCCTATTCACTCAGTAGAAAAAAAAATGTAAATTTCATATTGTGCAACGAAATATTAGTAATAATATTGTTGTGATTTTACTGTCAATAAACTATTAACATTATATTTTTTTCTTATTTGTGGGACATGTTTATTGAGAAATGCTATGGTCACAATATTTTTACAATGATTCTTTAATGGTAAGATCAAATTAGAACTAGTAACGACTTACCATTTGTTGTGAAAATATAATAAAAATGTTATAGATGTAATACTTCTCATTTTTATTTGGCTTTTGTTTGCGACTAATTTTTGTGGGGCATGTTGTGTCCCTATCATTATTGGAAGAGAAATACAAATAATTCATAAGCTAACTATGATTATTTAGTGTCGTCAACCTCTAATGTTGATGTCCTAAATTCTGAAAAATCCTAAAATTAAATTTTGAAGAATCACCACCGATAAAATTGGTGTAAGTTTATTGCAATGTGATATTGGATTCCGTCTACAAATTTGAGATTATGATGCTAATGAATGTGATAAAATTCGATAAACACACATTAAGCTTGGCCTCACCTAGGTTTGAATCATGGCTTCGTCCCTACATGTAATAGATTTTAAAATTAATATATTTTCAAAAATATAAAATTTCCTTACACATCATTTTTTACAAGCTTTCCATGTGTAACAACTAAACTTATGAATAATAATTAATTATTCAATTACAATATTTTCTATTTCCACTAATGAAGAATTAAAGATTAATATTATTACACTACCACACACTTTTGGTATAATGATTACTTCGCATGTATACATGCTTGTAGGGTGTGGGTGACAAAGGCTGGAATTCAAGTTTACAAAAGAGAGATTCACACACATATACACTTAGATTAGGTTAAAGTAGAATTTTTATCTTGTCTAAAAAAAATATTATTACAAGATTTTATAATCCCGATAAAAAAGAATTAAAGATTAATATTACTAATATAATCTTCATTTAGTGTACTAAACGTGCCCTAAGATTTCATTTCAGTGATGCCTTAGTCATGCACCTTGTTTCTAACAAGCAAGCATTGTGGGACTTCTATTGTTTTCTCTTTGCAAGTTGATATAATTTCTTCTATGATTAAAATCATTCAATTACAAATCTAAGGTGAATTCAATGCCATATCATTTAGAATTGTAAACTATATGGCACTTTGCACGTTAACATATGTGCCATACATACAAAAAATTTTTAAAATGAGAAAAAGCGGAGCCTGATAAGTGTCAACATTAAAAGAAAAAATGGTGTTCTTTGGTTGTATCGATGCTAGATAATGGAAGAGAGTGTAATTGAGAAGAAAGAACATAAATTGATTTGAATATTAAAAAAAAAAAAAAATTGATGCACTCTAACAACTCGGATGCTTCTTTTATAATATTTCATTTGTCATGGTATTTTTGTTTGATGAAGTGTAGAAAATATTGAACAGATGAGACCTAGCAATAAAGTAAGAGATATATTAGCCAAAATACATTCCAAGAAGCTGCCGCCTAGTTTTCGTTATGCAAAGATTGAGTTAGACGAGGAGTGTCCCCGGGGGACAATCCCGATTTTGAGGGTCACACACAATGACATACCTGGGAATGTATCAAATTTAAATAAGCCTCAATTTTCTTCACTTCAATCGAATGGTGGTTTGGAAGTAAGTGATATATGGCTTTCTTTGTTTGATATTAGTAGTGCATTTTTTTAATTTCCCTACTCATCCTTGTTTTGGTAATACAATTTGAGTCCTTTACCCTGGGATAGAATTTATCTTCATATATAGTTTGCAGGGCTGCTTACAAAAACAACCCCAGACAAAATGTATTCAACTATAGCAGGTATTAATGTATATAATCCCAAAGTTGGACCTCGCCAATATAGTTCGGCTTCAGTAGCAGTTGAAGCAGGAGATGGACCAAACTTCAATCAAATACAAGTGGGGTGGATTGTAAGTCTTAGGAAAGAGAAAGGAATTTAAACTTATTCAGCTAGCTTTACTTTTTATTTGAGGATATCTAATATCTTGCTTCTTGTATAGTTTAATTTTAACATATGCTTTCACTTTATCACTGTGAATGCTGTGATTTGGAACTAGTAAAAGCACATTCACACAAACAAAAAAATAAACATAAAAACACCATATAGGACAACAGTACATGGTTTAATCAACTTAAAGCATACATCCATAAGCAAAGCCAACCAAAGTCCACTATTAATGATTTTGATTAAGTACTCTTAAAACTTCACAAGCCAAACTCACATACACGCACTCACAACACTCATGAACTTCAATAATATTAACAAAACCTCTCAAGAATATCATACACAAGCTAATAATACAAAAGCCTCAATGCACCAAATAAGTCTCTCACACAAACATAATCTCAACACACATACTTAAGTATATTTCAACCCCAAAATCTACTAAAATACTTTTCGAATAAACTCATTCTTGTTTCTTGAGCAAAAATCTACCCCAACATTGCTTATTTATAGGGCTCAAATCCTATTCCTAATGAACAAGGAATACCTAATTAGTTCTTCAATAAGGACTTTCCTTCCACAACAAAGAGAATCGTTTTCCTCCGATCCACACCAAGGAAAATCCTTTCCATACACTCCAAGAAAGGTGAAATCAATTCAAAATTAGGAATTCAATGTAACTTTTAATAGTGAAAAACTTGTTTAGAACCCTTAGTTAATTAAGCAATGGATTAATCAACTAATTTCCAATTAGGATTATTTAGTGAACCAAATCTGTAAAATGAATAAAGAAAAACACACAAATTTTGTGACAAAGTGAAAAAACAAAGGAGATCAACTTCAAAGGGCAGCACACTACAAATTAGGCAATCCACACACTCAAATGACATTCTAAAACTGGTCATGAACTCTAACGAAGGTTCTGATCATGAACTCTGACCAACTCCAATACTCTCCTTAAAGGTTTGATTACCACAGCTTGGTATGCATGTTCAACCTCCAACATCCTTGAATTCCATTGCAGCCAACATTAAATAAAACACATCATTTAATTATGCAATTTTCAGTCTATTGAAATGCGATTGAATTGGCTGTCAAAATCAGAATTTTTGTCGAATCCATGAATGTCAATCTATCAACCCTCAATCAAGTGGCAGTCAAGTCCATCGAAAGACTCCTATGAATTAATTCTTGACAAATTATTCTTTTTTTGTGCTAAATTGTTCTACAAAGTTTTCTTGAATACCACAATAACAGTTACCAACTAAATGTTTATTACATTTTCTTGGAATTTACCAATTTAAAACCTAACACAATTGTTACATGCATGACAGAATAAATTCTTGCTACCTTAAAAATTAAGGTCCATATGAAACTAGTCAAAATGACTTATTATGGCTTCAAATTTTATTTATTTATTTATTTATTTATTTATTTATTTATTTATTTATTGAGATAGTTTTAACATATGGAGTCAGTTTCTAATAATAGCTCTTTATCAAGACACCAATCGGTTTTAGTGTAGGAGGTGTAGGAGAGGATTAAACCCCAAATCTTTTATTTAACCATAAGAAACTTTACTAGTTGAACTAACTAAGACCCACTTATGGCTTTCAATTTTAAGAAAGACTTGTTATAGAAATTTCTCACGAAAATTAATTTGAAAATGTTAATTTATACTGTTAGGGTAGTGGCATTTGAATTTAACAGTAATAACATACATTGATGAAGTGTGTTGCTCACAAGATTTTATCCCCACTTATTTTTTTAATTAAAGAAAATTTGGAATTGATAAATTAATTTTGATATTCTTTAGGTGAACCCAGACTTATATGGCGATGCACGCACCCATTGGTTTATGCAATGGACTGTAAGTACTATTTAGCTTCAAACAAATGTAAGGTCTTGTGAGAGTGTATATGTGTGTGTGTATCTATATACATATATATATATATTACTAACCTAATTTGAATTTCATGTCATGCATGGAAAGAGCGATGTCCGCAATATTACAGGATGTTTTAATCTTAATTGTGGGGGTTTCGTACAAACTAATACCCAAGTTCCTGTTGGTGGTGCTATCGACAAGGTCTCTGTTTACAGTACTGATGAACAAGTGGTTATGCGTTTTGGCCTTCTTCAAGTAATAATTTCCCCATTTTTTAACTTGATATATTGAATGTTGGATCAAAATTTTAGAAGTATATAATTAAATTATTAAATTTATCATACTCCAATAGAATAAGTTTATAATTGGTAATTTAATATGATATCTGAACAAAATATCCTAAATTCGATATTTGTTTCCTCCATCTTAAAAAAAAAAAAAAAAAAAAAAAAAAAAGAAAAAAACAATCTCACATGTTGGACATCAATTATTAAAAGGGAGTTTGAGCCCGCGCAATAAGTGCTAGAAGTACATTATTATATGATTAAATTTACCTTATTTCAATAATTTAAGTGTTTGGGAGAATCAATAATTTAACCAACAATAAAAAAATTATCAAAAAAATATTTTGCAGAATGTCTGATCCTTCATTTAATTTGTTTCTCCTTTTTAACAATAGGATACAGGCAACATACGCGGAAAATGGTGGGTGGTTTATAATGATAATCTTGATCCAATTGGGTATTGGCCACCCACAGAATTTAAAGAGTTAGTTGAAGGAGCAGACACATTGAAATGGGGAGGCTATGTTTTCACTCAGCCGGGTGATAATACTTCACCTCCTATGGGCAGTGGACATTTTGATGATGGTTTATATGAACGGACTTGTTTCATGAACCAACTTCAATATACGGATTCCAACTTTGATGTGAAGTTTCCAACTGATGTTCAAATCATTATGTCTGAGCCTTACCTTGTAGGAGATAATTCATACAAAAACGACACACAGGGTTATAGCTTTTTATTTGGCGGACCATTCTAAAAAAAAAAACAAGTTTGAAAATATGTTTGGGTAATATGATATCCAAAATTGTTTCATGTTAAAATAATAGCAAAAAATACGCTTTGCAACCCTATATTTACAGGTTGTTTTGTTTTGTTTTGTTTTGTTTTTTTTTTTTTTATAGGAAAAAAATAGTTATTCAATAAAATTCAAAAAAATAAAATCAGATAAATTTCCTATAAATCCAAATTTTAGAAAGATATAAACTCCTCACCTGTTTCTAAAAGTAAAAACCTTCAATCCCACGACTTACAACTTCCCACCCCACGTCTGACAAACTACAAGCAAAAACTCTTCCCAATTTTCCCAAACAGATCAACGTGGTGTACAAGTTCCCATTACAAACCAAAATATGATTTGTGTCAGGTGGCTACTCTTTATATAATGCAGTGTTTGCAGAGACAAACCTATGTGTGGGCTAGGGGGGCATCCCCCTGATTTTGAAAAACCAAAGACTAGTATGTATATCTACACCGAAGTTTAGAATTGTGTCCCTGAAATTTATATTTTGGCCCTCTTCCCTGAAAATACTTTTCAACTTGGCCCATTAAATCGAAAAAAATAAAATAAAATAATTATTTGACTCCATCCATCTGACCATTCTTGCATGCCATTTGCCCAAGAAAAATAAAAACATTAAGACAATCCTTTGGACAATTCACAAAACCGCATAAGAAAAAAGGCAAGGTTTGGTCTCATGGATGGATCTCTCTTCGTCCTTTGATCTGATCTTTTCTCCCTCCTCTCTCTTTCTCTTTGCCCTGTGGTATGTGGCTTGTGTGCCTTTCTTAATCTTTAAGTGATAAAGGTGGAAAGTGGAAACTTTTATTCCAAAACTATTAGTGAAAATTATTACAAGTAGCGACAAAATCATGGCACCTACTAACAATCCAATAATAGGGTTACACTATACACCCGTAGTTTTTTTCTTTTTCTTTTTTAATTTCTTTTTTATAAGGAGTACACCCTTTATTAGAACTTATAACAAAGGGATATGTTAAAATGTAGTTATTAATATAGGTTAATATAGAATATTGTAAAAATATTAAATAAATTGATTTAAAAAAAAAAAAAGATTAAAGAATCTGTCCAACTCGAATTGAACCAAAGAACCTAGAAGTTTAGAACCATTCATTTTTTAAGTTCTCTTTGTAGTGTATTTTAAAACCATGATAAATTCCTATAATTTTTTTAAAATAAGTTGACAGCTACAACAAGAAGAATGTGGGATCTGAACCTTGCATGTCTTCGTTGGACACACAAAAAACTAGAAAGTGTTAATTGAGCTACAAAAGTATTAATTATAAATCCTTATAATTAATAAGACTTTTATTTGATGCATAGATTATGGGAAAGTCAATTGTAATGTTCAATTTATTTATAAATATATATATATATATATATATAAATTTTTTAAGAACCAATACTGATGGTGCAACTTTTAGTATTATCATACCAATTTCTAAAAAATATCGAACAAAATCCCCCCAACCCCCCCAAGGGAAAAAAAAGGGTGATATTTAATGCAATCCCTTTTTTTCCCTCTTTTTGAGGATTTATTTATATTAATTATTTTGGTGTTTGAACTATTTTCTCTTTGATGTCGTCGAAGCTTAAAGAAAGCACACAGGATACTCTTTTGATGGAACAGAAACTAAACTATTATTTTCTGGGTAGTAAACCTTGAATCCACTAGGGGTTCCTTGAAACTAGAATTCACTAGAGAAGAAAATTGACAAAGTCTGTGTTTATTGATAATAGTATGATTTGACTTTGATGACTACAAAACATATAAATACTGAAAAGTAAAACCCTAGAATGACTAGGAAACGTCCCAAACCCTAATTCTCACTAATTACGTGATTAGTTGACAAAATTCTAAAATTTACCAAAAATAGCAAAATTGAGTTAAATGCAAAATCATTAAAAAAAAAAAAAAAAAAAAAGGACCTTAAAGGTCGTCCCAAAATAGATAGGATTTTATTCTAACTTTTAAACTAAAATTTAATAAGGAAAAATAAATATTATTATAAATAGCAATAACACTATTTTTAGGGCCTTAATGAAGGAATTTGTCTAAATTTATGAGAAACTCATATAATGAGTCTAGATCAGAATGTCGTTTCCCTTCAACCTGCCAAATTTCACGCAATTCCAACACTGCCGCCCTAATGGCCACCACTAGCACCCCCTTGATCTTGCAATGAGACTTCTGGCACCCTTGCTATTCCAAGAAGGCATATGCTGTCTATTCTATATCACTCTTCACATTTGTTTTTATTGCCTTTCTTTTCATTTTAATGAATGTCTTTTTCTTTGTCGAAAATAATAATTGCTATGTGTATGGTTTAATTCAATAGAAGAGAGAAACACGCATAAAATAAAAATTGTTTAAAGCTATTGTATAAAAGCAATGTGCATATGTTTTAATTGAATTAAAGAGAGAAACATTACAGTAAGCTTTCTATGGTCCTAAGGAAAAAATGAACATCGAAATAGCATTGAAATCACAAGTTCATGTGTGGATTTGTTCATTGCTTATAGTTAGCTTCTGACACTCTTGGTTGTATTAGCAGTTAGAAAATAGATAATACCAGTCACTAACCTGTGTGGTGCACATGAAAGTTTTTGGAAACTATAAGATTTTATCAAATTAAATGCTTTAAAATTTGAAAATCTTAAAGAGCTTACATTAGCACTCATCAATTTGTCTACAAAGCCAATGCTAAATAGATCTACAAATTGCATTCTCATATCCTATGTCATTTGCAAGGTGATAGGATTCTTTCCATTACAGTTTGCATCCTTCCACCCTTCAAAAGCTTTAAAAAGTGCTATGTGGTCACTACATAAGAATGTGTATAAGGTTCTACAAAATTTTGTCATTATAATCAACATCCTAAAGCTAATATCCAATCCAAAAATGTGTAATCAATGCTACATATTGGAGTATTGTAGAGGGTAGAGAGTAGAGCAAACATTTTCTCACGATCATGCCCATATGGCTTAGAGTTCTTACCATTATTCTAAGGAACCCAACAATAACAATAGCCCAAAAAGTATTATTCTGATACATTTACTTTAGGACAAATAAATTCGAGCAATCAAAATCAAGAAATTCTATCTAAAAATTACAATTTTAGACGCAATCACACAAACCTTAAGTTGATCCTTTGCATTCAAGTTTCAATCTTCCACTTACGTTTAGCTAGATCCTAGATTAATGTTCTTCTCAAAAATTGAATCTGATTGGTGGCACAATGTCGAATAGTAAATCTGCACAAAACAATCACATTTTGAATCAATCATTAATGGCCATATGTCTCCAATTTGTGTCACTAACAATAGAGTAGAAAAATATACTGAACAACAAATCTAATGTTGACAAATAAGTTGTGTGTTTCACATATCACTTTAATTAAGATTTTTGTGTTTTTCATCTGCTAGAATAGTTTAAAAAAGAATAATTGCAAGAGTTTCACTACAATTTCTACTATAAAACAAAACAACAGCTATAGTGCAACTGAGAACATAAAATTTCTTCCTACATATTACAATTAGAGACAGACCAAAAGAAAAAAGACATGAACTTGTATAGAAGAGGCAGAAGGTTTGGAAAAAAAAAAAAAAAAAAACAGGGGACTGAGTGGAGACAAAGAAGGCTGACATTTTAGGTGCTCAAATAATTATTCAATCAATCAAATGATTAAGCTAAGCTAAATTAGATGTGCTAAAAAATTTAGATAGCAAAATAAAACAAAACTTAAAGGTAAAGCAAAACCTGTAGGATTGTTATTAGATTTTGAGGGTTGGGAGACTCTTCAATACTATCTCCACTTTCCTACAAAGCCTGCAGAATTTGATTTTCTATGAGTGTTTCCCTAACTTCAACCCAAAAAAAAAAAAATTGTGAGAAAAAAGGGTTAAGATTGAAATTCCTAAATTGATAGAAAAACCTAATCAAAGACAAAATCCTCTTATTGACAAAAGACCTAATTAAAGACAATAGGAAAAGAGATTAGTCATATATTATTTAAGAAATATCGAGAGAGAATGGCCTGATATGGAGGCCAGGTCAGAGATTGAAAATGTTGGCACCCATGATCTTGCCCTTGCAAACTTTTTGTGAAATAGCTTGGGTTTACATTTGAGAGAGTGTAAAGGTTTTGCATTCGGTGAGTCATATCGAAAGGAGAGTTGCTAGGTTTGGTTTTATCGAAAGGAGCAGTTTTACCCTTGCACTATTGCTTTAGTATTTTGTTTTAGTTTCAGAATTGGGGACATTTTTAGGCTTTATTTTTTTTTTTTTAATGAAAATTTTGGGGAGTTTCAGTTTTATAGAAATAGTTTTTTTCTTTTTAATTTTATAGAAATAATTTGTTTTTCCTTTTTAATAATGCTAATGTGTAAAAATGTGAGAGCTCTAAAAAAAGTCAAATATTGATCAGAGGCTTTGGTTTTTATGGTATTATTATATTATTAGTATATATAGATTAGTAGACAGGCGTGTAAATCTCAGATTGTGATAAATGGAAAATTATGACACTAAACTAAAGAACATATAAGCAAATATTCTTCTTTAACTTATCTTCTTCTTCTTCTTCTTCTTTTAATTTTCCTTTATCTTATATTCAATTACCGTTTTAAAATATTTGCTTTCGTTTCTTATATCAAATGTCTCTCAAATCATCAAAAATGTATTTGTGATAATGAGATGTTACTGTCACAACCAATCAGCTATGCTCTTGACATCATGCTTCCACCAAATCAAGAAGGGCAAAACATAGTTGCGATGATGTTCCAAGCCACCGGCTCCACCCGTTTCTTCAATATCTCACCAACATCCAATTAACACCTATATGGTGAAATCCTAACTCCACAAATATGTATTTGGTTGTCTCTTGCCACATGACAATTTCTATTTGTTTGGTATTTATTTCTCTTCTTTGATGTCAAATTGTTCTTTTTTTTTTTTTTTTTCTTTTTTGTATTCAATAATTTCGCATTTACTTTTTTAAGAAAAATATGACAAATGAGATCTTTCTTTCGGTTCCTTTCATTTTTACTTCTTCATTTTGGCTTATGTTAATGTCTGTCTAGAAATTTCTTTAGATTCTTTTTCTTTTTTCTTTTTTTCCTTTTTTGCTTCTTTTTCTTTAGAATGACGCTGTTTCAAAGTGTCTCACAAGATTAACCCAAAGATTTTGTTTAAATTCTTCATTTGCATGCTAGGTGCTGAAGTTATTGAATCTTATTTATTTATTTATTTTTAATAATATATGCCCACTACATTGAATATTTTCTATTAGTCTCATGTTATTCAAGTGTGTGAGGTTTTTTAAAGAATACTTTCTTTTAATTTGAAGCTATATGCCTATAGAAACCATTAGGGAATCCTTAAAAGAAAAAAAAAAGAAAAAAAGGAAAAATAAATAAATAAATAAAAAGCCTTTAAAAGCTTACATCGAGTATATGAAACATAGAACCTCATGCACTTGCGAAGTGCATGCGATGAGGCCAATATATCATCTATAAATACTATATAAATGAAGACTTTGATTTTTTGTTAACCTTATGAGAAGTTGATAGATAACCTTTGGAGCTCTTACAAATTTTCACATCACCACTACTTTTCTTTTTCTTTTTCTTTTCATTCTATTTTTTAAGCAAACCTTCGATTGTCATCCCGTTTCTCTCTTCAACTGCCTCTCGCAGAGCTTACCTTTCTCTCAAGTTCAAAAAGTAAACTGATGAATTAAATTGTTCTATAAGATGATCCTTATATTCACCAATCTGGCTCTAGCAATCTCTCTCTAGACCTAGGAAAGAAGCCCTAAACACATTGTAGCATCATTCAATTAGAGGCTTCAAGATTTAAGCATACCACATATGCATGGTGATGTAGAACAAACAGCACATGCCTTCCTTAAGCAGCAGGGGGCGCAGGAAGTCACAAAACAAGATCAAAGGGGGGTGCCAGTAAAGGCCATCGGGGTAACAGTGTCAAAATTGCATGAAATTTGGCAGGTTGAAGGGAAACGACGTTCTGATTCATGCCAAATGCCATGAACGTCGCCAAAATTTAGGCGAATTCCTTCATTAAGGCCCCGATAACAGTATTTTTACTATTTATAGAAATATTTGTTTTTCCTTAATAACTTTTAGTTTAAAAGTCAGAATAAGGTCCCATCTGTTTTGGGACGACCATTAAGGTCAGTAGTTTATGATTCTACATTTAACTCAATTTTCCCATTTTTGGTAAAATTCGGTAATTTTGTCACCTAATCTCTTAATTAGTGCGAATTAGGGTTTTAAATGTTTTTTCTCAGTATTTATATGTTTTGTAGCCATCAGAGGCAAATTAGACTATTATCAATAAACATAGACTTTTGTCAAATTTTCTTCTGGTGGATTCCAGTTTTATCTCCTTGTGGATTTAGGGAAACCCCTCGTGGATTCGAGGTTTACTACCAGAAACTAACAGTTTAGTTTCTGTTCCATCAAGAGAGCATCGTGTGTGTTTCTCTTCAGGCTTCTGCGACATCACATGGTAGGTATTTTGCCATCCATCTTCTACTTATCAGATCCTTAAAAAAAGAGAAATAAAGTAAGATTGGAAATTAGATAGGTATTTTGCAAACTATAGGACTGCTAGTAGCAGTGGCACTATTGCTTTTCTCTAATTTTTCAAAGGCAGACCTATAATCAAAGAGTTAGAACCGGTCCCCAAGTCCATTGGATTTCTCTCTTATTATTTTGTAATATTCTTCTTTACCTGGCTTTGTTCTGCAATCCCTTTTTGACTGCTCTTTCCACTTGCAGGCCTCAAACTTTGAAGGTCAGAATCTCACTTTTCTCTTTCTTTTCACTCACGAGCATATTTTGCAGAGAACATATTTTGACTCTATTGGGTTTCCTATTCATTGTCTTTTTTTAGATTTAAAGTCTAATGTTTTGGTCATGAAGGTTGTCTGTAGCCTTTCAGGTGTGTGTCTATATATATATATATATATATTGGAATTCTTTTCTAAGTATATACTTGGTAATGCGGTGCCAATGTTTATCTTTTTTTGATGAACAGATGACAGTGTTTATCTTCTTGTTAATGGTTAATTGTAAACATATTAAAGAGTCAATCATAGAGGTTTCAGTTGCAATGGTGAAACTTAAGATGTTATTTAAAAAATTTTTCTTTTACATAAATTATGAACTTGAAGCATGAGAATGATTCTTATTGCCAATCTGTAATGGTAGTGAGCCAATATGCCTTCTATTATTAAGGAACAAAGTGTGCGTGTGTGTGTATATATATATATTTTTTATAACAACAATGTGTTCTTTTAAGTGGCAATGTAAGATGAAGTTTGTACTTTTGACCAAACTTCTTCTATTATTATTTTTTATTGAAATGTATAATTTTTATTAAACTATCCCACGCATCTGAAGGTAATATGTAAGAACCTTTTCAAAGTCAATCATCACAACTTTACATATTATAAAATTCAACATACATAATCACCTTTCATTTATTCAAATTCCTTCAAATTTTCACTTTTCATTCAAAAAAAAAAAAATGCTATTTTTTTTTCACAAGTGTCTCTTAAGTATATCTCTACTGAATGTCAGAATGCTGACATCTTCACCAAACCTTTTGATAGAAGTAAGTTTGAGACACTTCATCAAGTAATTGGTGTGATTTTGTGTCCTTGATCATTCTTGGCTTTCATGGTCCTTATGCTTCATAGCTCTACTCTTTGTGACCATATTTCTTGCTGTTTTGTTTTCTCCTTTTTCTAGGACTTGCATTGCGTAACATTCATACATTTCATTCTAGGAATGTTTTTGTTATTTTTTCAAAATATTACAAAAAAAAAAAAAACCAGAAAAGGGAAAAGGGAAGCAATATGTGTTTTGCACTATTTTTCCTGAATTTGAAATCAAGGTTAGCCAATTTATTTTTGCATAACATGTTTATGTACTTTGTTTAGCTTTGATGAGCTTATTTCTTACACTTTACTAGTTTGAGCTTTGTAGTGCATGTTGTGTGAGAAAGATGTTTATAATTTTTAATCACTTTGTCTTGATCTTGAGTCACTTGCCTTTGATTGTTGAACTTAATCCTTTTGAGAAAGACATAAATAACTATCTCACCACTGTTTATTAGCCAATTATGAACACCTTAGTGCATATCGTAAGATTTTGTGCAGAAAGTGTAGCACATGCACACAAAGAACATAAGGTGTAGCCTTGGTTTAAATGCTAAAATTGGTGTGTACATTATTGGACTATAATTAAATCAATCAAATAAAATTGTTGTGTACATTATCTCGGCTATTTTAATAAGTTTCTGATTGAATAAAATTGGTTTGTATATTATGAGGCAAATCAAGAAACTTATATGATTGCAAGCTTTTATTTTAGGAGATGTAAGAGTTATATGATGTAACTCTTTAGGTGATAGTCTCTCTCAAATTCTATGTGATGAATTTTGTAGACTTTGTGCTTGATTTTTATTTACATATCACCTCACAGGTATCTCAAGTTTTTGTTAGATGCACACACTATACAAGTTACTCTTTGCTAAACTTTGTACAAGTTATTGTGTGTGATTTTGATTTGGCCAACCAAGTTTGAAAATTCCTTGAGTTTTATGCAAAACATGTTTGCTGTTTGAGAATTTAAGGTGAATTGATTGAAAATTTTAATTTTGGAAAAACTGGGTTCAAAACATATGTTTTTGAAAAGTATTTCATCTCATACTCGTGCATTTTATTCTTAAAAGAGGAGTTTTTGCACCAAAATAATTTGTTTTTCAAAAATGTGATTTTTTCAAAATTTCAATCAATAGAATCTATTTTTTGACCGATCAAAATTGCGATTAAAATTTTGGTCAAGCTCTGTCTATTTCGATCTGTGCTTGATTGCTAATGGATCAATTGAAGCATTTTCGACTGATCAAACCTATTTTTCATTCAGTCGAAAATCATATAGAGAGGTTTTTTAAAAACTGAGTTTCTCACGTGTTCAAACACTATTTCAAAAGTTTCAAAACTCTTTCTCTCTCTATTCGATTGGACTAAGAGTCCAAGCAAGATTTTTGTCGTTTTCCATCAAAAAAATTTCAAGGGTTTTTCTCTCCCAAGGCCTGTAAGACCTTTTTAGCCTTCCTTTTGCATTTATTTTCATGTTCATGCATTAAATCATGCATTTTGGGGAAAATTTTGAACCTAAGAATTTTTGGGGTTTTTGTTGATTTAAGCTTTTTATTTCCAAATTGATCAATGGTTTTTATTGTGGAATGATATACCTATTCTTGATGGTTTAATTTGATCAATTTGGTGATTTGTGAGAAATTGAAAATTCTAGGGCTTGGATATACCCGAATTGGGGATTTTGTTCAATTAAGTTTAAATTGGTGACATTGGCTTGTTGAATTGATTCATATGATCATTAGTTTGTGTTATCTATATTGTTTATTGATCAATTGGTCAATTTAAAAAAAAAAAAAAAAAATTGAACAAGTGGTTTTTCAAATTTTGGGGTTTTTGATATAAACTCTATACTCAAGCCAATTTTGTGAATTTAAAGTTGTATTGAACTTATTCTCACTGTATTAGACCAAGCATCATGACATTATACTGTTCATGCATCATATAGATTGTTATTTTCTATATTGTTTTGTGCTAACTTGCAATCTGCCCTTAGTTTTGTCCTTTGTTCATCTTGGTTCTTTTATGTTTGCCTTGACCTTACCTTAGCATCATGCCTAGGAAGACTAGAGCTAATAGGTCTGCCCTCTCACCTTCTGCTCCTTCTTGTGATAGTGAGAGGTTTCCGAGTGAGAAAAACCAAGAAACCTTTGAGAAACTTAACCTTAAGAGAAACATATGGGTTGAGAGAAAGGTTTTGTTAGATGAGCTTGATCTTGCCATTAGGGCTAATTTTGAGCATAGAGGCTGGCTACCATTGTTAGATATTGGTCATCCACCTCCATCTACCCTGATTAGAGAGTTCTACTCAAACCTCTCTATCCACGTCTTTGATTCCAATACTCTAATTAGGAGTTGGATACGAGGTGTAGAGTACACCATTACTCCTTCAGTAGTGGCTGATGCTCTTAGGATACCAGTGGTTCAGCATCCTGTCTATCCTTAGGATGAGTCTCCTCTCCTGGATGACATCATGTCTTACATCACTGGTCTTCTATCTAGTAGGGTTTTGATCCTCAGATCACCACTGCTGAGCTCACTGAGGTTCACTACCTTTTCTTTAGGAATGTTTGTCATTCCTTGTGGCCTACCTCTCATCTACACCATTCCTTTGGAATGTTGTGCGTTTTTGTATGCTCTAGTTACAGATGCTCCTATTAGTTTTCCTCGTATTTTTATTTGTTCTTTGAACGAAGTTAATAGGAGTGGTTCTGTTGCTCAAGCTCTTTTCTTCCCCGTTTTTATTCATAGGATTCTTTTGCATCTAGGATTAGATGAGTTTCCAGTGTTTGAGCCTGTCCATGTTATTGCTCTTATAGGTGCCACCTTTCTCAAGCAGAGGGCTGCTCAATTGAGACTGAGTTCTAAACAACTTAGGGTTGAGTCTTCTAGTGTCGCACCTCCTCCTTCCTCTTCTACAGGTACTACTTCTTGCTAAGGCATCAGTTGATCCTACTGCTGCTGCTGTTCCCCCACCATCTACTTCGAATGATTCAAACATTCAACGTATGTTGCAGATTGTCATGACCATTCAAGCGGCTCATGATCAGCTTTTGGTGAATATGCTTGATGAGCTTCATGCTTTGAGAGTGGATTTAAAGCATTTAAGACAATTGCCTCCGCCACCTCCTTTTGATGATGGATTCTAATTGTCCTTTGGCATTCCGTCACAAAAAGGGGAAGTATATTTGTAGAGGAGATTTTGTTGTTAGGAGGAGATTTTTGTATTTGTGGAGCTATTAGATTGTATCTAGGTGCTTCATTGTGTATTTACATTTTTAGCACATGATGTATTCTTTGTTTTGATTGTGTTATTCATGATAGGGGGAGATACATTGTTGATATATGTTTCTTGTTTCACATTGTTTATTGATTTATATTTATGAGGTTATTCATGTTATATGTCTTTATTGTGTGTTATGTGAAATCAAGAAGTTATTTTGTTTTACCTGTATTTTCCACATATGCATTTATGCATTTATTAAGTGTTTCAGGAAATATACACATTGATTCAATCATGCTGCTATCTACACTTGCAACTGATAAATAGTAGTTAGGTTGGATTTGTTTTGTTGGGCAATGTTTTTTTGTAATGTGCTGTTTTTGTAAACTTTGAGCATTTTGATAGTTTGTATTTTGTCACAGATTGTCAAAGGGGGAGTTTCTAAGGTTCTAAGAATTAGGAACTAATGTATTAGAACTTGATTTTGTAATGTTGGCAAACCATGATCAAAATGTTTTAGTCTTGTTTAGACTTGCTCAAAGTATTTGCTTTTTATGTTAAGTTGGAATCGAGTTGCTGCAGGATTTACTGTGTAAATCTGCCTGGCTTAATCAATCGAGAATTAGACTCGACCGATCGAAAGTCGTGTAGATTGTTTTTTCTGTAGAATTTCTAACTCAGCCCAAGCCTGTTTGATGTGTAGGGTTTTATATTTTACTCTAAGTATAAAAGGGAAAACCCTAGTCACGTTTTGGGGTTGCTCTTTATGCTGTGTGTGTGAATCTTTTATGAGATCTAGAGGTGGTTACCTTCACACATACTTAGGGTTTTTCCTTTCCAAGATTCAAGATTATGTCAAGAACTTGGTGATCATTCAGTTGCAGATTCAAGAGCTTAAAGATACACAAGCAGGAGTGCATGTACTGGCTGGGAATCCAAGAAAGAAGTAGTTTGTAGACTCGGAGCTATCATGGGGTCGTGGTAGTAAGTTTTCTACTCGAGGTAGCAATAGGATGTTAGTGGTCTAAGTCACTATCGTGTAAACTTCAATTTTTTCATAATGGATTTAGTTTTACCTTGAGAATAGCTAGGTTAAATTCTCTCCAGATTTTTTACCGGTTTGGTTTTCCTAGATCATCATATCTTTGTGTTCTTTATTTTCCGCACTTTATATTGATATGATTTATCTGTGTTAACCTAGATCTGCATAATTTGACTTCAATAATCACTTGGCTAATTAACTAGATTAATCTAGTTGTGTTTTAAGAGGTCTAAAAACAAACAAATATTATTCTTTAATTCTTCATTAGTGAAAATAGAAAATATTGTAGTTGAATAATTAATTACTATTCATAATTTTGGTTGTTATACATGGAAAACTTGTAAAAAATTATGTGTAAGGAAAATGTATATTTTTGAAAATATATTAATTATAAAATCTATTACATGCAGGGATGAAGCCATGATTCAAACATGGGGGGGCAAGCTTAATGTGAGTTTATTGAATTTTATCACATTCATTAGCATCATAATCTCAAATTTGTAGACAGAACCCAATATCACGTTGGAATAAACTTACACCAATTTTATCAGTGGTGATTCTTCAAAATTTAATTTTAGGATTTTTCAAAAATTAGGACATCAACACTAGGGGTTGATGACACTAAATAATCATAGTTAGCTTATAAATTATTTGTATTTTCTCTTCCAATAATGATAGGGATGCAACATGCCCCACAAAAATTAGTCCCAAACAAAAGCCAAATGAAAATGAGAAGTGAAATGAGAAGTGTTACATCTATAATATTTTTACAATATTTTTAGAACAAATCTTAGGTAGTAAGTTGTTACTAGTTCTAATTTGAACTTACCATTGAAGAATTATTGTAAAAATATTGTAATCATAGCATTTCTCAGTAAACAAGTCCCACAAATAAGAAAAAAAATAATGTTAATAGTTTATTGACAGTATAATCACAATAATATTATTGCTAATATTTCGTTGCACAATATGAAATTTACATTTTTTTTTTTCCTACCGAGTGAATAGGACAACTAAAGTCAAATAAAACATGGAATTTCAATTTTGCTCATTGCACTACACGTTTGATTTATATGATAATAATAAATAAAAAAAATCATGAAAACCAAAACCACAACTTTGTTTTATGTTTTTTTAATCTTTCTTTTTTCATCTATCAGATGATTCAGATCTATCTTTCTCACTTTATCGTATTACTGTGACCAACACATGTACAGTATATAAATATTTTTCTTTATAACGTAATCTTTTCCTCTCTATTTCTCTTTCCTGAAATCTCAGTGATCTTATTTCTATTTTTACTGACATTTACTTTTCACACTTATCTCTTATTCTTATCCTTGTCATTACTTTGTCAATATGTTCACTTAATTTCATTTATATGGAATTTGTTTTGATATATTACCTTTTATAGTCTCTAATCTCTTATAAATGTATATTGACACCGTACACACTCAAGAGTTAAGGATCCATTCATCAAAAAAAAAAGTGTTAAGGATCCATGGCTTTCAAAAAGTTTGTATTTTTTCTTGTCTTATTACGTGTTGCTTCCTCCCATAATGGAGGCATGATAAAAGGGAATGATCTCAATAATTTGATTTCAGAAAAACAGATTGAACACGGCATCAAAAGTATTGAGGTATCTTCGCTTGTATGCTTGATAAAGTAAGAAGTCCTTGCATTTCATTATAGCTTGAGATTTAATCTAACAATTACAAGATTTTTGCAGACTAAACATGGAGACATCTATGATTGCGTGAATATTTATGAGCAACCAAGTTTAAAGCACCCTTCACTCAAGGATCATAAAATTGAGGTTTCTATTTTTACGTATTTTGTATTTAATTTCTCATTAAAATTAAAATTTTATTATGGTGTTTTGAGAGGTTGTGTTTCATGATATTTCAGTGGTGTTTCTAAGCATTCTTAGGACACAACATTTTGTAAACATTTAGTTTCTCTTTTTTCATCTCTCTTTGTAGATTTTGTCCTAATATTACTTTATACTCTTAATGTATACAATTAAGCAAGGGATAATAGTGGGTTCCAGTTAGCTTAACTGATAAAGTCTCTGATGGTTAAATAAAAGATCTGAGGTTTAATATCTGTCTACACCAAAAACTAATTAATATTTTAGTTTAATGATAAAGAGTTACCTATCATCATGAGTGGATGTCATAAGTTAAAATTCTCGTTAAAATAAAAATTAAAGAAAAAGAAAAAAGGCAAGGGATAGTGAATTATGGGTATGTTTGGTATGCTATAAAGCCTGTAATAACTCCTATAATTGAATAGTTATTCATATGTAATGGTGAAAGTTATAGAACTGAAATGAATTTTGATGAAACATAAAATGTAAGTTTTGCAATTTAGCCTAACTTATTCCTTAGTATGTGGAATCAAGGCCGAAGCTATATTTTGGCTTAGGGGACCATGGTACCCCTAGCTTTTTCAAAAATTCGACTTCTCCATAATATACATACTTGCCCCCCTCTTCCAAAAAAATTACAAATAAACCCAAAAAATACAAGTTATGGATCAAATTGGGCGGCTCAAATCTCTTGTAAACGATCTAATCTAGCAGTTTGAAACAAGAAAATGATGGATCTGAACAGATTTGCTGTTGACACTACTGCTGATGCTAGGTTTAAGCCGTGATACATGAGAGAGAGAGCTCAAAGTCTAGTAAGAATAAGAGATAAGTGTGAAAAGTAAATGTCAATGAAAATAGAAATAAGATCACTGAGATTTCAGGAAAGAGAAATAGAGAGGAAAAGATTACGTTATAAAGAAAAAAATATTTAAGTACTGTACATGTGTTGGTCAGAGACTCACAGTAATACGATAAAGTGAGAAAGATAGATCTGATAGATGAAAAAAAAAAGATTAAAAAAACAAAAAACAAAGTTGTGGTTTTGGTTTTCATGATTTTTTTTTTTTTTTAATCATATAAATCAAACGTGTAGCGCAATGAGCAAAATTGAAATTCCATATTTTGGTTGACTTTAGTTGTCCTATTCACTCAGTAGAAAAAAAAATATAAATTTCATATTGTGCAACGAAATATTAGTAATAATATTGTTGTGATTTTACTGTCAATAAACTATTAACATTATATTTTTTTCTTATTTGTGGGACATGTTTATTGAGAAATGCTATGGTCACAATATTTTTACAATGATTCTTTAATGGTAAGATCAAATTAGAACTAGTAACGACTTACCATTTGTTGTGAAAATATAATAAAAATGTTATAGATGTAATACTTCTCATTTTTATTTGGCTTTTGTTTGCGACTAATTTTTGTGGGGCATGTTGTGTCCCTATCATTATTGGAAGAGAAATACAAATAATTCATAAGCTAACTATGATTATTTAGTGTCGTCAACCTCTAATGTTGATGTCCTAAATTCTGAAAAATCCTAAAATTAAATTTTGAAGAATCACCACCGATAAAATTGGTGTAAGTTTATTGCAATGTGATATTGGATTCCGTCTACAAATTTGAGATTATGATGCTAATGAATGTGATAAAATTCGATAAACACACATTAAGCTTGGCCTCACCTAGGTTTGAATCATGGCTTCGTCCCTACATGTAATAGATTTTAAAATTAATATATTTTCAAAAATATAAAATTTCCTTACACATCATTTTTTACAAGCTTTCCATGTGTAACAACTAAACTTATGAATAATAATTAATTATTCAATTACAATATTTTCTATTTCCACTAATGAAGAATTAAAGATTAATATTATTACACTACCACACACTTTTGGTATAATGATTACTTCGCATGTATACATGCTTGTAGGGTGTGGGTGAGAAAGGCTGGAATTCAAGTTTACAAAAGAGAGATTCACACACATATACACTTAGATTAGGTTAAAGTAGAATTTTTATCTTGTATAAAAAAAATATTATTACAAGATTTTATAATCCCGATAAAAAAGAATTAAAGATTAATATTACTAATATAATCTTCATTTAGTGTACTAAACGTGCCCTAAGATTTCATTTCAGTGATGCCTTAGTCATGCACCTTGTTTCTAACAAGCAAGCATTGTGGGACTTCTATTGTTTTCTCTTTGCAAGTTGATATAATTTCTTCTATGATTAAAATCATTCAATTACAAATCTAAGGTGAATTCAATGCCATATCATTTAGAATTGTAAACTATATGGCACTTTGCACGTTAACATATGTGCATACATACAAAAAATTTTTAAAATGAGAAAAAGCGGAGCCTGATAAGTGTCAACATTAAAAGAAAAAATGGTGTTCTTTGGTTGTATCGATGCTAGATAATGGAAGAGAGTGTAATTGAGAAGAAAGAACATAAATTGATTTGAATATTAAAAAAAAAAAAATTGATGCACTCTAACAACTCGGATGCTTCTTTTATAATATTTCATTTGTCATGGTATTTTTGTTTGATGAAGTGTAGAAAATATTGAACAGATGAGACCTAGCAATAAAGTAAGAGATATATTAGCCAAAATACATTCCAAGAAGCTGCCGCCTAGTTTTCGTTATGCAAAGATTGAGTTAGACGAGGAGTGTCCCCAGGGGACAATCCCGATTTTGAGGGTCACACACAATGACATACCTGGGAATGTATCAAATTTAAATAAGCCTCAATTTTCTTCACTTCAATCGAATGGTGGTTTGGAAGTAAGTGATATATGGCTTTCTTTGTTTGATATTAGTAGTGCATTTTTTTAATTTCCCTACTCATCCTTGTTTTGGTAATACAATTTGAGTCCTTTACCCTGGGATAGAATTTATCTTCATATATAGTTTGCAGGGCTGCTTACAAAAACAACCCCAGACAAAATGTATTCAACTATAGCAGGTATTAATGTATATAATCCCAAAGTTGGACCTCGCCAATATAGTTCGGCTTCAGTAGCAGTTGAAGCAGGAGATGGACCAAACTTCAATCAAATACAAGTGGGGTGGATTGTAAGTCTTAGGAAAGAGAAAGGAATTTAAACTTATTCAGCTAGCTTTACTTTTTATTTGAGGATATCTAATATCTTGCTTCTTGTATAGTTTAATTTTAACATATGCTTTCACTTTATCACTGTGAATGCTGTGATTTGGAACTAGTAAAAGCACATTCACACAAACAAAAAAATAAACATAAAAACACCATATAGGACAACAGTACATGGTTTAATCAACTTAAAGCATACATCCATAAGCAAAGCCAACCAAAGTCCACTATTAATGATTTTGATTAAGTACTCTTAAAACTTCACAAGCCAAACTCACATACACGCACTCACAACACTCATGAACCTCAATAATATTAACAAAACCTCTCAAGAATATCATACACAAGCTAATAATACAAAAGCCTCAATGCACCAAATAAGTCTCTCACACAAACATAATCTCAACACACATACTTAAGTATATTTCAACCCCAAAATCTACTAAAATACTTTTCGAATAAACTCATTCTTGTTTCTTGAGCAAAAATCTACCCCAACATTGCTTATTTATAGGGCTCAAATCCTATTCCTAATGAACAAGGAATACCTAATTAGTTCTTCAATAAGGACTTTCCTTCCACAACAAAGAGACTCGTTTTCCTCCGATCCACACCAAGGAAAATCCTTTCCATACACTCCAAGAAAGGTGAAATCAATTCAAAATTAGGAATTCAATGTAACTTTTAATAGTGAAAAACTTGTTTAGAACCCTTAGTTAATTAAGCAATGGATTAATCAACTAATTTCCAATTAGGATTATTTAGTGAACCAAATCTGTAAAATGAATAAAGAAAAACACACAAATTTTGTGACAAAGTGAAAAAACAAAGGAGATCAACTTCAAAGGGCAGCACACTACAAATTAGGCAATCCACACACTCAAATGACATTCTAAAACTGGTCATGAACTCTAACGAAGGTTCTGATCATGAACTCTGACCAACTCCAATACTCTCCTTAAAGGTTTGATTACCACAGCTTGGTATGCATGTTCAACCTCCAACATCCTTGAATTCCATTGCAGCCAACATTAAATAAAACACATCATTTAATTATGCAATTTTCAGTCTATTGAGATGCGATTGAATTGGCTGTCAAAATCAGAATTTTTGTCGAATCCATGAATGTCAATCTATCAACCCTCAATCAAGTGGCAGTCAAGTCCATCGAAAGACTCCTATGAATTAATTCTTGACAAATTATTCTTTTTTTGTGCTAAATTGTTCTACAAAGTTTTCTTGAATACCACAATAACAGTTACCAACTAAATGTTTATTACATTTTCTTGGAATTTACCAATTTAAAACCTAACACAATTGTTACATGCATGACAGAATAAATTCTTGCTACCTTAAAAATTAAGGTCCATATGAAACTAGTCAAAATGACTTATTATGGCTTCAAATTTTATTTATTTATTTATTTATTTATTGAGATAGTTTTAACATATGGAGTCAGTTTCTAATAATAGCTCTTTATCAAGACACCAATCGGTTTTAGTGTAGGAGGTGTAGGAGATGATTAAACCCCAAATCTTTTATTTAACCATAAGAAACTTTACTAGTTGAACTAACTAAGGCCCACTTATGGCTTTCAATTTTAAGAAAGACTTGTTATAGAAATTTCTCACGAAAATTAATTTGAAAATGTTAATTTATACTGTTAGGGTAGTGGCATTTGAATTTAACAGTAATAACATACATTGATGAAGTGTGTTGCTCACAAGATTTTATCCCCACTTATTTTTTTAATTAAAGAAAATTTGGAATTGATAAATTAATTTTGATATTCTTTAGGTGAACCCAGACTTATATGGCGATGCACGCACCCATTGGTTTATGCAATGGACTGTAAGTACTATTTAGCTTCAAACAAATGTAAGGTCTTGTGAGAGTGTATATGTGTGTGTGTATCTATATACATATATATATATTACTAACCTAATTTGAATTTCATGTCATGCATGGAAAGAGCGATGTCCGCAATATTACAGGATGTTTTAATCTTAATTGTGGGGGTTTCGTACAAACTAATACCCAAGTTCCTGTTGGTGGTGCTATCGACAAGGTCTCTGTTTACAGTACTGATGAACAAGTGGTTATGCGTTTTGGCCTTCTTCAAGTAATAATTTCCCCATTTTTTAACTTGATATATTGAATGTTGGATCAAAATTTTAGAAGTATATAATTAAATTATTAAATTTATCATACTCCAATAGAATAAGTTTATAATTGGTATTTTAATATGATATCTGAACAAAATATCCTAAATTCGATATTTGTTTCCTCCATCTTAAAAAAAAAAAAAAAAAAAAAAAAAAAAAAAAAAAAAAAAAAAAAAACAGTCTCACATGTTGGACATCAATTATTAAAAGGGAGTTTGAGCCCGCGCAATAGGTGCTAGAAGTACATTATTATATGATTAAATTTACCTTATTTCAATAATTTAGGTGTTTGGGAGAATCAATAATTTAACCAACAATAAAAAAATTATCAAAAAAATATTTTGCAGAATGTCTGATCCTTCATTTAATTTGTTTCTCCTTTTTAACAATAGGATACAGGCAACATACGCGGAAAATGGTGGGTGGTTTATAATGATAATCTTGATCCAATTGGGTATTGGCCACCCACAGAATTTAAAGAGTTAGTTGAAGGAGCAGACACATTGAAATGGGGAGGCTATGTTTTCACTCAGCCGGGTGATAATACTTCACCTCCTATGGGCAGTGGACATTTTGATGATGGTTTATATGAACGGACTTGTTTCATGAACCAACTTCAATATACGGATTCCAACTTTGATGTGAAGTTTCCAACTGATGTTCAAATCATTATGTCTGAGCCTTACCTTGTAGGAGATAATTCATACAAAAACGACACACAGGGTTATAGCTTTTTATTTGGCGGACCATTCTAAAAAAAAAAACAAGTTTGAAAATATGTTTGGGTAATATGATATCCAAAATTGTTTCATGTTAAAATAATAGCAAAAAATACGCTTTGCAACCCTATATTTACAGGTTGTTTTGTTTTGTTTTGTTTTTTTTTTTTTTTTTTATAGGAAAAAAATAGTTATTCAATAAAATTCAAAAAAATAAAATCAGATAAATTTCCTATAAATCCAAATTTTAGAAAGATATAAACTCCTCACCTGTTTCTAAAAGTAAAAACCTTCAATCCCACGACTTACAACTTCCCACCCCACGTCTGACAAACTACAAGCAAAAACTCTTCCCAATTTTCCCAAACAGATCAACGTGGTGTACAAGTTCCCATTACAAACCAAAATATGATTTGTGTCAGGTGGCTACTCTTTATATAATGCAGTGTTTGCAGAGACAAACCTATGTGTGGGCTAGGGGGGCATCCCCCTGATTTTGAAAAACCAAAGACTAGTATGTATATCTACACCGAAGTTTAGAATTGTGTCCCTGAAATTTATATTTTGGCCCTCTTCCCTGAAAATACTTTTCAACTTGGCCCATTAAATCGAAAAAAATAAAATAAAATAATTATTTGACTCCATCCATCTGACCATTCTTGCATGCCATTTGCCCAAGAAAAATAAAAACATTAAGACAATCCTTTGGACAATTCACAAAACCGCATAAGAAAAAAGGCAAGGTTTGGTCTCATGGATGGATCTCTCTTCGTCCTTTGATCTGATCTTTTCTCCCTCCTCTCTCTTTCTCTTTGCCCTGTGGTATGTGGCTTGTGTGCCTTTCTTAATCTTTAAGTGATAAAGGTGGAAAGTGGAAACTTTTATTCCAAAACTATTAGTGAAAATTATTACAAGTAGCGACAAAATCATGGCACCTACTAACAATCCAATAATAGGGTTACACTATACACCCGTAGTTTTTTTCTTTTTCTTTTTTAATTTCTTTTTTATAAGGAGTACACCCTTTATTAGAACTTACAACAAAGGGATATGTTAAAATGTAGTTATTAATATAGGTTAATATAGAATATTGTAAAAATATTAAATAAATTGATTTAAAAAAAAAAAAAAAGATTAAAGAATCTGTCCAACTCGAATTGAACCAAAGAACCTAGAAGTTTAGAACCATTCATTTTTTAAGTTCTCTTTGTAGTGTATTTTAAAACCATGATAAATTCCTATAATTTTTTTAAAATAAGTTGACAGCTACAACAAGAAGAAGGTGGGATCTGAACCTTGCATGTCTTCGTTGGACACACAAAAAACTAGAAAGTGTTAATTGAGCTACAAAAGTATTAATTATAAATCCTTATAATTAATAAGACTTTTATTTGATGCATAGATTATGGGAAAGTCAATTGTAATGTTCAATTTATTTATAAATATATATATATATATATATATAAATTTTTTAAGAACCAATACGGATGGTGCAACTTTTAGTATTATCATACCAATTTCTAAAAAATATCGAACAAAATCCCCCCAACCCCCCCAAGGGAAAAAAAAGGGTGATATTTAATGCAATCCCTTTTTTTCCCTCTTTTTGAGGATTTATTTATATTAATTATTTTGGTGTTTGAACTATTTTCTCTTTGATGTCGTCGAAGCTTAAAGAAAGCACACAGGATACTCTTTTGATGGAACAGAAACTAAACTATTATTTTCTGGGTAGTAAACCTTGAATCCACTAGGGGTTCCTTGAAACTAGAATTCACTAGAGAAGAAAATTGACAAAGTCTGTGTTTATTGATAATAGTATGATTTGACTTTGATGACTACAAAACATATAAATACTGAAAAGTAAAACCCTAGAATGACTAGGAAACGTCCCAAACCCTAATTCTCACTAATTACGTGATTAGTTGACAAAATTCTAAAATTTACCAAAAATAGCAAAATTGAGTTAAATGCAAAATCATTAAAAAAAAAAAAAAAAAAAAAAGGACCTTAAAGGTCGTCCCAAAATAGATAGGATTTTATTCTAACTTTTAAACTAAAATTTAATAAGGAAAAATAAATATTATTATAAATAGCAATAACACTATTTTTAGGGCCTTAATGAAGGAATTTGTCTAAATTTATGAGAAACTCATATAATGAGTCTAGATCAGAATGTCGTTTCCCTTCAACCTGCCAAATTTCACGCAATTCCAACACTGCCGCCCTAATGGCCACCACTAGCACCCCCTTGATCTTGCAATGAGACTTCTGGCACCCTTGCTATTCCAAGAAGGCATATGCTGTCTATTCTATATCACTCTTCACATTTGTTTTTATTGCCTTTCTTTTCATTTTAATGAATGTCTTTTTCTTTGTCGAAAATAATAATTGCTATGTGTATGGTTTAATTCAATAGAAGAGAGAAACACGCATAAAATAAAAATTGTTTAAAGCTATTGTATAAAAGCAATGTGCATATGTTTTAATTGAATTAAAGAGAGAAACATTACAGTAAGCTTTCTATGGTCCTAAGGAAAAAATGAACATCGAAATAGCATTGAAATCACAAGTTCATGTGTGGATTTGTTCATTGCTTATAGTTAGCTTCTGACACTCTTGGTTGTATTAGCAGTTAGAAAATAGATAATACCAGTCACTAACCTGTGTGGTGCACATGAAAGTTTTTGGAAACTATAAGATTTTATCAAATTAAATGCTTTAAAATTTGAAAATCTTAAAGAGCTTACATTAGCACTCATCAATTTGTCTACAAAGCCAATGCTAAATAGATCTACAAATTGCATTCTCATATCCTATGTCATTTGCAAGGTGATAGGATTCTTTCCATTACAGTTTGCATCCTTCCACCCTTCAAAAGCTTTAAAAAGTGCTATGTGGTCACTACATAAGAATGTGTATAAGGTTCTACAAAATTTTGTCATTATAATCAACATCCTAAAGCTAATATCCAATCCAAAAATGTGTAATCAATGCTACATATTGGAGTATTGTAGAGGGTAGAGAGTAGAGCAAACATTTTCTCACGATCATGCCCATATGGCTTAGAGTTCTTACCATTATTCTAAGGAACCCAACAATAACAATAGCCCAAAAAGTATTATTCTGATACATTTACTTTAGGACAAATAAATTCGAGCAATCAAAATCAAGCAATTCTATCTAAAAATTACAATTTTAGACGCAATCACACAAACCTTAAGTTGATCCTTTGCATTCAAGTTTCAATCTTCCACTTACGTTTAGCTAGATCCTAGATTAATGTTCTTCTCAAAAATTGAATCTGATTGGTGGCACAATGTCGGCACAATGTCGAATAGTAAATCTGCACAAAACAATCACATTTTGAATCAATCATTAATGGCCATATGTCTCCAATTTGTGTCACTAACAATAGAGTAGAAAAATATACTGAACAACAAATCTAATGTTGACAAATAAGTTGTGTGTTTCACATATCACTTTAATTAAGATTTTTGTGTTTTTCATCTGCTAGAATAGTTTAAAAAAGAATAATTGCAAGAGTTTCACTACAATTTCTACTATAAAACAAAACAACAGCTATAGTGCAACTGAGAACATAAAATTTCTTCCTACATATTACAATTAGAGACAGACCAAAAGAAAAAAGACATGAACTTGTATAGAAGAGGCAGAAGGTTTGGAAAAAAAAAAAAAAAAAAAAACAGGGGACTGAGTGGAGACAAAGAAGGCTGACATTTTAGGTGCTCAAATAATTATTCAATCAATCAAATGATTAAGCTAAGCTAAATTAGATGTGCTAAAAAATTTAGATAGCAAAATAAAACAAAACTTAAAGGTAAAGCAAAACCTGTAGGATTGTTATTAGATTTTAAGGGTTGGGAGACTCTTCAATACTATCTCCACTTTCCTACAAAGCCTGCAGAATTTGATTTTCTATGAGTGTTTCCCTAACTTCAACCCAAAAAAAAAAATTGTGAGAAAAAAGGGTTAAGATTGAAATTCCTAAATTGATAGAAAAACCTAATTAAAGACAAAATCCTCTTATTGACAAAAGACCTAATTAAAGACAATAGGAAAAGAGATTAGTCATATATTATTTAAGAAATATCGAGAGAGAATGGCCTGATATGGAGGCCAGGTCAGAGATTGAAAATGTTGGCACCCATGATCTTGCCCTTGCAAACTTTTTGTGAAATAGCTTGGGTTTACATTTGAGAGAGTGTAAAGGTTTTGCATTCGGTGAGTCATATCGAAAGGAGAGTTGCTAGGTTTGGTTTTATCGAAAGGAGCAGTTTTACCCTTGCACTATTGCTTTAGTATTTTGTTTTAGTTTCAGAATTGGGGACATTTTTAGGCTTTATTTTTTTTTTTTTTAATGAAAATTTTGGGGAGTTTCAGTTTTATAGAAATAGTTTTTTTCTTTTTAATTTTATAGAAATAATTTGTTTTTCCTTTTTAATAATGCTAATGTGTAAAAATGTGAGAGCTCTAAAAAAAGTCAAATATTGATCAGAGGCTTTGGTTTTTATGGTATTATTATATTATTAGTATATATAGATTAGTAGACAGGCGTGTAAATCTCAAATTGTGATAAATGGAAAATTATGACACTAAACTAAAGAACATATAAGCAAATATTCTTCTTTAACTTATCTTCTTCTTCTTCTTCTTCTTTTAATTTTCCTTTATCTTATATTCAATTACCGTTTTAAAATATTTGCGTTTTAAAATATTTGCTTTCGTTTCTTATATCAAATGTCTCTCAAATCATCAAAAATGTATTTGTGATAATGAGATGTTACTGTCACAACCAATCAGCTATGCTCTTGACATCATGCTTCCACCAAATCAAGAAGGGCAAAACATAGTTGCGATGATGTTCCAAGCCACCGGCTCCACCCGTTTCTTCAATATCTCACCAACATCCAATTAACACCTATATGGTGAAATCCTAACTCCACAAATATGTATTTGGTTGTCTCTTGCCACATGACAATTTCTATTTGTTTGGTATTTATTTCTCTTCTTTGATGTCAAATTGTTCTTTTTTTTTTCTTTTTCTTTTTTGTATTCAATAATTTCGCATTTACTTTTTTAAGAAAAATATGACAAATGAGATCTTTCTTTCGGTTCCTTTCATTTTTACTTCTTCATTTTGGCTTATGTTAATGTCTGTCTAGAAATTTCTTTAGATTCTTTTTCTTTTTTCTTTTTTTCCTTTTTTGCTTCTTTTTCTTTAGAATGACGCTGTTTCAAAGTGTCTCACAAGATTAACCCAAAGATTTTGTTTAAATTCTTCATTTGCATGCTAGGTGCTGAAGTTATTGAATCTTATTTATTTATTTATTTTTAATAATATATGCCCACTACATTGAATATTTTCTATTAGTCTCATGTTATTCAAGTGTGTGAGGTTTTTTAAAGAATACTTTCTTTTAATTTGAAGCTATATGCCTATAGAAACCATTAGGGAATCCTCAAAAGAAAAAAAAAAAAAAAAAAAAGAGGAAAAATAAATAAATAAATAAAAAGCCTTTAAAAGCTTACATCGAGTATATGAAACATAGAACCTCATGCACTTGCGAAGTGCATGCGATGAGGCCAATATATCATCTATAAATACTATATAAATGAAGACTTTGATTTTTTGTTAACCTTATGAGAAGTTGATAGATAACCTTTGGAGCTCTTACAAATTTTCACATCACCACTATTTTTCTTTTTCTTTTTCTTTTCATTCTATTTTTTAAGCAAACCTTCGATTGTCATCCCGTTTCTCTCTTCAACTGCCTCTCGCAGAGCTTACCTTTCTCTCAAGTTCAAAAAGTAAACTGATGAATTAAATTGTTCTATAAGATGATCCTTATATTCACCAATCTGGCTCTAGCAATCTCTCTCTAGACCTAGGAAAGAAGCCCTAAACACATTGTAGCATCATTCAATTAGAGGCTTCAAGATTTAAGCATACCACATATGCATGGTGATGTAGAACAAACAGCACATGCCTTCCTTAAGCAGCAGGGGGCGCAGGAAGTCACAAAACAAGATCAAAGGGGGGTGCCAGTAAAGGCCATCGGGGTAACAGTGTCAAAATTGCATGAAATTTGGCAGGTTGAAGGGAAACGACGTTCTGATTCATGCCAAATGCCATGAACGTCGCCAAAATTTAGGCGAATTCCTTCATTAAGGCCCCGATAACAGTATTTTTACTATTTATAGAAATATTTGTTTTTCCTTAATAACTTTTAGTTTAAAAGTCAAAATAAGGTCCCATCTGTTTTGGGACGACCATTAAGGTCAGTAGTTTATGATTCTACATTTAACTCAATTTTCCCATTTTTGGTAAAATTCGGTAATTTTGTCACCTAATCTCTTAATTAGTGCGAATTAGGGTTTTAAATGTTTTTTCTCAGTATTTATATGTTTTGTAGCCGTCAGAGGCAAATTAGACTATTATCAATAAACATAGACTTTTGTCAAATTTTCTTCTGGTGGATTCCAGTTTTATCTCCTTGTGGATTTAGGGAAACCCCTCGTGGATTCGAGGTTTACTACCAGAAACTAACAGTTTAGTTTCTGTTCCATCAAGAGAGCATCGTGTGTGTTTCTCTTCAGGCTTCTGCGACATCACATGGTAGGTATTTTGCCATCCATCTTCTACTTATCAGATCCTTAAAAAAAGAGAAATAAAGTAAGATTGGAAATTAGATAGGTATTTTGCAAACTATAGGACTGCTAGTAGCAGTGGCACAATTGCTTTTCTCTAATTTTTCAAAGGCAGACCTATAATCAAAGAGTTAGAACCGGTCCCCAAGTCCATTGGATTTCTCTCTTATTATTTTGTAATATTCTTCTTTACCTGGCTTTGTTCTGCAATCCCTTTTTGACTGCTCTTTCCACTTGCAGGCCTCAAACTTTGAAGGTCAGAATCTCACTTTTCTCTTTCTTTTCACTCACGAGCATATTTTGCAGAGAACATATTTTGACTCTATTGGGTTTCCTATTCATTGTCTTTTTTTAGATTTAAAGTCTAATGTTTTGGTCATGAAGGTTGTCTGTAGCCTTTCAGGTGTGTGTCTATATATATATATATATATATTGGAATTCTTTTCTAAGTATATACTTGGTAATGCGGTGCCAATGTTTATCTTTTTTTGATGAACAGATGACAGTGTTTATCTTCTTGTTAATGGTTAATTGTAAACATATTAAAGAGTCAATCATAGAGGTTTCAGTTGCAATGGTGAAACTTAAGATGTTATTTAAAAAATTTTTCTTTTACATAAATTATGAACTTGAAGCATGAGAATGATTCTTATTGCCAATCTGTAATGGTAGTGAGCCAATATGCCTTCTATTATTAAGGAACAAAGTGTGCGTGTGTGTGTATATATATATATTTTTTATAACAACAATGTGTTCTTTTAAGTGGCAATGTAAGATGAAGTTTGTACTTTTGACCAAACTTCTTCTATTATTATTTTTTATTGAAATGTATAATTTTTATTAAACTATCCCACGCATCTGAAGGTAATATGTAAGAACCTTTTCAAAGTCAATCATCACAACTTTACATATTATAAAATTCAACATACATAATCACCTTTCATTTATTCAAATTCCTTCAAATTTTCACTTTTCATTCAAAAAAAAAAAAATGCTATTTTTTTTTTCACAAATGAACGATCTTGAAAGTTCAATCCCTAATTTAATCACAGAGAAACAACTTGCAACTAATAGCAAAGAGGAAACAAAAAACTCCAAAACTAGATTTTTTTTTTTTCTTTTGTTTATTTTAATGATACATTTTTATGTGATTTTTGTTTCTCTATAAACCCAAGTGGTTTTGTTTGACTGAAAGATTTATTCAATTTGTTTAAATTGTAAAATCTGACAGTACATTGTTCTTTTTACCAAGTTGATTGCTTTATAGATTTTGGTGGATATTTTATTAATTCTTTAGAAGAGAATGATGGATAGAAAAATCTTATAATTAAAAAGAGGGGTTCACACTTCACACTAGGGGTGTCCACGAGTCAGGCTGGGTTGGGTTTGTGCCCAACCCGGGCCCGACTTGAAACTTTCAGGTAAGTGAAAATAGAACCCGAAACCAACCTGAAATGCTAGTCGGATTGGCCAGTTCGGGTCGCGTTGGGTTTTTGGGTTCTCCGGTCGGTTTCAGTTTTTATCTCCGATGCTGTTATTTTGGCCGAATCCCTGGCTGATATTTGGCTAGATCCGTTGAGATCTGGCCAGATCATGACAAGATCTCGCCGAATCTCAACGATATCTTGCCAAATCTTGTAAGATCTGGACTAGATCTCAACAAGATCTCACCAAATCGTCCGATCTAATGGGTTTCAAGTAAATTTTGCCGAATAACTTCAAATATCACTAGATTTTGTATGTTTTCGTCAAAAAACCTTCGAAGATCACTGGAAGTTTCTAGGTTTATCATCGAGTCGGGTTGCTCAGGTTTTGGGAGAGGAAAACTGCCAACCGACCCGAAGGCGTCGAGTTCTGTGGGCGGTGACCCGCCACCAACTGTTAGAGTGTCGGTTCAGGTGGCTTTCGGTTCGGGCTTGGGCAGGTTGCTCGGGTTGGTCAGGTATTTGAGTTGGGTGGACAGTCCTACTTCACACATTGAAGAAGCTGCAATACCATGTTATATGTTTTAGTAAACTTTGGTACTTGGCTCTGTTATAATTTGATGGTGGGCATGGTATTCTGTTTTTATTTCATTTGTGTTATATTGATCTTGGACTTTCAACTTTCAAGTGGGGAGGAGATGAAGCTACCCAAGGGAATAGATAGCATCTTTCTCAAATTATAAAGGAATTTGTCCCACTTTATTGCTTCTTTTGGTGCTATTTATCTATAGTTGTATGGCTTATTGTAATTTTTTAAAGTACATGATCGTACTTAACCTCTATGATAGGAGAGTTGTAGTATTAGCATACCTTGCAACTCTATGACATAATTTACTTACTGTTACGTGCTAATTAATTTTGTTTTATGATGTGTAGAAATCTGCAAGTACCACAAATAGTACCAAGCTCCTAACTAACGGCTCGCATACCCAAGACTTGACAATAAACATATGAATAATATGCATTTTGGAAAAATCTTGATGGAATTTTGGAGGGTATTATGATGGAATATGGATTGTATGATGTAATATTTTTGTACGTAGTTTGAATAAGTTTAGGAATGGTTTTAGTTTCCTTCAAACCCAAAACTCATATCTGATCATTTCCTTCAAACTCTTGGATTCGGTGTTGATCTTCGAAGTCAAGATTAACATGTTGTATTTGGCTGATGTCCATGAAGGGAAGACCGAGTGGGCTTTGCCCTCAATCCATCATTGCAATTCTCAAACTTTGGGACAGGCATGAATTCTCTTTTGCTAGAGAGGGTCACACTCTACAGTGGTTCATGAGAGAAGAGGGGCTGATCTCAGGGATCTCCACTGTGAAGGTGGTGATGGCCGGTGAGAAGCTGAGCTCTTGGAGTTTGGCGATGGAGTACTTGGATTTAAAGAGAGGGTGAGATTGGGTGGAATAGATCATCTGTTGCTGATTTATTGTTGGGTGGGTCAGTCCAATCCACTGAAGAATCGACCTGGTTCAATTAAGCCCACTTCATGTAGAATCCCAAGCCAGTTTTCCAAAGGCCTTAGCCCAATCCAAACCCAGCTCAATAAATGGCCCAATCCGAAAAATACCGGGTCCAAACCACTTCACCCTAACACACACCAGCCCGCATACATTTGTAAAGCCCCAAGTCAACGCAGCCCAACCCAAAAATTGAAATCAACAAGCCATCGACCCAAACAAATTATTTCTCATGTTTTCAAGTCATGCCCAACCCTGCCCATTATATTCCAACTCCAAATTCTTTTTAGGAATTATAATTAGAATCCCTATATTATAAATAGTTTTTTATTTGGAGATTAGTATAGATGCGAATTCTACACTGTTAAGAAAGTTTTTGACTTTGTTGTAGAAATTGACAAAGCAATTCAGTTTGATCAAATGACAAAGGTGATTTTTTTTTTTTTTTTTTTTTTAATGTAGCAAAACCACAAATTTGATTTTTAACTTCTACATGTTGTAATTCATTTCTCAACGTGTTTTATTGAAAGGCTTATATCAATAACACTTGAATGTGATAGCAACTTATCAAGTGAACAAGATGGTGATTCTACAAAGTTGTAGAAGATACAAAAAATACTTTAAAATTGCCTTCCAATTTATTAGAAATATTGATCGAGTTGTTCTTTCAATTTGTCTTTCATACATTTATTGGATAATTGGAGATGTTAAGTGGGAATCCTAATTTTAATTTTAATTCAAGATTGATTAATATTTTACATTTAGTAATTTAATGTTTTATATCAAGGATAAAAATTTATAAGATTGAAATCTTAATATACAATCAAGGAGGAAGAAACAAAGAATTTTTTAAATCTTCATACACATAGGCTTGCATGGGTTAGCGACTAGTCTATTATACTATAGAATCCAAGTCTTTGACCAATATTTATGTATTTACTATGCAAAATCAAAAAGGAAATATTAGATTTTACTATTAATTTAACCGCAACAAATTGAAATTTTCAATTAATGCCTGAGACTACTTTAATGAGATTATATCATAGAACATGAAATATTTGACCATGACTTATATATAAGAAAGTCTTTTTTATTTTTTAAACTATTAGTAATTAATAATGGATTTATGCTCTTCAAGACACCCCACGCTTCACATTAAATTTACTATCAACTTTCTTCTTCTTCTTCTTTTGTTTCAATCTATAAATATCTCATGACTTTCATCAACCAACTTTGTATTAGCTAGAATCATACTACATTTCTGATATTGTAGGTAGAATTAGCAACAATGGCTATTTCAGTGCAGAGGTTTGTATTTAATGTTTCTTATTAGCAACTTTATGAATGCTTAGAACATGCTCTATTAGCTAGAACTCACATGTTCTATAACAAAAACCACTCAAAGAAGAGATAAATCTGTGCATTGCACAAATTAGCAACTAGCATACTATAAAACTGAAATCTCTAATCTTTTTTTGACTTTTTTTAACTTCATGATAACTTGCCCACTAGTAATTTAAGCATTCACATTTTCCTAAATCAGCAAAATTTATAAAAAAATAAAATAAAAAAAAAAAAATAAAAAAAAAAAAAACTCTCTTTTCTCCTTTAAACTCTTTCTGTCTTTTGGAAGCTGAACTGAAACCTCTAATCGTTTCCTTTAAAGTCTCTCTCATTCAACGCAGCTCTCCCTCCTTTTTTTTAGTCTCTCTATCATTTCCCCATGGAAAACACAAACCCCAAAATCCTCTAGGTAGAAACCAATGGTTGTCTAAATGGGTATGTGTTTCTTATTTGAATTTCAATTGTAGGAATTCTTGTTGATTGAAGACTGGCCAATGGTTGTCTAAATGGGTATAAGTTATTATTTGAATCTCAATTGTGGGAATTATTGTTGATTAAATTCTGGAAGTAAAAATTGGGTTTCTACTTTCTAGGGTCATTTATGATAAAACCCAAACAGAGTTTTTGGTGTGTTTTGTTTGATTCTTTGTTTTGTTTCATCTGTGTTAAGTTTAGGAATGGTTCTAGTTTCACTATTAATGCTTAGGGATATCATATAAACTTCAATTTGATTTGTTTATTTTTTACTCTTTGGTATATGAACATTGGTACAGCCATACAGGGGAAAAATGTTTGACAATGAATAAGGAAGAGAAAGGCAAAGGTGATGTAATAAGAGTTGAGGCATTGCAATTTGCAAAGCTAGTTTGCTACAGATCATGGAGTGGCCAAAGGAACATGTATAATCTAAAAACATGAAATGAACTACAATATTTGACACATGCTGTTTACCAAAGTGAAGCTCGAGTCAGGTAATACAAATATTTAAAGTAGTTAGAACTAAAAGTGAAGGTAAATTTCTGCATTACGAAATAAAATATATCAAATGGAGACAAACTATTCATAAGAATTAGGAATGTATCTTGAAAGACATAGATTAATGCCATGTGAAATTGTGGGCCTACGGCATATCATTTGTGAAAATATGACATTCATAATTAGAGCCCTAATTCTATCTTGCATTGTAAAGTGATCATCCTTAGTTTTGAATTTGAACAATTTGTTCTTAAAATTTGCTTTTACTGTGTTTTAACTTAATTTTATTTTCAAATATGATTTTTCTTAATTTGTGTTTTCTTATTATTTTGCAAAATGAGAAAGCTTAGAATAATTGGACCCTGCTCTTTATGAGCCATTAAATTATGTTTTCTTTGTAAGTAGATTATGTTTTGTGTAAGCCTTTATTTGTTTCTTGGGAATGTTTTCTTGCAATTTTCTGACCAATCAACCTGAACACAATTTAATGTCTTATGCTATCTTTGATGTTAGGGTCTCAGATTTCATCACTATAACTTTCAGCTATAGAGTCAACAACCTTTAAAAAATTAGCACAACACCACAAAATATTGGAATGATGTCAAGGCTCCCAAAAGCTAATTTATGCCAGCTTTGGTTAAATAAAGAATAAAAATTGATCAATTTAGAGGCATTAATTTTGACGGTAAGAATGATACAAAGCTAGAGATACACAAGAGTTAATTTCATTGAAGAAGATAGATGTTCACCTTTTGTAATAGCATTAGATTGTCATAGAAATCAGAGATTATAACAACATGTCCAAGCCTCCTTTTTCCTCTCTATTCTTTTTTGTTGAATCTAGGGAACATCATAGAATATCAAATTCTACATGTGCTTTAAAGAATGGTTAGTGATGGTTTTACTTTAATTTCAGGATTTTCCCTATTCTCTTTATTTGTTAGTGGGAATAGAATTGTGGATTTTAGGTCCAATTTGGAACTTTGGTTTACTATTCTTTTTAAATTGGGTTTTTTTTTACTCAAATTCTACATGGGCTTTAAAGAATGGTTAGTGATGGTTCTTTTTGCTCTAAAGAGTGAAGCAGGTTTTTTATGGGTTGGCAAAAAATATGATGGGGATGTGCAGAGTGACTTCTTAGCCTAAGGTTTGTGTTGATATGGGAAAAATATGTACTTGACATATCATTCTTTGTAACTTTTGCTACTTTTGTTGTAAGTGAATGGACAATTGCCTAGGAGAAGAAGGGTGAAAACCTCTTTCACTAGCGACAAAGAAACACTTAGTATTTATGATTCTTATACTTTTAGGGGAAAATTCTATAAACTTACCACACCATGTGCGTTGAAATTACCATCTACATATACATTTAATAACTTTACCGCCACTGCAGTGCTTGTGTAGTGTGTGAGATAAGAGCCAAAATTTAAGTCTTCAAGAGAGAGTTATACGAGCCAAAATTTAAGTCTTCAAGAGAGAGTTTCACACACATATATACTTAGATTAGGTTAGAGTAGAATTTCTATCTTGTATATAAAAAAAAAAAATTAAAAAAAAAAAACAAAAAAAAATTAAAAAAACCTTTACCTATTTAATCATCACGTACCTTCTCAATAATAATAATAATCATGTAAGCTTCTTTGATAATTTAGTAAGTCATGTGATATAAATATACATATACCTAAACCTTTTGGATTATGATGTAATGAGTTAATTTGAGGGAAATTGATAAGCAAGGATCTACCTAACCCAAAAAAACCCACCCGACTTGACTCGACTTGAAGGGTTTTGGGCAAGTCAAGTGGATGTCCGGGTCGGTTTTAGGTATCACACTCAAACTTTTTCGGGTTTTAGATCAGGTTCAGGTTTAGCCTGAACTGCCCAGTCTCAAATTTTTTTTTTCCCCAACTTTGGTGGGTTTGATGTTATATTATAAATTCCATAATATAGAGTTCTCATACCTAAAAAAAATATTCTTAATAAAATGAGAAATGATATATCTACAACATTTTTATAACAAATCCTAAGTGGCAAGTTGTTACTGGTTGTTATTGTTGGGGCAAAAAAGTAATCTTAGTATTAGTTTCAAATTTGAACCAATAACAACTAACCACTTGTGATTTGTTATAAAAATGTTGTAAAATTGTTGTAGGCGTAGCATCTCTCTTATAAAATTGTATATTTTTATTTCCGATTATAAATTTAAAAGAAAAATTCCTATTATAGAGTTCTTGCTTAATTAATTTCCCAATTTAAAACCTTGACCAAATCTTCTCATTTAAAACCCAAACATATTTTATACTTTGCATGTTTTATTTTCCATTCAAATTTGAACTAAACCTTAAAATGTTAAAGACAGAGCTTAATTTTTTTATTATATTTTTTTATATACAAAATAGAAATTCTACTCTAGCATAATCTATGTGTATGTATGTGAAGTTCCCTCCTGGAGACTTGAACCCCGGCCCTTACCCCTTACAGGCCCACACCCCACAAGCACTTATACTTAATAGTGACAAAGCTTAATTTCAATCTAAATACCTTTAGTCACCTCATTAAAGTCTTTGCATTTTTGAAATTGATTTTTTAGGATTCAAATTTAAAATCCAAACATTTATTGACCCGATTCTATATTTGGAAGCACAATATAAATTAATCAATTTCCTTCCTTTGAATTTTGACTACATAGAAATATAGATTAAACTTGAACCCGATTTTAGCTATTTGCACCCCTAGGTAAACTTTTTTTTTTTTTTTTTTTTTTTTAAAAAAAATTTGGGTGACAAGCTTAACAATTATTCATGGTAGATTATTGTTTCTCATCTCCCAATTCCTTTTATCAACTCTATCTCCTTGATGTGTATTAGGGGTATTAGTATTACACTTGGTTTGGGACTTTTGGTTGAATAATGATGACAGAATGAAACAAAAATGACCATATTATATTGTCTCAGAATATCCAAAGCAAACCATATAAAATAACTAAAGAATGAAGGCCAAAATGGGCAAATGCCCTTTTCTCCCAAATTAAGCAACGTTTTGCCCCCTTTTTCCAAACTAATTAGGATAATGCCCCTTTTTTGTAACTCGACAATACTAAAATCGAGTTATGTGAAAAACTTGATCGTATAATAATCGAGTTAGCTTTAGTTTTGTGCCACACTAGCAAAGCCAGTGTGGCCTTTTGTTTTTGAATCCCTAAATAACTCAATTATAGTAAAATCAAGTTATGTAACCAACTATATAGATATCGAGTTATGCTCTTGTTAAAGCTATTTTCACATTATCTTGGTGTCAGGCGTACCGATTTATGTCTTTTAATATAACTCGATTGCTTGAATGTTGAGTTATAAAGCATACTCGAACCCCAGAAAATCTAGTTATTCTCGTATAATTGCTCCACATATCCTCCCATTCAGAGTGTCTTGTTTTCTATCTGGATTGAATTCCGCTCTGCTCCACAGATCCACAGCTGCTTCCGAACTCAACTGAAATTTGTATCATCATCAGGTAGGAAAAAATCATACCAGAATTTTATGGCAATGGTATTTTCATTTGATATTGTACTGAATTTTTATTTTTTTGGTTGAATGAGTGTGAAATAAGTACAATGGTGTGATTTTGGTTGTTTGTTGTAGTAAACGCTGGTTACAAGAGAACAAATCTTTACTATAGCAACATTTTGTATTGCACATAATCATCATTGATCATAATCACATAGGGGCGTGTACATAATCATCATTGGTTAGACATTAACAACAACATTTTGTATTGCACATAACGTGTAGACATTAACAACAATGTCTAATGTATATGGTCAAATGTTAGTATTAGTATTTCATTTTTAGCATGTAATAGTACACAAATTTATGAATGTCTTTGACGTGTACCATCTTATGCAGCATTACATTATTTACCAACAGTTGATGCACACTGTTAACTTGATCAGTTACTGTTATTGTATTCGGTGTCAATGTCTGGTTCTAGCAACCTACAATTTTATAGGCCTCACGATGTGTTCACTACTATGGGTCGTTGCTGGGTATTGGAAGATGAGTTTAGCTATCCACTCAATTTGAATCTGTGAAATAGTGTTTATGTTCACAATGCCATAAGACAGGAGTGGGCTTGGTTATTTCATGAACAGAAAATGTTTTATAATGAGTTGGTTAGCTTTAAATTGCCAGTGCCTCGGCGACTCGCATCGCGGATGCCCAAAGACATGATCAATGAACTTTGTAAAGCATTAAACTGCATAAAAGAAGAAAATAATTGAATGAAGATATGTCTTAATTGGTATCAGACCTAAGTCGAGATTCGAGTGTCAGTGGATGGAGGGTGGTACGAGCACGCACAATTCATGCAATCACTTCTTGCTAATCCCATTTATCAGTCAAATGTGGAGATGTCAGATGAAGGGTAATCGTGTCGTGGTATTATTAGACTTTGTTGGAGAACTATTTTGCTTAACTATGTTTTATATGTCACTGTTGTTGCATTTGTACTATGTAAACCTTATTATTGATTATGAGAAGTATGCACGTTATTCGAAATCTAGATTATTCCGACACGACACATGAAAGTTAAATATTCCCACACATGATGTTTTTCAATAAGCACCTATGAAATAACATAGAAAACTTAGAATAACTTACGCAATGCCACTAATATGCATGCATTGCATATTGAACACTAATGCTACTAACATTACTAACTTAACCCTAGACATAACACACACCACATAAGCATTCACTCAGACAGGTAATCCTCATAGTTAAGGACATTGTTACGTTCCACTAGAGTAAGTTCTCTATTTGTTGCGGTGGCCAGCTCTTCTGCCAGTTGTAGCATGTGATACCTAGACCTACGGAGTATCATAAGATTGTTCTCTTTCTTTTTTTTTTCTTTTTTTTAGTCATTGCACGCTCATATTGGTGCATGTTTCGCCGTGGCAGTATGAGCGAGTTACGGTCGACAAGAGCCACTCCGAGTCGCACGAGATCATTGTGCAGAGCATTGGACTCATTCATGCGAAAGTTTCACTCCTACCGCAGTCCAGCATAGTATTCCCTCTCATCAGAATCTCTTTCTCTTCTATAGTTATCTGGAAAACGAGGTAGCATCCAATTACACATTGACATTGGAAAATGTGACTTCAGATCAGTATGTGTAGATGTTTTGCAAGTGTAGTTGTAAATGGATCTTTATATAGGGTTTTTGCAAGGACAAGTATTCACGTGGATGTGACTATATGTAAGTATAAGTATTCACGTGAATAAAGATGATATGACTCGACAATGTACTGTTCAGTGGCAAGGTGTTCAGGAGCACATGCAAAACTGTGAACATGACTTAGCTATACAGTGGCGTCTGTTGGTGCATGTGGTTCGCTGAGGCAATTGTTTGATATGGCTATAGCTTGTGCTACAATAGCGGGCTGGTGATGTGTACTGCAACAGAGGTTGCGTATTTATACACGTGAAGACTATTTAGCATTCCTGTGCTTCATCTGACATGATTTGACGAGACAGTGTTAAGCTGTGTTAAATGTATCATAAACTTTTCAGGGATGCTCTGCATCCTTGAAAATGGTGCATTGCAAAAGGATGCATAATGTGTATTGACATGCATGTAGGTGATATGACTGGACAAGGTTCAACAATGCAAAGTCGTTGAGTAGCACATGCAGGTTTGCAAACATCAATGTAGCAATGGTGGACAACTCACCCCCAAAATTGATGCATAAACTTTTCAGGGATGCTCTGTGTATTCACATGAGTGCGGATAGGTACTTGTGGTCAGGGTTTAACAGTCCTAAGCTATCCACCGTAGCTACACTCATTGCTTCCTATCGTGGTATTTAGCAAGTGGGATTAAAGAAAGTTGAAAACAACATTTGGTTTTGTAATGGTTGGCAAGATTTCGTTGAATACCATTCTATTTGTTATGGTTATTTTTTAGTCTTTAGATAGGAAGAAAATTCAAGCTTCCATGTTCTTATATATGATAAGATTGCCACTGGGATTCAATATCCACCCAGCAAGAACTATAAATTGGAAGATCATTAGATAGAAATAATAGACTTATATGAAGATGATACAAACAAATCTCCCTCAGATGATTTGCCCACAAAACATGAAGTTAGAGAAAATATTGTTATGAAAAATTTTTCTAGCATGTCCAGAGGAAGAGAGAGAGCAATCCAAGTAGCCGAAAAGTTCAAGCCTAAAAATCCTTCTTTCATGGGTATCTCGCGACTGCATAATATGGTGAGCCTTTATACATAATGTGATCATGATATTCTCTTAAATATGGCCTCGAAGCATATATGCTTTAATAGTTAGTTGTTTCTCCTTCTTGTGCAGTATGTACTTGCTGAATTGTCTACCAAGTATATTATTGGGGAGCAATTTGTCACACTTCAATGTCCTATGCTATTACCCCCCATCAAAACATATTTAGTAATGAGATTCAGGAAGGGATGGGCTGCATTTTCGAAAGACGATAATTTAGAAGAATTAGATGTCTGTGTCTTCGAGGTGATCAAGAGGAAGCCTGTTGTGCTTAGTATCTCAATAACACGAGGTTGACCATCAGAGTTCGGACTAGGATAACCTGTTTAAATTTTAAACTAGTAATGTTTATGTTTATATTTAATTAGGGACTTTGATCACTGGTATGGTTTATATCTGATGGATGTGGTTTTAAGACTTTTCTCTAACCAATTTGGTATATCTTGTTGAAGACTATTCAGCATTTATGTGCTTCATCTGACATAACTTGACGAGACAGTGTCGAGTTGTGTTAAATGTATCATACACTTTTTAGGGATGCTTTGCATCCTTGAAAACGATGCATTGCAAAAGGATGCATATCTGTGTATTGACATGCGTGTAGGTGATATGACTGGACAGGGTTCAACAGTGCAAAACACTTGAGCAGCACATGCAGCACCATGAACATCAGTGTAGCAACGGTGGATAACTCACCCCCAAAATTGATGCATAACCAATTCAGGGATGCTGTACCTCCTCAAAAACGGTGCATTGCAAAGGGTTGCACATATATGTATTCATGTGAGTGAGGATGGGTATTTGTGGTTGGGGTTCAACAGTGCCAAGCTATTGAGCATCACATGCAGAATTGTGAACATCAGTGTAGCAATGGTGGATAGCTCACCCCCAAATTTTTGCTTACACTATTAAGGAATCGTCTACATCCTTGAAAACAGTGCATTTCAAAAGGTTGCTTATCTGTGTATTCACATGAGCATGGATGATATGATTGAATAGGATTCAACAGTGCAAAACTGTTGAGTAGCATATGCAGAACTATGAACATGACTTGGCTGAATAGTGCTGAGTTGTGTTAGCCTTCTCTTAACCTCACTTGCCAAATGCTACCATTACGAGCATTAACTATAGCAACACTAGAGAGTTCTATCCTCATATTCTCTTACAAACTTTTTAGGGAGTCTTTGCACGTACATCAATGTAAAATTACATGAAGAAAACTATGCTTCCAAGGTTTACAGCAATGGCTTCCGATCATCACAATTACAACATTAGGGAGCTTTGGAGCGATGCTACAACAAACCAATAACTTGAATGAAACATTTTAGAGGCTGATCAGGCTTTTAGGCATTTACCCTATCTCTAAGCAAACCAAATATCATTGTGACAGTGTGTTGTGTGAGCTATATGGATTTTCAGTGAGTGAGTGGTTAGTCTGGTTTGAATGATTCTTTATGTAATGTATCTATATAAAGTAGTACACTATCAGAACTAAGATACACAAATACGAGTATATGATACCACAACTAAAACAACTCATATAAATGAATTATTCATATTGTAGAATCACATGTGTGGTTGGTTTATGTGGTTTGTAGAATCATACTATTGCAGTAGGTTTAATCCAAGGTAGACTAAAAACAATTGAACTATTGTACTAGGTCCAAGGACCAAGTATTTCAAGATACAGAACAACCTACTGACCCACTTAAGGTAACGTTTTGTAAACCATACTAACATGAGAATATGATCTTAAATTTAGAACTTAAAAGTCGTGCCTTTGAGTTTGGCTCCAAAGCAAAGGATAAGATTTTCATTATTTTACAAATCAAAGAGTATAAATGACAAATTTCACTCAATTGTGCATAATAAAACAATTAGGCCTAGTAATGAAAAGTTTCTTATGCTTTTATACCAAAACAACATGAAAAAGAACATTCAAAACTTTATATATTTTCGACAGATTCTACAGCACCAGAAAATTATGAAAATACCATAACAAAAACCTCCAACTTCACTGAAATTTTACAGTGTTTCTTGAGAAATTTTAGTCCTTAAATTGAGAACAACCATAAAACAGTTATGCACTATATAGGTAATATCTATCATAAAATATGTAATTAGCTTTCAGTCCTAGAGGTAAGGCTATCTAGTGTGACTGTGAACTATCATGAAATGTGTAATTATCACTACTAAAAAAAGTTGTACCGTCCATTTGAAATTACAAGCCAACCAAAAAAAAAAAAAATAAAACAAAAAATAAATAAATAAAAGAATAAAACCCAACCCACCCTTTTTAAAATTTGAATGTAATTATATGAACAAAGGTGTGGTCTTTCTTCTCATTGCCAATTAACCATTCCTCACGCAAACAAATTGGATCAAGACAAATTCACTTATTCATGAAGAACTTAAATCACAATATTTTTTGACTTTAAAATATAATGAAAGATAAACTCATAGAGATGTAACAACAATAATTATTGTGGAGTTTTGCAAGCATGATAATCGAACAATGGTTTCAACAAAGGGGAAAGAATTGTTGCCTCACCGTGAGTTCCCAATATGCAGACTCTGGTGTTATGTACCACCTTGTGCTGTGATTGTACCACTTCATGTACTAAATGAAATACATATCATCACCGTCCAGGAGAGGGGTAGTGCAAACTTCATCCCCTCAGTTGGCCCATTGCTAAATATGGACAGCATGTTCTGCCGCCCATTCCTGCTCCCATTTACCTTGAAGGGATATTTTGGGAAGGGTAGTCGACGTATCCACGACAAGTGGAACTGGTTGCTTCATCCCAAATTGACGGAAGACCTGCTAAAGATGATGCCCCTCCACTATCCAAAAGTAGATCAATGGCACCTCAGCCCTCCAAATATGCTGCCCGGTGGTGCAATATGCAGGCAAGGAGCCCAACGTATGTGTGTACGGCTCCCATCTGCATACATGGATTATGTTTGTGATAATGAGACATCATACTAATTTAAGATTATATTTGTGATATGTAATATGGAAAGCATGGAATGTCCTACTTCTATTCGTACACAAAATCATCAGGGATTACTAGGCAGGAAGTAAAATAACAGCAATATTGTATTCAAAATATTAACAAAATGAAGTCAACAAGCAATTAAATTGCAAACAATGATGAGGTAGTGTAGCATTATGGCTGCATCAATCAAGTGTTGCTACTGTAGTTAGTGTTGAAATACTGATTGACATACTATAATAATTAATTAGTAGTTGGTAGCAAATATTAATGCCCATTGTATTGCACTAGGACTACGTTTGTAAAGTCTTAGGTTTTCTTAGATGATTCACAAGTCATTATCATATGTTGTAAATGCCTTACCAGCTTCTGCCATGGTTAATTAGGTGTTTGTTTGGTCTTTCTTTTTTGCTGAATGTATGTTTGGTGAATGAATTATATTTCTTTCTCATGTATCATATAGTTTGTGGTACATGTTACGGATAAAGTTAGAGAGATATATAAGAAATACAACAATGTAATTGTTAAAACTTAGAAATACACATTAACAGTAACAAAGGAGCCCCAACATAAGAAACAAAACACATTTAATCCTACGCAACACAAAACTAAATGAAATTATATATTGAGTTTAAGCTTGAGAACGAGTTGGCAGTGTGTGAAAATTGGAGATGAAAGAGAGAAGATTGGTGTGCATGATTAGAATAATCTTCTAACTCATATTTAATAGCTTTCTCATGCATAGCATGGGTTAACGACTAGTTAATATTAATCTCAAGTGTTAATCTTAACATAACACTACAGTAGTATTCTACATAAATACAACTCCTTAATCGGGGATAAGAGCCTTGAATCACCATATTCAATTCTCTAACTTCAGTCAATTCCTTCCCTTTTTTCTTTTCTTTTCTTCTTCTTCTTCTTCTTCTTCTTCTTTTTTTTTTTTTTTTTTTTTTTTGGTCTATTGGTAATAAGTAATTTAGGGTGCAGGAGTAGAAAATAAAGGCAGCATTCACCAATACAAAACTTCATGACAATCAGCACCATGATTCAAATTAATCCAACGAAGCATCAGTACCAAGCATAGATCCTAAATAAACCAGAAGGCTTCAATAAAAGCATAACCAACCTAGACAGGAACCAATATTCTTAAATCAAATCATTCCTACAACAATCCAAGAATTCAAACAAAAATCAAAATAAAAACATGGTCATGCAATTGAGGGAAACGAAAATGAAAACCTCAAATTGAGAACATAAATTAACTGAATACCTGCTTTGCCCATAATGTAGCCAACAACATCCAATACGCAACAAGGACGTGTGCGGCATGCTCTGCAGTTCTCTTTGGCCTGGTCCACCTAGCGAACAAGGGGTTTTGACAAATGCTCGTTACTAAACTTTACATTTAACAAACTTTGCTTTATATTTCACATCCATATACTAAGCACTGATAAGTTTCTTTTGTTTGTTAGTTTGATATATTTTTAATTATATCAAAGAGAAAAATAAAATCTAATATACTATTACACATAAATAATTATTCCTAACAGACACTTAGCTTGGATAACGCAAACTCAATGAATGTACCTAATGGCAAGGGGCCCTGAGTGCGCTGGCAATAGAGGCAGTCTCGTAATAGGGCATATTCGCGGGAACCTTGAATAGGCCCATAGCTGCAACAACAAGAGTGCTCCTCCAATCTGCATCTTCGTTGCCCTACAAAGATGCATGTAAAGCCAGGCCAATGCTACACTACCCAAGCTATACCATCTCGCACTGCTGATTGGGTTGAAGAACTGCAAAGGCAAAAGTGAGACCCGATCCGCCGACTTATCCATGAACAACAGGGCCTCCATCCGTACAAGTATATGGTAGCGGGCATGTTACTACACGACTTCATCACCGGCGTCTGCAACTGGGGGAGCGACAAATTGTGCATCAAGCCACTTGTATTTTATCCTCACCCCATTAAGGGTAGACTTGTTTAAGTTCGATATCACAGGTGGAGGTTCATGGCCCAACAAGTCTCGGCACACTAAGTTCCATTGCTGGTTTGTCCTCCCAGTGATAGGCAACCCATCCACCAGAATCCCCAGCATCATCTCTATATCTTGCAAGGTGAAACCCATTTCTCCATGGGGTAAGTGGAATGTGTGCATCTCTGGGCGCCACTGCTTGACCAAGGCTGTGATCAAGGCGCGGTCGACCTCCATATCAGGAACCTTGAATAACCTAGTCAAACCTACTGCATCTATGTATTGCATAATATGTGGGTCTAGCCTACCCCACAGCAATACACATTTATGACGTTGAACCTTTATGATGCCAGGCACCTCCTGTACATGGACGAGCATTGTGTTAGGTAGTGTACATGAGGCAATTGTAAAACGAACATGTATTAATAATACAACTATATACCTCATCAGCGGCGCACCTCCAAAGCGGAGTTGATCGATGATTTGGCTGCTGGGTCAATTGGGTCTGATCGTCGAGTCCAGGCTGCACTCTATCTACTGCCTGCATATCTGACATGGTAGCAAATAGATTATTAGCAATTATCTAACAAGTAAACCACAATTAATGTAAAATAAAAGCATGAATACAGTAAGACATATTATGATTCCAACAAGATTGTCAGCATCACTTCTTGCCCCCACTTAACGTGCAACCCAAAAGCAATCAAATTAAAGCTTAAATAAATAAGAACTTACCATAATTTTACATAAACACTTTTTTTTTTTTCTATTATCTGTAATTGAAGTAGAAAAACAAACAAATGACTAATTAATGTGCTAGAAACTTGATTGATACCTAGATGTTCAACATCTGAGCAATATTTAAATGTGATAGTTCTTTTTGGTTTATGATGTCTTTGACAATGATTTTAACTGGGAAAATATCAATTACAATTATTAGGAGCTGCATATTAGGTTTCCAATTAAATTTAACCATGCAACACACAATATGTGATCTTCCCCCAAGGACATTTAAATTCAACTCTGGCTTATGACCAATGCAGTGACAGTAAATGTAAATTGCAACAACTCAATGTTTAGGTATTTTGTTCTCAGACCTGTTCAATCAATCAAACTTGGCCTTTTCAACAAAGTAACAATCTCTATAAGGTCATCCTTGACAGCTTCCTGTTTCATGTACTATTCAATTGCCCGTTTACAATGGACCACTAAGATCCCTACAGCTACAGGTCATTTGGTCTCAAGTTATCAACTTAATATCTAGAAACCTATACTAATTATTCTAAGAAACCTATACTAATTATTCTACATTTCTACTCACTAAATATGTATGCATACCATGACTCAGTAAGCCCATTTCCCTACTTGTTAGGTCTATTTTCAACATTTTAGGAATTAATTCTACTCAATTTCCTGCTTGGTGAGTCGTGTTCAAATTTTAGGAGTTAGTTTTAAATCCATTTATATGAGTATGACTCTATCAGACTCCAAACTATACCCAGGTCCAGTATTAACTATAAGCAATAGTTAGGATTCTACATTAGACCATAAGGCTTAAATTTCATAAAATAAAAACCAAGTATAACGAAAAACAATGAAGTATCCAGGATGTATACCCTAAGTTTCTAGTACAAACTACAAATTACAAATACTATGAGAACATAAAGTTTTGGAGGTCTAGGCGCATTCAATAACATCCAATAATACAACAACCCTATTAATTGAAATTTAAGACACTACATGGACAACTCTTGGCATTCAAAATATCCTTCTCTCTCTCTCTCTCTCTCTCTCTCTCTCTCTCTCTCTCTCTCCATAAAAGGAACATAAAACAAGAGGGTATAGAATTCCAAAACACTAAAGAAAGCAAAAAAGTTGTTTGGTTTTAGCAATAAATAAAGCATACTTGAAATATTAATCTTAATTTGTGGGAGAGCACACTGATGAATTAACACAAAAGCAATTCAATTAACATTAGCAGAAACTAACAAAAAGGTACCAAACAAAATTAAAGTCATTGAGACATCTTATCACCAAATTGTCTTACTATTTTAAAAGAGATTTTATCATTTGGTTCAAGATTCAAATGAATGATGGAAGTAACAAAAAGATAGAAAGTATATGATTCATAGTCAACATAAAACAAATAAAAAAACAAAGATAGATTGAAGTAACAGTCAACATATTATAACTCACACATTCTTAGAGAGAATGAAAGACAAAGATAGATTAATAATCATAAAAAAAAAAAAAAAAAATTGAAAAACATTGAAGATTAATAATCATAAAACAAAAGTTACAAACTTTGATGTGCATTTAGTCTCTATTTTCAATGTTAGTGCATAGATTAATATAAGAAACTTCACAAAATAGAAATCATGAAATTCATGTCATGGCTTGAACTCTAATGAAAGTCAATATATTCTCTAATTTCAATGTCAAAGCAGAAAAATTGAAATTCTACAATAAATGAAATCAAGAAACGATATCAACATGAAGTTCAATGTCCACACCTGTCGCAAAAATGTGAAATCTTTATATAAACTATACTTTCATGAGATAGATCCAACGGTTACAAATAACTATAATTATTACAAATATTCTAATTAGAATTTAATTAATTACCCTCATTTATTACCTTCTAAACCTATCTCTAAATTCAGAAAAAGTTTGACTTCTAACTCTCTCTCTCTTTCTCCTCCACCACCTCCACAGGTTGCCGGCAGAGCACAATATATGATTTTGGCCAAGACAATCAAGAAATTATGAGATTTAGGAGGATGGCACTTGGTAGTGACAGCTCAAATCTTGATGCATATAGTGGACCATACAATTCTAGAGAAATGCCAAAGCTTAAGGATGAATATTCAAGTTCTGAATCAGAAACTCGAGCCTTTAATGCACGTGGTGGTGACTGGTGAACAACAATATGGCAGCACAAGAGAAGGTAGTGCCCACTGGTTTTAACTACATGTGATTCCAAATGGTTTTTTACTGCACATTATTTGACCCATATAGGGCACTAGAAAAGGCAATATCTGCAAGAGAGGCCTTTGTTTGATTTAATCTGACTTAGCTCATGTGTAAAGCTTTTTTTTTCCCCCTTTTTCCTTTTCTGGTGAATCCTAGTATATCACTTAGTCCCTCGAACTATTTGCAGAGTAGGGGAAGCTTAAATTGAGAGTAATACCTTTAAGAGTACTCACAACATTGGCCTGGAATACAAGCTCCTTCTCCAGTGACCCAGTCTAACTCCTATCCTAGCATTGAGGGATCATCTAGTGGATCCAATCGTCCCAGTGAATGTCCATTTGGTTATATAACTCTACATGGTTCTATGAATTAGTCAATTGGAAAATCTTCTGGCTCTAAAAATCCTGAGTATAATATGAGTTCATTGAAGACAAAATTGGCTTTAAATTGTATATCAAAATGGTATAATTAAAGAGATAAATAGAGGCACGTCACAGACCACTGTGTTGTAAATCCATTGGCATAATGCCTGTAATCCAATATGATCATCAGAACAATGCAATCATAAGGTAATAAGGGGACTGTCAATTGGTCTTGCACTTTGCATATATAAAAAGAGTGGCAAGGTCACCTCTATTTCTGTTCATTGGAACTTTTGATTCATTAGGTCCCTTGGTTGAATTTTTGTACCAACGACCAACCTATTATGATGAGTACAATATGATTATAATATTATTGCTCTCCAATCATCAACAAAAATGATAAACTCAAGCCACTCATACCACTCTAGCAGAATCCTTTTTCTTTGAAAAAAGAGAAAGGAATAAAGACAACAATTAGACGAGAGAGGGAGAAACGGAGAGAAACGTAAATGAGAGAGACTCAGAAGTCATTTTTTTTTTTTTTTTTTGGGTTTAGAGATAAATTTAGAAGGTAATAAATAAAAGTAATTAATTAGATTCTAATCAGAATATTTATAATAATTATAGTATTTTTTTAACTGTTGGATCTACTTAAATCCAATGGTTTAAAAAATGTGTAACTTAAACCTATCTCTACTTTCATATATTAATAAATAAATTTTATTAATAGAACAGGATACTTTATGTTCATTTATCTTATGATAAATAATGGTAATTTATTAATAGAACATGTTACTTAATGTTCATGATGATAAGCACACCATAACCTAAAAGAATTGTGCACAAAGCTAAGTGATTATGTGAAATCTAGAAGGGGGTTGCTATTTGTAAGCACCCCAGGCACGAGACCAATCAACCAAAGTTCTAATCAACAATGATTCCAACCAAGTCTTTAATCAGTTTGTATCTTCAACTATATAGCTATTTTGCTCCTTCCACAGTAGCCATTGTTTTGGCAATGTGAAACGGAACTTTTGCAACCAACCCATTTCCAAATAGTAAAAAATTTAACTAGCACTTATTATCATCTTTTCTTCCCTAGGCAAAATCTGATCCTGAGTCATACCCATAAAACAAATGAAAAAAATTTAAGATTTTAGTAACGCAAGATCCCCCTCTAATAATTATCCACTTCCCACAAAACAAATGCAACACAAAACAGTAATCAAAGGCAGAGCAACGTACCTGTAATCAACAACAGCGGGTACGGTGAGGGTTCAAAAAGGGTACGGCAGAGCACCAGGGTACTAGCAATTGCAACTAATCAAAAAGGGTGAGGGAGACTGACGGAGGGTAGGGGAGAGTGAGGAAGCTTGATCGCAGAGAGTGAGGGAGAGTGTAAAGGGTGAGTTATGGCAGAAAGCGAGGGAGAGTGAATAGGCAAAGAGTGAACAAGCGTTGTGAGACATTGGGTTTGAAAATGTAAAGCAAACTTGATTTTCTACTTACCGAGTTATGCGTTTATAAATAACCATTCTTTAATTGGAAAAGGCCACCTTGGCTTTGCCAGCGTGGCACAAAGTTGAAGCTAACTCAATTATTATACGATCGAGTTCTTCGTGTAACTCAATTTAGTATTGTTGAGTTCCAAAAGAGGGGCATTTGCCTAATTAGTTTGGAAAAGAGAGCAAAACACTGCTTAGTTTGGGAGAAAAGGGTATTTGCCCATTTTGGCCAAAGAATGAACCATTCAGAAAAACGTAAATTAGCACTTTTTCTTTGATATAGTAATTAGACTTATCTATTGTAACAATTTCTACCCGGGCCTTTTTTTTTTTTTTTTTTTTATGGGTCTACCAGGGCTAATTGATACATCATATATCACTTTTTCACTATAATAATGTGATATACATGATATATTAATTTCAGTTTTTTAAGTGTATCCAATTATATACTTACATTCCTAATATAGTGTTCTAAAAAAATTATTTTCAATATAGATTTCCTTCTTATCTATATATATATATATATATAATCGAAACTTTTGAAACTCCCATAATTTTCAACGTCAGCATTTTTGTTTTTAAATTTGATATATTTTTTTAATTAAATATATATACTCCCCTTTCTCAAACCAAATACTCTTCCCCGATACAATTCTGAAACCAAAACCCAAACCTTCATCGGTCCTCCTCTCCCACAACTCAACGCAAACTCAACATGCAGGTTTGCTCCTCTCTTCACGCTGCCCCTCGTTCCTTTCTCAGAGCATCCCGCTTCTCTTATTCTGGCTCTCTCTGTTCATAGCCTTTGTTGGCTCAAGTCTTGACCTCTAAAGCTTGGTACGTTTTTGTAATCCTATTTGGCTCAAGTCAAGCTATTTATAGATTACGAAAATTACAAAAAAGATTGCTTAGAGTTTTAGGTCTTACGGAATTACTAATTTTCTGCCCCAATTTTGTTTTAGGCCCTTTTGTTCTGTTAGGGTTTTTCAGCAATTTAATTTTGATTTTTTTTTTTTTTTTTTTTTTGCTTTGTGATGAATATGTGTTTTTCATTCTGCTATGCATGTTTAATTTTCGTTTTGTTTTTTTTTTTTTTCTTTTTGGTTGGTTCGGCTATGGTTTTATGATGAGATTTAAGTTTTGTTGTAATTGGTTTTGTTATGGTTTGATGTGTTGTTGAATCCATAAATTAGACTCATCAGACTTTGGTTCTCTGCCATTTGATTTGCAAATTTTAGGTTTGGTTAGAAAATCTACAATCAACATTCGGCAAAAGGGTATATTACCTCTGTTTTACTGCTTAGGTATTCCATGAAAGGACAAAGCTTTTTGGGTTTAACCATCTTTATTTTGCTTTATTCATATTACCTTTGTTTCTGTTATGTATTACCTCTGTTTGGATGATTAATAGGCAAAACATATTACCTCTATTTGGACAAAATACAGTTATGTGAAAACTTTCATATTACCTCTGTTTCTTAAACTTTCATATTACAAAAAAAAAAAAGAAAAAAAAAAGATGATTAATAGGCAAAACATATTGCCTCTGTTTCTGTTAAATATTGTCTATTTTCAAACAGAGCCACATTTCTATTTTGCTTGGGTTATTGGGGAAACACCACTTTTGGAACTTAAAAAGCTTTAGCCAATGGGTTTAATTTTAGCCCCAAAAAGTAGTGGTTATTTTAGCATCTTCACTATAAATAGGATTAAGCTTCAACTTGGGTTGGTGATTTCCCTTTACCTTTTTTAAACTTAAAATTTTCTATCTTAAATGGGGTACAAGTTTTCTTAAAAAAAAATGGTGCTGGGTAGGAAATAAAAGTCACAGCTTCCACCATTGTGGTGGTTTTGGTACAGGTATGCTTGCTTTTCATTGCTAGATATTTTGGTCTTCCTCAATGATACAAGGTTGCTTATTTTGTTCTCTTATTGCTTTTGTCTCTCTTTAACTTCTGTTTACATATGGTATATTTTATTAACTCATTTGGTTTATATATGATTAATGTTACTGATGTGGTAGATAGTTACTATTTAAATTAAAAAAAGGTTTGAGAGAGGTGGATTAGGCTGATTTCAAGACTCAAACTTGGAACACATTGCTTGAGGTAGACATAAGTTGCCATTGCAATGTCTTTTATATTAATTTTCTTTATAATCTGTAGGACTAGCCTTTGATTCTATAGGTTCCTTCAACAAATTGAGTTTGAGGATTTGTTACCCTTAAAACATATATTCTAATGCTTTCAATTGATCATGTTTGACAAGCTACATAGTTATTAACCTTTTTGTCTCCTTCAACTTATAACTTGCATTTCCATTTGCATTTGTGTACAAAGAAGTTTTTGTGTCTACACCAATGCCAAATGGTGAAGTTTTAAAAAGAAAAGAAGGTATATTCTCGATGGTGTGTTATTCTATTTAATGGTATTTTGTTGTATATTTGCTTCTCATTGGATATTGCATGATAGTGGCATTCCCTGTTATAATGTTTTGAAGATAAAATGCTAAAGATAGTCTCTCTTTTTTTTTTTAAGAAAATATTATGCAGAGGGTTGTAATTTAGTGCTTGAGTTTTTTAATCACATTTATGATGAGTATTTTTGCTATATGTTATGCATGTTAAGCAAGTAATGTATCTCAAGCTTCTTTTTTTTAGAACCTTACTTGATTGGTTTTCTGTGTGGAGAAACCATCCTTCTTCTTCTATTTTGGATTTTCTTGATTTTTGTAATGTTCGTTTTTTATTTGTTCACCCCTATATACTCCCTGTGTACTTCGGTGTTCCTCTCTTTTTGATTTCAATGAATCTTTTACTTATCAAAAAAAAAAAAAAAGTTTAGGGTGCTATTGTCAAATTTACATCTTGAAATCTTTGTGAACAAGTAATTTTTTTTTTTCTACCTCCTATCCATGGCTGTGGCATGTTCTTTTTGATTTCAGGGTAAGGATTCTATAGATTTCTTAGAGCAATGCAGGATTGAGGTTGTCTAATCTTGGCTTTTGAGTAAAATTTGATTGTCAAAAATTGCACCATATTTGTTACAAATAAAAAAGATATATGTTGCAACTAATAATGGCAAAATTGCTGATTTATGTGCAATCATTAAATTGTTGAATTTTGGTTAAAAGGTTGATATAAACTTAATTTTTAGCATCTTTCACAATTTAAGTGAATACATGTAAATTTGTTTAAATGTTAATCTTTTTTTGCCTTATAGGGCTTTGAGGAGTACATAAATTTGATTATGGATGATACTAGAAAAGTCAACATCAAGAGGAATTGCAAAAAACTTTAGGTGGGTTTATTTTCTCATTTTCCTTTACTTTTATCCTCCAAAATGTGCATACTCTAAATGTGGTACATCTATTTTGTTATGGGTCAATTACATATAAAAAAAAATGTAGATTCTTCTTAAGAGATGCAAATATTTAGTTTCAAAAAATATTCAGGTTCTTAAGAGATGCAACACAACAACCACCTCTCTCTCTCTCTGTCAATAGTGGAAAGTGGTGATTTCAGCAATTGTGTAAATTGGCATTATGTTGCCTTTTCAATCCCATTGAGGTCTAGCATCTTTGTACTACTAATGTTAGAATTTAGATGCATCTTGGACATCAAGAATGATTAATGTAATTTATGAAAGATATTTGATTGAACAAGTATGGAATTAACTATATTTGTGTAATTAATTGTACTGAATCAGTTTTATATTTTCTAAATATGATCTCAAGCACTTGGTTATCACGATATCTCATTGTATGTGATAGATTTTATTACTTTGTAAATGATAAGTTTTATTAGTTGGGTATATAATTTATACCATGATATTGATTTTTGTTTTTTTAATTAAGAAAGTTATCAATAGCTTTCTCGTGCATTACACAGGTTATTTATTTTCACTTTAATATGATAATATTTGTTACACATACTACTTTTGATCTAACTGTTTTACCCACTAAAAGAAGAGGAAGTTCTTTCAACATTAAGAGTCCTCTTATTTGTAGGGAAGAGAGTCAGATTACGGAAATGGGCAATTTCATCATTATTTGAAGTATGTTGTAGTTTCATTCTCAAAGGATCTTGCTACATCATATTGAACTGGACTTGTTTGTGTTTTGAAATTAACTTGAACTCTTATAAAAAAGACATGGTTTTGTATCTACTCTATGTGAAACACCATAAAGAAGTAAACTTTAACTTTTCATCTTTAAATTATAAACTTTTTTTAGTCACTTTGGTTTCTCTTTAGTCAAACTGAGAAGGGTGAAGGAAAATTAAAAAACAAAAAACAAAAACTTGCTTATGGATTTTATGAGATGCATATGTGTTGATTGTGACTTTTATATTGTAGAATGATGAATAGAATTGAGAAGTAAATATGATATTTTTTAGGAGCCACTTGAAATACTGAAGAAGCCTAAAGGTTGATTCTAATGTTGCTGCACTTGGATTATTCAAAAGTTATGTAGACGTGTTTATGCATTAATACGTGATGTATCTTTTTGGCAAATTTTACATATTTGAGGTTCTTTGGTAAACAATATTTTTATTTTATTTTTTTTGTTCCTGTATATGTGTAATAGTTTTTTTATCTTAATTTTTACCTATCAAAAACACATCATTTATCCTAATACTTGAATGTCTAGATGAAGGATTTGCACTTAATCCATTGAGACCAAATTTGATCATACAAGTGATTCTGCTACCAATAAAAAATTAGATTGTAACATGAAATTAATTCTTTTACCTAATTTTGTAGTCTAACTTGCAAAATGATTCTAATTTTAGAGTTGATTTCATTTTCAGTAGCTTTTCTGTGCATCGCACGGGTTTGCGACTAGTATTTCTAATAAGGATGTAATTGTATATGTTTATATCCTTTTTTAAAATTATAAAAAATTAAAAAAAAAAATAAATTGAAGCTTTAATTAATTCAATTGCTTTTTTTGGGGGGGGGGGGGGTAACTTTGACTCTTTGGCAAAGTCTAAATGAAACGTGCAGGATTAGGAAGTTAACAAAATTATATAATCAGAATTTTTCCTATTGAGGGACTTTGAATTTGAAATTTGATTGCTCATTTGAAGGAAATTAAATTAAGGAGATAATTTAATTTCCCAAAGCAAATCCAATATCATTTTTGAAACAACTCATTAAAACCCTATATTTTCCATCTTGGATTTTAAGATTCAAATTCCTACATGGATGTCTAAGGAAAGAAACATGCTTTGTCAACTACATTCAAGGAAGAAATAATGAATTATACCCTAAAAAATTGCTATTAAAAAAGGGGGGAAAAAAGTGACAGACCTGACCGAGACTGCATGAGACCTAACCCGAACTGTAATTCAGGTTTCGGGTGAGATTGGGTTCGGGTCCATTATGTCGGATTGGTTTTCAAGTATGGACCGAACTTGACTCGACCCGAAAAATGCTTAGCCCTAGATAATGTTATATTTTGTCCGGAAATATTTTGCAGGTTTTGTTGTATTGGTTGAGAAATATTTTGCAGGTTCTTTCATTTTGAAATAAGCCATTAAGGACAAGATACTCTCCTTGGATTACTTGAACTATCAAGTTGAAATATTGGTTGCTGATTCTGAGGTTTCATTTAACAATGGGGTGATTGTTCTAGTTACTGGTATTTTAACTAAAAAGGAAAATACTGGAAGGAAATTCAGCCAAGTTTTCTTTTTAGCCTCTCAAGAAAATGGCTAATTTGTCTTGGATTGTTCTAGTTACACATTTTTATTATCATAATTCATGTCCTTGGCCTAGGCCCAAGGCCCAATATATGATTTGGGCCCTTAAACTTACATCTTAAAATATACTATTTTTTAGGCTTAGTATCATAATTTTTCCTTCGTCACAATTTGAAAAAATAGATCAGATTTTTTTTTTTCCTAAAAGAGAATAGGATTCCTATTTTAATTAGAAGCTTTGGGGTGTTTATCCAAATCCAAGTTGATAATTTAATACATAAAAGTAAATAAATTGATAATGTAATAGTTTAAAAAAGAAATGTGAGATAGTTTAGCTTGAATTTTTTATTTTATTTTAACGTGCGATAGTTTCTCCCTTTTTTTTTTTTTTTTTTTTTTTATGTAAGGTTTTTTTTTATTATTTAAATTTATGATTAACGTTGACTATCTAGTGGGGAGTTAATAACCAGTAGGTTTTTTGAGTTAAATTATATGAGTTAAATTTGTTTTATGTTTTTGGACATTGAAACAAATACATGGTTGTTGTGTTTTTTTTTTTTTTTTTTTTTTACCACGTTAGAAACTAGTGTAGAGAAAAGTCTATAATTAAAAGGAAAAATAAAATAAAATGTAGAGAGATGTAAGGAAAAAAAAAATAGTTCAAACACCTAAATAACACAATTAATAAAAATATTAAAAGTAAAAATGATGCACCAATTCTTAATTATGATTCTTAAATATAGCAATCATAAACAAACTCTCCCAAAAATCCATTCCTTTTCCTCTTCTGTAAGGGGGAGGAACGGAGAGGAATGGATTTTTGGTGTGTGAATTGTAATTTAGATAGAGATAATGTTCTAATTTTTAGCAACTTCCTCTACTTTCTACTACTTACACACATTCAAATAAAGAAGGGAAGAAGAAAAACCTAAAATTTAGGTGTTGTACATGAGTTGGAAAGTCTTTTTTTTTTTTTTTTTAGTAATGCTAGAAATACAAACCTTTTTATAAAAAAAATTACAAACTACTGACGTAGTGAGTGGTGATTGGTAAATGAAAAAAAAAATGATGATAATGGTGAGTTTAGATAAAAACTAATAAGAAACTAGTTACATCTACAGTTTGTAAAATGTTATAAAATAGTTTGTGACTGTAGCATTACTCTTTCTTTTGGATTTTTATTCTTGTGCTGTTGTACTTGAGAATATGGCTTTTACACAAATTTTGTTAATTACTTTTATACCATTGTTTCTTTGTTTGTGAAAAAAAAAAAAAAATGTCAAGTAAGGAATATTAAGGGTATTTTAGGGAATAAAAAAGCGTGATAATTAATTTTGAATATCCTCTTAATATATAGAGATATAGATTAGGGTACAATATCCACACAAATCTTGACCGTCAACTGTAATAGTTTTAATCTTAGCCATATATTTAATTTTAGTGAATAGAAATTACCGGTATAGGAGGCTGCCGAATAAAAGCAACTAGCCTCTGAGCACGTGCATGAGGTTTTTCTATTTTTTTTGTAAAATTTAAGTGTTCGTTCATCATAATTTGGAGTTGCTACATTTTTCAATCACAAAAGTATCTAGAGGTGTGATGATATTTATACCAAAAACATATTTCATTCACAAATGCATAAATCTTGTCAAAATTCCACATCTTCATAAAAGAAAGGGAAGAGAAAAACTCAAAACATAACCTGTAAGTGAGTAGTTTGAGGGAGAATCCATTTTGTATTAAATAAAGATACAATTGTATAAAGAGAGTTAGGAACATCTTTTCAAAATAATAAACTTGTATAAAATAAAGATACACATACAAACATGTGAGCAAGAAAACATTATTAAAAAAGACAAAAAAGAAAAGGAAAAAAAAATGAGTACTAAGAAAACTATGTACTCCCTTGAGTACATGTACAAACTAGTACATACTCACACAAAATCAAAAATAGCTTAGTACAAACTATTCAAGTTTCTCCACAATGTCAAACATATTCTAAATCAAGAGAGAGATATCATAACTCATGTAATCCTCAAGAAAAATAAAACTAGACACAAAATAAAATATTTTTGTCTTTTTGAAATTTTTCAATGTTTTTGGATTTTTTTTATTAAAAAAAAAACCTAAAAAACAAAACAACCAAAAACAAAAACAAGACATGTCCACAAACAATTGAAAGAATTAAAACAAGGACAAGTCAACAACACTCACCTTGGAGAATATTTTCTCACCCATCTAGCATGAGTCTTTAGCTTTGTAGGTGAAAATCCATGAGAAGCAAAGTATATTTGAGGAATTACACCAATCTTCTGAGAAAGACTAAAATTCTGCAAATTCCTTTCACAAGCCAACAAGCTCAAATTTTTCAAAAGAATATGAAACAATTTATATGGACTTATGGTAGGAGAAATATCATCACATATCCTAGATTGACATACAGAATGCTTAAATTTTAATTTATGACAATTAGGACGAATGTGACCAGAGACACCACAAAAGTGGCAAACATGAACAAATTTAGGAACATTAGTATTCCTAACAACAAGTTTAGTCTCAGATTTAGGTTTTTGCCTCAACAAAGAATAATTTGGTCTAATATGACCAACAACACCACAAAGGTGACAGGTAGGCACAAAAATAGATTTCTTTTGCACACTAGCAGCAGGTTTAGACATAGGTTTAGAAATTTCAGCGTTAACATCAAAACTTTTACCTTTGTCTAACCTAGTAAAATAAGCCTTCTCTTTATTATTCCTCTTAAAAGGAGAGATATAAATTTTCTCAATTTTAGGCTTAAGAGAAACAGAAACACTTCTATTATCAACAACAGGTTTGGTACTAGTCAAATTTTCAGTTTTAGTTTTAGATTTAACTAACTCTTGTTCCAAGCTTTTCATCTTCTCATCTTGAGAGGAAATTTGATTTCTCAAAAATTCATTCTTTTTATTAGACTCATCTAATCTCACAATCAAATCCTCTTTTTCAAGATTAGCCAATTTTAACTCTTCCTTGAATTTCTTAGAAAATTTCAAAGATTTAGATAATTCCTTACGAAGAGCTTCAAAAGCATCAAAAAAATCAACAGAAACAATAGTATCATTTTTATTCAAAACATCACAGGCATCAATAAAATCAGCAGAAGCATGAGCAGAAAGACACTACAAATTATCCATGACAATTGGGGTCAAGGATCAGCTTAGATATCAAAAGATCTACAATAAAAGAGCTACCCGCTTTGATACTACTTGATAGAAATTTAGACCCCTTAAAACACAACCAGATTGAGTAGCCTAGTTAATTAGCCAAGTTGTTACTTAGTCAAATTATGCAATTCTAGGTTAAAACAATCAAACAATCATATCAAAAATATAAAGCAGCGGAAAAGTAAATAACACAAGATATGATCACTCAGGAAACCACACGGTAAAAACCTGGAGAGGATTTGACCTAGCTATCCTCAAAGTAAACCTGAATCCACTATGTGAAAGAATCGAAGTTCATACAGAAGGACTACAAGCTCCCCGCTTAACTTCCTAATGCTACCCACCAGTAAAACTTACTGACACGACTACGTGCAAGTTCCGAATCCATAGACTCCTTCTTTCTTGGACTCTTCAATCAAGTACAAGCGCCCCCGCTTGTGTATCTTTAAGTTCTTGAATCTGCAACTGAATGATCATCAAGGTTTTGATAATATCTCCACCTTGAAAACCCTAAGCTTTGTGTAAAGGAAAGCTTCTCAAAGATCTCACAAGAGATTTACACAAAACAGCAATATAAGCAACAACCTTAGAGAGGTTTGGGTATAAAACTCTAAAATATCAAAGAGGCACAAGAGGCACTCTAATCTCTCTAAAAAGCTTTGAAAACCCTACCTAGGGTTAGCTTATGATGTCCTTTAAATACTGAAAAAAACAACTCGCGATTTGGGCTTCAAACGAATAAGTTATGGCCTTTTTATGTTTGCTGATTTTGCTGATAAGTGACTTTCGATCGATCGAGTCTAATTTATGATCGATCGAACCAAGCCAAAAGTCACTAATACTTCTATAGCCATTCGATTCCAACTTTACATAAAAGACCCAACTTTGAGCAAGCCTAAACAAGACTAAACATATTGTTTTGATCATGATTTGCCAACATTACACATTAGAGTTCTAAATACATAAAATCCTAAATCTTTAGAACCTAACAAATTTTTTGGAGTATTTACTATGCATTAAATTTTTTAAGATCATATGGGACATTTGTTTGTAAAACTTGTTGTGTCGGTTTTGGTTTGAGCATGTATTAGAGAGTGAACTAATTAGCTGGTGAAGATAGAAGAGACAAAGAAAAGAAAGAATCCAATATCGTTTTTTAATGTCCTAGGAATGGAAGAAACCTCAATACGGAAAATAGTTGCTTTAAAACAATAGGTAAGCAAAGTAAAACTACCCCCCAGTCTGTTATAATATACATATGAAACTTTCACTATTCAATTCCTTTTTCTTTTTTTCTTTTTTTGGTTAAACTAACACGCCATTACCAAAACTTTCACTATTCAATTCCTTTTGGCTATATGTTTTCCCTTCCCTTTTCTGGCATTACATTTCCATGTGTTTTGCAAAGAGCAAACATTTTAGAAAATGCAACTAGATTAAATATCTTTCTGACAGATAAATTCCTTGCTAATATGAATTTGCTAATTGAAAAAAAAAAAAAAAAAAAACCATTAAAATTTTGTAGGACATTTAACTGTCAAGTGGTTCAGTATCATAGATCCAATATGTGGGCTTGTGATATCTAAAAATGCTGTCTTTTTCATACCATAGTTCTGTATCAACCTGACAAATTTGTAGGTATTTTTTTTTTTTAATTTTTTTTTAGATAAAGTTTTTTTTTTTTTTTTTAATTGGTAGTTATAATCAGCATTTTATAGTCAAATTGCTTCTCTGCCCAAATTTGAGCATCTATAATTGCAATAAACAATTCAAACATTTTCCCCTCAAATTTTTTTGATTGGGGTATTGTTTTTGGCTGCCAACAGGTTTCACATATTAATATCAAGTCTTGAGATTGTTAAATAATGGGGAAAACAATGTCAAATATTCAATTTTTTTTTTTTTTTTTTTGGGTACATTTGTCTTAAAATCCCCAACCTTGGAAGAAGACTCACTTTTAGTTAAATACATGTAACACAGTGACATCAATATGTGGCAAAATATCCTGTAGTGCAGTGGTTATTATTTCTGATGGAGAATTCAAAAAATTCAAAAAATAAAAAATAAAAAATAAAAATAATTCAAAAAATTCTTATCCTAAATTTGGCTTGAAAAGTCATATTCTAGTGTTATGCTTTACCTTTGGCCGTATATGATACCGCATATTTTGCATTGGATCTATCACATTTGTCAATTCTGGCTTTCCGTTTGCTCTTGAAGGACCCTAAACAGAACCTCTCTTTCATATTGTATTCATGGGTTCTCAGGAAATCAGCTGTTTCTCCTGAGCTTGCCCCCTTTATTTTTATTGCCCATCACCTTGACCTTGTTCATGTTCACCCGCTGTAAAGAGGGTATAGAAGGGGTGGTTCTGCTATTGGGGTTTGTGGGGAAGGTGTTTAGGCCCCTTTAATTAGCCAGATTGATGGTCTAGCATGGAAATATGCACAAGACTTGCTACCAAGTGCAATACCCAAATTGGATGAGTAGTTTAGACAAAAAAAAAGGGCCCAATTATGGTTACTGGAATTTGAAAATATTGTTGGAAATGGAATGAACAAGACCATGATTTACACTTCATGTGGAGAAACACTGTCTTGGGGTTTACCTACAGATTTGAAAATATGAGATTGTAAACCATTCTAGGAATCGAGATAGAGGAAGAGAAGGATTAACAATAGCTTCAGTGCTAATAATTTTGGAAATTGTTTTCTGTGGAAAGTGGAACTTTTTGATAGATATTCTTTAGCCCATCTTGTTCATCGATAACCTCTTTCAACATGGGAAGCATTGAAATTTCTTTGACATTTCTATTTTCAGCCTTGGACTCAGAATCATCAAGGTAGTGCTGATAGAAATATGAAATAAAGCCCCAAATAGCCAACACCATGTAAATCGCCTTTACCCCATCCATTTTGTCATGGAAGAACTGGAATAACAGGCAAACCAAACACACTTATGACATTGGAGAACAGGGAAGACACCTCATGTATCAAGCCTACTGCGCCAATATTGAAAATCTGCCAAGCTGTAGCTGTCCAAATCAAACAACCGACAAAAATAAACTTCCCCAGTTCAAAGTCCTCCATCTCTCTCTTTAGACCTTTCCACTAGCAAAGAGCCCCACCAGTGTAGCACAAGTTGCTACCAGTGACTGATAGATTATCATTTCCACAATCACTGTAAATGTTTATCTTCTTAAAACCTTTTGGAGGGAGAGCTGTGTAAGGGAAAGCATAAATCCTGTGGATAATGTTTGCAGTAGGCTTTTCGGGTGGAGAGATGCGTAAGTGATACCTCTGAAGAAGATAAAGAGTATCAACGGTAACTTGGATTCAAAGATCAACAAGCACTGTTCCAACGGTAACTTGGATTCAATTATTCAAAGATTACTTAAGCCTAAAACGATGACGTTCTATTTAATATAAACGGCATCGTTTTGGTTCAAGTCTGGCGTATTGTTAAGAACTGAAGACGGTGTCGTTTTGGCAGTTCTTCATTAAGTTTGAATTCTGGACTTGCCCTCTACTAGCTAACAATGTTCTTAGACATTTTTCTAGAATCCAGATATTTTTGTGTACAACATACTTTCTGTTATAGGTTTGTTAGAGGTTGTTACTAACAACCTCTAAGAACCCTGATTTCAACTAACTGACCATACTTATATATTGATCATATATTGGTAAGACTCATAAAGACCATACAAGTAAAATGTACACAATATATAAATATTTTATAACATAATCAAAATGCTTTGTTTGTTAATGGCATGACAGGCTACCATGTCTTACTCTCAAATATTTATGCAGAGGAAGGAAACTGGGAAGATCCTTTAACCTTAAGTGCAGGTAGTTGGGATTAGATGGTCATCAGTTTTCTAGGTTGAGAGTATAGCAAGAGTGAGAAGGCTCTCATTAAGTGGCTTACTTCTTTACAAGTTACGAATAGCTGATGAGTTCTTTGTGCAATGGCCACACCTTCAAAGGCAATATTCACGAGCTCACTATGTTGGCTGTCTCATGTAGTTGAATTAATGAATTCAGCCTTCGACATTGGCACTTTCACTTCAACCTCCTAGTTTTTGCAAAGCAGTCAACATTTTCATAGGGTCACTATAGTATTACCTATGTTTTATTACCCCCACTAAAACTATGTATTTGCTGTAGGTTCTAAGAACCCTGATTTCAATAAATTTTTGACCTTCGGTTCACATAATCTCAATAATTTTTGGAGAGTACAAATTATTTATCCTTGCTTTAGAAATTAATTAGGAGATCAACTTTGCTTGATTATATGTTAATTAAAGTACAGAGTAACAGAAAATTGTTGTCCAAAATCTAGTTGGCTTGCTAGTTGTTCTTAGGGATAATTACAGATTACCAACTGTGGTATAGGGTGGTTTTATTTTGCCTAGCTTTGGTTTTAAAAGTAAGACATTGCTTTCAGTTAATAACTAAATTTTTTTTTTTTTTTGATAAAAGTTAATAACTAAATTATGGTTGACCATAATCTAGCCCCTCACACTTCACTATTTAAAATGGGTAAAAATGTCTTTCAATGTGCTTTTTTTAAAAAGTTTTTCTTTCTCTTCCTCATCTGCTGATCTCTTCTCTCTCCTCTAATGAGTACTTTGGTGCTAGAAATCATCCTAGCAAAGTATCCTACAAGGTCAATTTTAAGGCTGGGCATAATGTGAAAATTCAAAGAGGTGGGTGATGGTTTTGTGGGTTTTGTAGGACCGGGATTTTGGCTGCAGGAATGAAGCTCTACAATGTGTTTGACAGGGTGGTGCATTTGGTGCAGTTGACACGCTGTGGATAGGTGGATACCTGTGACAGCTATAGAGTTTATGATTTATGATGTAGATAGCCTTTAGAGTTTATGATTTATGAACCGGGATCTTGCGGGTATATTGGGGCTAAATCTTTTTTTCTTTTTTTTTTTAGAGTATATGCATCTTGACATCTTGTGAGAATTTAAGGAGTATTTACAAGGCATTAAATTCTTTAAGATCATATGGGGGCATTTGTTTGTAAAATTTGTTGTGTTGGTTTTGATTTGAGCATGTATTAGAGAGAGAACTGATCAGCTGGTGAAGATAGAAGAGACAAAGAAAAAAAGAATCCAATAGCTTTTTTTAATGTCCTGATAATGGAAGAAACCTCAATAGGGAAAATTGCTACTTTAAAACCATGGGTAAGCAAAGTAAAACTACCCTGAGTGAGTTATCTCTAATTTTATATATGTGTGTGTGCGCGCGCATGTGTGTGTCCTTTGGGCTATCTGTTTTCACTTCCCTTTTTTGACGGTAAATTTTCATATGTTTTGTAAAGTGCAAACAATTTAGAAAATTCCTTGCTCATTAAAATAAAACAAAAAATATTAAAAGTTTGTAGGACATTTATCTGTAATGTGGCTCAGTATCATAGATCCAATATGTGGCTTGTGATATCTAAGAATGCTGTTTTTTTCATACCATAGTTTTGTATCAACCTGACAAATCTGTAGGTATTTTTTTAATTGGTAGTTATTATCAGCATTTTATAATCAAATTGCTTCTCTGCCAAAATTTGAGTATCTATAATTTCCCCCTCAAAGAGTCAAAATTCTTTTGAGTATCTATAATGTGAGCATTTTACGTTTATTGTTTTCATTTATTTTGGATTTTGGGACTTATTTTATATTTGTTAGTTGGATTTGTTTTGGTATTTTGAGACTCTGTTTTGATGAAATTGGAATATTATTCCTAATTTTGTAAATTGAAATCATTCATTTAATAATGGTCTTTGAAATATTTAGTGTAGATCTCGTGTGATAATGTTTATTAATATTTCGACAATTTCTATATAATCTTTTTGCTGGGTAACTTATTATTATTATTATTATTATTATTATTATTATTCACTCCATTGGCATGTATGCATATGGTGCTTATTCTTATAAACATCAAAGGCAATTAACTTCATAATTTCATTTAAACCCTGTAGATTAATAGCGTAAAATCAAATTTTAGTTCAAAGGCAATCCGTGATGAGCCAAGTGTTCATTCGGCTATCCTGTTAGCTCTCTTTAGAATCTCCTAGTGATCTCTTTATAAAGTTTCAATGAAAGACAAGAAGATTTTGCATAAGTGAACAAATTAATTGTATTCTTTGTAACAAATTCCAAGGCTATTTGGTGGAATCTTTGCCACCAGTAACTAAGAAGGAAGCTTAGATTGCGAAAGTGTGGGTATTTTTACAGTCTACTTCAACTCCGATGCCAAATCTAGACTTTGATGTTTAAGGAGAATATTTTCATTGTTATTTTCTATAATCTCATAAAGAAACAATTACCTTCGATCTTTATTTTAAAACCTTTCAAAAAAATAAAAATAAAATGTTAATTAAATATATACAATATTTTGATACAGTAGTAAATTAATTGCTAAGTTTTTGTTTCTCACGTCTTCCAAATGCTAGTTAATTTACTATACCTTTCTTCTAAATGACATGTCTCTCAGCAGTGTTTCCCTCATGTTTCAAGGCATCTAAAACTGGATGGTTCATTTTTTTTAGAGAAATGTTATTCATTTAATATCATGATTGTGCTTGCAGGGGAGCATTAGTGAAAATGTACTTTTGAGGGGATCTGGACTCTTACCTGGGACAGACTATATGGAAGTTTTACACTTTTTTAGGCCCCAATTTAGGTGGACAATTTCTCAAATATCATTATGAAGATGGGAATGGTACTTATCTTTGGCAGGATAGTTGGCATCTTGGTCCTCTGTTGCTTAAATATGTACCTCAGATCAGCAATGACATTCAGTACTGTGAATGCAAAGGTCTCATCAGCTCACAATGGAGGAAACTAAAGTTGGCAGCCAGCAGGTTTGTAGCTTTGGTTCATATTCAGGGCAAGTGTTTTGAGGCAAACCTTGATCAAAATGTAGCAGAAAATGTCAATTTAGAACTACAAAATTAGGAGATTTTGAATGTGGGGGACATCATGGAATGCTATTAGACTTACTTCACCAAAAGTTTAGCAATTCAAGCTGACCAGGTATTCTAACTAACAGACTCTGTTCCATTCCTTGAAGACCTGATACTTGCGGTGCATAGGCTTGGGCAATAGGAGTTCTAAAAGGCAGAAAAGCTTTGTTGTTATTTATTTATTTATTTTTTTTTTTTTTTTGAAGTTTCTTGGATTGCTCTTATATATCACACTTGGAAGGAGAAAACTCTCAGTGGCATGAGAACAACTTAAAGATGAAAAAACTACGTTCAAGATTATTGTTGTAAAGGATAGACGGAATGGCATCAAGCAGGCATATTGTGAATACAGCCAGAAACAAAGGTTGTGTTCTTTTTGGAACATCCCTGTGACTATTTGATTCTAATTCTTAACCATTGTATTTTTCTACCTTCTCTTTGCTTTTGATGGTATGTTGACCTGTAAACTATAGTGTTTTACCCTATATTGTTAATAGGGCTCTTTGTATTGTTTTGGTTCTTTGGTAGTCTGCTAGTCCTGTTTGCAATGTATTTGTTTTTTATGAATAAATCTCATTCATCTAAAAAAAAAGGATATTTAGGAGACAAAAGATTATACTTAGTTAATCAATATTTTTTTATTTTTTTATGATGAATATGTTCCCATTTGGCTAGAAAGATGATGTTTAGGGAATCAAATGTTGTGATTAATTAATCAAGATAGTGATGGTGAGCCGTGAGCCCATCACCTGGTTAGGCAATGTTAAGGGAATTCTAAGCTATTTTGGTTACTTGGAGGAGACTTACACATCTCGATCTCTCCTTTGCAAGATTTGAAGTATTCATTTATTAGCAGATTAGAAATCTATCAGATATTTATTTTCTTAATCTATAGGGAAATGATCTTTGTATGAATGCTCTATGGTGGGTTTCTCATCTTTCTTCCGTTCAATATTTTTACACAAGTGGCATCAACCTTCAAGGGGAACAAAAATATGCTTCAGGTAATGAATTAGCTCCCTTCTCTTTCAGCATTATGGTTGCCTCAATGCCAACTTCATGACATGCATTGGTCCCTCTGCAAATGTCAATTTTACATCCCACTTAATCTTTCTATGAATCATTTAATGGCACAATAGCAATCTATATCTATATATTACTAAAAGCTAAAGCGTAGCGTTTAATGTTGCTGCTCTCACGTTTCTCACGTTACGCCATATCAGCTGCCACGTCATTTTTTTTTTTGGTAATATAATTTTTCCTACAATTTTAAAATGGTTTTTACAATTTTCAGCCTTATAAATCCCAGCCCTATAAATGCAGCCCAATAATTGCAGCCCACTACTTATTTATTTACTTCCACTATCACTCTATAATAAATCCAGCACACTACTTATTTATTTACTTCTACCACATCATTATCCTATTTCTTTCCAATTTTTTTCTATTTTTTTTAACATTTACTTAATTTTTTAAAATATTTTCACTTACTCCAAACTTTTTCTCCTTTACCTTTTCAACTCCCCCTTACCTTTTCATCTCCCCACTACCATCTACTTTAATATCACTTTTCATCTTTCCTTTCATCTTCTCTTATTTTGTCTCTTCTTATTTACACCATTTCACTATAAATTTGTCATTCTCTTCCATTCTCTGCATAGTTTTTTCTCATAAAAAAAAGGTTCTCTCTCTCTCTCTCTCTCTCTCTCTCTCTCTCTGTTGATTTTTTTTTTTTTTTTATCTTACTTGCATCTATACTTTAGGTTTATAATTCTTAACTAATTTTCATAACTTTTTGGAATAACGTTTGGTCTATATGATGTCATTGATAAATCTTTGTTGTAGAAAGGATATGATGGTGAAATACTTCAATTCCCTAGGATTTCTTGTAGCTGTGTTCAGCCTTATACCTATAGAAGGCCAATGTAGCTGTGTTCAGAGAGACGGCCTTGCTGTTAAAGAAGATTTTGAGGTACTAATGCAACCTAAATTTGCCGCTGCTATCATTGAAGAGGATGTAATTGATACGGTTCATAGCAACTGACGATGCTTGAAGTGTGCATGAAATTAAAGGCTATAGGGGAGAGATGGCCTCGCTATTAAAGATAATTTTAAGTTACTAATGCAACCTGAAATTGCTGCTACTATCATTGAAGAGGATGTAATTATTACGATTCATACCAACTGACCATGAATCATGTATATGTTGTAAATGAAATACTAATATCACGTATATACTCTTGCAATTCTGCACACTTAATCTCTTTGTTTATGTGTTTCAGTGTTTTTTGAATATAAAGGATGTCAACAATATTGATCTTATGGGAAAAGTTACATAAAATATTGAGATTTTTTTTTTCTTTTTTATATTACAATCTACTAAAAATGCTTTTTAAATATTTAAAACCTTTCTATTTTTTATATTACTGACATGTTTAACAAAAAAATATAAATAGATTATTGACTTTATACATTCATCTTCAATGGTTTAACATTATATATAATTTTACCTTTACATATTTGTCTACTTTAATTTAGATGTTTATAACTAAATAATATTATCAATGAAGAGTAAAAAAACCAAAAATAATGTCTATACATATCTATACTATATATAATAACGGAGTTTTGTAATAAATTTTATAAAGTTCTTTATGCACTACATCTTTAGCATCTTTTCTTTTCTTTTCTTTTCTTTCTTTTTTTGTTTTTATTTGCAATTCTTACTTTGTTCAACTTTTCACCTTCTTCAATTATTGTCTTTTTAGTTCAATATTTCATCCCCTCCAATAATTTTATTTTTTTTTAATTTTCATTTGATTTTCTTTGGATTTTAAAAAATTTTCCATTATATCTTCTTAAATTCAATAGTTTCACTTCATTCAACCTTTCATTTGCTTCCACCCTTTCTCTTCCATCTTAATTTTCTTAAATACTTCATTTACACCTCTCTCCCCTGTTTTTCCCAAGTTATCCACGACAAAAAGGTCAATAATCTCGCTCTTTCTCCAATTTTGTTTCTCTTTTGGTTAATTTTTTTTATTTATTGTTTCAACCGCTTTTTTTTTTTCTACTAATGGTTCTTTTTGTTATTGTTGTATTATTCTTATTATTTATTTATTTCCATCTCATTACTAGAAAAAAAATGTAATTCAATTTTGGGATTTCATGATGAATGAGTTTGAATTTTCATGGTCTCAAAACTATTCAAATATGTTTTTTCTTTTTCAAAATTGATTTGAATTGAGCATTTGATCATGTTTGTTATAAATTGCTTTATGGTTGCCCTTCTCTAGATTACAGGAGTTTTACTTTCAATATGTTTGCCATAAAGTTTTTTTGTCTGATAATTAACTTCAATGTGATGTTTTCCGTTTTGGTATTTATTTTATAGTAAGTGTGTTATTCATTTTTATCAAAGATAAATCGTTATTGTTCTCCTTTTCCTATTGTTTTATATGTTGACCTAAATTTCATTTTTATCTTTGTTTTGTTTGTCAATTTCTTGACAGTTATCAACAATTAAGCCTTGCAATCACTGGAAGCTTTTTATTCTATTGAAGTTCATACCAATCAATTGGTAATTATTTTTTTTTTTTAGAACCTTTTGAAGGAAAGGGGAATAAATTTGTTGTTTTTCTTGGGTGGTGCTTGATAATTTGCTTTTTATGGTTCAACACACATTAGCTATATAAGATTTCTCTTTTCTTATATTAATAATTTGTTGTTTATTATTTAATTGGACTGTTTGGTGTCCCAGAAATTGTGGGCCAATGGAAGAGAAAACAAAGTACAGTTTGAAGCTTAAATTTTTTTTGTTGTACAGAACTTGGGGTGTAACAATTTAAATCTTTTTATCTCAACTTTTTTAAATGAAACTCTAATTCTTCAAAGCACACCAGCTTAAGTAGATTGTTGTGATGTGGCTGGAATTTTTGTGTTTTGGACCTTAGTTGGCCTATTTTGTTGACGAACAACTTTGGGGATTGTTTAGATTTTGAGAAATTGTTTGGGATTTTAGGAGTGAGGAAATTCAAAAAACTGAATTCTTTTAAAATTCCATTAGTATCTAGCTTTAAGTTAATTGTTATGCGAATGGAGAAACTAATTGGTTTTTAATTCTTCAATATCTATCTATAATATTGTGTACATGAACAACAGTTGGGCTTTTAGTTTTAGATTTTGCATTATGCTACTTTCTTTCAACTACTTGATTTTCTTTTTGGAATTGTCTCCTATTGAAAGTCTAGAATATTGTGTACATGAGTTTTAGACAAAACTTAACAATACTCCTATACTTGAGTTTTAAATTTCACATTTTTCTATTTCTTTCCTTATTAAACATAATATGATATAGCTTATGTGATGCAATGAAGGTAGGAGCAACTGCTATTTTTGGGGCATAGCAGCTGATACATTATGATAATTTCCCATAGCCATTTAAACTTCATGACTTGGAATGCTAATAGCCATCTTCTATGAGGCAAAAACAATTGGTCGAGTTCAATAAGTTTGCCACTAACTTTGACCAAAACATCATGATAATATAAGTGACTCACACACTTACAATTTGTATATGCACTATTTTGATCCTTTGTGGAAATTCAAAACATTGATAAAATGAATGTAATGGCAAGTGTGTGATTTGTATATAGACACGTTGATGAATGTCTGTAGTGGACATGAGTAGAATCAATGGCATGTGTTTGACAATTTGTTCTTTGATGGAAATTAATATAAGTGAGGGTCTATTAAATTTTTACCTCTTTATCTTCACACTATTCTCTACTTGACTATCTTTATCTTCCCACTACTCTCTACTTTACTGTCATAGTTCCTTCATCATTTTCTCTGTATTATATTTTGACTCTTCTTCTCTCCATTTTATTTTGTATAAATTTGATATCATTTCTTCTATTCGATCCATATTTTCCCCACAAAAAAATTGTAAATACTCTCTCTCTCTCCCTCTCTTATGGATTTTTGTTCTTTCTTATAATTCCGATTAAGGTGGATGGTTTTTTTATATTCAAATATGTGTTTTGGTATTTTTTTTTAAAAAAAAATTTCCCATTACAAAGTCTTCTCTCTCCCTTTTAAAGCTTTGGTTGAATTTTGATTTGGGTTAATACTTAGTTTTTTAGAAATAGGAATTTGAGTTTATGTCAAAACACATTCTACATGGCTATGAATTTGAATATACTTACCAATTTTGAGTAATAAATTATATAAAGTATGTCTTTTATTCCTTTTGTTTCATTTTAATTTTTGTTAAGATAACATTGTAATTTTATGATGAATTTTTATTATTATGATAATCTCATTATTCCTTAAGAGATGAGAAATTTGAATAATGAATTTGAAACTTATAAAGTTTAGTTGTTTATCAAATATAACACACTACAACATAAGTTAGAAAAATATAGTTCATCTTAAAAAAAATATTAATCAAACATACAAAATATAATAGTACGATATATTTGTTCTTTGTAGATATAAAAAGATGAAAAATACTTGTAGAAATTTTTTCAAAAATAAATAATATTTGAAGTAATTGTTAATTTTTTATATTACACCCCATTACAAAAATATTTATATATTCCCACGCATCGCGTGGGTCTACGACTAGTTAGTAATAAACTTTCATACCTTCTCTTAGGCTCCAATAATCTACAAGATCAAGTACCGATTACCAAACTAAATCTTTGCAACCTTAACATGCTTTTGTCCAGTAGTCAGCTTACAGGGAAAATCCCATATTTCTTAGACCAATTTAGGCATCTTGCATATCTTTGCATATATGATGACTTCTGCGATGGTCCCATATAAAAATCTCTTGGAAAATTGTTAACCTTGTGGACATTACATCTTAAATTGAATCAATTGAATGGCGGCACCAAACTAGAAAGCTTGGTTCTACTCTCATACTTGGAATGAGTTAAAATATTCAATAGAATTTCTTGGAGGACATTGTGTCTAAAATGCATTTTGCTGAAGTCTAAAAATGAAAAGAATTAAGATTTGTCTTCAAACTCTATTCTCATGAATGTCAGCTCCACTGGGGCTACTTTTGAAATTAATTTTTTCAAAGAGAGTTCTTGTTAGATCAATCCATAATTTCCTACTTGGCTACAAACACAAAAATCTTAAACAGTAAGACCTCTCACAAATAGGAATTTCAGACGGTTCTAGAAATTGGCTACGTACATTAAATTGATCAACAAATGTGATGGAATGTATCCAAGGTATGGCTAAATTTTGAAGTTGTTGATTAAGCTTTAATTGTTTCAAGGGTTAGCTACCATAATGGTGTGAGAGTGCCTTTTTTTTTCTCGGCACAGTGGCCCAAAAATCCTGGGCCAAATAATTGTTCTTGGTAGATTAGGCTTAGTTCACCGCAGCTAACAGGCTATTTAAGAACTAAGTGGTGCACAAAGCAAGCTTCCTACAACACAAATAAACTAACAAACGGAAATATTCGTATTGAATGACAATTCAAACAGCAAGGAAATGTGCAACAGATAAAATATGGCAAAAAGAAAAAGGAGTTAGGGATCCTTGAATCAATGAGAGACGTTTTATAAATTTATTTAATTATGATTACAATGCTCAGTAAGACGTGATACAAGGTTCAACCAAGTTCAAAAATTACAGACTTTGATAGCTATTTAAGCTTCAAAGACTTGCAAAGTTTGAATCTTTTGAATTCGAGTACGTGTTATAGTGGCTGTCTAGGGGATATCGGGAGTGATTCCTTTGTTTTTCCCTTAATTTTACAGAGTCCTTTTATGGCTCTTGTATCTTTTCTAGAAATCCGAAAATGGCGATGTGTGTAGATGAAAAATCAATGAGTCGCTTCATTTCTGAATGCCCGTTAGCTAGGACTTCCTCCTTCTTTTATAGTGCAGCTTCTAGGGTTCTGGGAGTACTGGTGATTTCTCCCTTTTGCCCCTAAGAGCTTACGCTATGCTAGTTTGTTCAGGGACTGATCATTTCCCTTTTCCTCATAGCTTCTTCCTTTTGGTGCGACCAAGCTGAAAGTCCCATAGCTATTTTTCTATTTCGAGCTCCCCTCAGGCCGTTGCTCTTCAGTCCTTTTTTTACCCCCCCCCCCCCCAGCTTTTGGTTGCACTTCATTTTTTGTCATTTTCTTGAATAGTTAGTCTTTTTTATTGCTGGGTTGAAAGCTCCCTTTCAACTACCTTCTTTTATGCCTTTTCTCATTCTAGGGACCTCGGGACACAACTCATGCATTTTCTGCTTCTGTACCTTCCTGATTCCACTGTCTGCCTGGGCGCATATGACCCGCATGCTCCTTGTCTTTTATCCTGCTTTAATTTCTTCTTATACTGTGTTGTTCATTCCAGAAATCCCCGGACTTTGGTGACTTTCTGGGATCCCGGCCTAGCTTTTCTTATTGGACTCCTTTTTGTCTGTTAATCCTAACCAATTGGGCCTTTCTTGTATTTTAGATTCTTTTTCTTTCATGGATCGTTGGATCCCAGCCCTTATTTCTCTAACTTTATTTTCATGAAATTGGCCCAACATGCTTATTTCTTTGGGCCTCAGATTGTGGGCAATTTGTTTGAACCTCAATATTTAGCCCCCCAAGCTCATGGGTTGCCTGCAGCCCATGCGTGAGTAGTTGAGTTTCTATAAGATTCTTTTGTTTTGATTATTCTTTTTGGGGATCTTGATCCTTCTCTTTTTCTTTTGGCCTTTGGTATCCTGGCTCCCCTTTTGCTTCTTTCTCTTGTAACTCCTTCCTTTTTCATGGGACATGGTAGTTGAGTTACGAAAAGGAACTTCCACCACCTACTTTTATGTTTCCCATAACTCCCATTAATAACTGCCGATAACTCTTCCCTCTTTAAATTAAATTTCTGGCAACTGGCGCGTCTTTTCACATATTGTCTTTTCTAATTGCTCTTTTATGTCTTCATTCTAGACTTTTCGCATTACCTTTTTTTTTTTTTGTCTTCCTGAATCTTCTATTCCTAGTCTCTTTTTTCTTTCTTTCGATTAGTCTTGTTGCTACATGCTTTCTTCTTTTAAGATACCCATTGTTTCAATGGCTTCTTCTTCTTCTCGAAAAAGAAAGGAGCATACTTCTACCCCTTTAAAGGTGAAGGTTCCTCCAATTCTGCACAAGATGAGTCCGTCCTTGGTAATCTTGCTTTTTCTTTACGAGACCCCTGGTACACTCCTAGCTTATTCTTCCCTCAAGTGTCCCATGACAAGACCCCTCCATCCACTCATGCCTGGGTATTCTCTGGTCAAGCAGGCTTTGTTGGTTCTAATCAAGTTCCAGACCCTAGGGAGATTTTTGATCTCTAGATCAGGTGAGTGCTTTGAGAGGCGGTCCCCATCTTTTCTGATTTTGTCGTTGAAAAGATCCAAGGCTGGCCTATCTAGGTGGATAATGAACTTTCTGAAGAGGAGTTTGTGGGCCGCTTGGAGCGCGTCGGTGTCTTGAAGGCAGTGGCTATTTCCAAGAATCTTGAGGGTTTTAGAGATGCCAAAGGTCTTAGGCATTTGGTGCATGTTGGTGTCTTGCTCTACACATTTTCTCTTTTTCTGATGGTGAACTGACTGTCACCCTAGAGGATGTGGTCAACAATTTCCTCCTTCTAGTGCTTGGAGATGAAAACCCCTTTGATATTAATCTTTCTGATGAGGATCTCAAGGTGGAAGAAAAGTTATTTGCTCACTTTGGTGGACGTATTGCTTCTCCTGGTGGGAAACCAGCCAGGATGGGTAGGTGGGTTATGAATCTTCCGCGAGAGAAAGATAAGGAAGTTAGGCAAGCCGGGTTCCTCGCATTCTGGCTTAGTAAGTTTCTGTTCAGTGAGTTCCCTAGGTATGGAATCAACTCTACTTTTTTTCCATTGGCAATTAAGTTGGCTCAGGGCGCTCAATATCCTCTAGCCCCCATGTTTTTAGGCTATGTCTATTCTTAATTGGATCAGCTTCATGGAGATGAAGCCGAGGGTGACTCTTGTTATGTAATTACTTCTTCTCTCCATTACGTCATTCTCCAGGTATTTATGTGGGATCGTTCTTCGGTTACTTTAGCAAGATGTAGGAATTTAAAGTTTGTAAAAGATAAGTTTTAGGGATCCCCTGATGTGGTTAAAGGGCTTTATGGCAGCTCAACTGATAGCAACCCTATTATTTTTCGTTGGCTGAGTCTGATAGGTGGCAACCTTAACTTGATTGAATTATTTGATTAAGTAGGCCATTTGCATTGGCGCTCTCCCCGGGAGTTTGGCCCCAATTTTGTTTGTGATTATGTGTTATCTCCTTCTCTGACTTCTACAAGAAATACTTTCAATTTACGTCATGGTGATGAAGGTAGCTTAGCCTACCTGGCCTGCATTAGTCCTTCTTGGCTTCCTGTGCTTTCCTCAAGTGGCCCACGGTACACCCATCACTTGGCGCATTGAGTACTTCTGCAGTTTGGTTTTGATCAGGATATCCCTCTAGTGTTTAATGACATAGTACCATCTCTTCCTTCCTTGGATCCTTTTATGAGACTTCAGACCTTCTCTTATTGGTTACGAAGGAGTCTCTAATTCATAGTGCCCAACTTTCAGAGAGGAGTTTTTGCCACCAGTGGTTATGCTGACTATTAGAGAAGGGTGCAAAAGTCCTTTGTTGACTATGTTGGATTTGACACAATTAGGAGAGTCCCCAACCCTGGCATTTCTTCTACTTCGACACCCAACAAGCATTTGTCCCTACCTACTACTGGTATTGTTTCTGCTGTTGTAAGTAGTAAAACTGGTTTCGCAGAATGGCATGCTTCCAGGGAAGGTTAGGTGACTTATGAGCAGGGTTTTCCTAAAACCTAGTTGGGGTGTGACCTTATTGTTGGTGATTCTGCCTAGGTACCAATTAAGAAGGGGGCAGTAGAGGCCATAAGTGCCGGTACTCCTATTGGCATAAGTAAAAGGAGAGCAATTAAGTAGGAAAAATTGAAAAAGGCTGCAGTTGAGAAGAGTGTAGAGGGCACTGGCCCTAAGGCAAAAAAGAAGAAGACTGGGAGATCCCATAAACAGTTGGTGCTTGCTGGGGAAAAAGAAGTTAAGCAACCCTTAGTCATAAAGAGTCGGGTGAAGACTAAGGTAGAGTCTTCTTTTCCCTAGGTTCCCGTGAGTTCTTTAGTCCATGGTTCTCCAGGACCCTCTAGACGTACCCGTAGTAGACACCAGAGACACGGAGACCCTGTTGAGAGAGAGATAAGGGAAAGGCCACTTCTTTTCTCTTTTATATTGTAGTTTGTTGTTCTTTTTTTCTTTTCTTTTTTGAACTGATGAGTGGTTGCCTTTTTTGCAGTCCAAGCATAAGTTGGATCCTATGAAAGGTAGAAGTCCTTCTTCTGGTGAAGATGTGGTATGGTTTTTTTCTTCATCCGTGCCTTTTGCTGTTTATTTTTATCCTTTTTTTTTAACGCTGTGTACTTGTGATGCCCTTATGCTTTTTGTTGTTCATGTTGCCCCTCCCCTTTTTCTTAGGTGGAGGTCTCTCCCCCCGAGGTTGGTGAGTTATTGGAAGAGGAAATGGTTGCAGCTGCATCTCAGGGTACGGAAGAGGAGACTCCAGTGGTGGCATTGCTGGGAAGGCTGGGCAGCCAATGCAGGGTGTCCAGGCTACCTAGGATCCCGAGGTTACTGAGCTTTTCGCGTCCCAGGGTCCCCAATTTGAGCAGACTCCCAGTCCTATCAGGAATATGTTCCCTTAGGTGGGGTTAAGTGCAAGGACTTTGGGAGGCGCATCTCCATTTGGGCAAACAGGTGAGCGTTATTCTTTTATAATAGTGTTTGATTTTTTTTTTTTTTTTTTCTTTCTCCCCTCTTTGAGTTCTTTCTTTCCCTTTTTTTTTTCTAGGCCAAGCTATTGTGAAATCTACTTTTGGTGCTACTTCTTCTTTAGAATCAGAGGATTTTGAAGGTGGGTGTTGATCGTTCTGGCTGTGCATCCTCCCTTTTTTTTTTTTTTTGGTGCCCTTCTTCTGTCTTTCTTTTTTGTTATGCTGAAGCCCCCTGTATCCTTATCCTCTTTTAGTCATTTCGCTAAGGCTTCCTCACCTTTCCTCCAAGAAGTCAGAGGAACAAGAGGAGGAAGTTCCGCCCCAAGAGGCCGATATTGGTTTCTCCTCTACTCTTTTTTATCTTCTTTCTTTCTTTTTTTTTTTTTTTCCAAGGAACTAAGTCTTCCCCCCCCCCCCCCTGCCCCTTTTCCTCTCTCTTTTTTGCAAGAGTTGATATTGGTGTCAAAAATCCTAAACTTGTGATTCCTGAAAGGGGTGTGGGATTTGCTCAGGTTACTGGTCTTTATACTGCCTAGAGGGTTGAAGGTTCCTCAACCCCTTCTGGTGGTGATGCAACAATAGGGGAGGCTCCAAGGGTGGTTGTTTTAGATCTAGCTTCAAGGATCCCTACCTTTCTGGCTTGCTTTGATTTTCTGGAGTTCAACAGCTTCCTTGCTAGTCACTTTTACCACTTCTGGCCCTTTTATGGCAACTTTTTGTGGTTCGTTGTGCTTGTGGAAGGCCTGCCACTGCTGGAAGGGCTGTTTAAAAGTTATGGGGATTTTACCATTGGTTTCAGAGGAGGTGTATTTTTGGGGAATATTTTTATGGAGCTGCTGTGTGTCGAGTTAATTTCCTTAAGAGATTCTTTGCTAGACTTTTTATCTGAGGAAAAGCTCTTGGAATGTTAGGGAGTGGTGTAGGATCTCTTAGAAGCGAAGTTCAACCTGTCCTTTTTGTTGGAGTACTTGCGATCATTAGCCTATGCGCTATTCCAGAGGCAAGCCTCTAAAAGTATTGATGCTGAGATTGCTGCTGCTGAGGAAGTTTTAGCTCGTGCTCACAAGACTTTGCAAGATTTGAAGATTAAAAGGCAAAGGGTTCTTTCTTCTTTTGCTATCCCTGCTTTTTTCTCAGATGGCTCTTTGTTGGCTGGCCTTATTTCCCAGCCTTTTTTTTTTAGCTGGTTTGGATGTGTATGAACAATTTGGGGCTGTATAAGTTTTCTATCTCTTTGTTTGGATATTGCTTCTGGCTTTTTTCTTTTTCTTTTTTTTTACATAGATCTGTATTTGTGCTTTGAGATTGCTTCCATATATTTGTGCTTTAGGGTTGCTTCTAATCTTTCTTAATGGCATGTGGATCTTTTTGTCCTTTTTTTTTTTTTTTTTTTTTACACTGAGTCTCGGTCCGTGATTCTCACAAGTTTTGCTGCAGGTTCCAGACAGATACCCACCCCTTTCTTCTTGGTTGCGCAAGTATTGAACTGGATACATTTGGTGATTTTTTGTCCCAGCTCATGAACTTGGCGAGTTGTTTTTTTTATTTATTCTTTTTATCAAGTACTGGGCTAGGTATCCTCAGTATTTGCCTGGGATCTTAGACCATGTATTTGAGACTTAACTGTTTGCAATTATCTGTGAGATGATGCTGGGTGATGTATCAAAAAGATTTTCCCAAGTATCCTCCCCTAATTTCGCCCGTGTGAGGACTTTGCATTACTTAGGATTCAATAGCTGAGAGATAAAGAGAAATTTTTTTGAATTGAAAACATAAACATCATTCAAGGTGATGGATTTAAAGATGAATGTAGTGGAAAATTAAGTTTAAAACGGATCTACATCATTCGAAATTGATAACGTGCGTTAAGTAAAATTTCAGAATTAGAGAACAAGTGAGTATACCTTGAAGCGGTGAATTTCAAAACCCACAGATTGAAGTACTTAAGAATACTTTTAGTCTTCACTCCAATTCCACTAACTTAGCCCAAGAAGTGTGGACTCTTAAATGGTTACAAAGGGATGATTAGAGAGTGACATACACTCACTTGCACACCATTACAATGTTTTTTTTTTTCCACAGAAAATTCTGTACGTTTTTCCTTTTTGTATCTAACCAATTATCTAATTGGGCTGGCCTCTTGGGCCTTTCCAATTGGGCTTAAGTGTGTGGCTTGGAGTGAGACCAAAATGGACCAATAAGACATTAGCTCCAATGGGTTTTGGGCTTTTCTGTCAACTCTTGACAAGTCCAAAGTTACCATTAACTATATTTAATACCATTATATAAATATAGTTGCATCTAAGTCTTATCTATAAATTATATCCCAAGACTTTATTATACATGCAACCCCTGCATAAAATATTTGTAGCAATACAAAGTCATTAATGTAGACTGCCACTTTGTAAATTACTACATCTTAATCCTTAAGTACCCAGTTTAATCCTTTAATGTTATTCATTATATATTTATGAAATCCAATTCCATAAATATATACTTTAGTCTTACTAAAGTGGTTAGGCCTAACTCTTTGAATAACAAACTCATTAAACTTATCTCAAGGGAATACTTTATATCTCCGTTAAGAGACTATGGATTCCATCTTGAGAATACATGTTCCATCGACGCTAAATGTGGCTGCCCAACATACTGATGTTTTGACCATTACTATAGATCTCACTCCTAATATATTAAAACAACCTACACCTTATGATCAGGTCCATTATTCTCTCAGGATTAAGAGTTCATGCAAATACAAGTTGTGAGATTTATTATTCATATGACAATCATTAGGAAAATAATAAATCTCACAGTGGTCCTGTTCAATATGTCTTAACTCTTAAAACATATTAACACATCAACCAGAAGTCTCCACTTCCATGATCAAGACAAATTATCGTGATTGATATATTATAGTCTTCGCAGATAAAATGCCCAATTTTATCACCGACTATGAACTATAATTCTGAGTTTACAAAGAACTTGTGATTTATATCTTCTGTGACTTTTCACATAAATCACATACTATGCATCTCATGGACTAAATGATAATGTCCGAATATTCATGTTATCATTACTTCGAATAACAATAAAACAAATTCATTAAGCACAATCTTAAGTCATACATAATGTCAAACTTAATATCATACATAGCATCATAGAATAGGATTTAAGGGCACTAATCCTAACAATCTTCCACTTGCCCTAAAGACTATTATGCACTAATCTAACTCCCATTCTTTCCAAATGTGACTCGAAAGTCCTTTGAGGCAAAGCTTTAGTAAATGGATCTGCTAGGTTATTTGCACTTCCAATCTTTGCTACCACCACATCTCCACGAGCAACAATGTCTCGAATGATATGGTACTTCCTCTCAATGTGCTTTCCTTTCTTATGATTCCTTGGATCTTTAGATTGTGCAACTGCTCCACTATTGTCACAAAACAATGTGATTGAAACTTGCTCCATTCTCATTACACTAAGGTCAGAAAGGAAACTTGCTCCATTCTCACAAGTAGCAACATATTCTGCTTCCATGGTAGAGTCTGCAATACAAGATTGCTTAATACTTCGCCAACTTATGGCTCCACCTCTCTAGGTGAAAACACATCCTGATGTGGATTTTCTGAAATCTAGATCAGATTGAAAATCTGACTGTATAGCTAATAGGTATCAAATCCTCACTTCGATAAACAAGCATATAATCTTTCGTTCTTTGTAGATACTTGAGAATATGCTTTACAGCTTACCAGTGTTTTGGCCCTGGATTTGATTGATATTAACTGACCATGCCAACTGAATAACAGATATCTGGTCTAGTACAAAGCATGGCATACATGAGACTTCCCACTGCAGAAGCATAAGGAACTTATCTCATCATATTTTCTTCCTCTTGAGTCTTAGGTCTTTGGTCATCAGACAAAGGAACTCCATGTCTGAAAGGAAGTAATCCTTTCTTGGAGTTTTGCATGCTAAGCCGTTCTAAAACCTTATCTATATATCCAGCTTGTGATAAGCCTAACATCTTATTCTTGCGATCTCACCAAAGCTTGATCCCTAGAATAAAGTTAGCCTCACCCAAGTCCTTCATATCAAATTGACTTGACAACCAAACATTTACTGATGACATTACCCCTACATAATTTCCAATGAGTAGAATATCATCAACATAAAGCACTAAGAACATTACTACTTTATCACAATGTCTTTTATACACACATGGTTCATCAAGATTTTGCTTAAAACCAAATGACTTGATTGTTTGATCAAATCTGATGTTCCATGACCTAGATGCTTACTTAAGCCCATAAATAGACCTTTTCAACTTGCATACGATATGCTCTTGATTCTTAGCTATGAAACCTTTCGGTTGCATCATATAGATTTCTTCTTCAAGATTGCCATTGAGAAATGCAGTCTTAACATCCATTTGCCAAATCTCATAATCATAATGTGCAGCAATGGATAAGAGAATTCTGATAGATTTAAGCATTGTTACTGGAGAAAAGGTTTCATCATAATCAATACCTTTTTTTTGTGTATACATTTTCGCCACTAGCCTTGCTTTAAAGGTTTCAACCTTTCCATCTATCCCTCTCTTCCTCTTGTAAACTCATTTACAACCAGCAAGTTTAATGCCGTTAGGTGCCTCTACAAGATCCTAAACTTGATTGGAATATATGGAATCTAATTCAGATTTCATAACTTGGACCCAATAATGTGCATCTATATCATTCATTGCCTCTTTATAGGTATAGGGATACGATTCAGCCTCTTCTAAGATAGCCTTATAAGTTTCTCCTAAACCTATGAATCTTATAGGAGGCCGAACAATTCTCCCACTACGACGAGGCACCTGTGTACTAGACATGTCATGAGTAGTATCTTGTCGTGTATCTAATACAGCCACATCATCCCTAGTTTCATCCATTGGTTGTTCATTTACAGGTTCATTTATTTCAACCAACACAACTCTACTTCTAGGAGTAAAATTATTCATATAGTCATATTCCAAGAATTTAGCATTTGTACTAACAAAAACTTTGTTATCTTTACGACTATAGAATAAATAACCCCTAGTTTCTTTTGGATAACCTATAAGCAAACACACTTCTGATTTTGGTTCCAATTTATCAGGCTTCTCTTTTAACACATGTGCAGGACAACCCCAAATGTGGAGATATTTCATACTAGGCTTATGCCCACTCCACAATTCCATGGGTGTTTTGGAAACAGATTTTGATGGGACTAAATTCAAAAAATGTATTGCTGTATTTAAGGCATAACCCCAAAAAGAAATCGGTAAAGTTGAGTAACTCATCATGGATCGAACCATTTCTAAAAGAGTCCTATTTCTTCTTTCTGCTACACCATTTTGTTGAGGAGTTCCAAGTGCAGCCAATTGGGATACAATCCCATTTTGAGTTAAGTAATCCTTGAAAACCCCAAAAAGGTATTCACCACCACGATCAAATCAAATGGCTTTTATGCGTTTACCCAATTGATTCTCTACTTTAGCCCTAAACTCTTTGAACTTTTCAAAAGCTTCGGACTTCCGTTTGCTACACCATTCTGTTGAGGAATTTCAGGTGCAGCCAATTGGGATACAATCCCATTTTGAGTTAAATAATCCTTAAAAACCCCAAGAAGGTATTCACCACCACGATCAAATCGAATGGCTTTTATGCGTTTACCCAATTGATTCTCTACTTTAGCCCTAAACTCTTTGAACTTTTCAAAGGCTTTGGACTTCCATCTCATTAGGTACACATAACCATATCTTAAGTAATCATCGGTAAAAGTGATGAAATATTCATAACCTCCTTTTGCTTGGATTGACATAGAACCACATATATCAGAATGCACTAGCTCTAGCAAATCTTGAGCTCTTCTACCTTTTGCTTTAAAAGATCGTTTGGTCATTTCACCTTCCAAACAAGATTCACAAACTAGAAATTCATCAAAGTCCATGGGCTCTAAGAGTTCATCTTTGATTAGTCTTTGAATCCTATTTGAATTAATATGACCCAAACGCAAGTGCCAAAGATATGCATCACTAGTAGAAGGAAACTTTCTCTTTAATGATTTTACATGAGAGTTATTATCTAATTCAGAATTATATAATTCATGCTTATCAGGAGTTAAAATATAAAGACCATCCACAATATTGCCAGAACAGATAAACACTTTATCCTTCTTTATTACAACATTGTCTTTCAGGATAACACAATATCCATGTTTACCTAAGTAAGTAGCAGAAATTAAATTCCTACGAATATTAGGTACATACAAACAATCTTCTAATATTAGAACTCTAGATTTAAAACATAAATTAAACACTCCAACGGCTACAACTGGAATCCTGCTCCCATCAGCCAAAGTAAGAAACAACTCCCCTTCTTTAAGCTTTCTAGTCTCTTGGAACCCCTGCAAGGAATTACAGATATGATTAGTACAACCTGAATCCACACACCAAGAATCCGTGAGATTTTGTACCAAACATATTTCAAGAAGGAATGTATTAATCATACCTTTATTATTGGCAGCCTTGAATATTAGACAATTTCTGTTCTAATGCCCTTTCTTACCACAATGGAAACATTTTCCTTTGATCTTCTTTCCTTTATCAACAACCCCTAAGGAAATTTGTTTACCCTCTTGCTTGGTGAAGTCCTTCTTCTTCTTCTTCTTCTTCTTCTTACCCTTGCCTTTCGACTTAGGTTGAGAAGTAGAAGCTTCACCAACATTGGAAGTACCAAGAATGCCTTCTGCCACTACCAATTCATTCATTAATTCAGACAAAGTATAAATTTTTTTGTTCATATTATAGTTAAGTTTGAATTCCTTGAATGATTCTAGTAGCGACTGGAGTATCATATCCACTTGGGATTCTCCATCAATATTGGCACCTAAAACTTCCAATGTATTCAGATTAGAGATCATTGTAAGACAATGCTCCCTCACTGAAGTACCTTCAGCAATTCTGGTATTATAAATTTGCCTCATGGTCTCTTGCCTTGTAGAACGGCCTTATTCACCAAACATCTCCTTCAAACTTAGTATGATATCTGAAGCTAGTTCTACATCTTGCATTTGATGCTGTAGACATTTGAGATAGATGCTAGGATGTAGCACTTGGCTATCTCATTAGATTTCTGCCAATGATCATATCGTTGTTTTTCCTCAGAAGGAGCATCTAATGAAGGAAAGCTAGGACATGGTTTAGTAAGAACATACTTATGCTCTTCAGCAGTAAGAACAATGTCCAAATTTCTTTTCCAGTCAACATAGTTGGATCCAATCAATTTGTTTTGATTAAGAATAGTTACAAGTGGGCTAAATGATGCCATGTTCTAAATCTGAAAACAATAAACATGAATATAATCAATAAATTGGACATTATCTATTTAGCATATAAACATATAGTATAGAACCTTAATAAAACCATAATATAATATATGCAACGACAACCCAATCCCGCAATTAATATTCCTTGGAAGCGAGGTCATACCAATCATTATAATTAGGCGAGAAACATTCTCATTATTAATGCTATCATGGTAACTCTTACCAAACAAAAATAATTTGTCGTTTTCCCTTCAGCCTCTAAGTAATAATGACATAGCTCCGAAGGGAGGTTAACATTACACTTAGTCTAGTGTATACCATTGCCCAGAATCAACGTGAATCATTAAGTAACTCCACGGAAGCGTGGTCGCTCTCAATGATAAAACACATTTCATCTATCTTTAAGAAGTTTAACTTGTAGTATCATGAATCAAACACCCTCTGAAGGGAGCAAGGCATATACGCCAAGGCAAGGTGCTTAATCACACTACTTTAAACCGATAATGGAGGCCGTGAGATGCAACGCTTGTATCTCTCTCCCACTAGATATTTTAAAGAAAAGGTTTTTAATTATAAAATATGCATAATCTAATTACACATAGTCTTAGTACTTTTACATGTGAAAACACTTAGAAAAATTTCTAATTTTATTTCTTTTGATCGATTGAATGTGCCCCTCGATTGATTGAAAAAATTAAAAAATTCGAACTTGACCTTCTGACTTGTTCGATTGATACTCGATTGACTTTCGATCGATCGACCAGTAATCGAAAATCAATCTATTTAAAAAGTCTGATCACTATCTCACTCGATCGATCGAAAGTGATTTTCAATCGATCGAAAATCGCGAAACTCAAATTTCCAGAAATTTTCTAAGGCAGTTTTCTTCATGTTTTCTTGAACAAACAACTTTCAAACGAACATGATGGTCAGAGAATGTTATCAAAACTGAAATTCATTGATGCTAAAGTCTTAAAGATCAATTTAACATACTTAAATTCAAATTTAAACAACATCATAACATCAATATCAGTTTTTATCAAATCATAGTTTCATCAACCATGCAGAAAATTAAATGCATAATCCTCAAACAGCATGAAACTATAAATTCTAATTCCAAAATTCACAAAACATGTTATACAATTCGAAATTGATGACCGCTCTGATGCCATTTGATGGATTTAAAGATGAATGCAACGGAAAATTAAGTTTAAAACGGATCTACATCATTCGAAATTGATAATGTGCGTTAAGTAAAAGTTCAGAATTAGAGAACAAGTGAGCGTACCTTGAAGCGGTGAATTTTAAAACACACAGATTAAAGCACTTAGAAATACTTTTATTCTTAACTCCAATTCCACTAACGCCCAAGAAGTGTGAACTCTCAATTGGTTACAAAAGGATGATTAGAGAGTGACATACACTCACTTGCATACTTTTTCCTTTTTGTATCTAACCAATTATCTAATTGGGCTGGCCTCTTGGGCCTTTCCAATTGGGCTTAAGTGTGTAGTTTGGAGTAGGACCAAAAGGGACCAATAAGACACTAGCACCAATGGGCTTTGGGCTTTTCTGTCAACTCTTGACAAGTTCTAAGTTACCATTAACTATATTTAATACCACTATATAAATATAGTTGCACTCTAGGTCTTATCTATAAATTGTATCCTAAGACTTTATTATACATACAATCCCTTCATAAAATATTCGTAGTAATACAAAGTCATTAATGTAGACTGCCACTTTGTAAATTACTACATCTTAATCCTTAAGTACCCGGTTTAATCTTTTAATATTATTCATTATATATTTATTTAATCCAATTCCATAAATATATACTTTAGTCTTACTAAAGTGGTTAAGCCTAACTCTCTGAATAACAAACTTATTAAACTTATCTCAAGGGAATACTTTATATCTCCGTTAAGAGACGATGAATTCCATCTTGAGAATACATGTTCCATCAACACTAAATGTAGCTGCCCAACATACTGAGGTTTTGACCATTACTATAAATCTCACTCCTGATATATTAAAGCAACCTACACCTTATGATCAGGTCCATTATTCTTTCAGGATTAAGAGTTCATGCAAATACAAGTCGTGAGATTTATTATTCATATGACAGTCATTAGGAAAATAATAAATCTCACAGCGGTCTTGTTCAATATGTCTTAACTCTTAAAACATATTAACACATCAACCAGAAGTCTCCACTTCCATGATCAAGACAAATCATCGCAAATGAAATGCCCAATTTCATCACTAACTACGAACTATAATTCTGAGTTTACAAAGAACTTATGATTTATATCTTCTGTGACTTTTCACATAAATCACATACTATGCATCTCATGGACTAAATGATAATGTCCGAATATTCATGTTATCATTACTTCAGATAATAATAAAACAAATTCATTAAGCACAATATTAAGTTATACATAATGTCATACACAGTGTCAAACTTAACATCATACATAGCATCATATAATAGGATTTAAGGGCACTAATCCTAACATAAGGAGCACAGCAAATCTAACAAAAATAGTAAGGATCATAAGGTGTCATGGGTTCTTGAACAAAATTACTTAAGCGATAATTCATAATATATATATAAAAAGAAACACTTAGCAGGTTAGAGATTCAGCAAAAAGGATTACAATGTATTGAGACCTCTCCCCTCTTATGCATAGTATTGCTTTAGCCACTTCCCATTTATTGGCTCTGTCAGGATTGTCCCACCTTCCTTTGTAAGGCAGTAATACCCACTATCGTGGGCCTCTCTGATGATGTAGGGTCCTTCTCACTTTGGGGAAAATTTGGAAGGTCTCGGTAGGTTTCTTCTCACACGCTCTACTGTCCTTAGTACCAACTGCCATTTAGTGAAAGTTTTTGGGTATATTGCTTGTACATATGCCCTAATCATTCTTTGCTGGTACCTTTGGTTTCTTCTCTTAACTAGCTCTCTTTCTTCCTCTACCCCTTCAAGGTCTGCTAATCTCCTTTCATTTTTTGTGTCTTCGGTGTCCTCCTGACTTTCTTCAAGTACTACTCTTGGTGTTGGAACAATTAATTTCACTAGGCTGATGGCTTCTGTCCCATAGACCAGGGAGAATGGTGAGAATCCCGTGGCTGTCTTCACAAAGCTCCTGCATGCCCGAAGTACATCTGCCAAGTGGTCACTCCATTTCCCTCCATACTCATGCTTCATCTTTTTAAGGATTTTCAATATCACCCTATTAGTGGCCTCTGCCTGGCCATTTCCTTGTGGGTAGTACGGTGTAGATCTTCCATGCTTGATGTAGTAAGCCTTAGTCAATCCTTTAATGTCTTTATTTATGAATGGGATTCAATTGTCACTGATCAACCTTCTGGGGATCCCAAACCTTGTAATGATATGCTCTTGAATGAAGTTTGCTACAGCTGCTCCAGTGGCCTTTTTCAAAAGGATGGCCTCTACCCATTTTGTAAAGTACTCAGTAGCTACCAAGATCCATATGTAACAACTGGATGGAGGATTTATAGGCTCTATGAGATCAAGCCCCCAAATGTGTAAAGGCCATGGCATTGTCATATCATGTAACATATTTGGGTGAGTATGGATTGCATCTCTAAGGACTTGACATGCGTGACAAGTTTTGACTAACTTCTCGAAGTCCCTTTTCATTGTTGGCCAGTAGTATCCCAACAGTAGTAACTGTTTATAGAGCCTCCTTTTTCCTGGGTTACTTCCACAATCACCGGAATGGACTTCCTTGACTACTTCCCTAGCTTCCCTTGGCCCCAAGCATCTTAGGGGATCCCTACTGTATCCCTTTTTGAATAGGATCCCATTCTGTAAGAAGTACCTGATTGCGAGTTTCTTGAGGTGGTGGGCCAGTGCCCTGTCAGTTGATAGGATCCCTTGAGCCAAGTATTCCATGAAAGGAGTCCTCCAATCTTCTGTAATAAATACAGCGTAGCTTTCTTCCTTGTCCGCTGAGGATTGGCATTCTTGACATTTTTCTTGTATAGTTACTATCTCTCTGATCATATTTGGCCAGTAGTATCCCATGCACTGCATTCTCCTATATAGGCTGATCTTTTCTAAGGTTCTGCAGACTTGGGTATGTAGCTCTTCCAATTTTAGTTTCCCTTCCTTCTTATTGATTCATCTGGATAGGATCCCTCCGAGCAATCTCATGTGTAGTTCTCCTTCTATTAGAGCAGAGTCCCTTAGCTTCTTGACACTCCCTCCAGATCCTGTTTCTTCCATTTTTTCTTTCACTTCGCTCCTCCAGTCCCATTGCTTGGACTCTCCAGGGGATATCTTTTGGGGGATTTTTAAGATGGAATGCTCCTGCCTTCCTATTCTGACCAGAGTGTCTTTTCCCTTGAATGGTACTTGGGACCCTAGAGTGCAAGTGCATCTGCGAACCTGTTTTCACTTATCTGCATGTACTCTATGCTAAAGGTCAGGAATTTCTGCTCCAGCCTTTGCGCCCAAGTCCTGTAGGCGGCTAAACTTTGTTCCCTTAGTGCAAAGTCACCTTTCACTTGAGAAACTACAATATTGGAATCTCTCAATACTCTCATGTGTTTTACCCCTATTCTAAGTGCTATAGTTAGCCCAGTCAAGTATGCCTCATACTCAGCTGCATTATTGGAACAGGAGAACCCAAGCCTGAAAGACAGGGGTATGGTGTCCCCATCCTCGCAACTTAGTACAACTCCCACTCCATTTGAGGTTGTTGTAGCTGACCTATCAAATCTCATTGTCCATTTCTTTCCTGGTATTTCTACTACTGCTACCTCACTTGGGATCTCTTCACTTAATGAGTTTTCCTCTTTCCCTAGGAATTGTGCCAGGAGGTCAGCTATGGCTTGACTTTTGACAACCTTGAGGGTCCTGAGGCCTATGTCGTATTGAGAAAGCAGAACCAGCCACTATGCTATTCTTCCTGTTAGGAGGTTTTGATGTAGGAGTGCTTTAATGGGGTGTGACTTAGTCACTAAAAGGATTTGGTGAGCTGAGAAATACCTCTTTAACCTCTGGGATGCGTAAATAACCACTAGGCAAGTTATTTTTTTTATTTTATTTTTTTATCCTGAGATACCTGGTCTCAGCATCCTTGAGTGTCCTGCTTACATAGTAAATAGCTTGCTCATTCCCATCATCATCTTCTTGCACCAACAGGGCTCCTATTGCTTGGGCATTTGATACTAAGTACAGTAACAGGGGTCGCCCACGCACTGGCACTTGGAGAGTGGGTAAATGATTCATAATTTGCTGAATCCTTTGGAAGGCTTCCTGTTGTTTTGTTCCCCAGGTGAACTAAATTCCTTTCTTTAATAGTTTGGATAAGCCACCTATGACTGAAGCCAGTCCTGGCACAAATCTCCTGAGGTAGGAGACCCTTCCTAGGAAGCTTTTGAGCTCCCTCACTGTTGTTGGTATTTTCATGGTGGCAATAACTACAGCTTTGGCTAGATCTACACTTATGTCTTTGTGATGTACTAGGAACCCAAGAAACTTTCCTGCAGATACTCCTAAGGCACATTTCATGGGGTTCATGCGTAGTTTGTATTCTTTGCATCTTTTGAAAACTTGTTCAAGTACTTGGAGGTGTCCTGTCCTAGTTTTTGACTTGACCACAATATCATCCACATAGTCTTCCATTTCCTTATGCATCATGTCGTGGAAGATGGCTATCATGGTTCGCCGGTATGTGGTCCCTGCATTTTTGAGGCCGAAAGGCATCACAGTATAATAAAAATTCCCAATTGGGGTCCTGAATGCTATCTTCTCAACATCCTTGGTGGCCATGCGAATTTGGTTTTACCCACTATACCCATCCATGAATGAGAACATAGAATTTCCCACAGCTGAGTCTATAAGGAGGTCAATATTAGGTAGAGGGAACTCATCTTTTGGACATACTTTATTTAGATTGTGAAAGTCCACATAGTAACGAGTTTGGTCGTTCTTTTTCTTCACAAGTACTATGTTAGAAAGCCAGTTGGGATGCTAAATGAGCTTGATAAAACCAGCTACTAGCAACTTCTTGACCTCTTGGGTTATCTGAGCTTCTACATCAATGTGAAAGACCTTAACTAGTTGGACTACTGGTTTGACTCTTGGGTCTACGTTTAGAGCATGGGCCACCAGCCCAGGATTTAGACTAGGCCTCTCATCGTAGGTCCATGCAAACACATCCATGTATTCTTTGAATAAGGCTACCAGTAGCTCCCTTTCTTGTGTTGTCAACTGGCTACTGATGAAAACAGGCTTCTAGGATCCTAGCTAAGCTCCCAAGTTTATTTCCTCCAATTCTTCCTCAGGTTGGATTTATGTCTCTTTAACTGGTTCCTCTAGGACTTCCTCTTGAGCTACCATACATTCTGGTGTTCCAGGACCCTCCTGTATGATGCACTCAAGCCTCGCGCGCCTTCACAAGTAGTAAATTAATCTTCCCCCGGGTTCCCATACTACTACGCATTCCCGGGATCCTAAGGTGCGGGGCTCCTTCTTTTGCCTTTTTCTCTTCAAGAGGTCTCTTAAGTCATGGCTACCTCCTCCTTCTTCTTTTTCCAAGATAGGTGCTCCTGGGGTCCCTGGCATGGGACTCTCATCGTCAGGTTCTAACTCATCATAGAACATTGTTTCTACAAAGTTTACTTCTCCTTGGCTGAAGGGGTTATGGTTGGCATGGATCCTTACAGGCCTCATGTTCAATCTTCCCTTAACACACTGATGGTATGTGGACGGTATAAGGCGGTGCTTATGGAGCCATGGTCGTCCCAACAGTACATGATAGGACACCTCTGAGTTGATTACATGAAATCTGATCAAGGTTACTATTAGCCCCACTCTTAGGGCCAGTTGTATATATCCCTCAATTGATTCTGCTAATCCTCCAAATCTGGTTATCTCCATGGTAGCCCCGAGGATCCTCCTTCCAGCTAGGCCCACGGCTACCAAGGTACTCAGGGCTATGAGGTTGAGTGATGCCCCTATGTCCACCAGTGCTCTTCCGATTTGGACACCGTTTATGGTGGCCACTAGATAAAGGGGTCTACGATGGTCTAGATGCTCAACCTCCATGTCTTCATCAGTGAAAATTATGGCATTGGTTGTCTCTAGGAAAGCTCGACTAGCATGTGATTCTGTTGTGAAACATTCCATTCCTAAATTTGCTGCTATAGTCATGAAAGATTTCGTGGCCACCTTTCTTGCTTCTAGTCCAAATCTCAACTGGTTGAATAGTGATCTGAACTTGGGATTCTTCTAGAGGGTCCTGACTGTGTTCGAGTGGAAGGATCTTTCTGGCTCTTCTACTTCTGCTGGGTTTCCATGGATTACTACAGCCACCACCCCTTTTCCTTTGTGGTTGGGTAAGGGGTTCCTTTGTACTTTTGGCTCCTTCTGGGTGAGCTCCAGGGTTCCTTCTCTTAGCTTATTGTGAAAGATCCTGCGGAGGGTCCATCAATCTTTGGTGGAATGCTTGACATAATTATGACTTGCAAAACAAAAGATTTTTTCTTTCTTCCTCGGTTGGTGGTCTAGACAAAGTGAATGGCCTAACCATTCTATCCCCGATCCATTTGTCTAGGACATGGTTTAACTTTTCTACGGTACATGGGATCATTGGTGGTTCCTCGAACATTTTTCCATCAGGCCTCTTCCTTTTTTCTTCCACCGATGCTGTCATTGCTTGGGATGCTGGCATCCTCTTTGTCCTCATAGTTTATGCTGTCCTTTTAGTTCTCTGTAACAGGTCAGCGAGCTATGTAATGCAAAAATTTTTGAGGTTGAGTCTGTAATCGAAAAGCATGTTAGATATGTAAGTCTCTATGAGTTCTTTTTCTTTATGGTCCCTATAACAATCTAGGGACACATCTTCAAATCTTTTGATGAACTGGACGGGATTCTCTCTAGGCCTCTACCTTACCATCTGAAGGCTTTGGAAAGTAACCTTGTCCTTACTAGGTTAATATTTTGCACAAAATCTCGCCATCATTTCATCCCAGGTCTTAATGGAGCCAGGTTTCAGTGTGGTGTACCAAGTGTATGCTTTGTCCACTAAGTACTTAGCAAACTCTTTTAGACATAGCTCTCGATTTTCTGCGTAAGGGCCCATAGTGTGGACGAACCTACTCACGTGTTCTATTGCGCTTTCATTCCTTCCATCAAAAGGATGGAACTTTGGTGGTTCATATCCCTGGGGCTATGGCTTGCCAAGGAGTTCTTGTGGGAATAAGGGATCCCGAGAAAATTGCTTGGGGATTCCTGAAAGTTTTTCCCTTTCTTGGTCCAGGAAGGCACTGACATCTGCTAGTGTTAGGTACTGGGGGTTGGTTCCTCCTCCCACCGCTGACCCTCCTTCTAGTTGGATCCTGTCTTGGTTGCCCACAAGGGAGGGATTGTCCCTAACTTCCTATGTCTTGCCTTCTTTGAGAAGGCGAACTTCTTGTTGCAAGTCTTTCAACATTGTAGTCATCTGAGCCATGGGGTCTGGCTCTTGCCCTACGTTTCTTTGTTCTGACACGACCTCATGTTCTGTCAGGGGCACCTTACCTCTTTGTCTGGAGGCCACTTCATTTTCTCCCACAAGCTCAGAAGCCACGGGTGGCATATTAGCACCTTTGTTGTTCCTTGGTCTTGAAGGCATGCTCTGCGAAGGGATTGTTTTCTTCCCTTTTCTTTTCCCAGTCCCTAGTGAAGTTGCCAAAATGTGAGAGTGCCTTTTTGTTTCTCAGCACAGTGGCCCAAAGATCCTGGCCCAAATAATTGTTCTTGGTGGACTGGGCTTAGTTCACCGCAGCTAACAGGTTGTTTAAGAACTAAGTGGTGCACAAAGTAAGCTTCCTACAACACAAATAAACTAACAAATGAAAATATTCGTATTGAATGACAATTCAAACAGCAAGGAAATGTGCAACAGATAAAATATGGCAAAAAGAAAAAGGGGTTAGGGATCCTTGAATCAATAAGAGATGTTTTATAAATTTATTTAATTATGATTACAATGCTCACTAAGACGTGATATAAGGTTCAACCAAGTTCAAAAATTACAGACTTTGATAGTTATTCGAACTTCAAAGACTTGCAAAGTTTGAATCTTTTGAATCTGAGTACGTATTATAGTGGCTGTCTAGGGGATACCAGGAGCGATTCCTCTGTTTTTCCCTTAATTTTACAAAGTCCTTTTATGGCTCTTGTATCTTTTCTAGAAATCCAAAAATGGCGATGTGTGTAGATGAAAAATCAATGAGTCGCTTCATTTCTGAATGCCTGTTAGCTAGGACTTTCTCCTTCTTTTATAGTGCAGCTTCTAGGGTTCTAGGAGTACCAGTGATTTCTCCCTTTTGCCCTTAAGAGCTTGCGCTGTGCTAGTTTGTTCAGGGACTGGTTGTTTCCCTTTTCCTCATAGCTTCTTCCTTTTGGTGCGACCAAGCTGAAAGTCCCATAGCTGTTTTTCTATTTCGAGCTCCCCTTAGGTCGCTGCTCTCCAGTCCTTTCTTTCACCTTCCCAACTTTTGGTTGCACTTCATTTTTTGTCATTTTCTTGAATAGTTAGTTTTTTTTACTGCTGGGTTGAAAGCTCCCTTTCAACTTCCGCCTTTTATGCCTTTTCTCATTTTGGGGACCTCGGGACACAACTCATGCATTTTCTGCTTCTGCACCTTCTTGATTCCATTGTCTGCCTGGGAGCATAAGACCCGCATGCTCCTTGTCTTTTATCCTGCTTTAATTTCTTCTTATACTGTGTTGTTCGTTCCAGAAATCCCCGGGCTTTGGTGACTTTCTGGGATCTTGGCCTAGCTTTTCTTATTGGACTCCTTTTGGTCTGTTGATCCTAACCAGTTGGGCCTTTCTTGTATTTTAAATTCTTTTTCTTTCATGGATCGTTGGATCCCAGCCCTTTATTTCTCTAACTTTATTTTCATGAAATTGGCCCAACATGCTTATTTCTTTGGGCCTTAGATTGTGGGCAATTTTTTTGAACCTCAACAAATGGTTATATCCAAATGCCACAATTTTGAACATTGCACAAAATCACTTTTCCAGACCAACATCCTCATTTTGTGCCAAAACACGAATAAAGAGTGCCTTGATAGTTCTTGACATATAAGATAAACCTCAATCAGGAGGATTTAAGCATTGTTGGCACATTGACTATTTTGACCTATATAAAACTGGTTACAAAAACCCTGAAATTCCCAACTCAATGGCTTCCTAATATAAGCTTGAACCATTGTGCCTGAACAACAATAGCTTCTTCAAAATTATACCTTTTTCACTGCAGAATGGTACACACTGTGGACTCCTTGCTCCAGACTGGAATAGATTCACAGGGATTAGAGATTTGTACCATTCTAGATTGGTGAAACGACAGCACTAGACCTCCAGTGACTCTTAGCTAAAATTCAACAAATTTGTTGAAGATACTCTTCCAAAACTATGGAAACTTGCTTCTCTTTTGGTATTTGGAATTTTGCCAATAATCGCAATAGGACATTTGCCAAAGTGTTCAAATGAACTTGAACCTTACTTATTTTTCTCTAGTACTTTCCATGAGTCTTCTATTATTCCATATTTGTAGGTATCATAAACCTTTTTTCATTTTTTTTTAATAAGTATCATAAACCTTTGAAGTAACTTGTATGTATCAGTTCAGTTTCAACTAAGGTCTTAGTGGGTTGCATTTCTTCAACTTGTCTCAAATTTATTTGATGGGAAAGATACTAGAAAAAGAAGGGAACATGATATTGTTGGAATTCACTGATCTCTCAATAAACAATCTTTTCAGTGAACTTGCTCAATGCATATCTAGTTTGTCTTTACTTGGTTACATGAACATTCATACAACAAGCTTTCTAGAACAATTCCATCATGCAACCAATCTTGAACTCGCTGCAACTCCTCTTGCCAAAAGTTGCACAAAAGCAGTTGGCAAAAATGAGTATGACTCTGAGAGTTGGATTTTCTGTTCTTGGGGAATCTGTGAAGTTTGTCTTCTTCGAAAAGTCTTGAAGGCATGCTTAATAAGGTTTGTCAATGACATGAAAGATTAATATGAATACAATGTTAGAAGTGCATTGGTTCTTTCACATTTTGAGTAAGTTTGAATGTAAGTGAAAGGCATCGTCTTCAATGCGGTGGACTTAAATTTCAAACGTTATGTACTCGATGATTGTCTGTTCTTGTTGACATTGGTATGTAAGCAAAAGGCATCATCGTCTATGAGGTGTACTTCAAATATTATGTGCTTAATGATTGTTTGGTCTTGTTGATGTTGTAGGTACTGCACTGCGATTGTGATTTAATTCATATGTAACCTTCTACCCAGCGTGATTTTGTTTCAGAAATACGTTGATGCTAAAATGGCACATCGTTTTCAATTTTTAGTCTAGTTTTGTACTGTTGCCATATGACATATGGTCCATTTTGAAATGCAGACTTCATTTTAGAAATATGTGAGAACACAATGCTATTGAAGGAAATAGTGCAAGCAATATGATGATTTTATTTATTTATTTATTTTTGAAGAAAAAGATAGAAATTTTATTCACTTGTAAAATTTCAGATTGCAATGTATTCTTTAGCAATGGAGGTATTTCTCCGAACAAACTCTTCCGGGACTCAATACAAAAGGCATAATGTGCTGAAGTTCTTGCCCCACTATTGGCCCATTTTGAGATTAATTGCCATTGCCATTGCAAATTCACGAACAGCATGGCACATCCTCTACCCTCTTCCAACGAGTTTCCAAAAGATGAAAGACATTGGTGATCTTGAGAGCATATGGCACTGGCTTGACTCTGATTATGACCTTCAGCAATTATAACTCTTAATCCCATCGTAGCAGTCCATCTCATCCCCATAACCAATGCCACGGCAAGAGCTTCAGTCTCAGAGTTTGTTACTCATTCCTTGGTACTCGAAGTCTTCTCTGATGCAAATTTGCCATGGTTGGTAATGAGTTTGTATAAGCTCAGCATAACAGATGTTTGCACTTATTGGGAACGTTCAGTTTCCATAGGACTCTTCACCCAAATAACTCAGTGCTCAGAAGAGGATAAATTTTCTACAGGCACAGCCAATATATTTATTTACTCTTTATCTCTTGTATCAAAGAGCTGTTCTAAAAGTGAGACCATTCCACCGATGAGTATCATGGTCCAAATATATCTCGAACCACTGCAATTTGTTCGGCACTATGACGGGTTATTTCTTGAACATTTGTATTGTATAGTTTTGTACTATGGTGCAGCCGTGATATGCGAAAAGGTTATTCAATTTCAATGTCAATACTATCGAATTGTAGTTAAGCTGGATGCCTAGGAGGTTTGGTCGTGCCGCTCATTCTCATCTTCAGAAAGAATTGAGATAAGCATTTCATTTTCAGCCAATTAAATTAGAGAAACAACACCCATTTTTTAAAATTAACGGCTATTTCTACCAGACCCCTGCAAATTAGCTAAGGTTTCTTAAAACGAAGAAGAGCTCATTTTAGGTTTAATTCGAAACACGTTAGGATTTTTATTTTTTTAATATTTTTTTTTATTTTTATAAAAGGGACTCACTTTAGGTTTCAAAAAAAGAAAAAGAAAAAGAAAAAGAAAATAGAAAGACTAAAATGCAAAACCCAAGACCTCACCCTAATATTCTTTTTCTCTTTCTTTCTTTTAAATTTGTTTCGAACTTTAGAGAGGAAAGGAAATACTAAATTGAAATGGAATAGATTGGAATAAAAAGGCTTAAGATAATCTTCATATTCAGATTTTAAGAAAATAATAATGAATAAAAAATAAGGAAAAAAGAATAACTTTTTATCAATTAATCAAGGGAAGGAATTGTTCTTCCATTTGTTCCCTTGTTGTTTTTGTTTCAAACAAAAGAAGGATTCCTTACTTTCACTCCTTTCTAGCATAAATTTATCTCATCTTATATTGGTGAACATGAATAAAAAATAAGAAAAAAAGAATAACTTTGTCTCAATTGACCAAGTGAAGGAGGTGTTCAATTCCATTTGTTCTTTTGTTGTTGTTGTTGTTGTTTTTTTTTTTTTTCAAACAAAAGAAGGATTCCTTGCTTTCACCCCTCTCGAGCATAAATTTATCTCAACTTATATTGGTGTTCATCATCATATAGGAAAAGTTTAATATATTTGCTTTACTATTTATTGAATCATGTTATTTGTAAATTTTTAGACATAATAGAATAATCATAATTAAATGAACTAGTCGCTAACCTACGCGATGCATGGGAAAGCTATTATATTTGAAAATGTAAACAATTCTTTGCAATTTCTTCTTTGATTGTACATAAGGATATTGTGAGAGTGGCTTTTTCTTCTTACCTTAGTGGCCTAGGGATCTTGGGCCAAAGAAATATTTTTGGTGGACTGGGCTCGGTTCACCGCAGCTAAGAGGGCTGTTTAAGAACGGAGTGGTGCATAACGCAAATTTCCTACAATACAAATAACTAACAAGCAAAGATATCTATATTGAATGACTTTTTAACAGTAAAGAAATGCACAACAAAATGAAATATAATATAAGAACAGGTTAGGGATCCTCGAAGTAGTGAGGTGCATTTTATTAATTTTCTTTAGTTATGATTGCAATGCTCACTAAGACGTGATGAAAGATTCAACTAAGTTCAAAAACTACAGCCTTCGATAGCTATTTATGCTTCCAAGACTTGCAATGTAATACCCCAAATTTTGTTTTTTATGAGTATCACGGTACCTTATCATTTTAATATAGAGTTGATGTACTATAAGTGTGTGCGCAATGAGCAGGGAGTAGACAATTTTGTGGTGCTAAAATTAAGTGAGGAAATTAAAGTTTTAGTGCATACAATTTAGTGAGGCAATTGGAATAAATAAATAAATAAAATAAAAGAGGAAGATGTTTTATGGGCTTATTAGAGACTAAAGAGATAAGCTTAAGTGGGTTTTAAATTCCAACCCACTACCCCACCAAGCCCACATTTCTGATGTGTTAAAATATAGGTTGGAGGAAAAGATAATTAGGGTTTGGAATAAGAAGGGTTTCATCAGTAAGGAGGCTAGGGTTTCATCACTAAGGAGGCTAGAAGGTGTGTTTTTCCTTGGAGTTAATTGAAGAGGCAACTAATTATTCAGGTATGATTTTTCATCTGTTAGAATCAAAGAATTAAAAAGCTGGAATCTTATCATGGAATTGGTAGTGATGGGTAGATTGTTTAAAAGAGGATTGTTTACTCTCTAAATCATAATTTGTGTAGATGAATTTATGTTCTTCATCGGGTTATATATATATATATATTAATTCCTAGATTGCAAATACTAATTCACGGAAAACATGGCTTTTACATTTCCTGATGGTTATATAGATTAGATTGGCTTAACATTTTTTTTTTACTTTGGGATTATAAAGCCACGGACTACATTTAAGAACAAGGCCACTGTGTGTATCTAGATAAAGCCATGGAATTACAAAACTTGCAAGAGTAAAGCCACGGGTTACACAGTCTGATTAGGTACATGGCCTTTACATTTCTTTGGGTTATATATATCCATATATATTAAATCCTAAAGGTGGCCCCGTATCCTTTACGTTTTCAATGAGAACATTAATCTAAGGCCTAGGGTATTTCGACTGATGCTTCTTTAATAGTAATATGAGATTTGACCCAAGGCAAGGAAACATTGTTGGCCTAGAATATCAATTGTGGTTATAGAAATTTGTTTGAACTCTAGTAGTACAGATTAGTTTTGGGGAAATATTGTTACGGTGGGACTTTGATAAGGAATAATAAATTGCTTAATTCAATGGTATATATGAAAGTAGTTTTCACACCTGATTTTGTGTAGTACAGTAGGAAAGAAAAGGGTTGTAAGGATTAGATTTTGTGATTACTGATTAAAGCATTCTTTTGTTTAGAGCTTACGGAAGATTAAAGTGTTCAGCTGTGTTCAGAAGTACTAGCAAGAGAGGTAAGTAATTATGCATAATATGCACAAGTTTTGTCCACTAGGTTCTTAGAAGTTAAAGGTTTTCAAAAGTTTTGTATTTCAAACTTATATTTTCGAAAGTTTATCGAAAGCATTATTTTTACATTATTGAAAGAGAAACTTCGACTTTTAGACAATGTTTTAAAGAGGAACTTCGAATTTTAAATAACGTTTTGAATGTCCAAATCTCATTTAAAAGATGATTTCTAATATAAACTTTTTTCCGAAAATAATTGAGTTTCAAAGTAAGTTCTCTAAAAAGGTTCTTGTCCTTTAAGTTTGTTTAAAACTAAGCGATTTCAAAGTCATATTCTTATTTTCCAAATGGTATTTAAGACGTTTCCTTTAGCAAATTGGGTTTCTAAATTTTACTCAAAAATTGTAAAAATATTTATAGGAACTTTTCAATTCTTATTCATTCCCTAAGAGAGTCAAGCATCCTTTGATTTATGTTCTATTTGATATTGTGATCTTTGATAGGCCCTTGTATTTGAAAAGAAATTGTTAATATCAAGTAAATTATTATATTTTGTGTAAATTGTGTTTTGTGATATGTGACTGAAAATAAGTATTTTTGGAATTGATCAGATACATCAGGTATATGTGTAAATCCGCTCACAGAATTGTATGTGAGAATATGTGTTGATCCCTCACCAGCAGGGGTTAGATGTTGGTATCCGCTCACAGGATTGTATGTGAGAATATGTGATGTGTATATGTGACACTGTGCTCTGATCAATTATATGTATGTGATTTCTAATGATTTTAAGATGTGATTACATATGTATCAAGTGATTCATTATATGTTTTGAAATAATTATTTTTGATATCATTGAATGAGTTTGTGAAAAATCAAAATACTCGTGCTTTGCTTGACTCTGTTCTGTTGTGTATTCTGTATAATTACTTACTAGATGTGGCTCACCCCATCAATTATTATTTTTCAGATTGAAGTGTAGTTGGGAGTATAGGACCTTCTGATCGCTTTGTTAGGTGCAAGGTTGAGCGTGGAAGTTGTAGGCAATTTCTATATTACTTGAAGACTTATAGAATTTTAGTTATCCTTATTTTGTAATTCATGATTTATATTTTTGGGGATTATTTTCCAATTTGTGGAGTTTAGATTTTTGTAAGAGGTTATTTATTAAGAGCATTGTTTCTTTGGAGTTTTAAATTATTTTGGATTAATTTTTACTTTGAGTTGTGCAAGATTAGCAAGTTGTCATGCATCTAAATTCATGTTCCATGGATTTGGGTCGTGACATGCAAAGTTTGAATTTGTTGAATCCGAGCATGTGCTATAGTGGCTATCTCTGGGATACTGGGAACAGTTCCTCTGTTTTCTTTCAATTTCAAAGCTCTTTTCTAGTTCTATGAAACTCCAACAAAATGGCAGTGAATGCCTGAATGTTCTAATCAAAGATGAGTCTTTCTCTCCGAATCTCCCCCTTCAACATGGACCCCATCCTCCTTTTATAGCATAGCTTCAGGCTCCAGGGTACTAACGATTTCTCCCTTTTGCCCCTTAGAGTTCGTGTTGTGCCAGGTTGCTCAAGGTCATGTCGTTTTCTTTATCTCTCATAGTTTCTTGCTTTTGGTGCGACCAAATGAAAGTCCCTTAGATATTTTTCTATTTCCAGACTTCTCCGTTGGCTGGTCTGAAGCTATTTGGCTTTTTCTTCTCAGCACTCCAGCTTTTTCAATGTACTCTTCCTTGTCACTTTCTCTAAATGGTCGGTACCAGACTCCTGTGTTTTGCTTCGTACCTCCTAGCTCCACTGCATGTTTGGAGCATGAGATCCACATGCCCTTTGTCTTTTTATGTCTCTTTAAATTTGCTTTAATCTTACTTAGCGTGTCCAGGGATCCTCTGACTTTAGTGACTTCTGGGATCCCGACCCAGTCCTTCTTACTGGGCTTTCTTTGGTTTGCTGGTTCTACCTGGTTTGGGCTTTTCTTGTTCTTTCGTGGGTCTCTGGATTCCAATCCTCTGGGTCTCTTCCGCTTTTTCTTCTTTCTTTTCTCTTTTCTTTATTGTGTGAGCCCAACCTTCCCTTTTCTCTCTTAGTTTTATTATTTTTTTTTTTTTTTGTGAAATGAGCCCACTGTTTTACTTCTTTGGGCCTTAGTCTGTGACCAATTAATTTTGGACCTCAACATTTAGCCCCCCGAGCTCATGGGTTGCCTGCAGCCCATGCATGAGTTTCTGCAATATCTCTTCCATTTTGATCTTTATTCGAGGATCTCTTCTTGGTCCTTTCACTTCTTTTTTTTTTTTTTTTTGGTAACTCCTCCTTTTTAAATGGGACGCAGCAGTTTGAGTCTCGAAAAAGAACTTCCACCACCTACTTTTATGTTTCCCATAACTTCATTAATAACTACTGATAATATTTCCTTCTTTAAATTTAATTCCTGGCAACTGGCATGTCTTTCCACACATTGTCTTCTCTAACTGCTCTTATTTCTTCATTCTAATCTTTTCATATTACCCTTTTTCTTCTTGTCTGCCTGAATCTTCTGTTCCTAGCCTTTTTTCTTTTCTTTCAATCATTCTCGCTGCTACCTGCTTTCTTATTTCAAGATACCTATTGCTTCGATGGCTTCTTCCTCTTCTCAAAAAAGAAAGGAGCGTACTCCTAGTCCTTTTGAACGTGAGAGTTCCTCTAGTTCTACAGATGAGTCTCAGGAAGTTATCGGACGTCCTACTTTTCCCTTACGAGACCCCTGGTACTCCCCTAGCTTTTCTTTCCACAGGTGTCTCATGGTGAGGCTCATTCATCCACTCATGCCTGGGTGTTCTCTGGTCAGACGGGTTTTGTTGGTTTTGCTCAAGTCCCAGACCCCAAGGAGATTTTCGATCTTCAGAGTAGGCGAGGACTTCGAGAAGCAGTCCCCATCTTTTTCGATTTCATTGCTAGGAAGATCCAGGGTTGGCCCATCTGGGTGGACAAGGAACTTTTTAACGAAGAATTTGCGGGCTGTTTGGATCGTGCCGGTGTCCTGAAAGTAGTGGCTATTTCCAGGAATCTTGAGGGTTTCAGAGATGCCAAAGGCCTTAGGCACTTGGTGCATCATTGGTGTCCGGCTCTACATACTTTCTCTTTTTCTGTTGGTGAACTGACTGTCACCTTGGAGGACGTGGTCAACAATTTTCTTCTTTCGGTGCTTGGGGATGAAAACCCTTTTGATATTGATCTTTTTGATGAGGATCTCAGGGTGGAAGAAAATTTATTTGCTCACTTTGGTGGACGTACTGCTTCTTCTAGTGGGAAACCGATCAGGATGGGCAGGTAGGTTATGAATCTTTCACGCGAGAAGGATAAGGAAGTTAGGCGAGTCGGGTTCCTCGCATTCTAGCTTAGCAAGTTTCTGTTCAGCGAGTTCCCTAGGTATGGAATCAAGTCCTCCCTTTTTCCCTTGGCGATTAAGTTGGCTCAAGGCGCTCAATATCATCTAGCCCCCATGTTTTTGAGCCATGTCTATTCTCAATTGGATCAGCTTCATGGAGATGAAGTTGAAGGTGATTCTTGTTATGTCATTACTTCTTCTCTTCATTGCACCATTCTCCAGGTATTTATGTGGGAACGTTCCTCGGTTACTTTAGCAAAATGTAGGAATTTAAAGTTTGTAAAAGATAAGTTTCAAGGATCCTCTAAAGTGGTTAAAGGGCTTTGTGGCAGCTCCACTGATAGCCACCCTATTATTTTTCATTGGCTAAGTCTGAAAGGTGGCAGTTTTAACTTGGTTGAATTATTTCATCAAATAGGCCATTTGCATTGGCCCTTTCCCCGGGAGTTTGGCCCCGGTTTTGTTTGCGATTCTGTGTTATCTCCTTTTCTAACTTCTACAGGAATACTTTTGATTTACATCGTGGTGACGAGGGTAGCTTAGCCTACCTTGCTTGCATTAGTCCTTCCTGACTTCATGTGCTTTCCTCAAGGGGTCCCCGGTATACTCATTATTCGGGGCACAGAGTACTTCGGCGTAGTTTGGCTATGATCAGGATATTCCCCCAGTGTTCAATGATGTAGTACCATCTCTTCCTTCCTTGGATCCTTTCATGAGACTCCAGGCTTTCTCCTATTGGTCACGAAGGAGTCCTTAGTTTGTAGTGCCCAACTTTTAAAGAGGGGTTTTGCTTCTAGTGGCTATGCCGATTACTGGAAGAGGGTGTAAAAATCTTTTGTTGATTATGCTGGTACTGGGATAATAGAGAGAGTTCCCAACCCTGACATTTCTTCTGCCCCAACATCCAACAAACGTTTATCCCTACCTACAGCTGGTGTTGTTTCTTCCGCTGTGAGTAGTAAAACAGGCTTCGTAGAATGGCATGCTTCCAGGAGAGGTTGGGTTACTTATGCCTAGGATTTTCTAGAAACTTGGCCAGGATGTGATCTTGTAATTGGTTCTTCTACTGGGGTACCCATTAAGAAAGGGGCAGTAGAGGCCATAAGTACTAGTACTCCCATTGACATAAGTAAGGGAAAAATAATTAAGCAGGAGAAATTGAAGGAGGCTGCAGTTGAAGTAAGTGTAGGGGGGACTGGCCCTAAGTCAAAAGAGAAGAAAACTGGAAAATCTCAAAAACAATTGGTGCTTGATGAGGAAAAAGAAGTTGAGCAACCCTTGGTCATAAAGGGCCAGGTGAAGACTAAGGTAGAGTCTTCTTTTCCCCAGGCTCCTATGACTTCTTCGGTCCATGGTTCTAGAGGACCCTTTGGATGTACTAGTAGTAAACAACAGAGACCCGGAGATCCTAAGAGAGAGAGAAGGGCAAGGTTTCTTTACTTTCTTTTTTTTTTTTTTTTTTTTTTTTTTTTTTGAACTGGTGAGCAGTTGTCTTTTTTGTAGTCCAAGCATAAGTTGGATCCTATGAAAGGTAGAAGCTCTTCCTCTGGTGAAGATATGGTATGTTTTTTTTTTTTTTTTATCCGTGCCTTCTATTGTTGGTTTTCATCCATTTATGCAGTGTACTTATGATGTCTTTGTGCTTTTGTTGTTCATGTTGCCCCTCCTTCTTTCTTTTTTTAGTTGAAGGTCCTTCTCCCCAAGGCTAGTGAGACTTTGGAAGGGGAAATGGTTGCAGCTACATCTCAGGGCATAGAAGAGAAGATCCCCGGTAGTGCATTGCTGGGGAGGCCGTGCAGCCAATGCAGAGTGTCCAAGCCACCCAAGATCTTGAGGTTCCTGAGCTTCCCACATCCTAGGGTCCCCAAATGGACTGTGCTTCCTCAGACGGGGTTAAGTACAATGCCTTTGGGAGGCGCATCTCCATCTGGGCAAACAGGTGAGCCTTATTCTTTTATAATATCGTTAATTATATTTTTTTTGCATCCCTTTCCTCTCTTTTTTTTCTTCCTTTTCTCTGAGTTCTTTCTTTCTTTTCTTTCTCTTCCCAGGCCATGTCACTGCGAGATCTGTCTCTGGTGCTGCTTCTTCTTCAGAATCGGGGGATTCTGAAGATGGGTGTTGATTGTCTTTACCGTGTTTCCCCTCTCTTTCTTCCCTTTTCCTGTATTTTTGTTATGGTGAAGCCCCCTGTATCCCTGCCTTCTTTTAGTCATTTTGCTGAGGCTTCCTCACCTTTTCTTCAACTTGCCATGTGTTCTTTCTTAGAGTCCTTTAAGAAGTCAAAGGATCAAGAGGAGGAAATTCCGCCCCAAGAGGCCGATACTGGTTTCTCTTTTACCCTCTTCTGCTCTTTATTTCTCTCCCTTTTTTTTTTTTAGAAGAAGGAGCTAAGTCTGTCCCTCCACTTTCTCTTTTTTTTTTTTTTTTTTTTTTTGCAGGAGTTGATACTGGTGTTAAGGATCCTGAGCTTGTGATTCCTGAGGGGGGTGTAGGATCTGCTCAGGTTACTAGCCCTCGTACTGCCCAGAGGGTTAAAGGTTCCTCAGCTTCTTCTGGTGGTAATGCAACAATGGGGGAGGCTCCAGAGATGGTTATTTTAGATCCTACTTCAAGGCTCTCCACCTTTCTGGCTCGCTTTGATCTTTTGGAGTTCAACAGCCTCCTTGCCAGTCACTTTTGCCACTTTGGGCCCTCCTATGGCAACTTCTTGCAGTTTTCTATGCCTGTGGAAGGCCTGCCACTGCTAGAAGGGCTGTTTAAAAGTCATAGGGATTTTACCACTGGTTTCAGAGAAGGAGTATTTTTGGGGAACATTCTGATTGAGCTGTTGTGCATCGTGTTGATTTCCTTGAGAGATTCTTCGCTAGACTCTCTTTCTAAGTAAAAACTTTTGGAATGGAGGGGAGTGGTTCAGGATCTCTTGGAAGCCAAGTTCAACCTATCCTTTTTGCTAGAGTATCTGCGATCATTAGCCCAAGTGCTATTCCAGAGGCAAGCTTCTAAGAGCATTGATGCTGAGATTGCTGCTGCTAAGGAAGCTTTAGCTCATGCCCACAAGATTTTACAAGATTTGAAGATTGAAAGACAAAGGGTTCTTTCTTCTTCGGCTGTCCCTGCTCTCTCCTCAAACGGCTCCTTGTTGGCTGGCCTCATTTCTTAGCTTTTTTTTTTTTTTTTTTTTTTTTTGGCTGGTTTGGATGAACAATTTGGGGTTGTATAAGTTTTCTTTGTTTGAACATTGCTTCTAGCTTTTTAAACTTGTACTTGTGCTTTGAGACTGCTTCCATGTAGTTGTGCTTCAGGACTGCTTCTAAGTATTTATATTTCAGAATTGCTTCTAATCTTTTTTATGGCATATGGATCTTCTTTTCCTTTTGTCATTCTCTTTCCTTTTTTTTTTTTTTTTCTACTGAGTCCTAGTCCATAATTCCCACAAGTTTTTGTTGTAGGTTATAGCTAGGTACCCACCCCTTTTCTTCTTGATTGCGCGAGTACTGAACTGGGTTCATTGGGCGATATATTTTTCATCCCATCCCACGAACTTGGCAGGATTTTTTTCTTATCAAGTACTAGGCTGGGTATCCTCAGTTCATGCCTGAGATCCTAGACCATGTATTTGAAACTTAACTATTTTGTAGTTTATCTATGGGGTGATCTTGGGTCCTGTATCAAAAAGATTTCCTCAAGTATCCTCCCTTTTCTTTCTTGTTTGCGCAAGTATTGAATTGGGTACATTTGGGTGATATATTTTTTTTGTCCCAGCTCATGAACTTGGCAGGTTTTTTTTTATCAAGTACTGGGCTAGGTATCCTCAGTACATGCCTGAGATCCTAGACCATGTATTTAAAACTTAACTGTTTTGTAGTTATCTGTGGGGTGATCCTGGGTCACACATCAAAAAGATTTCCCCAAGTATCCTCCCTTGATTCCATATGTGTTAGGACTTTTGTAATACTTAAGATTTAATAGCTTAGAAATAAGAAGAAGCTTCATTGAATTTAAAACATAAATGTCATTCAAGGAACATAGCAAATCTAACAAAGATAGTAAGGATCATAAAGTGTCCTTCTACCATAAGTCCCTGAACAAAATTACTTACACGATAATATAAAAGAAAGAAACACTTAGCAAGTTGGAGAGTCTGGCAGAAAGGATTCCAATGTACTGAGATCTCTCCCTTCTCATACGTAGTATTGTTTTAGCCACTTCCCATTTATGGGTTCTGTCAGGATTGTCCCATCTTCTTTTGTAAGGTAGTAATACCCACTATCATGGGCCTCCCTGATGATGTAGGGTTCTTCCCACTTTAGGGCAAATTTGGAGGGTCCCGGTAGGTTTCTTCTCACATGCTCTGCTGTCCTCAGTACCGGCTGCACTTTAGTGAAAGTTCTTGGGCGTATTGCTTGTGCATATGCTCTAGTCATTCTTTGCTAATACCTCTGGCTTCTTCTTTTGGCTAGCTCCCTTTCTTCCTCTACCCCTTCCAGATCTGCTATTCTCCTTTCATTGTTTGTGTCCTCGGTGTCCTCCTGACTTTCTTCAAGTACTACTCTTGGTGTGGGAACAATTAATTCTACTGGGCTGATGGCTTCTATCCTATAGACCAGGGAGAATGGTGAGAATCCTGTGGCTGTCTTCACAGAGTTCTTGCATGCCTAAAGTACATTTGCCAAGTGGTCACTCCATTTTCCTCCATACTCTTGCTTCATTTTTTTTAAGGATCTTCAATATCACCCTATTAGTGGCCTTTGCCTGGCCATTTCCTTGTGGGTAGTACAGTGTATACCTTCCATGCTTGATGTAATAAGTTTCAGTCAACCCCTTCATGTCTTTATTTATGAATGGGGTTCCATTGTCACTGATTAACTTCTTGGGAATCCCAAACCTTGTAATGATATGGCCTCGAATGAAGTTTCCTACAGTTGCTCCAGTGGCCTTTTTCAAGGGGATGGCCTCCACCCACTTTGTAAAGTACTCAATAGCTGCCAACATCCATATGTAACCACTGGATGAGGGATTTATAGACCCTATGAGATCAAGCCTCCAAGTGTGGAAAGGCCATGGAGTTGTCATATCTTGTAACATATTTGGGTGAGTATAGATTGCATCTCCGAGGACTTGACATAAGTGGCAGGCTTTGACTAACTCCTCGGAGTCCTTTTTTATTGTTGGCCAGTAGTATCCTAACAGTAGTAGCTGTTTATAGAGTCTTCTTTTTCCTGGGTGACTTTCACAATCACCAGAATGGACTTCCCTGACTACTTCCCTAGCTTCCCTTGGCCCCAAGCATCTTAGGGGATCCCCACTGTATCCCTTTTTGAATAGGATCCCATTTTGCAAGAAGTATCTAACTGCTAGCCTCTTGAGCTGGTGGGCCAGTGCCTTGTCAGTCGGTAGGATCCCTTGAGCCAAGTATTCCATGAAAGGAGTCCTCTAGTCTTCTGTAATAAATACAGCGTAGCTTTCTTCTTTGTAGGATTGGCATTCTTGACATTTCTCCTGATAGTTGTTGCCTCTTTGTTTATATTTAGCCAGTAGTATCCCATTCACTGCATTCTCCTATGAAGGCTGATCTTTCCTGAGATCCCGCAGACTTGGGTATGTAACTTTTCCAACCTTACTTTCCTTTCTTTCTCATTGATGCATCTGGATAGGATCCTTCCAGGCAATCTCTTGTATAGTTCTCCTTCTATTAGAGCGTAGTCCTTCAGCTCCTTGACACTCCCTTCGAATCCTATTTCTTTCATTTTTTCTTTCACTTCGCTCCTCCAGTCCCACTGCTTGGACTCTCCAAGGGATATCCTTTGGAGGATTTTTAAGATGGAATACCCCTATCTTCCTATTCTGACCAAAGTGTCTTTTCCCTTGAATGGTACCTATGATCCCAGGGTGACAAGTGCATCTGTGAATCTATTTTTGCTTCTCTAGGTGTGCTCTATGCTAAAGGTTAGGAATTCCTACTCTAGCCTCTGTGCCCAAGTTCTGTAGGCTGTTAAAGTTTGTCCCCTTAGCGCAAAGTCACCTTTCACCTGAGAGACCACAAGATTGGAATCTCCCAGCACTTTCATGTGTTTTACCCCTATACTGAGTGCTATAGTTAGTCCGGTCAAATACGCCTCATACTCAGCTGCATTATTGGAACAAGAGAGCCCAAGCTTGAAAGACAGAGGTATGGTGTCCCCATCCTCACAACTACAACTCCCACTCCATTTAAGATTGCTGTAGCTGACCCATCGAATCTCATTGTCCATTTCTTTCCAGGGATTTCTGCTATCGCTACCTCACTTGGGTTCTCTTCACTTAGTAAGGTTTCCTCCTTTCTTGGGAACTGTGTTAGGAGGTCAACTATGGCTTGACTTTTGACAACCTTAGGGGTCTTGAGGCCTATGTCATATTGAGAAAGTAAGACCAGCCACTATGCTATTCTTCCTGTTAGGAGGGGCTGATGTAGGAGTGCTTTTATGGGGTGTGACTTAGTCGCTACAAGGATTTTGTGAGCTAAGAAATACCTCTTCAGCCTCTGGGATGCGTAAATGACCACTAGGCAAGCCTTTTCTATCCTGAGATACCTGGTCTCGGCATCCTTGAGTGTCCTGCTTACATAGTAGACAGGTTGCTCATTCCCATCATCATTTTCTTATGCCAGCAGGGCTCCTATTGCTTGGGCATTTGATGCCAAGTACAATAACAGGGGTCGCCCACGTACTGGTGCCTGGAGAGTGGGCAGATGATTCATAATTTGTTGGATCCTTTGGAAGGCTTCCTTTTGTTCTGCTCCCCAAGTAAACTCAATTCCTTTCTTTAATAGCTTGGATAAGTCCCCTATGATTGAAGCCAGTCCTGGCACAAATCTCCTGATGTAGGAGACCTTTCCTAGGAAGTTTTTGAGTTCCCTCACTGTTGTTGGTCTTTTCATAGTGGCAATGGCTACAGCTTTGGCTGGGTCCACACTTATGCCTTTGTGATGTACCAGGAACTTGAGAAATTTTCTCGCAGATACTCCAAAGACACATTTCATGGGGTTCATGCGCAGTTTGTATTCTCTGCATCTTTTGAAAACTTACTCAAGTACCTAGAGGTGTCCTGTCCTAGTTTTTGACTTGACCACAATATCGTCCACATAATCTTCCATCTCCTTATGTATCATGTCATGGAAGATGGCTATCATGGTTCGCTGGTACGTGACTTCTGCATTTTTTAGGCCAAAAGGCATCACAGTGTGATAAAAATTCCTAATTGGGGTCCTGAATGCTGTTCTCTCAACGTCCTTGGCAGCCATGTGGATTTGGTTGTATCCACTATACCCATCCATGAATGAGAACATAGAACTTCCCACAGCTGAGTCCACAAGGAGGTCAATATTAGGTAGGGGGAACTCATCTTTTGGACATGTCTTGTTTAGATTGCGGAAGTTCACACAGCAACGAATTTGGCTGTTCTTTTTCTTCATAGGTATTATGTTGGAAAGTCATTTGGGATGTTGAATGGGCTTGATAAAACCAGTTGCCAACAACTTCTTGACCTCTTGGGTTATCTGGGCTTCTACATCAGTGTGAAAGACTCTAGCTAGTTGGACTACTGGTTTGAGTCCTAGGTCTACGTTGAAAGCATGGACCATGAACCCAGGATCCAGGCCAGGCATCTCATCCATGCGAACACATCCATGTATTCTTTGAGTAAGGATACCGATGGCTCCCTTTCTTGTGCTGTCAACTGGCTACTGATGGAAACAGGCTTCTGGGCTCCTAACTTAGCTGCCAAGTTTATTTCTTCCAATTCTTCCTCAGGCTGGATCTGTGTTTCTTTAACTGGTTCCTCTAAGACTTCCTCTTGAGCTACCATACATTCTGGTGGTCCGAGACCCTCCTGCACGATGTACTCAAGCCCTGCGCACCTTTACAAGCGATAAATTAATCTTCCCCCGGGTTCCCGTACTACTACGCATTCTCAGAATCCTGAGGTGCTGGGCTCCTTCTTTTGCCTTTTTCTCTTTAGGAGGTCTCTTAAGTCATGGGTACCTTCTCCCTCTTCTTTCTCCAAGATAGGTGCTTATAGGGTCCTTGGCATGGGACTCTCATCGTCGAGTTCTAACTCATCATAGAACATTGTTTCTACAAAGTTTACTTCTCCTTGGCTGAAAGGGTTATAGTTGGCAGGGATCCTTACAGGCCTCCCATTCAATCTCCCCTTAACACACTAATGGTATGTGGATGGTATAAGGTGGTGTTTATGGAGCCATGGCCGTCCCAACAATACATGGTAGGACACCGTTGAGTTAATTACATGAAATCTGGTTAAGGCTACTATTGGCCCCACTTTTAGAGCCAGCTGTATATATCCCTTAGTTGATTTTGCTGATCCTCCGAATCTGGTTATTTCCATGGGAGCCCCCAAGATCCTCCTTCCTGTTAGGCCTACAGCTTCCAAGGTACTCTAGGCTATGAGATTGAGTGATGCCCCTGTGTCCACCAGTGCTCTTCTGATTTGGACACTGTTTATGGTGGCCATCAAATAAAAGGGTCTGCGGTGGTCTGGATGCTCAACCTCCATGTCTTTATCAGTGAAAGTTATGGCATTAGTTGTCTCTAGGAAAGCTCGACTAGCATGTGATTCTGTTGTGAAACACTCAATTCCTAAATCTACTGCTATAGTCATGAGAGACTCCATGGCCACCCTTCTTACTTCTGGTCCAAATCCCAGTTGGTTGAATAGTGATCTAAACTTAGGATTCTTCTAGAGGGTCCTAACTATGTTAGGGTGGAAGGATACTCCTGGCTCTTCTGCTTTGGCTAGGTTCCCATGGATTACTACAGCCACCACCCCCTTTCCTTTGTGGTTGGGCAAGGGATTCCTTTGTACTTTTGGTTCCTTCTGGATGAGCTCCAGGGTTCCTTCTCTTAGTTTCCTATGAAAGAGCCTGTGGAGGGTCCAGTAATCCTTGGTAGAATGCTTAACATATTTATGAATCCTATAAAACAAAGGATTTTTCCTTTCTTTCTCGGTTGGTGGCCTGGACACAGTGAATGGCCTAACCACTCCATCCTTGATCCATTTGTCCAAGACATGGTTTAATTCTTCTACTGTACATGGGATCACCGGTGGTTCCTCGAACATTTTTTCGTCAGGCCTCTTCCTTTTTTCTCCCACTGATACTGTCATGGCTTGGGACGCTAGCGTCCTCTTCGCCCTCATAGTTTGTGCTGTCCTTCTTGTTCTCTATAGTAGGTCAGCAAACTGTGTGATACATAAATTCTCAAGGTTGAGTCTATAATCGAAAAGCATGTTAGATATATAAGTCTCTATGAGCTCTTTTTCTTCATAGTCCACATAACAATCTAGGGACACATCTTCAAATCTTTTGATGAACTGGACGGGATCCTCTCCAGGCCTCTGCCTACCATCTGAAGACTTTGGAAAGTGACCTTGTCCTCACCAGGGTAATATTTTGCACAAAATCTCTCCATCATCTCGTCCTAGGTCTTAATAGACTTAGGTCTCAGTGTGGTGTACCAAGTGTATGCCCTGTCCATTAAGGACTTAGCAAACTCTCTTAGGCACAACTCTCAGTTTCTTGCGTCATGGTGTGGACGAACCTACTCACGTGCTCTACTGCGCTTCCATTCCTTCCATCAAAAGGATGGAACTTTCGTGGCTCATATCCCTTGGGATATGGCTTGCCAAAGAGCTCTGGTGGGAATGGGGGATCCTGAGAAAATTGCTTGGGGATCCTAGAAAGTTTTTCCCTTTCTTGGTCCAAGAGAGTACTGACATCTACCAATGTTAGGTACTGGGGGTTAGTTCCTCCTTCCACTGCTGACCCTCCCTCTGGCTGGGTTCTATCTTAGTTGCCCACATGGGGGGCATTGTCTTTGAGCTCCTGTGTCTTGCCTTCTTTGAGAAGGCAGACTTTTTGTTGCAATTCTTTCAACATTGCAGTCATCTGAGCTATGGGGTCTAGCTCCTGCCTTGCATTTCTTTGTTTTGACACTGCCTCCTGTTCTGTTAGGGGCATCTCGCCTCTTTGCCTGGAGGCCACTTCATTTTCTCCCACCGGCTCAAAGGCCGTGGGTGGCACATTAGCACCTTTACTGTTCATTGGTCTTAGAGGCATACTCTGCGAAGGGATTGCTTCTTCCCTTTTCTTTACCCAGTCCCTAGTGGAGTCGCCAAAATGTGAGAGTGGCTTTTTCTTCCCACCTTAGTGGCCCAAGGATCCTGGGCCAAAGAAATATTTTTGTTGGACTAGGCTCGGTTCACCGCAGCTAAAAGAGCTGTTTAAGAACCGAATAGTGCACAAAGCAAACTTCCTACAATACAAATAACTAAAAAGCAAAGATATTTGTATTGAATGACTTTTTAACAGTAAAGAAATAAACAGCAAAATGAAATATAATGTAAGAACAGGTTAGGGATCCTCGAAGTAGTGAGGTGCATTTTATTAATTTTCTTTAGTTATGATTGCAATGCTTACTAAGACGTGATGCAAGATTCAACTAAGTTCAAAAACTACAACCTTCAATAGCTATTTAAGCTTCCAAGACTTGCAAAGTTTGAATTTGTTGAATCTGAGCATGTGCTATAGTGGCTGTCTCTAGGATACCGAGAACAGTTCCTCTGTTTTCTTTCAATTTTACAGAGCTCTTTTCTAGTTCTATGAAACTCCAAGAAAATGGCAGTGAATGCCTGAATGTTCTAATCAAAGATGGATCTTTCTCTCCAAATCTCCCCCTTCAGCATGGACCCCTTCCTCCTTTTATAGCACAACTTTGGGCTCTAGGGTACTAACGATTTCTCCCTTTTGCCCCTTAGAGTTCGTGCTATGCTAAGTTGCTCAGGGTCATGTCGTTTCCTTTTTCTCTCATAGTTTCTTGCTTTTGGTGCGACTAAATGAAAGTCCCTTAGCTAGTTTTCTATTTCCAGACTTCTCCGTTGGCTGGTCTAAAGCTATTTGGCTTTTTCTTCTCAGCGCTCTAGCTTTTTCAGTGTACTCTTCCTTGTCACTTTCTCCAAATGGTCGGTACTAGACTCCTGTGAAAGTTCAATATGGGTATGAAACACCCGTGAACGTTTAGACCCCTAGATACAAAAATACAAATTCAAGCTTTATATCAAACAATTAATGTGCAGAATATGATAACAAGCTTATAACAGAATTCATAAAACAATCTAAGCCAAATATAAACACATCCACAGCAGTAAATATAAGGCAAAGATAAAGGAAAGAGAGATGCAAACACACGGACAACACACGATGTGTTATCGAAGAGGAAACCGAAGTCCTCGGCATAAAACCTCTCCGCTGCCCTCCAAGTAGTGATAAAATCCACTAAATAATATAGTTGGGATACATGAATAGCAGAAGACCCTCCAAGCCTAATCTACCCAAGTACCTAAGCCCTCCAAGCTTCTTGCTCCAACGAGGTTACGCCGAACCTATTTCTTGTTTAGCTTCCCGGATTCCGCTACTTGACCATAGCATCAACCAATGTAAATTGGTTCCTTCCCAAACTGCTTCCCTAAGCACCAAATGGACCTTCTCACAGACGTGGGTATGGTGAGATAAGGGTTTGGTAAATAACCTCTCAAGGGTATGACAATGGAGAGGAAGAGAGTAGAGGAATTTGTAGAGTCTCTTTAGATGAAGATTGGGGATAAGGCAATCTTGTTTTTCTCTAGGGTTTTCTCTCACAAAATTCTCTCTGGAAGCTCTCTCAATATAATATGTATAAGGGTGTATATATAGTAGGGTGAGAAGGGAATGCAAAACATTAGTTTTTGCCAAACAGGGCAAGTTGGCGACTTGGTCTCGCGGCTTGTCCAAGTCGCGAGTCCAAGTCGCGACGTAACGGCCTGGCCAGACTAGAACTTTTGTCCTGTAGCGTGACAGCTGGCACGACCCTTCAGCCTCCCAGTGTGCCTCTCACGTGCCTACCTTTCGCAACTTGCCAGTCGCGATCCACCCGCGAGCCCTAGCCGCGAGCCTCTGTTTTTCTTGCACACTCTTGAGCTTTTCTTCACATCTTCTCACACACTACCCTTACAATTTTCTCACCTAAATACAGGGTTGCTAAGTGCTAAATTACAAGCAAATTGCTCATGGAATAAAGCCAATTAAATAGTTGATTAAATTCAACCTTATAATCTCCCCATTTGGCTATTCCGTGACAAAACCCTACAACAGACTCTAGACTTAAACGTGAGTTGGGAACAGTTGGAAAACTCACTCACACCTAACTCTAGATTCTGTAAAGCTCTTGAACATATAAATAAGTAACTCCTGAAACACAATAACATATCAATATCATTGTATGCAGAAAACTTAATATGCATATAGAGCAAAATAAGTATGATCAAGCAAAAATGAACATAAGCATAAAAGCAATAATTCATGGCAAGATCAACACCAGTAGTCACTTAAGCAAAAGTGATTACTATGTTCATTCACACAAGGAATGAACATCCGGACATGCAAAAATGATAAACTCAATTGAAGAGTATCATTTGCAAGTCCAACACTCAACCAATGCATACAAACATATATGCATCTAGGAACAATCCTACACGGGCACAAGAGTGTTGTACTTAAGATAATGCAAGGCATTAACAAGTACCAAAACACAAAGTACAAAGGCTGCATATGCAAAGTTTTGCAAATGCATGGCACAAACCATAAAAGCCTACAAATGTGCATAAGAACAGGAAACAACCCTCAAAGCTTACAAAAGCAACAATGGGTACAAACCAACAACATAACAAACTATAAAATACTTCCCTATCATATCACTCCCCCTATCATGAATCATAGGAGTTGTGATGAACTTGGAACATAAATATCTGTAACTTGAAACACTTGCACAAAACACATTAGACTCTCAAGGTAAAGAAAGTAATAAATAGACAAGTATAATGTAACAAGTAAAAAAACGATCAAGAACATGATGTGAAACATATGAGCAACTTGAACAAACACCAAACACCAAGAAAAAGTTTTCTTATTAACACAATGCCTTTTTCCCCTTGGTATATGCATCTCTCATATGGAATATCTCTCCCCCTACGAATGTGCACGAGAAATGGAATTTCTCCCCCTAAGAATGTGCACAAGAGTCATATAGAAATGACAAAACTTTCCGGTATACTACTCTAGAGTATACTCTCCCCCTTTTTGACACGAATAGACAAAGGGGTCAAGGAGAAAAAATGGCAAGAGATGAAGGTATAAACAATGACAATGATACATGAGGGGTGCAATGATGCATGAGAAAATGAAGCTCAAACCTAAGATGAAACGAAATGCTACAAAGTATAAGATAAACATGACATGCTAGGATGAAGAAACAAGGTATAGACCAATGCATGACAAGGGTAGTAAGGTGTGTGCAAGAGGTGGCTAAGTGCAATGCATGACCAATGCATGAAAAATGCACATGTGGGGCAAGGTGTGTTAAATACACAACCAATGAACCAAACATGTTCCTAATGAGGAAACATGAGAAACCCCAAAGTTTGATACTCATTGGAGTCCAAACAAGTGAGAAAATGCCTAAGAGGCATTTTATCAAACACCTAGCATGCACACTATGAAGAACAAAGTGAAACAATGCATGAACATCATGAAAACCACCCTTAATACATGTTCTTTTTGCCACAAGGGGCCAACATCCAAAGCAAATCATTGAAGGAAACCAATCCCATACAAAAATTTTGACAAAAATTAAGTTTTCCCAACCCTTATGATACAAATCCCAACCAAGAGCACAAAACTCATTAAAACATAATTCAAGGATCTAAATCAATGAAAAGAGTTTAAAATTACCTTAGAGATGTTAAAGGAATGAAAAACCATTCAAATTGGTTGGGTTTTGATGTAAAAATATTGAAAGAGGGGTTTAAAAGAGGATGGGAGACGTTAAAAACAAGTTTCCCACGAAAAGCCCTCTAAAAAACTGTTTCTGGACATTTCACGACTGGGCGAGTCGCGAAGCGAGTCGCGAGAGTTTTAGCGAGTCGCAAGTGAGTCGCGAAAGTCTTCTGGATGAACTCGCGACTGGAGTTAGCGACTGGTGAGTCGCGAGTTGAGTCGCGAGGTGAGTCGCAAGAAACTCTGACACTTGTTTTTCAACACAAAACATGTTTAAACATTGAAAAACAACGTAAGCACCCAAAAAGAACACAAAGTGTGATAAAAATCACTTCCAAAAACATATAAAATGATCAAAAATCTTTTTGGATTGATTCATATAGTTGAGCACACACACATCACATTTAAACAAGTACAATCGAACAAATGAATAAGGCATTCATTGAACATTAGGCATGTGTGTTGTGTGTGTGTGTATCAAGTGTGGAAAAGTCCTTAGTCTAGAATAAAGCTTCAATGATCAATTCAACCAAGTCATACACAACTAGTACTAAGACAAGTGGTCTATCTCAATTATAAAAATGAACATATCTCACAAGAAAATGATTACATATCTTTGAAGCTTTTCATTTGGCTTCTTTACAAATCATAACATTTGGTCATTTTGAATCAGTACATCTCATTTTGAGATCGATGCCTGAAATTTTTGATATTTCAATTTGATGATCAAGTTTTGCTTTTGGGGCATCATACATTTTATTTTGGTCGCTTTCCCTTTTTCCTAATCAAATACTAGTATGTGCGACAGGCTTTTGCAGCTCATTATCTCTTTTCATTTGGATATTTACATTTGGGGAGCTCTTTAAGCTAAAACAACAAAATAAAGAGTGGGAAGATATATAGGCACAAGTCTACGCATGTATCAAGACCAACATGACTATTGACTAATCATTCATGACAAGCTTGAAGATCAATTTACAACAATCACACAAAGATGTCAAGATTTTTGCCACAAAGATATAAGTGCATAAAGAACAAGCTAAGCTCGTAAATGCACAAAGCCATAAGTACAAAGGTACAAGGCAAAACTCACATGTGATATGTGCTCAAACATATACGATCAAACTTTTTGAATTTTTCACTTTTTATGTGGTTTTGGATTTTTTACTCACACAAAATTAAAACAAAAAGGTAAGATCAAAACAAAGACAATGCATACGAATAAATGCAAGATACACAAAATGCATGAAGATATAACATGCAATGCATGAGGGGTCCCACAAAGATCGAAAGAATTAGATCAATGACCAAAAGAGTAAAAGCTCAACTATAGGAACCCTTCCTCATCCAAACGGAATGATTGTTTGGAATAAGTGTCTCATGAGAAGTGAGACGAGGGTTGGAAGAATGAGAACTTGAGATGCATATAGTCAAGGAGTTAAGAGCATTAAACACTTTCTTTAACAACATGCTATTTTCACTCAAATCAGGTTCACTTTTTTTAGCACAACTTTCAAGAGGCTCAAGTTTCTCTTTTCTTTTGAGAGCATGAAACTTTGAGCAATGTGGTCTTAGATAACCAAAAGCACCACAATGGTGACACACAATGTGTTTAGGTCCACTAGGCTTTTTGGGAAGGGATCTAGCAACAAGGTTTTGTTCTCTCTTCAACTTTTAACATTGAGGTCTTATGTAATCGATCACACCGCAATGGTGGCAAGTTGGAACAAACTTAGATTCCTTCAAAACCTTAGGTTGAGACCTAAATGGAGGCTTTGACTTAACAGCCTTTCTCTCCACCTTTTGGTTTCTTTTATGTGGAGGGATGTACACCGATTTGTCCTTTGAGGTAGAACACAAAATAGGCACAAAATCGGACACCACAACATAATTGCAACAAATATTTTCACCATTTTTAACAATAGGTTCAGCAATCAAACACTTGGCATGCATCTTAAGAGATTCATTTTCAGATTTAAGATCATCAACAAGTTTGTTAGACAAAACAAGTTTAGCATCCTAGTCCATATTTAAACATTCAAACTCTTTCATCTTTTCAAGAGAATTGTCAGCAAGCTTCTTATATTTTCAACCAATTTATTGGATTCTTTGAGCTTAGCAATCAAATCATTCTTTTCACAAATGAACTTGCTCAAATTCTTTTGAAACTTCTTAGCTTCTTTCTTCAAGAGTTTGTCAATAACACCCATAGATTCAAGTAACATGTCATCACAATTATGAGGATTAACACTCATAAAGGCATTATCACAAACACCTGGCATGTTACATTCATCACCAACCAGATCATACAAAGAGGCATACATAGCACAATCCATGGCAAATAAACACAAGGGGTCAAGGATCACACTTAGATATTTAAACCACAATAAGTGTACCCGCTCTGATACCAAATGAAAGTTCAATATGGGTATGAAACACCCTTGAACGTTTAGACCCCCAGATACAAAAATACAAATTCAAGCTTTATATCAAACAATTAATGTGCGGAATATGATAACAAGCTTATAATAGAATTGATAAAACAATCTAAGCCAAATATAAACACATCCACAGCAGTAAATATAAGACAAAGATAAAGGAAAGAGAGATGTAAACACACAAACAACACACGATGTGTTATCGAAGAGGAAACTGAAGTCCTCGGCGTAAAACCTCTCCGCCGCCCTCCAAGTGGTGATAAAATCTACTAAAGAATATAGTTGGGATACATGAACAGCAAAAGACCCTCCAAGCCTAATCTACCCAAATACCTAAGCCCTCTAAGCTTCTTGCTCCAACGAGGTTACGCCAAACCTATTTCTTCTTTAGCTTCCCGAATTCCGCTACTTGACCATAGTATCAACCAATGTAAATTGGTTCCTTCCTAAACTGCTTCCCTAAGCACCAAATTGACCTTCTCACAAACGTGGGTATGGTGAGATAAGGGTTTGGTAAATAACCTCTCAAGGGTATGACAATGGAGAGGAAAAGAGTAGAGGAATTTGTAGAATCTCTTTAGATGAAAATTGGGGATGAGACAATCTTGTTTTTCTCTAGGGTTTTCTCCCACAAAATTCTCTCTGGAAGCTCTCTCAATATAATGGGTATAAGGGTGTATATATAGTAGGATGAGAAGGGAATGCAAAACGTCAGTTTTTGCCAAACAGGGCAAGTTGGCGACTTGGTCTCGCGGCTTGTCCAAGCCGCGAGTTCAAGTCGCGACGTAACGGCCTGGCCAGACTGAAACTTTTATCCTGTAGCGTGACAGCTGGCACGACCCTTCAGCTTCCCAGTGTGTCTCTCACGTGCCTGCCTTTCGCGGCTTACCAGTCACGATCCACCCGCGAGCCCTAGCCGCGAGCCTCTGTTTTTCTTGCACACTCTTGAGCTTTTCTTCACATCTTCTCACACACTATCCTTACAATTTTCCCACCTAAATACAGGGTTGCTAAGTGCTAAATTACAAGCAAATTGGTCACGAAATAAAGCTAATTAAATGGTTGATTAAATTTAACCTTACATCCTGCGTTTTGCTTCGTACCTCCTGGCTCCACTGCATGTCTGGAGCATGAGATCTGCATGCCCTTTGTCTTTTTATCTCTCTTTGAATTTGCTTTAATCTTACTTAGCGCGTCTAGGGATCCCCTGACTCTGGTGACTTCTGGGATCCCGATCCAGTTCTTCTTGCTGGGCTTTCTTTGATTTGCTGGTTCTGCCTGGTTTGGGCTTTTCTTGTTCTTTCATGAGTCTCTGGATTCCAATCCTCTGGGCCACTTCCCCTTTTTCTTCTTTCTTTTCTCTTTTCTTTATTGTGTGAGCCTAGCCTTCCCTTTTCTCTCTTAGTTTTATTATTATTTTTTTTTTTTTTTGTGTGTGTGAAATGAGGCCAACGTTTTACTTCTTTGGGCCTTAGTCTGTGACCAATTAATTTTGGACTTCAACAAATATCAATCTCAAAATTTCCTATCCTTCATATGAAACATTAAATTACGTAATGAAAAAAAAAATCAAACTTAAATTAAAATTAAAATTAAGATTCCAATCCTTAAGATCCTCAATTATCTAATAAATGTATGAAACACACATTTAAAGAACTACTTAAGCAATATTTCAAATAAATTAAAAGACAACTTTAAAGTATTCTTTGTATCTTTTTCCTTTGTTGCTTTGTAGTAGTCATTGAATAACTCATTTTGTTTTCCTCAATTACAGATGTTGGTGTGAGTTGTACATTGCTTTGAACATCAACTTTTTGAAATTTTGTGAGTTTAGTGAATCGGTAGCTTGCTCCTATTCCTTTACAAAACTTTCGTTATTGAGTTAGTCATAAACTTCACACATTTCTAGCAATTCACATGGCATCATCAAATGATAGAAGTCTTGGATAAGAATCTACAACGCACAAGAACACCCTTGTTGATGATCCTTTACTGCGACAGCATCTAGGGTTCCTTGAACAATGTGATATCTCACACCGGGTAAATCCTTAACCCTTCCCCCCTCTTACTAAGACTATAGAATGTTCTTGTAAACTATGGCCAATACTAAGTATATAAGTAGTGATTTCAAATCCAGAGGTTAAGCGTACTCTGGCAACTTTACGTAAGGTAGAGATTGGTTTTTGGGGGGTGATAGTGGAAAAGTTAACAAATAAGTCAGCCTTATTGCCACTCTACAGAACTGTACATGAGATTTTCACCTCATACGGCTCCTCGTTCAATTCTTTCAAAGCTGTTGGATCCTTTTCCTCATTCGAGAATCTCCACCCTTCTTTCACTCCGCCTCGAAGAGTAACTAGGGCTAATTTAGTCACGTTTTCATTCATTTGGAATTTGGGCTCTTCTACTTCATTCTGATTTAATTATTTTTTTTATTCTTTTTCCCTCTCTTTTATTTTTTTTATTGCTTTTTTTTATTATTCCCTTCCATCATTCCTTGAGTTCCATAGGTTTGATCCTGTAGAATCCTGCCCATTTTCTCATTGAGCGAAGGGTACGAAATAAATAAGATTTCTTTTTTTATCACAAGTACTATGTGATATATTTTTATTTTCCTCTTTCTCTATCCCCATATTTAGTTTAATAAATTAAATTTTTTTTTCATAAATTAAAATGATCATGTGGAAAATTGTGTGAGTTTCAAAGGTTTCAGTTATATATATATATATATATATACACACACACTATTTGCTAAGCCGTGTGTGATGCACGAGAAAACTACTAAAACTAAGTTTTACAGAAATTGTTTTTTTTTTTTTTTTTTTTTTTTTTTGGTTTTTGAAGAAAGTTAAATTATACATGAGTATCTATAGAAGTTCAAATTCCTATAAAAAGTTCAAATCTCATAAAGCGGTATACCAATATGAGAAATTAAATTGCATTGTTCTACACAAGTACAAAGTAAAAAATAACCCTTTGTATAACTTATTTGTACCTTCAGCTACTGGTAGGCATCCCACCTATTCTCAATTGACGTGTCTGATCTTCTGGGTGGTGCTCTTTTTCTCCCACTCTTCAAATGGATGAATGAGTATGGACCCATTTATCGCCTTGCTGCTGGGCCTAGAAATTTTGTGATGGTGAGTGGCCTTGCCATTGCTAAGCATTTGCTCAGAAACTATGTAAAGTATGCCAAGGGTCTTGTCACTCAGGTCTCTGAGTTCTTGAGGTTCTCATTCAGTCCAGGCATTATAAAAGTATACATCCCCCATCTCATGCCCTTTGAAAGGTAGGAAATATACAAAAGAAGCTGGCCAAGCAACCGTTTTCTCCCCAACTATCAAAAGAATAAAATTTAGACAACCTTAAGCTAAACTAAGGTCTCCCAATCAAAAATGGGAAATAATGATCCAATATTCCTTTTTATTACAAAGAGAATAAACAGAATAAATATGACAAAGTGAGAACAAACCTCAAAGATTCCATGACACTGGTGAGTAATATAATTCCTCCAATTCATGGCCAATCAAAATGAAAAGCCATCTTTCTCCTATAAATTCATGAGCTGCAACAGCGGAGTTATTATACATTGTCTAAACCCTGCATAATATATTCTATTGTAAATTGTAAGGATATATATATATATCCTCTTAGAGATTCATGATATGATTAAATGAAAAACTATTATCAAATTTGATGGAAAAGAAAAGAATATCATATCATCCTTGGGTAAAACTAAAAAATAAAGTATTTTCGGTAGAAATTTCATGGTGTGATCCTAAGAAGGGACAATCATGCACAATTTTTACATGATAAACTACTACCTGAATATGAAGAAAATATTCCTCTTGCTAATGCTAATTAGCCAAAAAGGTCATATCATCACGTTTTAAAGAACTCCTCCTAAGTCCTAACAAATCCAATTCTTAAGGCCTTTGTTCTTGATGAAGCAATTTTAGGTCGTAGCTTCGCTTCAAGTGAGAACTTGAGTTCAATATTGATCTTCAATATTCTTTAAGTAACAAGTGATCATATGGAAGAAGCAACAAGTGAACTTCAAATAGTAAGAAATTCATTACCAAATGCAATTAATGTGGACATGGCAACTGAACCATTGGCTTTCGTTTTAAATCTGATATATTAAATTGATACATTCATTACCGCATGTAAATGATCTTGAATTGTACTTGCTTCAAAGTGAACTGTCATCTTATCCTCTAATTTCATAATTTGTCTAATTCAATTGCATGAAACACATAAATTCTGAATGGTACCAGAGCTTTTTTTTTTTTTTTTTTTTTTTTGAGAAGGGAATGGTACCAGAGCTATGCACGCTAACAATAATTGCATTTGTATTACTAACACAATAATATGGTTTTATATTTTCTCATAATTACTATTAACACATGAGACCATTAATATTATAAAATCATTCATTACAGACAATTCTTAGGTTCTGTTTGGTAATTATTTTTGTTTTTTGTTTCCAAAGACTCGTTTTGAAGAATAAAAATAAAAAATAATTTTATTGTGTTTCCAAAATTAAAAATACATTTGGTTAGTTTAAAACAAGAGTCAGAATTTCTTGTGCCTGTTAACTTATTTTTTGGGGGAAGAATGGGACTATTAACTAAGTGATGGACCAATATATTATATATTGTTTTTTAGACTAATCTATGAACTTTTTTTATTTATAAAAAAAAAAAAGAAAAAAGATGTTTCTAATCAATCACAGGCTAGCATAGCAGGTACGTGCATTTGTTGCCAGCCTAAAACAAGCTCACTAAAGTCTGAACACATAGGCATTGTATCTTTCAAACATAAGACCAAAACTTGAACATGAAATCTAGCTCATTTAACTCTAGGCTTGGGTCGTTTCTTCATATATCATTGGTAATCGATGCTCAAGTTTGTCATGTCTGGTAATTCCGCGTGTCAGGTAGTGAACTAAAAGAGGATTTCATGGATAACAAGAGGAAAATGGAGGGAGGGAGGAGAGAGCAGTGGGTTTGGGTTTGGCCGCAAGTTTAATTTGGACTTAGTTATTGTGCTTTTGGTTTCACTTTTTTGTTTCAGCTAGGACTCAAAGCCTAGACTTCATTAAGTTCATTTGCTTCTCCATGTTTTCATAACTGAAATAGGTTATTAGCTATTCTCAGTTTCCTTTGGAAATTGAGATTTGGAAACCATTTTTGTTTCTTGCTTTTTTGAGTTACTAAACAAATTTTAACCTGTTATCTATCAAAAAAAAAAAAAAAGTTACCAAACAAATCTTTTGGTCTAGAAAATAGAAAATTGGAAAAAAAAAAAAAAAAAAAAACAGTTGCCAAACATACCCTTATATTTAATATAAAAGCTGAAGTTTAGATTAAGTTCAACTCCAAAAATTCTAGAATTGTCTAAGGTATGGCTTGTTGTTGTGTCAGGACTCAGTGCTACACAGCTGCCATGTATCAATTTTTCTTTAAATGTTTTTATCTACTACTACTACTACTATTATTATTATTATTATTATTATTCATGTCTCATTAATTAAAATCATTAATATTCTATTAGACCAATCCTAGTGATTAATGATTCCACTTGATACACTTAAGTCTTTGAATGAACCAATCATCTCTTTGATCATTGCACTTTTTAGTTATTAATAAATTACATAACAATTTCTATAATTCAGTCATTCTGAATTTGACTACAATAGTACATACCTAATTGATTTGTGATAAGTAAAACCTAAATAAAATTTCTTAGGTGTTATTCACTAGATTCCCCAATGAAATTCAAACATATTGTTATATTAAATTTAATTATTCTTAGGAAAGATAACACTGTTTGTTTAACATTGATCAATGCAACCGAGTGTTTGAATTTAATTTGGAAACTTAATACATGGCACCTAAAGAACTGTAACTAAGTTTTGCTCATTTGTGATTCTTGTTAAGTGCTATATGTTTTAATTCAAATTTCATTACAGTAGCTATAGAGCTATTTAATTTGCTAATCCCAAAAAGTTTGGGACTAAGGCTTGGTTGTTTTTGTTGTTATTGTTGTAGCTATATAGCTATTTGATATACTTTACTGAGGTGGTTGAAACCAATTATTTACTTGGTTGCTTAAAATTATCTTTGTATCGATACTTTCTCCTTCGTTCAATATGTTCATGGATTTATCTAGTCTTTGTTTGCTCAGGCAGGCTCTTTATGGGTTGCTTGGGTGAAAGCTAAGCTTTTGGAGGGTAGGAGCTTTTGGATTGTCAAAATCCCTCAGGATTGTACATGGAGCTAGAGGAAGATTCCAAAACTCTGAAATGAAGCTAAACCTCTTGTTTGATTTGATGTTGGGCATGGATCTATCATCTATCTTTGGCATGATGGTGGCATCATGATGGTGTCTTTTATCAAAGATGTGGTCATAAAACAATCTATGACTTTCCTAGCTTGTTGACTGCTTTGGTCTCTAGTGTCTTGCAGAATCAGGAGTGGCACTGAACAACACAAGATTTGATAATTTAGTGGCCATTCAGGACTAAACTCTCATTGGTATAAATTGTAGATGAGGATAGGCCTTTCTGTATTCCTTCTAAATCTGGCTTTTATTCTTGTTTGAGTACCTGGTCTGGCATATAAGAAGGAAAAATCTAGAGGTCAAGTGGTATCAATTGATCTGGTTTTTAGGTTCTGTTAAGTTCTAAGGATTTAGGATTTTATGTATTTAGAACTCTAATTTGTATTGTTGGCAAACCATGATCAAAACAGGTTGTTTGGTCTTATTTAGGCTTGCTCAAAGTTGGGTCTTTCATGTAAAGTTAGAATCGAGAGGCTGCAGATGCATTGGTGCATTTCGGCCTGGCTCGATCAATTGAAAGAAAGACTCAATCGATCGAATCTCGGGCAGAATGTTTTTCTGCAAAATATTCCAGCTCAGCCCTAACTCATTAAACGTTTTGGGTTTTCTGTTTTTACCCTAGGTATATAAAGAAAAACCCTAGCCACGTTTTTAGAGTTGCTCCAATTGAGTTGTTGCTTATACTTTGCTGTTTTGTGTAAATCTCTTATGAGATCTAGAGGAGCTTTCCTTTATACAAAGCTTAGGGTTTTCAAGGTAGAGGTTACTTCAACATCTTGATGATCAACTCGGTTGCTACCATAGAAGCTTAAAAAATATCAAGCGTGGGTACTTGTAGCTGATTGGAGAATCCTATAAAGAAGGAATCCGTGGATTTGGAGCTTGCACGTGGTCATGTTAGTAAGTTCTACTGGTGGGTAGCATTAGGAAGTCAAGCGGGGAGTTTGTAAGTCCTTCTATATAAACTTCAATTCTTTCGCATAGTGGATTCAGGTTTACCTTGAGGATAGCTAGGTCAAATCTTCCCCAGGTTTTTACTGTGTGGTTTCCTGGGTGATCATATCATTGTGTCTTTTATATTTCTGCTGCTTTATACTTTTGATATGATTGTATGTTTGTGATAACCTAGAATTGCTTAAATTGAATAAGTTAATCACTTGGCTAATTAACTAAGTTAATCTGGTTGTTTTAAGGGGTCTAAAACTGTTCAAGTGGTATCAGAGAAGGTAGCTCTCTTGTTAGAGATTTTTTGATCTCTGAGCTGATCCTTGACCCCTGTTGTCATGGATTCTTGGAAAATCATTTTGCTTATATATCAACTTGTCTACTTATTGTCTTTGCATCTTGTTGACTTTGTTAAAACTTTCCTTGAGTATCTTTGCATAATCACATATGATAAGAACTATTTATGCTATACTGCTTTAACCGCTTTAAAGGCACGTGATTCTTGTCTTTGGTATTTGGATAGTGGTTGTTCTAGGCATATGACAGGAAACAAAGGGTTATTCAAAACTCTCTTTGAAGGAAAGATTAGGATAGTCACTTTTGGATATGGAAGCAAATTTGTGATCAGAGGCATTGGAACTGTGGACATTCTAGGATTGCTAGTGTTTGAAGATGTTTGGTATGTTGATAGACTGAAGGCAAATTTACTCAGCATAAGCCAGATTTGCGACAATGGATTAAATGTTCTTTTCACCAAGCATGAATGTGAGATACTTGATGAAGGAGGTGACTGTATGTGTGTTGGTGTAAGGACATCTAACAACTATTATGGGATAACACCAAGTGTGAACAACAAGTGCTTTAGTGCAAAGATTGATCAAGTTGATTTGTGGCATCAACGTTTGGGACATGCCAGTCATAAGCAGTTAGAGAAGATTTCCAAATGTGAGGCAGTTATTGGTTTACCTAAGTTTAAAAAGATAGACAAGTGCATTTATGGACCATGTCAAATAGGTAAACAAGTGAAATCCAAGCATCCGTCTGTGACTAGTGTTCAAACCTCAAGACCTCTAGATTTACTACACATTGATCTCATGGGTCCTACTAGAGTTCAGAGTTTGGGTGGAAAGAAGTATATTCTAGTTGTTGTGGATGACTTTACTAGATATACTTGGGTTGTGCTTTTGAAAGATAAAGCTGAGGCTCCTGAGAAGATGATACATCTGTGCAAGAAATTGCATGTTGAAAAAGATACTGTAATAGCCAGAATACGAAGTGATCATGGAAGAGAATTTAAGAATACCAAGCTGGCTACTTTCTGCAATAATCAAGGCACTTATCAAGAGTTCTCTTCACCCAAGACACCTCAACAAAATGGGATTGTGGAAAGAAAAAACAGGGTTGTGCAGGAGATGGCACGGGTTATGTTACACAACAAAAAGTTGCCAAAATCTTTTTGGGAAAAAGCTGTCAACACTACATGTCATACCCTCAATCGTGTGTATTTCAAACTTGACTCCAAGAAAACTCCCTATGAACTCTGGAGAGGGAAGAAGCCTGTTTTCAAATATTTCAGGATATTTGGCAGTGACTGTTACATTCTACGTGATAGAGAGGACCTAGAAAAGTTTGATGCAAAAAGTGACAAAGGATACTTTCTAGGGTACTCTTCCACTAATAGAGCATATAGAGTGTACAATCTGAGAACCAAAATAGTCATGGAATCTTCAAATGTTGTGATAAATGATGAAGTGATTTCAGAAGCATCTTCAGAAATCACTGCTCTTGCTCATGATAAGTCTTTAGAAGTTGATGATTCTCTTCCTGCCGAGTATGTTGGGAAACATAGTGAGGAAGAGTTGTTGGTGTTAAATGATACAGTTTCAGTACCATCAAATTTAGAACCATCCACTCTGGTTCGTGAAACTCAACAGGTACAAAGTGAGCTCAGTCCTCCATCTGAACAAAAAGGTACCTCTACATCCTTAGTTAAAGGTCCATCCTCTAGAGTGAGACTGAATCATCCCTCCACAAATATATTAGGTAGTTTGAATGATAACATGAGATTGAGATCAAAAGCCTTGAATGTGATTACTCACTCATGCTATCTGTCCCAATTTAAACTGAAGAAGGTGGATGAAGCACTTCAAGATGCTAATAGGGTAAATTCCATGCATGAAGAACTTCATCAATTCATTCCGAATGATGTGTGGGAACTAGTTCCTAGACCAAAGAGTGTAAATGTGATTGGAACTAAGTGGATCTTTAAGAACAAATCAGATGAACATGGCACTGTGATCAGAAACAAATCAAAACTTGTTGCACAAGGGTACACACAAGTGGAAGGAATTGATTTTGATGAGACTTTTGCACCAGTAGCAAGGTTAGAATCCATTCGGATACTGTTGGCCATAACAAGTCACCTAAACTTCAAGCTGTATCAAATGGATGTCAAGAGTGCTTTCTTGAATGGGATGCTACAAGAAGAAGTGTATGTTGAGCAACCTAAAGGATTTGTTGATCTTCACAGACCTGATGATGTCTACAAATTGAAGAGAGCCCTCTATGGGTTGAAACAAGCTCCTAGGGCTTGGTATGACAGATTGATTGCATATTGAGCATGGATTCAAAAGCGGATTTGCAAATACAACACTCTTCATAAGAAAGGATAAGACTAGTTTTGTTGTAGCTCAAATTTATGCTGATGACATTGTTTTTGGTGCTACTAATGATTCTTTTGCTCATTCTTTTGTAGATGAAATGAAGGCAATGTTTGAAATGAGCATGGTTGGTGAACTGACTTACTTTTTGGGATTGCAGGTAAAGCAAATTGAGTCAGGAATCTACATCAATCAAGCTAAATATGTAAGAAATCTGGTTAAAAGATTTGGACTGGACAAGGCTGCTCATGCTAGAACACTGATGGCTGCTAATGCAAAATTAACAATTGATCCCTCAGGTGAGTCTGTTAATGTTACTTTGTATAGAAGCATGATTGGATGTCTTTTGTATTTGACTGCTAGTAGGCTTGATATATCTTATAGTGTTGGTGTTTGCTTTAGATTTCAGTCTAATCCTAAGGTTTCTCATTTAAATGTTGTTAAGAGAATTATAAAATATGTGAATGGAACTTGTGATTATGGATTATTTTACAGCAAGGAGTCTAATTTGTCTCTTGCTGGGTTTTCTAATTCTGATTGGGCTGGGAATGCTGATGACAAAAAAAGCACCACTGAGGGGTGTTTTTATGTAGGAGCCAATCTTGTGGCTTGGATGAGTAAGAAGCAAAATTCTGTTTCTTTATCCACTACTGAGGTAGAATATATTGCTGCTGGGAGTTGCTGTTCTCAGCTCCTTTGGATGAAAAAACTGTTGAGTGATTATGAGATTCCTCAAGACACCATGGTTGTCTATTATGATAATTCTAGTGCTATAGATATATCTAAGAATCCTGTTCAGCACTCTAAGACCAAACACATTGAACTTAGATATCACTTCATTAGGGATTTGGTTGAAAAGAAAATTGTTGTTCTTGAGTATATCCCTACTGATCGTCAAAATGCTGACATGTTTACCAAACCACTTGATGGAAGTAAGTTTGAAACACTTCGTCAAGTGATTGGTGTGCTTTAGTGTCCCTAGTCTCTTTTGACTTTCATGGTCCTTATACTTCATTGCTCATTCCTTTGTGACCATTGTTATTTGGTTTTTTGTGTTTTCTTTGTTCTAGGACTTGCATTGCAATACATTCATGCATTTCATTCTATGATTTATTTGTTTTCTCTTTTAATAATAAATAAAAAAAATAAAATAAAAAAAAGGAGAAAAGCAAAATATGTTAAGCACTATGTTTCTTGGTTTTTTGAAAACAAGGTTGGTCAATTTATTTACACATAACATGTCTTATGTACCTTATTTAGCGTTGATGAACTTATTTATTGCACTTGACTAGTTGAAGCTTTGTAGTGCATGTTGTGTGGGAAAGATGTTTATTATTTTTGATCACTTTGTCTTGATATTGAAATCACATGTTATTTGACTGTCGGACTTGATCCTTTTGAGAAAGGCATAAATAACCATCTCACCACTGTTCACTAGCCAATCATGAACACCTTAGTGCATATCATAAGATTTTGTGCTCGAGAAAATGTAGCACATGCACAAAAAGAACAAAAGGTGATGCCTCGGCTTAATTGCTTAATGCTTAAAATTGGTGTATACTATTAAGCTTGATGCCATCTCACATAATTAAAATTGGTGTGTATTATTAGGCTTAATGCCATCTCACATAATTATGAAGCAAAAATACAAGAAACTTACATGATTGCAAGCTTTTGTTTTAGGAGATGTGAGAGTTATAGGATATAACTCTTTAGGTGATAGTCTCCTTTAAATTCTATGTGATGAATTTTGTAAACTTTGTGATTGATTTCTATTCACATATTACCTCACATGTATCTCAAGCTTTTGCTAGTTTGCACACACTACACAAGTTACTCTTTGCTAAACACTCTACATGTTATTGTGTGTGTTTTTGGTCTGACAAACCAAGTTTGAAAAATACCTTGAGTATTATGCAAAACATTTTTTTTTTTTGCTTGTGAATTTAAAGGAAGAACTGGCTGAAACTTTCATTGAAGAATCTGGGATTACAAATTTGGGTTTTTGAAAAAGCATTCCATTTTATCTCATACTCATGCATTGTGTTTCATTGATTTTAATGTTTTGAAGAGTTATTTTTAAAAATTGGTTTGAGTTTTTCAAAACTGAAATTTTTCTCAAAATACTGTGATCCACTACCTGTTTCGATCGATCCATTCTGTTTTTCGATCGATCGAAAATATTTAAAATTCTTTTTAAAACTTTCAGAGTGATTCGATCAATCGAATGTAATTTTCGATCAATCGAAAGTCGTGAATCAGGTTTTTTAAACAGTCCTCTTAGACTAATTCCACTACTTTTTCAAAAGTTTTTTTTCAAACTTTCTTTTCTCTCTCCGACTAGGCAATGATCTACAGCGATTTTTTGTCGTTTCCCTCCAAAATTTTTGCAAGATTTCTCTTTCGTCAAGCCAGTAAGTCTCTTTTACCCCTCATTTTTGAGTTTATTTGCATTTTTCATGCATTTTACCTCTTATTTTCGGACCTCTCACTTTTTGGGATTTTTGATGTTTCAAGCCCAATTTTGTGAAATTGATCAATGGGTTTTTATGGGGACAAGCTATAAACATGTTCTTAATAGTTTAATTTAATCAATTTTGGGTTTTGTGGAAAATTGAAATTTCTAGGGTTTATAATTGTTCCGAATTGGTGATTTTGTTCAATTAGGTTGAATTTGATAAAATTGGCTTGTTGATTGGATGTAATTAGGCATTATAATCTATGGATTGTATTTTGTAATGCTTACTTCATCAATGTGCTTCAAAATTTTACAAGTGGTTTTCAAATTTTTGGGGTTTTTGGTTAGAAACTCTATGCTCAAGCCAATTTTGTGAAATTGAACTTAAAATTGAACTTTGTTTACTGCATCAATACATGCATCATGTCATTCTAACTGTTCATGCATCCTATAGTTTTTTTTTCTATACTTTTTTTGGTGCTAACTTACAATCTGCCCTTAGTTTTTTATTGTTTCTCTATTGGTTTTCTCTTGTATCTCTATCCTTTCCTGAGTATCATGCCTAGGAAAACTAGGGCTCGTAGGTCTGTCCCATCACTTACTCCTTCCCCTCCCTCCTTTGACCATTAGAAATTTCCTCATGAGAAAAACCAGGAGATCTATGAGAAGCTGAACCTTAAGCGTAAGATTTGGTCTGAGCATTCTGTCATTCTAGATGAGTTGGATCCTACCATTAGGGCAAACTTTGAGCGTAGGGGCTGGCTACCCTTGGTGGATATTTCTGATCCTCCTCTACTTGCTACCTTGATTCGAGATTTCTACTCGAATATCACGATCCGCGTCTATGATTCCAACACTTTAGTAAAGAGCTGGATACGAGGCGTAGAGTACACCATTACTCCTACAGTAGTGGCTAATGCTCTAGGGGTACATTTGGTCCAGCACCCTGTCTACCTTTATGATAAGTCTCCAATTTTGAGTGATGTCATGTCTTACATCACTGGGTCATCTATCTAGTAGGGTTCTGATCTTAGGATCACCACTACTGAGCTTTCTGAGCTACACTATCTTTTCTTTAGGATAGCGTGTCACTGCTTTTGGCCCATTTCTCATCTGCACACCATTCCTCTCGAGAGGTGTGTATTTTTGTACGCTCTAGTTACTGATGCTCCTATCAATTTTTCCCATTTGTTCCTTCGTTCTTTGAACAAAGCATATAAGAGTTCATCTTCTTCTCATGCCCTTGTTCATCCTATTTTTATTCATAGGATTCTTTTTTATCTTGATCTTAGTGGTTTCCCCTCCTCTGAGCCTGTGCATGTCATTAGTCCTATAGGTGCATCTTTTCTTAGACAGAGGGCTGCTTATCTTCGAGCTAGCTCTAAACACCCTAGGTCTACACCTTCTGAGTTCGCACCTCCTCCTTCTTCTTCTACAGGTCTTTCTAGTGAGGATTTTCCTGATCCTAATGACGCTGCTGCTGTTGCTACTATTCCTCCACCTCCATCGGATGACTATGATATCCGTCGTACTTTGGAGACTATCATGACCGTTCAAACGGCTCATAGTTAGATTTTGGTAGACGTGCTTGACAAGATCTGTGCGGTGCGAGCTGATCTGGCACATCTTCATTCACCCTCACCACCTCCTTTTGATGATGGATTGTGATTGCCCTTTGGCATTCCGTCACAAAAAGAGGAAGTAGTGTTTGTAGAGGAGTTTTGTAGTTAGGGAGAGTTTTTGTTGTTTTGAGGAGCTAATGGAGCTGTTAGATTGTATTTAGGCACTTCACCTTGTATATCATTTTTTTTTTTTTTGGGATATTCATGTTAAGGAGAGTAACATTGATTGATATACATGTTTTCTTTTTTATTCTTGTTGCTTTGGATTCACTGTTTATTGATTTATATTCTATGAGTTATTCATTTGATATATGACTTTATTGTGTGTTGTGAATCATACAAGAATGTTATACCTGTTTATATACTATTCTCTATCACACATGTGTTTATGCGTTTGTTGAGTATTTCAGGAATAAATAGGTTGATTTAATTGAGCTGCTGTCTACACTTGCCACTTATGGATAGTAGTTAGGATTGAATTTTGGTTTTATAAGCATTATTTTTGTAAAGGGCTTTTTAATTGTAAACTTTGAGCTTAGTATTTGTGTTTTGTCATGGATTGCCAAAAGGGGAGTTTATTAGGTTCTAAAGATTTAGGATTTTATGTATTTAGAACTCTAATTTGTATTGTTGGCAAACCATGATCAAAACAGGTTGTTTAGTCTTGTTTAGGCTTGCTCAAAGTTGGGTCTTTCATGTAAAGTTGGAATTGAGAGCTGCAAATGCATTGGTGCATTTCAGCCTGGCTCGATCGATCGAAAGAAAGCTCGATCGATCGAAAGAAAGACTCGATCAATCGAAAGAAAGACTCGATCGATCGAATCTCGGGCAAAATGTTTTTCTGCAGAATATTCCAGCTCAGCCCTAACTCATTAAACGTTTTGGGTTTTCTATTTTTACCCAAGGTATATAAAGAAAAACCATAACCACGTTTTTAGAGTTGCTCCAGTTAAGTTGTTACTCATACTTTGCTGTTTTATGTAAATCTCTTGTGAGATCTAGAGGAGCTTTCCTTTATACAAAGCTTAGGGTTTTCAAGGTAGAGATTACTTCAACATCTTGATGATAAACTAGGTTGCTACCATAGAAACTTAAAGAATATCAAGCGTGGGAACTTGTAGCTGATTGGAGAATCCAAAAAAGAAGGAGTCTATGGATTCGAAGCTTGCACATGATCATGTCAGTAAGTTCTGCTGGTGGGTAGCATTAGGAAGTCAAACGGGGAGCTTGTAAGTCCTTCTGTATGAACTTCGATTCTTTCGCATAGTGGATTCAGGTTTACCTTGAGAATAGCTAGGTCAAATCCTCTCCAGGTTTTTACTGTGTGGTTTCCTGGGTGATTATATCATTGTGTCTTTTATATTTTCGCTACTTTATACTTTTGATATGATTGTATGTTTGTGATAACCTAGAATTGCTTAAATTAACTAAGTTAATCACTTGGCTAATTAACTAGGTTAATCTGGTTGTTTTAAGGGGTCTAAAACCATTTAGGTTCAATTACTAAACTCACTTTCATTGGTTTGCAAGTCAGAATAGGCTGTTGACAAAGGATATGCTTCTACCATGGGGAGTAGTAACTGATGCTATTTATGTTTTATGGAAAAATAGAATTGAGAATAGGGAGCACCTCTTCTTTAAGTGCCCCATATCCAGAAGAGTGTGGAAAACCATTATGGGCTGGTGTTTTATTATAAATTCTAAATTCCATTGACAGAACATCATGTTGTGGGGTGAAGGGCAGAAAGGCTGTTTATAAAGCAATTAAAGAGAGCAAAAATAAAATGGGAGAAATTTCTGAATCTAAGTTCTCCCAACTGTATACATTCCTGTATTTTATCTATAAGTTCAAATGGAACTTTCAGTCCTGATACCAGTATGAACTAAAAGCAAGGTATATATGAGACAGAGTTGCATGTCTTAAGCCTCCATGCTAACAATTTCCCATGTCTGCCAGCTCAGCCGATACAAAAGCCTCCATCTTTGATTTGTTTGATTCTAGGCTGGATGGGGGGAGGTTAGGAGCTGGGATGTAAGATTTCAAAAGGACTTCCATAATTGGGAGTTGGGCTCTGTTAATTTCTTTCCAAATTATATCCATTCTCAGGTGCCCAGGGGGAGGGGGGGTGATAAGATGAAATAGTGCTTAATAGGGAAAGGCAAGTTTCATGTTTGTACTTAATACAAAGCTATCTGTGGCACAAATGGAATTTTTTTCCCTTAGCAGAGTATATGGTGTGTCTAGGCCCCAAAAAGGGTTTCTTTATTTTTATGGCCAGAAGCTTGGGGTAAAATTCTTACTATTGATAAGCTTATTAAGAAGGATAGGATGGAGCTGCTTGTGTCAATATTGCAGGGAAATAGTGGACCATTTATTACTTCATTGTGATGTTACTCATATCATATGCTGTGGAGTGAAGTTCTTATCATGTTTGGAATTTAGTGGGTGATTCCTTTGATAGTAAAGGCCTTATTGTTTGGGCACAACATTTGGTTTAGAAGCATTCTTCAGATGTTTAGAATTTAGTGCCACCATGTTTGATGTGCTTAGTGGGAAGGAATGCAACTCTCATATGTTTAACGACATTGAGAGATCCCTAGATCAGTAAAAATCCTTATTGATTCATACCTTGTTTGATTGGTCTGTGGTTAGGGGTTTCACTCATTTTACTTCTATTTTGAGTTTCATAATTCTCTTAGAGTTTCAATTTGACTTTGTAATTTTTTAAGATACTTTGTGTTTATTATTGTGAACATGAAGCAATCCCCCTTTTCAATAAAAGTTCTTCATTCACTTATAATAAAATAAAATAAATAAATAAAATTTCCCATGTATGCCTGATAATACAAAGCTTAAAGTACAGCTCCTAGGATCCTAAATGTAATTTCCATAGCTGGTGACATTATATTGTAAAACCACAAATGTGGTGAGTCAAAATATAACTTTTTCAAATGGGTAACATATTATACTACCATATTAGTGCTGCATATTAAAATGTCAACAAATATGAAAACTTAATGTGATATGATGATGTCACCATTTGATAAAATAAAATTACCAATGGCTTCCTGACATCTGCAGAAGAAAGCCCTAGATGCCTTCTCATAGCTTCCTTATTTTCTGCTTTCCCCTGAAGATCATTTGCAGTGTACTGGACTTTGAGAAATGTATCAGTGGCAGGATTCCATGCATCAGTATCAATTCCATTTAAAATCCCAATGAACTTTTTTGAGTGAAAATTAAGTGTTGAATGGAGACCTTTTCCTCCCTGTATATCAAAAAATAACAACATATAAGGGCTTCATGAAAGGAATGAGACTGATATGAATACTCCCTTAAAACATCTGTGCCGATTTTTGTAAGACATGGTAGACACCCCACCCTAATCATCTTGGATCAATTTGAAGCCAGGAATAATGTTACTCCATCATGTCATGTAAAGTCAGAACATAGAATTTAAAGACTTGAACTCCTGATCTCTTGTATGTCTAAGGACAGATGGTTAAAGCATGCTCCTCGTAGTGTAAAACAGAATAAATTTCTTTCAACCTTTAATAATAATCATTTTTTTCTAACAGTACAAGAGACAACACCAAGGAAACTACATAATCATTGAAATCAATACCAAAAAAAAAAAAGCACAAATCTCTGCCAAAACCAATGTTTGCATCTCTCTTCCTTTATCTTTGCCTTTTATTTTCTGTTGTGGATGTGATTATAATTGGCTTAGATTGTTTATCTATTCTGTGTTTGGCTTATGTTCATGTCTCGCACATTAATTGTTTGATAATAAGCTTGAATTAATTTTTTGTAATTTGGGGTCTAAACGTTCAAAGGTGTTCTATGCACATTTTGAATTTTCAGTAGGTATCATAAACCTTTTTTTTTTTTATAAGTATCATAAACCTTTGAAGTAACTCGTATGTATCAATTTAGTTTCTACTAAGGTCTTAGTGGGTTGCATTTCTCCAACTTGTCTCAAATTTATTTGATGGGAAGGATACTAGAAAAAGAAGGGAACATGATATTGTTGGAATTCACTGATCTCTCAATAAACAATCTTTTCAGTGAACTTGCTCAATGCATATCTAGTTTGTCTTTACTTGGTTACATGAACATTCATACAACAAGCTTTCTAGAACAATTCCATCATGCAACCAATCTTGAACTCGATGCAACTCCTCTTGCCAAAAGTTGCACAAAAGCAATTGGCAAAAATGAGTATGACTCTGAGAGTTGGATTTTCTGTTCTTGGGAAATCTGTGAAGTTTGTCTTCTTCGAAAAGTCTTCAAGGCATGCTTATTAAGGTTTGTCAATGACATGAAAGATTAATATGAATACAATGTTAGAAGTGCATTGGTTCCTTCACATTTTGAGTAAGTTTGAATGTAAGTGAAAGGCATCGTCTTCTATGCGGTGGACTTAAATTTCAAACGTTATGTTCTCGATGATTGTCTGTTCTTGTTGACATTGGCATGTAAGCAAGAGGCATCATCATCTATGAGGTGTACTTCAAATATTATGTGCTTAATGATTGTTTGGTCTTGTTGATGTTGTAGCTACTGCACTGCGATTGTGATTTAATTCATATGTAACCTTCTACCCAGCGGGATTTTGTTTCAAAAATACGTTGATGCTAAAATGGCACCATCGTTTTCAATTTTTAGTCCAGTTTTGTACTGTTGCCATATGATATATGGTCCATTTTGAAATGCAGACTTCAATTTAGAAATATGTGAGAACACAATGATATTGAAGGAAATAGTGCAGGCAATATGATGATTTTATTTATTTATTTATTTTTGAAGAAAAAGATGGAGATTTTATTCACTTGCAAAATTTCGGATTGCAATGTATTCTTTAGCAATGGAGGTATTTCTCCGAACAAACTCTTCCGGGACTCAATACAAAAGGCATAATGTGCTGAAGTTCTTGCCCCACTATTGGCCCATTTTGAGATTAATTGCCATTGCCATTGCAAATTCACGAACAGCATGGCACATCCTCTACCCTCTTCCAAGGAGTTTCCAAAAGAGGACTCAATACAAAAGGCATAATGTGCTGAAGTTCTTGCCCCACTATTGGCCCATTTTGAGATTAATTGCCATTGCCATTGCAAATTCACGAACAGCATGGCACATCCTCTACCCTCTTCCAAGGAGTTTCCAAAAGATGAAAGATATTGGTGATCTTGAGAGCATGTGGCACTGGCGTGACTCTGATTATGACCTTCAGCAATTATAACTCTTAATCCCATCGTAGCAGTCCATCTCAACCCCATAACCAATGCCACGGCAAGAGCTTCAGTCTCAGAGTTTGTTACTCTTTCCTTGGTACTCGAAGTCTTCTCCGATGCAAATTTGCCATGGTTGGTAATGAGTTAGTATAAGCTCAGCATAACAGATGTTTGCACTTATTGGGAACGTTTAGTTTCCATAGGACTCTTCACCCAAATAACTCGGTGCTCAGAAGAGGATAAATTTTCTACAGGCACAGCCAATATATTTATTTACTCTTTATCTCTTGTATCAAAGAGCTGTTCTAAAAGTGAGACCATTCCACCGACGAGTATCATGGTCTAAATATTCTCGAACCACCACAATTTGTTCGGCACTATGACGTGTTATTTCTTGAACATTTGTATTGTATAGTTTTGTACTATGGTGCAGCCGTGATATGCGAAAAGGTTATTCAATTTCAATGTCAATACTATCGAATTGTAGTTAAGTTGGATGCCTAGGAGGTTTGGTCGTGCTGCTCATTCTCATCTTTAGAAAGAATTAAGATAAGCATTTCATTTTCAACCAATTAAATTAGAGAAACAACACCCATTTTTTAAAATTAACGGCTATTTCTACCAGACCCCTGCAAATTAGCTAAGGTTTCTTAAAACGAAGAAGAGCTCATTTTAGGTTTAATTAGAAACACGTTAGGATTTTTATTTTTTTTAATTTTTATAAAAGGACTCACTTTAGGTTTCAAAAAAAAAAAGAAAAAGAAAATAGAAAGACTAAAATGCAAAACCCAAGACCTCACCCTAATTTTCTTTTTCTCTTTCCTTCTTTTAAATTTGTTTCGAAGTTTAGAGAGGAAAGGAAATATTAAATTGAAATGGAATAGATTGGAATAAAAAGGCTTAAGATAATCTTCAGGTTCAGATTTTAAGAAAATAATAATGAACAAAAAATAAGGAAAAAAGGATAACATTTCATCAATTAATCAAGGGAATGAATTGTTCTTCCATTTGTTCCTTTGTTGTTTTTGTTTCAAACAAAAGAAGGATTCCTTACTTTCACTCCTCCCTAGCATAAATTTATCTCATCTTATATTGATGAACATGAATAAAAAATAAGAAAAAAAGAAATACGTTGTCTCAATTGATCAAGTGAAGGAGGTGTTCAATTCCATTTGTTCTTTTGTTATTGTTGTTGTTGTTGTTGTTGTTGTTGTTTTTTTTTTTTTTTTTTTTTTTTTTCAAACAAAAGAAGGATTCCTTGCTTTCACCCCTCTCGAGCATAAATTTATCTCAACTTATATTGGTGTTCATCATCATATAGGAAAAGTTTAATATATTTTCTTTACTATTTATTGAGTCATGTTATTTGTAAACTTTTAGACATAATAGAATAATCATAATTAAATGAACTAGTCGTTAACCCGTGCGATGCACGGGAAAGCCATTATGTTTGAAGATGTAAACAATTCTTTGCAGTTTCTTCTTTGATTGTATATGAGGATATCAATCTCAAAATTTCCTATCCTTCATATGAAACATTAAATTACGTAATGAAAAAAAAAATCAAACTTAAATTAAAATTATAATTAAGATTCCAATCCTTAACATCCTCAATTATCTAATAAATGTATGAAACACACATTTAAAGAACTACTTAAGCAATATTTCAAATAAATTAAAAGATAACTTTAAAGTATTCTTTGTATCTTTTTCCTTTGTTGCTTTGTAGTAGTCATTGAATAACTCATTTTGTTTTCCTCAATTACAGATGTTGGTGTAAGTTGTACATTGCTTTGAACATCAATTTTTTGAAATTTTGTGAGTTTAATGAATTGGTAGCTTGCTCCTATTCCTTTACAAAACTTTCGTTATTGAGTTAGCCAAACACTTCACACATTTCTAGCGATTCACACGGCATCATCAAATGATACAAGTCTTGGATAAGAATCTACAACGCACAAGAACACCCTTGTTGATGATCCTTTACTCCGACAGCATCTAGGGTTCCTTGAACAATGTGATATCTCACACCGGGTAAATCCTTAACCCTTCCTCCCTCTTACTAAGACTACAGAATGTTCTTGTAAATTATGGCCAATACTAGGTATATAAGTAGTGATTTCAAATCCAGAGGTTAAGCGTACTCTGGCAACTTTACGTAAGGTAAAGGTTGGTTTTTGGGGGCTGATAGTGGAAAAGTTGATAGATAAGTCACCCTTATTGCCACTCTACAGAACCGTACATGAGATTTTCACCTCATACGGCTCCTCGTTCAATTCTTTCGAAGTCGTTGGATCCTTTTCCTCATTCGAGAATCTTCTCCCTTCTTTCCCTCTGCCTCAAAGAGTAACTAGGACTGATTTAGTCACGTTTTCATTCATTTGGAATTTGGGCTCTTCTACTTCATTTTGATTTAATTATTTTTTTATTCTTTTTCCCTCCCTTTTCTTTTTTTATTTCCTTTTTTTATTCCCTTCCATCATTCCTTAAGTTCCATAAGTTTGATCTTGTAGAATCCTGCCCTTTTTCTCATTGAGCGAAGGGTACGAAATAAATAAGATTTCTTTTTCGATCGCAAGTACTATGTGATATCTTTGTTTTATTCCTCTTTCTCTATCCCCATATTTAGTTTAATAAATTAAATTTTTTTTCATAAATTAAAATGGTGATGTGGAAAATTGTGGGAGTTTCAAAGGTTTCAGTTATATATATATATACACACACACACACACTATTCGCTAACCCGTGTAATGCACAAGAAAACTACTAAAACTAAGTTCTATAGAAATTTTTTTTTTTTTTTTTTTTTTTTGAAGAAAGCAAATTATACATGAGCATCTATAGAAGTTCAAATCCCTATAAAAAGCTCAAATCTCTTAAAGCGGTATACCGATATGAGAAATTAAATTGCATTGTTCTACACAAGTACAAAGTAAAAAATAACCCTAACTTTGTATAACTTATTTGTACCTTCAGCTGCTGGTAGGCATCCCACCTATTCTCAATTGACGTGTCTGATCTTCTGGGTGGTGCTCTTTTTCTTCCACTCTTCAAATGGATGAATGAGTATGGACCCATTTATCGCCTTGCTGCTGGGCCTTGAAATTTTGTGGTGGTGAGTGGCCTTGCCATTGCTAAGCATTTGCTCAGAAACTATGTAAAGTATGCCAAGGATCTTGTCACTAAGGTCTCTGAGTTCTTGGGGTACTCATCCAGTCCAGGCATTATAAAAGTATACATCCCCCATCTCATGCCCTTTGAAAGGTAGGAAATATACAAAAGAAGTTGGCCAAGCAACCGTTTTCTCCCCAACTATCAAAAGAATAAAATTTAGACAACCTTAAGCTAAACTAAGGTCTCCCAATCAAAAATGGGAAATAATGATCCAATATTCCTTTTTGTTACAAAGAGAATAAACAGAATAAGTGTGACAAAGTGAGAACAAACCTCAAAGATTCCATGACACTGGTGGGTAATATAATTCCTCCAATTCATGGCCAATCAAAATGAAAAGCTATCTTTCTCCTATAAATTCATGAGCTGCAACAGCGGAGTTATTATACATTGTCTAAAGCCTGCATAATATATTCTATTGTAAATTGTAAGGATATTGTAGGGTCTGGTTTTGTGACCTAAGCCCAAAAGTATGGGTTAAAGGCCCAACGTACCCTAGACAATAAACTTGTAGAGAGTGGGTGAAAGAGCTGGGCTGGGTCTGAAATTAACAATGATGGATTGAATTACGTTAAGCAGAAGTAACACAAAATAACGCCAAGAAGATTCTTAGGTCAATGTCCGAGGAGGTGTTTCATTGAACAATCAGTGATTACAAGGTTCAGGACCACAGTAAAATTATTCTTTTTCTTTTTTCCTCTTTTTTCGATCTCCCTCTATCAGGATCTCTTCTTCTTTGTATAGTACCCTTCCCCATCATCTTCATCGTCCACTTGTTCTTCATCTGTGCACCTACTTGAGTGCATGTCACATCATGGGTATGCTTTAGTTATTTGGGAGTGACGGTAGCTGAGGGTGCACTGTTCAGGGGTCTTCTCCACATAAATGCGGCCAGAAAAGCTGTTGTAGTGCATTAAATACGGTGGTAGCAGCTTTTCCTTTAGATATTTCTTCGTTCTTATCATCTCCAGCCTTTGCTCTGAGCTTATCCTGATCAGGTGAAGTCCTCGGACAGTCACTCTGGCTTTTCTCGTACTCAAATAACCTGTGACTTCTTGTTAAAGTGAAACGTCCTCCTCGGACAGGAGATACTCTCCTCGGACAGGAAATACCTTCCTCGGACAACGCTGATCTTTCATGAAGATCCCACTTCTAGCTGGGCCTTGCCCTTCTCTCTCTCTCTCTTTTCGGGTGTAAGATAGCCGTTTCGTGGGCCCTCGGTTCATTACATTGGGCCTGGTTCCTTCTCCCCCACAGATATATATATATATATATATATATCCTCTTAGAGATTCAAGATATGATTAAAGGAAAAACTATTACCAAATTTGACGGAAAAGAAAAGAATATCATATCATCCTTGGGTAAAACTAAAAAATAAAGTATTTTCGGTAGAAATTTCATGGTGTGATCCTAAGAAGGGACAATCATGCACAATTTTTACATGATAAACTACTACCTGAGTATGAAGAAAATAGTCCTCTTGCTAATGCTAATTAGCCAAGAAGGTCATATCATCACGTTTTAAAGAACTCCTCCTAACTCCTAACAAATCCAATTCTTAAGGTCTTTGTTCTTGATGAAGCAATTTTAGGTCGTAGCTTCACTTCAAGTGAGAACTTGAGTTCAATATTGATCGTCAATATTCTTTAAGTAACAAGTGATCATATGGAAGAAGCAACAAGTGAACTTCAAATAGTAAGAAATTCATTACCAAATGCAATTAATATGGACATAGCAACTGAACCATTGGCTTTCGTTTTAAATCTGATATATTAAATTGATACATTCATTACCGCATGTAAATGATCTTGACATGTCAACTAACCGATGACTTTTAAGTTTTGAAAAATTAAATATATAAAAATTTAAATGGATGTTCAATTTTTGTGCTTTCTTAATGAATATACGAGAGAAAGAGAGAGAGAGAGAGAGAGAGAGAGAGAGAGAGAGAGAGAGCTGTTACGGTGAGTTTAAAATTTCAGAAAGGATGTGTATTTGACAATCATTATATGCATTTTTTTCCTTTTATGGCTAAGTTTGAAATACATACAATGGATTTTTAATCTACAATTCACCCTCCACCCATTTTTATAGGAGAAAGAACCACCATTTGAGCTAGAGCTCATTGTCTTCAGAATTCATAAATTTTCAGAAGAATAATTGTACTTGCTTCAAAGTGAACTGTCATCTTATCCTCTAATTTCATAATTTTTCTAATTCAATTGCATGAAACACATAAATTCTGAATGGTACCGGAGCTTTTTTTTTTTCTTTTTTTTTCTTTTTTTTGAGAAGGAAATGGTACCAGAGCTATGCACACTAACAATAATTGCATCTGTATTACTAACACAATAATATGGTTTTATATTTTCTCATAATTACTGTTAACACGTGAGACCATTAATATTATAAAATCATTCATTACAGACAATTCTTGTTCTGTTTGGTAATTATTTTTGTTTTTTGTTTCCAAAGACTTGTTTTGAAGAATAAAAATAAAAAAACAATTTTATTGTGTTTCCAAAATTAAAAATACATTTGGTTAGTTTAAAAAAAGAGTGAGAATTTTTTGTGCCTGTTAACTTATTTTTTGGGGGAAGAATGGGACTATTAACTAAGTGATGAACCAATATATTATATATTGTTTTTTAGACTAATCTATGAACTTTTTTTATTAATAAAAAAAAAAAGAAAAAAAAAAAAAGATGTTTCTAAACAATCACATGCTAGCATAGCAGTTACATGCATTTATTGCCAGACTAAAACAAGCTCACTAAAGTCTGAACACATAGGCATTGTATCTTTCAAACATAAGACCAAAACCTGAACATGAAATCTAGCTCCTTTAACTCTAGGCTTGGGTCGTTTCTTCATATATCATTGGTAATCGATGATCAAGTTTGTCATGTCTGGTAATTCCGCGCGTCAGGCAGTGAACTAAAAGAGGATTTCATGGATAACAAGAGGAAAGTGGAGGGAGGGAGGAGACAGCAGTGGGTTTGGGTTTGGCTGCAAGTTTAATTTGGACTTAATTATTGTGCTTTTGGTTTCACTTTTTTGTTTTAGCTAGGACTCAAAGCCTAGACTTCATTGAGTTCATTTGCTTCTCCATGTTTTCATAACTGAAAACAGGTTATTAGCTATTCTCATTTCCTTTGGAAATTGAGATTTGGAAACCATTTTTGTTTCTTGCTTTTTTGAGTTACCAAACAAATTTTAACCTGTTATCTATCAAAAAAAAAGTTACCAAACAAATCTTTTGGTCTAAAAAAAAAAAAAAAAAAACAGTTGCCAAACATACCCTTATATTTTATATAAAAGCTGAAGTTTAGATTAAGTTCAACTCCAAAAATTCTAGAATTGTCTAAGGTATGGCTTGTTGTTGTGTCAGGACTCAGTCCTACACAGCTATCATGTATCAATTTTTCTTTAAATGTTTTTATCTACTACTACTACTACTATTATTATTATTATTATTCATGTCTCATTAATTAAAATCATTAATATTCTATTAGACCAATCCTAATGATTAATGATTCCACTTGATACACTTAAGTCTTTGAAGGAACCAATCATCTCTTTGATCATTGCACTTTTTAGTTATTAATAAATTACATAACAATTTCTATAATTCAGTAATTCTGAATTTGACTACAATAGTACATACCTAATTGATTTGTGATAAGTAAAACCTAAATAAAATTTCTTAGGTGTTATTCTCTAGATTCCCCAATCAAATTCAAACATATTGTTGTATTAAATTTAATTGTTCTTAGGAAAGATAACACTATTTGTCTAACATTGATCAATGCAACGAGTGTTTGAATTTAATTTGGAAACTTAATACATGGCACCTAAAGAACTGTAACTAAGTTTTGCTTATTTGTGATTCTTGTTAAGTGCTATATGTTTTAATTCAAATTTCATTACAGTAGCTATAGAGCTATTTAATTAGTTGATCCCAAAAATTTTGGGACTAAGACTTGGTTGTTTTTGTTGTTATTGTTGTAGCTATATAGCTATTTGATATACTTTACTAAGGTGGTTGAAACAAATTATTTACTTGGTTGCTTAAAATTATCTTTGTCTCGATACGTTCTCCTTTGTTTAATATGTTCATGGATTTATCTGGTCTTTGTTTGCTCAGGCAGGCTCTTTATGGGTTGCTTGGGTGAAAGCTAAGATTTTGGAGGGTAGGAGCATTTGGATTGTCAAAATCCCTCAGGATTGTACATGGAGCTAGAGGAAGCTTCCAAAACTCTGAAATGAAGCTAAACCTCTTATTTGATTTGATGTTGGGCATGGATCTATCATCTATCTTTGGCATGATGGTGGCATCATGAGGGTGTCTTTTATCAAAGATATGGTCATAAACAGTCTATGACTTTCCTAGCTTGTTGACTGCTTTGGTCTCTAGTGTCTTGCAGAATCAGGAGTGGCGCTGAACACCACAAGATCTGATAATTTAGTGGCCATTCAGGACTAAACTCTCATTGGTATAAATTGTAGATGAGGATAGGCCTTTCTGGATTCCTTCTAAATCTGGCTTTTATTCTTGTTCGAGTACCTGGTCCGGCATATAAGAAGGAAAAATCCAGAGGTCAAGTGGTATCAATTGATCTGGTTTTTAGGTTCAATTACTAAACTCACTTTCATTGGTTTGCAAGTCAGAATAGGCTGTTGACAAAGGATAGGCTTCTACCATGGGGAGTAGTAACTGATGCTATTTGTGTTTTATGCAAAAATAGAATTGAGAATAGGGAGCACCTCTTCTTTAAGTGCCGCATATCCAGAAGAGTGTGGAAAACCATTATGGGCTGGTGTTTTATTATAAATCCTAAATTCCATTGACAGAACATCATGTTGTGGGGTGAAGGGCAGAGAGGCTGTTTATAAAGCAATTAAAGAGAACAAAAATAAAATGGGAGAAATTTCCGAATCTAAGTTCTCCCAACTTTATACATTCCTGTATTTTAGCTGTAAGTTCAAATGGAACTTTCAGTCCTGATACCAGTATGAACTAAAAGCAGGGTATATATGAGACAGAGTTGCATGTCTTAAGCCTCCATGCTAACAATTTCCCATGTCTGCCAGCTCAGCCGATACAAAAGCCTCCATCTTTGATTCGTTTGATTCTAGGCTGGATGGGGGGAGGTTAGGAGCTGGGATGTAAGTTTTCAAAGGGACTTCCATAATTGGGAGTTGAGCTCTGTTAATTTCTTTTCAAATCATATCCATTCTCAGGTGCCTTGGGGGGGGGGGGTGTTGGGGTGGTGATAGTGCTTAATGGGGAGAGGCAAGTTTCATGTTTGTACTTAATACAAAGCTATCCGTGGCACAAATGGCATTTTTTTCCCTTAGAAAAGTATATGGTATGTCTAGGCCCCAAAGAGGGTTTCTTTATTTTTATGGCCAGAAGCTTGGGGTAAAATTCTTACTATTGATAAGCTTATTAAGAAGGATAGGATGGTGCTGCTTGTGTCAATATTGCATGGAAATAGTGGACCATTTATTACTTCATTGTGATGTTACTCATATCATATGCTGTGGAGTAAAGTTCTTATCATGTTTGGAATTTAGTGGGTGATTCCTTTTGTAAGGTTGAATTTAATCAACCATCTAATTGGCTTTATTCCGTGACCAATTTGCTTGTAATTTAGCACGTAGTAACCCTGTATTTAGGTGGGAAAATTGTAAGGGTAGTGTGTGAGAAGATGTGATGAAAAGCTCAAGAGTGTGCAAGAAAAACAGAGGTTCGCGGCTAGTGCTCGCAGGTGGATCACGACTGGCAGGCTAGTGCTCGCAGGTGGATCACGACTGGCAAGCCGCCAAAAGCTAGCACGTGAGAGGCACACTGGAAAGTTGAAGAGTCGCGCCAGCTGTCACGCTACAAGACAAAAGTTCCAGGCTGGCCAGGCCATTATGACGCGACTTGAACTCGCGACTTGGACAAGCCGCAAGACCAAGTCGCCAACTTACCCTGTTTGGCAAAAACTGACGTTTTGCATTCCCTTCTCACCCTACTATATATACACCCTTATACCCATCATATTGAGAGAGCTTCCAGAGAGAATTTTGTGAGAGAAAACCCTAGAGAAAAACAAGATTGCGTCATCCCCAATCTTCATCTAAGAGACTCTACAAATTCCTCTACTCTCTTCCTCTCCATTGTCATACTTTTGAGAGGTTATTTACCAAACCCTTATCTCACCACACCCATGTCTGTGAGAAGGTCCATTTGGTGCTTAGGGAAGCAGTTTGGGAAGAAACCAATGGTGATTGGTTGATGCTATGGGATATAGCAGAATCCGGTAAGCTAGAAAAGAAAAAGGTTCAACGCAACCTTGTTGGAGCAGGAAGCTTGGAGAGCTTAGGTACCTGGGTAGATTAGGCTTGGAGGGTCTATTGCTGTTCATGTATCCCAACTACATTTTTTAGTGGATTATTGACCGCTTGGAGGGCGGCGGAGAAAGTATTTGAAGTATCCAATAGCCCACCCACTCAATTAAAGAGTTCTCTATAATCTATGTTGTATACAAAAAAAAAAAATCCACTTTGTCAGTTTGTCTAATTTTGAGAGGGGACTTTTCCGTCATCGCCAGGGTAAGGGGCCACTCCTTATTGCATCATTTCAAGGTGATTGGTATGAAAGGTATTTCAGAGTGTTTATCAAAGTTATTAAGACGTCCGGGAAGAGAAGGTCAGAGAAAACAAACCGATCTTATTTAGCTCTTCCATGCCGTCGATTTTCACTGAATGAGATCAAGACAGCTATCAATAACTTTGATGATAATTTAGTAATTGGTCATACAACAAGTTTATTGATGACCCTGTCATAAGCGCTGCAATAAGGCGTGTGGATATCTAGTTAATGCAAGAATTTCGCGAGTTTAGGATCGAGCTGCTGGTGCTTTGCCAGGTACGCCACCCTAACCTTGTCCCTTTCATCGGATACTATCTCGCTAAACGATACAAGTTACTTGTCTACGAGTTCATGGTCAATTCAAACCTTGCAAGACACCTCAATGGCACTAACCCTGATCCCAATCCCAATCCAATCCCGTGCAAATGGAGACTAAAGATTTACGTTGGAGTGGCACGTGGGTTGCACTACCTTCACACTAGGCTGAAGCATACTATCATCCACAGTGGTATGGAGACGACCAATATTCTTTTGGACGCAAAATGGGAGGCCAAGTTGTCATTTTTGGGGTTGTCCAAGATGGGTCCTCCAAGTTTGTCAAAGGCTTTAAAAAGGATCGAAATTGATAGAGTTGTGGGTACTCATGGTTACATGGATCAAGAGTATGTCATGTTTGGGAAGCTGAACGATAAATCCGACGTCTACTCTTTTGGTGTTGTACTGCTACAACTACTCAGTGGAATAACACCAAGTCCATTTGCAAGACCGATGGATCTAGTTGGGTTGGTAGGAAAATGCAAACGAGAAGGGATCATCTATAAGATAATTGATCCATCTCTGATGAGGAAGATAGCTCCATGGTGTTTTATGGTATATGTTGACATGGTCATCTCTTGTGTGCGAAATCTAGGCGAACATCAACCCACCATGGTTGAAGTGCAGGTACGCCTTGAACGTACACTGGAGCTACAAGAGAGCACAGATGCTTCTACTGGTGACTATAACTATTGTATTAATGAATATACCTGTAATGATTCTTCCGAAGACGCTTCTCCAATCAATATGGTGTAGGAATTAGCTTCATAGAGCACCACATCTGCTGAAGGGTTGTCCTTGGACACAGGGCCGACCCTAGGCCTAGGCCACTGCCTAGGGCCCCTACTAGAGGAAGGCCCCAAATTTTGAGGTAAAAATTGATATATTAAAAAAAAAAAATTGGAGATATAGGAAAAAAAAATAGTTTTATAATTTTCCTCTACTTTTAAGAAGTCCTAAAGTATTGAGTAATGCTAAAGATAATACAACTTTAAATACATGAGTCTTACAAATAGTGTAATGCTATAGTTTTACAAACCATTTTACAACATGTTTATAAACTGTTGTTGTGACCAAATTCTTACTGGTTCTCATTAGGGTCCACCAATAACATCACTTTTTTATTTATCTATAATCATTCACCACATCATCAGTTTGTAAAAGCTTTTGTAAAAGAATTTGTATCTTTAGCATTTTACCTTACAAATATATGTGTCACTAATCGCAAGAAATAATTCTGATAGGAAAATGCTAGAAATATCATTAATTTTACTTGAAAATTTTACAAATTGATGTGACAATTAATATGATATATGGACGTCAATAACCTATTAAATGCATTTTTGAATTATTTGTTGTGATTAATGATACATCTTTGTAAGCCTTATGTCGTAAACTTTATAATATCCCTAACATGAACATCATTCATTCAAATACTTGTTTATTATTTTCTTGAAATGTTACTAATCACATTTATTTATACATCATTGGAGAGTTTTTTTATGTAAAATTTGTTATAGATTTAGCATTTTTCCAAAAAAGAAAAAGAGAAAAAAAAACATATTACAAATTAAAAGGAATAGATTTTTGTTATAAAAAAATTATGATATTAAATACTAGTTAAATATTATTTAAGTGATAACAAAAAGGCCCTGTAAGGTTGAATTTTTATCAACCATTTAATTGGCTTTATTTCGTGACCAATTTACTTGTAATTTAGCACCTAGCAACCTTGTATTTAGGTGGGAAAATTGTAAGGGTAGTGTGTGAGAAGTTGTGAAGAAAAGCTCAAGAATGTGCAAGAAAAACAGAGACTCACGGCTAGGGCTAGCGGGTGGATCGCGACTGGCAAGCGACAAAAGGCTAGCACGTGAGAGGCATACTGGGAAGCTGAAGGGTCACGCCAGCTGTCACACTACAGGACAAAAGTTCCAGTCTGGCCAAGCCGTTACGTCGCGACTTGGACAAGCCGCGAGACCAAGTCGCCAATTTGCCCTGTTTGGCAAAAACTGACGTTTTGCATTCCCTTCTCACCCTACTATATAAACACCCTTATACCCATCATATTGAGAGAGCTTCCAGAGAGAATTTTGTGAGAGAAAACCCTAGAGAAAAACAAGATTGCCTCATCCCCAATCTTCATCTAAAGAGACTCTACAAATTCCTCTACTCTCTTCATCTCCATTGTCATACCCTTGAGAGGTCATTTACCAAAACCTTATCTCACTACACCCACATCTGTGAGAAGGTCCATTTGGTGCTTAGGGAAGCAGTTTGGAAAGGAACCAATATACATTGGTTAATGCTATGGTTAAGTAGCGGAATCCGGCAAGTTAAAAAGAAATAGGTTCGGCATAACCTCGTTGGAGCAAGAAGCTTGGAGGGCGTAGGTACTTGGGTAGATTAGGCTTAGAGGGTCTTCTGCTGTTCATGTATCCCAACTATATTCTTTAGTGGATTTTATCACCGCTTGGAGGGTGGCGGAGAGGTTTTACGCCAAGGAATTCGGTTTCCTTTTCGATAACACATCGTGTGTTGTCCGTGTGTTTGCATCTCTCTTTCCTTTATCTTTGCCTTATATTTACTGTTGTGGATGTGTTTATATTTGGCATAGATTGTTTTATCAATTCTATTATAAGCTTGTTATCATATTCCGCATATGAATTGTTTGATATAAAGCTTGAATTGGTATTTTTGTATCTGGGGGTCTAAACGTTCAAGGGTGTTTCATACCCATATTGAACTTTCAATTGGTATCAGAGCAGGTACACTTGTTGTGGTTTCAATACCTAAATGTGATCCTTGACCCCTTGTTGAGATGGATAGGTCTCAATCTCTCACTGTTCCACCATTCTTTAATGGTAATAATTATGCTTTTTGGAAAGTCCGAATGAGAACATTTTTATGCTCTATAGAAGATACCGTTTAGGATGCGGTTGAGATGGGTTAGACTAAACCAGAGGCTCCTAAGGCCAATTGGGATAAGGCTGCTCTTGCAGCAGCCAATGCTAATAGTAAAACTTTAAATGCTATTTTCTATGCTATGTCTCCTGATAAATTCCACAGGATATCTCACATGACTGTGGCCAAGGAAGCTTGGGAAATTTTGGAGACAACTTATAAGGGGACTAAGAAGGTGAAAGACACAAAGTTTCAAATGCTTACCACCAAATTTGAAGAGCTCAAGATGGGTGAAGATGAATCATTTGATTCATTCTATGGGAAGCTCAACGAAATTATCATTGCTAAACTCAATCTTGGTGAGAAGATTGAAGATACCAAGGTGGTGAGAAAAATTTTGAGGTCCTTGCCTGAAAGTTTTAGAGCAAAAGTCACAGTCATAGAGGAGAGTAAAGACTTGGATGAGGTCAAAATTTAAGAGCTGATTGGGTCTCTCCAAACATATGAACTGGGACTGCCTTCACACAAGACGAGTAAATCATTTGCTCTCAAAACCATCACCGAAAGAATGGATGATCCCTCCGAAGAAGATGGAGTGGAAAAGGAAGTGGCATATCTTGCACAGAACTTCCGAAAATTTCTGAAGATGAAGGGCAGTGGGAAACCATTTAATAGAAGGAAATTCTCATCTTCAAGAGGTGATAAGAAAGAGTTTACGAGGAAAGAAGGGAAGGAATCTCAATCTCCTTCGAACATTGTGTGCTTCGAGTGCAACGGACATGGACACTTCAAAAAGGAATGTCCAAATTATTTGAAGACAAAAGGAAAGGTTTATGCCACTACTTTGAGTGACTCAGACTCATCAAAATCTGACTCTAAAGAAAGCTGTGACAGAGAAGGAAATTACTCAGCATTCATGACCATTGCACATGTGGGATCTTCAGATGATTTGAATACTCTTATGAATGAGCTGGGTGAATGTTCTAATGAATAGTCCATTGGGATTGTTGAAGAATCAAAAGGTGAAGAAGAAGAAGACGCATCCAGCCTTAAAAAGAATTACGCAGTACTTCTTGAGAAATTAAGAGAGTATACAAAGGTGGCAAAGGTAGCTGTGAAGAAAATGAAGAGAGCTGAGGAAGATTTCAAAAGCCTATTGGTTAGATATAAGGAGGCAAAGTGTGAGATTGAAACACTTAATGGTGAGCTATTAGAAGCTTACACGAAGGTGAGGTTTCTCAAGTAAGAGGTAGTACAAGCTCATGCCAAGGTAGATAGGGTCTCCTCTAGGAAGCTAGATGATGTTATTTCATCTCAAAGACATGCCTCAGACAAGTCCGGGTTGGGATATACCGGAGGGAGCAGCTCATCAGCCAAAGTCACCAAGGAAGTAAAGTTTGTGAAAAACAAAGAGATGGCTGTTGATAAATCTACTCCAGAGATAGTTGAGGCTGAGAAGAAAATGAATGTGGTTAATCAACGGATGTTTAACAAGTCCCGAAATCAATCTGAAGTCAGATTTGGAGCTAGAGGAAGATCTTTCCCAAGACAACAGCAAGGACACACTAAACCAAATTGTCAAAAGCTAAGAGCAAACAACAATGTGAGTGTACCTCAATCCCGAGGAAGAAGAAATGACTTGAGGGCTTGGGGTGGTGAGCAATCAAGGAGCCAAAATCGGGATTCTGGAATGACGGACGTGATGAAAATGATTGGCGCCTTCACCACTTGCTTGGAGAGCTTCAACAGAAGGTTTGAAAGTCCTAACTCCCGCACCCGATCCGTCAAGGATATCACCCCAAACGCACGTGACGTGTGGGTGACAAAGGGTACTCATGCATAAGCATTATAACATGTCTATGTATCAATTCTTCCTATGCTTTATGGATATAATTAGTTATTTGCATTGTGTTTTTGAGTATCTGTTTATTTTGTGGTTTGTTTGTGTTCAAAATACTTTCTCATTTTCTTGTTTATGATCATTCTTTTACTGCTTTCGTGTCAAAAATCCAAAAACACATAAAAAGTTGAAAATCCAAAAAGTTTGATCACTTTGTTGAGTTTTGTCTCAAAGCATGTTTTGCCCTGTACTTTTGTACTAATGGCTTTGTGCATTTAACTAGTTTAGCTTGTCTCTCATGCACTCATATTATTGTGGAAGAAATTCTGAAATCTATGTGATTGTTGTAAATAGATCTTCAACCTAGTCATGAATGATTAGTAAATGGTTTTGTTGATCTTGAGACATGCATAGACTCATGCCTATATATCTTCCCACTCTTTATTTTTATACTTTTAAAGAGCTCTCTAAAAGTAAATCTCAAAATGAAAAGAGATATAGAGCTGCAAAAGTCTGTCGCACATACTAGTATTTGACTAGGAAAAAGGGAAAGCGGCCATAATAAAATGTATGATGCTCAAAAAGGCAAAGGCTAACTCATAAATTGAAATATCAAAAAGTTCAAGCATCTATCTCACAATGAGAGTTTCTTTGCTCAAAAATGGCAAATGATATTTTGAATATGGAGCCAAATGAAAAGCTTCAAAGATTTGTTATCAAGTTCTTGTGGGAGGTCATATATGTATGCTTCTATAATTGAGATATGTCACATTATCTAGTGCTAGTTGTGTATGCCTTGATTGAATTGATCATTGAAACTTCACATTGGACTAAGGACTATCTCACTTTTGATATCTACACACATCACACAAGTCTATGTTCAATGAATGTCATATTCATTTGTGTGATTGTACTTAATAAAATGTGTTTTCACATGCTCAATCTTTGTTGGTTAAATACAAAAATATTTTTGAGTGTTTTGTTTTGTTTTTGGAAAGTACTTTGTTTTTACAAAAATGCAAAATTGTTTTCAAAAATTGTGTTGCCCTGTTTTGGCGACTTAGTCGCGGGTTAACACAGTCACAAGCCCCAGTCGAGAGCTCAATCAGAGATTTTTCGCAACTTACTGGCGAGTCAGTATTCTAGTCACGAAAAAGACTTAGAAAATTTTTGAAAATTTTGAGTTTTGCTCTTTTCATGGCTCATTTTGGCGGCTTGTTCGCGGGTGGAATGTACAATCGCGAGGGTTACTCAAAGATTTTCGCAGCTCAGCTCGCGACTCCTTCGCGGCTAAACCTTCCGGTCGCGAAAAACACTTAGAAGATTTTTCTAGAATCTTACCTTCATAGTGTTTCGTGGCTTGATCTGGCGACTTGGTTAAGTCACGAAAAACGCGTGTTTTGAGTTTTTGAAGACAGTTTTTAAAATTGATTTTCAGTTTTTCCTCGATTTTCAGTGACTGTTCATTATCTTCTTCAATCTCTCTTTCAAACAGTTCATCTGTAACTGAAAAATCTCTCATCTCTGCATCATTTCTACATAAATCTCTAAGAATAAGGTATGGGTTTTCTTTCCCTCATTCCATTCTTACTATATTAACCATTACCTTCTTGTGTAGTACACTGCACATGTGCTCTGCGATAGATTTTGTTAAAACGTGGGTTTGCCTAAAATGGTGTTTTTGTTTGTTTGAGGTTATTTTCTTTTGTTGCTGAGTTTATTTTATATCTTGTTTGTACTCCAGCATGTTTGTCTCTAGTCTGAGCATTGTTCATTTGATAGAGTTTCTCATTCTCTTTAAACTTATGGGTTTGAGATCTATGTGGTACTCTCTGTATGTGGTCGTGGGTCATCTGTCGATGGTCCTGTGGTCTTTATAGTTTTTGTGCTTAAGTGTAGAGTGTGTTTCATTTTAACCATCTGGTATCTTGTTGTTGATTTGATTCTTGTGTTTGTAATTAAAGTGAAATTTTTCTCACATTCTTAACTGAATCTAATCAAGTTGTTGTTGATTCCCTGTGGTATTGCATTTGGTACTTTTCTGTGTGTTTGCTATCTTACAGATGTCTCAACAATCCTCGAAAGGAAAAGAGGTGATGTCAGAAGAAGAAATTATGCCTGTTGCAAAAAGAACACAGTCCTCCTCACAGCCATCCACTGAACTTAATAATGAATTATTTAGATCTCCTCAACACTAAGATGCCTACTTCAACATTTTTAACTGAGGAACTCCTATAGTGGAACAGGAGGTCAGATTTGACACTTTGGACACAACTTTTGTCCCTCGAATCTTCGAGACAAAAGATTGGGCAGCTCTATTCGAAAATTTTGTTGATCTGATGATTGAACTTGTGAAGGAATGTCTCGCCAACACAGTTGATCTTGAGACTGAACTACATTGTCTGGTAAGAGGAACGGAGTTCATCATTAATCCATACACCATAGCTGAACTTCTCAAAATCACACGACCTGTGAATGCTAACCTTACTCCGTATGATGATCGTACTCCAGCGATTCAGGACATTCTTTAAATTCTTGGTCCTGACCATGACATTTCCAGCACAGGCACATTAATTAGTACTTCCAAGTTTTCACCTGAGTTGACTACATTGAAGCTAATTATGTTTTCAAACCTCTATCCGTTGACCAACACGGTGTATATAAATCTTGGAAGGGCTCAATTTCTATGTGATCTCATCACTAGCACCACCATTGACATCTGTGCCCATATTTATCACATCATAAGAAAGACAGCAACCAGAACAGTAGCACGAGGGTGCCTTCCATTCTGTGGTCTTATAATGAACTTCGTTCTATGTGAAGGTGTTACTCCTCCCTCAATTGGGAACGTAATTGCTCATCCTCGACCAATCTCTATGTTCACTCTACAGGCCAGCAAGAGTCACTCATCCAAAGCTCCAAAGAGTGCACATCTATTTTCTCCTACTTCCTCTACTTCTGAGCAACCGGGCACTACTCAACCACAGTCTGCCCCTCAGCCTGACAAGTTGCAAATGCTCTTTGATAATCTTCACAAACGTCTTATGGAAATGGAAAAGACCCTCAGAGATGGCCAGAAAGAGCAATCGGAGAGATTGGTTGCCCTGCAAGACCAGATTGATGTGGTAGTAGCTCAAGTTGATGGTATTTTCACAAAACTGAAATAGTGACCCTTTGGCCATTCCGGTCAAAAAGGGGGAGAATTTTTGGGGGCAGCTCTTGAGGGGGAGTGCTCGTCTTGAGGGGGAGATTTCTTCATCATTTTTTTTAAAGTTTTTTTTTGTATATAAAACCTTGATAACTCAAAATACTGTGGTGGTAATTGTTTATTTCAACACTTATATAGTATGATGTGATTCAACTTTTAGCACTATTTGATTGTTGGTTTGTACCCATTGATGCTTTTGTAAGCTTTGAGGGTTGTGTCTTGTTCTTATGCACTAGTTTGTAGGCTTGTATGGTTTGTGCCATGTATTTGCAAAAACTTTGCATATGCAGCCTTTGTGCTTTGTGTTTTGTTACTTGTTAATGCTTTGCATTACCTTAAGTACAACACTCTTGTACCCATGTAGGATTGTTCCTAGATGCATATATGTTCGTATGCATTGGTTAAGTGTTGGACTTGCAAATGATTCTCTTCAATTGAGTTTATCATTTTTGCATGTCCAGATGTTCATTACTTGTGTGAATGAACATTGTAATCACTTTTGCTTAAGTGACTACTGGTGTTGATCTTGCCATAAATTATTGCTTTTATGCCTGTGTTCATTTTTGCTTGATCATGATTATTTTGCTCCATATGCATATTAAGTTTTCTGCATACAATGATATTGCTATATTATTGTGTTTCAGGAGTTACTTATTCATATATTCAAAAGCTTTATAGAATCTAGAGTTAGGTGTGAGTGAGTTTTCCAACTGTTCTCAACTCACGTTTAAGTCTAGAGTCTGTTGTAGGGTTTTGTCACAGAATAGCCAAAGGGGGAGATTGTAAGGTTGAATTTTTATCAACCATTTAATTGGCTTTATTCCGTGACCAATTTGCTTGTAATTTAGCACCTAACAACCCTGTATTTAGGTGGAAAAATTGTAAGGGTAGTGTGTGAGAAGTTGTGAAGAAAAGTTCAAGAATGTGCAAGAAAAATAGAGACTCGCGGCTAGGGCTAGCGGGTGGATCGCGACTAGCAAGCGATGAAAGGCTAGCACGTGAGAGGCACACTAGGAAGCTGAAGGGTCGCGCCAGTTGTCATGCTACAGGACAAAAGTTCCAGTCTGGCCAGGCCATTATGTCGCGACTTAAACTTGCGACTTGGACAAGCTGCGAGACCAAGTCGCCAACTTGCCCTGTTTGGCAAAACTGACGTTTTGCATTCCCTTCTCACCCTACTATATAAACACCCTTATACCCATCATATTGAGAGAGCTTCTAGAGAGAATTTTGTGAGAGAAAACCCTAGAGAAAAATAAGATTGCCTCATCCCCAATCTTCATCTAAAGAGACTCTACAAATTCCTCTACTCTCTTCATCTCCATTGTCATACCCTTGAGAGGTCATTTACCAAACCCTTATCTCACCACACCCACGTCTGTGAGAAGGTCCATTTGGTGCTTAGGGAAGCAGTTTGGAAAGGAACCAATGTACATTGGTCGATGCTATGGTCAAGTAGCGGAATCCGGTAAGCTAAAGAAAAAATAGGTTCGGCGTAACCTCGTTGGAGCAAGAAGCTTGGAGGGCTTAGGTACTTAGGTAGATTAGGCTTGGAGAGTCTTCTGTTGTTCATGTATCCCAACTATATTCTTTAGTGGATTTTATCACTGCTTAGAGGGCGGCGAAGAGGTTTTACGCCGAGGACTTCGGTTTCCTCTTCGATAACACATCGTGTGTTGTTCGTGTGTTTGCATCTCTCTTTCCTTTATCTTTGCCTTATATTTACTGTTGTGGATGTGTTTATATTTGACATAGATTGTTTTATCAATTCTATTATAAGCTTGTTATCATATTCCGCACATGAATTGTTTAATATAAAGTTTGAATTGGTATTTTTGTATCTGGGGGTCTAAACGTTCAAGGGTGTTTCATACCTATATTAAACTTTCAGGCCCCATTTATATATATATATATATATATATATATATATATATTGCCTTAGGCCTCTAAATTTGTTGGGCCGCCCCTGCGTTGGACACCGCCATACCAAACGGTCAAATATAATTAACCACAAACAATTCACTAGTGTGTGTTTCAATTCACAACGGTCATCCCATTTGGTACATTAGAATATTTAGTAGTCTTTCTAGATATTCTAATTCCGCAATGCAACTCCCCTTTGACAATTGTATGTGATAATGCTATTTTTTTAAGTGATCATTTTAGGGACTTTTGTTCAATCTTGCCAACTTGGGATAATTAATCAATTGTTCAATTGTAATTTACTTAGATTGTCTTGGGTGTAATTTTTTGGTGGATTCATATTACAATGCTTTATTTTCAACCCCATTTTGGAATAGACATACCATATGTTTGACAAAATGTTTTACTCACTCTTGCATTAGTTTAAAGTGGATTTCATGGTTTATGCCTCTTGGTTTTAGTTGCCTGGTCATCTCATTTTTCTCATGTGCATTTAGGCTTACTAGGCCATCAACATCTTTGGCAATTTAGTGCATTAAAACTTTCCATAATCAAAACCCAATTTACAACATTGGAAAATTTAGTAGTCTTCCTAGATAGAAATGTTTTATGAATTAAGACTGTTGTATTAATATGTCTATAACTTATCAATTTCAACTTTAATTTTCAATGGTTGAGATAATCTAGATAGCTTTCCACAAAAGGAAAAAAAAAAAAAAAAAAAAAAAAAAAAAAAAAAAAAAAAAGCGATAATCTAGATCGCATGTTTAAAAACTTATTTGTGGTAATGCTTATGCAGATTTTTGTTTGATTATTTGTTTTGCCATTTAAGGGGAGAAATAGTTAAGTTAAAGGAAAATTAAATGAGTGCCCTAAAGGCATTGGTTTAGGAAATATTTTTACTAACTTTTTATGGAAAAACAACAACTGAATTTTATGATAGCTTTTCATATTTCCTATAAAAGTAGTATTAGGGCCCGTTTGAATACAGCTTATTTTGTTGAAAACTGAAAACACTGTAGCAAAATAATTTTTAAATGTGTTAATAATGTCGTGGGACCCATTTTTAATGAAAAAGTTGCTGAAAAATGAGATTTGTGGGTCCTGTGAACAGTGCACAGGACCCACCAACAGTGCCATTTCAGACCAATGTGTGGACATTCAAAGTGCTAATGGGTCCCGTGGACAGTGCACAGGACCCACTGGCAGGTCTGTGTCCCATGTGAAACCAACTTTTTGTAAAAAAAAAAAAAAAAAAAAGCAAACAACGCGAATGCAGAACGCAGACGCACAAACCAAACACACACTTAAAAGTTTCTTGAAGCGGTCTATTAATAAATTACCTAAGGTACCCGTTAAGGGGACCTTTAATAAAAATAGAGAATGAAAAGGAAAATGAAGAATGAAGAATGAGTTGGAAACTAGAATAGAAAATAATGAAATGATAGATGTGTGACAGTCAGGGAGGCAAGAGATTAGGAGGCTTGAGTGTTTGGGATGTAAAAATAGAAGAATTTATTAGGTGTGAACATATTTGTAGGATTTTTTTTCTTATCCCTCTTAAAATATTTCCATGTATACTAATATAATTTAGAAATTAAATTATAATTTGATTGGTTGGTTTGGTTTTAAGTGGTGTATTAGACCTTTACTGAATCGATATCATAGGTACTTTTTTTCCCTGAATAAGCATCAAAGTGAACCATGATAACTAAGGAAACAGGCTGAAATCAATTGGTTTGCTCAGTTTGCTTGGTGTCTTGAACACCCATATCTACTGCATGTGTGCATTCATGCTTGAAATTAAAATAGAGTGCTTTCAGGCACATTTGGAGTCAATAATCAAAAACCAAATTCAATACCATGAAAACAAGGTGTGGCTTTTTGATAATTTAAGAGAACTTTAAGAGTTCCACTCATATATCCATTCTTCTCTTGGAAAGGACCTGTATTTGTTCAAAACCTATAAAGATTTGTGTGCGTTGGTATGAAACTATTTTTATATTTCAGGTGTCAGGTTGTAAGTTTTTATCGGGCATAATTTTTTTTTTTTTTTTTTTTTTTGATAAGGTGGGCATATAATTTTCTTTATAATCCAAATTTGTGTGAATGAAGATGCTATGAGTTCAGTTAGCATATTTTCTGTTGAATCATTAAGTCTTGTGCAACTAAAGCAAATCAAACTAACAAATTTCGACTAAGTATCAAAATCTTGAAAATACAAGAATTTTTTTTTTTCTTTTAATTTCAAATTCTTAATAGCTTACTTGGTTGAAAATTTTGTTACTTCCAAAATAAATATAAATAAGACCCAACAACATGAAAGTCACCGTTTAGTCATTCAAGGCCCGTGAATATACCATGCAATATATGGAACCCAATGGCACACAGACCACACCCACCAAGGCCCAAACAGAAGACACTCTATTAAGCCTCCACCACCACTACACCATAAGTTGCACAAAAAGCCCAACCAAACCCACCAAGGCCTCTGTACAGAACACCATGAAGGGAAGAAGATTGGACTCTTGTGTTTGTGGATATCAACTCAATCTTCCAAACCGATTGGACTTCTGTGAACGGCGGATTTTATTGGAGCAAAAGTGCTTGATTTTTAATTTTCTATGGGTCTGAGTTTAACGGCAAGTACGGAGCAGATTGATATTTCATTCCAACTTGCAAGATTTTAGGTAACAGCCCTTAGTTCTTTTAGAAATTAATATATATATATATATATATATTATTAGCAGAAGGTTTGTTGAAGGTAAGAGGAGAGGGAGGATGGGGTGGGGTTATTGGAGGGTATCATTAGGAATTCAGCACTAAATTAGATTAATTAATGCGGGTCTTGAAGGGTTCTTAAAAAGGATTTAATGTTTTAAGGGTTTAGGTAATAAAAATATTAGATCTTGAATATATTTTATGGTTATTTTGGTATTATAACGGAGAATAGAATGAGAAATAAAGAAAGATAAATATTAGATAATCTCACATAAGTTTTCCAGAGCAGGTAAGGTTTTGATCCAGTATCTAGTAGTATTGGAATCGTTGAAATGATAATATACATTTACTTTTGAATACGTGTCACCATCTAACTGAGTTCAGTGCACTAGATGCACTAGGCCTAAACCAAGTCCTTCCTAAGCAATCACGTTTAGGTAAGAAAAGGCAATCACCCTCAAAGTTTAAAATAAGCTATTGGAATTTTATTAAAACCAATCTCACTTTGAATGTTAGTGACCACAAAAAGCCTTTACATAGGCAATTGCTAAATCCTTTCCTAGAAGGTCCCAAGAAAGCTTTCCATCATCCAAAACATCCCCAGTTGATGCTTGAACCAGCTTTCCCTTGCCTCTTATGAGTCTTCAAAGGGGGCTGCCAGTGGTGTTCCCCATTAGGAATGTTTGTCCTTCTCTTTAGTGGAGCTAAAGGTTTGAGGAACACTGCTCTTGAGACTTGAGTGCCTTAACTTTACAAGGTGATCCATTAGAGAACTCCTCTATCTCTTTAGTGGCATTTTCTTGAAAATTTCTACAAAAAGAATTTAACTTGCAAGAATATTTTTGGAAATAAGATTAGGCTGTATAAGAAGCATAAAATTTTGTAAGCTTTGTTGCTATCATATATTGTGTCAATAAGGCAGATTTATAACTTATAAATATAACCTCAATATGTTATAGCTTATTTTGGATATAAGATTAGGTTGTATAAGAAGCATAAAAATTCATAAGATTTGTTACTGTCAAATTTTGAGTCCCTAATAAGGCAGATTGAGGTTACAGATTTTAAATATAACTTCAATATATTACAGCTTATTTTATTTTGTTATATTTCTACTTGATCACAAATTTGTGACATAAATTTGTTCTTGTTCCTTTCTTTCGTCCTCCTCCCTCTTTCATCTTCCTTATTTAACTTAATGCATTGACCATGGATATAGTTGGGAGTCTTGGGACTGTCATTGGGGTTGTTAATTCATCATGGGCAACCCTTGCCACACAGTTCTCCTATTTGTGAAATGTTCAGCAACACCAAGAGACACTTCATGTCAATATGGAAGAACTTAATGGTCGAGCAAATGACATTAAAACGGATATGAATATGGGATTAACATACTTGAGTAAGAAGCTAAAAGGTGAGGTAGAGTTGTGGCTCAAACTTGTGGAAAAGGTAAACAATGAAGTGGATAGCTTAGAAAATGAAATCAGCACTCCAAGAAGGTGCATGAATGATTTTTTTTTTTTTTTTTCTTTTCTTTTCTAATTTCTATTCATGTTATAAAATTGGGAAACATCTTTTACAAAAGATTAAAGAGGTGACAGAGCTTCAAGGAAAGGGAGTGTTTCCAAATGGTTTATTTATTGATTTATTTCCAGATATAGGAACGTTTATGCCCGCAACATAGTTAATCAGTAAAACAATACAAAGGGATGTTTTGCATGACATTTGGGAGTGTCTGATGGACATCAACATCAATAAGATAGGTGTCTATGGTATGGGTGGAGTTGGAAAGACGAGCATCATGATGCATATAAATAATCTACTCAATGAAGCTTAAATATTAGATAATGTTTTTTGGGTGATCCCATCAAAAACTTTTGAGTTGGAGATATTGCAAATTGAAATAGGGAAAGCAATAAACCTGGATCTACACCTGGAGTTCTCATTCAGTAATAATTTAATAAGGAGATAAACCATATTATTTGAGCAACTGCTAAGAATGAAAAATTTATTCTAATCATTGATGATTTATGGAGTAAGTTTACCGTAAAAGAGGTGGGGATCCCACAGCCAAATAAAGAGAATGGTTGTAAGTCAATACTCATTACTCGACTCATGGAAGTCTGTCGAGGCATGGAGACACGAAGAGAAATCAAGTTGGGCATGCTTTCTAAGGAGGAAGCCTGGAATTTGTTCACTGATAAAGCAGGAATAGATGACTTTATTTCTCCTGAAATAGAATCCTCTACAAAGCTGATTGTTAAAGAATGTGGTGGTTTGCCACTAGCAATCATCATTGTGGGATGAGCCATGAGGAAAACCAATGAAGCAAGAGTTTGGAAGAATGCACTGGAAGAATTGAAAAGCTCAAGAGCTGAAGTTGAAGGCATGGAGGAAGATGTTTTTGCACGTCTGAAATTTAGTTATTGTTGGGGATATTATACAAAGTAATAATAGAAGAACAAGGTAACACAAAAGACCAAATAAATAAATAGATAACTTTGACACACAATATCTTGTTCCTTAAACAATATTTGCCCCCCACACTATTGTTGCTAAAAGGTTATCGCAAATTTGTCTCCAAGATACAACAAAGATGTTGGGTTTTATAAATAGCAATTCTGGAGAATAACCACAAAATTTCTTGTGTTTCTTTTTAACTTACTATTTTTTCAAGTGAACATAAACCTCTATTTATACCCATAGGGTTATATTTCATCAAAAGGCACATATGGAGAGTTAAAATGTTTTATAAAACCATTTATAAGGCTTGAAACTCTTCAACCTTTCTGAATAGTCACTAGAAAATTTTGCAGAAAATTGTGTTTCACAATTTTTAATTAGTCGAAAATTACTTTTGATTAATTTTCAACCTATCGAGTGCTCTTTTAGATCGATTAAACAGGAATCAAACAGCGATCAAAACATCTAGAAACTCCAAGATTATTTTCTTACCATTTTCAATCGATCGAGCCAAAGTTTTTTTGATCAATCAAGCCAAAGTTTCGACCGATCGAAAATACTAATTTTCGAATTTTCACTTTATGAAACCATATTCTCCAATCTCAAACATCATTATTACAACCTATCTTTATATATACCTATATATACAACAATTATAACCACTTAAAAAATGATAGTGTTTGGGCTTTTTTTTGTATTTTTCATTATATCCTGAGAATTATAAAATTGATGTTGAGGAGCTGATCAAGTACTGGATGGCAGAAGGTTTCATAGATGAAGTGTGGGATAGGGAGCATGAGAACAACAAAGGCCAGGCATTGCTTAAGGATCTTAAAGATGCTTGCTTGCTGGAGGTTATTGGAACAGGGTGTGTAAGAATGATTGATTTGGTGAGGCATTTAGCAATAAGAATCACAAAGGAGAGTCATTGGTTCATGGTTAAAGTCGGTGTTGGATTGAAAACATTGCCACGGACGTGGATGGAAATTTTGGAGGGTCTCTCTAATGGAAAACAACATTAAAATTCTTCTAGATCATCACAGTAGCACAAATTTATCTACTCTACTCCTAGAACAGAACCCCCTAATGGAAAAAATCTCTGATTTATTCTTTCTGAACATACAAAACCGAAGTATATGTTTTATTTGATACATATTCTGTCTAATTCTTCAATAAAGCCACTTCCAAATTCCCTTTCCAGTTTACAGAATTTGCATGTTATGCCTTTGTGAGATTGAAGAATTACCTTCACTAGCAATGCTGAAAAAGCTAAGGGTAATGGATCTTTCATATACCTTGATCAAAGAGTTGCCAAGTAGTATCAAAGGCTTGGTAAATCTCAAGCGTCTTGATCTTTCTTATACAAAAGAGCTTAACATGTTTCCTACTGGGTCATCCCAAACCTGTGCGGGCTAGAAAATCTATCGATGTTTGGAAGCAAATGGAGATGATCATGAATTCACAAGGAAACGAGGGAGGAGTAGATTTTGTAGAAATCAAAAACTCCTCACAACTAACTAATCTTGGTCTTTCCTTTGAGGATTCATACACACTACACCAAAATAATTCTATTACACTAAATGTTAATATAAGACATAATATTGCATCTATAAGTTAAAAATACTTACAATAATAACTTTAAAGTGGTAAATTATTGCATTTACAATAATTAATTGCAATAACTTATAATTATCGGTATTACATTAGGAAAATTTGTTGCAATAACTTTAAATAAAAATTTTAAATAAAGATATTGTTACAATAACTTGATAGCGGTTATTTTTGCAATCTATTACAGCAAAACCTTCAAAGTGATATTTTATTGTTATAAAGACATCATTGTAGTCATTTGATATTAATTATTTTACAAACTATTGCAATAACAAATATGAAACAAGAGTTCACAGTGGGATACATCGCAAAATTTTTTCTCTCCCAAGTAGGAGTCTTTCTCTCCAAACTGTGGGTTTCCAGTTCTTTCTAGAGAGTTCTATCTCTTTTCTCTCTAGACGGGTAGTGTTCCAGTTCTTCTTCTTGGCGCTGGATTTGGGTTTTCAGCTAGGCAGTCGCTTGATGTTTTCTTTGGCAACCTTGTGAGTTCCGATACTTTTATTTGTCCAGCAATACCTTTTCATGGGTCTAGTACGGTTACTGGTTGGTAGCTCAACGGCTATTCTCTACCACTTACAGCAGTTGTGGAGTAGCTACGCTGTCGGTGTGGGTGGTGCGAAGCTGCTAGAAGTATTATGTGGGAAGAGGTTTCTGGCAAGTGGGGGCTCCTCTTGTTTTGGTGTGATTCGGCCAAGGGTGGTTCTCCAGGCCGATGTTAGCTGTAATTTGTTAAAAAGCAACTCAATTTGTGGATCTAAAGAATACAGAGGTGGGTAATTATTTTGATTTAGTTTTCCCTTTATGATAATTGGGGTTTCGCTGTTTGGGTATATTGCTGTTTCTTTGGTTGGCTTGTCTCTCTAGTTGTATCCCTGCATTTTATATTATCTTTTGGACATGAGCTGCTTAAGTTGGAACTGTCGGGGAATGGGGAATCCCCAGTCATTTCGAGCGTTGTGCATTCTTGTGCAACAATGGAATCCTAATATAGTCTTCCTAATGGAGACTAAGACTAGAGTTAATAGAATGGAGAAAGTCAAAGAAAGAATAGGTCTGGCAAATGGCCTGATTGTTCCCAGTGAAGGCAAAAGTGGAGGAATAGCTCTTTTATGGGTCAGAGGCTTAGATGTAGAGATTAAAAGCTATACCCGAAGTCATATTGATGCTATAGTGACTGATCCAGTGTCAGGGTTCAAATGGAGAATCATTGGGTTTTATGGGAACCCAGATACCAACCAAAGGAGAGAGTCTTGGAAACTCCTCCACTTCCTCAATGCTCAACCAACTCCCATGGGTCTGTCTAGGGGATTTCAATGAAATTTTGAAGGCATTAGAAAAATGGGGTGGTACAGAGCGACCCCAACAACAGATGGAGGGGTTTAGGCAAGTAGTGCATGCTTATGGTTTTCAAGATTTGGGTTTTGAAGGGCCGGAATTCACTTGGAGCAATCGGAGGTCAGAGGAAGAAAGGATAAGATTAAGATTGGATAGAGTGTTGGCTACAACTGAGTGGAAAGAAAAATACCAAGATGCTAAAGTTCTCCATGTGGTGGAGTCTACATCCGATCATTGTTCTATTATTTTAACAAACCAGCAGGGAAGGCGCAGATGCAAAACAAGACGATTCCATTTTGAAGTAATTTGGGTTAGGCATGAGAAATGTAGAGAAATCATTCAGGATTCTTGGAAGGATTATGCAGGCCTGCATTCATCAAGTGAACTGGTTAATGGACTAAAGGCTTATGCAGAAGGTTTAAAAAGATGGAGTCAGTAAGAATTAGGCCATGTCACAAAGAAGATCCAAGAAAAAAGGAAGATTCTTCAAGAAGTGGTCCAAGCTGACAGAGATGGTAGTAGAGGTGATGAAACTGATATGCTATGTAAAGAAATAAATGAGTTGTTGGATGACGAGGAGATGAGATGGAAGCAAAGATCAAGGGTTCAATGGCTGAAATTGGGAGACAGAAATACCCAATATTTTCACCATAGAGCATCACAGCAGTAGAAAAAGAATGAAATCAAGGGCCTCTTGGACAGGAATGGAAGATGGTGTGAAGACTTAGAAGACATTGCAGAGATAGCAATTGACTACTTCACTGAATTGTTTCAAACATCTCACCCATCTAGAGTAGTGGAGGTAGCAAGGACAGTGCCAAGAGTGGTCTCTAAGGAAATGAACAAGCAACTAACAAAAGAATTCCAAAAGGAAGAAGTCTTTCAAGCCATCCGCCAAATGCACCCGACAAAAGCTCCCAGCCCAGATGGTATGTCCGCTATTTTTCATCAAAAACATTGGGATATAATTGGGGAAGATGTTACAAATACAATATTAAGTGCTCTCAACTCAAATTCCTACCTGGCAGAACTAAATCAAACTAATATTGTCCTCATTCCCAAAACAAATAACACAACCAAAATGTGTGAGTTTCGGCCTATAAGCCTTTGTAATGTATCTTACAAAATCATCTCAAAAGTTCTTGCTAATAGGCTTAAACCTATTCTTAATGCTATCATTTCAGAAAATCAAAGTGCTTTTGTCCCAGGCAGGCTTAGAACTGACAATGTCCTTGTTGCTTTTGAAATTATGCATAATCTTAAGAATAAAAGGGAGGGGAAAGATAAATACATGGCAGTAAAATTGGATATGAGTAAGGTGTATGATAGAGTGGAGTGGGGTTTTCTTTGTAATATCATGACTACTATGGGATTTAATGACAACTGGATTAGTCTGATGATGAATTGTATTTCCACTGTCTCTTACTCTATCCTCATAAATGGGGTCTCCCAAGGTTGTATCTTCCCTTCAAGGGGACTTCGCCAAGAGGACCCTTTATCCCCTTATTTATTTCTCATATGTGCAGAAGGGCTCACTGGACTAATAGGAGAAGCAGTTAGGAATAAAAAGCTTTATGGCATTTCTATTAGCAAGGGCTGCCCAACAATTACCCATCTTCTCTTTGTTGACAATAGTGTCATATACTGCAAAGCTAATGGCCAAGAGAGCAGGGAACTCCAAAATATACTTCAACAATATGAGGAAGCAACAGGCTAGAAAATAAATACAGACAAGTCCTCTGTGTATTTTAGCCAGAACACAGATGAAGTAACAAAAGTTGAAGTTTTGGATTCTCTTGGCTCTATGCAAGATACCCAACCAAAGAAATATTTAGGCCTCCCATCATTAATTGGAAGGTCAAAGAAGCAAGTTTTCAATGAAATAGAGGAAAGGGTTGGAAAGAAGTTATCTGGGTGGAAGGAGAAACTCTTGTCGATAGGAGGTAGGGAAATCCTGATCAAGGCCGTTGCTCAAGCCGTGCCTACTTATACAATGGGATGTTTCTTACTCCCAAAAGGCCTATGTGAGGAGCTTAAGGAAATGATGAGAAATTTTTGGTGGGGGCAAAGGCACCATGAACCAAAGATAGCTTGGGTGAGTTGGTCAAAAATATGCAAATCAAAATTTGAAGGAGGAATGGGTTTCCGTGACCTTCAGGCTTTTAATTTAGCCATGCTAGCAAAGCAGGGATGGCGGATGATGTCTCACCCTTCATCACTGATGGCTCGAGTGTACAAGGCAAGATACTTCCCAAACAATGATGTCTTAAGTGCTAACTTGGGAGGTAGCCCATCATTTGCTTGGAGAAGCATTCACCAAAGTTTGGAAGTTCTGAAACAAGGCACAAGATGGAGGGTAGGAAATGGAAAGACCATTCACATTTGGGATGACAAATGGCTGCCAACTCCCTCAACCTACAAGGAAATATCTCCTTAAATAGATTTTGGTGATTTCCCTATGGTCTCAGCCCTTATTGACCAAGACACAAGAAGATGGAGGAGAGATAGGCTAGAAAGGATTTTCCTTACTTTTGAAGTTGAAACAGCCCTTGGTATCCCAATCAGTTATCATCTACCTAATGACCAACTAATATGGGTGGGTAATAAGAAAAGAATTTTTTCAGTGAAAAGCACTTACTATGTGGCTAGAAAGGTGTTAGAAGGAAGTGAACAAGGGGAATCTTCATTAGGTGATGTGCGAGCTCCCTTATGGAAGAAAATGTGGCACTTGAACATCCCAGCAAAGGTGAGGATTTTCGACTGGAGACTTTGTATGTATGCTATCCCCACTATGCTTAACCTAAACAAAAAGGGGGTCCCAGTTGATCCTCTCTGTCCTCTATGCAGCAAGGAGGCAAAATTTGTGGAGCATGCAATTCTAAAATGTGAAATAGCCAAAAAAGTCTAGGAAAATTGGATTGATTACCCTATCAGTCTTTTGGAAGGTAGGCGAGACTTCTCGGATATTGCTTTAGACATGTTGAGACAAGGGACCCAAAGGGACCTAGAAATATTTTTTGGGGTGGCTTGGATGATCTGGTATAACAAAAACCAAATGGTGCATGATTCCAATGGTTCTCCAAGAAATATTATTTGGGGAAATGCCATGCGAATGGCGAAAGATTATAGGGAGGTAGTTGGCACTCAAGAAAGGTTACTGGAGCCAAATGGAAGTAGTCTTAAACAACTCCAGGATGACTACGTTCTCATCAATGTGGATGGAGCTATTCCCACTGATTATGGCCACTCTGGTATAGGCATCCTTATTCAGGACAAGAGATTAAGGTTCATAGCTGCCATGTGTATGCCCCTCTCAGGAAGATTTGGAGTTGAAGAAACTGAAGCTATTGCAATGGAACAAGGATTAGTGCTGGCAAAAGAGCTTGGTTTGGAGCGAGTTCTTACGGTTGGAGACTCTCTTCAAACTATCCAAGCAACTGAGAAAGAAGACGTCAGTGGTGCAGTTGGTCATATAATTGCTGGAATTGTGTAGGAAATGAGAAATTTTGCAAATGTGAAAGTGAGGCACATTGGAAGGACGGGTAACAAAATAGCCCATAAATTAGCCCAACAAGCAAAAACAGTGAAGGATGCCATGTGCTGGTTAGGAAGTGAACCAGTCTTAATTGCAGATTTGCTTAGATCTGAGGGACTGTCACTTTAGGGTCTTGTTTGTGGTTTCCTTTGTATTCTGTTTTACTACTTTGGCTGGTTGTTTTGCATTTTCCTGTTTTTGAATCTTCAGTCAATTTTCAAAAAAACAAATATGAAACAAATATATCATTGCAATAACTTGATATCTATTATTTTATTATCTATTACAATGACAAAAATAAAACAATTATTTATTACAACGAATATATCATTACAATAAATTTTTTATTGCAACAACATATATATCATTGCCTCAAAGTTTTCATTAAAACTTCAAAGTGATATTTTATTGTTATAAAGACATTATTGTAATCATTTGATATTAATTATTTTACAAACTATTACAATGACAAATATGAAACAAATATATCATTGCAATAACTTGATATCTATTATTTTATTATCTATTACAATGACAAAAATAAAACAATTATTTATTACAACGAATATATCATTACAATAAATTTTTTATTGCAACAACATATATCATTGCCTCAAAGTTTTCATTAAAATATCTAGTGATTATTGCAATGAATTTTTTTGTTGCACAAACTTATTACCTCAAAATTTATTGCAACAACTCGCATCAACTATTGCAATGATTTTGATGTTATTGCAATAATTTTTTGTTGTTGTAATAAATATTTTTCTCTTGATAGTGATAAATTTGAGTGAGGATGAAGAAAACTAAAAACAAAAAATGGGAGTTTCCAAAACTTCAAACTCAGTTTTAAGTGGCATATTGGTAAATAGAGTGACTTCGTGGGACCTATTGACAATGTATTGTCACATCAAATTGAAGACTATTGATATTACCATTACTCATCACTCCAACTCTTCCCCAAATATTTTCACAGAGCAAAATTTCTCACTTTCCCACTTCCCTCTTTCCCTCTTCAACTCTTCCTCAAAATTTTCACATCACAATTCCTCTTCTCCATTTCCAACGGTCTCTATACAAAAAGTCTAAAGTACTGAATGAGGATGAGATGAACATTCCGTGATCAAAGATAAAATACCAAGGATTGTCAGACCCTTCACCGACAACAGCGAGCTTTATCACTATCGGAATCTTCACTGTAAGCTGTCCTTATTTTCATGATCTTCTCCCAGATGCAAACTCTGCTCTCTCTCCCTCTCGATTTTCCATGTCCATTCTCAGATTTGTTCATTTTAATTCATGTTTTATGGATTTTTAATAGTATTCTACTTTGGATGTTAAAATGGGTGATTCCCCGTGGATTTTTTTTTTTTTTTTTTTTTATGACGCTTAAGGTTTTTGCTATTAATCACTTGCTCCATGTAAAAACTGAAGGAAAATAAACCCAAATCTCAAAACTTATAGTGATCATACATTGCTAACTATAGAGCCAGTTGAGATGAAATTGACTCTCTCTCTCTCTCTCTCTCTCTCTCTCTCTCTCTCTGTGTGTGTGTTTAGGAGCTATATTTGTTTATGAGGTAATGGGTTAAGCAAGTGATCTTAGACACACACACACACGCACACATAAGTGGATATAATATTAAAGGGTCGGTTTGGTTGCTTGTTTCTGTTTAGATTTTTGTGTTTTGAAATATGTGTGGCTTTTTGTGAAGTGGGTTTGCTCTGATTCTCTCAAAGGATCTATAACTTGGGGTGTTACTTTGTGTTTTTCCTTTTTGAAAACTTTTACTACTGTTTTTTAGTTAAGGACAAGTTTTTATGGCTGGGAGTAATGCAATTAACCTTAATCAGTCCATAGTAATTAGCTGAATTCATGTTTTGATTATCACTTTGATTGCATCTATGTTATTATAGTCACTATTTTGATGATCATGTATCTAAAAATGAGAAGCTTGTCTATTGGGTTTGTTTGAATATCGGATTTTGGGACTTTGATTTTTGGTCTTGGGAAGTTGAATGTTGTTTTTGCTAAGTTGAGGTTGGCTTTAGAGCTGTTTTGTGTGGGTCTTTGACATAAAAAATGTTATTTGTTCTTGAAAGTCTGTTTGCTCTAGACTGGGTGTGCTGCACTAGGAGAAAATGTCTTGCGAGAGGTAAGAGAAATCTCTACGCGAGTACCAACCATAAGCAAACAATCTGGTGTCAGTGGGTGGGCTCCACCATTTTGGCAAAAAGTAGGCTTAAATTTTGATTTATGTGATTGGGTTATGTTGCCAAACAAGAATTTTGGAGTTTTTGAGAGAAAGTGGAAACTAAGTTATGAGTTTTGAGTTTGATTTATGAGTTATGAGTATTGAGTTATGAAAACTAAGTTATAGCCAAACCAAACAAGCCCTTAATTGCTTTCCAAATCTACTTCGGTCAACTCCTTATTTGAAAATTATTTGTTGCACAACAAATCAATAACAAATGGCACACCTGATCCTTCCCATAGGGTTGGGCCTCAAATGGTCAACCCAAAGCCCATAATTCCTCCATCACCCCCCCCCCCCCCCCCCACCATACCCAATCCACACGTTCTACTACATATGGACCTCATATACCCACTACCCAACCCACAATCTTCTAAAAACTCATGGACCAAACTACCATGTTCAAATTCTGCATACCCAAATAACCCAACCTTGATAAAGACTTTTACACGCAGAAGCCCGATTGAAAGCATGATGTTCATTTTTCATTAACATGTTGAAAAATTTGTGAAGTCAATTATATGGGCTCTACCATTGTTCTTGACCATTGTTAATCAATAATGTTACACAGAACAGTATATAAGTTTTTCTTTATTAGAGGACCTACATTAAAAAAGTATTTTGCTAATTCCTTTAAAAATAATTCAAAACTAAACTAGTTCTTGAAAATACATTAGACAACAAAAAAAGAACACTCTTAATTGACTACTCAAAGTACTCCAAAACAAAGTACAATATCTGACTTAAATAGATTATGACCTTAATTGTGAAATTACCATAAGACTGACTTAGTTGTCAGAGTGTTCTCATATCCATAAGGATTTTCAATGGATTGAGATTAGGTGCAATATCTAAGGTGTTACACCTGACACAATTACTATAAGTGGTTGAAACGGATAGTTGCAAAAAGTAACTTTCAATCTCAACTATTGATTAAAAAAAGTTAAGAGTAAAAGTTTAAAAAGTGATATGTGAAAAAATTTTGTGTGTAAGAGAGGAGGGTGGCAGCAACAGGCTTTAATTCAATCCCTTGATTCCCTTCAACATCAACCTGCCCATCATATTAGGTTGGGCATCAGAAAACGCTCCTATTGAATATAGTTGTATGTTTTAGGGGCTGTTTGATAAAGTTATTCTATTAACGTTGTTTGTATTTTTTTTTTTTTTTTGAAATACATATGGGTGAAAAGGTGTGTAAAAAAGTGTGTAATGTTGTTTAAAAACTAAAAACATGTCGTTAAACCACTCTACCAAACGGGGCCTTAATAATATTACATAGAGATGATGTAATGCAAAACACACAGGTATACAAAAGTGTTGTCATGTGGAAGGGAAAGAATAAGGAAGTTTCTTCCTAGAAGTGACTCTTCGAAATCTCCCTAGAACATGTAAATTAGTTTACATGTTCTTTGCAAAGGTGAAAACAAAAAATCCATGGATTCTTCCATCTCGTGTGAAAAGGGAAAATCTCTCTTTTTCTTCTTCTTCTTCTTCTTCTTCTTCTTATATCACATCAATGTATTAAATTTAGTTTTAATTAGTTAGAGTTTAATTAAATCCACTAGGGGAACATCTTAGCTTAGCCATTCTGGTTTTGTTGTTGTTGTTTTTTTTTTTTTTTATTTTGGAGAAACGTTAGCCATTGTTCTTTACTATTGTTAATAAAAAAAAAATGTTGCACAAAATAGTATATAACTTAAATAAAAGGCAAAAATGCGCAAATTTTGAAGTTTGTGTTAAATTGAATGTTGTCATTATTTATTTGGAAATATCAATTTAATTTGGATGGGAAAAATACCAGGAGTGTCGTTTTCTTTTTCATGAAACATTGATGTACTATATAATTTGGTTTGGTTATTAAATCATCCCATGTCATTGATTTGAAAACTTTATTCAACATATAAAAGATAGTCACAGTAATATTTAGGCATGATATTAATAGTTTTTTTTCCTAAATATGGGAAGTTTGCTTCTATTTAATGTAAAATTTATTTTCAAAATTTTTGCAATGTAGTGCAATATTTATTATGTTATATAAAAGGTTAATCAAGTATATAATTACAATATATTATACAAAAAATCTTAAGCATGTTTTTTTTTTTTTTTTGCTGATATCTTAAACATGTTTATAAACATAGAAATCTTATGTATAAAAATATAAATATTAAAATATTTATAAACTTAAACAATTTAAGCATATTTAAAAATAAATAAATAATAAAATTATTTAAGTTATGTGTCATCTTATTTAAACCAGAAAAATTTTAGGCAAAAGAAAATAATAGCCTTTAACTGAATCGCTCTCTTGGCTTTTATTCTTTTATTAAGGAGATCATTATCAGCATGCTCAAACTCAAGGCCAAATGGAGGGATAATAGATGGATAATCCAATAACTTATTGATTTCTTGATTCAGTTTCCCCAATTGCATTCAAGGGAAGTGATCCACTCTTTTCATCATGAGTGACTGCTACACACATATTATTATAAAGAACATAATACATGGGAAATACTCCAGACCTTCATCAAAGAATTTGGGCGAGAATTTCTTCAAAATCAAAACTTATTAGTCAATGACACACACAAGATTCAAATCATAAATGAAATCAAAAAATTTAATTCTATAATAATCAATCCTAAACATGTTTTTGAGAAATTCAACCAATCCTAGGCATGTTTATAGCATGATTTTCAGACCCGGACTGTTCATTGAATCGTAAAAAGAAGATGTTTAAGGTTTTTGAGGTCGAATCGAGGTTGAACCGAAGTTGAACCGTGATGACGTCATAATTAATTTAATAAGTATTTTAAATATAATTAAAAACATTAAATTAATAAAAATAGAAAAAATTAACTAAAATAGTCCAATTTAATATAGATATCTATCTTTCAAATATTTTTTATATCATAACTTTTACAAGACAAATAAGAAATGTCAAATCCTAAGCAAATATAAATAGAGTATATCTTTATTTATTTGCATTATAATTAGTAAAACTTGTGATAATAGTAATAATAATAATGATAATAATAATAATATAATTATTATTATTATAATATAAGAATGAGAAGGACACTTACCTCAAATAAAATAAAATATTTAAATTATCTAATAATTTAAAAAATTAAAATAATAATTTAAAATTTTATAATTATAAGTATAAGTATATCTATTTCCCAAAAAAAAAAAAATATATATATATATATATATATATTATAGCAATACTAGTATTATAATATTTCACACAACTTTTGCTACAAACTCATTATATTATAAGTTATGAGAAGTGAAAAAAACTATGGATATATATATGAGTTTATATTTTTATCACTCACAATTTATAACAAAAATTGTTTAAAATGTTATAATATTAGCATTATTCTAAACATAAATTTGTTGCAATAATGTGGCAATATGGCAATACACGTACATTATGTCACATCATGCTGTGCTCAAAGGCCAAAGCAGAAAAGAAGTAATAGAGAGCTTTCACGTGGAGAGCTCATCTTTTATTCAAAAATTAAAAGCTTTCAATATTTCCAATGCTAGGCAGCTAGTGTCAGTGTACTGTAGTCACGTGGAGAGCTTAGGAAACTTCAAAAACAAATACAAAACAAAGAAAGAGAAAGTGAGAAACCAGACCACATACATAACAAAGTTCAGCAAAACAAAAAGAGAGAGAGAGAGAGACAGACAAACAAGAATAAGAAAAAAAAAGAAAGAAGAAGAAGAAGCAGTTGCTTCACGGCACCACACCTGCTTTGTCGTCGTCTTCTTCCTTTTCTCCTTCTTCTCTCTTATCTTTCCTTACAAATGAGTTTCAAATCTGAAAAAATAAAACCATGCGAACTGCAAAAACTGGCCACGGCTCATAGAACTGTACAGTCCAGTCGCAATTCGAGTGGTTTCATGCTTGAGAGGTTCTTAGTTCTAATAGAACCGCAATAGTGAGAGGCTCACGTTTAACCGAGTCGGATCGTATGGTCTGGTCTGAGTCTGAGAACCATGATTTATAGCACTCATAACACTACAACAAGCTTTAGTTATTTCAACCCTCTTTTATCGAGGGGTTACTAAAATCTGTCGATGCAATCTATAAATACAAATGTGATAGGTTAAATTACTAAACTTTATCTCAAAGGTTATTAGGTCCCACAAAATAAGTTAAAACACCCTTGAAATAAATGTGAAAAAAAAAAAAAAAGAGCAGGTTAGTTTTGTACCAAAACGTTTACATTTTTTAGCTCACAACCCTTGATAAAATATAACAAAATTTTCAGCCCTTGAGAGAGCCCGCAACAAAATTTTCAATCGTTGAAAGAAGCCCACAAAAAAATTTAAAAAGATTGCACAGCCCTTGATAGAATATTTGTTCACTCCCTCACTGAATCAAGAGTCCAAATCTTCTGTTTTATTAACTGTGTTTCACTTTATGCTCCACCAATAAAATTTGGATAATTAACCATTTTTATTAAATAAGATATTTCATTAAATGAGATAATTAGCCTCTTTCATTAAAGTTATCTCATTTAATGAGAGAGGCTAGTTATCCAAATTTTATTGGTAGAGCATGAAGTGGAGCACGGTTGATGAGACAGAAGGGTTCAACTCCTAAATCAAAGCCTGAAACTGAGAAAGCATAGAACTCATAGAAATCTCATAGAGCTCATGGAAATCTCATAGAGCTCAACAATCATGGAAATCGCAAAGCTCCGATTAGGTACAAATTGATCTCGGTTTTGTGACTCTTCATCTCTCTTGGCGTTGTGTTCTCAGCTCCGATTAGGTACAAATCACAAACCCTAATTTCGTCTTTGATTTTTTTTTTTTTTTGAGTTTACCCAAACTTTTTCATCGATTTCCCCATGATTTTCGTTTCACAGAAAACTGAGCTCATCATCGATTTCCCTATTTCGATTTCCAATTGTTCGACTTTTGTGATTTCATTATTCGAGTTCAAATCATAATCTCCGTTTCCTTTACAGTTTTCATACAAATATTGATTGAGTTTTTTTTTTTTTTTTTTTTTTTTGTTGATTGTGACTTGTGAGTATAGGCACAACGAGATTGCAAGGCTCAATCCAAGGGATTGCTAGTATTGGTTGTGTGGGAAATGTGCTTTTAGACACTCTGTAAGCCTTGATTTATACATTTTTAATATTAGTTATACATTTTTTCAATCAATGTTTTCTATATTGTATTTGTTTGAACTTGGGTATTAGTTATGGATTTTTTCAATCAATTTTGCCATATTGTATGTGTGTATTATGTTGAACTGCTTTGGCTTTCTGCTGGGGTGAAACCAATTGCTTTGGCTTGATTGATTTTGATTTTGATTTTGTTGGACTTCATTGATGCTGATTGCAAGCCCAAGTGCTGATTCTTGGTCAGTTGGGAATGTGATTTGAGAATCTAGCTGTGGGAGTTGTTTGACAACGAATGATGCATTGGGAAACCATGAGAATGTGAGAGAGAGTGAGTGAGGTTTGTAGTTTGTTTGTGAAACAGATACAAAGGGATGATGAACATTTAACGTGGGGTTTTTTTCTTCATTCTTATTCTTGGTTTGGAATTGGAGGGGGAACAGCTTTTACCAATACCAACTCAAATTTCTATGCGTTTCTGTTGGGTTTGGTAAACTTTAGTTGTGCCAAATCAATGTGCGTGTGTGTTTCTTTTTTTTTCTTTTTCTTTTTTTTTAACGTGGGGTTTTTTTCTTCATTCTTATTCTTGGTTTGGAATTGGAGGGGGAACAGCTTTTACCAATACCAACTCAAATTTCTATGCGTTTCTGTTGGGTTTGGTAAACTTTAGTTGTGCCAAATCAATGTGCGTGTGTGTTTCTTTTTTTTTCTTTTTCTTTTTTTTTTTTAAGAAAATAAAATGTTCCGTCTTTTTTAAAAATTATTATTATTATTATTATTATTATTGTTTTTTATGTGTATATATTCTTGATTTGCAATGGGAAGGGGATTTACTTTTGGGTTTAGTTTGTTCTGTTTCTGATGTTACACGAATTCTATGCTAAAAACGTAAGACTTCTTCTTTAACTAGTATTCTTCTTTTACTAGTATTTTATATCAAGTACCTAGTCTCCTACTACGTACTCACCTTCTTCAGAGGACCAATAATTGTATTTGACTGTTAAATCCACCGGTATAGTGCATAAATCAGTGCTGATTGCCATTGATTTATACTTGGTGTTGATTCCAACTTCCAGGCAGCTCTCTGTGCTAATGCTGAGGAGGTTATCTATTTTTCTATGTTATCTTTTTGATCTTGATCAAGCAAGCCCTAGGTGCTAATTCCTAAGTCCCATCCCTTTCCTTCGTTTCCCAAATAAATGCCCCCTCCTAAAGTCTTTTGTCCTGCAGCTTGTCCTAATCAAATCTGGCTAAGTTCTTGTGCCCTTAATTGTTTACATTCTCTTAGTTTTATTGCTATCTGCTATAGTTGTTGTTTTGTTTATTTTCAAATTGAAATCTAATATAATATTCCAAAGTGATAATTTTGGTTTGTGGTCTTTAAGCATTCGCATAACATAGGAATTTATTGTGATTAAATGCAAGGTTGTTCTTGTTGCGGTTGTCCTCTGTTTGGAAAAACAAAAGAAGGGTAAAAGAGCAAAAACCATGTCCAAATTCAACAGCTAGTCCACGTTTTGGTATGTATGAAGTTAGAATAATATGTCATTAAGATTGGCTTCTAAAGTTACTATTGCTGCACTTATACAGGTGTGCCTAATTATTATTTTTTTTTTTTTCTATTTTAGAAGAGTGAATTATTTCAAGATTTAGCTCCATTGTTGTGGAATTCTTTTCATACTATTGCTGCACTGTTACAGGTTTGCTCTTTATAATTGTCAATTTATTTTTTTGATCTTTTTTGCCGTAATGCTGGAGCTTCCCCTTCTTATCACTATTCATGTACTGTAACTAATCGATATTGTATAGAACATATTAGCTTAGAGAGGTTGCAAATCACTTTTGATCCCCTAATGCTTGCAGCATAAAGACCTCTGCCTTCAAGTTCTGCCAACCATGTGATTAGTTGACCAGTAAATAGGGTAAGGGGCTTTCTAAGCCAAGAGCCCTAAAAATAAAAACGACAAAAAAGAAGAAAGACCAGGGCTTTTTAGAGCAGTGCCTCCTGTGATTTTATAGATACAAGAGCCTGCAATGCAAGGAACTTCCAATATATTTTTAATCAACATAGAGTCACCAACCCATATTTTACAGGTTCTATAGTCACTCCCTGAGCAAAGGGACAAACTTTGTTACTTTCAATAAGGCAAGGATATTCCAAACTCTTAGTGAAGCAAGGGTGAACTTTAATCTTGCAGAAATGCACTATGTTTAAAAACAGTAGGGCAGGAAAATGTGGAACTTTTCCACTCAGAACATAGAATATCTTACAACCAGAAGGAAACATCTTTTTGCATAACAATAACATGAAGCCATTGCTTAATTACAGTGGATTGTGAAACACTCTCTTGCCGGCTATCACAAATGAAACCACCTAGTTGGTAACATACCTGATTACCTGTGGCAAATATCAACCTTGATCCTTGCACTAATCAATTTAATAGTCATTTGTATAATTCTCTCCTCAGCATTTTTTGCTATGTTACCTGCCTTTGTTAGCATTGCTGTCTTCTAATATCTGAACCTTTCATATCACATCTTTTTTCTTTCAATTTTTCTTGCTTTTCCCTCACTTTGAAATCACTTTTTCTTTCAATTACTATGATGTTATCCCAGTTTTTCATGACTAGTAAAATGAATTGTGACTCTTAAGTGGTTCTTGCTAATATATATTTTTTGATAGGTAGTTCTTGCTAATATTAATTGTGAAACCCTTCCTTTATATCTTGAATCTGTTAAAATCATTTGGGGTATTTCTTTCATGAACATTGCTTTCTAATCATCATTGATATTGTTGTACATAGACATGACTTCGGAACTAATAATGTATCAAATCATCTTTGGTGTGAACCACTAACCACTTCTAATAATAAGTCTCAAATCATCTTTGTTGTATTGAAAATCTCCTTGTGTAAAGCAGTAGACATTTCAAGTCATTGGTGGCTACAGCAGTGGCCAGTGAGATTGAGGTGTAGTGTTAGCCTTCAGTTAATAAACTGTTTAGATGTATGATTAATGAAAGGAAAAGGAATTCATTTACCAATCCACCCTCAAAAGGATTTGGCAAAATTGAAAAATAATTGTTATTTGATTTATGGGGTTTGTCAGAAGTTTTATCATTTTAATTTAAAAAAGAGCTGCTGTCTTGCTCTGACCTTATTCTCTGTTATTGTTTTTGCCTTTTTCTTTTAATTCGTTTTCAATAATAATGTTTTATGATTTTTATCATGAATAGATAATATATTGTATATGGAAATATGCTTCAAACTGGTGAACTTATTTAAAAGAATGTTGTTTCTTTTATTTTGCATGTTTATGAATAATATATGCTGAAACATTTTAAGCATGAGACCCAGGTTTTGCTGTCTGTGGATCAAGGAGCTAAGTTTCGTAAAGCTTCAATTGAAACTACTCAACTTGTTTTTGTTTCTTAGGAAAATTTAATGGTTTCCACAGAGTAGTTCAATCTCTATAATGTTATGTAGTTATTGCCTGATAAACTTGCTAATCTGTGAATTTCTGTAAAATTTATGCTATGATTGCTCTTTCATATTGAGATGACATTAAGTATTAGCCTAAGCTGTCCCCTCAGAAATTTATGGAATGTTATGCCTTTGTACTTTGTCATAGTTCTTTACTTGAAACACATGACAAAGAGTGTGCATCTGTGCCTGCTTTGCTTATAAAAACATGTACATAAGTAAATGAATGCAATAATTTTATGCATTGCATTGTACATTACATGGTTTGAACATTTTTTCTTAAAATATTTTTTTTTTGACATACTATGCAACTTATGCAGGAATTGCATCTGATTTATGTTTTAACTTTTAAGTCAGCTACTAGTTTGTTTTATGCACTTTGGATGCTTGTTAGTATCCCCTTGATCTCCCATTATTTGATATTTACTTATACTATTTTTGGGCTGTTCTTGTTGTCTAGTTTCTGACAGTTCTTAGCAGTCACTTCTTGAAAAGTTGCTCAGCCTTGCCAATGAGTTTCCGATATGCTGCATTAACTCGTGCATGCACTAAATTGTAAATACACTTTCTAAATGACCAAATAAATTTTTCACCCAAAAAAAAAGAAAAAGAAACTGTTACTAGTCATAGAAACAGTGGGCTGGTAGATTGTTTCTGGTTCCTCTTTTGATTGTCATGTACTTGCATTTATCATATCCTAAAAGCTTAAGATTATCAATTTAGTCTGTTTGCACTATGCTTTTTGGAGTTCATCATTGTGCAGTCTCATATGTTATGAGTTGCATTTTTTATACATTATTGCTATAAATGTTAGAAAAGGAAAGTATCTATTGTATTATATAATGTCTCAAACTATTCAAATGCAGAGTTAAAAGAAGTAAAGTACCTCAAAAGCATGCTCAAACAACAAGCTATTCAAATGGTAGAACAAAGAAGACATTTTGAGGAACAACAAGCTAGACAAATGGCAGAACAAAGAGCACATTATGACAATATGATGATAAAAATGTTGAGTTATATCACCCCGCAATTAGCCCAATCTAGTGGTGATCACTAAGGTATGAAGATCAACTCAAGCTAGTCACTGTTTCTGGTTGTTGGGTTTTTGCTAGGTTGAACATCCATTGTTAATTGTTGTAGGTTTTAATTTGAGTTTCTGGAATTTGATATTAAAACCCAATATAATGTTTTAGTACTATTGGATAAATTTGGAATGACTTGTTGAGCTGTTTATGTGGATAGAATAGATAGGTACTAATTTGCTTTTGCAATCCTTATCTTTATTGTGGATGTTTGTTTTTTTGATAGCTGATGAAAGTAGTGAGTAGCGACATTAGAACAAATAAGTGGGGTACAGTAGAGAATAATTCGGATGATGTAAGTTATCTTCAGACTCTGATTACCTTAGAAATAGGTGAGTGTGTCTCTGAAATCATAAATCCAAAACCTTGAACCAAGACATTTATTTAATTCTTATTCTGTTTTGAAGCTGAAATTTGTTTTATTCACTAATTAAATGATTATTTGATGAAAAGGATATCTTGGTCCCAAATTCTTAGTATTAGTAAATTAAGACATGGTATACTACTTTAAAAGTTGCAAATCTTCCCAACTATTGATTATTCCATCCTCTTCAAGGGCAGCATATATAGTTGAATCTTATACTTAAGTTATTTATCATATGGTTTACTGTTTTGGAAATAGTAAATCTTGCCAATTATTGCTTGTTCAAGATCTTAAACATATGCTTACTTTCAGGCTTAGATGTCCAACTCTTATACTTGGTTTTGTTTATGATATGATGAACATTTTGCCATTTTTTTAAACATGTAGGTAGTGAATACGATCAATTCCATAGAAATAAAGAAGGATTCCACGTATGATATCCTTATGATACGGATTCAGCCTTTTCAACCTAAGTTAAGAGTGTATTTATTTTATTTATTTATTTTCAATATGTGGAAATTAGAGGCTGGGCTCAATCCGTAAGAATTGAACCCCCGGAGAGACTGAGCAAAAATAAAAAACAAAAGCTTGGTCAAAACCTTCTCTGTTTCTCTTTTCATATTTTAGCTTTGTAATTTCAATTCTTCTTCTTCTTCTTCTTATAGTCTTCTTGGTTTGACTACAATGATTGCAATCAAAACTAGATATATGAACTCTATTGTGCCTTTTTGTTCTTTTTGAAATTGTGGGTATCTTGAATTTGATATTGTGAAAAGGTGTATAGATATATTTGCTAGGAAATTAACAAACTTTTGGTAACATTCTCTCTTTTTCAGAAACTTGAGGGCACCCATAATGGTTGAAATGTTCGATTGCACTAGCTAATAACTTCTTGCTTTGGAGATGATGATGAAGAAGAAAATGTATCAAAACTTTTAACTTTTGGACAGATTTGGTCTTTGTAGAAATTGTTGTTGATATCTTTTCTCTTAAACAATAATTGACATATCGGCTATTTGTATGCAGCTCTAATCTGTTAAGTAATCTCAATATTGAAATTGATACACATCATAGGTGTTAATTTGTAGGTTTGAGTTTAAAGATCAAGGAAAGTGTAATTGTAGCAATATACCTTGATAAAGGGATTAGTGGTGTTTAAATATCTTTCTTTTTTTGAGAAATGTTTATATATCTTTCTATTTCAGATATATAGAGCCATTGATATCACTTTTGCTATACATCAATATCATAGCATATCATCTCAACAGTTGTGATTTTTTTGCTTTTGTTTTTGATTTTTTTGTTTTTGTTTTTGTTTTTGTGTGTGTATATATATATATATTGTGGATGATTGTGTTTTTTTTTAAATAAAATTTTTTTTTTAAGAGCCAAAAGACCCCTAAAAAATAACCTTATTTATCAAGGTTGTAAATATAAATCTTTTAAACCTGGGAATTAAAATACACAGGGCATACTATTAACATATTATTGAAAACTAGAAACAAATCAAACAGCAAAACTGATTTTTATCAGAGTGTCTAGTAGACTAGTAGTAGGTAGTGAGTTCTTGTTTTGGATTGTGGTTTCATGGGATTCACAAAATTTTTTGAGTTTGTAATGAGGTTTTCTCATGGAATGAAAGAGTGAGATTGTTAGGTTTGAGATTGGCAATATCCACTGACAATTTAATATTAAAAAGGGTCAGAAAAATGTTGCCGAAATATTCAAGATCAAGTTGTTAAATTAGCTCAAAGAAGGGCACTCTGCACAACCTCAACTGATCCTTAACTGAGAGTTGGTTAATTGATATGCCTTGCCTGACTGTCATGTGTTAAGCGAACCGTAAACCTTGATAGACTTTCAATTGATGCTCAATTGTTGGAGAGTTGCAATTCAATGAACTGTGAATCGAGGCTAGTTTGATTGAGAAGCACAAACTTTATTGTTACAAATTAATTTGAAGTATGCATCTATTTTCTCAACCTTACATATAAATCACTTATTGGTACAACTATTAAAGTTAGAAAGGTTAGCCACCACATAGATATCCAGCGAGCCTTACCTCATTTTTGAAATCGAAGCTTAGTTCAATATAGTTCTTGATTCCTTACCTTTATGCCTTGTTAATCAAGAACCATGAAAAACACCTTACATTTGCTGAAACCACGTGCATACTGTATTGCATCAGCGCATGCAACATGATATACGAGTTCCAGATTTAAGCAAAGATGTGTCGTTCATGAAACTGTTCATGCACAAGTTGCTGGAGTTATTGTGGGCACACGTAACAAGTGTTGCTCATTCTTCCATGGTGGAATGCTTTGGTGGGGGTCTTGCTATCCCCATATTGGTTTTTCATATGAAGAAACTCTCCTTCGAATTTCCACTTTATTACTAATTGACTTATTATTTGTTTACTGTTATACTTTTACTTATATCATGTTTAAGTGGTAATTAAAAGAAATTTTCTGCAAGAGGTTATTTATTTATTTATTTAATAATTTAATAGTTGGGAAATGAGACATTTGGATCATGAATGTTTCTATTGAAAAAACTAGAAATTGCATGTGACTTAATCAACATAAAATTGTCAAATTTCTGGTTATTAAATACATTGGGGTCAAAATTGATCTTACAACAGTTACATAACGCTGCTAGACCTGCCTAGAAGATTGACTCAACATATTATCACGCCATTCACAAAAATAAATCATATATATATATATATATATACTAAAATATAATATAAAAGTTGGGCTTAGAAATTATTTTTGTGCCAAATGAATATCATTTTTAACTGCCATATGGTTGTACCAAATAGTAGCTTTTTGTTTGGATCAAACAACAACATATTTGTTTTTATCAATTTTTAATCTACTACTTTATCAATTAATTGATTAAATTCCCATCAAAAATTAATTAATTAATTATGAAAACTTAATTATTGTTATCAACTTTTTTTTTTATTCACTCTTTTTTCCAATCCTAAAATTAGTAACGTTGAAGAGCATGTCATAATTTTTCCCTTTTTTATTTTTGTTTTAACGTTGAAGTGTCCCAATTTTTTTATATTTTATTTTTACATAGAAATACCACCTTTAATCTTTTATCAACTTTTCTTCTACGTATTACTTTTAACAAATTTTTAGATATATAAACAATATTTTTCTCTACTACTTCATCCACTTTTTAGATAAATACAAAAGATATTCAATTTTTTTTTCCTTCACATTGTCTTTTTCTATGGTAAAATCAATAGCTATTAGGTAGAAAGTGTAACAATTTTTTTCCTAATACATGGTTTCGGTTTTTTTATTTATGTTGAACTGTCACAAATTTTTTTTTTTTTTTTTTGTTTATTTATTCTTCTTATCAAACTTTTATTCTAGTGGCTTTTGAATCTCTCCATAGTATGCAGAAACATGTGGGAAATGAAGATTATATGGCCATTAAATTAGACATGAGCAAAGCATATGACAAGGTGGAATGGTCATATCTGGAATCAGTCATGAGACGCATGGGCTTTACTGAAAGATGGATTACACTCTTGATGCTATGTGTGAAGACGGTATCTTATTCTATTTTGGTGAATGGAGAGCCAAAAGGGATGATTTACCCTACACGAGGCATCCGCCAAGGAGATCCTTTGTCACCTTTTCTCTTTCTGCTTTACACAGAAGGTTTAAATGGTCTCATCAATAAAGCAGCGGATAAAGGAGATATCAAGGGTTATGCCATTTGCAGAAATAGTCCCAGACTAACCCATCTATTGTTTGCAGATGATAGTCTTCTATTTTGCAGGGTTACAATCCAGGAGTGCCAACAAGTTTTGAATATTCTTGAGACTTATGGCAGGTGCTCGGGTCAACAAATCAATAAGGCAAAAACTACCATTTTTTTCAGCAAATCCACATCTGAGGTAGTCAAAAACCACATCAAATCTGCTTTGGATGTTCCGATGATCTTACAATATGAGAAGTACCTGGGACTACCATCCCTGGTGGGGAAAAATAAAAAGGCCAGTTTCAACTACATTAAGGAGAGAGTTTGGAAAAAAATTCAAGGGTGGAAGGAAAATGTTTTGTCTCAAGCAGGTAGAGAAATCCTTATAAAGGTTGTAGTTCAAGCAATCCCAACTTACATGATGAGTTGCTTTAAGCTTCCCTTGGGTCTTTGTGGAGAGATTGAAAGTCTTATTAGGAAATTTTGGTGGGGCCAAAAAGGTGACCGAAGGAAGGTACACTAGGTCAAGTGGGAGACACTTTGTAAGACCAAATCGGAAGGGGGCATGGGATATAAAGACTTGGCAAATTTCAATGATGCTCTCTTAGCCAAACAAGCATGGAGATTACTTCACCAAAAAAATTCTCTATTTTATAGGGTTTTTAAGGCGAGGTTTTTTCCACATTGTTCTATCCTAGAAGCCCCTTATTCTAACTCGGGTTCATATGCATGGCATAGCATATTGAAAGGGAGAGACTTATTATTGAAGGGTGTAAGGTGGAGAGTGGGAAGTGGTGATGAAATAAGTGTTTGGAATGATGCTTGGTTGCCATCCACAGCTCATCCAAGGATTGAAGCTCAAGTGGTACCAGGTTTCGAAGACATGAAAGTCTCTGCTCTCATTGACCCAACCACAAGGAAATGGGACCTAAACATGCTGTATGGACTCTTCACTGATCAGGAGATAGAGTTGATCTTAAGCATTCCCTTGTGGCCCAATGCCGTGGAGGATGTTGTTGTTTGGCCCTTTACCCCTTTAGGTACTTACACAGTAAAATCTGGTACTCGGTTCCTCACCTATGACCAAGCTCCATATCAACCTGCGGTGAATGGCCAACCTCGAAATGATGTGTGGAAATTAATTTGGAATCTTAATGTGCAAAGTAAGGTCCGAAATTTTCTATGGAGGTCCTACCACAATGCTATACCGGTGAAACAAAACCTGAAACAAAGACATATCCTAAATGAAGATGTGTGCGAACTTTGCAAGCTCAAGACCGAATCAGTTTTTCACGCTCTCTGGGGATGCACACAACTCACGCAAGTTTGGGGCTCATTTCCTTCCTTTTTGTTCAGGCAGACACAAGCATTTTCCTCCATTAGTGAAGTGCTCATGTACACAGACAACGAACGAAAAAACCCAGAGCTGTTGGCGTCTGTTATGTGGTCTCTCTGGCATCGTAAAAACCAGGTACGGACATCTCCCAAGGATTACCCTCTGTCACAGGTAGCTTCAATAACATCTCAAGCACTTGCTGACTTCCAACGGGCAAACTCAAATGATGCTACGCAAACCAGGAACTTTAGTCATGCCCAGCAGCGATGGTCTCCACCGCAAGAAGGTGAGATTAAAGTAAATTTTGACGGAGCCCAATTCAAAGATATAGGCAAAATGGGTTTGGGAGTTGTTGTTCGAGATAGCAGAGGACAAGCAATTGCTTCTCTATCTGAGCAAGCAATTCTTCCTTTTTCTCTAGACATTATCGAAGCTATGGCAGCAGCTAGAGTGATATCTTTTGCACAGGGACTTGGGTTCACCTCCTTTATACTAGAGGGGGACTCTATGAATATCATAAAATCATTGCAGTCTGATGATGAATCCTTTTCTACATACAGTCACATCCTCAGCTCGGCAAAATCCTTGTTGGTAGCAGGAAGTAGCATTAAGTTTTCTCATGTGGGTCGAAATGGTAATTTTGTGGCACATAACCTAGCTAAACATGCTAGACATGTTAGAGGTTTTTCGGTGTGGACGGAGGATGTACCTCCCCACCTATCCCATGTACTTTTTGCCGATCATGGTTGATTTACTTAATAAAATTCTTGATCTTCTTTCTCAAAAAAAAAAAAAAAAATTCATTCCACCATTATCAATAACTAGTGTGAGTTGCACATGCAAGGCACTTGCCTACCTATACATTGGGTATTTGTAAATATATCCCGAACTTTAAAATTAATCTAAAGTTGACACCTTATTTTAGTGTTAAAGTTTCAATTTCCATCCCATTGTCTATACTAGTGTAAAAATTTAAAAGTGTAACGGACAACTAACCAATCCAAAATAGCATTTTGATCCAATTGTAGTAGCAATACATTTAGTAAAAACAAGCCCTTAAAATCCCATAATAATCTATGTTGTAAACCCATAAGATCCCATTAAAGAAGAAGAAAACAAGATTCTAGCTAATCATTGCTGAAATTTAAAACACCTTGACAAAGTATCACTACCAAATATGGTTAGACATATCCACTACCAAGCATTATGTCTACCTTGTAATCATAGTTGACTTTAGCCAATAGTTCTTTACAAAATCAAACAAGGCATGTTTTCTAGCGAAATTCAACCACAGTAGAAACTAAGCTTTCAGATATAGCTTTATTCTTGAAGGTGATATTATGTAGTGCACATTCACATTCTAATGAGTTTGTTTACATCTCTAACCTTCAATAGCACAACACTATGATTTTCTATCATTGTGAACCACTTGATTTTATTGCATTTCATCTTCCACTCTAGTAGAAAACCAAAACTTAGTATCAAGCCAAGGAAGGTTGCTTCCACATCTAATGTGACAGGAATCTCCTTGATCCTGCACAACCTCTTTGGTATGCTTCAGCTTCATACATCAACCACTTGATTGATTTTAACCAAAGCAACAGCCTAGAAAGGGGGAAAAAGTTAGAGAGTTGAAGCTTTAAAGGTTAAGATTAATAGCACTTTTGATTAATTTTAAAGTCAAGCAAACACTTAGACACCCATTCAAAAATTGATAAAATAAGAAATAACAATTTTTTCCCCTGTTAATGATAAAAGTGCTAGATTAATCTCCATTGTGTTAGTAATGAGAATGATAAAAGTGCTAGATTAATCTCCATTGTGTTAGTAATGAGATAGAGTGCAATGAACAGTTTTTTGAATTAGGACACAATAAATCACTTTTTCGCAATACACACGGATCTCAATAAGACAGGAAAACTTAAAAACAACAATAATAATTATAATTATAGAATCAAAAAGCATGAAAAACCTCATATGTGACGGCATCCCACAATTTGTCATTAGCAAGGATAAAATAAGAACCTCAAGGGAAGCATCAATTTTTTCCTCCTGCAAGTTTTATAAGGAAGTCAGTGGCTAATTATTCACCAAAAAAAAAAAAAACTGAAAATGAGAAGCATGAAAGGGGCACTTTTAACCAGACTAAACGTATCAACTAAAGCTCTCTTAAAGAGGGACTTGTACTACTATTGACAAGTGCCAATAAACAATATTCCTCTAGCAGAAAGCTAATTCACATATGTAGGTACATTGAGAAATGCCAGTATAAATTTTGTACATTTTCAAATTAAAAAAGATTATTAGTACCTATAATTATTCTTGCACTCACGAAGATAATTATGATGCAGGCATAATAATATCAGCAACTTCATTTGTTTTTCTTCTTATTAATAATAATAATAAATAAATAAAGGTGATCTTAAGTTTTCTTTTGAATCATCATTTACCATAGTAAGAAAGTAAAACTTCCTTTACATAGTAAGCATCAAAAGTCAATGTTAAGAATCACCCACACCTAAAATTTTGGATCAGCAGCTACATATTACGTCGAGAGTCTATCACCAAATGCACAAGAAAGCAAGAACCCCTCCAACTCTCCAAGTTGGTGTGATATAATTTTAATAACCAAGACACATGCAATTTACTAAATCTCCAAAAATCTTTGAAAATTAATGTATAATGAGCCTACTACCCACAAAAAAAAAAATTCACCAGCATTCCTCAATCCATTATGGCTCATTAGTTTGGTCTAGCTTGTGATCTAAAGAAACAAAAATAGTTGTAGAAATCAAAAGATGATAAACAAATGAGATAACAAGTTAGTAGAATAGGAAACAAATAACATTTTAACCAAATCCTCTCACATTAAAAAGATTTTATTTATTATATAGTGTTTGCTACTCTCCATTATTAAATGGTCAATACATCATCTACAGTGGCGCACTTATCAAAGGAACTCATACAATTAAATCAACTAAGTCTCCAGGATAACGAGAAACAAATCCTTGAAGGGATTTCAAAGTAGCAACAAATAGCACTCAACTATTTAGAAATGAATGAAAAAGAAATGACACAATTGAGCATTTTCCTATAGCAAGCCAAAGCTTTGGTAGTGGAAGTAGCTCCAAAGAAATTGGAAATTTGGTAGTGTATCACTTGACAGAATTCAAAATGAATAAACTCAACTCAAGGGATCAAAATGCATTTTTTGCTTTATCCTTTTTTGTTCTTCTTTCCATTTGAATAGATAATGAGAGTCGAATTTTTTTGTTTGTTAAACATTACCTAAAGCATTCAAACACATATGTTGTTATTTTTCTATAGTTGATCAATCTTGATATACCTTAAAAGGTAATAGTGATTTAAGGGTTGAATTAAGAATCTATTAGGTTGGCATAGATGGAAGCTCACTCCAAACTAACCTATTTGTGATCTCAAAAATCAGCATGGTGAAGCAAACTGCCAACCACCCATTTATTCTCTAAAAGCTAGTTTCAAAGTGGTCTGCATCACATAAGTCCCAATATTGCTAGGAAAAACATTCACATGGATTATAAATCCAAACATAGAGAGATATAATTATATAGAGTGTTCCCCAAATAATAGAATGAGACAAAATAATTAGTTGATAAGGAATACCACGTCATCCATTTCTTGGTATGATAATGTCAGCAAAGATGGTTTAAACATGGTAAAAGCTGTTGATTCTTTTTTTCCCCCTATTTTATTTCGGTTGGGATGGTAAAAATAATAATAAAGGCACATTAAACTTTAATTAATTCTTTAAATCATAAGAAATATATAACCATTCAATATCACATTAGACATCATAGGGCCTTTTCACTTCGAGTTATATAAAAGTCATGCAATTTTCTCTACATATTGGTAAACTTATAAAATCTTTAATCCCAAAACCATGGGGTTTGTATCAAAATACATAATTTTCAAATGGGTAAAATCAAGAACAATTACCATATGTGTAGCTATATAATTGGGAACAATTTTTCTCCGTAAACATGGCCACGAACTCATCTAAAAATACATGCAAGACAAAATAATTAGCTCATTAACAATAAAATAAGCTAATACACCTCTATTTTTCTAAGATAAAATAATTTAAGTCAAACATTCGGACTCACTATAAAAATAAAAACTTGAAATATCAAATACCAAAATTTTAAGGAACTAAGTTTAGAGCTCACACAACTCAGCATAAGATGATGAGATTTGATTCTATACATTGTGAATAATGGTCGATCACGCTGTCTCTAGTGTCAATGGTGTTCGAGTTTCATCTAATTTTCCACAATTTCCATAGCTTGAAGAACAAAGCCTTCCATTTTAACAAATTTTTTTTTTTGAGGCACGTTATTTCATTGCACCTTTAATTGTGTTAACACCAAAAGTGAGAAACCTTTTCACGTCTTAAACAAAGAGATGAACAAGAAAGAAATATAGGATAGGAAAAGAAATACACCTTATAACAATAATTTGAGGAGAGAGAGAAGAAGTACGCCATTGACATCTGAAGAGATATTTATGAAGATCTTTTCCTTTGTGTTCTTTGGGGAATTTTGTGAAACATACATATGAGTGGGGTATTGTCATAATGTTTTGGGCTTTTGATTTGGAGGATTCCCTGGGTAAATCAAGAATTGCGAATTGTGTATCAAAATCTTTGGGCTATAAATATAAAAATGGAACCACCCGCTGGTTTGTATTACTCTACTATTTCTTCACAGATTAGCAATGGAACCACGGCAAAGCTAGAAGGAAGTGAAAGGGAAAGACAAAACTTCAAGCAAAATTCAAATACCAACACAGATTAAAGAGGGATATCTAAAATAAGAATGAAAAACCCATTGAAATTTCAGAGAATTGGGTTTTGGCAAAATTTCCAGCCTTGAGTCAAAGCTTTCATAAAAGATGTTTAAAGGCTCACTACCAGTTTTGCGAAATTAGTATCTTAGTATAATAAACAAAAGAAAAAGAGAGATAGAAATCAACCAAACTACAAAGAAATTTAGAAATAGAAAATACTTGTCGTGTGAGCTGAAAGAAAACACCGAAGCCACAAATCAGTCCCCTGCTTTTCCATTTCCTTCTCTCAACCCTTAAAAAAACCATCATCAATATCTGGTGAAAGAAAATTAGCAATTTTGCCTCACTCAGTCTTGTTGCTTCATACGGTAAGTTATGAGCTTTGTTGATTTTTTTTAATGAAATGGCACCATTTTCGCTCACCACTTGACTATTCCTAAGCTTAGAGGGTGTGAGGAGTCTTGGGAGGGTCCTTTCCACACCTACCCATAATACATATCAAAGATCTGGAAGAAAGAAAGAAAGAAAAAAAAAATAAGAGCAAAGTATAGAAGCAAAAAGGAAGAAAGCAAAGATCATACCTTTCAACTCAAAGCCTTCCTTCACTCCGATCTACCCATCACCCTCTGCTCTATTTAGATTGGTCAATATACCGCCATAGACGTCCAAAAACAGCCATCAGCAACCCTGGCTCTCTCTCTCTCTCTCTCTCTCTCTCTCTCTCTCTCTCTCTCTCTCTCTCTCTCTCTCTCAGGTTCCAAAAATTCTCTGGACATTGAGAAAGAAAAAAAAATAAAGGCTGAGAGGCAGAGAGAGTTCCAGAACTCTCTAGCCCTCTCACTCTCTATCCTGGCCTTCTTTTTCTTTTCTTTTATTATTTGGTTTTCAAATTTCAGCCAAACAAACCATTTTGGCTTCAAAAAAACAAAAATTTACTAAACCAAAAGCACTGTAAAAGGAGATAGTGGAAGCAGATAGTAGATTTGTAGACTCTTGTTCTCTTATAATTCATATATTGATTTTTTTTTTTAGGGTGAATTCATATATTGATTAGAATATATATATTCTTTATTTTCCTCGGTGTGGACCCTCTGTACTCTATAGTTGTTATGGTAGAAAATAATGAAAAAATCTAAGTCAACTGAATGATTTATGGTATAATTTGCGTTAAATCTTCTTTGTAAAAAGCTCACGTGTTTGGTTCACTGTAATCTACTGATATACATTATTGTAGGGAGTGGGTCTAAGTACTTCTACTGTTGAGTAAGTGGACTCAAGCCCAACTAGCCCAATACAATGAATTTGTAGAAAGCGAATTCAAGAACTAGGCCCTAGCAAGCGGACAATGCCCTACGCAGTGTTTTCCACCCTCGAACGCTGGCGAACCGAAACCATCCTCAAAACTCTGTCCTCGGCATGGTCCAAGGAGCTTGTTTGTCGTCCTTCTTCCATGGGGATCCATCCCTCCTACTCAATCTGTTTCTCCCCTTTTATACAGTCCTCCTCCAACGATCCTTATCCTCCACTTGTTAATCATCCATGCCTTCCTCTAACAACCCGTCCCATCAGCCGCTTTACCAGACTTCCTGTGAGTCACAATAACCGAGGAGGCGCTGCCTAGGAGTCATTCTCTCATTAATGCGGCCAAAACATTGGTTGTGCGTATTTAATGTGGAGGTGACAGTTCATCATGGACTTGCTCCTCCACCATGCTTCCTTGGCTAGCACGTTGTACTTGTTCCTTCTCTTTAGATGCCCTAGAAGGCTGCTTTAGGTGACCTGTTACTTCCTAATCCCATAGTTTCGATTTGCCAAGGATAGGGTCGTCCTCAGCAAGGTTCCTGGACAATTTAGATTTTCACACTTCATCCTTGGGCATTTCCTCCTCCTCAGTATGGGCCCTGGGCCGGGTACAAAGTGAGCTAGGCTTGCCAAATTCTTAGGCCCCACAATAGCCCCTCAAAATCCTGCTGTCCATATCCTCGAACGAGGAGGAGGATTTTAATATCCTTGGGCCTTCATTATGGCTTGCCTAATCTTGGCATACCTTAGCATTGGAGACTTTTCACCTGCCCAATGCACGTTTATGGCACCTCGATATACGGCGCACACCCACATTAAATTTTAGCGGCTCCATACTCCCCACGTTTAATGGTGTGATGGTAATCAGTTGGTAGGGATTTTCTGCCTTTATGGGCAGGAAACTCTGCCTGGTTGTCTTTAATTGAGGATATAAATACTCATTTGAACCAATTTTCCTCCTTACTTTTGCATTCAAGAATCTGGTGCGTATACTCTAAATCCGTTCAAACCTCCAACCCGACCAGCATAATTCTCTAGCATAAAAAACATGTCCGAGGAGCCTTTCCTCATTCTTGTAAATCTTCTTCTCCCTCTCTAGCTCCAACTTTCTCTTTGAGTTCTTTCTTTCCTTCGTCTTTTCTTGAGTCTCTTACCTGTTGTCAAGGATGGGTAGATTTTAAAAGTTAGTTGAGTCTGAAAAAGCAATGGAGAAATTCAGTGCCGACTATAGGATACCCAGTAACGTGGGCCTGAGGCACTGTGAGGAAGGGGATTGGTATATTAGAAGGAAAGAAGGTGAAGTTGTGATTCCCATTATCGCCTTCCTAAAAGGGAGTATGAGAATCCCTATGGGGCCGGTGACACACGACTACCTCACACATTTTCGGCTAACTCCTACCCAGTGCGCCATCAATGTGTGTAGGATACTAGGGTGCGTAGACGCCTTGAATGAGAAGATGGGGTTGAGGTTAACCCACCATGATGTAAATTGGTGCTATAACCTCCAACACCTAAGGGGTAAGTCTTACTACCTAAAGGTTCGACTTATCCAGTGCCTCCCCGAGTCTAGTAAAGGATTAAATCAGGATTTTGTCATTATGTCAGAGGAGTGGCACGACGGTCTCCATTGCCTGACAATAGAGGGAGAGCCAGGTAGGGTACTCGGAGTAGAGGAGGGTTGACGAGCTATGTTTTCATGGTTTGTGCCGTTTGGTTGCTGATTAGCACACACTTTTTCTTTTGTAGATCCACATGCCTTTGAATGGCATTTCCACTTGGTTAACAAGGAAGACTTACAATCCGTTCTCAGGGCGTAGATTTTTGTGAATGAGGCCAACAATCAAGTTAAGGCTACTCATAAGATCCTTGGGTATGATCCGACCCAGAAGTCGTTCCCGGCCCCGAAGCACGTGATCAGGGCTCGTGATCCTTTGTTTCGCCAAATTACTATGGTGGAGCATGGGTTCTCATTTTCTGAAGGTCTTCCATCCCAGAAGGCATCCCGTTGGCAGATTCTTTCTCGTCCTATCAAGTTGCAAAGGTCAAGGGAGAAAGTTTGGAAAAGGAGGGAGAAGTAGTTGATCTAGGTTCATCTGAAGACGAATTTGGTGTATTCGACCAAGCCTATCTATCCAAGGATCCCTCCGGTGACTTAGGCGATCCTCACTTATCTGAATCAGATCTAGTGTTTTCAAAGGCTGATACTTAGGCCGAGATGGGCTTCAAGAGGCAACCCCAAACTAGCCTATTTGATTTGCTTGAAGGCCAGCCGGGGAATGACATGCTGAAGAGGTCATAGTCCAAGCCTCCTTCTCCTCCACCTAAGCTTCCCCCTCTCCCATCTAAGTCTTTGCCTACACAGACCAAGTCATCCTCCACTCTGTCAATCTCGGACACTTGGCCTGAGTCCACCGATTCAAAGAGGAAGAGGCCTTCCAAGGGTAAAGACCCAGTGGATGAGGGGAGATCTCGCTTTTCCCAAGAGGAAGATGAAGCCCGCCGACCTTCCAAGCAGCTGAGGATTAGTGGTTAGGACAATAGGAAAAATGTCATTCAGCAGTCCGAGCCCCAGGCCTGGCTGCCCCCCACCATGCTTCATGGGAAGCCTTGATGGACGATGCCACCCTCAAGGACTTCTGAGGGGGTGAGAGGGCTCACATAGCTGATGCCTTGGAGAGGTCCTTACTTTTCCCCCACTGATATGGCCGAGCTAAGGGCATGAGGAGGTAAAAAGTTGCTCGTAACCTCAAAAGGTACCTGGGCATGGTAAGACTTCCAATACTTGTTCCTTCGTCTGAATTTTATTCCTCAGCACCCAACTTACAGTGTACTTGTTTTGGTTGGCAGGCTATCTAGGCCACTTTCAGGCTGGAAGAAGAGGCCGACAACCAGGATAAAGCTATGGGTCAGGAACGTGACAAATACTTGAATGAAGTGAATACCCTCAAAAGATCCGAGGCTGATCTCAGGAAGGCAAGGGAGGACTTGGAGGAGATAATGAAGGCCAAAGACTGCGCGGCGTCTGACCTAGCCAGCGTTATGAAACAGGCCAAGGACCAGACAGGGCACTTACAAGATGCCGAGGGTCAGCTGCAGGTTGCCAAAGAGCAAATCACCGACCTAAAGCAGAAGTTGGCTGAGGCAGTGGGGGCTGGAAGCCTCGCCGAGTACGCTAGGGACGAGGCCTTGAGGGCGAAAGAAGAAGCCGAGTTTGCGAGGACAGATGCTGAGCGCTCTAAAGAGCAAGCGAAGGAAAAGGCATTTGCTGAGGGAGTAGCTAAGACTAAGGCTGCTCTCAAGGCTCAAGTCCCTGAGGTATGCAGGTGCTACTATTCCTAGACTTGGAGTGAGGCCCTCAACCAAGCGGGGGTCGAGACCTCGTCTGAGCTTAAGAGAGCCGAGAGGGTGTATTATCCCCCTGCCATTCGCGAGGTTGCCTCTACTGACCCTGAAGTTGGCACGGCCTCTATAGCGACGGACGAAGGCCCAATCAGTGTTGCCGATGATCCAATGTCAACTAACAAGCCTACTGAGGAGACCGGGCACCAAAGGGCGTTAAGGGACGAGGAAACTAGTAACCCAGCAATGCCCCAAGACGTGGTAAAGCCTCCCGCTGACCCCCAGGTCACTTCTGCCGATAAGGAGTCCTCTAAAATTACACCTCCGAGCTAGGATCTCGAGGTGCCAAATGAAGCTTCTCAGCTGACCCCTAAGGACAAGCTTTCTACTGAGTTAAAGAAATGGGCAATTTCGTCAGGCCACCTTGCTATGTAGACTTGCGCCGCCCTTGTCTTCCCTCCTCTTTGTCTTGATTCTATCACTGTATATTTCTTTTTGGTTTAAAACACTGTAATGTTATTATTTTTTAAGCTGAATGCATGGATCTTCTTTTCTTTTTACTTGGTGTCTATTGTCATTACAATGAGTTTGGCTACTTATATAACCTGTGCTTCGATTATAAGCTTCACAATCTCAAAAACTCAGCATGTTTTTCATTCTAAACTAGCAACCGAAAAACGTAAAGCCCCTAGAAATGGTTCCCACTTGGATTTTGATCGATAATTGAACCACCTTAACACCACGACCTATTTTTGTCGGATTGAATGCTGAGGGAACGACTCCATAATATTGGCTCCACATCACATGAATGAATTACTGTAAATAGTAAAAAATGCTTTAGGAAAGCCGTTAGTTGCTGACCATACTATAGCGTTAGGTTCAATGTGCCTCAGAATGCTTTAAGTGATGCTCATGGGCTTGTGTTTGTTTACGCCCTTGCTGAATGTAGCCCATCTCTCCAGAGACCTGAGTCTGAAGGCAATGCGAGACACTAGCACTGCCGAACCCTTACGTTCTTCTCTGAGTAACTAGTTTCCCCATAAGTTTGAGTCCAAGGATCGTACAAGGCCTTGGTTCTGTCTAACAATTAGATTCTCCTGTAAGTAACTAGTTTCCTCATAGGTTTGAGTCTGAGGACCATGCAAGACCTCGGTTCAGTCTAGTATTCAGGTTTTTCTTGAAGTGGTCAGTTTCCCTATAAGTTTAAGTCCGAGAACCATGCAAGACCTTGGTTTAGTCTAGTACTCAAGTTTTTCTTGAAGTGGTTAGTTTCTTCATAGGCTTGAGTCCAAGGACCATGCAAGATCTTGGTTCAGTCTAATGCTTATGTTCTTCTGTAAGTAACTAGTTTTCTCATAGATTTGAGTCCGACGATCATGCAAGACCTTGGTTCAGTCTAGTACCAGGTGTTTTTGGAGTGGTTAGTTTTCCCATAGGCTTGAGTTCGAGGACCATGCAAGACCTTGGTTCAGTCTAACGCTTATATTCTTCTGTAAGTAATTAGTTTTCTCATAGTTTGAGTTTGAAGACCATGCAAGACCTTGGTTTAGTCTAATACCCAGGTATTTTTGGAGTGGTTAGTTTTCCCATAGGCTTGAGTCCGAGGACCATGCAAGACCTTAGTTCAGTTTAATGCTTATGTTCTTCTGCCTGGAGTGAAGGAGTTGGTCCTCAATGTTAGGAAGTTTATTTTTAGCATGATGACGGCCTCGACCTTGTTTCACCGGAAATGGGTTACTCCTTAGACTGGGCCCTTGGTCCTGCGCTGCCCTAGACAGGGGCGACTCAGATTTCTGTCCTCATGCGTAGCAGTAGCCCCTCGTTCGCTCCAATTCTTTGCCCTCTTTGATTATGAGGCATCTTCTAACTGTTCAAGTCGCGCTCCTAATGCTTCGGTGTGCAAGGTGCGCCCTCATTAATATCCTCATGGATTTATACAAATCTGGCGGTTGGTGGCCTCTTTGGAATTCGGTCAAGATTAATGTCGCTAATAATGCTTCCTTCGAATTCTGTGTGGACCAATTCCCACCAACCTCCGCCCTCTATATGAGTTCTTCTGGGGGAATCGTCCTTCCATACTTCACAAACCCTTTAGCTGAACAGGAAACATGATCCTCCAACCCTCTAAGCCCCTTCGATAACCTTGCCAGGATTGTGATCAGGGCTTGAAGGAATGGGACGGCCCCGGATGAAGGCAAGGGCAAGCAAGCCAAAGGTGCTCTTACCCTTAAATCGAGCAAAAAAGGGGGTCTGCCTCCCTCAATCGAGAGCCATAGTAATTGTAATTCACTTCAAGCTTCCAATGCGGCAAGGCTTAAGCGTCATTCTGATGGTAGCATGTCTGGCAGTTAGGAGGGAGGTCCATGAAGAACATAATGCTTTTCTCCGGTACGCGTCCATGCCTACCCTTCAAGCTGGTAATGACCCACGCCCAGCTCACCCATCGATGGAGGCTCGCAAGATTACGTCACATTTGGTGCTCGAGTGTTGCCACCTTCAATGTTTAACTATCATGAGGCTGGGGGAACATCAAGGGAACATTATGGGGTGGGGCCATCAGGCGCTTTCGCATTTGCTCCTCTCTTCTCGCCGGCACCACCCATACTGGCCCGGGGGTTGTTGGTAGCCTTGAAACAAGCTTACCTCAGCCTTCCTTTCTAGGGCCAGCTTTCGAATAGTCTCGTCTGGGCCTCCATTTGTAGAGTTGGCTTTAAAACAAGCCTGTCTGAGCCTCTGTTTATATAATATATATATTTTTTTATTTAATAAAAAGACTACAATGTTTATTCACTTTTCCTTTTCTCTGAATCTTTTATTTTTCTACAATAATCATTTCTTGAGCAAATGTGTCGTTGTTTGTTTGTTTTTTTTTTTTTAAATGGGATTTGGGATCGATGTCGTTGGCAGTGACGAAAAACTGCCTAACCTTCTGTAAACTAGCAACCTAGGAATGATTGTCCATTGCGCTTGCTAATGCACAAGTTCTTCCCACAAACGACGCCTATTATAGGGACTGGGTCTGAGCACTTTTACTATTGAGTGAGTGGACTCAAGCCCAGCCAGCCCAATACAATGAATTTGTAGAGAGTGGGTTCAAGAACTAGGCCCTAGCAAGCAGACAACGCCCTACGCAGTGTTTTCCACCCTCGAACGCCGGCGAACCGAAACCATCCTCAAGACTCTGTCCTCTGCCTGGTCCGAAGAGCTTGTTCCATGGGGATCCATCCCCCCTACTCAATCTGTTTCTCCCATTTTATATAGTCCTCCTCCAACGATCCATGTCCTCCACTTGTTGATCATCCATGCCTTCTTTTGACAACCTATCCCATCAGCCACTTTACCAGACTTCCTGTGAGTCGCAGTAACCGAGGAGGCGCTGCCCAAGGGTCATTCCCTTATTAATGCGGCCAGAACATTGGTTGTGCGCATTTAATGTAGAGATGACAATTCATCATGGACTTGCTCTTCCACCATGCTTTCTCAGCTGACACGTTGTACTTGTTCCTTCTCTTTAGATACCCTGGAAGGCTGCTTTAGGTGGCCTGTTACTTCCTAATCCCATAGTCTTGGTTTGCCGAGGACAGGGTCGTCCTCGGCAAGATTCCTGGACAATTTGGACTTTCGCATTTCGTCTTCGGGCATTTCCTCCTCCTCGGCATAGTCCCTGGGCCGGGTACAAAGTGAGCCAGAGTTGCCAAATTCTCAGGCCCCACAATTATAATAATGTGACATTAAAATGTTTGATTCATTTTATTTTTTTAGCACTAATATAATTTAAAATTACAAAATATATCACATCACTTTGCACCCAACCAAAACTCTCAACCAAAACCAAGCCACCAAGCCAACAAAGATAGAAGGTGTTTTACAAATAGGAGTTATAAAATCCAGATGAAATGACATAACTGCCCTTCTCAGTGCCACTGGCCTATCTTTATTCGCCCGTCAATTACTCTGTCAATGTAGACAGTAAAAACCTTAAAAAAGACAAAAAAGAGAGAGACAGAGAGAAGTGGCGATGGAAACTATGCTGGTTGTTAAAGTAGTGGCTGTCTCTCAAATCGTATGAAAAAAATCGCCGACGAATATGGAACAAACTGGTGAGAAACACACAACACACAGAGACATAGCAATTAACACAAAAACACATTCAATATAAATACAAATACACACGAAGCCTTTGTTGTTGTTGAGTGTTGTTGTTCCTCAATTTCTCCGCCCGTTCTCTCTCTCTCTCTCTCTCTCTCTCTCTCTCTCACTCAAATTTCATTTTTCTTAATATAAATTCATACCCACTTCCTCTTTCTCTCTTCATTTCTTTTCCACTTCTCTTTCTTTCTCAAGTCTCAAGTCTCAACTCAAATGGCCACCATTGTTGGAGCTGCCACCGCTTTATCAGCCTCCAAATCCTTTGATTCCGGAAAACTCCACCTACCATCTCGCAGATCTTTCTCAGTCTCAGGTAATTCAAACCCAAATGCTGTTTGTTGTGTTCTTTCTTAGTCACACTCTTTAATTTTGTTTTAAAAATCTAATCTTTGTTTATGTTGTGTTTGATTCAGAGAGGAAATGATGCTTTTTGGTTGTCAGATCTGATGGAAGTGCGGTCGATAAAGCTCACGGTGCTCAGAAATTGATTACTAACGCAGTTGCAGTTAACCATCTTTCTCGCACTTCCTTATATTTACTTGTTTTTGAATAAAATTGTGTGGAATTATGTAGGAATTGGATTTTTTTTTTTTTTTTTTTTTTTTTTTTTGTGTGGGCATTGAAATTTGATTCTGGTTGTGGGATTTTTTTTTTTTTTTTGGTAGACTAAGGCGGATAGTTCTGCGGCTTCTACAGCTTCGAAACCCGGGTATGGTTCCTTTTGTGTGATTATGAGGACTGCTTAGTTGTTCTGATTCATTTGTTAATCAAGGCAACCATAATTTACATTAGCAACAGATAGTGGGATTTTGTATTGATAGCTGAGTGGATTATGCTTCACAAGTTTGCACCATGGTAGCACTGCTTATGATTACTATGTTTTGGTTTTTAATATTCAATGATGTTCAATCATTGATTTTGGACCATGGATTGATTACCTATATGATACTAATGTAATTATTATTTTGGGACCATGACTCCCTTCTTTATATGATTCAAGTTCTATATTTACTACTTCTATTACAATGATTTCTTTGCTTGTGAAGAAGTTCAGTTTTAGTTATGAAAATTACCTGAACACACTGGACCTCTGGTGGAAGGCCTTCAGTGTTTAGGCAATCTAATGAATAAATCGGTTGATTCTTCCATGTTTTCTGATTCATAACTAAGATGAATGTAATTCAAAATTTGGTAAAAATTAATGGGGAGTTTTACTTGATTTATGATAGTGCTCAAACTATTCAATCTGAGATGTTTCTACTTAGAATTTCAGAAAACCAAAACAGTAGCTATTCATTAAGAATAATTGTGCGCTTGAAGATGGGTGAAAATTTGTTTTTACCGTAAATTTTCAATATATGTTCTACAGTCTCAATATAAGGATTTTTGGTTCAAACTGAGCCCAATTTAGGTTATACTTAAACAACTAATTTTCATTTTAGATATTGCCAAAGGGCTAGGGTCAGATATGATTTGAATCTAGCTCATTCCATTCTCATTAACAGAACTTTGATACACCAACATACAAATTAATATCTCCAGATTTGTAAGACCTTTTATGTGTGTGAGAGAGAGGGAGGGTTGTGGATGGGGCTCTTGACACACCAGATGTATAATAGAGAAAGAAGCCATGGATGTTTGACGCCATGAAACTAATTGTAAAAGATTCTATGAGCAAACATTTTTTCAAGTACATATTTTAAATGCATTAAATTTGCTGGATATTTTTCTCTTGCCTCTTTCAAATATTTCAAATGATTATGACTTTTCATCTCCTGTGTTGAGAGGTTTCTATTCTAAATTTAAAACCTAATGCATCATGGTGCATGAGCTAGAACTTCAACAATCTCTCATTTGTACTGATGCTTGATAAATCATTAACACCCTGACAAGGTGTCTCAAGCAGATTTGATAGTGAAGTTATTCATATAATTTATTGTTTTTAATTGCAAGATACGACTTTTTATGCTTGATAACTCAATTTTTTTTTACCAGTATTAGATTCATGTCAAGGGGTTAAGATAAATTTTAATATGGCTCTCTTTAAAAGTATATGTGCTTCTTATAGCAAACCACAGATGCCTTAAAGAGCTGTCTCAGTCAGACCTAACTCAGATGTGATAATCATGTTTTCTGTATATTCATTTTTGAATTGGAAGATGTTGATTAATATGTTTGAGATCTGATTAAGATGTTCTATAATGCTACAACTTTTAGAATAAAGACTACACCCCCCACCCCCCCCCCCCCCCCCCCAAAAAAAAAAGAAGAAAAAAGAGCTCTTTTTCTCAGTATGTTCTGTATCGGAAGTGTTGGGTATTTCTTTTTTTAATCTTTTATTAAGAGTGGTTGTAATCAGGCAAGTGGCATTGTCCTTTTTTCTCCCCTAAATCATTTAGATTACAGATGTGTTACACTGCTATTTTAAGCGATAGCATATCACTGATGGTTCTTAAGGAACCAAGGCACTGGTTTGACTATCGGATTTTTGAATCCTCCATTCTGTGTGCAGACTTATTTTCATATTCATCCACGTATCTCCAAAGTGTTGATTTGAAAATTCTTTTTATGTGCATGCCATGTCTCTGCGGTTATTTTTTTACTGAGATTCATGAGTGGGTAGTAACTAAAATTGATTTCTATTTCATATGTGCCTAATAGAACTATGTGAATAGCATCATATTAATATTTCCGTGTATTTTCATTATTTTTCTTAGTACTATTTCAGGGTAATAATCAATTTGTCTAATATCCTCAGGTATGAACTTTTGCTTTTTGAGGCCCTACGGGAAGGCTTGGAAGAAGAAATGGACAGGGATCCCACTGTATGTGTAATGGGTGAAGATGTGGGTCATTACTCATTATGGAGGATCATACAAGGTGACCAAAGGCCTTGCTACCAAATATGGAGATCTCAGGGTTCTTGACACTCCTATTGCTGAGAACTCCTTTACAGGTATGGGTATCGGAGCTGCAGTGACTGGTCTGCGGCCAATTGTTGAGGGAATGAACTTTGGGATTTCTACTTCTAGCTTTTAACCATATCTCTAACAACTGTGGCATGCTCCACTACACATCTGGTGGTCAGTTCAAAATCCGAATTGTTATTCGTGGACCTGGTGGAGTTGGTCGGCAACTTGGGGCTGAGCATTTCCAACGTCTTGAGTCATATTTCCAATCAATCCCTGGAATTCAAATGGTTGCATGCTCGACCCCATATAATGCGAAGGGCTTGATGAAAGCTGCAATTCGAAGTGAGAACCCAGTGATACTATTTGGGCATGTTTTGCTTTACAACCTCAAAGGGAGAATCCCAGATGAAGAGTATGTATGTTCTCTTGAAGAAGCTGAAATGGTTAGGCCTGGGGAGCATGTCACTATTTTAACCTATTCCTGGTGCGGACACAAGATACAAGCCCCCAATTACACGCACGTATAGGAGAAAGAAGATGGCCCAACCTGTGGCCTTATGGCTAGGGCTTATTAGTCATTGGGCTTGAGTTTCAGCAAGCCCAAATATTTAATAATTAGGGTTTCTTTATGTTAGCTATTTAAACACTTTTTGGGATTATTGTAATTCAGTTTTGATGATTATTAAAAAAAACGTGTGTTTTGTTTTACTGGTGCCGACTCCAGTTTGCTTGGTGCTGACTCCAAGCAACCCTAGGTGCTGACTCTTAGGGTTTTATCTTTTATTCTATTGTTTTTGTGGTTGTCCTACGTCATATTTGGTATCAGAGCAGACTGCCGGTCCATTCAACACCACCGTAGACAACCACTTGAAAGCCAAACCGTCAAAAGAACAAACCAAGCAAGAATGACATTACCTTTCAAGTATTTGCCTCATGAAATCTTAAACAAGCCCAAACCAGCCCCTGCAATCCGTGTCTACCCCGCAGCCCCTCATGAGTTTTTCACCCCCAAGCCAGCAGAGAAGCCAGTGATGCCTCCCAAGCTGGTAGCCAACATCCGTGCCCGTCTCTGATCACAGAACCCACACCCACAACCCAAAAAAAAAAAAAAAAAAAAAAAAAAAAAATAAAAAAAAAAAAAAAAAAAAAAAAAAAAAAAAAAAATAAAACCCACGCCAAGACCCCTCGGCAACTTCGCTCCACCGCCACGGAGGTTGCCCATCAGCCGCCAAACACCCCAGATCAGGACCTGGACGCCGCCGACACCTTCATCACCGTCGACCACCGTCGTGTCCGTCGTGTCCCGTGCCGCTGCTGCCTCCCCTGTCTTCGCGCCGCCATGTTCGTCGGCCTACTCCTTGCCTTCGCGCCGCCGTGTCCAGATTTCCTTCCTTCTTCTCCATCGCCGAGCCGGTTATGGTGCTTCAGTTCGTGGTTTTCATTTTCGTTCTTTTTTTGGTCTTTCTTCTCTGTTCTGTGAACTTTTTTTTTTTTTTTTTAAGTTCTTTCTTTTGAACTTCCTTTAGTCCGTGTTTGTCAGTCCGTGTATCTTATTACTTTTGCAAAAAAAAACAAAAAAACAAAAACAAAAACAAAAAAAAAAAAAAAAAAATTGTTACTGTGATAGCCAATTGCATGTATTGGACTTTTTAATTATTCATACACAGGTACACTTGTCCAAGTGAGATCCAGTCATTTGAGGAGCCAAGCACGTGACTATCAAGTGCAGTTAGTTGACCACTGACCAGGGTACAACTCTTACTTTCTTTTTGGTGGATTCAACTTTGTCTCATTGAAAAATATTATCTTTATATTTTTTATGTGCATGTCCCACCGTATCCCACTGGCCTACCCATTTTGTGCTTGAGTTCATTATTTTATTATTTGTGCTTTCCTTCATACCCATTCTTAAAAATAAAAAATAAAAAAAAATAAAAAAATAAAAAAAACCAATTCTTTGAAATATCTGATTCTCTTTATTAATTGTGGAGCTTATTGGAAATTGACGTTTATTTGGGCTATCTTTCAATATTGTGAATACTGTCACTACCCGACTGCAATTTATTCATGTGAATCATTGATCCAATCCCTACATACACTATTGCTTGACCTTAATTTTACATTGAGAATTGGTTACTTGAGTTTTTTGTGAATCTCAATTGCATTCATATATATAGTGTGCATGCATCTACGTAGTGGTCGCATCAAGTCAAACTCTGAGCATCAATCCACTTCTGAGTCTAGGACCTCTTTAGAGCAAACCATAGCTGAACTAGCAAAAAATGTCCAAAATTTAATGGATAGGGTTGAACAAATTGAAGCATCTCAACGGGAGACCATTAACCATGAAGGAGATAATATGCTTAGGCAACATAACTTCGGTTACTTTAATAGGGCTCCAAACTTTGAACCTGATCACTATAATCACAATGGCCCTAGGGATTTTGATGATAGGATGTTTAAGGACAAGATAGATGCACCCACCTTTGATGGCTGCCTAGACCCATGGATTTTCACTGATTGGTTGCGTCAAATGGAGAAATTCTTTGACTATTACCATTGGGCTGAAAACAAGAAAGTGAGGTATGCTAGGATGAAGTTAATTGGTAGAGCTGACATTTTTTGGGAAGACTTGGAGGAAACCCTTAGGCGACGACGTGAGCCCCCCATTACTGATTGGCTTGAGATGAAGAATGCACTCTCGAAGAATTATCTTCCTTCGACTTATAGGAGCTCCCTTCTTGAGGAATGGGATCGCCTAAGGCAAGGCAACACTCCTGTAGCTGAATATATAGAGAAGTTCAAGGAGTTCAAGAGACGAATTCAAATAGTCGAGGAAGAGGTTGTTACACTCAATAGGTTCAAGAAAGGTTTAAATGCTAGCCTCCTAGGAGAGATTATCACCCGAGGAGTCACTACCTTAGGAGAAGTGTATGAACTTGCTAGGAATTGTGAGTTAGCATCCAAATCCATCTTTTGGCGACGTTCTGAGCCCCGGAGTGTTCCCACCATCCCTCAACCTTTTGGTAGTAGACCTAGACTTGCCTTACCCCCTAAGGTCAATCCCAATAGTACCCCAATAGAAAAAGAGGACAAAGGAAAAAGTGTGGTCAATGAGCCTTCAAGATTAGGCTCTCGCCTCCAATGCTTCAAATGCAATGGGGTTGGACACATTGCAGCTAGGTGTCCTTCTAGGGCCCTTGTCATTCAAGAGGGTGATGAAAAGGTGGAAGATGTTGAGGAGCTAGTGTATGATCCAAATGGGGAAGGAACCCAAGATGTTGAGGCAGAATGGGAAGATGATCCTAGCTACCTTGCATGCATTAGAGCCATTTCTCCCCAAGTTGATGACTTCAAGGACTTTGGTGTCCCTAGAGTGAATGTGGTAAGGTGCGCTTTGACGGAGCAGAGAGACACTGGTGATTGGCGAAGAAGTGCCATCTTCCAAACTTACACTAAGTGTGGAGACAAAACTTGCAAGGTTATTATCGATAGTGGGAGTTGCATTAATGCGGTGTCCTCTAACGTTGTCTCCCGCCTAGGCTTGAAATTGACCCCTCACCCTGACCCATATAGAGTTTCTTGGGTGGATGCCTCCTCTATAGCCATCAAAGAAAGATGTGTTGTCCCACTTCAATTCCTTACCTACAAGGCTGAAATATGGTGTGATGTAATTCCCATGGATGTAGGGCATATTATCTTAGGTAGACCTTGGCTTTATGATTTGGATGTCACCCTCTATGGGCGATCCAATTCTTGCTCATTTATGTTTGAAGGTAAGAAGATTGTGCTCAATCATTTAAAACCTAAGCCAATCGACATGAGCAAGAAGAAAGAAGCACCAAAGGCGAAAGACCTGAACATTATAAGCCCTAAGGCATTTGAAAGGGTAGCGGTTCAAGAATCTATTGTCTTTGTCTTAGTTGCTAGGGAAGTTCATGGAGAGTCCTGTGATGAGCAACCTGAGGAAGTGAAATTAGTGCTCCAGGAATTTAAGGATGTTTTCCCTGAGGAACTCCCCAATCATTTACCACCCATGCGTGACATACAACACGCCATAGATTTTGTGCCCGGAGCGACCCTACCTAATTTACCTCACTATAGGATGAGCCCTGCAGAACATGCCGAGTTACAAAGGCAAGTAGAAGAACTACTTAGGAAGGGTTTTGTTCGTGAAAGCATGAGTCCTTGTGCAGTCCCTGCACTCTTAACCCCAAAGAAAGATGGAACTTGGAGGATGTGTGTTGATAGCCGTGCCATCAACAAGATCACTGTGAAGTATCGTTTTCCTATCCCTCGATTGGATGACATGTTGGATATGATGGCTGGAGCAACGATCTTCTCTAAGATAGACTTGAAAAGCGGCTATCATCAAATTAGGGTTCGTTCTGGTGATGAGTGGAAGACTGCCTTCAAGACGAAGGATGGTTTATATGAGTGGATGGTCATGCCTTTTGGATTGTCCAATGCTCCTAGTACCTTTATGAGAGTGATGACTCAAGTGCTCAAGCCTTTTATGGGAAAATTCTTGGTTGTGTACTTTGATGACATCCTTATCTATAGTAAGTCTAGGGAGCAACATTTAGACCACCTAACTCAAGTTTGTACTACCCTTAGGAAGGAGAGTTTATATGGCAACCTCAAGAAGTGCTCTTTCTTCACCGATAAAGTCGTCTTCTTAGGTTTCATAGTATCCTCTGAGGGAGTTTCTGCTGACCCCCAAAAGGTTCAAGCAATTGTGGAGTGGCCCGAGCCCAAGAATATCCATGAAATTCGAAGTTTTCATGGGCTTGCTTCCTTTTACCGCCGATTCATCAAGGGGTTTAGTACCATCATGTCCCCCATCACTGACTGCATGAAGCAAGGAGAGTTTGTTTGGACTAAAGCTGCCACTAAGGCTTTCCATGATGTAAAGAAAAGGATGACTGAGGCACCTGTCATGCGTCTCCCTGATTTTACCAAGCCTTTTGAAGTGGAATGTGATGCCTCAGGTATTGGTATAGGAGGAGTACTTAGTCAGGAGCGCCACCCAATTGCTTATTTCAGTGAGAAATTGAATGACGCTAAGCAAAAGTACTCCACATATGACAAAGAGTTTTATGCCATTATTCGAGCTTTTTGGCATTGGCGCCATTACCTATTGTCTCGAGAGTTTGTTATCTACTCTGATCATGAGGCTTTGCGCTATCTTCATTCTCAAAAGAAGCTGAATTTTAGGCATGGTAGTTGGGTTGAGTTTCTGCAACGCTATTACTTTGTGGTGAAACATCGGGCGGGAATTGAGAATAAGGCCGCTGATGCACTAAGTCGAAGGGTGTCTTTGCTATCTGTCATCAGTGTTAAGGTTACTGGGTTTGAGCGACTTAAGGATGAATATGAGTCATGCCCAGATTTTGGGGAACTCTACATTAGCCTAAGTAATGCCCCACGACCTGTCCTGGATGATTATACCCTTCGAGATGTTTACTTGTTCAAAGCCAACCAATTATGTATCCCTCGGTCTTCAGTACGAGATTTCCTAGTTTGGGAGATACATGCAGGAGGCCTTGCAGGTCACTTTGGCCGAGACAAAACAATTGAGGAAGTGGAACGTCAATTCTATTGGCCTGGTCTTAAGAGGGGCGTTGCCAAGATAGTTGGTCAGTGTCGTACCTGTCAACTGGCCAAACATCGCAAGCAAAACACTGGCCTGTACACGCCTCTACCTGTGCCGGACCGCCCATGGCAGGATGTGAGTATGGATTTTGTGTTAGGTTTGCCCCGCACCTTTAGGAAGCATGATTCAATCCTAGTAGTTGTTGATCGTTTCTCTAAGATGGCTCATTTCCTACCCTGTTCAAAGACTTCTGATGCTTCTAAAATCGCAAAGCTCTACTTTGATGAGATTGTCAAACTGTATGGTCTTCCCAAAACCATAGTGTCTGATAGGGATGTTCGCTTCATGAGTTATTTTTGGAAGACCTTGTGGCATTTAGTGGGCACTAAATTGAAATTTTCCACAGCATTTCATCCTCAAACTGATGGTCAAACTGAGGTGGTTAATCGTAGTCTAGGCAATCTCCTTCGGTGTCTAGTGGGTGAAGCTAATAGAAATTGGGATTCAATTCTTCCTGTAGCCCAACTTGCATATAATAGCTCTGTCAATAGGTCTATAGGCGCTAGTCCTTTTGAGGTTGTGCATGGATATACACCTAGGAAGCCCTTAGATCTTTTGCCCATGTCCCCACATGTTAGGGTGTCTGAGTCTGCTGAGGCATTTGCACGACATATTCATGATTTGCATAATGAGATTCGCAAAAAAATTCAAGCAAGTAATTCTCAATATAAAATTCATGCTGACATTCATCGGCGTCATGCAGAGTTTCAGGTAGGGGATTATGTCATGATTCGGATTCGACCTGAACGGTTTCCCTCTGGGACCGTTAAAAAATTGCAGGCTCGTAGTGCTGGACCATTCAAGGTATTGAAACGAATGGGCCCAAATGCTTATGTCATTGATCTTCCTCCTGATTATGGTATTAGCTCCTCCTTTAATATTGAGGATCTGGTTGCTTATAATAGTCCCACAGCTATTCCTGATTCCCCTTTTGATGAGTCTTTGCCTAATCCTATTGATGCCCCTGTTCCCACCCCTTTACCCTTACATCTACCTTATGCACATAAAGAATCTATTGATGCTATTTTAGATGAACAGATTGTTTCTACCAGGGATGGAGGAGTTCACCGTTTCCTAGTTCGGTGGCGAGGGCGACCAGATTCTGATTGCACTTGGATTACTCGAGATGAGCTACAGCGACTGGACCCTGACTTGTTGGAGTATTATCAGAGCTCTTCAGATTTCCACTCGACGGGGTCGAGTTCTTCTCACCCGGGGGGAGTTGGTGCGGACACAAGATACAAGCCCCCAATTACACGCACGTATAGGAGAAAGAAGATGGCCCAACCTGTGGCCTTATGGCTAGGGCCTATTAGTCATTGGGCTTGAGTTTCAGCAAGCCCAAATATTTAATAATTAGGGTTTCTTTAGGGTTTCTTTATGTTAGCTATTTAAACACTTTTTGGGATTATTGTAATTCAGTTTTGATGATTATTAAAAAAACGTGTGTTTTGTTTTACTGGTGCCGACTCCAGTTTGTTTGGTGCTGACTCCAAGCAACCCTAGGTGCTGACTCTTAGGGTTTTATCTTTTATTCTATTGTTTTTGTGGTTGTCCTACGTCAATTCCCGGATGAGGTATCATGTAATGCAGGCTGCTATAACTTTGGTGAACAAGGGCTATGATCCTGAAATAATTGATATCAGGTCACTGAAACCTTTTGATCTTCACACAATTGGGAATTCAGTGAAAAAGACACATCGTGGGCTGATTGTGGAGGAGTGCGTGCGGACTGGTGGTATTGGTGCTAGTTTGACAGCTGCTATCACTGAGAATTTCAATGATTATTTGGACGCCCCCATTATATGTTTGTCTTCACAGGATGTGCCAACTCCATATGCTGGGACATTGGAGGAGGGGACTGTGGTTCAGCCTGCCCAGATTGTAACAGCCGTTGAGCAGCTTTGCCAGTAATTACTCCAACAGTTCTGAAAGAGCTGTTGTTTTCCATCCTGAGCACGCAATCTTCTTTACAGCTTCGTTCTAGAAATTGTTATCTAATTTTAGATTTTGTTGGCAATTTTTGTGTTTTCTGAAATTTGCAACTATTCATTAAGGTATTTTTTATGTAGCTGTATTCATTTACTTTTGGTTTGCAAGATATTTATCATGAACTAGTATAGGTAGAAAGGTGAAGTCATTGTCTTCCATCCTCAATTACTGAATACTGGTTGCCTTTAGATCAAGATAGGCTTATATTATAAATTGCCTTATTCACTCCTTGGAATGTGCAACTTCAAGATATTTTATGTTATTTATAATCAAAGAAGAGTGCGTAGTGGTAATGCCGAAATGGTTGCTCTTGGTAATACAGTTTATGCTGGTGGTATCATCCACCCACCAGTTATCTGAATGCGTTTTGGTTCATTGGAAGATTTAAGGTATTTGTGCATGCTACGGCATTTTGTAATGCCTTGATTTTAGCATTTAAGTGACTAAAAAAAACTCAGAAGCGTGGATAAAGGTGGAGCACTACCCTTGTAATTGAATTTCTTATTTATTGTGAATGATATCAATTTCACTGATCTGACTATCCGATTCTAACTATTTCCCATCTACTGATCTGACTCAAGGTTTATTTGAGGACAGTTTATTTGAGGACAGTTTATTTAGCTGAAACTGAAAACTTTTAACTGAATATACTGTAGATAAAAGCTAAAAGGTATTTAAAATTGTACAGTAAGACTCATGAATAGTATTAAAAAGTACAATGAGATTTATAAGTAGTAGTAAAAATAAGCTAAATAGCAAAAAAAATTAATTTTTAAGCCAATGTCAAACGCACACTCAAGGAAAAGCCCAAAGTGTCTTCCAAACTATCAAACTTGCAGTGTTCCAATACGATATTTTTGAAGGAGACTCCAAAGGTGTCTTTGAAGCATTGTTGAATCGACACTCCACCCCTTGGTTTTTACCTTTTAGCTTCTTCCCCAAATTGAATACACTCCCTCTCTTGTTGGGTTTTCATTTTTATATCTTGAAATGTAAATTTTTTGTTTCGCGATGTGGCCTGTTGGATACCTATTGTGATTGAGATGGGCCTGTTGTAAAATTTTTTTTTTTTTTCGTTAATATATTCTTATACACATAAATAAATAAATAAATATACAATTTCACTACTTTATATTCCAAAGATATCAATGTCCACCCAAATAATTTCATGCCAAATCATTCGGCCTTATGGTAGCTTGGCTCGATTGGCAGTCTATATACATGTGATATCTGTTTACAGATGGACCCAAAAGAAAAATAAAGATGTCCATTTTTTGAAATTCTAAAAAATATTTTTTTAACATATTATACTTTCGCCTATGGAGATGCCATGTGATATATATATTGGAGATAGAATATATTACTTCTAATCTTTGAAATATATAAAAAATAAATAAATAAATAAATAAAAGGATGAGATTTTAATGCCTGCCTTAACTTTGATTCTTAAATATTTAAAAAAAAAAAATTCATCTATTCCTTTTATTCTCCTTAATTACTTAGTGGAGGGAAAAGGGAAAAAAAAAATAATAATAATAATAATAAAAGAACAAACAAACAAACCTTAAGGTCTCTTGTGGGCTTCGTCCCATGGTTGAGCTTGGGGTTTATATTTGTAAGACATTCATTTACTCATCTCATTCTCCTTAATTACTTTTAAAAAAAAAATTAAATAGTAACTATAAGGACCAGAATTGAGATCCTAGCCCAAGGTATGCATGGACTTAGGTCCAAAAAGCCCAAAACAACGAATTTGTAGAGAATGAGTTGAAAAACTAGACTCTAATGAATTAGACTAACTAGAAAATAGGTTTAAAGGACAAGAAGATGTAAATGAATAGGTTTATAATGAAGAAAATTGTCCTTGACAAAGTCCGAGAAGATCTGTTCTTATGTATTTCTTTCAAGTTTGATTACAAAGTCAGTTCTAGATACTACAATACTTTTCTCTCTCTTTTTCGATCCCCTAGTCTTGTTGCCTCCTTCTTCTTTTATAATGTCTTCCCTTTCCATCTCCACCTTTCACGTGTATGCCAGACGGTCGGTGTTGATACTTGTCCCATCAGCACTCCCCATAAGTCTTTATGTAGTAGCTGTAAGACTGAAATCCACTGTTCAGGCATTACCTCCACATTAATGTGGCAAGAGAGTTAGTTGCAGTGTATTTAATGCGGAGGCAGCAGCTTTATCCTAGGATATTTTTAGGACTTCTCCCAATCTAATCTCATTGCAATACATATCTACACCAACGAAACTTCCTGGAACGTTACCTAGGACAACTGATAACCCCTCTGGACCTTGGCATTGGTTAGCCGAGGATGTGCTTATCATCGACCCACCCTTTAAACTGTTATGGCCCAGACTGATCTCTCTATGTACTATCGCAATCTCTTCTGACAAAGATATCTCATCCTCAAACAAACCTTCATCCTCAGATTGGGCCATAGGCCCAATATATAAATAGATAAAGTTCTGGGCCCAATATCCCTACAATAGCCACTCGAGATTCTTCTTTCTGGCTCCTCAGCAAGAAATGAGGATTTCGATGCCACCTTAGTCAGTCTGTGCCTATCATGCATTACTTCTGCTTACGTAAATGCCTTTTTAACTGCCCGAGACACGCTCCTGATGCTTCTGCTAACGAGATGCGCTCCTCATTAAATTTTGACGGCCTTATGTCCCCCATGTTCTACGATGCGATGCAAATCCAATGGTTGAGAACTCTGCTAGGAATTGGGCGGGAACTTTCTTGCTCTGTAGCTTTCTCTTTGATATAAATACCCCTCAAATCAACTTCTCCTCTCACTTTAGCATTCACATTGTTCTAGCATACATACCTTGAACTTGCTCACCCTTCCAACTCACTTGAGCCCTTCACAAATACTAAAGGCCTGTCCGAGGACCCTTTCACTCTTTCTATAAGTCTTTTCGAACTTTTACTTTTTATTTTCCTATACGCTCTTCTTCTCTTTGCATTCTTTCCTCTTCGTCTCCACTTCCCTTTCTCAATCTTCTTAGTTTCTCCCTTCCTTTCCAAAAATGGGTAGATTCAAGTGTTTGGTAGAGTTCAAGGAGGGAATGGAGAATTTTAGGGCCCAATAAGGGATCCCTCCTAGGGTAGGTATGAGGTACTGTGAAGAAGGGCAATGGTTTGAAGATAGGCGGGAAGGAGAGGTGGTAATCCCAATGATCGCTTTCATAGAAGGGAGGATGAGAATCCCTATGAGCACAGTCACTAGGGATTACCTTAGAGCCCATAGATTAGCTCCCACCTATATGCTCCCAACATGTTTAGGATCCAAGGTTGTGTTGACGTCCTAAATGAGAGAATGTGTTTAGGCCTTACCCATCACGACGTAGACTTGATTTATATTCTCCACCACTTATCCGGACAGAGGTACTACCTAAAATCTAGGTACCCTGAGGTTAGGCTCATCCAATGCCTTCCCAACTCCAATAAAGGCCTGAAAAATGATCTTTTGATCCTATCAGGGGAATGGCACAATGGCCTCCCTTATCCAACGAGGGAAGGGAAACCAAGTGGGGTTCTAGGTTTAAATTTTTAATTTTTAAGTTATACCCTTCTCTTTTTCCTTAACTCTTGTTTACCCAAATATTTCCTTTGATTTTCACTTTGCTAATGAATGATTCTTTTGTCCTTATTGATGACATTGCAGACGCACACGCTGCTGCGCCTAACTTCAACCTGGTAAACCGAGCAAGTTTAGATAAGATCTTGAAATTCGAGATCTTCCTCCACACAGATGACCAGCTTAGAGTAGCTCATTTGATTTTGGACTACGTCTCGATCTCCAAGAGCTTTTTGGCGCCTAAGTGTGTCATTAAAGCTAGAGATCCTAGGCTGTAACGAATCAACGTAGTAGCCCTAGGTTTTCTGCTTTCCGGCCTTATTCTAGAAGGCACACATGTTGCTAATCCTATTCCTAAGGGCATACCAAAGGTAGCCTCGCCACCACCACAAGCCACCAGAGTAGCCACTTCTTTCCATCTTGCCAGCACAGAAAAGGAAGAAGTAGTTGACGTACCTGACTTCGAGGACAAATTTGAGGTTTTCAACCAAGCTTGGTCCCCAGAAACTTCAACTTTTGATCTTGGCCCTCCATTCAGTCCATTAATAAACGAGATGGGGATCCAGCACAAGCAGAAGTCCAATCTCCAAGACTTGCTGGAGTCCCAACCAGGGAAGGATGTGCCCAAGAAGGTTGCACAGTCCAAGCCTCCCACTCCCCCACCTGCCTTACCCCTCAAACTTAAACCTGCTGGATTAAAGAGGAAAAGTGAGCTGAAAGGCAATGAGGTGATGGACACTGGAAAAATCCATCCCTCCCAAAATGACGAGGCCCAGAGAGTGGCCAAGCAAATTAAAATTTGGCAAAGGGGGGTTGAAAGGAGGAGTGAGCCTCAAGATGTGCCCCCAGCTTGGCTTCCTACCCCAATGCTGGACAGGGCACCTCTGTTAGCCACCGCCTCTATTAAAGACTTTTAACGGGGAACCGCCAGCTACATGGCCGATGCAGTGGAGCAGGCTTTGTTGCTCCCCGAGGATATGGTCGAGCTGCATTCAATGAGGAGGCATGAGGTCTTCCTCAGCCTTAAGAGGTATCTCGCTATGGTATGTCTTCTACTTGACCCCTTCTTTTTCTCTTTCTCCTTAATTTCTTAAATTGGTTTACTTATTTTCCTTTTCTAAACCCCCTTTCTTTCTTTAACAAGCCATTCAAGCCTCCTTCCGAGTAGAGGAGATTACCAACTACTGCCATTGGCAGATGAAGGAGAAGGAAGGAAGGCGTAACTCTGCCGTCGAGGCCTTCAATGTGGCCGAGCAAAGCAATAAAAATTTCAAGAAGCAACTGCTGGAAGAGCAAAGAGAAAGGAAAAGTGCAACAGCAGCTCTTGATAGTGCTGAAAATTAGGCTGAGAGCTAGAGGGTGCTTCTTTGCAACGCCGAGGATCAGCCGGCCGCCTCCAAAACTCAAATCGTCGCGCTTAAGAGGCCGAAAAGGTGAAGGTCAAAGCAAAGAGGGCTCGGGATTAGGCCGAGCAAGATGGGTACAATGCTGGAGTGGCAGAGACTGAGGAAGCCCTCAAGGCTGAGGTCTCGGGGGTATGTAGGACTTACTGCTCCCAGACGTGGTATGAAGCTTTCAACCAGGCCAGTGTTGAGGCTTCATCTGCAGTTAGGAGGGCAGAGAACGCCTATTATCCCTCTACCATCCGTCGGTCTGTTCCCTCCGTTCTGAGGATTGATGCTGAGCTCAAGGTGGCAGAAGTGAGCAAGGACAGCATAACCAACGTTACAACCACCACTGCCAACCTCTCCGAGGAGGCTGAAAAGCCCGGGGCTATCAAAAAGGAAAAGAACTCCAATCAAGTGGTGGCTCCTAACGCCATAAAGCCCCTAACTACCTCCCAGGACCCTCCTATAGAAAAAGAAGCATCTAAAATAATAGAGATTGTCTTGGCTCCTCTGCCTCTGCCTGCCAAATCTAATCCTGCGAGCAAGGGCCCTGAGGTTTCGAAAGCTGCAACTGCTCAGCCTATTGGAGGCCTTTCAAAGGAAAAAATTGTAATAAAAAAGAAATAGACTAAGTGTAGTTTTTCTTTTCGTTTTGTCTGTTCCTTTTTCTTCCTTTTCTTTTACTTGCAACTTTTTTTTTAATTCCCAAAGTTTGTAAGGAAGTTGCTTATTTTGTACTCTATCTGCCTTGCTTGAAGGCTTTGATTAATGAAAGTTGTGTATATTTTCTTTATTTCTATGATTCTTATATTGGTGTCAATATAACTTCTATCTTATCTAACACTTAATAAAGGTAACAATGGGGTAAAACCCTCCTTACTATTCTATGTAAGTAACAGACAAGTTACCCCATCTCATATGGTCAGCTGTAAAATAAGTTAAAATCTAATAAGTCCATTACCTCGGCAAGGCATAACTTTAACTTTTAAGAACATCCATAGTAATATAATATGTGTACTGGTTTAAACCTACTCTGCTCTTTACTTATTGATAAGTTTAAAGGAGTAAAGGGATAATCAACTCTTAAACAAATACTGGTAAGCCTGTAAATGCTTTAAGTGATGTTCATGAATATCCAAGTGAGTTTGTTACCGCCATGAAGATCTTTGTTGTTTAGAGAAGCTAATCACATTTGACATTCTGGTAATTAATAAGAGATACTTGTTTTACCTTAAGTATGTGGGATGAACTGAGGCTTTGTCTAGACATTTGACAAAAATGATAAGAAGTATTGGTGATTAAAGGACATTGATTTATCCAAAGCATGTGGTCTGAGGAGCCAAACATAGCTAATGTTCTGTTGAATACTTGGAAAAGTGATTAAGAGATATGAATTTACCCAAGGTATGTGGTCCGAGGAGTCAACCATAGCTAAGGTTCTATTTAATACTTAGAACAGTGATTAAAAAATATCAATTTACCTAAGGTATGTGGTCCGAGGAGCCAGACATGACCAAGATTCTGTTTGATACTTTGATAGATGTCAAGGAGTATTAATTTTCCCAAAGCATGTGGTCCGAGAAGTCAGGCATAGTTAAGGTTATGTTTAATACTTAGAACAGTGATTAAAAAATATCAATTTACCCAACATATGTGGTCCGAGGAGCCAGGCATAACCAAGGTTTTGTTTGATACTTAGATAGATGTCAAGGAGTATTAGTTTTCCCAAAGCTTATGGTCCGAGGAACCAAGCATAGCTAAAATTCTGTTTAATACTTAGAACAGTGATTAAAAGATATCAATTTACCCAAGGTATGTGGTCCGAGGAGCTAGGCATGACTAAGGTTCTGTTTGATACTTAGATAACAAAAATGCATGACATGTTTCATTATAAACCCAAATAGGGTGAAGAAAAACTTCATTAATAATAATATCTTCTAAGGTTATGTACATTCCAAGGGCATGGTACAGCCTTTTCCTCTAGATCCTCAAGATAATAAGCACCTATTCCGACCACCGAAGTGATACGATATGACCCTTCCTAGTTGGGACCCAATTTTTCCCATGCTGGATTCTTTGCGGTTCTTATAACCTTTCTCAAAACCAAGTCTCCAACTGTTAGTGGCCTTAGCTTTACATTGGCATCATACCCCTACTTGAACTTGTGTTGGTAGTAGGCCAATTGGACCATGGCATTTTCTCTACGCTCTTCAATTAAGTCCAAGCTTTTCTCCAATAGCCCATCGTTACTACTTGGAGTGAAAAAACTTGTTCTCAGCGTAGGGAATCCAGTTTCCAAAGGAATAACAGTCTTGGCCCCATAAGTCATTGAAAATGGTGTTTCCCTAGTGGACCTACGAGGAGTAATCCAGTATGTCCAAAGAACGTATGGCAACTCTTCCACCTATTTTTCCTTTGTGTCGTCCAATCTCTTTTTAAGTCCACCTACTATGACCTTATTGACAGTCTGAAGTGGAATACCTATTCTTTATTCCCAAATCACAACAGTATCTTCTAAAGGCTTTACTATCAAATTAAAATCCATTATTTGAGATGAGGGTGTGTGGGATTCCAAATTGTGTGACAATGTTTTTTCAGACAAATCTTTTGGCATCCATATCCCTAATATTTGCTAGTGGTTCAGTTTCAACCCACTTGATGAAGTAGTCTATACCGACTAACAAATACCTTTTATTCCCTGCTACCTTAGGAAAAAGGCCTACAATATCCAACCCCCACTGAGCAAAAGGCCAAAGGCTAGATAGAGGATTGAGGACTCCTCCTAGTTAATGAATGTTTGGTATAAATCTTTGGCATTGGTCGCACTTCTTCACATATTCCTATGCTCCTTTCTACATATTCGGCCACTAATAACCTTGTGTAAGGGCCCTGTGAGATAAAGATCTACCCCCTGTGTGGCTTCCACAAATCCCTTCATGAAATTCTTCCAGGAGCAGCTCAACTTCTTCAGGGTGTACGCATAGCAAGTATGGGCCAAAGAAGGATCTTTTATACAACTTTTGGTCCTCGAACAGCCAAAATCGAGGAGCTTTTCTCCGTATCTTGTCGACCTCGAACTTACTCTCAAGCAAGACATCGTCCTTAAGGAATAACACAATAAGGTCCATCCAGCTAGGCCCAACCCTTATTTAGTGAACGTGAACCACATTCCTTTCTACTTCGAAAGGTTTGCACAAGCCCTCCATAAGGATTACTCAAGGTAAACTCTGTGCCAAGGAGGTTACCAATGTGGCAGGAGAATCCGTATGTGTATTTCTACTTCTAGAAACTTGTAATAAAATAAAAGACTCAAATTTAGACCATAAGTGTCTAACCTGGCTCAAATATTCCTGCATTCTAGGATCTCTTGCTTCCAGCTCTCCTCAGACTTGGCCTACAACTAGCCTTAAGTTAGAGAATATCTCCACTACTTTTCCACCTATTTTTTGAACCATGGTCATCCCTATCAACAGAGCTTCGTACTCGGCCTCATTGTTTGTAGCCGAGAATCCTAGTCTCAAGGATTTCTTAGTTGTGATCTTCTCCAGGGATACTAGAACTAGCTCAACCCCAAATCCTCTGTGATTAGCTGCAACATCAACGTGGACCTTCCAGGATAAAGGTTCTTGCAAGGAGATTATACCAATCAATTTTCCATCCATGTTTTGCTCCTCTAATCTATTTATTGATAGGGTCTCGACAAACTCAGCCACCAGGTCAGCAAGGACTTGACCCTTGACAGAGGTGCGAGGCATATATTTGATATCGAAAGCCCCTAAGATCATGCCTCATTTTGCAATTCTCCTTGTGTAGTCAGCACTCCGAAGTAGGGATCTAAGTGGGAGCTGAGATAAGACAACAACCGTGTGTGATTGGAAATAATGGAGGAGCTTACGCGTACCATGCATCATTGCCAGAATGGCCTTCTCAAGTGGAAAGTATCGGACCTCGGCTTTATATAGTGACTTGCTCATGTAATATATTGGCCTGTGAACACCATTATCAACTCATATTAGCACCAAACTCACCGCGTGGGAGGCCACCGTGATATAGGCAAACAAAACCTTATCCACTTCAAGTCTTGACATGATAAGTGGCTGAGATAGTTACTCTTTCAACTGCTGGAAAGCCAGGACACACTCCTCGATCCATTCAAATCCCTTCCACTTGTTCAACAATTGAAAGAAAGGCCTATACCTATCTGCTAACTGAGAGATGAATCAGTTTAGATCAGCGGTCATACTCGTAAGCTTCTAGACCTCTTTGGGATTCCGAGGTGGTTACAGATTGTTGATCACCTTAATCTGATCGGGGTTGACTTCTATCCCACGGTGTGTGACCATGTAGCCCAAGAACTTCTCTAATTCGACACCAATAGAACACTTGGAAGCATTAGGTCGTAGCTTATGTTTCCTCAAGATAGCAAAGATATTTCCGAGGTCATTAACATGCTCAAACTCTGTCTTGCTCTTTACCACTATATCATTGATATAAATTTCAATGTTTTTTCCTAATTGTGGCTCAAACATCTTAGTCATCATCCTCTGGTAAGTAGCCCCTGCATTCTTCAAATCAAAGGGCATCACCTTGTAATGGTAATTTCCAATAGGAGTGACAAAGGTTGTCTTCTCTTAGTCATCCAAAGCTAAAGGTATCTAATGGTATTCTTGAAAGGCATCCAAAAAACTCATCCGAGGATGGCTCACCGTTGCGTCCACCAGTTGGTCAATCCGAGGCATAGAGAAAGGGTCCTTTGGGCAAGCTTTGTTCAAGTCTGTAAAATCTACACATACGCGCCACTTCGTAGTTTTCTTCTTTACCACTACAGTGTTAGCCAGCCATTCAGGGTAAAAAACCTCTTTAATAGCCCCAGCCTACTTAAGTTTCATCACCTCATCCTTGACAGCATCAGAGTATTCCTTGGATGAACGTCGAGGTTGTTACATCCTGGGGTGACAGATGGACTGACATTCAAATGGTGGCAAATGAAGCTCGAATCCACCCCCAAAGCTTCATAAGTATTCCAAGTGAATACATCAACGTTTCTCTTGAGAAATACCACTAACTCCTCTTTCTCCTGAGGTGGTAGCTGAGCTCCAACCCGAAAAAACTTTTCTAGATCATCACCTATGGCAAATTTCTCTAAATCTTCACATTTAGCCTCCTCGACTGGCCCTTTTGTAGATAATTCCGGAGACTTTGATTGCTATAAACCTTCCTTAACCGAGGCCGAGGACTCAGCTGCTAGTTGATGCAAAATTGCAGACACGAGGCATTGCTTAGCCATGGATTGGTTCCCTACCAGCTCCTCAATCCGATCTCCTAACGAATACTTCACCTTCTAATGCAGAGTTAAACAAACAGCTCCCAAAGTATGAAGCCAAGGTCTGGCCACAATGGCCGTGTAGGGGGAGTATGCATCTACTATTATGAAGTCCACTTCCACTACCTTTGAGCTGGCCTGTACAGGTAACCTAATTTGTTCATTTGGGGTAACAAGCTTCCCATCAAAACTTACCAAAGGTAGGTTGTCAGGTCTTCAGGTTTTAAGTTTAATCCTTTGTATAAGTCAGGGTACATGATCTCTATACAGCTGCCTTGGTCCACCATTACTCTCTCCACATCATCCCCCCCTATTCTGAGAATAACCACCAAAGCATCATCATGTGGTTGAATGGTTCCAATTTTGTCTTCGTCGGAGAAACTCAACAAAGGTCGGATTTCCAGTCTAGCTCTCTTCAACTCAAAGTTAAAGTTCTCAGTTGGTGATCTAGCTATAGACATCACCCTCAAAGGGTAAGAACTGGTTCTCTTAGGTGCAGCAAAAATGACATTGATTGTACCTAACCGAGGCCTTAGAGGAGTATTCCCTTAAGCCCCTGTCCTTGACTAGTCTCCTTGTCCATTAGGTCGATACAGAAATTGTTGTAACCTCCCCTCTTTGACAAGTTACTCCAGATAGTTCCACAATGTTCGGCAATCCTCGGTGGTATGTCCCTGCTCTTGGTGGTATAGGCAATAAAGGCTTTGATTGCACCTCAAAAGGTCTCCACTCATCTTGTTTAGCCATCTGAAGTATGGCTCATTCTTGATATACTCCAAAACTTGATGCACTGGTTCTTTGAATACAGTGTTCACCACTTGAGGAGTTACAGGCTCAGACTGCCCAGCAAAATCCCTTCGGGTCTCATTATTGTTGTAGCGGTTCGACCTAAAATCCCTCCTCTCCTAAGAGATAACCTTGCCCTTCCCCTTATCTTGCTGCTGGTCCTCTTCAACCCTCTTATACTTGTCAATCCGATCCATTAGCTAACGTATGCTGATAACAGGTTTCCCAATCAAAGACTTCCTTAAACCATGCTCTGCAGGTAAGTCGAGCTTGAAAGTACTAATGGCTACATCATCAAAATCACCATCTATCTCGTTGAACATCTCCCAGTATCTGTCCGAATATATTTTCAGGGTTTCTCCTTCTTTCATAGACAAAGACAACAAGGAAGCCAAAGGCCGAGGAACCTTGCTGCGCATAATAAAGCGGGACCCAAACACTTGAGTGAGTTCCTTAAAGGAATCAATGGAACTTGCTCTCAGTCCATCAAACCACCTCATCGTCACAGGTCCCAAACTGGATAAGAATACCTTGCACATCAAGGTCTCGTTCTTGGAGTGTACGACCATCCTTTGATTAAAATGGCTAACATGCTCTACAAGGTCTATTCTACCATTATACATGGTGAATGTGGGCTGTGCAAACCACCGAGGAAGTCTCACTCCCTCAATCCAGCGTGTGAAAGGTGACTTGGAAATTCGGTTGAGTGTTTTGCTCAAAGCATCATTTCCCAAGCCTACCAAGGATGAATTTCTGTTTCGGCGCTCATGATGATAATCTTCATCATATAAAAAAGACTCGCTAGGAGGAGTCCTTGATTTGCGCCTATAGCTACCATCCTTTTCACCATCAGAAGAGAAGTCAGAATAGGATGGAGCTCGCTTTCGTTGTTCATGGCGCAAGCTCCTTTTCAGATTATCAATCTCCTTCTGCATGTTTCTAGCAGTCTCCTCGTGAGAGACATGGCTTTTACCATGAAGTTGATTCTTACTGGTGTAGGTAGTATGCACACTTCCCTCTCGACCCCTCTTTTGTTTAAGATCATGGAAGTGGTCTTGACGTTGAGACCCCATAGATTCTACCTAGTGTGAACCTGAACCTACCATCGTTGAAAGTCAAACTCACTATTGCACCAGTCTTTTTCCCACAGACTACGCCAATTGTAAGGACCAGAATTGAGATCCTAGCCTAAGGTATGCATGGACTTAGGCCCAAAAAGCCTAAAACAATGAATTTGTAGAGAATGGGTTGGAAAACTAGGCTCTAATGAATTAGACTAACAAGGAAATAGGTTTAAAGGACAAGAAGATGTAAATGAACAGGTTATAATGAAGAAAATCATCCTCAGCAAAGTCCGAGGAGATCTGTTCTTATGTATTTCTTTTAGGTTTGATTACAAAGTCAGTTCTAGATGCTACAATAATTTTTTCTCTCTTTTCGATCCTCCAGTCTCATTGCCTCCTTCTTTTATACTATCTTCCCTTTCCATCTCCACCTTTCACGTGCATGCCAGACGATCGATGTTGATACTTGTCCCATTAGCACTCCCCATAAGTCTTTATGTAGTAGCTATAAGGCTTAAATCCACTGTTTAGGTATCACCTCCACATTAATGCGGCCAAAGAGTTAGTTGCAGTGCATTTAATGCAGAGGCAGCAACTTTCTCCTAGGGTATTTTTAGTACTTCTCCCAGTCTGATCTCACTGCAATACATATCTGCATTGACAGAACTTCTTGGAACGTTACCCGGGATGACTGATAACCCCTCCGGACCTCAACATTGGTTAGTCGAGGATGTGCTTATCCTCGGCCCACCCTTTAAACTGTTACAGCCCAGACTGATCTCTCTACTTACTATCGCAGTCTCTTCTGACAAAGATATCTCATCCTCGGATTGGGCCATAGGCCCAATATATAAATAGATAAAGAAGTTTTGGGCCCAATATCCCTATAGTAACGATTTAATGTTTATACATAATACTGTTGCAAATTTCATTGCATGTCTAAACAAAATCAAAATATACCTAATGTTTGTTATTTTTTTAGTAAATGATTATTTTTCTTAAAAATTCACCAAGTTTTACAAGTTTTTTTTTTTTTAATGTTTATACATAATAATTATTTTTATCTATTCTCACTAATTTAAGTTACAATGAATTTTTTTTAATAAAAAAATTAAAATAAACATTAAAAAAAATTTATGTTTTTTTGTTGTTATAATTATTTATATTTTAATTGTTGAAATTATTGTTTCTTCAAGTTATTATTATTATGATGAGCCACCAATTAACAAATCTAGTAGTTCATCTTCTAACCAAACTCATCTCATTCATCTCCCTGCTAGCCCTTTTATGATCTGAATTAATTTCAATGATTTTTTTATTTACTCTTTCTTTATGTTTTCTCCCCCTTTGACTATATATATATCCCCATTATAGTTGCCAAAAGAGAAAGAACCAAAATATATATATATATATATATATATATATTTGAAACCATTTGATCCCTAGACATGAATTATGTTTAAAAAATGGGTGTTCATAAGGTGAATTTTTTTTTTTTTTTTTTTGGTATAAAAAAAATGAGATTAAATTAATTTTTAAAGTATAATTAACTCTAGGAATCTTCAATTTTATCAAGTAATAAAGAAAGTGAAACTCAGTTTTAAAAATATATTATAGAATGATGGAACTATCCGTTCATTACAATTGCTTAAAAAGCCAATGAAGTTGATATATCAAATGGAAATAAAACACTGTAGAATAATGCACAATTAATGACAAAAGGAAGGGTGACGCTCATTCTTTTTAAGTTTTAATTTTTTAATTTTTTTTTTTAATCAATATAGTGTACTAGAAATAATCCACAAATGAAATTGCCAATTATTTTAGACCGTAATTGAGTGAAAAAAATGTTATCAAAATTCATCTATGATTAATTAGTGAGTTATGCATACAGTAATGCACACGGGAGATGTTACACTTTTATCATATTTGTTGTTCATGTAGTATTATGATTGTATTAAAAATTTACAATATTGTTAAAAAAAGAAAGATTTAAATATAAACAACTAACAATTTTTTTTTTGTTATGTCAACACCAATAACAATTACAATCACAACAAACATTACAATAACAATATCAATAGTTACAAGAAAATTAATAACAAAACAATAATAAATTTTTTTATGTTTATTATAATTTTTTTTTTATGCAGAGCTCATTCCAATTGTACTTGATGAGATTAACATAATTATTGGCAAGTGAATTGAGTGTAAAATCAAAGAATCCAAATTCAATTATATTCTAAATTAGATTTTCAATTGGAGTCCAATTTTTCATCACGTGTCTATCTAAGTTTTTAATTTTTGTAGCAAGTGAATTATTAGATGTAAAAACTGTAGAGTCTAAAACTAATTAAATTCTAAATTATATATATATATATATAATGAGAAACTATTACATATTTTAGAAATGCATGATTCAAAAAAGTGTAAACTAATATCATATATAATTTGAATCTCTTCTTTAAAAAATTATATAATTTGAACTATATAATTATTATTATTTTTAATTATATCTGTGCATATTCACAAAGCTACACACTAGTATAAATATAATAAACGAAAACTTGTAGAATCTGTTGGATTTTGGATAAATTAAAGCGCCTACTAAATTAAGAATCAGTACTCTTGTAATTAAATTTCTTGTTTATTGTGAATGATATTAGTTCCACTAATCTAACTAATCCGACTCTAGCCACTTCCTTTGTACTGATCTGACACAAGGAGCAGCCCAAGCTATCGTCCAAGCTATTAAACATGCAGTGTTCCATAAGTTCCAATACGATATTTTTGAAGGGGACTCCAAAGGTGCATTGAAGCATTGTTGAACTTGAATCTACACTCCACCCCTTGGTTTATAGCTTCTTTATTTTAAAATTGAAAGCTACTTTACACTCTTCTCTTGTTAGGATTTTGTTTTTGTTTCTCAGATTGTGAATTATTAAAAAAAAAAAAAAAAAATTCCACAATATGACCGCCTGGGTTGCATATTGTGATTAAAATGAGTCTATTTCCGTCTCCTCTCTTTCTTCTCCTTGATTTTCATTAATATATTCTTACCCATTAAAATATAAAAAACTCAGTTCCACTACCTTGTAGGTCACAAGAATATCAATGTCCACTCAAATAATTTCGTGCCAAATCATTGGGCTTGGTGGTAGCTTGGCCCGATTAGCAGTCTTTATAGATGTGATGTGCTATCCGTTTAGTGTCTGACCCAAAAGAAAAATAAAAATGTTCATTCTCCGAAATTCCAACAAATATATATATATATATATATATATATGTATGTATTTATGTATATTGTATGTAATGCCTTTTGTTTTTGGTGATAGAATATATTACTTTGATCTTTGAAATGTAGAAAAAGTGAGATTTTAATGCCTAGGAATTAAAAACTTTAACTTTGGTTTTTATGTATTTAAAATATAAGGTGTCTATCTATTCGTTGTATTCTCCTTAATTACTTAGTGGATGGAAAAAAAAATTAAAAAATTGTTAAATTACCGGTTATCCCAAAAGTTTAAACTATTAGGATATAATAAATTTAATCATTTAAAGAAAACTTCTAACACCAACAAACCTAAGGTCACTTGCAAGCTTAGTCCTATGTGTGAGCTTGGAGTTTATACTTATAAGGCATTTATTTACTCCTCCCATTCTCCTTGACTAAAGTAAAAATAAATAAATAAATAAAAGTATTTAAATTATAACAATTTTATTACGTGCCTAACCTTATGTTAAGGTGGTTTGCATTAATCCAGCACGACAAACCAAAGCATTCTTAAAAACACATGGGGGCACATGCGCAAGATGGTAAGGTGGATGGGGCCGCCCAAATGATCTACTTGTTGGGATTTGTGCCCTAGAATCTTATTGTATAATGCTATGTATGACATGATGTATGACTTAATATTGCAATTAATAAAGTTGTTTTATTATTATCTGAAATAATAATAACATGAATGTTTGAACATTATCATATAGTCCATGAGATGCATAGTATGTGGTTTATGTGATTTAGTTACAGAAGATATAAGTCACAAGTTCTTTGTAAACTAAGAATTTGGTTCGTAGTCGGTGATGAAATTGAGCATTTCATCTGCGAAGACTATAACATATCAACTAAAATAATTTGTCTTGATCATGAAAGTGGTGACTTCTAGTTTATATGTTAATATGTTTTTAACTCTTAAAACATATTGAACTGGACCGCTGTGAGATTTATTATTCTCCTAATGACTGTCAATTGAATAATAAATCTCACAACTTTCATTTACATGAACTCTTGATCCCGAGAGAATAATGGACATGATCATGAAGTGTAGATTGTTTTGATATATCAGGAGTGACATCTAAAGTAACGGTCAAGACCTCAGTATGTTGGGCAGCCATATTTAGTGTTGATGGAACATATATTCTCAAGATGGAATTCATAGTCTCTTAACGGAGATATAAAATATTCCATTGAGATAAGTTTAATGAATTTGTTATTCAGAGAGTTAGAACTAACCACTTTAATAAGACTAAAGTATATATTTATGAAATTGGATTTCATAAATATATGATGAATAACTTAAAAAGATTAAACCGAGTACTCAAGGATTAAGATGTATTAATTCACAAAGTGGCAGTCTTCATTCATGACTTTGTGTTATTACAAATATTTTATGAAATGGTTGCATGAACAATAAAGTCTTGGGATATAATTTATTAATAAGGCCTAGAGTGCAATTATATTTATATAGTGGTATTAAATATAATTAATGGTAATTTTGAACTTTTCAAGAGTTAACAGAAAAGCCCAAGACCCATTGGAGCTAGAGTCTTATTTGTTCCCTTTTGGTCCCACTCCAAGCCATATACTAAAGCCCAATTGGGAAGGCCCAAAAGGCTAGCCCAATTAGTTAATTAGATATATAGAGAGAAACATGCAGATTTTATATAGAAGATGAATTGGTATGCAAGTGAGTGTTGGACACTCTTCAATTCTCTCTAAAACAAACTCATATATCTGATTAAGAGACCACAAATCTTGGGTGTTAGTGGAATTGGAGTGAAGATTTAAAGTCTTCTCAAGAAATTATGAATTTTCAATTTTGAATTTCATTGCTTCAAGGTACACAATTTTATTCTCTAATTCTGAAACTTATATGGCACATGTTGACAATTGTGAATGAAGTAGATCCGTTAATATAATTTTTCCGCTGCATAGACTCTTATTTCCCTCAAATGGTATCAGAGCGATCTTCAATTTCCAATCTATTTAACATGTTTTATAGTTTTGGAATTAGAGATAATAGTTTCATGATGTTAGAAGATTATATATGTATTTAATTTTCTGCATGTTTGTTGAAACTATGATTTGATGAAAACTGATATTAATGTTATGTTGTTGTTTAAATTTGAATTTAAGTATGTTAAATTGAACTTTAAGACTATAACATCAATGAATTTCAATTTTGATATCAAACTCCATCAATCATGTTCATATGGTGATAGTTTGTTCATAGAAAACCGTAGAAAACTTTTCAAATTTTTCCTTCAAAAACTGAAAACACAGATTTTTTGCAGGTTAGCTTCCCGCGAAGTTACTCATGAAAAATGTTTCTGAAATACAAAACTTTTCGCGAGTAAGCTTTACTCGTGAAACAATCGCTATACAATAGCAAAAGTTTTTGTCTGATTTTTTTGAGTTTTCACTATTTTGTCTAAGCTCAATTTCGCAGGAAGAACTTAGTCGCGAAACAGTTGCAAGACAGTAGTGAAAGTTTCTGTCTGAATTTTTGTGTTTTCACTATTTCATTTTTGCGAGAAGAGCTTAGTCGCGAGATACTCGCGAAAATGATACTGAAGGGAATTTTGAATTTTTTTCTAAGTGTTTTCAAATGTATAAACTGCAAGGCAGTGTGTGATTAGTTTGCACATGTTTACAAAATAAAAACCTTTAATTTAAAACATCTAGTGGGAGAGAGATACAAGGGTTAGATCTCACAGCCTCCATTGTCAGTTCATAGTGGTGTGAAATATATACTTTGTCTTTGCTTCGAGCTTAGCATTCCATGCGGAGAGTATTTATTTCATGGTACTACAGGATTGAATTTCTTGGTTTATAGTGGTTTGATCTAACACCTTGTCTTAGTCTCGAGCTTTGCATTCAATGCGGCGGGTGTTGTATCATGGTACTACAAAATAAGCCTGTTAAGGGGATGAAATGTGGCTACACATAATTCTAGAAAATGATATACACTAGACTAAATATTATAGTATCCTCTAAGCTGAGTTCTTACTATAACTATTTAGAGGCCAAATGTATAACGGCATATTATTAATGTTTGATAAGAGTTATCATAACAACATTAATAAAGAGAATAGTTCTCAATCAATCATAGTATTTTATATTCACTCTATACTGAAAGATATTGAATAAGGGATTGGGTTGTCGTTGCATATATTATATTATGGTTTTGTTAAGGTTTCATACTATATGTTTATATGCTAAATTGATAATGTCTAGTTTACTTATTATATTCGTGTTTGTTAATTTCAGATTTGAACATGGCATCTTTTAGCCCACTTGTTACTATTCTTAATCAAAACAAATTGACTAGATCTAACTATATTGATTGGAAAAGAAATTTGGACATAGTTCTCACAGCTGAAGAGCACAAATATGTGCTTACTAAACCATGCCCTACCGTTCCTTCATTAGATACTCCTCCTGAGGAAAAACAGCGATATGATCGTTGGCAGAAATCTAATGAAATGGCCAAGTGCTACATCCTAACATCTATCTTAAATGTTCTACAACATCAAATGCAGGATGTAGAACTAGCTTCGAACATAATGCTAAGTCTGAAGGAGATGTTTGGTAAGCAAGGCCGTTCTGCAAGGCAAGAAACCACGAGGCAAATTTATAATACCAAAATGGCTGAAGGCGGTTCAATTAGGGAGCATTGTCTCACAATGATCTCTAATCTGAATACATTAGAAGTTTTAGGTGCCAACATTGATGGAGAATCCCAAGTGGATATGATACTCAAGTCATTACCAAAATCATTCAAGGAATTCAAACTTAATTATAATATGAACAAAAAGATTTATTCTTTGTCTGAATTAATGAATGAATTGGTAGCGGCGGAAGGCATCCTTGGTACTTCTAATGTTGAAGCCAATGTATGTGAAACTTCTACTTCTCAACCTAAGTTGAAAGGCAAGGGTAAGAAGAAGAAAAAGAAGGACTTCACTAAGTAAGAGGGTAAACAAATTGTCTTAGGAGTTGCTGACAAAGGAAAGAAGCTCAAAGGGAAATGTTTCCATTGTAGTGAAAAAGGACATTGGAAGAGGAATTGTCCAATTTTCAAAGCTGCCAAGAATAAAGGTATGAAAAGTTCATTTCTCCTTGAAATATGTTTAGTGCAGAATCCCACAGATTTCTAGTGTGTGGATTCAGGTTGTACTAATTATATCTGCAATTCTTTGCAGGGGTTCCAAGAGACCAGAAAGTTTAAGGAAGGAGAATTGTTTCTTACTTTGGCTGATGGGAACAGGATTCCGGTTGTAGCTGTTGGTGTTTATAATTTATGTTTTGAGTCCAGAGTTTTAATATTGGAAGACTATCTGTATGTACCTAATGTTCGTAGGAATTTAATTTCTGCAACTTATTTAGGTAAAATTGGATACTGTGTTATCCTTAAAGACAATGTTATAATAAAGAAGGGTAAGGTGTTTATCTATTCTGGCAATATTGTAGATGGTCTTTATATTTTAACTCCTGATAAGCATGAATTATACAATTCTGAATTAGATCATGACTCTCATATAAAATCATTAAAAAGAAAATTTCCTTCTACTAGTGATGCATATCTTTGGCACATGTATTTAGGTCATATTAATTCAAATAGGATTCAAAGACTGATCAAAGATGGACTTTTAGAGCCCATGGACTTTGATGAAATTCCAATTTGTGAATCTTGTTTAGAAGGTAAAATGACCAAACGACCTTTTAATGCAAAAGGTAGAAGAGCTCAAGATTTGCTAGAACTAGTACATTCAAATGTATGTGGTCCTATGTCAATCCAGGCAAGAGGGGGTTATGAGTATTTCATCACTTTTACCGATGATTACTCTAGATTTGATTATGTGTAACTAATGAAACGGAAGTCTGAAACCTTTGAAAAGTTCAAAGAGTTTATGGTTGAAGTTGAGAATCAATTAAGCAAACGCATAAAAGCCATTCAATCTGATCGTGGTGGCGAATACTTTCTTGAGGATTTTAAGGATTATTTAACTAAAAATGAGATTGTATCCCAAATGAATGCACTTGGAACTCCACAAAAAAATGGTGTAGCAGAAAGAAAGAATAAGACTCTTTTGGATATAGTTAGGTCCATGATGAGTTATTCAACTCTGCCAATTTCATTTTGGGGATATGCCTTAAATACTGCAATGTATCTTCTGAATTTAGTACCTTTGAAGCTTGTTCCTAAAACACCTGTTGAGTTGTGGAATGGGCGTAAGCGTAGTATGAGACATTTCCATATTTGGAGTTGTCCAGCACATGTGTTGAAAGGAAAGTCTGACAAGTTACAGTCTAAAACAGAAGTGATTTTCTTTGTAAGGTATCCAAAAAGAACAGTTGTAGGATTATTCTATAGTCATAAAGATAATAAAATGTTTGTTAGCACAAATGCCAAATTCTTGGAAAATGACTATATAAATAATTATACTCCTAGAAGTAGAGTTATTTTGGCTAAAATGAATGAACCTGTAAATAAACAACCAATGGATGAGACTAGGGATGATATGGCTATATTAGATATACCACAAGATATTACTCATGAGATGACTAGTACACAAGTGCCTCGTCGTAATGGGAGAATTGTTCAACCTCCTATAAGATTCATAGGTTTTGGAGAAACTTATGAAGCTATCTCAGAAGAGGCTCCCTACACTTATGAAGAGGCAATGAGTGATATAGATGCACATCATTGGGTCAAAGCTAGAAAATCTGAATTAGATTCTATGTATTCCAATCATGTTTGGGATCTTGTAAAGGCACCGAACGGCATTAAACATGTTGGTTGCAAATGGGTTTACAAGAGGAAGAAAGGAATAGATGGAAAGGTTGAAACCTTTAAAGCAAGGCTAATGACGAAAGGATATACTAAAAAAGAAGGTATTGATTATGAAGAAACCTTTTCACCAGTAGCAATGCTTAAATCTATCAGAATTCTCTTATCCATTGCTGCTCATTATGATTATGAGATTTGGCAAATAGATGTCAAGACTGCATTTCTTAATGGCAATCTTGAAGAGGAAATCTATATGATACAACCAGAAGGTTTCATAGTAAAGAACCAAGAGCATATGGTATACAAGTTGAAAAGGTCCATTTATGAGCTTAAGCAAGCATCTAGGTCATGGAACATCAGATTTGATCAAGCAATCAAATCATTTGGTTTTGAACAAAATCTTGATAAACCATGTATGTACAAAAGACATCAAGATAAAGTAGTAATGTTCCTAGTACTTTATGTTGATGATATTCTACTCATTGGAAATGATGTAGGGGTAATGTCATCTGTAAAGGTTTGGTTGTCAAGTCAATTTAATATGAAGGACTTGGGTGAGGCTAATTTTATTCTAGGGATCAAGTTTTAGCGAGATCATAAGAATAAGATGTTAGGCTTATCATAAGCTGGATATATAGATAAGGTTCTAGAACGGTTTAGCATGCAAAACTCCAAAAAAAGATTACTTCCTTTCAAACATGGAGTTCCTCTGTCTGATGACCAAAGACTTAAGACTTAAGAGGAAGTAAATATGATGAGACAAGTTCCTTATGCTTCTACAGTAGGACGTCTCATATATGTCATGCTTTGTACTAGACCAAATATTTGTTATTCAGTAGGCATGGTTAGCCGATATCAATCAAATCCAGGACCAAAACATTGGCAAGCTGTAAATCATATTCTCAAATATCTACGAAGAACGAGAGATTATATGCTTGTTTACCATTATGAGGATTTGATTTCCATTGGCTATATAGATTCAAATTTTTAATCGGATCTAGATTTCAGAAAATCCACATCAAGATGTGTTTTCACCTTGGGAGGTGGAGCCATAACTTAGAGGAATGTCAAGCAATCTTGTATTGCAGACTCCACCATGGAAGCAGAATATGTTGCTGCTTGTGAAGCAGCAAAGGAAGCTGTATGGCTTAAGAAATTCCTTTATGACCTTGGTGTAATGAGAATGGAACAAGTTTCCATCACATTGTTTTGCGACAATAGTGGTGCAGTTGCACAATCAAAAAATCTAAGGAACCACAAAAAAGGAAAGCACATCAAGAGAAAGTATCACATCATTAGAGACATTATTGCTCATGGAGATATGGTGGTAGCAAAGATTGAAAGTGCACAGAATTTAGCAGATCCCTTTACCAAAGTCTTGTCTCAAAGGACCTTCGAGTCGCATTTGGAGGGAATGGGAGTTAGATTAATGCACAATAGTCTTTGGGGCAAATGAGAGATTGTTGGGATTTGTGCCCTAAAACCCTATTGTATAATGCTATGCATGACATTATATATAACATGATGTATGACTTAATATTACAATTAATAAAGTTGTTTTATTATTACCTGAAATAATGGTAACATGAATGTTTGGACATTATCATATAGACCATGAGATGCATAGTATGTGATTTAGTCACAGAAGATATAAGTCATAAGTTCTTTGTAAACTCAGAATTTGATTCGTAATCGGTGATGAAATTGGGCTTTTTATCTGCGAAGACTATAACATATCAACTAAGATGATTTGTCTTGATCATGAAAGTGGTGACTTCTAGTTGATATGTTGATATGTTTTAAGAGTTAAAACATATTGAACTAGACTGTTGTGAGATTTATTATTCTCCTAATGATTGTCAATTGAATAATAAATCTCACGACTTTCATTTACATGAACTCTTAATCCTGAGAGAATAATGGATCTGATCATGAAGTGTAAGTTACTTTGATATATCAAGAGTGAGATCTAAAGTAACGGTCAAAACCTCAGTATGTTGGGCAGCCACATTTAGTGTTGATAAAACATATATTCTCAAGATGGAATTCATAGTCTCTTAATGGAAATACAAAATATTCCCTTGAGATAAGTTTAATGGATTTGTTATTCAGAGAATTAGACCTAACCAATTTAGTAAGACTAAAATATATATTTATGAAATTGGATTTTATAAATATATGACGAATAACTTAAAAGGATTAAACCAAGTACTCAAGAATTAAGATGTAGTAATTCACAAAGTGGCAATCTTCATTCATGACTTTGTGTTACTACGAATATTTTATGAAGGGGTTGTATGTACAATAAAGTCTTGGGATATAATTTATTAATAAGGCCTAGAGTGTAATTATATTTATATAGTAATATTAAATATAATTAATGATAACTTTGGACTTGTTAAGAGTTGACAGAAAAACCCAAGGCCCATTGGAGCTAGAGTCTTATTTGTTCCCTTTTGATCCCACTCCAAGCCACATACTAAAACCCAATTGGGAATGTCCAAAAGGCTAGCCCAATTAGTTAATCAAATATATAGAGAGAGAAACATACAGATTTTATATAGAAGATGAATTGGTATGTAAGTGAGTGTTAGACACTCTTCAATTCTCTCTAGAACAAACTCATATATCTGATTAAGAGACCACACATCTTGGATGTTAGTAAAATTGGAGTGAAGATTGAAAGTCTTCTAAAGAACTTCTGAATTTTCGGTGTTGAATTTCATTACTTCAAGGTACACAATTTTGTTCTCTAATTCTAAAACTTATGTGGCACATGTTGACAATTGTGAATGAAGTAGATCCGTTAATATAATTTTTCCTCCGCATAGACTCTTATTTCCATCACTACTCGCATCCCCTTGCTTAAACTCTTAACCTCATGTCAAGGTGATTTTCATTAATGTGACATGAAAAACCAAAGCATCCTTAATATACAAATGAAGTGCTTAGGTGGGTGTTACTATTGATGAACCTACCTAAACTAACTAAACACATTCTCCAATACAAGCACATGAAGTCACTTGATCACATTTCTCTCTAGCTCTAGGACTTACAAGTTACAACACCTATAAAGTCTTTATCTACTCCTTTCCTTCTTCTTAATTACTTAGAGTATTCGCATCCAGGAGTGTAAAATACCCCTAGTTGCTATTTTAGCCACTGAGAATCTAAAAACATGCTCTAATTCGATATGCAAATTCTAAAAATTTTAGAACCCGTGAATAGTAGGTACTTTTATTTAGAATCTACTGTTCATGAGTTTGTAAACCGAAATAATATCAATTTATTCATTTTTGAGCCTCTCAACTCTCTTCTCTCTCAACGCTCTTTTCTTTGAAACTTTCTTCTCTTAACTCCTACTTGCTCGATGCTCGTGTGTTTTGCGTGGATTTTCCTTTGATTTTTTTTTTTTTTTTTTTTTTTTGTGGTTTCTGTGCGTATGGTGTTACCGTGGTGGTGGGGTGTTGCTGTGGTGGTGAGGTAGAGGGCGTGAGTTTATGGATTGGCATGGTGAAGGGTGTGGGTCGACATGGTGGATCGGTGTGGTGGAGGTTTGACCTTGCTTTTTGTAGATTGGTAATTGAGTATGCTTTAGTTAGATTGGCAGCCGTGGATTTTTGTGTGTTAGAGGTGGTGGTGTGTGTGTATCAGTGGTGGGGACTAGGGTTGCTGGGTTTTTTTTTTTTTTGCAAGGGGCGTGTGCGGTGGTGGGATGGTGGGTGGGTGTTAGAGGTGGTGGGGACGAGGGTTGCTAGTTTTTTTTTTTTTTTTGGTGGTTGCTAAAGTGTGTGTGTGGTGGTCGATGGGTTTTAGAGGTGGTGGTGGTGTGTGTGTGTGTATTGGTGTTGGGGACTGTGGGGTTGGTCTTTTTTTTTTTTTTTTTTTTTGTGGTTGTTGTGGGGTGTGTGCGGTGGTGGGTGGGTGTTAGAGGTGGTGGTGGTGTGTGTATCGGTGGTGGGGACTATAGGGTTGCTGGGTTTTTTTTTTTTTGGTGGTTGCTGTAAGGTGTGTGTGGTGGTGGGGTGGTGGGTAGCTAAGCTAATCTTTTTGGTGGTCGTTGGAAAGAGGAAAGAGTGAGATGGGAGAAGAGAGAGAAATTAGTTTTTTAATATTATTTTATTAAGTAGTTTATATTATTTTATTGGGTTATATGCAAAAATAAAAACTGAGATGTAGGGTGAGTTGTAAATTGGTAAAATAAATAAAATAGATTTTTAGGGTGTAAAATAGAACTTTTTTGGTCACCAAAATGCGAATGCTCTTATGGAGAAAAAAGTATTTTGACAATAACAATTTAATGCATTCGGCTAACTTCTATCTATTTTCCGCTTCTATGCTTAAGCTCATGTTAAGAAGGAGTGGCAATGTGAATAGGCTCACCCAAACTAACTACACATATCCCCTTGCTTGCCTACCTAACTTCATGTTGAGGTGACTTCCATTAATCTAGAGTGGCAAACCAAAGCAACCCTGTCACATCCCAAACCCAACTATAAAGATAGGCACGGGACAACTACCATATGCTTATAAAGTAAAAACCCTATAAGTGTGCAAGGCCTTTTAGCAACTAAAATTTTATCCTCAAAAAAAGATTAACTCAAATAAATCCAACATACCTCAACAATTCCTTTATGAATAGATCTCTAATAATTTAATAGGAACAAAATCCAAACCTCATGCGCATTATGCCAATTGGCCAATAAATATAAAACTATTAGAAGACCATCCTATCCCAAAATCACTAAGCTTTTTTTCACTGCTCACAACACAACATCAAAACTTCCAAAACTTGCTATTCTTCATAATCTGAAACTGGAGGGGAAAAAGAGGTGAGTTGACAATTCAATAAGTAACCAAAATCCTAATAAGTTCTATCAAGCAATAAATTTAATAAGTAATAAAATGTAATATGAGTTTTCAATAGTTATAATATACTATGGGTTTTCAAAAAATAACTAAAGTAGTATCGTAGTCTTAAAATAATAAGTTGCACATAGATCACATACTTTTATCTTACAAATATATCATAGATAGTTTAGAAAATAGTCAGTTTTCCATATATCAAACTTATAACTTACAATAAGTTCCAAAAATATATAAGTAGTTTTAATGATCCAAAATAGTTCAAATACTCAAACATTTCCAAAATCACATATGTAGTTTTAAGGACTCAAAATAATTCAAATATTCAAACGTAATTCATATTATTAACAATCTTATGACTATGGTCACGCTATATCCCCGTGACTGGGCATCAGAATACCAATAAATAACCCCTATTGGTTTCAGTATCAAAATACCAATGAACAACCCCCATTGGTTTGGGTATCAGAGTACCAATGAATAACCTCCATTGATTTGGGTATCAGAATACCAATGAACAACCCCCATTAGTTTGGGTATCAAAATATCAATGAATGACCCCCATTGGTTGGGTATCAGAGTACCAATGAATAACCCTCATTGGTTTGGGTATCAAAATCAATTCATAGTCAATTTGTCCATAATCATATATATGGAATCATAGTTTCTAACAAAAAATGTTTCTTATTTGAGTACATATATACATATATAATCATATGTTCAGTATTCAAATATATTTGTGATATTTCTATATTCTTTACTTTAAATCAATATAGCTAAAGAAACACTTAAATAAAATAAATCTTATATTCAATGCTCATATTTATTTGTGGAATTTCTCTTTTCTTTACTTGAAATTAGTAATACAATAGAAATAAATAGTAACAACGGTAAACAATTTTTAGTAGTTAAATTACACAAAGATGAAACCAATTAAGATAAGGTTACTTACCTCAACTAGCTCACTACAAAGAAGTTCTCCCTAACACTTTCTCTAAAATCCTTATATATCACCTCAATTGTGCAGTCAACCTTCTCTACTTGAGTATTTTGGATTGTTTCCTCTCTCAAAATATGTCATTATACGCGGACTTAAATTAGACTATATATTTTGCTAGGGTTTCGACCTTATTTTAAAAAAACCCCTTAGTAATATTAATTTATAAAATTGACCCCAAAACGGATTTACTTAAATACCTCTCCTTTTAAATCCTTTTTTTTTCCCGGGTATTACAAACCCTATAGGAATGCGGATGGGCTCACCCAAACTAACTAATCACATCTCTCTCTCTCTCTCTCTCTCTCTCTCTCTCTCTCTCTCTCTCTCTCTCTCTCTCTCTCTCTCTCTCTCTCTCGCACACACACGAAGTCATGTGATCATGTTTTCTGCCCTTGTGAATGGTGAGGAAAAACCCTTTTCTCAAGAAAGTAAATCCTAACATTTTTTGCAATTAAATTGTTGATTCACAATCATTTCCTAAACTAACAACTCATCCCCAATGCACTCACATTGATTCAAAGTTAGTGCCCAAAATATTACAATCACATTGATTCAAAGGTATGCATTTGTGTCTAATTTCGCTATATTATTATTATTTTTACGATTTATAGGAAATTGCATCATGGTTATATTTTGTTTGTTTGATTTGACATTATATGCAAGGGAAGACCACTGTAAACACCCCCCCCCCCACCATTTTGATTTTGGCTTTAATTTATTAATAGATATTTATTTTGAAATCAAAAGAAAATCTCAATTCTTTTGAGCTTCCTAGATTCAAGTGATGGTCATGTGGCAATGGCATTTTTTGTGGTGCCCTGTTTCCGTGATTCAAATCCCATCTCACCTCTCCCACTAAATATCTCTTCCCCCCTCCCCTAAATTTCTTATTCATCTCTCCCTCTCTACACCCTTTAGTCTGCCACAACATCTCCCACCACTAGTCACTTCATTTCCAATCTGCCACTTCGTACACTCCTCTAACCTTCTAACCAGGGTTGGAGCCAAAGGGGGGTGAGCGGGTTCAATGGTCCCTGACTCCTCCTAAAATATTTCATATATACTACAATTAGGAATCTTTTAAATGCTTTACCCTTTTTGATGCAGAAAAATAAACACAAAAAAGGAAACAAAGCTTCCTAAGAGCATTAGCATTGGGGAATGCTAATGCCAAATGTAAGGGATATTTGGCATTTCAAGCCCCAAAATGTATTGCATCAGGAAATGTTATTGCTAAGTATTGCAATTTTTTTTGCAATAGTGCTACAGTACAATTTTATCTTTAGAATTGCACTGTAGCACAATTCTAAAAATAAAACTAATATTTTATTGTGATGGTGATTGGGAGAAAGAAAGAATAAATGATGGTAATTGGGAGAAATATTATTTTACTGTGTAGATATATTATTTTAATGAATAGAATAGGAAAATAAAAGTTTGGGATGCTAGAAGTATTGTATAATGGGATGGTATAATTGATAAAGAAGCTTTTTAAGATAGTAAAATATAATAGAATAGCATTTTCTAATGCTAATGCTCTAACCCCGTTGAAATAAAAGGAAAAATGGCAAACTTACCTGCTACAGAAAAGGAAAACACAAAATAGGAAAAAGGCTTACTGACCAAGCGAAAATAAAGGAAAAATTTTCCTTGGGCACAATAACACGCACCAAGAGCTTTGACTTGTCTTGGCTGTTACCTTTTAATTATTCAGGCACTAAAACTTAATATAATAATAATAAGAGATAAGTTCAAATTACATTCTAAACTTATCTCTAAACCCAAAAATTGCCCTCATTCATTTTATGCTGTAGCACCACGCCAAACAAGCCAAACCGTATGTTCACCACTTTACAAATTTTTCTCAAATCCACATCAGCAATCCAATGCTGGGTCTGACAATTTTTCTGGTGTGGTGAACCTCCTTGCTCACTTGGAGTGGTGGCATGGCAGCATATATGACAGATGCAGTTTTAGCAGATATAACTAAACAAAAAGTTTTAATTGATCAAATTATCTACTCCAATGGAAAAATAAAATCATGGATTTTGTTTGAAGGTACAAGGTGACAACCCCATAAGCAGGAAAAGAAGAGCACTAGTGCTACCAAAAACATCAAAAAACGAATTCCTGTCACTTCTTGGAGATATGGCTGACGCAAAATACCCGATCTACATGACAGGTAATTTGAAGCGTATTTGACTACCTTCTGTTGAATAATTACTCTCCTAAAATGACCCTTTATGTCATATTCTCAGGTCCAATACTTTACACACTATGTACAGCTGTAATAGATCTGGATGAACAAACATTCTCTATTATTGAAGGGAATCCAAAGAAAGGAGAAACTTCTCACGTCTTCACTATGTCATCAAAAGAGTTCAAGATGCCACAATAAAATCTCTTAGCTGCCTGCTTCATTTTCCATAATTGGAGGGACTCAATTCTTGAGGCCCTTAAAGTGGTTCATAGAGGCCTAGCATGTGGCCATCAATACATCGCATGGCTGCAACCTGATCCCATGCAAATTATAAAAGACCTTCATATCTTGAATAAGGAGACTAAAAATGAAGTTGAAGATGTCTATAGAGACTTAAGGGCATTACCTTTCCATGAATTTCATATTTGATGGGACCATCTAGTTCAGCTCCCAATGTCATCAATTTTGTCACTGTATTGTTAATAGCAGTCACTGTGAATGAAAAAAGTGAAGAGTATCTGTTCTGCACAACATGGTCACTGTAAAACTGGATTAGCAGCTGGCACGTTCAACCATAGTGGAAGCCAAAGCATTTCTAGGAAAATTATTATCTTAGAAACTCGTTTTCCCACTGTCCCTTAGCTCTAGTAGTCAATCAGAACTTCAAAATTATGTGACAGCAGGCAAGAATGCCAAAACTATTTCGTACCTAATTGGCAAATCACCAATAATGAAAAACAATGGCTCCCAAAAAAACAAACAAAATAATATAAAACCAAATTACCAGTGAACTTGAATGGAATGTAATGATTATTGGGTATTGATATTCAAATTAGTTTGAAAGTTGACAGTGTAGTTTTTTCTTTTCTTTTTTATTAATTGGTAATTACACAAATTTTATGGGTCTTGAACTCATGGCCTCATTCTCGACCTTGTTCTTACAAGGAGAGGAGATATCATTTGAGCTCAACCTCATTAGCAGACACACTACTTTTTACATAAGGTGTGTATAGTAAACATGGCTAAATACCAATACTACATCACCGGATGAAGCATATCTTGGAAGCCCTTTCAAACTATAGAATATGCATCCTTTGGAGACCACACTACCCACTAGAACAGATGTATCCTTCTTTAGAAACAGAGACCCCAAAAAAAACACCTGTCGTATCTTTTAATAGGTACCTAGAAGGCATTATTTTGAGAGCAATGCAAAGAACGCCAAATTCCAATTTTATGTTTTGGGCAGAATCTTCCACCGACTTCTCTTATAGTTCCTCTTCTTTTACTCATTACCTTCCGCTGACTTCTCTTATTTTCTTTTACTCATATGCATAATAAATTAGCTGTTTTAACTTACTCATATGCATATTAAATTAGCTGTTTTAACTCCTCTAGATTATGTTCCAATCCACTATAGTCCAGTGACTAAGAAATTCTTTCAAGTTAGCCAAAGAAATGGTGGAGGAGACAGAGGAAGACAAAGAGAGAGAGAGTCAAACGTTTTTGGGTTTAGAGATAGGTTTAGAAGGTAATAAATAAGGGTAATTAATGAGATCTTAATAAGAATATTTTTAATAATAAGGGTCTTTTTTTAATTGTTAGGTCTACTCAAATCCAACAGTTCAAAAAAAGTGTAACTTGAACTCATCTCTTTCTCTCTCTCTCTCTCTCTATATATATATATATCTCATATCGTATCATGTGTGTGTGTGTGTGTTTGTGTTATGTAGGAATTGATAAAGAACAATTTACTGAGGAATTGCTTCAAATTTTTTTTTGAATATAAATAAAACCTTAGGAGCAACGGTTGTTGTCTTTGATTTGTTAATTTATTTTGACACTCTAGGTGAGTGTAATACATCTGAATAGTTATTTGAATTTTGAGATTGTGTTTGCACAAATGTGCTGATGAATTTTTTTTTGTAATTGAACAGTTATGTATAGAGATTTTGTTGTGAAAAGTGATAGTTAGATACTTAATATCTTTGTGATAATTTGGGGTTTTAAATGATTACTTGGATTGAAAAGGCTTATCATTGAGATAATTTGATAATGTTACAAGCATTTTAACATGATAGTTGTCAATTATATCATAGGAAATTTAAGCTGTAATAATTATGCTATAGAAAAACAGCTTATTTCATATATACATATACATATATATATACACACATTGAATTTATTAGATCCTTCAAATTTTGTAGTTTTTATTCTTCTTCTTTTTTTAAATTGTGTGTACTTGATTAATTAATAACAATATGCCTTCATAATTTACTAAATTTTGAGAACAATATGATTTTTTTTTCTTTTCTTTTTAAGGACTGTTCTTGAGAAGTTGGATGCCTTAAGGAATTGAAGACCAAGATTACTAAAGAGCTCAATGCCAATCAAAAAAGGGTTCTAATTTTTCTTTTGATTTTTTTTTCCTTGTATTTAAAACTCAAGAGACCCCCAAATTCAATAAAACCTAAATTTGGCACACTTCTTTTGCTAAAACTTTGGATAATACCCTTACTTTGATTGATCAGAAACCTCTATCCTTAATTTTGGCCAAGCAATATGATCATAGTTTGATGATTTATCTTTATAGCTTTGTTTATAGTTGCATATTCTTGTTGTTTATACTTTTTACTCCCCATTGTCTCAATTGTTTATGTTATATTTTTGTTACATGGGTTGGCGGTTTTTTGTGACTCCCACTAGAGGATATATTACTTTGATAAAGGTAAAATAGCACTGTCATTATCAATTTTTAGGTTCCTTTAACAGATTATACTTTTCCAATGCAAACGAGTTAGTTTGCTAAATGGTTTGGATATTCTTACTGATTTTTTTTTTTAATGCAATGACTGAACAATTTGTATAAGTAGAGAGATGCAATGGCAAATTGTCATCTGAAAATGCACATTATATATTATAGATTTTGCTTTTAGCATTTTCTTGGCAAATTACTCTTTAAAATATATTTGTTTCTAATAATTTTTTCTTCTTCTTCTTCTTCTTCTTCTTCTTCTTCTTCTTTTTCTCATTTTAAATGATAAAGTTAGAATTTAATTAAAGTCAGACATGTTAGAGTCAGCGTATCGTTTGCTATGAATATTTGTAATGGTTTTTTTTAGGTATATTTGCACATATGGAAAAACTATACACGCTCCTCCAATCACCTCTGTTTGGCTACATCTGCAATTGGCTATTCACCCACCCCCCCCCCCCCCCCTTCTTTAACTCATGAAAAGATAGGTATGAACCAATTATGCCAAATCACTAAGCCTAATTTTCTCTTTGATTTAATTACTATTATTATTATTATTATTATTATTATTATTATTATTATTATTTATGTTTTCCACCCCTTCATTGCCAATTTTCCTTGCAACCACAAGTTCTCTCTTACAAAATGTTGTATGTGTATTGTGTACAAAAATTTTTCATTTGCCTTTTTTTGGTTTAATATGGATGTCTTAGATAGGTATTTGTTTCAGATGAGTTGAGTTTTTTTTTTTTTTTTTTTTAATGGTGATGTGTTGGATGGAATAGTTTCTTCAAAATAAACTATTATGGCTATAGATTCTTCTATGCGGTGGTATGTGTGTAAAATTGAAATAATTTTGAATTTGCTATTTTCAATTGTAAATTTAAGAAATTGAGGTGCTCCCCTAGTATTGGATACTGGGTCCATTTAGATAGCATTTATTATTGTTGAAAGTTGATAAAAACTGATTGTTGCTGAAAACACTGTAGCAAAATAATTTTTAAATGTGTAAATAGTGTTGTGGGACCCACTTTTAATATTAAATATTGCGTGAACAATGCACACACAGTACACGCACAGTAACTTTTGTCCCCCAAAGTCAACAACTGCGGCAGGAAAAAAAAAAAAAAAAAAGGACAAAACGCAAGTGCTGAAACGTGCCGTGACTTTCCTCCCTATCCAAACCCACACACTGTGTTTGTTGTACATGTATGCTGATTAATGAAAGCTCCTAATGTCAAATAGCTACTCTAAAGGTTTGTTTGGCTAACTTATTTTTTGCAAATTTATTTTACTATTTAATTTATTTTTACTATTATTTATGAGTCACACTGCATTTTTTTGTACTATTCATAAGTCCCATTGTACTATTTCAATTAACATTTACTTTTATTTGTAGTATTTTTAACAAAAAAAAAAAATCAATTTCAGTAAAATAAGCGGATCTTAAACAGACTCCAAGTTAAGCTCTCTTTCTTATAAAAAAAAAAAAAAAAATAGCTATTCCAAGTTTGTGCATAGTCAAAATTCTTACATTACTGACATTAATATTGTAAGACATATTTGTGTATGATTTAATACTTTTTCAAATAGATTCTCAAAAAAAAAAAAAAAAAAACTTTTTCAAATAGAAGTGATATTTTAATTTTCTCATCCAAGACAGCACGTGCTGTCCAAAGTCCAAACTAGTGGCGAAGTAAACAAGTGTGGTCATTTATTGATTGGAGAGAGAGAGAGGATCTCAAAGCTCATGGTTTGGTCAACTCAAGTTCAATTATTTATTTATTGTTAATAAAATAAGGAATTTTTAGTTTAAATGGAATTTAGATTTTGAAATGCCAAGAGCAATCACATCGGACTAGTCAAACTAGCCTAATATCAAATTTTAATTAAAACTCACAAAAACTCACCCATCACTCTCGACAAACGCCCAAAAAATTTTAGCATTGAAAGTTGCCACGCCATAGCCAGTGAGCCATAGAACTCACTAATATTAATAAAAACAATTTCTCTCCTCTCTCTCACCAGCTTGACTGTTTCTCTCTCTCTCTTTCTCTCTCTCTCTTCTAGTCTTCTGTCTCCTCGTCGTTCTCTCTTTCATCATATTTGTTCTCTCTTGCACAAATGTTGAATGGGTTCTCTCTCCCTGGCAAAGATGGGGATGGGTTTTCTCTCTCTCATCCACAGATCTGTTCAGTGATGCTGGTAGTTTTAAAGGCAGCTTGTAATTATTTGTGGGTTTGCTCAATCTATGCCATCATTTACTTCGCATTTATATTGTTAACTGTTTGTATATTTTTTTAAAAATTTCTTTTTTAATATGATATAGGATTAGAAATTCTTAACGTGAGTGTCATGCTTATATTGTATAATTACAGTGATCATAGAAGGCCAGGCAGTGCAAGCATCTTTGTAGGTGGCTTTGTTTTGGGACTCTCAATTGTGTATATGCACCTCAGGTCCGGTGCTTCTTTATTTGTAAAAACTTTTCCTGTGATTTTGTTGGACATCAGGGGGTTTGGTGTGTTGCTGAGGGGCGAGGGCTGGGCAGAAAGGTTGCTGGGAAAGGGGTGGGTGAGGAAGAAGATACAAAAATATTTATTTATTTTTGGAGAGAGAAAATAATATTTAAATAGAATAGAGAAATAAGTATTGAGAGCGATGTATTGAGTGTATTTGTTTACGTTGTAGAGTACAATTTTTTGGGTTTGTTCACCTAAAATTCTGTGAATGCTCTTAGGTGATAATCAGAGCTTTCGCGAATCTAATTTTGTGTTTATTTTAATTGCTTTATTTCTGAAATTTTTAGTTATATTTTTCTTTCAAGAATAATTCAGAGGTACCCAAATGAAGGTTTTTCTGTTATTGTTTATGGTGACAAAACTTATTATATTAATGAGCTGGGTTTTGGGTTTTTGACTCATATGTGCACATGTGAGAGTTTGGCGTGTTTTATTGTGTTAAATTAACCATAAATCTGTTACAAATCAGAACTTAGTAGCTACTTCTTAATGGTTAATCATGGATAGAGTTTGGTGTGCTTTGATTTGTTGAATTAGCCAAATCTGATATGCATTACAACTTTTTAATCATGGTTATGTTGGCTTTACTAACTTTGTGTTAGTAACAAATTAACAATACTTTCGGTTCCATGTTTAACTTGCCAATAAAAAGAAGGGAAAAAAAACTGGTGGTTTGGGTGTCTCCAAGGAGGAGAACCATTCCAAATGTCAAATATTAACTCAATTATATGTTTTAGAATCAATTGTTTCTGGTAGTCTACTTGGCTCTAGTTGGAGGTTAAACTATAAAGAAATTGAAGAAATGGAAACCCACTTGTGACATATTTAATATTTGGACAGTCATTTACTATTTAATAACTGTAGTTTCTATTTATCCACTTGTCATCTCTTTTATTCTTCTTATTTATTATAAAATCTTATAAACACTATCCTAATTACTAAACAAGAGACATGATTCTCAAGCAAATGAAATGCTGCATCATAAAGCAAACCTTAATGGGTATCTTGCCTATCACACTGGTCAAAGTCTTGACAGGATTAATCAAGATACTGACCGAGATTTCTTCATGAGTGCAAGAGAATATCAAAATATGGAGAAGAAGGATGAAGAGCATGAGGAGCAAGGAATGAATCATGTCTTGACAGAAGCAAGACCAAGTGAATCTGCAGAATTGAAAAACAAAGTAAACGGGTAGTAGCTTAGGAACTAAAACTACATGTAGCTTTGGTTTTAATTATTAATGAGTTAGTTACTACACGTGAGAAGCTTGGTGATTTTACTGTTCACACGTGTCAAGTGTAGTTAGTTAGAGATTGATTTTTTACTCTGTTTCGTATATAAATTGTATGGCTGATTCTTCTGTTAATATTTGAGAAGTATTTTCCCAAATTCCTCTTGATATGGTATCAGAGCAAATTCCCAAATTCTAGGGTTCTTAGGGTTTTTACTTTCTCTCAATTTTCTCTGAGAAAATCACTTTCTTTCTCTAAGAAAATTCTTCGTTGACAACAATGGCTTCCGCTGCAACTCAAGGTGCTACTGCATCAGAGAATGCTACATCTTTGTCTTCATAAGATTCACCAATGGATGATCCCCTGTTCTTGCATCATGCAGAGAGCCCGAGTACAATTCTTGTCACTCCGCCTTTGATTGGTGGAGAGAACTACTCAGCGTGGGCTCGAGCTGTGAGGAAAGCATTACTTACCAAGAACAAACTGGGATTTATTGATGGTTTACTCACTTTATCATCTCCAATGGTGTCTACTCCTTCAGCTGTTCAAGCTTGGATTAGATGTGACAACACGGTTGGAACTTGGTTAACCAATTCAGTGTCACCAAAACTTTAAGCAAGTATCATATATGAGGACACGGCTTTGGAGACTTGGACTGATTTGAAGAATCGGTTTGCTCAAAATAATGGACCAAGAATTTACAATCTTCATAAAGAAATTGCAAATTTACACCAAGGTGAAGTTCCCATAACTGATTTCTTTACTCAATTGAAAGTGCTTTAGGACCAATTGCAAAGTTTAAGTCCATTCCTTCATGCACATGTGGAAAATGTGTGCGCAATGTGAATAAGAGGCTTAGTGATCTGCAAGTTAAAGAGTCAGTGAAGAAATTTTTAATGGGCTTAAATGACTCTTTTTCACAAGTAAGGTCTCAAGTCTTGCTCATGGATCCTTTGCCCTCTGTTAGTAAAGTTTATGCTTTGTTGATTCAAGAAGAGATGCAGAGATTAGTTCCTAGTCACTCTGGTGTAAAGGTTGATTCAACTGCTCTGGTTGCAAAGATGCAAAACTTCAATGCCGGTAATCCTTCTGGTGGTAATGGTGTCAAGGGCAAGGACAAACCTATTTGTACCCATTGTGGCAAGAGTGGCCATATAGCAGACAAGTGCTATAGATTACATGGCTTTCCACCTAGGTTCAAGTTCAAGAATAAGTCTTCAATGGCTCATCAGGTTTCAGCCATTCAATCACAGGAGTTGATGTCTTGTCCAAGTCCCAACAGTTCAACCTTTACTCCGGAGCAATGTCAACAGCTTCTTGCATTGTTAATCCTTGTTCTCCCCTTGTATCTGCTGTTCAATGTAAGGATGTTCATTGCAAGGATGCTTCTTTCCCTTGTGTTCCTTCTACTTCCACTTCTACCATGACAGGTATAGATGTTTCTCATTCTGTTTTCTCTGCTAAGATAATTAACAGAAGGGCTTATACATCTGACACTTGGGTTATTGATACTGGAGCAACTAACCACATTGTTTGCTCAATGAATCTTTTGTCTTCTATTACAGCTATTGCTCAGTCTGTAGTTGAATTGCCCAATGGTGAAACTGCTTCTGTCACACATATTGGAACTATTAATCTTTCTTCTTTCCTCACACTTCATAATGTTTTATGTGTGCCTTCTTTCACTTTTAATCTTCTATCTGTTAGTACCATCACAAAATCTCACCCTTGCTGTCTTGTTTTTCTATCTGCCTTTTGTTTTATTCAGGACCTTACCTGTTGGAGAACGATTGGAGTGGGACAAGCAAGTGATGGTTTATATTTGTTACAATCTGGTAGCACTCAATCTTTAAGCTCTCTTGATGACTTTTTGGCATGTCATAATCTGAGTACAGTCTCCAATTCTTTCTCAGCCGCAACTTCAGCCAATACACTTTCTTCTCTTTGGCATAGCAGATTAGGACATCCATCAGATTCTAGGTTACAAGCTTTAGTTCATTTTTTTCCTTTTTTGAAAAATTCTTGTAATAATACTTGTACCATATGTCCTTTGGCTAAACAAAAACGTTTGCCATTTCCTTTTAATAACAATCTTAGTACTTTTGCTTTTGATTTGTTGCATATGGATGTTTGGGGTCCATATTCCACTCCTACTTTAGATGGTTACAAGTACTTCTTGACTATTGTTGATGATGCAACTAGAGCTACCTGGATTTACTTAATGAAATCTAAATCTGATATGAGGACTCTTATTGTTTCTTTCCATACCATGGTTCTTACTCAATTCAATGTCAAAATTAAACAAATAAGGACTAATAATGCTTTAGAATTTCACATGCCAGATTTCTTTGCTTCCAATGGAATTGTCCATCAACACAGTTGTGTTTATAATCCACAACAAAATTCTGTTGTGGAGAGAAAACATCAACACCTTCTTTCAGTTGCTAGAGCTTTACAGTTTCAATCCAATTTGCCTATTTCTTTTTGGGGTGACTATGTGCTTACTGCTGCATACTTGATCAATAGACTTCCTTCTCCATTGTTAAACAATAAGACTCCCTTTGAACTTCTTTTTCATAAAACCCCATCTTATGATCATTTAAGGCTTTTTGGCTGTGAGTGTTTTGCTTCCACCATTGCCAATACTAGGTCCAAGTTTGACCCTCAATCTAGGAGATGTGTGTTCATTGGCTACCCTTTTAATGTCAAGGGTTATCAGGTTTTTGATTTACACACTCATACTGTTTTCATTAGTAGGGATGTTGTTTTTCATGAATCTGTTTTTCCCTTCCAATCAACTGCTTCATCCTCCAATACTGATCTACCTATTCCTTTACCTTGCACTACCCCTCTTCCTTTTGATGACCTTTCTTTTTCTTCATCTCATTTGGTTTCTCCATCTGCTTCTTCTATGGATGATACTATTCTTCAATTACATCATGAGCTTGATGATGATTTTCTGCATGATGTTCCTAATGAACCTCCTGAGCCTCTTCTTAATCCTATTCCTTTAAGAAAGTCTTCTAGAGTTCATAAGAAGCCTTCTTATCTTCAAGCTTATCATTGTAACATGGTTACTTCCACTCCCACTACTGTTGTTCTCCACTCAGGTACATCTCATCCCTTAACCTCCCATCTTTCCTATGCTTCTCTTTCTCCTTCCTTCAGGACCTTTTGTTGTTCTATTTCTTCAATTGTTGAACCTTCCCACTATTATGAGGCAGTTTCTGATCCGAAGTGGCAAGAAGCTATGGCTGCTGAAATAGCTGCTTTAGAGGCTAATCACACTTGGACTTTAACTTCCTTACCTCCTAACAAGAAGCCTATAGGCTGCAAATGGGTCTATAAAGTCAAGTACAAGTCTGATGGGTCAATTGAGAGATACAAGGCTAGGCTGGTTGCCAAAGGCTTCACTCAGAAGGAGGGAATTGATTACACTGAGACTTTCTCTCCAGTTGCAAAAATGGTCTCCGTTAAGTGTCTTTTGGCTATGGCAGCAATTCAGGGCTGGTGTCTTGGACAGTTGGATGTTAATAATGCGTTCTTGCATGGGGATTTGTCTGAAGAGGTCTATATGGCTCTTCCACCCGGGTTTCATAGCTAGGGGGAGCAAGTGTGTAAGCTGAATAAGTCACTTTATGGTCTCAAGCAAGCCTTATGACAATGGTTTGCTAAGTTCTCAAGTACCTTGGTTCAAGATTTGGGTTTTGTGCAGTCTAAAGCTGATTATTCTCTCTTCACTAGGTAGACAGGTCAATCCTTCTTAATTCTTTTGGTCTATGTGGATGATGTGTTATTGGCTAGCAACAATAAAGCAGAAGTAGATGAGTTTAAGGTGTTGTTGAATCAAAAATTCAAACTCAAAGATTTGGGGGATTTGAGGTATTTCTTTGGACTTGAGGTTGCTAGATCAGATCAAGGAATTGCCTTCTGTCAAAGAAAATATGCTCTTGAGGTGTTGAGTGATGCAGGATTCCTAGGATGCAAACCAGCCAAGACACCAATGGAACAAAATGTCAAGCTAAGCAAGTATGAGGGTGAAGAACTCAAGGATCCAGGAATGTATAGAAGAATGATTGGAAGGTTGCTTTACTTGACTATTACTAGGTCAGACATTACCTATGCAGTCCATAGGTTAAGTCAATACATGGCCAAGCCAAGAAAGCCTCACCTAGATGCTGTGTATAGAGTTTTACTATACTTGAAGAATGAACCAGGGAAAGGGATATTGTTTTCATCAAAATCAAAACTTCATGTCAAAGGTTTTGCTGATTCAGATTCGGCTTCATGCCCTGACACAAGGAGGTCTGTGACAAGTTTTAGTGTGTTCATTGGAGATTCTCTAGTGTCGTGGAAGTCAAAGAAGCAATGTACAGTGTCTAGATCATTTGCAGAAGCAGAATATAGAGCTATGGTTGTAGCTACTTGTGAAATTGTTTGGATATTGTATTTCCTTAGAGACATTGGGATTGAACATAAAAAGGAAGCTTTACTATTCTGTGACAGTCAAGCTGCCCTTCATATTGGGTCAAATCCAGTTTTTCATGAGAGGACCAAGCACATTGAGATAAATTGTCATGTAGTGAGGGACAAGATGCTTGAGAAAGTAATCAAGTTAATTCATGTAAGGACACACTGTCAACTTGCTGATTTGCTTACTAAAGCATTAGGATTTAATCAATTCTCTAATCTGGTTTGTAAGATGGGAATGGTTAATATCCATTCTGTAGTTTCCCTTGAGGGGGAGTATCAGAATATGGAGAAGAAGGATGAAGAGCATGAGGAGCAAGGAATGAATCATGTCTTGACAGAAGCAAGACCAAGTGAATCTACAAAAAGACCAAGTGATTCTGCAGAATTGAAAAACAAAGTAAACGGGTAGTAGCTTAGGAACTAAAACTACATGTAGCTTTGGTTTTAATTATTAATGAGTTAGTTACTACACGTGAGAAGCTTGGTTATTTTACTGTTCACATGTGTCAAGTGTAGTTAGTTAGAGATTGATTTTTTACTTTGTTTCGTATATAAATTGTATGGCTGATTCTTCTAATAATATTTGAGAAGTATTTTCCCAAATTCCTCTTGATAGAGAAGCCAAAGAATATGGGCTTATAGGTGGTATCATTATAAATCCTCTCAAAGCTCTTCAGCCACTGGCAACTATGGCAAAGGCTGAGACTAAAGTTGAGTCTGGTGTGTAAATTTCTCTTGGGTGACTGCAGTAGTGGAGGACATGGCTTTATAGAAGAGTTAAATGAAGAATGATATTTCATTCTGTATTTTTTAAGTGGCAATCTGAATCCAAAACTTTGTGAATTTGGGGAAAGTGTAGATTGTCTTATGTGTATGATGATAAACTAGGCTATAGGTGTTTGCCATTGCTTTATTGATTTTGTCGGTGCTTACATGTCCTAAGGGCCCATCCAGTGCAAAAGAGCATTGAAAATATGCTTCTTAGATTACAATCGCAGGAATCAGTTGTGATCATTTATTTATGTTATGGTTGATAATGTTGTGAGCATCATTTTAGCTTCTAAATTCAATTGGGCCTTCAATTATTTTTATTTTCAATTGTATAGAAAAACTGGTATTGGCAATTTGGCACATAATGTGAATTAGAATGTTCACCTATGCATTTTAAGGTGGTGGAAGGGTTATGCAAGTGGTTGTCACAATTAGACATCTAATCTAATACTATATATAATAGTACAAATTTTAAGGGGGCGCTGTCACGTTAGTTAGGAAAAAAAAAATCCTTAAATTTTGACACGTTTACAATTAATGAGCGATAAATTACATGGTTTAGAAACACTATAACACCGTTTAAAAGCCTGTCACTATAAATAAAAAAATTAACCGGTTGAACTTAGACGTACGCCGCGATAGAGAATTAGAGATTGAGAGGCGATGAGTACACGGAGAAAGAAGCAGAGAAAAAGAGAGGCGATCCTGCCTCCGCCAGTCCCATCGCCGTACTCCGTCCACTAGAACTGCAGACACACAGTCTCTTCCGTTCCGATTCTCATTTTCCTTCTACAAATTCAGCCGTTCTCTCTGCCTTTCTTAAAATCAAAAACCCTAACCATTGAGTTCTCTTTCCATCAGCCCAGCCTCCACCCATATACCGCCAGGATAAGCCCCACCTAAAACATCAAGCGGTTGGAAGTAAAGCCTCAATCCCAATCAACCCAATCAAAAGGAAAAAAAAAAAAATCAAAAACTTCCATTGCCCATGTATCCATAGTTTGCAATCAGAGAACGTCTTTGAATTTCTCTATGGGTTAGTTTTCTCTTTACTTTTCAGTTTGTGCATTAATTATGATCAGTTTTTTTTTTTTAATTTGGCTGGATTCTTTTTTAATTTAATTTTCTGGGTTATATTTTTGATTAAGGTATTTGAGTTAGATTGGTTTTGTTTTGGGTATTTGGTTAAATTGATGTGTGGGTATCTATTTATGGTGTCCGGTTAAAAAATAGAGCAACAGATTATTCTACAAAAAAATATAAGCCACACGAACAGGGTAGGAATAAAAAAATGGCAATTGGGCTTTTTCCTTATCTAGGTATTTTAGAAGCATTAACGTGGATCTCTTTGAGGGATGCTGTTATGATCTAGGTTTTTCAATTAGGTGTAGTTTCGTTTAATTAGTTTAAACAGATGGGTTAGATTTGGGTTTGAGGGACTTGAGGATTTCGATTAGAAGTTGTTTTGTTTAGGGTATCTGAGTTGGCTTAAATTGGTTTTAAGTATCTAGAATCAATTTTGCCCATTTAGGTCACTTTTATTTTGGATTTGCTCTCCCATTCAGATTAAGATGAAGATTTGTTCTGTCACTCAAAACATAATTCTTTAATAATCAAAACCACACCAAAGTTTTATTTTAAAATTTAATTTTTTTGGGTCTGTTGTTTCTGAATGGTCACTTTTTAAAAGCCGGTGGGAATCTGCGAAGAAATTTTATATTGGATGCCTCCTCTGCTCGATCATTTTAGAAGTGTAAGATGTTTAATTGTCTCTATCCAACTTCACTGCTGACTCTTTTGTTTTTTATTTTTTATTTTTATGGTAGTTATCTTCAAATTTGGCACTTGGTATCTTTTCTTTTTCATTCATGATTCCTTAATGTGATACCTTATAATTAGAACTGTTTTTGGCTTTAACACAGGAGAAAGTTCTAAGATTCAAATAACAGAAGAATTGCCAAATCATTTTTCTCAAACTTTGTATATTATGTTTAGAATACTTCAATTTCATATTAATTTGATAATATTTTTTAATGTTCTCACTGCCTGTGTCTTAGCTTATGTATTATGTCCTTATATTAACTAATGAAATGTTTCAACAATTCACGTTATGGATCGTGTTATAGTCACTTGGATATCCCTGCAAAATATATATATATATATATATATATATTTATATATATATATTGATGTATGTTCTATTAGTGCTCTCAAGCATGTTATGATATTAGAATTGTAATTAGATTGGTCCATGAAAGAATCATCCTTCAATTTTGTTCTTTGTGGATATCATTATAAATAAAAAAAATAAATAAAAAAAAAAACATGTATCGTTTGTGTATGGTATGTTAATGCTCTCAATTATGTTATGAAACTAGAATCATAACAGATTGCAATACAGAAAACCAGAAAACCATAATTTCACTTAGAAAACATTATAAATTTCTATACACTCTAAACTTTCAGATTTTACAAAATAATGTTGCAGAGAAGAGATGTGTCAGAGTAGCAAATCATATGGCAGTTGCAGTGACTATTGAAAGGATGGAGGGAAGGTGTAAAAAAAAAAAAAAAAAAAAAATCAAATGGTGAACTGTTTACTGTTGATTACCATTGTGTCTTATGTATGCGTTAAGAAATATTAGATTGAAGATCAAGTTATTCACTTATTTGTACACAGTTATAATTAAAAAAAAAAAAAAATTATATGCAGTTTTGCACACAGCTTTTATTTCCTTGACTTTTGGTCTATGGTACTATAAACCTTAGCAACTTTTCCACTATCTTTCTGTTTCTTTTGTTTAAGTTTGTATTAGAAGGTGCTTTTTTGAAATTAAATTTGAATTTAATATATATATATATATATATATATTAATTCCAATTACTTGGGACTTGCTCTCTGCAATATTCAATTCTGTTTGACCTTTCTATTTCTTTAGCAATGTAAATGTTTATGTTTTTATTCTTTTTCTTTTTAATGCTAGGTTTCTTAATTCAGTGCATCTGTAATTAATAATTCTAAAAATTAGTATCAGTGACTGTGTACAATTTAGTATGGAAGAAGATGGCAACTCATTTTAGAGGACTGATTACAGAAATCAAGCCCGTGTACATCTTACGCCTGCTTCCTTTGTCATATGTGAATAAATTGAGTCTTGCAGGAATTAGGATATGTATCATAGATGTGTATATATTGTGCATTGTTAAACTGAGAAGTATGTTTGATTTTTTTTCCCTATCTTTAGGAAAAGTTATTTAGATCTAATTATAAGTTTCTGGCTTTGTGTTTCTTTTACTTTTTACTTTCTTTCTTTTTTTCCTTCTTTTGTGGGGATGTGTGTGTGTGTGTGTGTACATGTGTGTGGTGGTGATGGTATGTTTCTCCACTCTACTTTTAAGTTCTAACCATGCTGCAAGTTATGTGCTCAACTTTGAACTTGGATTTTGACCTAATGTAGTTTGCAATTAGGATGCTTTTCTTTTAGGGTTTGTATTATTCTTGCACTACATAGATGCCCCTGATGCCAGTAAGCTATTACTGTGGGAGAAACATTTTAAGACTAACATCAACATTTTATCCGAGGATCCATGTGGTGTGAGTGAACTAGGCTTTAGTTACATGGTGATGGATGGCATTATCCCTGGGTTCTATAAAATTGTCATATCCATGCTGGCAAGGTGATATTTCATTTTTCCGTTATGGAATTCGGTGCTGCTTGAGAATTGATTAGCTATGATCAAATCCAATTCAGCTTCGCTACAGCATCAAGTATTTGTAATCTATAACAACTTTGGTTCTGATTCCATGTTCATTTCCTTTTTTTGATGCCATCAAGTTTATTCCCTTTAATTCTTACACAGTGTCATGTAGTTTGGTAGGAATTCCTTAAAAAATAAATAATAATAATAATATAGCACATGTCTGCATTTTGTTAGACTAAGGAAAGGTTTAAGCAGGTGCTGCTTTTTCTTTTTACGTTGGTATTCTTTTATAAATATAGCACATGTCTGCATTTGATTGTTTTGTGCTTTTTTATCAAAAGGAAGTTATTGTAGATTTAGATGGTGATTGATATATATATATCTCATATATCATATCTAATCTAATATCTAATACTATATATAAAAGTAGAAACTTTGCCCTACAATTAAGGTTACATTGGAGACTTTTACTGATTTGGTGGTGGTAGTGGTATTGAATTTGGACTTGGTTTTTGCATACAGGTTTGCATAAGTGAATTAAACTTATCTTCTAATAAGATTAGATTTTATATTCCTTCTTTCATTTATTTATGTGCCCTATATAGGGGCTGTCTTATTGTCTGATTTATTTTTTCACTTGATATATCAAAATTTTGTAGATGCAACGACCATTTTTTTGTTTACTAATATTGCTTTTTGACTAGATTGTAATAAAACTTTAGCATTTTTTTAAAAGCATGTTGAGTATGTTACTTCTGAGAAAACTGGTAGTAATAATGCATTTATTTGTTTAATGACAGGCATATATTAATTTTGAAATATCAAATGGTGAGGTTGAACGGATCAAAGAGCTTGATGAGAGACTCATAGACGTATTAAAGCATTTGAAGGTCTGGATAAGCTATAAAAAGTTGGAGGTTACTTTTAACTTTGTGCCTAGATAGAATAAACCACTCAAATTTCTTATATTGGTGTTCTGTTTTAAGAGATTTGAGCTTTTATAGGGCTTTGAACTTCTGTTAATATTCATGTATTACTTAAGGTGTTTTTTTTTTTTTGGTATGGAAACTTCCATCTGGATCTAACATTTCTTTATTGTTATATATTTTTAATTATGTTTTAATTACTTGAATTTTTTCCTTGAATTAGAAGCATATAAGTTTGTGAATGTATAAGAAAACTTACTTTGTTCTATATAACCAAATTTTTAGTCCAACTATAACCAAATTTGTAGTCCAACTTGCAATAGATTTTAATTGCAAGGAGATATGGGTCCACTTTTTGCAATTTCATATTCTGCCCTGCTGTTACAACTCCCCATACACTTTCAATAATGCAATGAATATATGTATAATAAAAAATAAGAAAACAACTGGTGTACTGTGCTGTAGATTATGATCAAACTATGTGGTTTATATGCATTTTTTTTTTTTTTTAATTTTATAGTTTCTTATCACGTTTCTAAGATACATTTACTTTGTGCAATATATAAATGTTGGGGTTGAACGGAATCTACAAAGGTCTATATTTATTCCTCACAAAAGGGACATGATAGGCAGAAAATAAGAAGGGGAAACAATATTTGGTCGATTGGAAATGAGCAAGAACAAAAAAAAACAACCGAGATATGAAATGAGCATTGAGCACATAACCACACAAAAAGCAATGTAGAGGCACATTGGAATTCAAAAGGAAAAAAAAATTTAGTTGTTGCCGAATCAACATCTTTAAATGCACTTGGTTGGATTGCTTTAGATTTGTTTTTGAGTATTTTGTATTAGATTTGGGTTAAATTAGTTTTTGGTACCTGTCAATGGTGTTTGTAAATAGAGATATGTGTTGGGTGTTTAGTACATGGTAAAAGTGTATTTAAATATTATTAAAAAAAATTATTTCTAATAAATATAAATAAAAAGGTTTCCGCACATAGTGCAGGTTAAAAAGCTAGTTTAAGTAATGGAGAACATTTTTTTGTGCTTGCTTTCTAACATAATTAAATTTACTCCATCTATAAAACCTTAACATTATAGGACTTCAGGAATATCTATTTGAATGAAAAATGGTTTTTTTTTTTTTTTTTTTTTTTTTTTTTTTTGAGAAATGAATGTAAAAATGTTGACTTGCACTTGTTGAGGGTTTGAATGATCTAATTATTTTCAATGATTAGTCTATGAGTCTGAATTTTAGGGGCAACACCAAGATCTTTGGGTTCCAGCATTAAAGTTCAGAGTTGTCAAAATATGACTTGACAGATATTCGGTTATACCTTTTTTTTAATGAACGATATTCAGTTATACTACTGCGCCAAGACAATAGCAAAAACATTTTTGTGCATATCATATAAAGTCTAAAATTTTGGAAATTCTGTTGCTATTTGCGTTGGGTTTATGCTCTCATTTGATTCTCTGGTCATGTGGCAGTACACGTGGCATAATTTTTTTTTTTTTTTTATCTGTTAGCCACGTTAGATGAAATAAATAACCACATCTGAGTGTTTAAAAAATGTTTAGATAAATTAAAAAAAGTAAATTTTTATTTTAAAATAGACAATAAATTTTGCCAAAAAAAAAATTATATAAGTAAAAATGAATCTAGAAATATTGACATTTGATTTTTTTTTTCTTTTTTCTTTTTTTTCTTTTTTTTTGGGCTGGTGTTTATTACACACCTTATTTATTTCACACAACTGTATACATACATTTTGTCAGTGGCGACTCTAGGAATTTTGTCCAGGGTGTTCCTATTCCACTTTGAAAAAAATTTCAGGTAATTTCAGTCCGTTTTGGGACGTTTCGGTAAATACCGGCTGAAATTCAAGATTTGGCTAGCATGAAGTTTGTACTTAAAAGAAAAAATGTTCTTAAAACCAAAACAAATTTGCATTCTATACACCAAAAAACCTCAAAAAGGAAAAAAAATGAAAAGAAAATAAATGAACAAAGGTACCTGTACAATAAACTATAAGTTCATTTGAAATATTAATAAAATTATTAATTATTGTTGTTTAGTTATTTCATAAATTTTTTTTTCTTTTATAAACTATAATTTGTCGTATTGTTATTTCATTAATTATTAAATTATTAATTGTTGTTTAGCCTAAGATAATTTAATTTGTTTGTCTTTTATAATATATTAGTTAATTAAATTATTAATTATTGATGTTTAGTTGCTTCATTAATTTTTTTTACTAACTACTAGCAGTCTAGCACACACCTTACTGTGCATTAGCACACACTAGCACACACCTCATGTGTGCACACACCCTTACCTCTCCGATACTTCACTGGAGACCGTTTTAGTTTAATTAAAAAAACGAAATATTTTGGTACCAGTTAATACCAGTGTACCATTTTAAAATTACAGCTAAATATATATATTTTCTTAAAAATTTTATATATACTCTTAAAAGTATAAAATGATTTTAAAGCCTGACATAATAATTCTTTTAAATATTAGTAATAATTATGGTTGTAGTATAATTTTTTTTTGAGAAGCATTGTAGTATAATTTAAAAAAAAAAAAAAAAGAGTTGTACTTTAATAATAGTAGTCCATGTACTTACTAAATGCAGTAGTGAAAAAACAAAAGAAATAAAAAACAATGTGCAAAAGTTAAAGTTAAGCACGTGAGTGGTTGGAGATAAGGCTTGAAATTTTTGAAAAACTTTTGACTCATTTAATGACTTTGGTATTCACGTGGGGAGTGGAACACTAGTGTACAAAACAATATACGGCAATTGGCATTCAAAACTAGAAATACCAAAGAGCAGAGAAGCAGAAAAGTTGAAGAAAAACAGAGAACGGATAAGAAAAGGCGAGGAAGAAGAAGCTGAAGCAGGTGAGGAGACTGCGATTGACCAAATGGAAGTGGCCGGAGACATGGAAGTGACAGGCAATGTGGTGGTGAGTGGCTGTGACGACAAAAACTGATGATTTTGGCCCTTTTTTTTTTTTTCTTTTCAGATTCTCTATTACATTTTTTTTTTAATAGATTTTAGTTCAAAATTTGTTTGGCATAAAAATTTTGAGGGCGTTTCTGATATTGATTGAGGGTGTTCCTATTTTTTTTTAAGGGTTAACAAATAAAAAAAATTAAATTATTATATATAATTTTTTTTTTTCAAGTCAGGGTGTTCCTAGGAACACCCTGTACTCTTAGTGGCGTCGCCACTGCATTTTGTATACTTGCATGCCTCAATCATAATAATAGTATAAATAAAAAGACAGAAAAACAAACCTAACAAGATTGATGAATTGGAATTTGTCCAACTTCATTATAAAACTTTCAAGTGAAATCATACAAGATCCAACAGCCAACTTTTACATAATCTTAAACTTCTTGATAACCCAATCATTAAAAGAAAACCAAGCCCCGTACACCATGAGTAGAGCAGAAGGTAAAATTACATATCTAAATACTTTTTTATGTTTAATAAAAAAGCTACGATTATGCATATTTGTACTAGGACCATGCAATTGAAAAATACAACTTGCAACATCTCTGCTCTCAGGGCCATGGATATTCACTGAACCAGCTGCATAAATCTGAGCTAATAGTAAGCAAGATTCCTCATTAGAATGGTCAATCAGCATTAACTTATTTCGATAAGTTATTCTAATTCCAGCCAAACAATTGGTGCAATAATTATCAAAGAGCTTATCTTTGCAAAAGGTATTAATTGATGGTTTTTTGCCTACAATCCTAAACCAATCATCTAATGACTCAATCCTATCACAAAAGCTAGGACTGGATACAAAATATGCTGGGTCCAAACAAGTAGAAATCCAGTGAGCTGGGACTTCCAAGGATGCCAACTCTACTTGGAAGTCTTTCAAACAAGACACAGATGTGTGGTTGTCAGGAAGTAAAAACATTGAGGAAACATTTAAGTGACGCGCTAAGCCTAAGGAAAACAAAGATTTAATAGTATGACAGCATTGACTACTATTAGAAATTGTAGAGCTTGCATTAAAGCAAGTGGGATCATACCAAGTGATATTCCTCACATATCCAAAATTAATTGGACATGCAAGGATCATGAGGGGGACCCCAGAGAGAGAGAATATACAAACAATATGCATGGTCAACAAAGGAATGTCGGAGCTAGGCATGGTTTTGGCCTTGGTTGATACGAGAGAGAATCCGAGATGGCAGAGAGGGAGTGAGAGGGATCTGGTGGTGGTGGTTGTGGTGGTCTTGGTGGACCTTTTCTTTTTTTTTCTTTTTTTTTCTGGGATTGAAACGTTAGAGAGACCGAGAGAGAAGCAGGTGAGACGAGTAGAAGAAAGAGAAGCCTTAAAACACTAGAGGCAGAATTAAAAGATGATGAAGGGTGTTTTTGTCTTATATGAAGCAAATTTAACTTTTCAAAAATGTTTCTCTTTCTTCGGTAAATGTGACTTCATGTGTAGTTTATTTATTATTAGGAAATGTTAACGACACTTTCAATAATTCATTTAACAAAATTTTTTATAGAAAAAAAAAAAAAAAAGTAATTAATATTTTGATAATTTTTTTTTATTTTTTATAAAAATGATATCAAAATTTTCTTTAAATGAATTATTAACTAGCACATTAAGGACACTTGTTAGCATTTTTCTTTATTATTTTATTTTTTCTTAACAACACCATTAACAAGACCCGGGTCGAAATGATCAAATTGATTCATAAAAACCTGCAACTTTAGTACTCTGGAGCACCATAAATGCATAGTCTTCCTCTCACATGAATTGTAGGTCTTACTCAACCCACTATTCATATGAAAGGAAGAAGTATGTATTTATGGTGCTCCATGAAATTTAATGTTTTGTAAATTAAATCTTCAAAATATTGTCAATATTCTTATCTTACAATTAACAAAAAAAGAAAAAAAATTATATAATTTTGAGATCGCATTTAAATATATAATATAGTTTTTTTCCAATTTCTTTTTCACGGTGAATAATGATTCAAGTCATTTGACTAAATTTGGTTAGCTTTGTCAATTGAGAGACAGGGTAAAGGTGTGGGTCTCCAATCCAACTGCTCCGGCCATCTCCAATTCTTGGCATTTTTTGGATGGATTTGTCTTTTGCAATATCCTGATTTACTTGATTTGAGGTCTAATTAAGTGAATTATTGTGCGCCACAGATGCTTTTAATGCTTCACTTGCTGTCAATTTTGGCCGTGTCTCTCATCAATTTAAGATCCACAGGAAATCTATAAGTCAAATGTTATAAAAAGAGCTCAATATTGGAATGAGTGGGCACCAGAATCAATGAACATTTTTATGAGAAAATAATAAATAATTTTAATTAATGCAGAAAATAGATTTTATAAATACATTAAGCAGATTTAAATATATAATAAATATGATGTGCAAAGTGCAAATTTTATTAATGTAAAAACAGATTTTATCAATGCAGAAAAATAGATTTGATTATTGTGAAATTCAAACATGAAAAAACATTCAGATTTGGCTTTTAAATTTAAAAATCACGATTTCACTATGTGTTTTATGAGAAAACAATGAACAATTTTTTAAATAGTGAATAGAAAATAATTTATGCAGAAAAGAGAGTAAAAAAATTTTTAAATAATGCTAAACATAAAATAATTTTATGCAAAATACTAGAAATAGTTTATGTAGAAAACAATGAACAATTTTTATGAGAAAACAATGAACAGTTTTAATTAATGTAGAAAAAAAAATTTATGAATGCAGTAAGTAGATTCAAATATTCAGTAAACATAATGTGTAGAGAGCAAATTTTATTAATGTAGAAACAAATTTTATCAATGCAGAAAAATAGATTTGATTATTGTGAAATTTAAACATATAAAAGTATACAGATTTGGCTTTTAAATTTAGAGAACACAATTTCAAGAGGTGTTTTATGAGAAAACAATGAACAATATCTAAACATGGGGAGCTACAACTCGCCAAGAAAAAAAATTTGCCAAAGCGACTTTCACATCATCAGCCAAACATTTAGATATACATAAAAAAATGTTTCACATTCCTCTTAGAAACACTGCAAGTGAAGAACTTACATATCCAAATGTGGTAAAGCTTAAGTTCTTCTTTATAACCAAGTGGTCCACTCTTTTTGCAATACTTATCAATCATTTGACCATACGATAATTCCGAATAGGATTGATAAAGTAATAATATGTAACTTAAACTTCTTTCAGTGTGCCTATGGCTAAAAATGGAGTGAAATTTTTCTTTAACCCCAATATTTTAACCAATTTGACCATAACGCTTTCGAGAAGTAAGAAATTGATGTGTGTTAAAAATGAATGAACAAGGGGTATGAGTGGCCTAAAAATTAATATTTTGAAATTAAAATCTCTATATATTACAATGCTTCTATTTAAATAAATAAAAACATTAAAAAAATACTTATTTTTAAGTTTATGTTTATTTGTCAATTATCCAAAAAAAAAAAGTTATAAGGAACTCGAGTTTAGCAAGCTTGAGTTCCATAAAAACAACTACTTATTTTTAAGTTTATGTTTATTTGTCGATTATCCCAAAAAAAAAAAAGTTATAAGGAACTCGAGCTTAGTGAGCTCAAGTACCATAAAAAAAAATAATAATAATAACCACCATTTTATTTACAAATAACTCGAGCCCGGTATGCTCAAATATTATGTTGCATTGAACACAAGTTTACCAAGCTCAAGTACCATATTTTTTTTTAATTGCACAAATTTCAGGTCAGCAGCGCTATGGTGGAATGAAACTAGGAACTTGAGTTTAGTAAAATGGAGTATTGTTTAAAACTCGAGTTTAGTGAGCTCAAGTACATAAAAAGTGGTAGATTCCCATTTAGTTCCGAAACAGTGCTTTTTTGCTACAAATTTTACAAAATGGTGGCATTTGGCCATTTTCACTCGGTTCCATGAGTATTGCAGGTAATAACAATAAGTGAGAAAGTGAGAAAAAGAAGTAGAAGCTACAGGAAGAAGAAAACTAAGAGAATCTAAAAATATTGAATCATTACAATAGGATTAGATATATATATATACACATCAAAACGGTGTAGTAATCTGCTTTGGCAATAAAACGCCATCGTATGGAGAGCCTGTGTTTACTCTAGATTGCTTGAGTGAAACAATGTCGTGTGTATCATATTTGTTGAAAAAAAACATATATACTTTACTAGAGGTTATGTAGTCACATACCTTTGGTGGAACAGATCACCAAATTGCCGGATCTTTCTCTTTGCTTGCTTTACGAACTCCTCACGATCTCCTTTGTGGAACACCTCCAAGTCGTAGGAAAGGCTACTAGAGTCTCTCCTAATTTCCACGCTCCAAATTCTAAGGAACAGTAGATGATGTCCCAGAGAGATGGCTTATTTTGAGAGAGCACTTAAAACTATACGTATGTTCACTCACTGTGTCTAACCTATATCTGATTGATGTAGGAGTATTTAAATACTAGTAGAGATTCACTTACTATCAGATATATGTGATCCCTAAAAGATCTCATCTTTTAAGTTTCAAATTACTCCACCACTGATATTGATAACCCATATCAATATCTATTAAGTTTAAATTATCCCACTACTTATATTGATAACTCATACCAATATCAGTTAGTTTAAATTTAAACTTACTTATCAGATAATCCATGTGGACGATCCATGGGCCATGGTTTATGGGTTGGATCAAAACCAGCCCAATTTCTAACATCTCCCACTCGTCCACACTAGGTACTACAGTTAAAACTAGCTCTTCTCAATCTCTTGTCCAATCCTCTCTTTATACAGAAAAATGGAGTGTGCGACCTGACGAGAAGGTGTAGGGTAGGAGTACTATATTAAGTCACCATCTAAACTAACATAGTACATCACTCATAGTATCTCGTCTATGCCCCAGATTATTTGATCACACCTAATCAAGTTTCTTTAATCCCTCATGAGTTCAAAACTCAAAGCAAAACTTGATCCTATACCATATGATATGCTCATGATTATGTTGAAAAACAAATTCCTCATAATCGCCCGGGCTATGAGCCATAAAATAAATGGTGTGTTCTAAATAATCTTCCCCAGACACTCATGTCAATTCATTCACACTTGACCGCTTTCCTAGACATGCTCTGCGAGACCGTATATATCATGGCCCTGAGATGACATGCTAAAGTAGCGACATCAAACATTCACTTCATGACATAGTTCTAGGTCGAAAAGAAGGGCATAGAATGGACCATATAATGGTCGAATAGGGCTCACATAGTGACGGAGTAGGGATCTATCCAATCACTCCCTTAATTGGTCGGCTATAGCACATACAGTATAATTTGTATGCTACGGTGGAGCTCCCACTCAACTGGGCTTGTCACACTCAAACACTGTACAAATCTTAGTCCAATTGCCACAAAAGCAACCATCCTGAGTTTCTTAGCACAGTTACACATCAAGTTCCTGTCCAAGATCTCACATTTGGCTTTATTCAGGCTTCATGAAGTTGTGGATACACTTCAAGTGCGACTCCCATAAGTCTCATCTTAGCCTAGCTAAGGCAACATTCATTATATTATCTTGCACGCCTCTCTAAGCGTCAAGATGATCACTTAATTGATTTATAGAAAAACAAAGTGATCAGTATGTCTCATCCTGCTCGCTACTCAAGCGCTAGGGTGATCGTCTATGTGAGTAGACCGATCTAAGCTTGGTGACATATTCTTAAATAATGTGTGCTCAGTATGCAATATCAATCAAATCACAAGATGAATCAAAATGAATAACATCATTATTGCATAAAGTATGAATAAACATAAATGTCCATAAGGTATCCAAAAACATATCAAATCCTACAAAGTCCCAAACTCCTAACATGAGCTTGAAAGACATCTCTAGCAATGGCTTTAGTAAGTGGATCAGCCACCATCCTGCTAGTGGAGATATGTTGGAGGATCACCTCTCCTTGTGTAATAGCAAGACGAATGTAGTTATAACGAGCCTGTATGTGTTTGCTTTTGCTATGATACTTAGGATCTTTAGCATGAGACAAGGCTGCCATATTATCACAATACATCTTTACAGCTTCATCTGCAAGAGATGTCACCCTTAGGCTTTGGAAAAATCTCTTTAACCAAACAGCTTCTTGTGCTGCTGCTGAACAAGCAACATACTCAGACTCCATTGTGGACAAAGCAATGCAAGACTGTTTCTTACTGCACCAAGAGATAGCTGCACCACTAAGTAGGAATGCATAACCTGTAGTGGACTTGCGCTCATCTCTATCACTGGCCCAGTCAGCATCAGAATAACCTCTCAATCTCAAATTTCCACCCTGATAGCAAAGAATGAGATCCGATGTCCCACGAAGGTATCGAAAAATCCTCTTAACTGCTTGCCAATGAACAGGTCCTGGATTACTTTGATAACGACTAACCATACCAACTGCAAAACAGATGTCTGGTCGAGTACACAACATAGCATACATCAGACTTCCAACTGCACTTGCATAGGGAACTCTTGCCATTTCTCTCTTTTCCTTTTCTGATTTAGGGCAATCTTCAAGGCTTAATGTATGTCCCTTCTCTATTGGAGTGTCTATGGGTTTGGAATTATGCATACGAAATCGCTCTAAGATCGTCTTTATGTAAGTTTCTTGAGACAAACCAAGAAGCTTCTTTGAGCGATCCCTGAAGATCTTAACTCCAAGCACATAATTAGCCTCTCCCATGTCCTTCATTTCAAAAATAGAGGACAACCACCTTTTGGTGGTGACAATCATCTCCATATCATTTCCAGCCAACAAAATGTCGTCCACATACAAAGACAGGATAAGTAAACTCTTTCCTGATCGTTTGACATACACACAATGGTCTTCTTCCATCATTTCGAAACCAATCGAAATAATAGCCTTATGAAATTTGAAATACCATTGTCTAGACGCTTGCTTTAGGCCATAAATGGAACGCTTAAGGCGGCACACTTTGCGCCCTAGTTCCTTGACCTCAAAGCCAATAGGTTGATCCATATAGATCTCCTCATCTAGTTCTCCATTGAGAAATGCAGTCTTTACATCCATTTGGAAGAGTTCCAAATCCAAATGTGCAACAATAGCTAGAATAAGGCGAATAGAGACAAATCTCACCACTGGGGAGAAAGTCTCATCATAGTCTATCCCTTCTCTTTGGGTATAGCCTTTTGCCACGAGACGAGCCTTATATTTGTCAATTGATCCATCTGCCTTGCGCTTTATTTTTAAAACCCACTTGTTTCCAATGGTCTTGCGCCCAGGCGGAAGGTCAACCAACTTCCAAACTTGATTCTTTACCATAGTCCTTTGGTAGGCATTCAGGCCTAAACGCAAAGGACAAGGGAGGAATGCCAAAGGAGCTGGTAACCTTGGGCCTAAAGAAGGCAAGATAGCAAAGCGCCAAAAGGGCAAGCGTGCTAAGAAGGACAAGGCAAAGATCAAGTGCTACAACTGTGGTGAGAAGGGTCACTTCGCTCATGAGTGCACTGAGCCGAAGAAGGTATCCATTCTTAATAACTCTGCTATTACTTATGTTTGTACACATGTTTTAGTTGCTCATACTATTCCTGGGTGGATTGTAGATTCAGGAGCAACCAAACATATAGCCAGAGATAGAGTTGGGTGTGTGGATTACAAAAAGATACCAACAGGCACGCAGTACGTTATTTTGGGTAACGGAGCTCAAGAAGAAGTCATAGGAGTTGGAACCTACCAACTCAAATTGCGTCTGGGACGTACGTTACTTCTTCATGATGTGCTTCATGCACCTGGTGTCCAATGTAATCTATTTTCAGTACTTACTATGCTTAGACTTGGATTTAGTTTCCGTTTTGATGGTCCTCAGTTGGATTTTTATTTAAATAAAACCTTGTATGGACATGGTTATTTATCTAATAATTTATTTACGTTGGATTTAGATCATTCCTCTTTTTCTTTTATTGCTCATAATGATGATATTTCTGATTCTATAATGTGGCATGCTAGACTTGGACACATAGGAAAAGATAGATTGGCTAGACTAGCTAGAGAAGGCCTATTGGGGTCTATCACTAATGTAAGCCTACCTATGTGTGAACCTTGTCTAGCTGGAAAGGCCTGTAGGAAGCCTTTTGGTAAGGCTCCAAGGGCAACTCATCCTTTGGAATTAGTCCATTCGGACATATGTGGACCTATGAATGTTAAGGCACGCCATGGCGCCTCTTATTTTCTCACATTTATAGATGACTATTCACGTTTCAGTAGTGTCTATCTGATCTCCCATCGCTTTGAAGCATTAGATTGTTTTAAGCGCTTTGTGGCAGAGGTTGAGAATCAGAAAGAAAGGAACCTAAAGGTTTTTCGAACTGATAGGGGTCGTGAATATTTGTCTAAACAGTTTCAGGAACTGTGTGAGGAAAAAGGGATACGCAGGCAATTGACGATTCCTGGTACTCCACAACAAAATGGTGTTGCAGAGAGAAGGAATCGTACTCTATTAGAGATGGTTAGATCGATGATGGCGCAAGCTAACTTACCAATTTCATTTTGGGGGGATGCATTGTTGACTGCTGCCTACATCCTTAACCGTGTGCCTTCTAAGTCAATTCCCACAACACCATATGAGTTATGGACTGGTACAAAACCCAATTTGGAGAACTTGCGGCCTTGGGGTTATGCTGGTTTTGTTCACAGTACTTCTCATAAGTATGGGAAATTGGGCCCTAGAGCAATTAAGAAAATCTTTATAAGATATTCAGATAGCTCAAAGGGGTATGTAATGTATGGTGAACATTCTAATGGTGGAATGACTGAGATAGAGTCTCGTGATGTCAACTTCATTGAAGATGATTTTCCAAGCATCAGTGAAGCAAAACAAGATCTTCAGCTTTATGAGCTGCAAGAACTTGAAGGTGTCATACCATCTTTGGGCGAGGGTGGAGAATCACAACTTCATCCTGAAATCGCCAAAGATAGTGGGAGTGATTTTGCTCCTAGTGGGAGCAAACCACTAGATAGTGACACACAAGGATCCAAGGTACGTAGAAGTGAACGTGGAACTATTCCCCGTCGTCATTTTGAGATTGAGGGGGAATCTTTTATATGTGATTCACTGGACCTTGATGAGCCTGCTTCCTATGAGGAAGCATTAGCTTCACCTGCTTCACATGAATGGATAATTGCTATGAGGGATGAGATGGATTCTATGGTAAAGAATCAAGTTTGGGAGTTGGTTGACCTTCCGCCTGGGCGCAAGACCATTGGAAACAAGTGGGTTTTAAAAATAAAGCGCAAGGCAGATGGATCAATTGACAAATATAAGGCTCGTCTCGTGGCGAAAGGCTATACCCAAAGAGAAGGGATAGACTATGATGAGACTTTCTCCCCAGTGGTGAGATTTGTCTCTATTCGCCTTATTCTAGCTATTGTTGCACATTTGGATTTGGAACTCTTCCAAATGGATGTAAAGACTGCATTTCTCAATGGAGAACTAGATGAGGAGATCTATATGGATCAACCTATTGGCTTTGAGGTCAAGGAACTAGGGCGCAAAGTGTGCCGCCTTAAGCGTTCCATTTATGGCCTAAAGCAAGCGTCTAGACAATGGTATTTCAAATTTCATAAGGCTATTATTTCGATTGGTTTCGAAATGATGGAAGAAGACCATTGTGTGTATGTCAAACGATCAGGAAAGAGTTTACTTATCCTGTCTTTGTATGTGGACGACATTTTGTTGGCTGGAAATGATATGGAGATGATTGTCACCACCAAAAGGTGGTTGTCCTCTATTTTTGAAATGAAGGACATGGGAGAGGCTAATTATGTGCTTGGAGTTAAGATCTTCAGGGATCGCTCAAAGAAGCTTCTTGGTTTGTCTCAAGAAACTTACATAAAGACGATCTTAGAGCGATTTCGTATGCATAATTCCAAACCCATAGACACTCCAATAGAGAAGGGACATACATTAAGCCTTGAAGATTGCCCTAAATCAGAAAAGGAAAAGAGAGAAATGGCAAGAGTTCCCTATGCAAGTGCAGTTGGAAGTCTGATGTATGCTATGTTGTGTACTCGACCAGACATCTGTTTTGCAGTTGGTATGGTTAGTCGTTATCAAAGTAATCCAGGACCTGTTCATTGGCAAGCAGTTAAGAGGATTTTTCGATACCTTCGTGGGACATCGGATCTCATTCTTTGCTATCAGGGTGGAAATTTGAGATTGAGAGGTTATTCTGATGCTGACTGGGCCAGTGATAGAGATGAGCGCAAGTCCACTACAGGTTATGCATTCCTACTTAGTGGTGCAGCTATCTCTTGGTGCAGTAAGAAACAGTCTTGCATTGCTTTAATTTATGGATAACCATCCAAGCACTAAGCAGAGTGCTACACGCATGGTAAACTACTACAAGACAATTTTAAATGAGTGAAAAACGTATTTTCTTTTACTGTTCATCACAACAGTTTCTCGGATTTTATCAAATACAACCATAATCTTTAAAAGACCATAACTTTCTCATTTAAAGTCTAAATTAAGCATGTAAATTGTCGTTTTAAAGCTTATGAAATGTACTTTCAAACCATTACAAAATATTTGACATTAAACAAGATTTAATGGGTCAAAATAAGCCTGTAAATTTCAGATTACATGTAAACAATAAAAAAAAAAAAAATTACAGCTTTTTATTTCTCTCTCTACATGCCATAACATGCCTAAAACAAAAATTACAGATCTGAAAAATTAAAAATTACTTAAACTTTTAATTTTAGCATGCATATAGGAATATATATTTTAGAGATCATGGCATCATTCAAGAGTGAAAACAAGCATAAAACGGCTCTGATACCAATGTTGAAAAAAAACATATATACTTTACTAGAGGTTATGTAGTCACATACCTTTGGTGGAACAGATCACCAAATTGCCGGATCTTTCTCTTTGCTTGCTTTACGAACTCCTCACGATCTCCTTTGTGGAACACCTCCAAGTCGTAGGAAAGGCTACTAGAGTCTCTCCTAATTTCCACGCTCCAAATTCTAAGGAACAGTAGATGATGTCCCAGAGAGATGGCTTATTTTGAGAGAGCACTTAAAACTATACGTATGTTCACTCACTGTGTCTAACCTATATCTGATTGATGTAGGAGTATTTAAATACTAGTAGAGATTCACTTACTATCAGATATATGTGATCCCTAAAAGATCTCATTTTTTAAGTTTCAAATTACTCCACCACTGATATTGATAACCCATATCAATATCTATTAAGTTTAAATTATCCCACTACTTATATTGATAACTCATACCAATATCAGTTAGTTTAAATTTAAACTTACTTATCAGATAATCCATGTGGACGATCCATGGGCCATGGTTTATGGGTTGGATCAAAACCAGCCCAATTTCTAACAATATTAAATGGCACGACATCGTTTTACTCTTTGTGATAGTATTCACACGGTAACTTGACTAACGCTGCTGTTTTGCTCTTTTTTTATCCCTGGAATAGAACCTAGAGCGAAAGACTTGTGACGTGGATTAATTGCATGTTTCCTAATTCAATGCACTAAAATCAATATGCTATCTCAAATGGCCATAAAAAAATTCATTTCAATATTTTGTGTATGACTCTACCATGATTTGAGGTACTTTGAAATTCAATTTAAATGTTCATTTGGTTAATTTTTCAATTCAATATTTGTGTGTGTTCTAATAGGTATTATTTTTTACTCAAAAAAAAAAAAAAAATCCTCTATTGTCTTTTTAATTGAATGTTGACATGTTAAAGTTAAAGGATCAATAATGGCTATTATTAATACTAGTATATATAGACTATCAAATTATTAATACTACTCTACCATGAATTTTTTTTTTTTTCAAAATTAAATCATTATTTTTTATTTAATTAATAACTCTTACATACCTCATGGGCTTGTGCTTTAAGAAGTACAGATTTCCAAAATAATTGATGGAATGTATTAATTTTGAGAGAATTAACGATGAGAGAGTAATAATTGAGAGAGAATTAAGGATTAATAGTTTAGAATTATTGGTAGTATTAAAGTTTACTTTCAAATAGCATTCGGTCTCTCAAGTTTCAAGTGAGTGTTATTAGTCTCTCAAGTTTAAAAAGCGGGCTCAATTGATCCTTCTGTTAATGGTGTTAATCTTAGTGCCTATGTGGCTAATGAAAAAATAATGTGACAAAATTTAGGTGTGTGGCATCAATTTCTTTCATTAAAAATCCCATGACTCAGTCAAAAAATCATTCAACCATCTTGCAACCAGTTAACAAACAGGTATTCCCAAATCAAACAAAAGAATGCTACCCTTAATACTAGAAACAAGAGAGAGACACACAAAAACCCCCCACGAAAAGGTTCCACGGGATCTTCTCTCAATAGGAGTAAATCTAGCACTACACCAATTTTCACAACTATGTCATAACTTTGCCACATGGCGAATTGTAATTGTAAGTGGTGGAAATATAATAGTGGATCTATATGAGTACATGATTTCACCACTTACGAGTTGCCACATGACAATATTGTGAAAATTAGTGTGGTGCTAGACTTACCCCTCTCAATAGCTAGCCCAATGTTCTTTTGGAATGTCAGACCGAAACATTATTCAAAGGTGGAACTGTTCAAAGTTGAAGGCTTAGAAAGAACAAAAGGTGTAGAAGTTAACAGCTACAATTGTACTCACTTGTAATTGTGATATTATATTTACTTTTTCATTAACTCGTAAGCCTATGGCCTACAACTATAATTGATTTTTCAAAATTTGCACTCAAATTGAGCAAGATGGCACTAGAGGTAATTGTAGTAGTAGACAACGAAGAATTGAATGAGGATTTTTTTGGCTTGATTCCAATATGGATGGACTTGGACCCATCAAATAATGTGTTTTATAGATTAGCATTTGGGATTTTGTATCTCTCTCCTATTTTCAGATTTAGCCATTTTGGGTTGCATTCTTGAGTTTGATTTTGGAATACTCTTTGTTAACAAGTCATAAAATAGTGGAGTAATTTTCTTACAATTCATGAGAATTTTAATGAGTGCAACATGTTTTAAAATTGATGCCACGTCACTTAAAATTTGCTAGGTTATTGTTTTGTTAGCCACATAGGCACTAAGACTAACGTCGTTAATGAAATGACCAATTGCACTCACTTTTTAAACTTGAGGGGCTAATAATACTTGCTTGAAATTTGAGGGACTAATTGCGATCACAAAGTAAATTTTAAGGACTAATATTATAGTTTCGCCTATTACTTTTATTGTGTTTAGCATTGGGAGAAAATTATAGTGGAGTTAAGGATGGGAGGTAGGTTTTATTTTATTTTTTTATTTTTTTTTTTTTACTTTGATACATTTATGATTTTTTTAAGGCATTTATATTTTTTTTTTCTTCTTTTTTGTTGTTGTCGACTTTTGGTACATTTTAGGCCAAAATACTATTTTAGTTCTTAAATTTTGAAGGTTACAATCAATTTGGTCTCTATATTTTGGTAGTAGTCAATTTGGTTTATATTATTTTCAATTTGTAGTCAATTTGTTTCCTACCGTTAATTTGCTATAAAAAAAAAAAAGGCTTACAAAACAAACGGTATGCACTATTGGCACACTTAAAGCTTACGTGGCATATAAAATAATTATAAAAAAATTATAATCAATATTAAAAATTACCAAATCAGTATTTTAATAATTAATAAAAAGACACATTAGAAAGGGGGGGAAAAAAAAAAGCACAATTCTAAGTTGATTTTTTAATGGAAAAATAAAAATGAATTTAAAAAAAAAAAAAAAAAACTCAAAATTAAACACATCAAGATCTGAGAAAGAGCCGGCAAACTTTGTTTGTGTGTTTGGATCTCAAGAAAATGAAAGAAAACGCAAGAAATGCAACGGATTTGTGTTACCACCAACTGAACAGAGAGATTCAAACCAATATGTCCTTTAATATACTTATACATATCACTGAAAACATTTGGATACAAATGGGTATGGGTTCTTTACTTTTATATATGAAGAGGAGACAAAGTTTGTAGAAGATTTCGTTGAGTCTAGGCCATGATCAAGCTTTATGTAGGAAACAGCCAAACCCCATGGCTGCCACCAGTGACCACTGCAAACCACAAATGGATGGATAACGCCTCACAAGGGTTTCTCTTTCTTTTGATTTTCCTTTGATGTGTGCTCTATTGAGATTGTTTGTGACTTTGTGTGTCCGGAATGGGGTTTTGATTTAGCTTTCAAAATGGGATTGGAAATGAGGGAATAGGAGAAAACTCCAACTAAACTATCAAGAAAAAGAGAGAGAAGAAGGAGACTAAACAACGACAAAGATTAACACTGAATAAACCCATTTTGAAAGTTTCCAAGCAAGATCATGACTAATGAATTCCAAATCAAAACAAACCATGCCGGAAAATTCTAATTCACTTTCACTTTTTTTGGGTCTTTTGCAAACCTTCAATGTTTGTGTGTTTGGATTGCAAAAAAATGAAAGAAAATCATAATTTATTTCTATTTCATTTTTATTATTTTTGTTAAAAAAATCATTTCAAAGATATGGGTTTTTGTTTTTTTTTTTTTAAATGACTTTTTTAATTATTAAAATGCCGGTAATTTTTTATATTATTTTTATATGCCACATAAGCTTTAAGTATGTTAAGAGTGGATATGGTTTGCTATGTAGGTATTTTTTGTTAGTGAATTAACTATAGAAACCAAATTGACTACTACCAAAATGTAGATAAGTATTTTTTGTTAATGAATTAACTATAAAGACCAAATTAATTGCTACCAAAATGCTGAATTTAAATTAACTATGAACCTAAAATGTATGGACCAAAATAGTGTTTTCATCTATATTTTATGATATATATTCATTTGAATCAATTCAGTCAATGTTTGGATTTTAAATTTGAATCCTAAAAATTAATTTGGAAAATGCAGAGGTTTTAATGAGGTGACTAAAGGTAAGATCTTTCCAATGGAATTAAGCCTTTAAATTAAAATTTAAGTTGATATTTCTATTGGAAAAGTTTTTAATGAGTGATTGAGTCTTTTCTCAAATAAGTTTTTTTTTTTTTTTTTTTTTTTTTTTGCTGAATCTTTTCTCAAATAAGTTTAGTCATAATGTATACACATGAGAATAGTCAAATAGTAAAAAAAATATCTTAATACTCTTATTATAAAAAAATGTGAAAATATAATTTTGGTCCCTACATTTTGTGGCAATTAATTTGATCCTTTTATATTAGTAGCAATTAGTCCCTCTTATTTTGATTTTACAATCAATTTGGTCCTTAAAGTCAACTAACAAACAAAAAATGCTAGTAAAACGAGCGTGGGCTGCTGGGAATCGTACTGAGACAACGAAAAAACTTAAGAAGATGATAGCTTTCAACACTTTAGTGGTGACTGAATTGGTGGCAAATATAAAAGGGGAGTCATCAGTCATCTGATACCTCATCAGAAGAACCTGTAAAGGAGGAAGCCAAACAAGTTGAAAATATGACCTGCAAGGAACTTGCTGCAAAGTTGGGGAAGCCTGGCCAGACAGAAATAACTCTCAAAGATGACCTTCCAGAGAGAGAGAGGACTGGCCTTTACAAGACATACTTGCTCTATTGCCTTACTGGTGAAGTGACCAAGATTCCCTTTGGTGCTGAGATAACTATAAAAAGGATGATTCTAAGTTTGTTCTTCTAAATCAGCTTGGTGGGATCCTGAGTTTGGGTGCTAATGAGATAGTGGAAGTACATAGGAGCCTAGCTGAGCAGGCTTAGGCAACAAGCAAAGGTGATTTTAGCTGACGGACAGTTGACAAAAGGCAGAGTAGATCAGCTTGATGAGTTGCAGAAGCAAGTTGGCTAGCCTCCACAATATGCGTAGAAGATAATAAAGAGCATAACCACTACGAAAATGGCAGCTGCCATTGAAACGGCTATAGGTTAAGGAAGGCTTACGATAAAGCAAATAAGAGAACTTAAAGGAGCAGGTGTTCAATTCAATAGCATGATATCTGAGAGCTTGCGAGAGAACCTCTTCAAAAAAATTGTGGATGACATTTTTTCATCAGGCACTGGAGAGTTTGATGAGGAGGAAGTCTATGAAAAAATCCCATCAGATCTCAGCATCAATGCTGATAAGGCAAAACGTGTTATTCAGCTTGCACAAAGTAGATTATCAAACTCTTTGATTCAGCCGTGTCCCTGCTAAGGCAGAGAAATAAAAAAGGAGTGGTCTTTTCTCTCAATGACTTACTGGCTTGTGACAAAGCTGTACCTGCCACGCCTGTGTCATGGGAGGTGCTTGAGGAGCTGGCCGATCTTATACTATATACCAATGAGCCAGCACCAGAGCAACTATCTCGGCTGCAGTTTCTGTTTGGGATAGATGATTCAATGGCAGCTGCTTTCTAGGAGATGGGGGATAGAAATGGTCCTGTTGGTGTAGAAGAAGAGAATTTTGTATTTTGAGTGTGGTAAAGGCACATTCAAGGGGCAATTGGCTCATTTTATCTGCCTGTTCCATCTCCCAAATTGGAGAATATTTGCAATGGTTAAATCAGCTTCATGCCTTGTAAGCAGTCCTTCAATTAGTTCCCTTACAGTGTTCCCCTTAACCCACTTGCTCTCCCACATTCCAACAAGTACCTTTTTCAAACACAGTGAATCCCACCTTGAATGCAGTCCAAATGGGGGAGCATGACAACTTGTCAGGGTCCTTTGAGCTTAGTCTAGACCGAGAAAAGTATTTATTCAGCACAACTTTGGCCCAAAATGAGTCTTTTTCCTGACATAGCCTCCAATTAAGTTTAGCAAGGAGGGCAATGTTCCTTGCCCTAGCTACTTGTATGCCTAGACCACCCTCATCCTTAGGCTTGATAATTTTGTTCCAACCAACAAGGTGTAATTTTTTCTTTTTTGTGGTGGAGCCCCATAGGAAATCCTTGCTAATTTTATCTATATTTTCACAAAGATGCAAAGGAAGTGCAGCCCCCTGCATCACATAATTGGGGATAGCTGTCATGACAGATTTAACCAACACAGTTCTATTAGCAAATAATAAAAACTTAGCCTTCCACCTAGAGAGTTTAGAAATGATCCTTTCGGCAATGAAGTTGTATTGAGATTTGGTTGCTCCTTTGTGTCTTAACAGGAAGCCCAGATATTTACCCAAGCAAGTAGTAGCTTGAATGTTCAATGTAGCACAGATATTCTCTTTGACACCCTACTGTGAGTTTGGGGAGATTTTTCAAAGCTCACAAGTTGCCCAGACTCTTCACAAAATTTGTCAAGCACCTTCTTCATGGCCTTGGCTCCAGCTAAATTTGCTTTAGCGAAGAGCAAAAGGTCGTCGGCAAAAAATAAGTGAGAGATCTCCACATTATCTTTGGATGCTTTCAAAGGGGTCCATTTCTTCTCCATGCAGCTCTTATTGATTAGGAAGTCGAGATACTCCATACAAAGTATGAAGAGGTAGGCAGAGAGAGGGTCGCCTTGGCGAATCCCTCTTGATGGCTTGAAGGCTTCAAGTTTACCTCCATCGAACAAAATAGAGATGCTGGATGATGAGACACAGCTCATGATTAACTCTATGAGAGCTTGGGGAAAGTGGAAAACTCTAAGAACTTTAAGGATGAAAGACCACTCGAGGCGATCATACGCCTTGGCAAGGTCAATTTTTATTGTCATAAACCCCACCTTACCTTTCTTATTATCCAAAGTGTGAATAAGTTCCTATGCAATGACAACATTACCCAAGCCCCTCCTCCCTGGCACAAAGGCTGCTTGATTAGGTGAAACCAACTTATCAAGCATAGGTCTGATACAGCCCACAATGATCTTAGTAACCACTTTGTAAACGGTATTACATAAGCTGATCAACCTTTAGTTATGAAAGCTTTCTGGGTTGGGGCATTTCGGAATAAGGGTTATCAAGGTTTCATTCATGCAATCTAGCACCCTTCTCTTATCAAAGATGGAAGTGATTTCATTACACACAGAATTCTTAACATCTGCCCAGAAATATTGAAAAAAAATTGCATGAAGGCCATCAGCACCAGGTGCTTTGAAGGGTTTTAGCGCCCAAAGCCCCTGCCTAATCTCCTCTTCCGCAATGGGGGTACTCAAGCAATTCCTTTCCTCCTCAGATAGAAGCAGCAAGCAAAAATCTCAATATCAAAGGAGAGAGTAGAGAAAACCATCCCAATCTCAAACAACTTACGATATTCCAACAAAATTAAGTTTTTACTCCAGTCTCATCTGTAATCCATTCACCCACTAAATTCTTAATGCTCTTAATTTTATTCCAATGTCTCCTTACGAGGGTGGATACATGAAAAAAGGAGGTATTACGGTCCCTATAAGCAGCCCAATTGAGGAGAGATTTTAGATCCCAGTACTCCCCTTCTTATTGCATGATTGCAAAGTATTCCCCAGTCAAGTCCCTTTCAAGTTGAACGAGGAATTGGCTGGGCCCATTAGCAAGAGCTTATAGCAACAATTTTTACTAGAACAAAGTTATTGTGGAACATCTACTATATTTTACTTTCACTTTTATTTTTATTTTTTCCCTCAAAATCTACTATGGATTCCCAATGTAACGATTTTAGTCCCCCCCTAAACATATTTAAAAGAGGTCACTTTTAGACCTTAGCAAACTTTTATTATATGGTGGCTTTTAGTTCCTAATTTGTCCAGCAAAATGATGATTTTTTGGTCATGTCACTAGAAGGACCAAAAGTGAACATTTTAAACTTCAAGAATTAAAATTGTTTTATTCTAAAATTTTGAGGCCAATTATATATATTTTATCTTTGTTTTTATTGCTACGTTTGAGATAGAAATTAAACAGTAGGTAACATGATAAAAGTATAAGGAAGCTCTTATAATATTCTGTGTCAATAATTATTTTATATATCAAATATACGTATCATTCTTTTCACAATTTGTACGTATCACTTGTATGGGATCACATATTTTAAGAATGAAAATGCACACATCAAGGATTATAAAGACCAAAACATCAAAGGGTAACAAAAATATGTGGACAGATTATACAAAATAAACTTTGATGGAGCAGTTTTTAAGGAGCCGTGTACATTAGGCATTGTTAACATCATACAAATGAGCAAAGAAACTTGCTCTCATTGCTAAATTCTAAGAGCCAAGCAATATCTGATGGGGAAGCAACTGAGATCTACACAGCAAGGAAAACAACGGAGTTTGCTCTGGAAATGGGATACAAGGTGTGATTTTAGAAGGGGATGCTAGCTCAATCATCTTGGCATTGCAGTAACAGGCAACACACCCATCCAAGATTGGCTGCCTAATAGAGGAGGTGAAGGAGAAATGGCACGGATCAGAATTAGTTCTGTTAAAATACCCAATACTGGGGAATCAACTTCAGTCTAATGTAATGCTTTTTCAACATCTATGAAATATAACTCCTCCCTTTAGAAAAAGAAGATGAGATATCCATGTGCTAACTGCTATCCAAAATATTCTGAGGGCACCTGAATGAAATTCTTTCTATTTTGGGTTTTTGTGTCATTTATAGTCAGAGTCTAGAGCTTAATACAACAAAATACTCATTTATGTGGTATTTTAACCATCTTCCTACCTTGCTACCAGAGATAGAGAGAGAGTATTAAGGCATAATATCATGGAGATCAACATTCCACACATAAACACCTCACAAAAACGCTTGACAAATTGCATGTCTGAAAATTTTGAACCCACATTGTTATCTCATTGGTGGATCTATATCGAAACTCAAACACTGACATCCACGTATCTTTTAAGCTTGTAAAGCATTTGTTGAATATCTAATGATATACAAGAACTTTAATTACATCCCTATATCTAATCAAAAGATAATTACAACCCAAAAACTGGTAAAAAAAACAACTCAAATACTGGTAAAAAAAAAAAAAGGGAAAAAAAAGCCCTCAGAGGTCTCTAAGTCCTTGAGGTGTGTAGACACTCATCATTATGAAGATTCTTCGGCATCTTTAAAGGAAAAAAATTCAAGCTATAGGTTTGTACTGCCATGAAAATGAGCCAGTTTGTTTGAAATAGCTAATTCTTGACTAACAACTCTCTTTCTTCCATGGCTTCAATCTTCATATTAGTTGAATCATGTCTGTCTGTCTGTCTTACTTCATCACCATGAAGAATTTTCTCAAAAATTTGATTAATGGCATTTCCTTTAGCCTGTATATAATGAGAGATAAGAAAAGTATATAATTTTGATAAGAATAAGGTATATAATATGAAGAGAAAATATTTATCCTCTATCTAGTGACATCCATACCGTTACTCCAATAGCGATTGCAGTTTTGAGCTTAGCAAGTTCACCTAACCTTAAAGAACCTCCTTTCATATCTTTGAAAAAGATAAGTGGATCCCTCCTTGATGAGGCCAAGCTTGGAAGATGCTTTGTCAGCCACCGCAGGTTGCAATCAGAAGCTAACAGTACAGCCTACAAACTCAAAAAGAGAAATACTGTACTTTTTGGACCCAAAAAAAATGTGCTGAGTTTGGTGAACTAAGAAGAGGACAAAAATGATAATAAATCCTAATAATATATGCATCAAGATTCAGTCACCAATAAGTTGAAAATGAATATTGTTCACTTGTCCATTATTTAACCTTTTTCTCTTATTATAGTCGTGTATATCCGTGAACTTGTTTGGCAACCTTACTACCTTATTACTAAGGGGCTTTGATTTTTTCACATCCAACAGTGTCCACTCTCTTTAACATCACATCCACATTCGTTCAAATCATGTGTAAAATTTAGATATTTGGTGTGAGAATGTGGACATTGTGTGAAACATTTCACATTTGCAAGTGTGAAACAACAATTATCCATTACTAAGTTCTTGTCAAAAGCAAATTATCAAAAAATTTGCAGGAAAATTAATTCAGTTATGACGACTTTGGAAATAAGTTTCGACCAACAATGTGCCTTAGCTAGAACATTGTACACTGTGATTGCCCACTTCATATTAAATGTTAAACAAGACAATAATTGAATACCTTAGCAAAGAAAAAAGACAATTCTTGAATATCTACTCACATAACAGTAATTGCAAGACCATTGTACAAACACTCAATAAGAATATTGCATTCACTTCGGCGGACAGTAGATCAAACAAAAGCAATTTTGACCGCCACCTAATTTGATATGGCACATATTGTTCAGTCACAGTAATCTAGAGTCCACACTACCAAATCTCTCACCACGGACTCATAAAATCTAATGACTTGAAACTGGAGTTGAGACCACGAGAAAGATCTAGGATAACTTAGTGCTCCATCAAAATCTTTTGTCAACTATGGAACAGAAACATGCATTGGCAAATGAAATAGCAAAATATGATATTTATGTAACGAGCGTGAGAGTGAGAATAAGTTGTTATGACAGAATGTTTCTTAGTTCAATTGAAGAAATTATCTCACAGAAAAATACAACATTACAATGAGGTGACTTACTTGAAGCTGAACTTAAAGGCGCTTTACAATTGCTCCTGATTGAAGAGGGCCGTTGAGGAGAGCTTCCCACTTGAGCACTTGGTGCCATGCGTTCAAGGACGCGAGTGACATCATTGACCCCAACAGAGAATTGTTGCTAAAAAGAGAATATAATTCCATTAACACAAGTCAAATCAAACACCACCAATAAAAAATAATCGATAACGGATTGAAGTTTCACCTATGCATAGATTTGAGTAGACAAGCGAGACGCTCCCCTTCGTAGCAACTACATATATCAACCCAACAAAAAGTCATAAATTCATTCAAAACAAAAATACTAATATTGTTGACAACCCCCCAAAAAAAAAAAAAAAAAGGTAAACCCATAACAGAAAAGCTCACGTACTCTTGCTCTTGAGGAGGAAGGAAGCTTGCTTTTGAGATTTCTATGTCGTTTTTTGAAGCTTTCTTTCTACTTGGCATGGTTGGCCTTCGGTCTTTGCTTTGCACACCAGGTGTTTGACGAAAAGTCGAAAAGCTCCCAAGAGATTATAGAAAATTAAAAATAAAATCAAATACTTTAGCCCAATGCTCCAATCAAATCCGCCGTTCACATCCTCCAAAAAATTACAATGCTATTGCTTGGAATGAAAACCCAAAACATGACCAAGAACCCAACCGATTTGGAAGATTTGAGTTAATACCCACAATCATTGACAAACACAAGAGTCCAATCTTCTTCCCTTAATTGTGTTCTGTAATGAGGCCTTGGTGGGTTTGGGTGTATTGTGGCTTTGTGTGATTGGACTTTTTGTGCAACTTTAGGTGAGGTGGTGGAGGTTTTAACTGAGTGTCTTCTGTTTGGGCCTTGGTGGGTGTGGGCTGTGTGGCTATGGCATAGGACTGAGAAAGTCTATTGGTTTTCTCACGGGAAGTTAAAGAAAAGGGTTCAAGTGTCCAAGGAAGTGAAAGCCTATTGGGTTCCATATATGCCATAGCATTTTCACGGGCCTTCAATAACTAATTAACTTTCATGTTGTTGAGTCTTAATTATTCCACGTTAGCATTATTTAAATAAAAAAACAAAAATTCTGATTTTATATAAAAAAAAAAAAACAAAAATTCTGATCCACAATATTAAAAAAAAAAAAAAAACAATTCGACAAAAACAATCACAAAACATAACCAGACTCTTTTGACTTCTTTTCTGCTTCCTTTCTTCCTCTATATCACAAGTGTATACAAACCAAAACCAAAACCAAAATAATCCCATCTCCCTCTTCAAATACAGTACACCCATAAATCACAAACATAAACCAAACTCATTGCAACCACTTCCATTACAACACCCTCCTTTTCCGTGAGAGAGAGATGAGGTAAGAAGTCAATTTTTTTACTGATTCCTCAGTCCAAAATTTTGTCTGATATTATTGTCTTCACTCTTGGTGCTTCGCCCCCTGTACAAGACTTTCTCTCCTCCTTCCAAATTTTCACCTCAGCCCCAAAACCTTCCTAAATACTCAAATTCAAAGTTACAATAACCTTGTATATTTACATAGGTACTGTAGTATTTTGCATATGAACAGTATTATAGACCCACTAATGTGGGTAGTTTTTTTTAGCAAAAATGTGTAAAAAAAAAACTATCACTTTTTTCTATTTTCTAAAGACTAATGCAATTTCTCTAATAATAATTGCTCGTCAATAAAAAACACGTTTTTCTTTTAAACAATATTTTTCCTATTAATATTAATCTGTTACTTGTTTTTGCTTTAAATAATAACCCTAAAACAAACACACTCACAAAGTTACCCACAAACAAAATAATGAGCTTTTTTCTAATCAAATAATCTTGTGTTAAAAAAAAAGCCATATGGTAGTCACAATTTCTATATTGTTTTCAATAATTTTTCACAAGGTATAGTATGAATTTTCTATTTGAGGATAATTGTTATCATTATGGTTGGTTCATTTTTTATGATTCTCTTAGTATGCCTCCTAGTCCCTTTATATAAGGTTAGAGTGCTAAAGTTTGACAATGAAAAATACATGAAAAAAGGAGAGGGAAACTAATTTGTATGAGATGTTTTCTTTCCTTTGGGTAGTTTGCCTCAACAAGTCATTTGATTCCTTGCTTTTACACTGGTAATGTAAGGAAATTTAACACATTTGATCCAACTTGCCAAACAATGTAAAAAGTTTGATAAAGTGGGTGTTGTCCCACGTTGCTTAAGTGTAACTCTTTTCCATTACTTAAAACTCCATTCTACTACTACAAGAGTTAAGTCTTTTTGTTATGGTACTTTGAATTAAGTAATGTGTTTGAGTTTGGTGAGAGAGTGTAATTAAGTGTGTGTATCTTTGGTAGTTAATATGTTTCTAATATATATATATATACACACACATATAAGAAGGCAGATTGTTTGAGCAGGTATGGTACGTATAGGCTTTAATGAAGGTACTAAATGCCAATTTTACCATTCATAAAAATAAAAATAAAAAATGCCAATTTTACAAAGGAGAGGAGAAGGACTTTTTTTTCCTTAAAACCAATTAAGTGATTGGGGACGTTAAGCAAGGAGAACCTTGTTGCGTTGTGCACTAGCTATTTCAGAGGTCCATATGACCATTTGTGACATATCAGGCTTCCTATTCATAATTAGTTTTGTGGATCATTAGAGCTATGAAATCACACTTTTTGGGCCCTCCAAAATATAAATTACAAAAAAAGAAATTTTCCCATGAAAACTCACGGGCTTAGACCATGAGCTAAAGGTTTGAAGTGATTTTCTCCTTTGTTAGGTCTTTTTCCTCCATACCCATTTTGTGTAAAATATAAGTCTTTATTGAAGAAGCCCATTATATAGAGAGAGATCATAGTTGGTTGTCCATGTATATTTCATTAATAAATAGTATCATTTCTTATTTTCTCCACTTGGATTTCATATATAAAGTTACAATATGATTTATTTATTAAAAAGAATCAATTCAATACTTTAATTATTTAGCCATATGTGTTATGAAGAAAATGAATCCTTTTATTGAAGGATCAAAGAAAAATGAATTTGAACATATTGTGGGAATGATTGGGAAGATCTAGAACCAAAAATGGTATTTCTTAGCAATAACATATTGGAGGAATTCAATCAATACAAATTGATTGGAATTTGAATACAACGGACAATGAGCTATTGATCTATTGAGGAGAAAATATAAGCTTCGAATCGAAATCTGCATGACAAGAGAACTATCTCTCGTGAGCCCATTCCAAGATGTAGATAAAAATTTTAGGTTGTGAGCCTTTTTTGTGGAGTGAGAATAACAAAAGCCCATTAAATGGTATTAAAAAAAAAATGGGCGTGAGACCTTACCATGAAGTGAATAAAATTGTGGGCCATAAGCCAAACATACTAATGGTCAAAATTTTTGGATAAAAAGCCGACCTGTATGTAATCAAATTAAGATTAAATAAGGATTAGATGGATTATATGGAGAATTTGGATTGTAATCAAATTAAAATTTTTATCAAGTTAAAGAGGAAGAAAAATTATATATATATATATATATATATATTTTTTTTTTAAATCTAAACAAAAAAAGGGTCACTAGAGACATACTATACGGGCATTAGTGTAGATATAAATAACTCTTGGGGCATTAGCACTAGAGACACAACACTTGGGGCATTAGTGTAAATATAAATAAAACATCACTTCTTTTTTTATGTCTTTTCTCCTTCATAATTTACATATAAATTAAAATTTTTTCTTTTAAGTTTTTAACTTCACAACCCGATAAACACTCTCTCTCCTGATAAATCATAAACCCTTTCTTCTTCTTTGCCGTTCTCTCTGCCTCTCTCTGTTCTCAAAACCCCTAAACCATAGCGCATGGGCGCTCTCTCACTCCGTCAGTGGCAGAAAGTGCCAGCCTCCCACCGGCCACCACCGTCATATACCGCCAAAGCTGCTACCAGTGCAGGTATTTTTAAACAAGAAAATTGGTGTTGTATATGATTTAAGTTTTGTTATCTCAGATTTAGGTATTTGGATCATTGGTTTGATTTTCTTTAATTTAGATATTGGGATAATTGGTTTTGATTAAGGTTGAACCCCTGCAAAATCGAAGATATCTACTTCTTCTTCAACTCTCTCTCAGCCTCTCCATCTTTTCCCTGGAAAACACAAAACACGAGCTGACCTCTGACTTCTAGGTTATTGGTGTTATATACCATAATTTTATTGCTCTTCATTTGTCTAGGTTGATTGGAATAAATAATATTTACTGGTAATATGTTATTATGCTATAAATTGTTGTTAATTTTAGTAAATTTTATTTATTTACTGGCCTTCTTGGGCCTCTGTTTAATGTGGATTTTTCCTTCCTTTCTGTTTTAATTTTGTGTCAGTTTACTAAATTATGTGTATTTTTTAGATGGTGGTTTGTTCTCCTTGATTGAGTCGCAAAGCCGAGAGTGTTTTGAATGAAAAACAAGGTTACTGATGAAGGATCTGTCAATTGCAAGCCACAAAACCTGCATAAGTTTGCATACTCTCAATTTGGCTTTTGATATTGGTCATTTTCCCCAGCAGGCTATACAGCAAGACTTCTTTTGCATCTCTCACACCCACATGAACCACATTGTGAGTGTCCTTTCTGTGTTTTTCTTACTTTCTCTTTGTTTGGAAATTTTTTGTATACTTCATTGTGTGTGTGTGTGTGATAAATTACAGTGGTTAGATGTTAAATACTTAGTAACTATTTATACATTTCTATTTTGTTTAAAGTTGTACTGCAAGTTGAAGATTTTTGGTTGGTGACTGTGTTATCTGCTCCCCAAAGTGTTTGTAAAAATGCCTAAACCAAACTTTCCATCACTTAGGAAGTACAAGGTAAAAAATCCAATAGAATACTTTCCATCCTTACTGAAAGTTATTTTGAATCTTAACTTCAATGTGAAGGGTTCACTGAATTTGTTCAGATAAGCTTTCACTTTGAGGAAAATATTTCCAATTAATATAGCAGTCCTATACTCCTATTGTTAACTGCTCTGCTTATGGGGATATTTAGATTTGCTTAGGAATATGGGAACTGTTTTTTGTCAAGGTGGTGCTGTCTTTGTTAAAAAAAGAGGAAAAGGAAGTTTATAAGAAGCCTAAATATGAGATAAAGAAAGGGTATTTCTTTCCCCATTGTTACTTCCCAGAAATGCCAAAAGTAACTGTTTCACTTGAACTTGGGACCTATATGGCTTGAATTTAGGATCAAAGCATTTTAGTTGGTTGGTTGTTGTTGTTGAATGTTCTTGAGTGTTCTACAGTGTCACTACTTTTTTGACTTTTGCCTGCAGAGCCATGTTCTTCGAACCTCTCCTTAATTAATTTTTCAATATTTATCAAGGACTGAGTATTTTCATTGTAGTCCTCCACTAAATATATATGCAGTATCAAAGCACACTTTCCACTATATGTGTGCTGTTTAAGTAGATAATATTTTTGAAGTTTCTTCAATTTTTTTTTCTTCATTTAAATAACAAATTTCTTTTATTAGAAACAGGACTTTAGATATTGATTTGCCATACTTATTATGTGGTTTCAATTTTTTTATTGTATTTGATGATATATACAAATGCAAGTTTATTATTTTAGTTATTGAATAATTAACTTTCTGTTGTAGATTATTGAATTATTTTAGCCTCATGTGGATTTGTGGTTAATTAGATATACTTGGTGGCGGTATTCAGTTTTGATCTTAGCCTCCCAATCCTATAGGTTTTGCTTTCATGTGTTTCAGTGTCATGCCTTTTTTTTGGTCAACTAGAATGTTTTTATTGTGGAGTGAATGTGACAGTGGTTTTGGGTTTTAAAGGTTTTCTGTTTTACTATGATATGGACATTAGCAAAAGATTTTTAAGTTTGTTTTGAGAGTGACGTTATGGTTTGCTCAAAAACCCTTTAATGTTTGTCCTGCCCTATATTTATATCTGGGTTATGCATTGTTCTCATTGTGAATGATTAATTTCATTAAATGTCTTTCTTATATTTGGAGGTTTTTTAAATTAAAAAAATTAAAGGTTTGGAGAGTTGACAGGTTTTTTTCACTTGAATGAATTGACAGCAGATTCCAATGTGATAGTTATAATACACTATTTGATGTGCAGTATCCATTTTTTGGCAAAAATGTGGTTGAGTTGGGGGGTGTTGCCATTCTTCGTTACCAGGAGTTTTAAAATCTGTTATCGATTTATCATAGCTTTCATGATGTTCAATAATAATTGGTATTTGGTAGTTGATTTCATGCTTTAAATTTCTAATTTGTTAATGCTCTATTTAAAAAAAGAAAAGGTTTAATTTGTCTTTTCTATTTCTTTTTTTCCTTTTTTTTTTGGGTAAATCTTGATGAGTTTTTGTAATTGAAACCCTCATTAGAGAATGTTATTCATGCTGTTCATTTTGTTTTCTTTTTAAGGAAGAGAGATGCAAATAAAGATGCTTAGTGAAGTGCAAAACAGGAATTCTAGGAAGACCTCCATGGACATTGAGCATATGTGGAATAGGTGAGGCCCTATCACTGTTGGTGGGGCACCACACCATCACTATAAATATATATAATGGGCAATTTGTAATTTAAGTTATTGTTTAAATACTTTGAACCAGGTTCTCATGTTGTAGTTGCTTTATGGTTTGAATTATTAGATATATATGATTTATCGTTAGATATTCCTTTTTTTTTTTGGGTAAACAATTTCCACACCATGTCGTTGTTGATTAGTCATAAATTTAATTAAGCTATTTGTATGTTAGTGAGAAGAACATATATTTTCTTGTTCTATGGTTCCAATAGACGCTTTGTACTTTGGAGATATGTTTGCATACGAAAGAAGGCGTTACTCTACAATTCTACCAAATTACTCTCAGTTCTTGGTCTGCAAAAGTTTGTGTCTTCCTCACTCATTTTAAGGGCTTTAATCATTCAATATAATGCTGTGAAATAAATGTCTTTGATCTTTAAATTTAAGGAAGTTGTGAATTTCCAATTTGTGTCTTCCTCACTTTTAAACATATTGAACAATTGCATTTTTTCGTTTTACCCTATTAAAGTTTCACTGATTACTAACTGTTTGGCATAAGCTATATATTAAAAAAAAAAAAAAAAAACTAAACTGCTAGAGAAAGAGATATAGACGGAGATATATCAATAGAGAAAAAGATATGAACGGACATATTGATGATTAGAGGAGCATTCATGAGACACAGAGAGAGAAATCTAATAAGATGTAGAGAGAGTTGGAGAGAGAGATCTGAGGGAGGTCTCTTTGCTTTTGTCAGACTGTTCTCCCTCCATCTTCCAATTCCACACAGTTGTGGGTAAGTTTTATTTTCTTAATATCATTTTTATTTTTAAAACCCTATACGATAGTTCCTTTTCTCTCCTCTCTGTAGTTGTCTCATGGGCAAGGGCTATTCAAGTAAGCCACAAATGCTTTGCCTCATGGTTGCAGAGTCCTCCACCTTGGTTACTGCTTCACCAAACTGCACAACCAACCTAACATCAGACCGCTGGAACAGCTATAGGTAAAATCTTTTATATTAATTTTGGGTGTTTAATAGGATTTAGGTTTGGCTAATTTGTTTGGTTTTGATTTAAGAAATTGGTTTAGATTTTGTTTTGATTTAGAATTGGTTTTTATCAATACTCGAAACCCTAATATAGGCTCTTCCTCAATTTTGGTTCCTTTCAATATACGACCCTCTATATACATTCAGCCTATGGCGAATCATTAGAAAGTGAATATCAAGTCAACCCTGTAGTAAAATTTGATACTATACATGACAAATATATCACTATTGAAAAAAATTTATGAGTATTGGAAGTTTATTGTGTTTTGTTTTTGTTTTTATTCATAGAGAAACTGAATTTTAGTGGGAAAGATATAGTAACAGTAAATAGCCTATAGCAAAATCATTAGACAATGACTTAATAAACTTCATGATGTTAACAAACATTTACATAGAATCAACCAAAGTTGTCTTTCATGATCAATGTGAGCCACAATCGCTGTCACTTCTCCTCATAACTGACTCTTCTCTAATAAGCCACAAGACATTAAAAGAATGAACCCCTCTCTATCTCTCTCTTCTTTTTAAATAACTGTATTCCAAATGACCATAAAATTGCATTAGAAGTTTTTAGGATAATTTGATAGAAAACTTTCTGTCCTTACTGAAAGTTATTTTGAATCCTAACTTCAATGTGAAGGGTTTTTTCAGATAAGCTTTCGCTTTGAGGAAATTTTTTCCTATTAATATAGCAGTCCTACTAGTAAGTGCTCTGCTTATAATCCTTTTGGAGCTTTTGGAGATTACTTTATGGGGATATTTAGATTTGCTTAGGAATTTTGATTCATGGGAACTGTTTATGTAAAGGTGGTGCTGTCTTTGTTACGAAAAGAGGAAAGAAAGTTTATAAGAGGCCTAAACCTGGGATAAAGAAAGGGTATTTCTTTCCCCATTGTTAGGAAATTTGAATATGCAAAATATTGATAACCTAAATTTTTCTCAGTGATGTTGTCACTTTTGTTTGTGTCATCAACCCAAAAGGTATAAGGTATAGTGATTGATGATCTAAAGTGCTTATTACTTCCCAGAAATGCCAAAATTTGAATTGTTTAAGTACTTGTATGTCTGAAGCAATTCAATAATAATTTTTATACGTTTTTTTATACTACTTAGTTTTTGAAGATATTTTTTCATCTATTCTTTGTTTGCCAATATCTCTTTCTTTCTATTGGTCAAGGTTTCAGTGAATACTTCTTTGTACTATCAATGTTAAAGTTGTTCTCTATATACAGGTGCTGAAGGTATTATTGGGGCTGCTGCTTCTAAAGATAGCATCCTGAGGCTGTGGAAGGTAATTAGAAGAAGCCAATATGCTGTAACTCAAATAGCAAAGAAGGAAAGCTACTAATTAAAGTAATAGAATGAACCCTTTGTGCATAAATGCTTTTTTTTTTTTGGGTAGCGTATGCCTAAGTTTTGTTGGCTTGGTTCCTTATTTCTTTTGCAATAGTCAAACATTCTCTATATTTGGTTTTGCTGTTTATATGTTTCGTTGGCTTGGTGAGCGCAGGGGAAGGTTTCCAAATTCTTATTAAACTTGCAAGATTATGAGTACCCACACACCATTTTGATATATAATTCTTTGTCTCTCCCAATTCAGTTATGTCAATCTCCCAAATTATATTTGTACAAGGTCAGTATTATGCAGAAGCAACAAGTTGATTCATGTAAGCTTCAAATAATTTTAGTCACTGATTGCTATGTGAGTTTCATAGTTTTGGGTTGCAGAATTCATAATTTTGAAAATTGAATACAATTGCAATTCACCCTAATTGTTTTGGTTATTTGTTGTGTTATAAGAACATAATACGTTCACTATGGTGATTTAAAAGCTTTCCCATGCTTTCAAGAGGTGCCAAATCAAATAAATATAAGACATGTTGATGACTAACAGTTGCACAATACCTCTCTTTGTATCTTCCTAAGAAACATTGTCCATTTGATTTATACCGTCTTTGTTTGTTTTTTTCTCTGCTTTGTTTTTCGAAGAGATTTTCTTCCCTTTGTAAACTTGAATTTTTTTTTTAAGGCTTCTTTGTTGGGTATTGTTAATGCTACTTTTGTTAGGTTTTTTCTTTTGTTTATCTTAATGAAACATTTCTCTGTGATTTTTGTTTCTCTATAAACCCGAGTGGTTCTGTTTTTTTTTTTTTTTTTTTGACAGACGAGTGGTTCTGTTCGAAAAAACTTGAAAGATTTGTTCAGTTTGTATAAATTGTAAAATTTGACAGTACATTGTTCTTTGTACAAAGTCGATTGCTTTGTAGGTTTTGGTAGATATTTTATTTATTCTTTGGAAGAGAATGATGGGTGGCAAAAGCATATAAAAAGAGGGGTTCACACTTCACACACTGAAGAAACTGCAATGCCAGATTATATGTCTTTAGTAAACTTTGGTACTTGGCCTTATTATCATTTGATGGTGGGCATGGTATTTGTTTTTATTTCAATTGTGTTATATTGATCTTGGACTTTCAAGTGGGGAGGAGATGGAGCTACTCAAGGGAATAGATAGCATCTTTCTCAAATTATAAAGGAATTTGTCTCACTTTATTGCTTCTTTTAGGTACTATTTATCTATTTCATCATGTCATTAAACTCATTCCATGCCTTTTTGTTTCATAATGAACAATATTCTAGAGTATTTACTTGAATGCCAAAAGAAAATTATATTTGTATGGCTTATTGTAATTTTTTTAAGTATGTGATTTTAGTTAACTTCTATGATAAGAGAGCTGCACGATTAGCATACCTTACAACTCTATGACATAATTTATTTACTATTACGTGTTAATTTATTTTGTTTTATGATGCGTAGAAATCCACAAGTATCACAAATAGTACCAAACTCCTAACTAAAGGTTCACATTCCCAAGACTTGCTAATAAATGTATGAATAATATGCAATTTGGAAAAATCTTGATGAAATTTTAGAAGTTTAAAATCTTAGTATATATATTTTTTTAGAAAAAATTATGATGGAATATGGACTGTATGATTTATTATTTTTGTATATAGTTTGAATAAGTTGTTAGAAAAACTAACAATATGTTTCTTAAGTGTATAATTCTTTTTATTTTTGTAAGTAAATCATTTTTAACATTTGGAAGAAGGTTTAGTACTTAGTACCACCACTATCATATAAATCCTATTTGATCCAACATTTTTTTTTATTCTTCATGCTTATTTTAAAATTTTTTGATAATTCCAGAGGGGCTATTTGAACCTGACTAAATATAGTTATAATCTTAAATAGATTTTGTAGATATTCATGCTTTTCTGTGCGGGTTAGTGACTAGTGTGTGTGTGTGTATATAAAGCGTGTGTGACTCGGATTAGACGGCTAGTATGAGTCTCTCTTAAAAGAGAAAGAGTCCAACAATGCGAATGGCCTAGTTTAGTTAAAGCCCATATGCACTGTCTAATAAAATTAGAGCCCATGTTTTTTACAAAAAAGGAAATAGTCCATCCTCTCTCACTGGGCTCAGCCTGCTGAATCATTTTCCATAAAAGAGACCTTAACGCTCCGTTTGTTTCGATATAAAATATTTTCAAAATTTTTTTTTTCCAATTTTATGGTGTTTGTTTTGCAGTAAAATATTTGGTCAAAAGTAAAATATTTTCAGTCAACCTTAAGCAAATTTACATAAAATATTTTACACTTAAAATTTTGGTAAAACATTTTTCATTTGCTCACTCCCTCACAACCTGATACTTACCACTCCCGCAATTACTTTCGTGCTTAAACACTCCCTCTCATATTTCTCTCCAAAAAAACCCAGCCACCCTCAGACTTCTCTCCACAAAACCCAGCCACCTCCGGTCCCTGTCCGGCCAATCTCCAGCTCCAAGGTTCAAGGCACCACAGGCCAGCTCCAGCTTCCGCTGGCGCCGCCCATCACCGGCAAAACTAGGTACTTTTCTGCCTTTTTAGATTAGATTTCTCCTTTTCTTTTCGTTTTCCTTCATCTCTACCCATCTTTAGTTTTTCTTAGGTTCGATTTCTACTCCTTGCTGGAAAAACACCTCAAAGTTTCAGGTATTATTTTTGATGAATCATAATTTTTACACATTTGATTTCTTATCATTTTTCATATGGGTTTTTCGGTGTTGATTTGATAGTGTGAGATTTATTTATTTTTTTGATAATTTTGACATTGGTTGTTTGATATGAGTTAGGGTTTATGATTTTCAGATCTGGGTTTTTTTTTTTTTGGGGGGGGGGGGGGGGTTATTTATGTTTGGCATTATGATATTTTGTGATGAAATTATTGTATACTAGTTTATGATATATGTTTGAGATCCAAGATTCCTTGTTAGAATTTGAAGTAGCAGATCTCATATGAATTCAATGTTTGACTCCCTTTGAGGCCATGTTTGCACTTTGTTCCTTGGATTAAAGGCTGTTGTTTATATTTTATACCAACCAAAGCATTAGCTAAAACAATCCAAAATAGGTCATATCAATCAGGTGGGTCTGAGTTAATCAACTATGGGCTTCAGTGAAATGATAATTTTTAATAATTCTCCTAGTGAATCTGATATGTAGTTATTTAAATAATAACTATTTAACGGGAGGAATACCAGCACAGCTTGCAGATTTGACCAACTTGGAAATCTTGCAAGTATTGCTTCTCTCCCTCCCTCCCTCCCTCCCTCCCTGTGTGCGCGTGTTTGTGTGTGGTTGATAAGAATGTTGCTCATCATTGTAAACCATATATTAGAATATTATCTTAGCTATATGTATGAGGTTCTGATTGTTGATTATTTTGGTACTCATAGTTACCTCTCCTACAATAAAATTTCTGGAGCTGTGCCAACTGGACTTACTAATATTCCTAAATTGATCTGCTTGTGAGTTCTCTTTCAAAACTTTTATTTCTATATTTGATTGGTTATTGTTAAGGAGTTGACTTTCATAGAGATGTGAAGGACCTATTGCCGTTTTTGGTAGTAAAAACACATTGGCAGCCTGGGGCCCAGGTTGGCGGCTGCTGTTGCTGCTGCTGCTGCTCTCTCTCTCTGTGTGGGAAATGATTAGGTTGTTTAAGAGATTATTGGATTAATTAGTGTTTTTCTGATTTGATTAACTTGACCCTGGACCTATGTATAAGGTTATATATAGTTCTTATAAATGAAAAAAATAGCTGAATCTTTTTATCTTTAAATTTGATTTTGCATTTGTTGTTGCTGCCTTGCTGGTGCTGCATCATTTTAGCCGGAATTAACCTTTTGACATAATGTTCTTATGATTTATATAAATGCTATTTTACGTTTTGTTATTCAGTTTGTTATTATTTTCACCTGCCTGCTATTGGCAACCAAGACAATGTATTATCAGACAAGAATGATAATAATTAAATTTAATGGGAATGTCTGCCACACTTCACAGTCTGTTCAGAATTATCCACACTAATCTTCCTAACTTTGTGTCCTGGTTGCTGCCTTCATTAGGATATATGTGTTTTAAACTATACCAACTAATATCTATTCATCATGTAGTTGATCATAAAAAAAAATAAATAAAAAAACGTAAAAATCTACAACCACTCACCTTTGATCACTTATTTTATTTTAAGTTATGTAAACAATTGTAACATGCAATCTGACTAAAAGAATACAAATGCATCTTCTTCATTGTGCTAGCCTCTGCTTTTTGATTTTGTGGCTGGATTTTTCTATTTTGTTTTTCTTTTGTGTGGCTAAAGAAAAGTTAAAAGAGCCCATTATCTTGGTTTTGTTATGTAGATGGATAGCCAAAAAATTCGAGTAGCAGTTCTTGCCACAGTTGCATCTGTCCTTGCTGTGGGAGCTTTAATATTAGAAGATATTAGGTCTAGGAGATTTATAATTAGGCAACCTCGTGTGAATGGGGATTATGAAAGAGAGGGTTTTATAAGTGATATTCTTCATCAAGGTGATGCACGTTGCATTTTTATGATAAGAATGAGACCTGTAGCTTTCTATGAATTATGTAGAATTCTGATTGACATGTTTTGGAGTTATTATGGAATAATGTTTATATTTTGGATGCATTAGTATTATGATAATGTCATATTTTGTCCAGAAATATTTTGCAGGTTCTGCTGTTTTGGTTGAGAAATATTTTGTAGGTTCTTTCATTTTGAAATAGGTCATTAAGGACAAGATACTCTCCTTGGATGACATGAACTATCAGGTTGAAATATTGACTGCTGATTCTGAGCTTTCATTTAACAATGGGGTGATTGTTCTAGTTACTGGTATTTTAACTGGAAAGGAAAATACTGGAAGGAAATTCAGTCAAGTTTTCTTTTTAGCCCCTTAAGAGAATGGCTACTTTGTCTTGAATGATGTTTTTATGTTCATATCTGAATCTGTGGAGGTTGATACTGTGGCAAATAATCACATTGAAGAAAGTGCTCCAAAAGCTCCTTTGATGACTGATCCTAGTAAGTGCCATGTTTCCATTTGTTTGCACTTTTTTTTTTTGGTCTCATTCTCTCTGGTTGCCTCTTTTTGTTTGGGCAAGGGTGTCTTATTTTTGAATTTATAAAGGATTTATTGTACTTGGAATGGTGTTCAATTTGAGATGTTATACAAACTTCCCTTTTCATACCCAGATTGTTTCTTCTAATATCTATGATTGTACGTGTCCAGCTAAGACTCATGCCATATTTCTACCAAATCTGCCTATGAATGCAACTGTTGAACAACTTGAAGCGGTTTTCAACAATTTTGGGCCTATTAAGCTTAATGGTATTCAAGTTAAAGTAGCAAGATATGTTTCACGTTTAACTTGGTTAACTCCATTTAGATTTCTTATTTATAATGATGTTCACATGTTTTTTATGCAATCTTCTATCCAGCAACAGGGGACATGTTTTGGTTTTGTGGAATTTGAATCTGCTAGTTTGATTCAAATTGCTATTGAGGTATTGACTTTTCTGTTTTATATTCTTCGCCTAATTTGTTGTTATCTTGTATATTGGGGATTAACCTTTTAATCAACAATAACTTATCTGTCTAAACTACCATTGTACAGTTTAAGCTTCATTCTCACATTTTTCACCAAGCAAGGACACACAAAACTTCATCCTCTGTTTTTTGTATGGCTGTCAAGATTAACTTTTCGTACTTTGTGGATATGTGGTACGCATGTTAACTTAATGTTTGTGAAGTAACTTATGTGTTTTTGTCTCATGGATTCGGTTATTTTATGTGATGAGAGTCTGGGGTCTTTGAGTGCTTGCTGGATGGGCCATGGCTACCTTTGTGCTGTTTTTTTCATATGGTCACTGTTTCTTGCAGCTAACAATGACAGAGGGAGGTTTTCAGGACGGGCTGGTTATTGAAATGATAGCTTTAGGGGCCGTGGAAACTTCAGTGGTGGGAATTTTAGTGGAGGCCGGGGCTATGGGAGAAATGACCTTGAGAGGTGAGGTGATTTCTCAAATCGAACTCGTGGTAATGCTGGACGGAATGAAGAAACTGGCCATAGGGTCTACCAAAATGGTGGATGGAAAAGCCACACGCCAAGCCAGTCAAGGCAGCATGACCTAGGCTATGACTGCTCCTTTTGCTCCAGTTTTGTTGAGAATAGTACGTTTGTCTTTTGATTACATAGAGTTTAGTCAAACAGCGACATTCTAGGGTTTTTTTTTTTTTCCTGGCTTAAGAGTTTTTATATTTTTGGTAGTTTTATTTTTATTTTAGTTTCTCAGTTAAATTGGAAAATTTGTAACTACATTATTTTTGGAATAATTTTTTTGAAAGGTTAATTAGTGATATGCTAAATATAATTGTGTGCTTGTCTCCTTGTTTTGATTAATTACTTATTGTACAAAATTCTGTGTATTAGCTAATTACACACTTTCTCTGCATAGCTTTCTATAACAAAAGAAGTTTACAAGATGATTTACAAGCTTCGGCTAAAGCTCAAAGAAGTGGTATTATAAGTAGATTAATCTTTTTAACCATTGGTGAGAGATATCTCAGTACAATTTATCATAATAATATAATATCACTTAAACGATCATGATCAATGTATATTCATTATTTTGAACTTGTATAAGTAGATTCAACCTTTTTAGCCATTTGCCTGTCTCTATGTATTTTTTGGAAGTTAATAAAAAAATGTTTCAAATTTTTACCCTTTTTTTTTTTTTTTAATTAACGTTGTGCCTAACACTGGAGAATATTTTACACAACATTTTCATGTACATTGTAAAATGAAAATATTCAAAGCGTAAATAACTTCCTTCAAAAACAAGCCCATTTGATTGTCATTTGGAATGGTTCACAACCAGAAATAAAAGAGAGTAAGTTGCTCATGAAATTTAGTCTTTATGAGGAGTATTTCGTTTTGCTTCTTTAAATTGATTTTCACATGGGTGCAGGTCCTAAGACCGTAGCAAAATCATAAGAAAGCCGCAAAATCAATTTCGGGTTGAAATGCATGGTTGGACTAGAATTTTAAAACTCCGCAGGAACAACTAGAGTGTACATATATATAAATTCCACAGCCACTACACATCCTTGTACGCTTAAAAAAATCTAGAGTAGAACTTCTATATTATGTAAAAGAAATAAAAATAAAAATAGAAAGACTACCTCCCATGATCCGCCAATCCCCTCCTCTCCATCACCTCTTCCATTTCTATCATTGCCTCCTCCTCCATTTCCACCACTGTTATCACCTTCATCATCGTCCCCTCCATTAGCACTCCCATCCCCTCCATTTGCATCACCATTGTCCTCTCCACCACTGCCATCTCTTCCATGTGCAGCTCTCCCCTCCTCTCCATCACCATTGCCTCCTCCATGTTCACTCCTTCCATCACTGCCACTTCCTCCATGTCCATTGCTCTCGTCCCCTCCATGTCCACCACCCCCCTCCTCTACATCAAGGGCATCTCCTCTATCATGTGCTAGCTGATCTCTCTCCTTAATGTGCTCAATAATTTCTTCTATCTTGTCACGGTAGCAATAGCATAGGAGGCTAACAGCAACAGTTATCACTAACAAACTAGGTAATATTGCAGCAACAAGCACAATTTGTAGAATCTTCTTCATTCTAAAAAGGCTAGCTTATCTGAAAGAAAAATATATATATATATATATATAAGTTTATTATTGATAATTCTATCCACAGCTACATATCAATTGCAAAATATAGTATGCCATAATTCTATCCACAGCTACATATCAATTGCAAAAAAAATATTATAATTTCATCACCATACATTCAAAAAACCAAAGAAGAAAAAAAATAACTCATTGCATTATTGGATCTTCTTTTGTTTTCTTATGCTGGGACGTTGTAATTTATTATGATTTATTTTTTTGGGGCTAAGAACAGATTCATATTGCACCAAAAGAAACCTTACAAAAATCAAACTTCATAGCCGGCCAAGGACAAATTGAAAGGAAGTTAGCCAGATTGCCAGAGCCATACATAATGGGATCCAAAATGATGAAAAGTCTAATCAATATTTGTCTAAGAACACACTCAAATTGCAAGCAAACCAACCTATATCATTGCCTGTGACGATAAGTGATAACACAAAAAAGTATTTTCTAAAAGATTATCAATGCAATAATGTAAAGGATACCACCTGTTGACACTGTTGGCATTGCAGTGGAATAATAGTGGAACTACTTATTATGATAGTATTAAAGTAATCATGTTGACAATCGTACCACCAAATGATTTTGGTGTGCATATGGTTATTTTTGGAAACAATGGGCATTTTGGTAAACTGATTTCGCACTTAGAGGCATGCCTACATAGAGTAAAAACTACTGACTCTCTCTCTCTCTTCCTACTTCACAACTCACATGCTCTCATTCTACTCATAATTCTTTGAGAACAAAGACAAAAGCTCATTGGTTTGGGATACCTCTACATCCCTCTCTCTCTCTTAGAATTTCTGGTTCTCCAAGATTTTGCACTGGATATGGTTTTCCTCAGTGCAAATCAAATCCAACTGCTAGATACCCTCATGTTAACCCACTTTGTACTTTTCTCTCATTGAAAAAAATTTCTGAACTTTATCTAAACTTAGATATCATATTCTGTTACTTCTGAGTTCATATGTTCTGCTCTGTTCTGTCCTCTGTTCATGGCTGCTGCTACTGCCTCTCAAATCTTTGAAAACCATAGCAACAATAGCAGCAATATATATAAATATATATATATAATGAAAAGTTTGACAATGATGTTTATCAAAAAAAAAAAAAAAAAAAAAGAACACGACGCGGAAACCCAGAAAGCAAATTACCTTCAATGCAAGCTCTCCCGTTCCAGTGCTCTCGTCTCTCCGAACGATTGTGTTAATGGCATCATCACAGTGTAACATGACCACTTTATTTCTTTCTTTCTTTTTTGCCAAAAATATTTCCAGACGACTTTATTTCTTTCTTTCTTTTTTGCCAAAAATATTGCCAACACGTGAGAGAGTAACTATGCATTTATGATTGGCAAGGATTTTGTTAACGGGTGATGCTCAGCACCTGTTAAGATTGAATTTTTTGTTAATAAAATATAATTTCTTTTTGAGAGTAGAAAAAAGCATGGTAACGTGGCACTTAAAGTGTCAGTAAAGCTCATTGACCCGGACCTAAAATGGTGGAAAAGAGATTTTATTTTGGCACATTTTCACAGGGATGATGCAGAGGCAATACTGCACTTACCATTGAGTCACAGACTAGTCCCAGATGCTATAATATGGTTGCACAATAAAATGGGAGTATATTCTGTAAAATCTGGCTATCATGTGGCAAGGAAGGTCTTAAAAGCAGAGGATTGGGTGGAAAGTTCCTCTGGGCCGATTGGTTGTCAGGTATGGCCTAAACTTTGGAAGCTTCATGTGCCAAACAAAATAAAAATATTTGCGTGGAGAGCATGCCATAATATACTGCCCACATGTGATAATTTGTTGAGGAGGAAGATTGTTGAGAAGGATGTTTGTGTGCTCTGTTCAAGGGAGGCCGAAACAGGGGTCCATGCTTTGTGGGAATGTGCTGTAGCAAAAGACATATGGTCGGGTAGTATGATTAAAATACAGAAATGTGGTCAAGGACAGCAAGATGTGCTCCATCTATTTCAAGAGTTGCTGGGTAAACTATCCACAAATGAATTTGAGTTATTCGTCATTCAATCTTGGATTATCTGGAACCAAAGGAACACGGTGGTTTTTGGTGGTAGGCTGAAGGACCCGAAGTGGCTAAACAAACGGGCAAAAGAATTCTTGGACGATTTCCGTCAAGCACAAGGTCAGCTACGGATCAATGTTAGTTGTCCAGGTGAATCAGTTTGGCGCCCTCCTTCGACTTTTCCTTTCAAGCTAAACTTTGACGCTGCGGTCTTCTCCGAGTTGAGTTGCTCAGGCATTGGAGCGGTGATTCGGAATAATAACGGCGAGGTCATGGCCGCAATGTCAGCAAGAGGCCCACTGGTGGCTGATAGTGTGGTGGCAGAAGTTTTAGCTTGCAGAAGAGCGATGGAGTTTGCGCGTGAGGCAGGATTCACAGACTTGGTGGTGGAGGGGGACAATCTCAGTGTGATGAAAGCACTCGCTGCATCAGAGTTGGACCGTTCATGGCTGGGCCATATAATCCAAGACATCAAGTGGCTTACACGGAACTTTCGAAGAATTTCGTTCAGCTACGTGAGGAGAGCAGCAAATACTGTGGCGCATGGGCTAGCGAGATATGCCAAAAATATACACGAAGACATGTATTGGATGGAGGACAATCCTCCACCTGTGTTAGAAGCACTGTGTTATGATTTTAACCAATTAAATAAATGAAAGTGTGTTCCGGTTTGGATGGAGGACCTTTTTTTTTTTTTCTTTTTTCTTTTTTTTCTGGGATTGAAACGTTAGAGAGACCGAGAGAGAAGCAGGTGAGACGAGAAGAAGAAAGAGAAGCCTTTAAACACTAGAGACAGAATTAAAAGATGATGAAGGGTGTTTTTGTCTTATATGAAGCAAATTTAACTTCTCAAAAATGTTTCTCTTTCTTCGGTAAATGTGACTTCACGTGTAGTTTATTTATTATTAGAAAATGTTAACGATACTTTTAATAATTCATTTAACAAAATTTTTTATAGAAAATAAAAAAAAAGTAATTAATATTTTAAATTTTTTTTTTCATTTTTTATAAAAGTGATATCAAAATTTTTTTTAAATGAATTACTAACTAGTACATTAAGGGCACTTGTTAGCATTTTTCTTTATTATTTTATTTTTTCTTAACAACACCATTAACAGGACCCGATTCGAAATGATCAAATTGATTCATAAAAACCTGCAACTTTAGTACTCTGGAGCACCATAAATGCATAGTTTTCATCTCACATGAATTGTAGGTCTTACTCAACCCACTATTCATATGAAAGGAAGAAGTATGTATTTATGGTGCTCCATGAAATTCAATGTTTTGTAAATTAAATCTTCAAAATATTGTCAATATTCTTATCTTACAATTAACAAAAAAAGAAAAAAAAATTTATATAATTTTGAGATCGCATTTGAATATATAATATAGTTTTTTTCTAATTTCTTTTTCATGGTGAATAATGATTCAAGTCATTTGACTAAATTTGGTTAGCTTTGTCAATTGAGAGACAGGTAAAGGTGTGGGTCTCCAATCCAACTGCTCCTGCCATCTCCAATTCTTGGCATTTTTTGGAAGGATTTGTCTTTTGCAATATCCTGATTTACTTGATTTGAGGTCTAATTAAGTGAATTATTACGCGCCACAGATGCTTTTAATGCTTCACTTGCTTTCAATTTTGGCCGTGTCTCTCATCAATTTAAGATCCATAGGAAATCTATAAGTCAAATGTTATAAAAAGAGCTCAATATTGGAATGAGTGGGCACCAGAATCAGTGAACATTTTTATGAGAAAACAATGAACAATTTTAATTAATGCAGAAAATAGATTTTATAAATACATTAAGCAGATTCAAATATATAATAAATATGATGTGCAAAGTGCAAATTTTATTAATGTAAAAACAGATTTTATCAATGCAGAAAAATAGATTCGATTATTGTGAAATTCAAACATGAAAAAACATTCAGATTTGGCTTTTAAATTTAAAAATCACGATTTCACTAGGTGTTTTATGAGAAAACAATGAACAATTTTTTAAATAGTGAATAGAAAATAATTTATACAGAAAAGAGAGTAAACAATTTTTTAAATAATGCTGAACATAAAATAATTTTATGCAAAATGCTAGAAATAGTTTATGTAGAAAACAGTGAACAATTTTTATGAGAAAACAATGAACAGTTTTAATTAATGTAGAAAAAAAATTTATGAATGCAGTAAGTAGATTCAAATATACAGTAAACATAATGTGTAGAGAGCAAATTTTATTAATGTAGAAACAGATTTTATCAATGCAGAAAAATAGATTTGATTATTGTGAAATTTAAACATATAAAAGTATACAGATTTGGCTTTTAAATTTAGAGAACACAATTTCAAGAGGTGATTTATGAGAAAACAATGAACAATATCTAAACATGGGGTGCTACAACTCGCCAAGAAAAAAATTTGCCAAAGCAACTTTCACATCATCAGCCAAACATTTAGATATACATAAAAAATGTTTCACATTCCTCTTAGAAACACTGCAAGTGAAGAACTTACATATCCAAATGTGGTAAAGCTTAAGTTCTTCTTTATAACCAAGTGGTCCACTCTTTCTGCAATACTTATCAATCATTTGACCATACGGTAATTCCGAATAGGATTGATAAAGTAACAATATGTAACTTAAACTTTTTTCAGTGTGCCTATGGCTAAAAATGGAGTGAAATTTTTCTTTAACCCCAATATTTTAACCAATTTGACCATAACGCTTTCGAGAAGTAAGAAATTGATGAGTGTGTTAAAAATGAATGAACAAGGGGTATGAGTGGCCTAAAAATTAATATTTTGAAATTAAAATCTCTATATATTACAATGCTTCTATTTAAATAAATAAAAACATTAAAAAAATACTTATTTTTAAGTTTATGTTTATTTGTCAATTATCCAAAAAAAAAAAAGTTATAAGGAACTCGAGTTTAGCAAGCTTGAGTTCCATAAAAACAACTACTTATTTTTAAGTTTATGTTTATTTGTTGATTATCCAAAAAAAAAAAAAAAAAAAGTTATAAGGAACTCGAGCTTGGTGAGCTCAAGTACCATAAAAAAAAATAATAATAATAATAACCACCATTTTATTTACAAATAACTCGAGCCCGGTATGCTCAAATATTATGTTGCATTGAACTCAAGTTTACCAAGCTCAAGTATCATTTTTTTTTAATTGCACAAATTCCAAGTCAGCAGCGCTATGGTGGAATGAAACTAGGAACTCAAGTTTAGTAAAATGGAGTATCGTTTAAAACTCGAGTTTAGTGAGCTCAAGTACATAAAAAGTGGTAGATTCCCATTTAGTTCCGAAACAATGCTTTTTTGCTGCAAATTTTACAAAATGGTGGCATTTGGCCATTTTCACTTGGTTCCATGAGTATTGCAGGTAATAACAGTAAGTGAGAAAGTGAGAAAAAGAGATAGAAGCTACAGGAAGAAGAAAACTAAGAGAATCTAAAAATATTGAATCATTACAATAGGATTAGATATATATATATATATATATACACATCAAAACGGTGTTGTAATCTGCTTTGGCAATAAAACGCCATCGTATGGAGAGCCTGTGTTTACTCTAGATTGCTTGAGTGAAACGATGTCGTGTGTATCATATTAAATGGCACGACATCGTTTTACACTTTGTGATACTATTCACACGGTAACTTGACTAACGCTGCTGTTTTGCTCTTTTTTTATCCCTGGAATAGAACCTGGAGCTAAAGACTTGTAACGTGGATTAATTGCATGTTTCCTAATTCAATGCACTAAAATCAATATGCTATCTCAAATGGCCATAAAAAAATTCATTTCAATATTTTGTGTATGACTCTACCATGATTTGAGGTACTTTGAAATTCAATTTAAATGTTCATTTGGTTTTTCAATTCAATATTTGTGTGTGTTCTAATAGGTATTATTTTTTACTCAAAAAAAAAAAAAAATTCCTCTATTGTCTTTTTAATTGAATGTTGACATGTTAAAGTTAAAGGATCAATAATGGCTATTATTAATACTAGTATATATAGACTATCAAATTATTAATACTACTCTACCATGAATTTTTTTTTTTTCAAAATTAAATCATTATTTTTTATTTAATTAATAACTCTTCTTATGCTTTAAGAAGTACAGATTTCCAAAATAATTGATGGAATGTATTAATTTTGAGAGAATTAACGATGAGAGAGTAATAATTGAGAGAGAATTAAGGATTAATAGTTTAGAATTATTGGTAGTATTAAAGTTTACTTTGAAATAGCATTCGGTCTCTCAAGTTTCAAGTGAGTGTTATTAGTCTCTCAAGTTTAAAAAGCGGGCTCAATTGATCCTTCTGTTAATGGTGTTAATCTCAGTGCCTATGTGGCTAATGAAAAAATAATGTGACAAAATTTAGGTGATGTGGCATCAATTTCTTTCATTAAAAATCCTATGACTCAGTCAAAAAATCATTCAACCATCTTGCAACCAGTTAACAAATAGGTATTCCCAAATCAAACAAAAGAATGCTACCCTTAATACTAGAAACAAGAGAGAGACACAAAATCCCCCACGAAAAGGTTCCACGGGATCTTCTCTCAATAGGAGTAAATCTAGCACTACACCAATTTTCACAACTATGTCATAACTTTGCCACATGGCGAATTGTAATTGTAAGTGGTGGAAATATAATAGTGGATCTATATGAGTACATGATTTCACCACTTACAAGTTTCCACATGATATTGTGAAAATTAGTGTGGTGCTAGACTTACCCCTCTCAATAGCTAGCCCAATGTTCTTTTGGAATGTCAGACCGAAACATTATTCAAAGGTGGAACTGTTCAAAGTTGAAGGCTTAGAAAGAACAAAAGGTGTAGAAGTTAACAGCTACAATTGTACTCACTTGTAATTGTGATATTGTATTTACTTTTTCATTAACTCGTAAGCCTATGGCCTCCAACTATAATTGATTTTTCAAAATTTGCACTCAAATTGAGCAAGATGGCACTAGAGGTAATTGTAGTAGTAGACAACGAAGAATTGAATGAGGATTTTTTTGGCTTGATTCCAATATGGATGGACTTGGACCCATCAAATAATGTGTTTTATAGATTAGCATTTGGGATTTTGTATCTCTCTCCTATTTTCAGATTTAGCCATTTTGGGTTGCATTCTTGAGTTTGATTTTGGAATACACTTTGTTAACGAGTCATAAAATAGTGGAGTAATTTTCTTACAAGTCATGAGAATTTTAATGAGTGCAACATGTTTTAAAATTGATGCCACGTCACTTAAAATTTGCTAGGTTATTGTTTTGTTAGCTACATAGGCACTAAGACTAACGTCGTTAATAAAATGACCAATTGCACTCACTCTTTAAACTTGAGGGGCTAATAATACTTACTTGAAATTTGAGGGACTAATTGCGATCACAAAGTAAATTTTAAGGACTAATATTATAGTTTCGCCTATTACTTTTATTGTGTTTAGCATTGGGAGAAAATTATAGTGGAGTTAAGGATGGGAGGTAGGTTTTAAATTTTTTTTTTTTTTTTTTTTTACTTTGATACATTTATGATTTTTTTAAGGCATTTATATTTTTTTTTCTTCTTTTTTGTTGTTGTCGACTTTTGGTACATTTTAGGCCAAAATACCATTTTAGTTCTTAAATTTTGAAGGTTACAATCAATTTGGTCTCTATATTTTGGTAGTAGTCAATTTGGTTTATATTATTTTCAATTTGTAGTCAATTTATTTCCTACCGTTAATTTGCTATAAAAAAAAATGCTTACATAACAAACGGTATGCACTATTGGCACACTTAAAGCTTACGTGGCATATAAAATAATTATAAAAAAATTATAATCAATATTAAAAATTACCAAATCAGTATTTTAATAATTAATAAAAAGACACATTAGAAAGGGAAAAAAAAAAGCACAATTCTAAGTTGATTTTTTAATGGAAAAATAAAAATGAATTAAACAAAAAAAAAACTCAAAATTAAACACATCAAGATCTGAGAAAGAGCCGGCAAACTTTGTTTGTGTGTTTGGATCTCAAGAAAATGAAAGAAAACGCAAGAAATGCAACGGATCTGTGTTACCACCAACTGAACAGAGAGATTCAAACCAATATGACCTTTAATATACTTATACATATCACTGAAAACATTTGGATACAAATGGGTATGGGTTCTTTACTTTTATATATGAAGAGGAGACAAAGTTTGTAGAAGATTTCGTTGAGTCTAGGCCATGATCAAGCTTTACGTAGGAAATAGCCAAACTCCATGGCTGCCACTAGTGACCACCGCAAACCACAAATGGATGGATAACGCCTCACAAGGGTTTCTCTTTCTTTTGATTTTCCTTTGATGTGTGCTCTATTGAGATTGTTTGTGACTTTGTGTGTCTGGAATGGGGTTTTGATTTAGCTTTCAAAATGGGATTGGAAATGAGGGAATAGGAGAAAACTCCAACTAAACTATCAAGAAAAAGAGAGTGAAGAAGGAGACTAAACAACGACAAAGATTAACACTGAATAAACCCATTTTGAAAGTTTCCAGGCAAGATCATGACTAATGAATTCCAAATCAAAACAAACCATGCCGGAAAATTCTAATTCACTTTCACTTTTTTTGGGTCTTTTGCAAACCTTCAATGTTTGTGTGTTTGGATTGCAAGAAAATGAAAGAAAATCATAATTTATTTCTATTTCATTTTTATTATTTTTGTTAAAAAAATCATTTCAAAGATATGGGTTTTTGTTTTTTTTTTTAAATGACTTTTTTAATTATTAAAATGCCGGTAATTTTTTATATTATTTTTATATGCCACATAAGCTTTAAGTATGTTAAGAGTGGATATGGTTTGCTATGTAGGTATTTTTTGTTAGTGAATTAACTATAGAAACCAAATTGACTACTACCAAAATGTAGATAAGTATTTTTTGTTAATGAATTAACTATAGAGACCAAATTAACTGCTACCAAAATGCTGAATTTAAATTAACTATGAACCTAAAATGTATGGACCAAAATAGTGTTTTCATCTATATTTTATGATATATATTCATTTGAATCAATTCAGTCAATGTTTGGATTTTAAATTTGAATCCTAAAAATTAATTTGGAAAATGCAGAGGTTTTAATGAGGTGACTAAAGGTAAGATCTTTCCAATGGAATTAAGCCTTTAAATTAAAATTTAAGTTGATATTTCTATTGGAAAAGTTTTTAATGAGTGATTGAGTCTTTTCTCAAATAAGTTTTTTTTTTTTTTTTTTTTTGCTGAATCTTTTCTCAAATAAGTTGAGTCATAATATATACACATGAGAATAGTCAAATAGTAAAAAAAATATCTTAATACTCTTATTATAAAAAAATGTGAAAATATAATTTTGGTCCCTACATTTTGTGGCAATTAATTTGATCCTTTCATATTAGTAGTAGTTAGTCCCTCTTATTTTGATTTTACAATCAATTTGGTCCTTAAAGTCAACTAACAAACAAAAAATGCTAGTAAAACGAGCGTGGGCTGCTTGGAATCGTACTGAGACAACGAAAAAACTTAAGAAGATGATAGCTTTCAACACTTTAGTGGTGACTGAATTGGTGGCAAATATAAAAGGGGAGTCATCAGTCATCTGATACCTCATCAGAAGAACCTGTAAAGGAGGAAGCCAAACAAGTTGAAAATATGACCTGCAAGGAACTTGCTGCAAAGTTGGGGAAGCCTGGCCAGACAGAAATAACTCTCAAAGATGACCTTCCAGAGAGAGAGAGGACTGGCCTTTATAAGACATACTTGCTCTATTGCCTTACTGGTGAAGTGACCAAGATTCCCTTTAGTGCTGAGATAACTATAAAAAGGATGATTCTGAGTTTGTTCTTCTAAATCAACTTGGTGGGATCCTGGGTTTGGGTGCTAATGAGATAGTGGAAGTACATAGGAGCCTAGCTGAGTAGGCTTAGGCAACAAGCAGAGGTGATTTTAGCTGACGGACAGTTGACAAAAGGCAGAGTAGATCAGCTTGATGAGTTGCAGAAGCAAGTTGGCTAGCCTCCACAATATGCGTAGAAGATAATAAAGAGCATAACCACTACGAAAATGGCAGCTGCCATTGAAACGGCTGTAGGTTAAGGAAGGCCTACGATAAAGCAAATAAGAGAACTTAAAGGAGCAGGTGTTCAATTCGATAGCATGATATCTGAGAGCTTGCGAGAGAACCTCTTCAAAAAAACTGTGGATGACATTTTTTCATCAGGCACTGGAGAGTTCGATGAGGAGGAAGTCTATGAAAAAATCCCATCAGATCTCAGCATCAATGCTGATAAGGCAAAACGTGTTATTCAGCTTGCACAAAGTAGATTATCAAACTCTTTGATTCAGCCGTGTCCCTGCTAAGGCAAAGAAATAAAAAAGGAGTGGTCTCTTCTCTCAATGACTTACTGGCTTGTGACAAAGATGTACCTGCCACGCCTGCGTCATGGGAGGTGCCTGAGGAGCTGGCCGATCTTTATACTATATACCAGTGAGCCAGCACCAGAGAAACTGTCTCGGCTGCAGTTTCTGTTTGGGATAGATGATTCAATGGCAGCTGCTTTCTAGGAGATGGGGGATAAAAATGGTCCTGTTGGTGTAGAAGAAGAGAATTTTGTATTTTGAGTGTGGTAAAGGCACATTCAAGGGGCAATTGGCTCATTTTATCTGCCTGTTCCATCTCCCAAATTGGAGAATATTTGCAATGGTTAAATCAGCTTCATGCCTTGTAAGCAGTCCTTCAATTAGTTCCCTTACAGCGTTCCCCTTAACCCACTTGCTCTCCCACATTCCAACAAGTACCTTTTTCAAACATAGTGAATCCCACCTTGAATGCAGTCCAAATGGGGGAGCATGACAACTTGTCAGGGTCCTTTGAGCTTCGTCTAGACCGAGAACAGTATTTATTCAGCACAACTTTGGCCCAAAATGAGTCTTTTTCCTGACATAGCCTCCAATTAAGTTTAGCAAGGAAGGCAATGTTCCTTGCCCTAGCTACTTGTATGCCTAGACCACCCTCATCCTTAGGCTTGATAATTTTGTTCCAACCAACAAGGTGTAATTTTTTCTTTTCCGTGGTGGAGCCCCATAGGAAATCCTTGCTAATTTTATCTATATTTTCACAAAGATGCAAAGGAAGTGCAGCCCCCTGCATCACATAATTGGGGATAGCTGTCATGACAGATTTAACCAACACAGTTCTATTAGCAAATAATAAAAACTTAGCCTTCCACCTAGAGAGTTTAGAAATGATCCTTTCGGCAATGAAGTTGTATTGAGATCTGGTTGCTCCTTTGTGTCTTAACAGGAAGCCCCGATATTTACCCAAGCAAGTAGTAGCTTGAATGTTCAATGTAGCACAGATATTCTCTTTGACACCCTACTGTGAGTTTGGGGAGATTTTTCAAAGCTCACAAGTTGCCCAGACTCTTCACAAAATTTGTCAAGCACCTTCTTGATGGCCTTGGCTCCAGCTAAATTTGCTTTAGGGAAGAGCAAAAGGTCGTCGGCAAAAAATAAGTGAGAGATCTCCACATTATCTTTGGATGCTTTCAAAGGGGTCCATTTCTTCTCCATGCAGCTCATATTGATTAGGAAGTCGAGATACTCCATACAAACTATGAAGAGGTAGGCAGAGAGAGGGTCGCCTTGGCGAATCACTCTTGATGGCTTGAAGGCTTCAAGTTTACCTCCATCGAACAAAATAGAGATGCTGGATGATGAGACACAGCTCATGATTAACTCTATGAGAGCTTGGGGAAAGTGGAAAACTCTAAGAACTTTAAGGATGAAAGACCACTCGAGGCGATCATACGCCTTGGCAAGGTCAATTTTTATTGTCATAAACCCCACCTTGCCTTTCTTATTATCCAAAGTGTGAATAAGTTCCTATGCAATGACAACATTATCCAAGCCCCTCCTCCCTGGCACAAAGGGTGCTTGATTAGGTGAAACCAACTTATCAAGCATAGGTCTAATACGGCCCACAATGATCTTAGTAACCACTTTGTAAACGGTATTACATAAGCTGATCAACCTATAGTTATGAAAGCTTTCTGGGTTGGGGCATTTCGGAATAAGGGTTATCAAGGTTTCATTCATGCAATCTAGCACCCTTCTCTTATCAAAGACGGAAGTGATTTCATTACACACATAATTCTTAACATCTGCCCAGAAATATTGAAAAAAAACTGCATGAAGGCCATCAGCACCAGGTGCTTTGAAGGGTTTTAGCGCCCAAAGCCCCTGCCTAATCTCCTCTTCCGCAATGGGGGTACTCAAGCAATTCCTTTCCTCCTCAGATAGAAGCAGCAAGCAAAAATCTCAATATCAGAGGAGAGAGTAGAGAAAACCATCCCAATCTCAAACAACTTATGATATTCCAACAAAATTAAATTTTTACTCCAGTCTCATCTGTAATCCATTCACCCACTGAATTCTTAATGCTCTTAATTTTATTCCAATGTCTCCTTACGAGGGTGGATACATGAAAAAAGGAGGTATTACGGTCCCTATAAGCAGCCCAATTGAGGCGAGGTTTTAGATCCCAGTACTCCCCTTCTTGTTGCATGATTGCAAAGTATTCCCCAGTCAAGTCCCTTTCAAGTTGAACGAGGAATTGGCTGGGCCCATTAGCAAGAGCTTATAGCAACAATTTTTACTGGAACAAAGTTATTGTGGAACATCTACTATATTTTACTTTCACTTTTATTTTTATTTTTTTCCTCAAAATCTACTATGGATTCCCAATGTAACGATTTTAGTCCCCCCCTAAACATATTTAAAAGAGGTCACTTTTAGACCTTAGCAAACTTATATTATATGGTGGCTTTTAGTTCCTAATTTGTCCAGCAAAATGATGATTTTTTGGTCATGTCACCAGAAGGACCAAAAGTGAATATTTTAAACTTCAAGAATTAACATTGTTTTATTCTAATATTTTGAGACCAATTATATATATTTTATCCTTGTTTTTATTGCTACGTTTGAGATAGAAATTAAACAGTAGGTAACATGATAAAAGTATAAAGAAGCTCTTATAATATTCTGTGTCAATAATTATTTTATATATCAAATATATGTATCATTCTTTTCACAATTTGTACGTATCACTTGTATGGGATCACATATTTTAAGAATGAAAATGCACACATCAAGGATTATAAAGACCAAAACATCAAAGGGTAACAAAAATATGTGGACAGATTATACAAAATAAACTTTGATGGAGCAGTTTTTAAGGAGCCGTGTACATTAGGCATTGTTAACATCATACAAATGAGCAAAGAAACTTGCTCTCATTGCTAAATTCTAAGAGCCAAGCAATATCTGATGGGGAAGAAACTGAGATCTACGCAGCAAGGAAAACAACGGAGTTTGCTCTGGAAATGGGATACAAGGTGTGATTTTAGAAGGGGATGCTAGTTCAATCATCTCGGCATTGCAGTAACAGGCAACACACCCATCCAAGATTGGCTGCCTAATAGAGGAGGTGAAGGAGAAATGGCACGGATCAGAATTAGTTCTGTTAAAATACCCAATACTGGGGAATCAACTTCAGTCTAATGTAATGCTTTTTCAACATCTATGAAATATAACTCCTCCCTTTAGAAAAAGAAGATGAGATATCCATGTGCTAACTGCTATCCAAAATATTCTGAGGGCAACTGAATGAAATTCTTTCTATTTTGGGTTTTTGTGTCATTTATAGTCAGAGTCTAGAGCTTAATACAACAAAATACTCATTTATGTGGTATTTTAACCATCTTCCTACCTTGCTACCAGAGATAGAGAGAGAGTATTAAGGCATAATATCATGGAGATCAACATTCCACACATAAACACCTCACAAAAACGCTTGACAAATTGCATGTCAGAAAATTTTGAACCCACATTGTTATCTCATTGGTGGATCTATATCGAAACTCAAACACTGACATCCACGTATCTTTTAAGCTGGTAAAGCATTTGTTGAATATCTAATGATATACAAGAACTTTAATTACATCCCTATATCTAATCAAAAGATAATTACAACCCAAAAACTGGTAAAAAAAACAACTCAAAAACTGGTAAAAAAAAAAAAAGAAAAAAAAGCCCTCAGAGGTCTTTAAGTCCTTGAGGTCTGTAGACACTCATCATTATGAAGATTCTTCGGCATCTTTAAAGGAAAAAAATTCAAGCTATAGGTTTGTACTGCCATGAAAATGAGCCAGTTTGTTTGAAATAGCTAATTCTTGACTAACAACTCTCTTTCTTCCATGGCTTCAATCTTCATATTAGTTGAATCATGTCTGTCTGTCTGTCTTACTTCATCACCATGAAGAATTTTCTCAAAAATTTGATTAATCGCATTTCCTTTAGCCTGTATATAATGAGAGATAAGAAAAGTATATAATTTTAATAAGAATAAGGTATATAATATGAAGAGAAAATATTTATCCTCTATCTAGTGACATCCATACCGTTACTCCAATAGCGATTGCAGTTTTGAGCTTAGCAAGTTCACCTAACCTTAAAGAACCTCCTTTCATATCTTTGAAAAAGATAAGTGGATCCCTCCTTGATGAGGCCAAGCTTGGAAGATGCTTTGTCAGCCACCGCAGGTTGCAATCAGAAGCTAACAGTACAGCCTACAAACTCAAAAAGAGAAATATTGTACTTTTTGGACCCAAAAAAAATGTGCTGAGTTTGGTGAACTAAGAAGAGGATAAAAATGATAATAAATCCTAATAATATATGCATCAAGATTCAGTCACCAATAAGTTGAAAATGAATATTGTTCACTTGTCCATTATTTAACCTTTTTCTCTTATTATAGTCGTACGTATATCCGTGAACTTGTTTGGCAACCTTACTACCTTATTACTAAGGGGCTTTCATTTTTTCACATCCAACAGTGTCCACACTCTTTAACATCACATCCACGTAAAAATTTTACTATTCAAGAAAATTAATTTAATGTAATAATGCACATATAAGCATAACTCAAATACAACCTAGAAATAAAAAAAGATAAAACCCTTATTGTAGGAGGAAATACAAAATTTGATAATTCTTAAATAATAAATAGATAAAGCCTATGAGAAAAAAGAAAAAAAAATGAATATAAATAATTCATAAATGCAAAACCAAACAAAAGAAGAAAAAAACTAAATAAATTTTTGTAGGATAAAAAGGAAGAATATTATAGAGATAGAAGGATAAATCTCCATACCTTTAAGTTTAACTCAAATAATAATTGATGCAGACAAATCATGAAGGTCAAATATTTATAGAGGTTTATATAGTAGATTTCATGGATTTAAATTACCTTTTAATGACTGATCATAAGCAAAACCATAAATAAAAAAACACACTCACACACAAAAATAACAAAGAAGAGAAATATACCTATAATAATATAGACAGTGGCTTTGATAAAACATTCTACTACAAACAAAACCAACTCAAATAATAACTAATGCCAGATAGATCATGAATGTGTAATATTTATATAGGCTTATATATGAATTTCATGGATTTAAAATTGACTTTATAACTCATAAATAGAACCATAGAAAACAAAAACAAAGAGAAGAAACATACCTTTAATAGTGTGGATGGTGGCTTTGATAAAACATTCTACTACAGACAAAACAAACTCAAATAATAATTGACGCCTGAAAAATCATAAAGGTGAAATATTTATAGAGGTTCATATAATTGATTTCATGGATCTAAAATTTCATTTCTGACTCATAAGCAAAACCACATAAACAAAAACAAAGAATAGAAACAAACTTGTAATATTGTGGTTTTAATAAAGTATTCTACAGTCTGCTGCAAACAAAAAGACAGATACAAACTTATTATTAATAATGGGGAGAGAAAAAATTGATGAGAACAATAAGTAGTGTTTCTATCTCCAAAAAATTTAAATTTAAAAAAAAAAAAAGGAGAAAGAATGAAGCCGTAAATGAAGAAGTTGTGCATATAAATATATAAGAATACACTAAAAAAAACGTATATATAGAGAATTTTCAATTGTGAAGATGTTAAATTTCTAATCAATTTAGGAATTATAAGAGAACTAGAATTATTAGTAAAAAGATATATGTATTAAGAAAATTATCACAATTAACATTTTTTTTTAAAAAAAACATAAAACACTAAAACTCATCACTTAGGATGCATGTTTATACAAAAAAAAACTTGGAAGTTAGGACTTGGGAGAGTTTTATTAGACATATAATTCAAATTATATTGAAGTTAAATTATAAGAGAAATTATTAGATGGTTTGGAATTAAAGAAACACCTATCCTATATGAAATTCTAATCAATTATATATTGTTAAAAATGTTTCTATCCAAAAAATAAAAATAAAAATAATAAAACTTAGGCGTATGATGAAACAATTATTTCACCATAAACGTTTAACGCTCATCACACCCGAGGTTTCTTTTTGTGATTGGAAAATATATTAATCCAAAATTATAATTTATGCAAATTATTAATTTTTATCCAATAAAATAGAAAAGCCTCTGAGCACATGTTTATGCACGTGCTTAGAAGCTAGTTTTAATTATGTCCATACTTGTGGGTAAATTTATCAAGTATTCTTGGAGTATAATGATATGGTAACCCATTTTCTCATATTCATAATGAATTCTATCACGAGTACTTAATAATTACTTATTTTCAAGCTTAGCAAGCTTGTACCCAAGCAGGGTATTGAAATGGTTGAAAATAAATGTGAAATTGGCTTGGTTGGCTGTGTGATCTATTAGTTTGGTGTTGACCTTAGCATGCTTTTATATTCTTTTCTTATTATTTAATACTGTTCATTTTATATATATATATATATATATATATTTTTTTTTTTTTTAAATTTCAACAACCCACCTCAAAATCGAAAACACACTTTCTCTCTCTTTATATTAATTTTCTAAACACTACTCTCTCTCTCTCTCTCTCTTTATGACTTTCTGAAACTTCTTTCCTTTTCTCTATCAGTCAGTTTCTTCTTCCTCCCCTCTTTCTTTATCAAAAAACCCATAAAAAAAATTTCTAAACTTCTTTTTGATAGGTTCTAGTTAGATCAACTGATAAAATTTCTAATGGTTGAATAAAAACTTAGGGTTCAATCCCCGCTTACATCAAAAACCGATTAGTGGCTTGATTTGATAATAAAGAGTTATCATCAGGAGTGGACACCGTAAGTTGAAACTCTTTCAAAAAAAAAAAAAATCACTTCGACACAAAACACATATCAATCTGAGTCCATTTTTAGGATTTTTAGACAAATCTGAGGTCTGACTCTTCATATTGGTTTTTTTTTAATTGGTTTTATGTTGGGTTCAGGTCTAACTCTTCCATGGCAATGGTGACGACAACATTGAATTGGGTTTGGGGCTAATTTAGGGTTTTTGAATCGGTTTTATGTTGGGTTTTGATTTGGGTTGATTCCTCCTTTTTCTAGATTGAATTGAGTTAGAGAAGAGAGAGAATCAAGGTAGTCGAAGAGAGAGAGAGAGAGAGAGAGAGAGAGAGAGAGAGAGAGAGAGAGAGAGAGAGAGAGAGAGAGAGAGAGAGAGAGAGAGAGAGAATAGGAAATGAGAAAGGAGAGAGAAAATATATTTAAATACTCAAATTCAAAGTTACAATAACCTTGTATATTTACACAGGTACTGTAGTATTTTGCATATGAACAGTATTATAGACCCACTAATGTGGGTAGTTTTTTTTAGCAAAAATGTGTAAAAAAAAAACTATCACTTTTTTCTATTTTCTAAAGACTAATGCAATTTCTCTAATAATAATAATTACTCGTCAATAAAAAATACGTTTTTCTTCTAAACAATATTTTTCCTATTAATATTAATCTGTTACTTGTTTTTGCTTTAATTAATAACCCTAAAACAAACACACTCACAAAGTTACCCACAAACAAAATAATGAGCTTTTTTCTAATCAAAAAATCTTGTGTTAAAAAAAAAAAAAAAAAAAAAAAAAAGCCATCTGGTAGTCACAATTTCTATATTGTTTTCAATAATTTTTCACAAGGTATAGTATGAATTTTCTATTTGAGGATAATTGTTATCATTATGGTTGGTTCATTTTTTATGATTCTCTTAGTATGCCTCGTAGTCCCTTTATATAAGGTTAGAGTGCTAAAGTTTGACAATGAAAAAAGGAGAGGGAAACTAATTTGTATGAGATGTTTTCTTTCCTTTGGGTAGTTTGCCTCAACAAGTCATTTGATTCCTTGCTTTTACACTGGTAATGTAAGGAAATTTAACCCATTTGATCCAACTTGCCAAACAATGTAAAAAGTTTGATAAAGTGGGTGTTGTCCCACGTTGCTTAAGTGTAACTCTTTTCCATTACTTAAAACTCCATTCTACTACTACAAGAATTAAGTCTTTTTGTTATGGTACTTTGAATTAAGTAATGTATTTGAGTTTGGTGAGAGAGTGTAATTAAGTGTGTGTATCTTTGGTAGTTAATATGTTTCTAATATATATATATATATACACACACACACATCTAAGAAGGCAAATTGTTTGAGCAGGTATGGTATGTATAGGCTTTAATGATGGTACTAAATGCCAATTTTACCATTCATAAAAAATAAATAAAAAATGCCAATTTTACAAAGGAGAGGAGAAGGAATTTTTTTTTCCTTAAAACCAATTAAGTGATTGGGGACGTTAAGCAAGGAGAACCTTGTTGCGTTGTACACTAGCTATTTCAGAGGTCCATATGACCATTTGTGACATATCAAGCTTCGTGTTCATAATCAGTTTTGTGGATCATTAGAGCTATGAAATCACACTTTTTGGGCCCTCCAAAATATAAATTACAAAAAAAGAAATTTTCCCATGAAAACTCACGGGCTTAGACCATGAGCTAGAGGTTTGAAGTGATTTTCTCCTTTGTTAGGTCTTTTTCCTCCATACCCATTTTGTGTAAAATATAAGTCTTTATTGAAGAAGCCCATTATATAGAGAGAGATCATAGTTGGTTGTCCATGTATATTTCATTAATAAATAGTATCATTTCTTATTTTCTCCACTTGGATTTCATATATAAAGTTACAATATGATTTATTTATTAAAAAGAATCAATTCAATACATTAATTATTTAGCCATACGTGTTATGAAGAAAATGAATCCTTTTATTGAAGGATCAAAGAAAAATGAATTTGAACATATTGCGGGAATGATTGGGAAGATCTAGAACCAAAAATGGTATTTCTTAGCAATAACATATTGGAGGAATTCAATCAATACAAATTGATTGGAATTTGAATATAGCGGACAATGAGCTATTGATCTATTGAGGAGAAAATATAAGCTTCGAATCGAAATCTGCATGACAAGAGAACTATCTCTCGTGAGCCCATTCCAAGATGTAGATAAAAATTTTGGGTTGTGAGCCTTTTTTGTGGAGTGAGAATAACAAAAGCCCATTAAATGGTATTAAAAAAAAAGGGGCGTGAGACCTTGCCATGAAGTGAATAAAATTGTGGGCCATAAGCCCAACATACTAATGGTCAAAATTTTTGGATAAAAAGCCGACCTGTATGTAATCAAATTAAGATTAAATAAGGATTAGATGGATTATATGGAGAATTTGGATTGTAATCAAATTAAAGTTTTTATCAAGTTAAAGAGGAAGAAAAATTATATATATATATATTTTTTAAAATCTAAACAAAAAAAGGGTCACTAGAGACATACTATACGGGCATTAGTGTAGATATAAATAACTCTTGGGGCATTAGCACTAGAGACACAACTCTTGGGGCATTAGTGTAAATATAAATAAAACAGCACTTCTTTTTTTATGTCTTTTCTCCTTCATAATTTACATATAAATTAAAAATTTTTCTTTTAAGTTTTTAACTTCACAACCCGATAAACACTCTCTCTCCTGATAAATCATAAACCCTTTCTTCTTCTTTGCCGTTCTCTCTGCCTCTCTCTGTTCTCAAAACCCCTAAACCATAGCGCATGGGCGCTCTCTCACTCCGTCAGTGGCAGAAAGTGCCAGCCTCCCACCGGCCACCACCGTCATATACCGCCAAAGCTGCTACCAGTGCAGGTATTTTTAAACAAGAAAATTGGTGTTGTATATGATTTAAGTTTTGTTATCTCAGATTTAGGTATTTGGATCATTGGTTTGATTTTCTTTAATTTAGATATTGGGATAATTGGTTTTGATTAAGGTTGAACCCGTGCAGAATCGAAGATATCTACTTCTTCTTCAACTCTCTCTCAGCCTCTCCATCTTTTCCCTGGAAAACACAAAACACGAGCTGACCTCTGACTTCTAGGTTATTGGTGTTATATACCATAATTTTATTGCTCTTCATTTGTCTAGGTTGATTGGAATAAATAATATTTACTGGTAATATGTTATTATGCTATAAATTGTTGTTAATTTTAGTAAATTTTATTTATTTACTGGCCTTCTTGGGCCTCTGTTTAATGTGGATTTTTCCTTCCTTTCTGTTTTAATTTTGTGTCAGTTTACTAAATTATGTGTATTTTTTAGATGGTGGTTTGTTCTCCTTGATTGAGTCGCAAAGCCGAGAGTGTTTTGAATGAAAAACAAGGTTACTGATGAAGGATCTGTCAATTGCAAGCCACAAAACCTGCATAAGTTTGCATACTCTGAATTTGGCTTTTGATATTGGTCATTTTCCCCAGCAGGCTATACAGCAAGACTTCTTTTGCATCTCTCACACCCACATGAACCACATTGTGAGTGTCCTTTCTGTGTTTTTCTTACTTTCTCTTTGTTTGGAAATTTTTTGTATACTTCATTGTGTGTGTGTGATAAATTACAGTGGTTAGATGTTAAATACTTAGTAACTATTTATACATTTCTATTTTGTTTAAAGTTGTACTGCAAGTTGAAGATTTTTGGTTGGTGACTGTGTTATCTGCTCCCCAAAGTGTTTGTAAAAATGCCTAAACCAAACTTTCCATCACTTAGGAAGTACAAGGTAAAAAATCCAATAGAATACTTTCCATCCTTACTGAAAGTTATTTTGAATCTTAACTTCAATGTGAAGGGTTCACTGAATTTGTTCAGATAAGCTTTCACTTTGAGGAAAATATTTCCAATTAATATAGCAGTCCTATACTCCTATTGTTAACTGCTCTGCTTATGGGGATATTTAGATTTGCTTAGGAATATGGGAACTGTTTTTTGTCAAGGTGGTGCTGTCTTTGTTAAAAAAAGAGGAAAAGGAAGTTTATAAGAAGCCTAAATCTGAGATAAAGAAAGGGTATTTCTTTCCCCATTGTTACTTCCCAGAAATGCCAAAAGTAACTGTTTCACTTGAACTTGGGACCTATATGGCTTGAATTTAGGATCAAAGCATTTTAGTTGGTTGGTTGTTGTTGTTGAATGTTCTTGAGTGTTCTACAGTGTCACTACTTTTTTGACTTTTGCCTGCAGAGCCATCTTCTTAGAACCTCTCCTTAATTAATTTTTCAATATTTATCAAGGACTGAGTATTTTCATTGTAGTCCTCCACTAAATATATATGCAGTATCAAAGCACACTTTCCACTATATGTGTGCTGTTTAAGTAGATAATTTTTTTTTGAAGTTTCTTCAATTTTTTTTTTCATTTAAATAACAAATTTCTTTTATTAGAAACAGGACTTTAGATATTGATTTGCCATACTTATTATGTGGTTTCAATTTTTTTATTGTATTTGATGATATATACAAATGCAAGTTTATTATTTGAATAATTAACTTTCTGTTGTAGATTATTGAATTATTTTAGCCTCATGTGGATTTGTGGTTAATTAGATATACTTGGTGGCGGTATTCAGTTTTGATCTTAGCCTCCCAATCCTATAGGTTTTGCTTTCATGTGTTTCAGTGTCATGGCTTTTTTTTGGTCAACTAGAATGTTTTTATTGTGGAGTGAATGTGACAGTGGTTTTGGGTTATAAAGGTTTTCTGTTTTACTATGATATGGACATTAGCAAAAGATTTTTAAGTTTGTTTTGAGAGTGACGTTATGGTTTGCTCAAAAACCCTTTAATGTTTGTCCTGCCCTATATTTATATCTGGGTTATGCATTGTTCTCATTGTGAATGATTAATTTCATTAAATGTCTTTCTTATATTTGGAGGTTTTTTAAATTAAAAAAATTAAAGGTTTGGAGAGTTGACAGGTTTTTTTTACTTGAATGAATTGACAGCAGATTCCAATGTGATAGTTATAATACACTATTTGATGTGCAGTATCCATTTTTTGGCAAAAATGTGGTTGAGTTGGGGGGTGTTGCCATTCTTCGTTACCAGGAGTTTTAAAATCTGTTATCGATTTATCATAGCTTTCATGATGTTCAATAATAATTGGTATTTGGTAGTTGATTTCATGCTTTAAATTTCTAATTTGTTAATGCTCTATTTAAAAAAAGAAAAGGTTTAATTTGTCTTTTCTATTTCTTTTTTTCCTTTTTTTTTTTTTTTTGGGTAAATCTTGATGAGTTTTTGTAATTGAAACCCTCATTAGAGAATGTTATTCATGCTGTTCATTTTGTTTTATTTTTAAGGAAGAGAGATGCAAATAAAGATGCTTAGTGAAGTGCAAAACAGGAATTCTAGGAAGACCTCCATGGACATTGAGCATATGTGGAATAGGTGAGGCCCTATCACTGTTGGTGGGGCACCACACCATCACTATAAATATATATAATGGGCAATTTGTAATTTAAGTTATTGTTTAAATACTTTGAACCAGGTTCTCATGTTGTAGTTGCTTTATGGTTTGAATTATTAGATATATATGATTTATCGTTAGATATTCCTTTTTTTTTTTTGGTAAACAATTTCCACACCATGTCGTTGTTGATTAGTCATAAATTTAATTAAGCTATTTGCATGTTAGTGAGAAGAACATATATTTTCTTGTTCTATGGTTCCAATAGACGCTTTGTACTTTGGAGATATGTTTGCATACGAAAGAAGGCGTTACTCTACAATTCTACCAAATTACTCTCAGTTCTTGGTCTGCAAAAGTTTGTGTCTTCCTCACTCATTTTAAGGGCTTTAATCATTCAATATAATGCTGTGAAATAAATGTCTTTGATCTTTAAATTTAAGGAAGTTGTGAATTTCCAATTTGTGTCTTCCTCACTTTTAAAAATATTGAACAATTGCATTTTTTCGTTTTACCCTATTAAAGTTTCACTGATTACTAACTGTTTGGCATAAGGTATATATTAAAAAAAAAAAAAAAAAAAAAACTAAGCTGCTAGAGAAAGAGATATAAACGGAGATATATCAATAGAGAAAAAGATATGAACGGACATTTCGATGATTAGAGGAGCATTCATGAGACACAGAGAGAGAAATCTAATAAGATGTAGAGAGAGTTGGAGAGAGAGATCTGAGGGAGGTCTCTTTGCTTTTGTCAGACTGTTCTCCCTCCATCTTCCAGTTCCACACAGTTGTGGGTAAGTTTTATTTTCTTAATATCATTTTTATTTTTAAAACCCTATACGATAGTTCCTCCTCTCTCCTCTCTATAGTTGTCTCATGGGCAAGGGCTATTCAACTAAGCCACAAATGCTTTGCCTCATGGTTGCAGAGTCCTCCACCTTGGTTACTGCTTCACCAAACTGCACAACCAACCTAACATCAGACCGCTGGAACAGCTATAGGTAAAATCTTTTATATTAATTTTGGGTGTTTAATAGGATTTAGGTTTGGCTAATTTGTTTGGTTTTGATTTAAGAAATTGGTTTAGATTTTGTTTTGATTTAGAATTGGTTTTTATCAATACTCGAAACCCTAATATAGGCTCTTCCTCAATTTTGGTTCCTTTCAATATACGACCCTCTATATACATTCAGCCTATGGCGAATCATTAGAAAGTGAATATCAAGTCAACCCTGTAGTAAAATTTGATACTATACATGACAAATAGATCATTATTGAAAAAAATTTATGAGTATTGGAAGTTTATTGTGTTTTGTTTTTGTTGTTATTCATAGAGAAACTGAATTTTAGTGGGAAAGATATAGTAACAGTAAATAGCCTATAGCAAAATCATTAGACAATGACTTAATAAACTTCATGATGTTAACAAACATTTACATAGAATCAACCAAAGTTGTCTTTCATGATCAATGCGAGCCACAATTGCTGTCACTTCTCCTCATAACTGACTCTTCTCTAATAAGCCACAAGACATTAAAAGAATGAACCCCTCTCTATCTCTCTCTTCTTTTTAAATAACTGTATTCCAAATGACCATAAAATTGCATTAGAAGTTTTTAGGATAATTTGATAGAAAACTTTCTGTCCTTACTGAAAGTTATTTTGAATCCTAACTTCAATGTGAAGGGTTTTTTCAGATAAGCTTTCGCTTTGAGGAAATTTTTTCCTATTAATATAGCAGTCCTACTAGTAAGTGCTCTGCTTATAATCCTTTTGGAGCTTTTGGAGATTACTTTATGGGGATATTTAGATTTGCTTAGGAATTTTGATTCATGGGAACTGTTTATGTCAAGGTGGAGCTGTCTTTGTTACGAAAAGAGGAAAGAAAGTTTATAAGAGGCCTAAACCTGGGATAAAGAAAGGGTATTTCTTTCCCCATTGTTAGGAAATTTGAATATGCAAAATATTGATAACCTAAATTTTTCTCAGTGATGTTGTCACTTTTGTTTGTGTCATCAACCCAAAAGGTATAAGGTATAGTGATTGATGATCTAAAGTGCTTATTACTTCCCAGAAATGCCAAAATTTGAATTCTTTAAGTACTTGTATGTCTGAAGCAATTCAATAATAATTTTTATACGTTTTTTTTATACTACTTAGTTTTTGAAGATATTTTTTCATCTATTCTTTGTTTGCCAATATCTCTTTCTTTCTATTGGTCAAGGTTTCAGTGAATACTTCTTTGTACTATCAATGTTAAAGTTGTTCTCTATATACAGGTGCTGAAGGTATTATTGGGGCTGCTGCTTCTAAAGATAGCATCCTGAGGCTGTGGAAGGTAATTAGAAGAAGCCAATATGCTGTAACTCAAATAGCAAAGAAGGAAAGCTACTAATTAAAGTAATAGAATGAACCCTTTGTGCATAAATGCTTTTTTTTTTTGGGTAGCGTATGCCTAAGTTTTGTTGGCTTGGTTCCTTATTTCTTTTGCAATAGTCAAACATTCTCTATATTTGGTTTTGCTGTTTATATGTTTCGTTGGCTTGGTGAGCGCAGGGGAAGGTTTCCAAATTCTTATTAAACTTGCAAGATTATGAGTACCCACGCACCATTTTGATATATAATTCTTTGTCTCTCCCAATTCAGTTATGTCAATCTCCCAAATTATATTTGTACAAGGTCAGTATCATGCAGAAGCAACAAGTTGATTCATGTAAGCTTCAAATAATTTTAGTCACTGATTGTCATGTGAGTTTCATAGTTTTGGGTTGCAGAATTCATAATTTTGAAAATTGAATACAATTGCAATTCACCCTAATTGTTTTGGTTATTTGTTGTGTTATAAGAACATAATACGTTCACTATGGTGATTTAAAAGCTTTCCCATGCTTTCAAGAGGTGCCAAATCAAATAAATATAAGACATGTTGATGAGTAACAGTTGCACAATACCTCTCTTTGTATCTTCCTAAGAAACATTGTCCATTTGATTTACACCGTCTTTGTTTGTTTTTTTTCTCTGCTTTGTTTTTCGAAGAGATTTTCTTCCCTTAGTAAACTTGAATTTTTTTTTTTTTAAGGCTTCTTTGTTGGGTATTGTTAATGCTACTTTTGTTAGGTTTTTTCTTTTGTTTATCTTAATGAAACATTTCTCTGTGATTTTTGTTTCTCTATAAACCCGAGTGGTTCTGTTTTTTTTTTTTTTTTTTTGACAGACGAGTGGTTCTGTTCGAAAAAACTTGAAAGATTTGTTCAGTTTGTATAAATTGTAAAATTTGACAGTACATTGTTCTTTGTACAAAGTCGATTGCTTTGTAGGTTTTGGTAGATATTTTATTTATTCTTTGGAAGAGAATGATGGGTGGCAAAAGCATATAAAAAGAGGGGTTCACACTTCACACACTGAAGAAACTGCAATGCCAGATTATATGTCTTTAGTAAACTTTGGTACTTGGCCTTATTATCATTTGATGGTGGGCATGGTATTTGTTTTTATTTCAATTGTGTTATATTGATCTTGGACTTTCAAGTGGGGAGGAGATGGAGCTACTCAAGGGAATAGATAGCATCTTTCTCAAATTATAAAGGAATTTGTCTCACTTTATTGCTTCTTTTAGGTACTATTTATCTATTTCATCATGTCATTAAACTCATTCCATGCCTTTTTGTTTCATAATGAACAATATTCTAGAGTATTTACTTGAATGCCAAAAGAAAATTATATTTGTATGGCTTATTGTAATTTTTTTAAGTATGTGATTTTAGTTAACTTCTATGATAAGAGAGCTGCACGATTAGCATACCTTACAACTCTATGACATAATTTATTTACTATTACGTGTTAATTTATTTTGTTTTATGATGCGTAGAAATCCACAAGTATCACAAATAGTACCAAACTCCTAACTAAAGGTTCACATTCCCAAGACTTGCTAATAAATGTATGAATAATATGCAATTTGGAAAAATCTTGATGAAATTTTAGAAGTTTAAAATCTTAGTATTTATATTTTTTTAGAAAAAATTATGATGGAATATGGACTGTATGATTTATTATTTTTGTATATAGTTTGAATAAGTTGTTAGAAAAACTAACAATATGTTTCTTAAGTGTATAATTCTTTTTATTTTTGTAAGTAAATCATTTTTAACATTTGGAAGAAGGTTTAGTACTTAGTACCACCACTATCATATAAATCCTATTTGATCCAACATTTTTTTTTATTCTTCATGCTTATTTTAAAATTTTTTGATAATTCCAGAGGGGCTATTTGAACCTGACTAAATATAGTTATAATCTTAAATAGATTTTGTAGATATTCATGCTTTTCTGTGCGGGTTAGTGACTAGTGTGTGTGTGTGTATATAAAGCGTGTGTGACTCGGATTAGACGGCTAGTATGAGTCTCTCTTAAAAGAGAAAGAGTCCAACAATGCGAATGGCCTAGTTTAGTTAAAGCCCATATGCACTGTCTAATAAAATTAGAGCCCATGTTTTTTACAAAAAAGGAAATAGTCCATCCTCTCTCACTGGGCTCAGCCTGCTGAATCATTTTCCATAAAAGAGACCTTAACGCTCCGTTTGTTTCGATATAAAATATTTTCAAAATTTTTTTTTTCCAATTTTATGGTGTTTGTTTTGCAGTAAAATATTTGGTCAAAAGTAAAATATTTTCAGTCAACCTTAAGCAAATTTACATAAAATATTTTACACTTAAAATTTTGGTAAAACATTTTTCATTTGCTCACTCCCTCACAACCTGATACTTACCACTCCCGCAATTACTTTCGTGCTTAAACACTCCCTCTCATATTTCTCTCCAAAAAAACCCAGCCACCCTCAGACTTCTCTCCACAAAACCCAGCCACCTCCGGTCCCTGTCCGGCCAATCTCCAGCTCCAAGGTTCAAGGCACCACAGGCCAGCTCCAGCTTCCGCTGGCGCCGCCCATCACCGGCAAAACTAGGTACTTTTCTGCCTTTTTAGATTAGATTTCTCCTTTTCTTTTCGTTTTCCTTCATCTCTACCCATCTTTAGTTTTTCTTAGGTTCGATTTCTACTCCTTGCTGGAAAAACACCTCAAAGTTTCAGGTATTATTTTTGATGAATCATAATTTTTACACATTTGATTTCTTATCATTTTTCATATGGGTTTTTCGGTGTTGATTTGATAGTGTGAGATTTATTTATTTTTTTGATAATTTTGACATTGGTTGTTTGATATGAGTTAGGGTTTATGATTTTCAGATCTGGGTTTTTTTTTTTTTGGGGGGGGGGGGGGGGGTTATTTATGTTTGGCATTATGATATTTTGTGATGAAATTATTGTATACTAGTTTATGATATATGTTTGAGATCCAAGATTCCTTGTTAGAATTTGAAGTAGCAGATCTCATATGAATTCAATGTTTGACTCCCTTTGAGGCCATGTTTGCACTTTGTTCCTTGGATTAAAGGCTGTTGTTTATATTTTATACCAACCAAAGCATTAGCTAAAACAATCCAAAATAGGTCATATCAATCAGGTGGGTCTGAGTTAATCAACTATGGGCTTCAGTGAAATGATAATTTTTAATAATTCTCCTAGTGAATCTGATATGTAGTTATTTAAATAATAACTATTTAACGGGAGGAATACCAGCACAGCTTGCAGATTTGACCAACTTGGAAATCTTGCAAGTATTGCTTCTCTCCCTCCCTCCCTCCCTCCCTCCCTGTGTGCTCGTGTTTGTGTGTGGTTGATAAGAATGTTGCTCATCATTGTAAACCATATATTAGAATATTATCTTAGCTATATGTATGAGGTTCTGATTGTTGATTATTTTGGTACTCATAGTTACCTCTCCTACAATAAAATTTCTGGAGCTGTGCCAACTGGACTTACTAATATTCCTAAATTGATCTGCTTGTGAGTTCTCTTTCAAAACTTTTATTTCTATATTTGATTGGTTATTGTTAAGGAGTTGGCTTTCATAGAGATGTGAAGGACCTATTGCCGTTTTTGGTAGTAAAAACACATTGGCAGCCTGGGGCCCTGGTTGGCGGCTGCTGTTGCTGCTGCTGCTGCTGCTCTCTCTCTGTGTGGGAAATGATTAGGTTGTTTAAGAGATTATTGGATTAATTAGTGTTTTTCTGATTTGATTAACTTGACCCTGGACCTATGTATAAGGTTATATATACTTCTTATAAATGAAAAAAATAGCTGAATCTTTTTATCTTTAAATTTGATTTTGCATTTGTTGTTGCTGCCTTGCTGGTGCTGCATCATTTTAGCCGGAATTAACCTTTTGACATAATGTTCTTATGATTTATATAAATGCTATTTTACGTTTTGTTATTCAGTTTGTTATTATTTTCACCTGCCTGCTATTGGCAACCAAGACAATGCATTATCAGACAAGAATGATAATAATTAAATTTAATGGGAATGTCTGCCACACTTCACAGTCTGTTCAGAATTATCCACACTAATCTTCCTAACTTTGTGTCTTGGTTGCTGCCTTCATTAGGATATATGTGTTTTAAACTATACCAACTAATAACTATTCATCATGTAGTCAATCATAAAAAATAAAAAAACGTAAAAATCTACAACCACTCACCTTTGATCACTTATTTTATTTTAAGTTATGTAAACAATTGTAACATGCAATCTGACTAAAAGAATACAAATGCATCTTCTTCATTGTGCTAGCCTCTGCTTTTTGATTGTGTGGCTGGATTTTTCTATTTTGTTTTTGTTTTGTGTGGCTAAAGAAAAGTTAAAAGAGCCCGTTATCTTGGTTTTGTTATGTAGATGGATAGCCAAAAAATTCGAGCAGCAGTTCTTGCCACAGTTGCATCTGTCCTTGCTGTGGGAGCTTTAATATTAGAAGATATTAGGTCTAGGAGATTTATAATTAGGCAACCTCGTGTGAATGGGGATTATGAAAGAGAGGGTTTTATAAGTGATATTCTTCATCAAGGTGATGCACGTTGCATTTTTATGATAAGAACGAGACCTGTAGCTTTCTATGAATTATGTAGAATTCTGATTGACATGTTTTGGAGTTATTATGGAATAATGTTTATATTTTGGATTCATTAGTATTATGATAATGTTATATTTTGTCCAGAAATATTTTGCAGGTTCTGCTGTTTTGGTTGAGAAATATTTTGTAAGTTCTTTGATTTTGAAATAGGTCATTAAGGACAAGATACTCTCCTTGGATGACCTGAACTATCAGGTTGAAATATTGACTGCTGATTCTGAGCTTTCATTCAACAATGGGGTGATTGTTCTAGTTACTGGTATTTTAACTGGAAAGGAAAATACTGGAAGGAAATTCAGTCAAGTTTTCTTTTAGCCCCTTAAGAGAATGGCTACTTTGTCTTGAATGATGTTTTTATGTTCATATCTGAATCTGTGGAGGTTGATACTGTGGCAAATAATCACATTGAAGAAAGTGCTCCAAAAGCTCCTTTGATGACTGATCCTAGTAAGTGTCATGTTTCCATTTGTTTGCACTTTTTTTTTTTGGTCTCATTCTCTCTGGTTGCCTCTTTTTGTTTGGGCAAGGGTGTCTTATTTTTGAATTTATAAAGGATTTATTGTACTTGGAATGGTGTTCAATTTGAGATGTTATACAAACTTCCCTTTTCATACCCAGATTGTTTCTTCTAATATCTATGATTGTACGTGTCCAGCTAAGACTCATGCCATATTTCTACCAAATCTGCCTATGAATGCAACTGTTGAACAACTTGAAGCGGTTTTCAACAATTTTGGGCCTATTAAGCTTAATGGTATTCAAGTTAAAGTAGCAAGATATGTTTCACGTTTAACTTGGTTAACTCCATTTAGATTTCTTATTTATAATGATGTTCACATGTTTTTTATGCAAATCTTCTATCCAGCAACAGGGGACATGTTTTGGTTTTGTGGAATTTGAATCTGCTAGTTTGATTCAAATTGCCATTGAGGTATTGACTTTTCTGTTTTATATTCTTCGCCTAATTTGTTGTTATCTTGTATATTGGGGATTAACCTTTTAATCAACAATAACTTATCTGTCTAAACTACCATTGTACAGTTTAAGCTTCATTCTCACATTTTTCACCAAGCAAGGACACACAAAACTTCATCCTCTGTTTTTTGTATGGCTGTCAAGATTAACTTTTCGTACTTTGTGGATATGTGTGGTACGCATGTTAACTTAATGTTTGTGAAGTAACTTATGTGTTTTTGTCTCATGGATTCGGTTATTTTATGTGATGAGAGTCTGGGGTCTTTGAGTGCTTGCTGGATGGGCCATGGCTACCTTTGTGCTGTTTTTTTCATATGGTCACTGTTTCTTGCAGCTAACAATGACACAGGGAGGTTTTCAGGACGGGCTGGTTATTGAAATGATAGCTTTAGGGGCCGTGGAAACTTCAGTGGTGGGAATTTTAGAGGCCGGGGCTATGGGAGAAATGACCTTGAGAGGTGAGGTGATTTCTCAAATCGAACTCGTGGTAATGCTGGACGGAATGAAGAAACTGGCCATAGGGTCTACCAAAATGGTGGATGGAAAAGCCACACGCCAAGCCAGTCAAGGCAGCATGACCTAGGCTATGACTGCTCCTTTTGCTCCAGTTTTGTTGAGAATAGTACGTTTGTCTTTTGATTACATAGAGTTTAGTCAAACAGCGACATTCTAGGGTTTTTTGTTTTTTCCTGGCTTAAGAGTTTTTATATTTTTGGTAGTTTTATTTTTATTTTAGTTTCTCAGTTAAATTGGAAAATTTGTAACTACATTATTTTTGGAATAATTTTTTTGAAAGGTTAATTAGTGATATGCTAAATATAATTGTGTGCTTGTCTCCTTGTTTTGATTAATTACTTATTGTACAAAATTCTGTGTATTAGCTAATTACACACTTTCTCTGCATAGCTTTCTATAACAAAAGAAGTTTACAAGATGATTTACAAGCTTCGGCTAAAGCTCAAAGAAGTGGTATTATAAGTAGATTAATCTTTTTAACCATTGGTGAGAGATATCTCAGTACAATTTATCATAATAATATAATATCACTTAAACGATCATGATCAATGTATATTCATTATTTTGAACTTGTATAAGTAGATTCAACCTTTTTAGCCATTTGCCTGTCTCTATGTATTTTTTGGAAGTTAATAAAAAAATGTTTCAAATTTTTACCCTTTTTTTTTTTTTTAATTAACGTTGTGCCTAACACTGGAGAATATTTTACACAACATTTTCATGTACATTGTAAAATGAAAATATTCAAAGCGTAAATAACTTCCTTCAAAAACAAGCCCATTTGATTGTCATTTGGAATGGTTCACAACCAGAAATAAAAGAGAGTAAGTTGCTCATGAAATTTAGTCTTTATGAGGAGTATTTCGTTTTGCTTCTTTAAATTGATTTTCACATGGGTGCAGGTCCTAAGACCGTAGCAAAATCATAAGAAAGCCGCAAAATCAATTTCGGGTTGAAATGCATGGTTGGACTAGAATTTTGAAACTCTGCAAGAACAACTAGAGTGTACATATATATAAATTCCACAGCCACCACACATCCTTGTACGCTTAAAAAACTCTAGAGTAGAACTTCTATATTATGTAAAAGAAATAAAAATAAAAATAGAAAGACTACCTCCCAAGATCCGCCAATCCCCTCCTCTCCATCACCTTCACCTCTTCCATTTCTATCATTGCCTCCTCCTCCATTTCCACCACTGTTATCCCCTTCATCATCGTCCCCTCCATTAGCACTCCCATCCCCTCCATTTACATCACCATTGTCCTCTCCACCACTGCCATCTCTTCCATGTGCAGCTCTCCCCTCCTCTCCATCACCATTGCCTCCTCCATGTTCACTCCTTCCATCACTGCCACTTCCTCCATGTCCATTGCTCTCATCCCCTCTATGTCCACCACCCCCCTCCTCTACATCAAGGGCATCTCCTCTATCATGTGCTAGCTGATCTCTCTACTTAACGTGCTCAATAACTTCTTCTATCTTGTCACGGTAGCAATAGCATAGGAGACTAACAGCAACAGTTATCACTAACAAACTAGGTAATATTGCAGCAACAAGCACAATTTGTAGAATCTTCTTCATTCTAAAAAGGCTAGCTTATCTGAAAGGGAAAAAAAAAAAAATATATATATATATATATATATAAGTTTATTATTGATAATTCAAGAAAAATACAAAGTATAACATATATCACTCTGAGCCCATGTGATGTGCAGGTTGTCTTCAACCTTGCTCTTTTAATTTCTTTTAGCCAAAAAACCGAGTTTCAGACATGAAATTCAAAATTTCATATCTTCTTCATTTCAAGTCCATTTTTGATGTATCATATACCGATTTGAAGCTTATAACATATAGATTCATAATATGAAATCATAATTTGTAAACAGAAATCATATAAGAGTAGTTTTGTCCTTAAAGTTTCGGTATTCTTAATTTTGTTAAACTATATCTCATAGCACACTTAGAGATTTGCTACGAAATTTAAGGTAGATATTAATACATGTAATATAAACAACATATATTAATTTCAAGGCACGAAATGCTCAGAATTGAAACTTGCCATTGAAGGCCATGTGAGGTGCAAAAAAATTCATAGAATACCACAGCAACATAAAACGCATTAAGAGCTAATCATATATGCCTATGACATCGAGAACAACCTATAAAAGCTCTGATACCAATGTAAGAAATAGACTTTGCAGCGGAATTTAAATAATCGGTTTTTTCCTGCGTATCTCTCTTGGCCTAAACCGACGATCACCTAGGAACTTTGAGGTTGTTCTACGCTATCCAGAGCCAGCCTCCACGCAGACCAGCTATCCAAACACGTTTTGAATTCCAGTTTGTGCAACTCACTCACCAAAAACGTTTCTCGGACGGTGTTGCACACTACTAGAGTGATGGAAACATAACCCACAATCTAAAAGCCTCACAACACTCTATAAACACTATGAGAAATGCAGAATTCGTCCACCCTCTAATGGGTACCATTCTTGGTGTTTATATACACACCACTCTGAATGATTGTGTTAATGGCATCATCACGGTGTAACTAGACGACTTTATTTCTTTCTTTTTTTTGCCAAAAATATTCCTAACAATTGTTTGGTTTGAAACCATCACTCATGAAGAATTGTTCTTCACAACAATTTTGTTCTAAATGGTGGAAAATTATTAGGTACTTTGGAGCTCCATGAATGCATAATTCCTTTCTCACATGTGATTATTACACAAGTTTCGGTTTTTGAAAGTATTATATTTGTACTCATGTAAAAAAAAATGATCTTTTTATTGATTCCTTTGAAGAGCTCAGGTAGTTTGAAACAATGATGAATTTGTTAAAAACTTCTTGAATTTCTGTGTTGTGTTACTTTGCTAAAAACTTCTTGAATTTGTTTTTATTTGTTCATAACAGGGATGCCAACTTGGAAGCACCCCTGTTACACTGCTTTGAAACAGAGTATCATATTGATGAGAGTGCGGAAGAGAAGGAGGAGAGAAAGAGTGAAGGATTTAAGGATTTATTTCATCTGGTATTTTGCACGAGAGAAAGTAAATTGTTTATCTAGTGCTTGTCATCTTTGGCAGAATTTCTTACCATACACTCGTGAAGAACAAGTGGAAAATTATTGGGGACTCTGGAGCACCACAAATTATGGTAGACCAGGAAATTCAATGTTTTGTGAATAGTAAATTAAATCTTCAAAATATTGTCAATATTCTTACCTTACACTTAACCAAAAAAAAAAAAAAAAAATTATATAATTTTGAGATCGCATTTGAATATATAATATAGTTTTTTTCCCATTTCTTTTTCAGGGTGAATAATGATTCAAGTCATTTGACTAAATTTGGCTAGCTTTGTCAATTGAGAGACAGGGTAAAGGTGTGGGTCTCCAATCCAACTGCTCCTGCCATTTACAATTCTTGGCATATTTTGGATGGATTTGTCTTTTGCGATTTCCTGATTTACTTGATTTGAGGTCTAATTAAGTGAATTATTGTGCACCACAGATGCTTTTAATGCTTCACTTGCTTTCAATTTTGGCCGTGTCTCTCATTAATTTAAGATCCACAGGAAATCTATCAGCCAAATGTTATAAAAGGCAACCGGAAACGTGGGTTGATGCAGATTACCTTTTAGGGATATTAAAAGATGAACATTTCTGGTGTGATAAAAAGTATTTAGGGAGTAGATGGAATAATAAGTTAGAAAGTTGCAAAATCTTATTGACTAACTGCTAAGAAGTTTCAAAATTTTGGACATTATGAATCAAACGGATGCCTAAGCCAAACATCTATCTGCTTCTTTTCTTTTTCTTCTTTGGGTTGGTGAAGCCAACCAAACATCGATTTACTTGAAATAAAAGAGCCATGGCCAAAATGTCATATAGTCTGCCAAGCAGATTGTCCAAACTCAACATCTCCAAACAATTGATAGTGCCTAATGCATGTACTAGCTATTATCTCATCATTCAGCATTACTTCACATAACAAATACAGTGCTGGAAACTTATTTTTTGGTAAAGCAGCACATGTACTGGAAACTAGTTGGTAGGGGCAGAAGCATCAAATAGATGTTAAAATGCACATTTTTTATTTATTGCTATGTTTGAGATAGAAATTAAACAGTAGGTAACATGATAAAGGTATAAGGAAGCTCCTATAATGTTCAGCGTCAATAATTATTTTATATATCAAATATATGTATCATTCTTTTAACAATTTGTAAGTATCGCTTGTGTGTGATCACATATTTTAAGAATGAAAATGCACGCATCAAGGATTATAAAGACCAAAACATCAAAGGGTAACAAACATATGTGGACAGATTATACAAAATAAACTTTGATGGAGCAGTTTTTAAGGAGCCGTGTACATTAGGCATTGTTAACATCATACAAATGAGCAAAGAAACTTGCTTTCATTGCTAAATTCTAAAAGCCAAGCAATATCTGATAGGGAAGAAGCTGAGATCTACGCAGCAAGGAAAACAACAGAGTTTGCTCTGGAAATGGGATACAAGGTGTGATTTTAGAAGGGGATGCTAGCTCAATCATCTCGGCATTGCAGTAACAGGCAACGCACCCATCCAAGATTGGCTGCCTAATAAAGGAGGTGAAGGAGAAATGGCACGAATCAGAATTAGTTCTGTTAAAATACCCAATACTGGGGAATCAACTTCAGTCTAATGTAATGCTTTTTCAACATCTATGAAATATAACTCCTCCCTTTAGAAAAAGAAGATGAGATATCCATGTGCTAACTGCTATCCAAAATATTCTGAGGGCACCTGAATGAAATTCTTTCTATTTTGGGTTTTTGTGTCATTTATAGTCAGAGTCTAGAGCTTAATACAACAAAATACTCATTTATGTGGTATCTTAACCATCTTCCTACCTTGCTACCAGAGATAGAGAGAGAGTATTAAGGCATAATATCATGGAGATCAACATTCCATACATAAACACCTCACAAAAACGCTTGACAAAATTGCATGTCTGAAAATTTTGAACCCACATTGTTGTCTCATTAGTGGATCTATATCTAAACTCAAACACCGACATCCACGTATCTTTTAAGCTTGTAAAGTATTTGTTGAATATCTAATGATATGCAAGAACTTTAATTACATCCCTAAGATCTAATCAAAAGATAATTACAACCCAAAAACTGGTTAAAAAAACAACTCAAAAACTGGTAAAAATAAAAAAAAAGCCCTCAGAGGTCTTTAAGTCCTTGAGGTGTGTAGACACTCATCGTTGTGAAGATTCTTCGGCATCTTTAAAGGAAAAAATTCAAGCTATAGGTTTGTACTGCCATGAAAATGAGCGAGTTTGTTTGAAATGGCTAATTCTCGACTTACAACTCTCTTTCTGCCATGGCTTCAATCTTCATATTAGTTGAATCATGTCTGTCTGTTTGTCTTACTTCATCACCATGAAGAATTTTCTCAAAAATTTGATTAATGGCATTTCCTTTAGCCTGTATATAATGAGAGATAAGAAAAGTATATAATTTTGATAAGAATAAGGTATATAATATGAAGAGAAAATATTTATCCTTTATCTAGTGACATCCATACCTTTACTCCAATAGTGATTGCAGTTTTGAGCTTAGCAAGTTCAACTAACCTTAAAGAACCTCCTTTCATATCTTTGAAAAAGATAAGTGGAACCCTACTTGATGAGGCCAAGCTTGGAAGATGCTTTGTCAGCCACCGCGGATTGCAATCAGAAGCTAACAGTACAGCCTAATAATATATGCATCAAGATTCAGTCACCAATAAGTTGAAAATGAATATTGTTCACTTGTCCATTATTTAACCTTTTTCTCTTATTATAGTTGTGTATATCCATTAACTTGTTTGGCAACCTTACTACCTTATTACTAAGGGGCTTTGATTTTTTCACATCCAACAGTGTCCACACTCTTTAACATCACATCCACATTCGTTCAAATCATGTGTAAAATTTAGATATTTGGTGTGAGAATGTGGACATTGTGTGAAACATTTCACATTTGCAAGTGTGAAACAACAATTATCCATTACTAAGTTCTTGTCAAAAGCAAATAACAAAAAATCTGCAGGAAAATTAATTTAGCAACGACAACTTTGGAAATAAGTTTCGACCAACAATGTGCCTTAGCAAGAACATTGTACGCTGTGATTGCCCACTTCATATTAAATGTTAAACAAGACAATAATTGATTACCTTAGCAAAGAAAAAAGACAATTCTTGAATATCTACTCACATAATAGTAATTGCAGGACCATTGTACAAACACTCAATAAGAATATTGCATCCACTTCGGCGGACAGTATATCAAACAAAAGCAATTTTGACCGCCACCTAATTTGATATGGCACATATTGTTCAGTCACAGTAACCTAGAGTCCACACTACCAAATCTGTCACCACGGATTTATAAAATCTAATGACTTGAAACTGGAGTTGAGAACACGAGAAAGATCTAGGATAACTTAGTGCTCCATCAAAATCTTTTGTCAACTATGGAACAGAAACATGCATTGGCAAATGAAATAGCAAAATATGATATTTATGTAACGAGCGTGAGAGTGAGAATAAGTTGTTATGACAGAATGTTTCTTAGTTCAATTGAAGAAATTATCTCACAGAAAAATACAACATTACAATGAGGTGACTTACTTGAAGCTGAACTTAAAGGCGCTTTACAATTGCTCCTGATTGAAGAGGGCCGTTGAGGAGAGCTTCCCACTTGAGCACTTGGTGCCATGCGTTCAAGGACGCGAGTGACATCATTGACCCCAACAGAGAATTGTTGCTAAAAAGAGAGAAACCGACATGCATAAGATTTCTTCAATTTAAAACAATCATCATATCAAGAAACACCAAATCGAAAACATAAAAGAAAGAAAACCTTTAACCATATGTTTTCGGGCAAGGAGTTTCCATCCAAGAGTCTCGCTGACTCTATCTCCCTGTTCAACATTACAATCACATTATTAAAAATTCACAACTCAATGACAAACTAACAAGTCCAATAAGTTAGTCAGCCATAACTCACGTACATTTTGTACAGCCTAACTAGTCAGAACAGCATTAGGAGTCAAACCCAATTGGCAACTTTTAGAATGCAACAAAATCATGAAAGTGTATATTGCAGCATCGGCATGAGAATATAATTCCATTAACACAAGTCAAATCAAACACCACCAATAAAAAATAATCGATAACGGATTGAAGTTTCACCTATGCATAGATTTGAGTAGACAAGCGAGACGCTCCCCTTCGTAGCAACTACATATATCAACCCCAACAAAAAGTCATAAATTCATTCAAAACAAAAATACTAATATTGTTGACAACCCCCAAAAAAAAAAAAAAAAAAGTAAACCCATAACAGAAAAGCTCACGTACTCTTGCTCTTGAGGAGGAAGGAAGCTTGCTTTTGAGATTTCTATGTCGTTTTTTGAAGCTTTCTTTCTACTTGGCATGGTTGGCCTTCGGTCTTTGCTTTGCACACCAGGTGTTTGACGAAAAGTCGAAAAGCAGCTCCCAAGAGATTATAGAAAATTAAAAATAAAATCAAATACTTTAGCCCAATGCTCGAATTCACATCCTCCAAAAAATTACAATGCTATTGCTTGGAATGAAAACCCAAAACATGACCAAGAACCCAACCGATTTGGAAGATTTGAGTTAATACCCACAATCATTGACAAACACAACAGTCCAATCTTCTTCCCTTAATTGTGTTCTGTAATGAGGCCTTGGTGGGTTTGGATGTATCGTGGCTTTGTGTGATTGGACTTTTTGTGCAACTTTAGGTGAGGTGTCGGAGGTTTTAACTGAGTGTCTTCTGTTTGGGCCTTGGTGGGTGTGGGCTGTGCGGCTACGGCATAGGACTGAGAAAGTCAATTGGTTTTCTCACGGGAAGTTAAAGAAAAAGGTTCAAGTGTCCAAGGAAGTGAAAGCCTATTGGGTTCCATAAATGCCATAGCATTTTCACGGGCCTTCAATGACTAATTAACTTTCATGTTGTTGAGTCTTAATTATTCCACGTTAGCATTATTTAAATGAAAAAACAAAAATTCCGATTTTATATATAAAAAAAAAAATAAAAAACAAAAATTCTGATCCACAATATTTTAAAAAAAAAAATATTCGACTAAAAAAAATCACTAAACATAACCCGAGAGGGAATTTGCAAACTAATAGTGTGAGGGGGTTGTATATAGTAAGTTAACTAACACTTGAAAGGATAATGGAAAATAACATCTCGAGTTTTTAAAACTTGAGATCGATGACGAAAATCGATGCTTTTAAACTCGAGTTCTACTGCTGCCATGTACCAATTTAGCCACATAGATCTCGAGTCTATAAGACTTGAGTTCTAAAAACAAAACCTACAAGGCACCAAAGAAGACGATCTGATTGAAGAAGAAGGAAGAAGAACACGGTGATCTGGGTGGGCGATCTGGTGCTGGTGGACGATCTGATCTTCAGCGACTAGGTGGTCTTCTTCTTCTTTTCTTCTTCTCTGTGTTTTCTTCTTCTGCTTTTTTCTTTTTCTTTGTGGATCTGTTCATCTTCACCTGTGAGTACCCACTGGAACTCGAGTCTCTAAGACTCGAGTTCCACGTGGAATTTTCGTCCACATCATTAAGTTAGAAGTTTGGAACTCAAGTTTTTAAAACTCGATTTGCTATTGAACTCGAGTTTTAAAAACTCGAGATGCTAGTTTTCCACTTTCTTTCCCGGCTGGTCAATTAACAAAATTCTTCTAATAATAAAGTTAAATAGAAAATAAAAATTCCATAACCCGACTCTTTTGACTTCTTTTTTGCTTCCTTTCTTCCTATATATTCCTTTCAAATGTAATATAAATGGTAGGTTTAAATGAAAATTAATAAGTGGTTAATTATGTCAACAATTTGTAAAAATGTTGTAAAATAGTTTGTGGTTGTAGCATTACTTATAAAAAATATATATTTAATATCATAGACTATGATTGCTCTAAAAAAAACTTAACAATATTAATAGGAAACATGCTCACAAACTCTACTTAATTTTTTCATTATCTTCTTCTCGAAAAAAAAAAAATTATGCCTTCACTCTTATCATTGTATTATGTCCATAAATGTTTGCATGATACTTGTTAAAGTTGTGTGATTGAGGGAGTGTATGTTACTGTTGTTTAAATAATAATTTTTAGTATTTAAACAACATTATACGTATTTATAAACATTTTTTCACTCACACGTATTTCTATAGAACAACAAGAATGTTACTAAAATTTTTTTACCAAGCGAGCCCTGAATCAGTAGCTGAAGCATGAAAGAGGGGATAAACACAAATATTTATATTGGTTAAAAGTCTTTACCAACTGCATATTTATTAGGGGCGACAAAATTCGACATAATCTGCAAATCCAATAAGACACGATACAAAATTAGTAGGTTATGGGTTGAGATTTAACGGGTTCGTGTTATATTGGTAAAATGCCATTTAAAATAACATTTTACTAATATATCTTTCAAACCTTAGGCATATAAACTGATTAGTTGTTGTGCATATAAACTGATTAGTTGTTGTGTGTTTTTTTTTTTTGGACATATTGCGATTGATTATTTGTGATATTAAGATATGTTTTTGTATTGAATGATTATTTGTAATGCAGTTAATCGTTAGTTCTGAATTTTATATTAAAAAAAAATTATTTGTTTAGTATTTCATAGTTTAGATCAATTTGGTTAATATTAAATTTTTTTTTTTGTTTTTGTTTTTGTTTTTTTTTTTGTTTTGTTTTGTTTTTTTTTTGTTTTGTTTTTTGTTTTTGTTTTTTTTTGTTTTTTTTTTTTCGCTTTGATGAAATTTGATAAACAAGTTAACGTAATTGACTCGTTTAATAAACAAGTCATGTTAGGGTTGAGAAATCTTGATCTGTTTAATAAACGTGTCGAGCTAGTGTTAACCCATATAGTCAAATACTCGTTTAATAAACATTTAAACTCATTTAATAAACATTTATCATCAAATACAATGGTAAACATATTTTCAAACATAATACAATGATATGAATGAAGGCATAAATACAATGAAAACATTTTGGTAGAAGTTTCTAGGGTAAAATGCAAAACAAACCCCTAAAGTTTGGGGGTCTTTAGATATTACATTTTGATGGAGTAATTGTAACTTTTGTGTTTTGCACTTTTATTATTTTCATTGTTGCTATTTGAGGATTAATTGAGATTGTACTAGGTTAGATTTGATGTTGAGAATATTTTTTGGTTACATAAAAAATGTTAAAGAAAAATATTTGAATTAATTTATTTTTTGTTTAAGTTTATTTTGTTTTGCATTTTAAAGAATTTAATTTTAATTATTTAAAGTTTTTAAGGTTATTTATCTGAGATGGAATAGTTGGAATATTTAAATCCATGTGTCACATTTCACTCGGATTAGTTAGTATATTTCACAAGTTTATGTGGTACTTAACAGATATGTTAACAAAAAACTAACAGAAGGGCTATTGATGTAGACATAATGTAACTTTAGGATGTAAAATTCAAATTTTAAAATCTCAAGGTGTAAAATTCAAATCCCCAAACTCCAAGGATGTGTTTTGCATTTTACCCAAGTTTCTAACATTGAAAACCATAAGTAATTACAATTAGAAGTATTAAAAAATTGTTATCTTAAATACATTAGCAATCAAATTGTAACGGTAAAAAGTGAAATATTACAGCAAATTATCTTTAATCTCTAATAAATCTCCGACATCATAAAATTTCATTCTAGATAAAAGTATTATTATCAAAGACAGTTATTAACATATTTACAAACATAAGTACTACAATTAGATTGAAGATATAACCGCAACGAAAATATTTTGATAATAGTTTCCAATATTGAAAACCAAATAATAACTACAACTAAAAGAGTCATAAAATCATTGGTAAAGAATTGATTTTTCCAATAGCCGGTTCTTTCCTTTTCAACTGTTACCTAAAAAAAAATTCTCTAATTTCATTAAAAAAAAATTGGCATTGTCTCTCTGTCATAGAAAGGACTAACAACAGTTGTGACTCTCTAATAATTTTAAGGATTATTGTAACTATCTCTGTTAATTGTATTGTCAATCAAACATTATCTAAACTACTAGTCAATTATTGTACAAGTAAAAAGTACAAAATTCCGTCAACTATGACATGTTTCATGTTTACATTGTAGCAATTGACAATCCATTAGCTACACAAATCAAATTTTACCCTAAATGCTACAATTACATTACTAAATATTGATAATAAGAAATTCCAAAAAAATTACTAATACGATTTTACAAAATTTTAAACACAAATAAAAGGAAATCATTTTTAAATTTTGAAAGTTTATGTGTAATTGAAGGTTATCGTTATTTGTTTGGAAATATCAATTTTGGATGGGAAGAATATTATGAGTATCATTATTTTTCGTGAAACAATGATGAAAGACACTAGAATGTATATATATGAGGCAGATAGTATTTTTTCCTAGGTATAGGAAGTTGGCTTCTATTTAATGTAATTTTTTTTAATCTAATTTTTAGCAAAGTAATGCGATATTTATATATATATATATATCAATTATATAATTCCAAAATATTATACAAAAAAAAAATGCTAAACATAGTTATAAACATTTAAATATTAAACATATTTATATAATTATATTTAAATATATTTTAAAAAAATAATAATTATTTTTTAGTTTTTTTTTTCGTTTTATTAAAAAAAAAAAGTTTAAGGCAAGAAAGCAATAGATTTTAACCAAGGTTCACTCTCTTGCCTTTTGTTCTTTTTATTATTTTTTTTAAGGAGACATTTATCATAAAGCTCACACCCAAGGCCAAAGAGAGGGATGATAGATGGATAATCCAAGAGCTCATTGACTCCTTGATTATATTTTCTCAATCGCATTCCAGGGAAATGATTCAATCTTTTCATCAGTGCAGTGGAGATCGGTGTGGAGACCGATGTGGAGATTGGCATAGAGATTGGCATTTGGTGGCCGGCATGGAGATCGGCATAGAGACCGGTGTTTGGTTGGTTTGGTGGTGTTGACATGGTAGTCGGTTTCTGGGTTTGGTGGCCGACGTTTGGTTGGTTGGGCTGCTATGGGTTTGCTGGGTTTGTTCTGGGTACTTGGTGGGTTTTATTTTGTTATTTATTTATTATTTATTTTTTTGGGTTTTTGGTTCCAGTGGGATTTCGTTGGGCGAGGGTAGTGGTGGTGTGGTGGTGATTGTTTGTTTTTAGTTGTGGCCGGTTTCTGGGTTTGGTGGTTGGCATTTGGTTGGTTGGCCGGTGCTAGAGATTGAGGGAGAAAGAGAAGAAAAGGAATTGAAAAAAAAAATAGTAAAAAAAGGAATAAAAAAGAATATTTAAATAAAATGGGGGAAAAATAGAGTTTTGGGATGTTGAGTGGATTGTAAAATGGTATGGTATAATTGATAAAGTAACTTTCTGAGATGGTAAAATAATATCAGATAGCAAAACCGGCTGTAGATGCTCTAAAGGATTTCGTGTCAAACCTATAAACAAAAGAACTGTTTTTTTGTTATTTCTTGTATTTGATTCGTTAAAATTTGCATCGGAAATAATAGAAAATTTTCATTTTGGATTGATTTTAAGTTTTTCCATTGCTTCTCTATTTTCTTTTCTTACAGTTTCTCGGCAACCAAACAGGAATTTGTTAATTTTTGGCCTCCGTGGAAGGTTAGCAGCGTGAAACTTTGATTGTTTAGGATGAGATCCTAATTTTAACATAAAATGATTTTCCTTTTTTTAATTATTATTCTTTTTTTTTTTCCACGCAGCAGTACACGTCATTTTTATTTTAGCTGTTAAACAGGCTGGACTTAATGGTAAGGGTCAAATTAACACAATAGTGTAAAGTTAAAGTCTAAACTGACACATTCAAAAATATAGGGACGTAATTGACATTCAGCTTAAAAAATAAGAATTTACTCAAAAAAAAAAAAAAAAAAAAAAAACCCTGAATTCACAAAAACTCTCAGCTCACTCTCAACCCTCTCGATCCCTAATCTCGCCGCCGTGCTCTGCGCCACGCAGCTCGACGCCGCCGTACTCTGACCCATTTCCCTTTCCATTCCCTCTCCATCCAACACACTCCCCACTTCGAAATCGCCTTCTCCTCTCCTTCCCTCACTTCCACCCTCTCCCAATTCCTTTCCACCCAAATCTCCAAATCCCCTTCCTCCCATCCGAATTTGGGTGACATTCCGTACATCAAATGCCAGGTCTGTGAAAAGCTCGCAGCACGGTTGTACCACCAGGTTCAGAAGAAGCAAGCTGAGATCGATCCTAAGAAGGTAACTTTATTGTATTTTTTTCCTCTGAGTTGCTAAATTTTAAGAATTGAGTATGTGGGTTTTTGTTTATTGCATTGAATTTGATTTAGTGGTTTTGGTGTGTTGTTGTGTGTTTGGGAGGTTCTGAAAAAAGCTGAAGCGGATTGGATTTTACCGAGAATATTTTCGGGTGTAATTGTGGTTTTGTTTTCAAATTTGGACTTATGAATTTTCGGTTTTGGTGGGTTTGATTGTGAATATTTTGATCAATGTGTGCCAATAGGAAATCAAAAGGAAATCACACACACACAGACCAAAAGGAAATCAAAAGGTTTTGGTGGGTTTGATCGTGTCTTCATTTTTTTTAGATGATTTGTGAAGGATTCTAAAAGGAAATCACACACACACAGACGAAGCACTCTTCTTAAGTTTAATATGACAGTTATTCATTTTATCTTTGACATTTTTTGTAACTTATGAGAACAACCTTCTAGAATATCAATTGATATAACCATATAATATGCAAAATACTCTATTTTGTTATTGTAATACATGAATTATGCTAATATTTTGGTGAGTAGGGTATTTGGTATTCCTTCCAAGATTCCCCATTTCAATGTTAATTGGTATGATCAGATCATGTCATGTGCTCTTAACGTTTGATGCTACACTAGCTTTATCTTTTCATAGAGATGATAATATAGACTTTTTCATTTTGAATACATTACAGGCATTGGAAATCCAACTACACTCTGCTCAAGCAATTGAATTTTTAGGTCAGTTGCCACTTGAACCCCATGTACCTACAGAGTTTTTCCATTGTTCAAACATTGCTTCTAATCTCCACCGTTTTAGATTTGAGAACCATGCACATCTCAATTCTCAATAATTGAATCTTCCATATCACCAAGCGCATTTACTGTTTGCATTGGAGCTCGCATGTTTTATTTCTCTAAGGTAGTGAGAGATGTCTGTTTTTCTCTACTTTATTCGTATAGCTTAAAAAATTGCTGTAAAACAAAGATGACAAGGTTCTCACTGTTTAGAGTGTGGAGGTTTTTCTTCTTCCTAGAGCTTAGGTGTTTGAAACTTGAAACTAAGTAAAAAATACGCGTTTTGTGAGGCAATGCAATTAATTAAATAAATTCTGCAAAGTGGTCTCAATAATTTAAAAAAAAAATAAGTATGAGATGAAAGTCTAAGAGAACATAAACTTAGTTTATAAGATATGTTCATATAAAAAAAAAAGATATATAAATATGCCATGACAACTAGGGAAAGAGTGCTGTTTTCCTTGGAACAAAAGATTAGAAGCTTGGAGTCATGTGAAGAACATTAAATGCTAGAGAGGGAAAAGGTCTTTGGGTTCCAGAACTACAAATAATTTTAGTTTCAATCTCTCTTGAAATGAGATTCCTTTTAATAATTGTTTCATCTTAGCTTCATGTCGAATCTCATTAATTGTTTCACATTAATTTCTTGGTCAGGATTTTTACTATTATTATATAAGATAAATTAATTTAGTATAATAAACAAGTAAAAGAAAAAAAAAAATCCAACAGTGCAACATTTTTTATGCAGCTAGCAATGCCGTGTATTACTGCCCATACCAATGAGTAACCTTTTGATCCAAAGTAGATTCTGTTTGAAACATCATTTTGTTTATCATTGGGACCACTCTTGTCCATTAATCATGTACACATATTTTTTTAAAACTGAGATGACAATAGGGACCAAAATAATAATAAATTTAAAAATTTACAAACTAAAATAAAGTTATAAAAACTTAGAGAATGAAATTGAAAAGATTACTAAAATATGAGCACAAATAATTGTGTTTTTGGCTTATTTTATTTTGCTTTTTGGGTTGAAGATGCGTTTATTTGAAGGAACTCATGAACTGACCTATGTTGGCTATAGACTATAGACTATAGCCTATAATATTAATTAATTTTCTTTTTTTTGTGTGTTTACTTTTCTAATTTGGAATATTGTAATCTTTAATTTTCTTGGACAGAAGAGTAGGTTTAGGTTGGCAAAAATATGTTTGTTTGTTTGTTTGTTTCATTGGGTTGACACTTGGGAGGTAATCATCTTGACACGTTGGAAAGGTGATGAGTCAGTCATGTATGAGGAAACTTACAAGACTGTGTATATATTTGACCTTTTCTTTTCTTTTTTGTGCTCTATGTATGTATGCATAACTTGCATGATGAGATGGTATGGTAAGTGGAACAGTACACCATATGATTATAGAATACCACCTCAATTGCCAAACATAGAACAAGCACACAGTAAAAGTGTAAGGAAAATATTTTCTGCAGGACTTTTCAACGTAAGAAAACAAATTCACTTTTGACATTCTACATCTCACTTGGCCTTTACTTTGTGGTAAGGTTACCCCACCTTTCCCTTTCAAACACAAAATTTTTGGTAAAAGGGTATTTTGAGTAGGGGCCTGGAGAGGGAGGTCTAAATGAACCTTTTTTTTTTTATTGTTAATTTGGTTAAAGGTAAAGGGTTGAATGGGTTTATTGTTTGCAATTTTGAGAAAGTATTAGCGACCGAACAAAATAAAGGTTTCAGTTAACTCAACTTGAAAATCTTTTGTCATCTAATAAGTGGCCCGATTTTGAATTTCGCTTACACCAATTAATTCTTCCACTACAAAGAGGGGTAATACTTACATAGTTTTGGAGCAATGCTCCGGGACTATGTAAGTATTTTCTTTTTACCATCCCTTCTCATGTGGCTAAGAAGATTGAGAAGATGCAAAGAGACTTCTTGTGGGGGGATTCGAAGGCACATTTGGTGGGGTGGGATAAGGTGTGTGCTCCAAAGGCGAATGGGGGATTGGGAGTAAGGAAAATTACGACTTTCAATAAAGCCTTATTAGGAAAATGGTTATGGCGGTTTGGGGTGGAGGAGACTCGTCTTTGGAGGAGGGTTGTAGCTTTGAAGTTTGGGGAAGAGTGGGGGGGTTGGTCTTCCAAGTTGGGTAGGGGTGTCCACGGGTGCGGTTTATGGAGAAGCATCCGAAAAGGCTGGAAGGTGTTTTGTAAATGCATTCACTTTGAGGTAGGGATGGGAGATAGAGTGAAATTCTGGACGGATCGGTGGTGTGGGGAGCTACCACTCCATCTATCCTTCCCGATGGTGTATGGGATTGCTTATAATAGAGAGGCTTCTGTGGCCTCGTCTCTTGAAAGGTTGAGGACTGGGGCTCAGAGAAGCTGGAATGTTCGTTTACTCAGGGAACCAAATGATTGGGAGTCGGGAGAGGTGGAGGAATTCCTCCGTACCTTAGGCTCAAATTTACCTCAATCTGAGCATGGAGATCGTATGAGGTGGAAGTTGTCAAAGAAGGGGAATTTTAACACTCGCTCTTTCTATAATAAGCTTCGTTGCCCCTCACCTATAATCTTTCCTTGGAAAGGAGTTTGGAAGGTTAAGGCTCCCCCGCGCGTTTCATTCTTTGTTTGGAGTGCTGCTTGGGAGAAGATTCTTACTGGGGATAATTTGCAGGGTAGAGGCTTTGATTTTGTTGACTGGTGCATTATGTGTCGTTGTAGTGGGGAGACGGTAAATCAGTTACTTCTCCATTGCGACAAAGCTTATCAGCTGTGGAGCTGGGTTTTCAGATCTTTTGGGATCAATTGGGTTTTGCCAAGCTCGGTTGCTGATACGCTTTTTGGTTGGAGGAACTGGTTGGGAAAACACTCTTCTAGTATTTGGAATTTAGTTCCTCCGTGCCTTATGTGGTGTATTTGGAGGGAACGAAACTGGCGCACTTTTGAGGACTTGGACAAATCCGATGACCAGTTGCTCGCTTTTTTTACTGGCTCCCTTTTTGATTGGTCTAGGGCCTGGGGACTCACCTCTAGTGATTCTCTCCCTATGTTCCTTAATTCCCTTCTTTGTTCTTAGTTTTTGTTGAGCGATGTTTGTTTTGTTGTTTTCCTTCTTTGTTTCTTCTCTGTACTATTTGTTCTGCCTTATGTTGTTTGCATAAGGTAGCCTCTTGAATATAATTCTCTATTACTTATCAAAAAAAAAAAAAGACTATGTAAGTATTTTCCTAGAAGGAAAAGAGAAAATGCAAAAGACAATTATTACACAATTTCGAATTTTTTTATTTATTTTAAATACTGCATTAAAAGACAACAACAATGAAAATATATGGAAACCGTGGTTCGCTTTCTATCATTTAATGAATGCACTTACTGAAATGATGATAAAAATTACTTAAAAAAAAAAAAAACATGGTGCTCATAAATCATAATGCATTTATGGGGTTGTACTCTCTTTGCAAACTTTTTGAAAGAATCGTAAACAAATGCTCTTTTTTTTTTTTTTTGAAGTCATATTATAACCAAATGTTTCCAACCACTCTGTAATGAACATGGTGATCACCATGTTCATTACAGAGTGGTTGGAAACATTTGGTTATAATATGCTGCCTTACAAATAAGTTCTGGCTATAGACCAGCGATTGTTTATTATTAAAACCTTGTTCTTTCGATGTCATTTTAATAATATTATTGGTTTTACTTCCGCTGAGTTCATCTATTTGGTCTTGGACTGTTGATTTGGGAAGAAGAGACTCTGCCACAGCCAGTTTTGCTGCTGTTACTGGCAACATCCTGCTTCCATCATTAAATCTTAGTGGTCTTATCAGCGTCTTCTCAAAAAAAAGGTTTCACCGCCCCATTTTGGTGGCTCTATCAGGTGGGTTCAAATCTTAGTAACTCTAATTGTAGTGTTTAAAGTCTCGTTAATGGGTTCTAGCTTAACTCAATTACTAAAGTATTGAGTATTTTACTTCAAAGGACGGAACCAAAACTTTTTGTTTGGGGCCAAGTGGCCAAATCATAAGCTAATCACTGCAGTAGTGAAATTTCAAATGTCAAATCAAGATTTGCTTCTCCAATTGTCAAACATAGAGATAACTTTGTATGTTTTGACATGTATATTACATTTTTTTAAATTAGATTAGTGGTACTGCATATTTGACTAGAAGATTTGTGTTATATTAATATTAATCTAGCACTAGTTGTGTTTGTCATACAAATCCTACCTATGTCTAGTTGGGGGAGCTTTAATAAATAAATAAATAGAAAAGACGAAGGTGTCTTATATTTTACATATTCATGTACTTTTGGTTTCTAGTGGTAGTTTCCACTTTATGATTCTGTTCATGGTGTAGAAAACAACCTTCTCAGTTTTTTTTTTTGTTTTTTTTTTTCTTTATTTCATTCTTTAGACTAGCCTATAGGTTTCACATGAAATACAGGATTCCATTGTATTATTTCTGATGTGACAAGTTTTTGAAAAAGCAAACGTTCAAGGGATTTTCTGTTATAGATAATGATGTAGAACAGTGTAGGAAAATAAGGATAACAAAAGGATAAACAAAACAAATTCTAAGCTTCACCACCTACAATCTGCCTGCTAACCTTAGGCATCACCACCCAAAAAAGAGGAGCACCTTTGCAACTGATAAAATTCTTATTCCAAGTCATACTTCCTTTCACAATTACAAGAGCACGACTTTAATATGTTTTACAGATTACACCAATATGGAAAATACCTAATTAAATCCCTTAAAACCCTCAACATTAAAAATCTACATTCAAAATTCAAAAACAGAAATAATTTCAAATTCAAAATAAAATCTTAAATGATTTTGCTGCTTCTTGCATCACATAAGCCTTCTACTTGTAAATGTTTTAGACCTTGTTAGTTTCTTGCTTTAAGAAGCAGATGTGGTCTATATAGTGACATCAAGTCGAAATCTTTCAATTGTGTATAGTACAATATACCAATATTGTCTAAGCATGGTTCCTATCAAGTGTATAACTTCATGTATTCCTCTTGTTAGGGTTGGACTTCTTAAATTCTGTCCTTGCCATGGTCACCAAATCACCATTCACTTTGTTTTGGCTATTATTTTTTTATATACATAATGGCGCTGTGTATACTCTCTCTCTTCTGCCACTGACAATTTTTTAAAGTACATATATGTATATCTACATATATACACACACATACACACACATATCTGATATGAGTAATTTAACAGTTGCCACTTAATTTCTTTCTCTCTTTCTGTTTCTTCTAATACTATTGCTAGGTTAATGTTACTTATGCTTATGCATGCTTTGCAGTGACGCGCTGAAACCTTTGTTGCAGCACTGTAAAAAGGTAATATATGTATTTTTGTAAAACTACTCTTTTTTTTAGCACTACTCTATCAAAATTTGTGCATTACAATTTGTGTCATATGTTAATATGATTGTGAAGGTTCAACATATAGTAGCCCAAACACCTACATAAATGCCACATTGAATCACAATATTCTCAATACTCTAGTTACAATAAGTGAGTTTATCTATTTGTATGAAGCAGAAAATACCTTTTTTTAATCAATGTGGTTAATTTAAGGGTGTGTTTCTCACTTCCAGAATTTTTGCCTGTGACTTAATTTCGTTCATGCTTGTTCCTCCTTTTGGGTGGTTCATCTTCACTATATGTGCATTTGTTCTAGTATTTTTACTTTTTGCTCACACAAACAGATTCTCCAATGCTGTCAAGAAACTCTTCAACCAATGTGGCACTCCACTTCGGAGGCATTCCACAGTTTATGTGATTGGTTCCGACATAGTTTCCAATCAGTTTCTGGACAACAGCTTCACGAGCATCTACTGCATCCTTGATGCCTACTCCCAATGTGGTTGGACCAATAAATAATGTCTAGGGAGATCACAAGTTTCTAATTTAGTACATTTGGTGTACTACTATACAGATATGCAGAACAGTTTTCTCTCTTATAGATAGATTTAAAATATGATATCATATTTGAAGGCAAACGAATAATTGAGTTTGTGTCTGAGGAATTCATCTAGAATGATGTAGGGTGATACAGAGGGCTTTGTGATTTGTTAAGAATCCATGTTGAGCCAGTTCTTGGGCTGCTTAACTTATCTTGGTCTTGATTTGTAAGCTTTGTGATAAATCGTAGTTAAGGATTCTAGTTGGTAGGCTCAGTTCTGGTTGGAGCTTGACCTTGGTTGTGTATGGTATCAGACATTGGTGTTCTAGGACTGCATAGTCCTTTTCTGTGGGCTGAAATTTGTTTGTAGCTTTGCCACTAGCTGCTCCTGAGTTTTAAATTGTTTGTATTTTCTTTTTGGTTTAATCATATTATCTTTTGCATTCAAATTCTTTTTTGGAATATGTTTATTGTGTTTTTGGCATCAAATCCTCAAACACAATTACTCAGATTATTGATAAAAAAAGGGTTATTATACTATTGGCATTAGAAGAATATGAATAACCTTGGTTTGAAAATATACCCGAAACTCAATCTGTCCTTTACATTATATTTTTTATAAATCACATGAATTTAAATTCGCACTGTATTGATTTTTATTCTTTTTTGGGGGTGGGAAAGGGGGGAGGGGGGGGTTAAACTTAAAACTCTATTGACATACAATATATAAAAAAGATTTATTGCTTATGGAGTTAGATTAGTTCTGTATAGAGTCTTTAGACCATAAACATAGGCTATGGAGCTCAATTTATGTAGATTAATATATTGAGTGTTAAATCCCATTTTGTAAAGTAGATGTAATCCACCATATCCATCTTAGTGGATAAAGTAAAGGACTTAAGGCGTACAGTGATCAAATTGAAGTGATTGAGCTTATTTGATAACCCATTTCACTTGATCAAAATTTAGGCATAAGCCCAACTTGTACAGTTAAGCATAAAAACCAAGTAGTGCAGCTCACTAATTGAATAAACCAAAAAATACTATTCATGAGCCTATTGGCTCTTTTTATATAATTAATAGATACTATATTAAAAATAAACTGTTATTAATTTTTAAAAGGTATATGAAAAGTAAAATAACATGTTAAAATGATAAAGAATCATATAAAAAATTTGAAGAACAAAAAATTGTAAAATAAAGTCATTGAGCAAAGATTTAGTTTAGGTATATCTTAATTTTTTTTCTTACCATTTACTTTGAGTGTTTGGGTTCCAGGCAAATTTGAGTATTTGAAAATCATATTTTACTTATATGCAAAAGAAAATCATATTTTACTTATCTATATCTTATTACATGTTATCCTATTTCACATGTTTTGAGCTATCCAAAAATTACTTATCAAAAATTATATGTTTTGATTGTTTTATAGGTGTTACATGCATAGAATTTGATATCTTTGATAGCTAAATTATTTATTATTGACAAGGAAGACTCTCTTAAAATGGTTTACAGTAGACAGGTCTAGAATCATCCACCACCATGCGTGTAGTACCTGTAAAACAATGAAAATGTGCAATTATTTTTCAATAGCTCAAACAAAAGAAATAGGATAACATGAAAAATAAAAAGTGAAAGATCATCAAAAAGATCAAGTAGCGTTGCGATAAGATTGAGGTTGGCATTGTATGGTCTATAAATGCTTTGATAGTATTCTATTAATTAAAGTAATATGATGTTTATGTTAATTCTTTCCAAATTTAAGGAATTTATTTATTGATACATTTGATATGCTAGGGATCTTTTTGACATTTAGGGAAAGCATTAGAAACCAAAATGGTATTTGAAAATATATTCAAATGTATATACTTATGTTTATGAAGTTTTCATCTAAATATTGTATTAAAAAAGTTGTTCATTCTTATGATCCTAACTGGTAAAGATTTTTGACAAATTAGAATTGCCTAGATGCTTGTTTTAAGCTATAAAGTGAATCAAAGTAGTTACTTAGTTAAGCGCTCAAGTAATGTTGAAGATAAGAAGTTTAAGAAGAAGAAAGCATGATTGCATAGCACCTATAATTTATTTCAACTTAACCCTTAATTTACGCTTGGTTTAATTTAGTGATAACTTTCTAAAAGTTTTGGTTATATCTAATAATTTTCTAAAATTTATTGATAAATCAACAACAAATTAAGAACATAATTATGGATTTAGATCTTTTAGATTTCCTGGAGTACTCTACCGATATATTTTCTCAAATCCTAACCACTCTTTTATGATTTAAGGGTCTAGATTTTGCCTAATAATACTCTTAAAATAATAAAATAATGTTGCAAATAAAACAATTAAGATTATTGTTAGTGGAATGTTGACATTGCAAAATCTAGACCATTAAATCATTAAAGAATTGTTAAGATTTAAGGAAATCTATTTGATAGAGTACTCTAAAAAATCTAGAAGGTCTAATTCCACATTTTTATAGGTAGAGTACTAGATTGGTCCATGAAAACATGGTAATTTGATGGCAAAATAAGGATTTCATTTATTTGTTATGTTCATCATAATTGAATCCCCAATCTGAGTGGAATGCTTGATTGATGCTTGACTACCTCTAAGCTTAAGAGAGGACTGTCATTTTTGTAAAATTTTGGGGTTACTAGATCAGTCTTTGACCACATTTTTGTAAAAGTTTGGGAATTACCATCCATTTCCTTATACCATAATAAGGAAAATTGGTAAAAATTCCCCAGGTTTTATAAGGAAACCTTATGAAATCATATGTAAATGAACCACCAATAATCATGTGTAAAAATTATTAGACTTTGAAAATTAATTAGTAGGTAACTTAAGACTTCGAAAAATTTATACCAACTAGAGGATGTTTTATAGAAATGATGGTTTTTTTTTTTTGAGTTTCAAAAGAGGGGTATTTCTCTAATTAGTTTGGAAAAGGGGGCAAAACGCTACATAATTTGCGCAAAAAGGGCATTTGCCCGTTTTCTCCAAAAATATAATGAAATTCTTACTTTAACTTGATGAGCATACAATCATTATCACCCCTTTTTAGTTCATTGACTAGTCAATGAACTAAAAAGGGGTGATAATGATTACATCTTAGTCTTTAGGACTTGAGTTAAAAATTGAGTTCGTAAAGCTTAATTTCGATTTTGCTTAAATTGAAATTAAGCTTTATGAACTCGATTTTTATACCTAGTGGATAGCTCTCCATGTGGTTACGTGGTGGGTCCTAGCCATGCTTTTTTCCCCTCTCTGCCTATCTTGGATTAGGATCACCCTCCTCTCTCTCACCAAATTTTTTTCACATTTCTTTGTAAATTTTTTCCTTTTACTTTTTTTTCCAAGCTTTTTTCATAACTTTTATTTATCAATGGTTAAGATTGAAAGTTACCTTTTGCAACTATCAATCTCGACCATTAATAATAATTGCATCTCTTTTTTTTTGATAGGTAATAAGACTTTTAATGAAAAATTGAACATCATGTTCACGATGGTGAACACTTTGAACAATGAAACAAATACAAGAAGATTATGAGCTAAAAGAAATAGAAACTAAAAAATCAGCTACAGCAATACAATTTGTACACCCCCAAATACAAGCCCAAAGAAACAAAGTATGAAAAAGTAAACATTTTATATATTCCAAAGTTCTCGCCTTGTCTTCAAAAATGCAAGCATTACGTTCCTGCCAGACTAACCACATTAAACATGCCGGGACCATGTTCCAAATGATTGAAAGATGTTTTCCAAACCAGTTTCTCCAAATAAAGAAAAAAGATTTCACTGACCTTGGCATGACCCATTGAATCCCAAACACTGCCAAAACTTCACACCATAAGGCGTGAGAGAACTTACCATGAAGAAGAAGGTGGTCCACTAATTCCCTATCACAACAACACAAGCAACACCTATTGACCAAAAACTGACCTTTCTTAATAAGGTTGTCAATGGTGAGTATCCCATCATTAGCTGCTGTCCATAAGATAAAAGACACCTGTTTAGGCACCTTAGTACGCCATATACACTCCCAAGGAAAGTCATCAGTAGTAGGACTAGATAATAGCTTATAAAAAGAGCGCACATCAAAAACACCAGATGTAGTCAATCTCTAGACCAACTGATCATCCCCCTCACCCCTCGGCATAGAGGAATAAATAAACTCAAAGAATGAGTAGACAGTGGTTGCCTGCCAATCTTGAGGACTATGATGAAACAATAAATTCCAGCTCCTACCTCCTGAATTTGTTACAACCAAGTCAGAGACCCATGCTTCTTTAGAAACAGAGCAATCATACATGGAAGGGAAGAGTTCCTTCAAAGGAGTAGGCCCGCCTATTTCTTCATCTCTCACTCACTAACTCTGTCTCACTTTTCATCACAGCGACACTCTTCCCTCTTACTATTCAAACACTCTTCAAACACTCTTTGCAAAAACTCTGCCCTCTCAGACACTCTCATACAGCATTATCCTTTGCTGCTGATCTTCCCTCTCACTCTACACTCATCTCTGTCTTGAAGCAAACACAGTCTATTTTTCTCGGGGGTGGCTCTGCTGGTGGGCATTTTCTCTCTTAGTGGCCCCTCGTCTATCACAAGTAACGACTCTCTCTCTCTCTCCATAGCTAGGGTATTTGATTGATTTAGGGTTTCATTTGTGATTTGGTTTGTATCTGTCTATTTTTTTGTGTGTCTGTGGGATAGGGTTTCATTTGTGATTTGATTTAGGGTTAATTAAAAAAGTAGCTGATCATCGTAGACAATGAGGATGTTAGGAAAAATAGGATTTTTTTTTTTTTTTTTTTTTTAACTTATTTTGCATAAACTTGTAGAATGTTTCACGTTTTAGTTCACTGGGTAATATCCTATGATTGTGTAATGCCTTATTCATACACTGTATGTTTGGAGCATGGATTAATTATGGCACCTCCCTATCATGGTGTATCAGTTTCAGTTGCCTTATATGATTTATTTTCAAGAACCAGTTTTAGTCACCATTATTATGAAGGTAGCAATGACAAAAGATGCCCTTTGAATGGTATTGCTTTTCTATTGATATTAAGCATGTGTTTGTGTTTGTGTTTTTAATGATAAGAAATTGTTGGTGTCGCAGTCAGTGAATTCAAGTGGTGGTGGGGGATGGGGGTCATAATGTGATGATGTATGTGTTTGATGATGTTGACTTTTAGTTGGTCTTAATGAGACGACTTCGTTTGGCTCTGTGCTTGTTTTCTTCAAATTACCTTCTTTCATTTTAGTACTCCCTCTCAAGATAGCCATTGCTGTGATTGTTTTAGAATCAGTAGTGATGTAGGAAAAATTAGGGATTTGTCCATGTTTAGTTGTGGTGGGTTTAGGGTTAGGAAAGAAGAAGAATTAGAAAGATATTACTGCTGTTCAAGGGTTGTGTGAACAGTACCCGTAAACAGTAACCCTAGAAAGACAAAAGAGAAAATAAAGAAAAGAGAGAGGGAAGAAACAACAAGGTCCAACGTGCCTATTGCTCTAAACACTCAATTTTATTAATCATCTCATTCTCCTCCTTCAATACATTGAGCACCCTATATATATAAAGACTTGCTTGTACTAGTAGTACTAGGATTCCTAATACTACAAGGACTACTATTTAACCCTAATAAGTTAAACCAAAGCCCATACATAAGGACCCATAATTAAATAAGATTCATTAATAAAACCCATGGCCTATAACTATGGCTCATACCCAACAATTGTAAAATTACTAAAATACCCTTGACTCAAGAATAACCAAATAAAATATAAAAACTTAATTAACTACCATGGACACTTATTCTTGGACTTTGCCTTATCCTTAGGCTTCCAAAGAGAATATCCTTTCTTTAACCATGTTATGATTCTGCCATCAACTCTCCCCCTCTAAAAATAACTCGACTCCATCGAGTTAGGAGTTGGACCAAGAATGCCATCAGAAGGCACAATTTTCCGAATAAGGAAGGTACTCTTCTTTAACTTCAAGTTTGGCATGTCTCTTGCACATGTGAGAGTGTACTTCTTGTTGCCTTCTACAAAAGAAGAAGTATTGGCATGTCGAGCATGGTGTGCATTGCAATCCCATATCCATGGCCAACCCAAAATTATGTGACAAGGCTTAAGGGGCAGCACATCACACATAACAATTTCCTTAAACTTGCCAATTTCAAAAGTGACTAGGCACTGCTTATCAACCTTCAAATTTGTGTTTGTGACCCATGCAACATAATAAGGATTCAGGAGTGGCTCTACTTTTAATCCCAATTTCTGCACTGCATCCTCAGATATTGCATTAATACAATTCCCAGTGTCAATTACCAAAGAACATATTTGTTTCTTGCAATTAACTTGAGTTTGAAAAACCTTTCCCCTATGATAGCAGTCTTCATTCACTTGAACATCATGGTTATATGCTGCAAGAAGTGGATGAATGATGACTAGCATAACCTCATCATTAAGATCTAAGTCGTCAATGTTCAGCATACCCACATCAGCGAGATCTGGGTCTTCAACATTCTCTTTCAAGTTAGTATTGAGAGGTTCGCAAATCTCTTCTTGAATTTTGAGTTGCTTGGATCCCTTGATTGCCTCTAGACTAGGACTATCCTTTTTAAGCATAGCAACTAGTTTTGAAGGACATTGAAAAGACATATGGCCAAAACCTCCACAATTAAAGCACTTTGCTTTAGAATTAGAACTACTTCCTTGTGATGTAGAAGTATTAGAACGAACATTCTTGTTTAGTTGATAAGAATTACCTTGAGACTTATCAATAGACTTCTCCAAATTAACATCCACAATTGTTCTCTCACCTCTAATATTGCTTGCCACTGGAGCTCTCATTAAGGCCTTCTTTTTAGTTTCCTCTTCCATTTGGTATTCAATTTGTATTGCATCTGCCATAGTATAAAGCCTACCTGCAGCCAAACCCAAAGAAATATTAGGATTCAAACCTTGCGATACATAGAAATTATCACATCTTCATTCCATAGGAATCCCAATCTCATAGCCAAGCTATAGAATTTGTTGGTATACTCTTCAACTGAATAACTTCCTTGCACCAACTGTGTAAATTGTAAGTGGGCTCACTGCTTATAATTAGGTGGTATAAAGTAATGAGTCATAGCACTTCGCATGTTTTCCCATGATCAAATGGCAATATAGTGAGTTTGTTGATACTTTGCCCACCATATTCTAGCTGTCCCTTTGAGTTTAGCTTCTGCAAAAAAGAGTTTTCGCTCTTCACTTAAGCTATACCATCTGAAAAAGCTTTCAATACTATGTAGCCAATCAAAGAACACCTCTGGATTTCCCTCCCCATAAAAATCACTAACTTCTAGTTTAACACCTCTATCCGCATCTGTTAATCGAGGCTCCCCATAAGAACGGACCGATGATGGATGGTAAGGCTGATTCCCTTCCACATAACCAGCACCTTGAAGAGGAAAAAAAATATTGGGTTGTGTTTGCTGTGGGGGCACCTGACTAGTGCTTGGAACAAAGGAATTTGTGGAAGAAAAAGGCATTGAACTTGAGGGGAATACAGGGGCTGTACTTGGACCTGATTTGGGGAACTTGGGGTCTTGGTCAGAGGTGGTTTCAGCAGAAAATTTGTTAAGTACAATTGCAGACAGCTTATTGAATTCACTTCTCATGGCAGATAAGTCTTCCAATTTTGTCTCAATGGAATTCACCTTCTCACATAACAGATTCAAAGTCTTCTTTGTGCCTTTGTAATCTTGAGAAAAAGCCTGAATTGAGACTCTAATTCTGTGTTAGTCACCATTATTTATTTATTTTGATGAATTCTGTCAAGCAGTTGGCTGAATAAGATTTTCACAAAGAAATTGTGGTAGGATTTTTGCTCTGATACCAAATTGATGTAGGACAAAATAGGGATTTGTCTACGTTTAGTTGTGGTGGGTTTAGGGTTAGGAAAGCAGAAGAGTTAGAGAGAAGTTACCCCTGTTTAGGGGTTGTGTGAACAGTACCCGTAAACAGTAACCCCTAGAAAGAAAAAAGAGAAAATAAAGAAAAGAGAGAAAGAGAAGAAACAACAAAGGTGGAGAGAGAGAGAGAGAGAGAGGGTTTAACGGATCCAAGAAGGTTAAGGAATAGGATTTTGGCGATATTCTTTTGCTCAACTATTGGGATTTGATAAATAGATGTTAATGCTGAATTTGACAAAATTTATTTTATTTTGGGTTAGCATAAGCACTATCATTTGATTGGAATCATTTTCGACTTATAGTAACATCTCAAACGATAATTGGAAAATGCATTTAATAGAAGAAGAAAAATAAATCAAGATGATTGTGCATATGTTATATAAGTTTCACTTTTATGCATGTAAAACCTTTCTGCACATGACACAGATACGCGACTAGTTTAATTATATGCTTATTGCTTTTACATATTTGTCCGTATTGACACCAGCTGCTTTAATTTAATTTCATGCGTACTGCTTTTACAGCTTTGCTTATACTTACACCAACTACTTCAATTGAATTTCATCTTTATTGCTTTTACGTAGGGTAATTTATAGGCAACTGCTCCCCTACCAGTAGCATAGTTCCAGAATTGCAATGGAAGATATCTCAGTTCAACAGGTACATTTCATTTTCTCTTTTACTAAAAATTGCATCTGTTTTTGTTAAGTGTGTGAAAGTTTGAGGACTTGCTTTGAGCATAGAATTTCATTTAGTTTTGGGGTCTAATGGAAAATTTTTGAAAAAACAAACAAAATTTACTTTATTCATGAAGGCATATTTTTATTCATGAATCATGTACATGAAATTTAAACAACACAAACAAGAACAAAATTTGGTACATCAATTTAAAGATACATGGATCACAAAGATTTGAAATTATTCTAAAAGCAAATAGAAGAAAGAAAAGCCCAACATTAGAATACATAAGTTCAGGATAATTTTTAGTAATTTTGAAGGTTAAATCTTGTGATAGTTTTCTTGTAATTTACCACCCCTTATGCTTACTTAAATAAATTGTTTTGTATAGGGTGATTCTGAAATTAATCCGGTCCCTCATGATGGTGATAGCAATAGCACCCAATCACAGGTATCATGACCTTTAATTAAACTTACGATAATTATCTTATGCAATTGGGTTTCACTTTTTCATGTGTGCTGTATAAATTCCTTGTTAAATATATAATACTCAAGTTATGTTTATGATTTTATTTTTTTTCTAACTTCATTGTTATTTATAGGATAGTGCCCCACCTGCTACATCCAGGCCATTATTGTTTGGCTATGATAGGTATTATGATGATATCATTTTGTTCTTGTACTTTTTATTTTTATTTTTATATATACCTATTTTCCATATAAGTGCAATTATCATAGAGAAACCATGCACTCATTTGAATTAAAATAAAAATCTCATTTATGTTATCATGAATAGGTCGCAATGCTTGATCAAGGGCCAGCTGTTTGCAATTTCAGTTATTGGAGGGATGATAGCTGGATATTGTCTAGAACTTGGAGGTATGTTTTAAATTTATATATATATATATATATATGTGAGGTGATGTGCTAATTGAAATCACCTTCTCTAAGCTTGAATTGTTTTTATCTTTGATATATTTATGCATGGGCAGTGTGGCTATTGCAATTACCCATTAAAAAGCGAGAAGTTCCTTGTTTGTTTTGAATGCAAACTGCTTCCTAAGAAATCAAAGATTAGAGTCATAACCTTAGAACAAGCTGCTGCCTATAAGAAAACCACCATAGTGTAGCACCACTATTAATCATGACCAAAAAAAAAAAAAAGGATGCTAGATAGAAGCAAAAATCTGGCCTTTTTATTTCTTATGTAACATTACTGAGGCAGAAAATGACTTTGGTAAAGTATAAGTAATTTTTTGTCCACTCATGTGTGGTTGTTTGCTTTTTACCAAACGTTTTGACTTGCATTTCTTGATTTCACCAAATATAGGAAGTTAAAGTTAACCAAAATGTTTTACACCTAAAGAAATTGAACAAACATTTGAATATGGGTTAATATTTGCTATTTTGGTTCCAGGAAATGTTGTTAACATGAGGGAATCACTAGCAATTTTTGGTGTTTACCGAGAAATGCTAATGACAAAGACAACCAATTATTGTTCATTTTATGACAATAATATTGACACTTTCATTGCGTGCCTCTACCTTGCTGCCGCTGTAGCAATACTACCTTCTTTTATCTTCTCCAAGTTATATGGTAGATGGTTGGTTGTCTATATTGGATTTGGACTCATATTGGTGGGATCTGTACTCTCAACAATTAAGAATCTACCTATCCTCTTCATTGGTCGGATTATTTGTGGGACTGGGGTAGGATGTATTCTACAGGTATTAATTTTTATTTCAAAATTTAAAAATTTAAATATATAATGCTTGTGTATGAGTCTGGTCCATGTTTGATGTATGTAAACTATTACATTCTATTGCAGGTTCTTCCATTATATATTTCAGAATCCGCTCCAAGTGATTATGCAAACTTGCTAGCCACCATTTTTCAACATTCCTACAATTTGGGATTTGCTATAGCGGCAACCATGAATTATTTTGTGGCACTGTCCAATTCGGGGCTTAGGTTGTGTTCTGTACTTTCAGGAGCTTTAGCTCTTGCATCCTTGATGCTATTTGCTACTGCTCCTGAAAGTCCACATTATTTTATTGAGATGAAAGACATTGGAAGAGCTGAAAATGCGTTCAAAAAGACTAGGGGTAGACTAATTGTTGCTGAATTTGACAAATTGGTATCAGAGAGTGAGGGAATTTATGGTTCCTTAGTTGAACCCTTTAGAGTCCAATATCTACCATATCTATTCATTGCATGTGTTCGGGAAATTTTCCTGCAACTGATTGGAGTTTTTGCCCTGAACTTCTTCTCCCCTATCTTTTTGAATTTTGTTAATGTGTCTACCTCTGCTTATTTTGTTTCATCCATTGGAGTTGCATATGCTTATTTCATTATGGTGATTGTGGGTGGAATCTTGGTTGGTCGATACAAACGACGGGTAGTGCTACGTACTTCTGCATCTGTGATGATCTTGACTTTATTTATGATATTTGGTCTACTTCGAATGGATGATTATAGTGTGGTGTTCCTAGAAGCGGATGTTGCTATTGTCATTTCTGTGGCTTTGTTTTTTTATGTGGGTGGATACGCAATGATCAGTGGACCCTTAGGATGGTTTAGTGTTCCTTTACCTCGGAGAGCTAATTCTATAGGATCTGCTTTGACATTAATAATTTCAATGTTACTCTTGTTCTCAATGGCCTACTTTGCAGCGCCTGCTATATGTCTCTACAAGGAATATGTAGTTCTTCTTTTCGCCATGCATGCTGTAGCTATGGAAGCCTTCATTAGTTATTTAGTTCCAGAAACGAGAGACTTGAGTGAAGAAGAAATGAATGTTAAAGCATGGGGAACACACCGACTTTGGAAGAAGTGCATCTGATGAAGCCTTGCTATATATGCTAGTTTTTATTTTTCTGTCTCTTTGTATAAACAGTTTGGTTCTAATATGTAAGAGTAAGACCCTCTTTTATGTAAACAGTATTTTCTTAATTCACAAGTTTGGTATTAATATTATCATCACTGTCATTTTATGTAAACAGTATTTTCTTTCACTGTTGCACTTCAATGTTTGTTGCTTTTTATTTGATCTATTGCGTTTCACCGAATCAATCACTTTATTGAAACTAAACCATGCAAATTTGATCTCTATTTGATCGAATTGATCAATTTTGATGCAGAATCAGATTATTTGAAAACTTGTTTTTTTCATTCAGATTCTCATTGAATCAGATCTTAGTATAACTGCACTACTTGTTTGGATCAGTGAGGCTTGTGAAAATCAATTTGAATTCGCTGCCTTTTCGTATTCTAACTGTGTTGATGAATGAATATTGATTCTCCGTTTCGCTTTGGATTCAAGAACTATTAGTTTATCAATTGTTGAGTTACTACGTGATTGTTGATATACGTGTTAATTTATATTGTTTGTTGTTTTATTGTGTGGAAAATGCTTGGGCACTCTCTTTGTCTTTGTTTGTAGTATTTGGATCTAATGCGTATTACTATCTGTCTTTTTAATTTTTAATTATCAGAGGTTTGGCTTCAAAGCTCTCGGCATTGTTTTGGAGTATCATGTTCTTTGTGCAAGGCCTAGTTAAGCTGAAAATGTGTGTGAATTTTATGAATTATGAAGGTTCAAATTAGTGGGATGATATTTGTTATGGAATATCATGATCCTTGCATTGTTGTATGTCCATTTGGGCAATTTTTTTTGGGTGTCATGGGGGGATGTTGAGCCTCTCTGATTGATTTTCAGAGATTAGTACAGCAACAGCTGACACAATACCCTACATCAGAGGAGTTGAGTATTGGGAAAATTAAGTTCAAAGCATTTGATTTGGGAGGTCATCATATTACTCGCAGAGCCTGGAAGGACTACTATGCCAAGGTAAGCCATTTGCAAAAAACCAAGCTAAGCTAGTTTTGTAGCTATGTTTTGTTATCTGTGCAAAGTTTTCTTGCAGCTTCTCTTTTATCCAGATCCACATTCTGTCCCCAGGTGTTATTGTAAAGCCGATCGATATTTGTACATTTGTGGAGCTATCTATGCTTACACATTATTGCTGTTTCTCATTGTTCTTTAAATTTGAGATAAGGGGGGAAAAACCTGCATTCTATAGTTATGTATTGCTTTTTGTACAATATGCTTTTTATATTTTATTAATTTCTTGACTTCCTACTCTTCATTGGCATTAACTCTTTATGCTTGCTTTCTCAGTACTTGCTAGTACCTTTACATTCTCTACTTTAGTCTTGTCACATTCTAATCCCCCTAGATTCATTCTAGGCTGATGTAAAAAAGTATCAGCTCTGTTATGCTTTGTCTTTTATTTCTTTCAACAGATTTGTTTTCTGTTCCGACTTGTAGTCTCCCTTTTTTTTATTTACTAAAAGGCTTTTTCTATTCTGCCCTTCTCCCTAAGTTCTAGTTATGTCAACTAGAAAAAATCATATGTTAGAAAGGACTTTATGGGGTTGATTTGATAGATGGTGTTTCATCTTCATGGATTGGCTAAAGAAGGCACAAAGCTGGCATACCTCATGAGAAACCAAACCTACTATCCAAAACATAGACTAATATTCAAATTTTAATCAAAGAAGTAGTTTTCCTTCAGTTCTGAGTTGGAATGCTAATAGAATTTCTTATCAACCATTATCTCTGATGAAAACGTGCCAAAAACATGGTATCACTAGTATTTGGATTTGGATTTTCTAATAATAGGGAGCATTAAATATGTGGCTATACATCTACTTAGAATCCCCTTGATCCCCCATTATTTGATATTTACTTGTACTATTTTTGGGCTGTTCTTGTTGTCTAGTTTCTAAAAAATTATTTGTGAGCAAACCATCAATAGTTGGTTTTGGCTACAAACCTGATTACCCATACGCATAGTCGCATATGTTGTTGCCTGCTATTAAACATGCAAAGGTTCTTTTGAACACAATTCTTCCTTATTGCTTCATCATATCTGTATCTTTCATAATTGTTGTGTTTCTGTTGGTATGGTTTTCTCTGTAATACCCTACAATTCCGACCTATGCAAAGGTGCTCCAATCCAACTTACAATGAGAAAGAAAAATGTGCCCTTCTAAGTTTCAAAGTTCTTACAAGTCATTTAAATAGGCTCTTGTCTTTGTTTGTTCAAGATTGCTGAAGAGGGATTGGAATCTGACGTGGCATGTAAGTGGAAATCGGGTTGAGCTCCACCTATAAATTAATATTCTGCTGATGAATGATGAATATAGATTACCGTTATGTTGAAAGATTAATCCTTTTTCACTGGAGCTAAAACTAATAAATAAATTGAGTTAATTATTCTATTGGTGAGGGCATTCCAAGCTATTTTGGTTACTCTCGAGAGAATTAGACATCATGACCTCTCCTTTGCAGGATTTGGAGTATTCATATGATCTTTATTTGGATGGTCTAGTATTGGTTTATTGTCTTTCTTACCTGCAATATTTTTACCAATTGGTGTCAACTTTCATAGGGAAAAAGAAAAAGGCTTCAGGTAATTTGTGGTTTCTCTTGTCTCACTTTCTTGTATGATTTGCAGTCCAGATTATCTTATATGGCAGCTAAACTTTATTATTTAAAATTTCAATTAGGATGTGCTGAGACAAGGGCTAATTAAAACTTAAAGTGGATTGGGCATTGTTAGGAAGTCAATTCAACTTTATGGTCCTTTTCAACTCGAGCTTATATCAATGCTGTAAGATCATATTGTAATTACAGATCAAAAGACTCTTTTTCTTTCCAATTTTCTCCAGAAACACGAGCATTTTTGTTTTATTAGCTGAATGGGAACTGAATATAATTGAAGCTTTGTTTTCACTTCGATTTTATTACCATGATCACTCATAGAAATGACGTCTTATAGGTCTAAAGAATGCAACAAAACATGTTCATCTCATTTCAGCTTCGTCTTTAAATAATTTTAAACATTTCCTCGTGGCACTTATTACTAGGTATGTGTGATTATACATGAATGTAGACATGTCTGATTCTTGCTAGCCTAGTAATAATTATTTCCTTATTGCCTTGCTGAGCAGATCAAAGGATTAGAGGATTCAGAAATTACACAACGATTAAAGGGCCTTCCTTGTCTCATTGCTGCCTAATCACACATTCCTTGCTAAAAATGTACCCTTCTCTCCAAGCCAAGGATGACATGTGGAATCAAATCAGAATATGGTGTTATCAAAAGAAATATATATATATATATATATATATATATTGCCGCACCTTTCTTCTTCTGTTTTTCTGTGTTTTGGGATCAACTTATATTCTATAGGCCAATTAGCTTCCCACATCTATGTGGTATACAATCCAGATTGTAAATATCTTGCATTATTAGTTATCCTTTTATCATTTGCTGTCTTTGTCAAAATTATGTGGCTGTTATTGACCTTTCTTCTCGGATTTATGAATATTTTGCCAATATTTTGGTAAATATTTGGAATTTATAAAATTACATGTGATTGATAATGAATCATAAATTAACATTTTAAAATTTTTATGTGTTATATCTTGCATATACTAGTTGGACTTTAGATGGTTTTGATGTGGGTTTTGCCATCATATGCCAGATGACATAGTGGGCCGGACAACAAATGACTTTAGCATGAAAGCAACATGACTAAGCTGTTAATCCAATCCATATTTCAATTATTTTACTTTTCTTAATTGAATTACAGATGAGATTTACGAGGGAGCTTGTTATGTTTATTCTTTATTTTTTTAGTAAGTGTGTTTTTTTTGTTAAAACAAATTCACCAAATTCTAAAATTTTATTTTTTCTAATGTTTATACATAATAATTATTTTATCAATTCTCAACGAGTTCAAATTACAAAGAGATTTTTTAACAAAACAATTATTATGATTATGAACCAAGGTTGGGTAGAATAGAAAGAACAAAGTAACCAGAGGCGTAGCCAGGAATTTTTACATGGGGGGGCCGATTCGAACCATGAAGGTTGAAATCGATGACGATGAGTATCATCGTTGTATGGATAGTCTATATTTTTAGGTTAATATGGACCTTCTTTGAGATAAGCTCATCAGATTTCATCTTGTTTGTTGATAGAAAATTCACATATTTGTTTACGTGATCCTGAATCACGATCTATCTCTTCAGATTGAATTCTTGAACATTTGGAGGGGTCAGGGTGTTTATTAGGCATTGAAGTATCAACATTTGTTTCTACAGCCACATGTATTTTAATTTCTGAATTATTAACATCTTTTTTCTTAAAAAATGCATCAATTGTTTTTTCGTTTGCTCATAATTCTTTTAACTTTAAGAATATGACTCAAAAATTAACCTAAAAAGAAGTTTAAAAAATAAAATTTTAATTAGAAATTGTTACTTAGTTATATGTATGTTATTCATACTCAAGAAAAAACAAAATTTCCACTATAATTTAAACATACCACCCATTTTTAATACGACTTTAATTAATAATAACCCCTCAAACAAAAACAAAAATTAAACACACAAATATTGGTACACAACATAAACCAAATAATTTAACAACACCCACAGTCACATCCACAGCCACATGATATCTAACTATTCAAAAATAGGTAATAAATCAAAACAATTTTACTTTAGAAACTTTGTCTTCACAAAGTGCAAAGATGGGTCACCCGTGTGGCAATGCCTATTGCCTCTGCCTAACTGCCTCCAACTTTAGATCTTCCCTTCAAGACTCATCACAAATAATCTCCCCGTGCCTTCAATCATGTATTTCTCTAAAAATCTATGAAAATATAAAGAGCATGTGAATATTTAGGTGTAGATAGTTGAGAAAATAAAAAAAAGACACTAAAAAACAGATGAATGTCTAATGCTTAAGAAAAAGAAGAAAACTCACCAGTCACCAAGTAGTCATCAAGTTTCAAAATTAAAGCTGATGAAGAAAGAAAAAATTGGTAAGGATTTTTTTTTTTTTTTTTTTTTGGGATTGTGAGTACAAAAGATTGGAGTTTTGAGGGCTGATAGGCAGGCAACGGTACAGTGCAAATGAAAGTGTATCAAAGAAGACCAAATAAAAGAATAAGAAGTAAAGAAAGGGATTCCGTGGGTCAGTGGGTGGATTTTTTGAGATGAAGAGAAAGTGAAGTTTTGTTTTTAGTATTTGAATTTAAGGGGCCATCTTGTTTTATTTGGAGTACATAAGGTGATAAGGCTTAAAACTAAAGCTGGGCTTGGGAGAATGTTTGAGTTGGGCTTAGGAGAATAATTGAGAATTGGGCATTGGGGGGGGGGGGGGGGGCGGCTGTTCAATATTGGGGGGGCCTAATTTTTTTTTTCTACCTACTCTAATAGAATTTTTTTTTTTTTTTTGCAGGTGCCAGGCCCCCCTAAGCCACTATGTGGCTCCGCCCCTGAAAGTAACAACACCTATTGGCAAAACTGGTAGTTAATCATCTAACCAAGCTTGCCTTAGTCACTTTAATGATTTTGTTATAAATTCTATCCTTATGTTTTCTCTCCACTTGACAATATTCACCAAATTATACCTTCCAAAAGAGAAAAAAAGAGAAAGAACCAAAGGTGAATTATGTGAAAACGATGAGTGTTAAAAAGGTGAGTTTTTATTTATTTATTATTATTCTTATTGTTTTGTATTAAAATATGAGATTAAAAGAATTTTTAAAATATGACTAACAATAGGAATCTCCAATTTTATCAAATAGAAGAGAACGTAAGATTCATTTTTGAATAATACTTTTGAAGTTGCTACAAGTCAGGCTTCATGAAACCCAAAAAATTTAGTATTACGTACATTGGATAGTAAAATACTAATGATAAAACAAAATATGGCAACACTCCAACTGTCTAGAAAATAATAATAAATTCAAGACCAAGCAAATAAAAAACGTTTCACAGAACATATACAATCTTTCATCATTATTTCAAAATGTAAATTGGCCTTGTTTCAAAGGCGAAACTAAATGAAGTATAGTCATGTTGGGTCCAAATTTTTCAAAGAGTGTTATTCCATTATGTCCCATCTTCTTTTTATTTATTTATTTTTTCAATGCAATCTACGTACTAGAAATAATCCACCAAAGACCTTTTTCAATTGCCAATTATTTTAGACCATAATTGCGTGAAAAAAAAAGTTATCAAAATTATTTTCAAATAATATTGGTATTTTTTTTTTTTACTGGGGTCACTATTTTGTCTTAGTGGAAGGCTATTTATAGAAAGGAGAAAAATAAGTTGAAACAATTTCAATGTGAGAGTATGAAAGATTCATTAAGGGTTAATTAGCGAGTTATGCATGCACAAAATGTTACAATGTTATCTCCTTTTTTCTTGTTCCGGGTAGTATTATGAATGTAGAAAAATATTTTTCTACATAAAAGGTTTTAAAATATCAGCAACAAACTATTCTTTTTGGTTATATCAACAACAATAAAAATAAAAATTACGATAAACATAGCAATATCTGTAACTGTAAGAACATGGACGACAAAAATAAAAAAATATAATATTTATATACATATATATATATATGATGGTGCAAGAAAAACTTTGCGTCAGATACTCGTCCATATGGTCGTCCATATCAACGGTTAGAACTGAGAGCAAGTATTTGGAACGTTCGTCCTTCCATTACCACTAGTCCTCTCCATTACATTTGTCCAATGAAGGACGAGTAGGCTTTGAACCTCGTCCTTCATCATGGACGGACGAGTCATCATGGACGGACGAATCATCATGGACGGACAGGCGTAAACTCACCAAGAGTTAAAAACTTGGGTACACATACAGCCAAGAGTTGTATTGCTTGAATCTCAACACAGTTCCCGAAGAGGTGACTTTCATGACAGTTAAGGGAGTTACCCTCTGAACCTTCCAAACTCTACAACGATTAAGAAAAATAACCGATTTCCAACGCTATATAAAGGCCAGTCTGCATAGAGGTAAGGACACTTTTTTTCTTTGGTAAAGAATAGGAGATAAGTTAAATATTGAGGGTTCTTCTTTCCTTCAATTGACTGACTTTACCATCGGAGAATCAAAGGCCGGCTTCCACCAGTCTTCTTTTCTGATTTCTTTTGGTTTTTCAGGATTCATTCTACTAGATCCAGAGCGTTCGAGATTCATTCAACCCGCAGATGATATAGGACTTATCAGTTGGCGCCGTCTGTGGGGAAGAAACAAGTAATCAAATTTTGTTTGATCTATTAAGTTCTATAGTTGTTCTCTCCAATCAAGGGTTGAAATGGTTCGGACAAGGTCTAGAGCAACGAGTCCAGGCCCTCAACATAGTAGGGATGCATCTAACAATCCTCCCCGCGACCGTCAGTCAGCACCAACTATGCATTCACCAGCATATGCAGTCCATGGCTGCTGCTATGGCAGAATTGACTCGCCAAAACCAGGAGTTGGTTAGGCAACTTGAGTTAAGAAGGCAGCCTCATGAACGGAACGCTGAAGAACGGGCCCAGAGTCAAGAGGAGGAAAGGAATGTTGAGACTGACAATCAATCAAGAGGTACTGTTTCGCGGAGGGTACCTCATTTAGAAAGGGAAATGGATCAAATGAGAAGGGTCATGGACGAGATGAGGGAAAACATGAGGAAAACAAACCCTGTGGAAGATTTGGTTCACAGAACTGATTCCCCCTTTGTGGCGTCCATCAATGCTCATCCATTGCCACCTAAGTTCAAGATGCCCCCTTTAGATTCGTATGACGGGACGAGAGATCCTTTTGACCATATTGCCACCTTCAAAACTACTATGCATCTCCAAGGAGTTCCAGACGAAATAATGTGCAGAGCTTTTCCTACTACTCTGAAAGGACCAGCACGAGTGTGGTTCAGCAAAATACCTCCTAATACAGTAGCATCCTTTAAGGAGCTGAGCAAGCTGTTCGTCAACAACTTCATTGGAGGGCAGAGGCACAAGCGTTCTTCGTCCAGTTTGCTAACCATAGAACAAGGGGAGAATGAGAGCTTGCGATCCTTCATCACACGTTTCAATAGGGATGCCTTGGCCATGGACGAAGTGGATGATAAACTCCTCTTGGCAGCATTTTATAACGGCGTTCATTCTGATCTATTTATCCATAAGTTGTATGAGCAGGCCCCCCAATCTATGGCTGAGCTAGTTCATTCAGCCCAGAATTTCATGAATGCAGAAGATGCTATCATAGCCAAAAAGAGGAAAAGAGTTGAGAAGGTTGAAGCCAACCCACCGCGTCAGTCAGATCAAGGTCCTCGTCCCAAGAAGGGACGGACGGAAGATAGAAGGGATCGAGAAAAGAAAGCAGGCCCTTCAGCACGAAATCAACAGTATACCCCCCTGAACATGCCACTTGACCAAGTTCTTATGCAAATTAAAGACGAGCCTTCTTTGAAGTGGCCAGAGAAGATGAAAGGGGATCCCAACAAACGCAATCGGAACAAGTACTGTCGTTTCCATAGGGATCACGGGCATGATACAGATGAATGCTTTGATTTGAAGCAGCAAATTGAAAATCTCATCAAGCAAGGAAAGTTGAGGAATTTCCTTGGACGAGACCATAAAGATGAGAAATTGAAAGCAAAGGTAGAGGAGACATCACGGCCACCACTTGGAGAAATAAGGATCATCCTAGGGGGAAGTCCTACAGGACAGTCGTCCAAGTCAAAGAAGGCATATCTGAAAGCAGTACAAAATGTTCAACTCTCAGGGCGATTACCAGGTGAGAAAACTACGGACGAGCAGACGATTACCTTTACGGACGAGGATGCAGAGAGAATCCATCACCCCCATGACGACGCTATAGTCATCACTCTCCTTATTGCTGATTATAAGACCAGAAGGGTATTGGTAGACAACGGAAGCTCAACTGACATTCTGTATTATCCAGCCTTTCAACAAATGAGGTTAGGACGAGATCGGCTGCGACAAGCAAACTCCCCTCTAGTGGGATTTGGTGGAATGAAGATACAACCTGTGGGCAGCATCTTGTTACCAGTAACAGTGGGGGCATAACCGCAGCAAGTTACCAGGGAGGTGAACTTTCTTGTGGTTGATTGTTCGTCCTCTTACAACGCTATAATTGGGAGGCCAACCCTAAATAGGTGGAAGGCCATAACATCTACCTACCACCTGTCAGTCAAATTCCCAACGGAGCATGGGATAGGCCAAGTACAGGGAGACCAATTAACGGCAAGAGAATGTTACCTGGCCATGTTGGCTGCGGACGACCAAGTTCAGGCAATGACGATTGAAGAAAAGAGGGTTATAGCAGAACCTGTCGAAGCATTGGAAAATGTTCCTTTAGATGATAACGACCCAGAGAGGTGCACCAGGATAGGGGCGGATTTAGAAGTAAAAATCAAGACGGATCTCATTTGTTTGTTGAGAAGAAATAGGGATGTGTTTGCATGGAGTCACGATGATATGCCGGGCATAGATCCCAGCGTCATTACCCACCGTTTGAGCGTATGCCCTTCCTTCAAACCAGTCCGACAAAAGAAGAGAGTGTTTGCCCCAGAGAGAGACAATGCTGTTAAGGAGGAAGTTTAGAAGCTGATCACGACGAAATTTATTCGAGAGGTATACTATCCTGAGTGGTTGGCCAACGTAGTTATGGTCAAAAAAGTGAATGGCAAATGGAGGATGTGTGTTGATTTCACGGACCTAAACAAGGCTTGCCCAAAGGATAGTTACCCGTTACCACGCATTGATCAGCTGGTCGATTCTACTGCGGGCCACAAATTACTCAGTTTCTTGGACGCTTTTTCTGGGTACAATCAGATACGGATGGACGAAGCAGACCAAGAGAAGACATCCTTCGTCACCAGTCAGGGATTATTCTGTTATGAAGTGATGCCTTTCGGTTTGAAGAATGCAGGAGCAACGTACCAACGGTTGGTCAATCATATGTTTCGTCCACAGATCGGGCAGAATATGGAAGTCTATATAGACGACATGTTGGTGAAAACTCAGGACGAGGACAGGTATCTGGATGACTTGCAGGAAACATTCAATACATTGAGGCATTATCACATGAAGTTAAACCCTAGCAAATGTGCTTTTGGGGTGTCATCAGGGAAATTCCTGGGGTTTATGGTCTCTTACAGGGGAATTGAAGCAAACCCTGACAAAATCCAAGCAATATTGAATATGAAGCCTCCAAGCAGTGTTAAAGAAGTTCAATCTCTTGCCGGACGAGTCGTCGCCCTTAATAGATTTGTTTCCAAAGCAACTGACAAGTGCCTACCATTTTTTAAGGTCCTTAAAAAAGCATTTGAATGGACTGATGAGTGTCAGCAAGCATTTGAAGATTTGAAGATGTACCTTACCAAGGCCCCCTTGTTAAGCCCGTCCGTGCAAGGGGAAGAGTTGTATTTGTACTTGGCAGTCACCCCACATGCTGTGAGTTCAGCATTAATAAGAGAGGAAGACAAGGTCCAAAGGCCTGTGTACTACACCAGCAGGGTACTGAGGGGAGCAGAAGGACGATACCCGTTGATGGAGAAAATGGCTTTTGCATTGATAACAGCCTCCAGAAAGCTAAGGCATTACTTTCAGGCTCATGTCATTAATGTCATGACAGACCACCCACTCAAGAAAGCAATGAACAAGCTAGAGGCTGCAGGACGTCTGATCCAATGGGCCGTCGAGCTCAGTCAGTTTGACATAAAATATCAACCGAGGCATACCATAAAAGCCCAAGTTCTGGCAGATTTCATTGCAGAGTTTACTTTGGATTGTGACGAGGTGGACGAGAAAGAAAACATTAAGTGGGTAGTTTACGTGGATGGCTCCTCTACGCAACATGCAGGAGGAGTAGGTGTAGTCCTACAATCTCCAGAGGGAGATAAATTGAAGTACAGGGCTCGTTTGCAGTACCAGACAACTAATAATGAAGCTGAGTATGAAGCTCTTCTCAAAGGGATAGAACTGGCCAAGTCCGTTGAAGCAAGATCACTCCTCGTCCTGGGAGATTCTCAGCTAATCATAGGCCAAGTGAATGGCACATTTGAAGCAAAGGAAGAGCGAATGAGGAAGTATCTAAACAGAGTGATGCACCTTGTTAAAAAGTTTGAAGAAGTGAACTTCGTTCAGGTCCCAAGAGAAGAAAATATGGAAGCAGATGCTTTGGCGAAAGAAGCCTCAGCTGGTGAGGCCGTAGATGAGGTAGATGAAATTCAATATATGCCAAGCATAGACATTCCAGAAGTACAACAAGTAGAAGGCAAGACGAGTTGGATGACTCCACTTGTATCGTACCTAAAAGACGGACAACTCCTTGAAGAGAAGGACGAAGCAAGAAAGCTAAGGGTGAGGGCAGCCAGGTATGTTCTAATGGACGAGGTTCTTTACAAAAGAGGTTTTTCCTAGCCTTATTTAAGGTGTTTGGCACCGGATGAGGCAAACTACATAATAAGAGAAATCCACGAAGGAGCATGTGGCAATCACTCAGGAGCCAGATCACTCGTCCACAAAATCGTCCGTGCAGGGTATTATTGGCCTAGCATGCAAGCTGATGCTAAGGCCTACGTCAAAGTCTGCGACCAATGCCAAAGGTTCAGCAACGTCCCTAGGCAACCATCAGAGTATTTGACCCCAATGATGGCCCCCTGGCCCTTTGCTCAATGGGGGCTAGACATTCTGGGTTCTTTCCCTCTGGGTGTGAGGCAAATGAAGTTCCTTGTGGTTGGTATTGATTATTTTACCAAATGGGTAGAGGCAGAACCCTTAGCTAATATTACACAACAGAATGTCAAAAACTTCGTGTGGAGGAACATTGTGTGCAGATTTGGTGTGCCCAGGGTGTTGATATCGGACAACGGACGACAATTTGATAATGCACTTTTTAGAGATTTTTGCCTACATTTTGGAATACAAAATCACTACTCCTCATCAGCCCACCCACAAGCTAACGGTCAAGCAGAAGTTGCAAATCGATCCTTGCTGAAGTTGATCAAGACTCGGCTTGAGGGGGCTAAGGGAGTATGGCCTGATGAGTTACCAGGTGTGTTGTGGGCATACAGGACGACTGCAAGAACTCCCACAGGGGAGACTCCTTTCAAGCTAGCATATGGAGTAGAAGCGGTCATACCTGCAGAAGTGCATATGGCTAATCATAGAGTAATAGCGTATCAAGACAAAGATAATGAGGAGCAACTCCGTTTGAGCCTTGATCTCGTAGACGAAGTAAGGATGGACGCTGAGCAAAGGATGGCAAGGTACAAAAACCTTATGGCTAGACAGTATGATGCAATGGTGAAGCCAAGGCGTTTTAGCGTAGGAGATCTCGTCCTGAAAAGGGTCTCCCTGGCAACAAAGAACCCAGCTCACGGGAAGTTAGGACCAAATTGGGAAGGCCTCTACAGAGTCATCAACTGCAAAAGACAAGGATCCTATTACTTGGAAGCGCTGGATGGGAGGAAGTTAGAACATCCTTGGAATGTGGAGCACTTGAGGAAGTACTATCAATAAAGTGTAAGCATAGATCAACATGACTTTGAACGAGTCTGAAGACTACATAAACTATTCTACATAAAAGACTATTTAATTTGTCTTATTATTGTATCAAAAACAGCTTTATGGTTTGGTTTGTGTTTGGTTTTCTTTTAAGGTAGGCATTAGTTTCTTAAAACATGCCTCGTCTATGAACAATGTATTGTGAACAATATTTGTGGAATGTACATAATGTTGTGTAGATCCATGATTTAAGCGCTGCTTTTTGTTCATGATAACTTGAAAACAGCTGAAAAGCTCAAGACGAGAAAATTCTCTGGACGCAGAGATGTAATCTCAAGATGAAATAAAGCACTCCCGTCCAAATCTAAGGACGAGGTAGAGCTGACATCAAATTTCAAGCAAAACCAGGGGATACTCGTCCATAAAAATGGGGGAGGATAAAAAAATAAAACAACTTAATCGTGCCATGGACGAAGGGCAACATGAGCATTTTAAGCTTGTGTAGAATCACCTACTTTAAAGAAGAGGGTATTTCATGGACGAAACGGAGCACAAGCAAGTCTAAGGACGAGTAGTGCCCATACACTCAACCATTTTGAATGAAGTTTTTGTTATCACTTTACATGAATATATCACAAATGAGAATTCCAGTTAAAATGGTTTCAAATTTGAATATGGAATATAGACGAGTAAAGTGATAACAAATATAAAATATAAACACTCGTCCATAAAGCAAGTAGTACACATTTAATTGTTTTTTAAGGGCGGACTAGAAACGTCCTAAACACCCTTTTGAATGTTTTGTCAAGATTCGTCCTTGAACATGGACGAAGTAAATGTACTTGAGTTACATTTCCTTAAAAAAAAAAAACAGCAAAAACAAGTAAATCATAAAGTCATTAACATATTTTCTAAGTAGAGGCATCTGGATTGGGGTCGTCCTGGGGTTGAGTAGTGGCATCGTCCTCAATGTTGGGGTCCTCAGAGTCAAGACCAAGGAGAGAGCTAGTGGTGGCAAGGTTTAGATTCAGCACGATGGAGCTGAACTCCACATCAGGAAATTTTTCAGTAGCGTCCATCCTGAAGTCTTTAAACCCTGCTGCATAGTTGGTGTCCAAAGCATCAGTATATTGCTTGGAAGCTTTAAACTCAGCCACTGCATCTTCCTTAGCCTTGGAAAGGAGAATGCCTTGCTCGTCGATCCTCTTCTGCAAATCTTCAAGACGAGCATCTTTCTCTATAGCATTAACCCTTAACTCCTCAACCAAAGCTTTAAGATCTTTCATCTCCTCTGTCGTCTTGGCAGCTACCTCAGCCCATTGCTTGGCATCCTCCTTCACCTCCTGTATCCTCGTCTCCAGTAGAATCCTCGTCCTATCCAACCCAGTAGCTTGTCTGGACGCAGCTATGAACTTAGACATACCCTGAAAGAAGTCAACAAAAAAAAAAAAAAAAAAAAACAAGCAAACAAAAAGTGTACACTTAGTCAAGACGAGGGAAAGGCTTTACCTTGAAGAGGTCATGAACACCTGAATGTTCAAAATCCTTCAAGGACATGTCATAGCAGACATTAATGTCCTCGTCCGTCACAACGCTTTTAAAACGTTCCCAGGCCAAATCTTCATTTTCAATGATATTGGAGGGGGCCCTCTGGGATGGTTGAGACGAGGAAGGTGCAGTCTTGGACGAGGGAGTCTTGGACGGAGTAGACTCCACAGGAGTGGACGAGTCAACCTCGTACACTTTGGCAGGTTGCTGAGAAGACGGAGTGGGTTTGATCACTTGGGACGGCCCATGTTTAACCTTTTTACCTCGCCTGCTGGGGAGGTTCTCCAAGTTCAAGTTTTTAGAAATAGTTTTTCTTTTTTCCCCAGCAGAGGGACGAGCCTGGTGTTCAAGCTCAGGACGACTCCCTTCTGCACCAACTTCCTTTCCTTTGTTGCCTCTCATGGTTGCCATTCCTGTAAAAGGACGAAGAGGATTTACTTAGAAAAGTAAAAACAGAAGATGTAAGGAATGCAAAAGAATTTACTTACTTCTTCTAACTGTGATCTCGTGTGCAATGGCAATGTCAGTAGGGTTAGGACCTAAACTCCACTTGGCCAGTCGTCTAAGGGTGACCAAAGAGTGGAAATCCCTGTCTACGTGTAGACGAGCCCTGTGGACGCGATCACGGTGTAATTTACTCAAAGAAGGCCGTCCAACAGCTATAAAAAAAACAAAACAAGAAAAGATTAGATGAGTTAATAGGTCAAAAACAAGTAAGAAGGAGAAAAAGCTAAGGGACTTACCCTCAGGACGAAGGTTCCCTAGGTCCCCATTGAAACGACCAAAAGAATCCCGGCCAACGTCTATAGGACTTCCAGCCCAGAATCCAGAGACGAAGAAGAACTCCGTCTTCCATTTTCTGTCAGACGAGGCCAGGGATTTAACCAATCTACAGTCTTTACTCCTGGCTGTGAATTGATAAAAGCCAGGAGACTGATGAATCTCGGAAGGTTTATAACAATAGAGGAACTCGTCCACAGTAATAGGACGATCTCCTCCAAACACTTCCTTCCACAAAATCTGCATAGAGACGATTAACCTCCATGCATTTGGGTTGAATTGACACACCCCTAAACCTAGCCTAAATAACAGTTCTCTAGTAAAAGAATTTAAGGGAAACCTAAGACCTCCAAGAAGATAGGCCTCATATACACCTATTCCAAAATGAGGGTTGCAGCACCACTCTCCACGGACGGGTAATCTAGGATTGAACTCGTCTGGGATTTGATACCACTCCCTAAGGTTGTTTAATCTATCTTCGTCCGTCTTTGAGGGGATATCTACAGCGCAACTATATACAGTGACCTCCGTCTCGTCCAAAGGATTGGACGGAGGGATGGAAGACGAGGTACCTGCCTGGGACCCTACAGTTTTCCTAAGTTGTTTCTGTATTTCTTCTAAAGGAACCCCAGGGACCCCTGAGACATATTCCTCGTCGGTAGTGTTTCCCCTACTGCTGCTACTAGTGTCACTAGAATTATTACTACTCCCATCATAATACTCGTCTATGGCTCTTTCTGTACTATCACTAGACGAGGAAATGGTAATTCCAGACATCTTCTAAAAAGGAAAATTTTTGAAAACCTAAAAGACGAGGGGAGAGGAAATACCTGGATCTAGGACGTACTGAAACTATGGACGCAGGAAAGTCTTAGACGAGGCTCTAGACGAGGGATGTCAAGGAGGAAAAATCTCAGAAGTAAGAGGGTAATGGGGGCATTCCACTATTTATAGATGGTTGACCTGAGCATATGAAACGACGTGACCAATCAGACACTGACACGTAGCATCCGTCTCGAGAAACTGAACCGACGAAACAAATCACCAATCACGTAGTGACACGTGGTATATCTGATTATTAGGAGAAGCTCATACGTCTAGAAGAGTAAATCACTACATATTCATGGACGACACATGGACAAGGGGGCAACTGATGGTGCAAGAAAAACTTTGCGTCAGACACTCGTCCATATGGTCGTCCATATCAACGGTTAGAACTGAGAGCAAGTATTTGGAACGTTCGTCCTTCCATTACCACTAGACCTCTCCATTACATTCGTCCAATGAAGGACGAGTAGGCTTTGAACCTCGTCCTTCATCATGGACGGACGAGTTATCATGGACGGACGAATCATCATGGACGGACAGGCGTAAACTCACCAAGAGTTAAAAACTTGGGTACACATACAGCCAAGAGTTGTATTGCTTGAATCTCAACACAGTTCCCGAAGAGGTGACTTTCATGACAGTTAAGGGAGTTACCCTCTGAACCTTCCAAACTCTACAACGATTAAGAAAAATAACCGATTTCCAACGCTATATAAAGGCCAGTCTGCATAGAGGTAAGGACACTTTTTTTCTTTGGTAAAGAATAGGAGATAAGTTAAATATTGAGGGTTTTTCTTTCCTTCAATTGACTGACTTTACCATCGGAGAATCAAAGGCCGGCTTCCACCGGTCTTCTTTTCTGATTTCTTTTGGTTTTTCAGGATTCATTCTACTAGATCCAGAGCGTTCGAGATTCATTCAACCCGCAGATGATATAGGACTTGTCAATATATATATATATATATATATATATTTTATAATTTTTTTGTTGCAAAGCTTATTCCAACTAAACTTGATGAAAATACCATAATGATTGGTATCTATAAAGATAATAAACAGAAACTTGATGAATCCGTTGGAATTTGGAAAAATTATAATGCTTACTAAAGAATCAATATGATAATTATTATTTATATTTTGATATTTTCTGGATATGCCAAATTTAATTTGCAATAGTATTTTTTAGGGTCTTGTATAGACTACTGCTACCTATTGTTTAATTAGGAAATAGTATAACTATTTCATAAGTAATAGCATAGTATAAATCATTCTGTTATCATTTCTATCTACTTTTGATGCTGCAAGAATTTTTGGTACTACTTTTGGTTGTTTATTTATATAAAACTATTATTTACTATGACTACTAATCTGGTCAATTGTCTCTCTTTCCTCATTCCGATAGTTATTTATGCATTAGTTTTCATGATTTATTCCACTACACCAAGGATAGACAATCAAAAGTCTATCTAGTTTGTTTCCAAGACCAAGACAACATGTTTGTAACTTCAAAATTGAAAATCTGGTAACATCCCCAAGGGGTTGTCATCTACTAATTATCCATCAATTTGGCTAAGACATTATCTTTTTGTTATCTGGCCTCTTTTGTATTGCTTTATTGCTAAGGAGGGAGATTGAATAATAAAAAAGTGCATATTTTTCTTTTTATTTCTTTTCGAAGCATTTAAATTCGTATTAGGAACAATAAATCAATTAATATTCAAAGCTTTTAACTTTTTGGAAAGTTTATTATCTTTCATGATCTCTCTCTCTCTCTCTCTCTCTCTCTCTCTCTCTCTCTCATATATATATATATATATATATAATTTCATTCTTAGAAATACAAAATAAAATACTTTAAACGATAGAATAGATAATTCTATGTACAAACACAATTAATAATTTTACCTTAATGATCAAATTCTATACATGTGTTTTTCTCCAAAAAAATAAAAAATAAAAATGCATACATGTATAATAAAAGAGCCCGCACAAAATAATAAATACATGAAAATTATTATGATATTTCTACGTTATATGGAGTTCTATTTCCAATGTTCTAATAGGTAAATTGCTACTTTAATTATCTATTACTAAAAGTTTGAAATTTTTTTAAAAGAAATTAAATTTCATTACATTTTTTAAATTATTCATTTGTCTATCATAATTTTGTAGTTTTGATAAAATCAACAATCTTACAATATAGGCTTCTGTTATATAACCTAAGGTAATTTTTTAATATTATTTTTTTGTTATTTTTTTTTTGTTTGTTTTAACTGATATTTGAGACTATATTTTTTCTGAAGGGGAGTCTTTTTTTTTTTTTTTTTTACATATAAATTTTAATTAATCTGTGTATATATTAAATTAAGTTGAATACTATATAAAAAAAAATTGGGTTTGATTTAATTTTTTTTTATATTGATTAAAAATACTCTTACTATTGCCGGAATCCCCTTTACGAAATTGAGGTTTCTACGAAAAAATAGAAGAAAAAACCTAAAGGTTTAAAGCCTGAATTGAATACACAAGGAATAGACACTGTTTGGATAAAAGCATATATATGGCAACATAGCAAACTATCAAAAGGACTCTAGCTATGCACGTGTCTTATGGTTTCCATGAATAATATTGGTGATGACCAAGCATACTACTGGATGTTTTTCCTAATCATCCAGCTTAAAGAACTTGGCCTACCTACACCCTAAACACACATACATACCGATACACAAACTTGACCTTCCAGGCCCCGGCCCAAGGGTCCATGTAAACGTAATCTATTTATTTATTTAATTTCTGACTTGATAATCCATTTATTAATTGTCAGAAATTTTGGTTATATTTTCAACCAGAATAACGTAAGCCTGATGCTCTTACAAATTCAGATCACTGACAAACAAATTAATCGATACGTGGCTGAATAAAGTTCGCATTTTAAATGTTTGTATTTGCATGCAACATGCATGCCATTGGGGACTGCAACGTATCAGCTTAATAAGCTGCCGACTTCAGTATGATCACCATGCAGTAATAGTGTTATGCAAAGGGGCTCTGATCTCATTGGAGATTTTACGGAAGACTAGGAAAAATATGAGTAAAGTAATTTGAATTGAAAATAAAATACTGACTACTGATCAGCCTGTTTGATGAGATAAAGAATCAAGCTATGCAAATGCATTTGGTAGGACATTGTCACACAATCTTCTTCTTTTTTTTTTTTTTTTTTTTTTAATTATCTTTTTTTAGAGAGGAAGATTCAAACTTTTCATTAAGAATGCACTAAATTAGCAATGCAAGCATTTTCAACATTAGGAGGAACACATTCCATTCAAATAGTGTAATCGAAAATACAATCTACAATGACTTAACTTTTAGCGAAAAATATGTCAACTTGAGCGAAATGCTCGATTGATGCTTGACTACCTCTGAGCTTAAGAGAGGACTGTCATTTTTGAAAATTTTGCGGTTACTGAATCAGCCTCTAACACCCCCCACAACAACCCCCCCCCCCCCCCCCCCCCCCCTTTTTTTTTTTTTGTAAAACTTTGGGAATTACCATCATTTCGTTAAACCATAATAAGGAAAATTGGTAAAAAAATCCCCAGGTTTTATAAGGTAACCTAATGAAATCATATGTAAAAATTAGACTTTGAAAATTAATTAGTAGGTAACTTAAGAATTAGAAGAAATTATACCAACTAGAGGATGTTTTATAGAAATGATGGTTCTTTTGTCCCTGAAGCTTTGTGATATACTATCGCTATCACCCCTTTTAGTTCATTAACTAGTCAAAGGAATTTTCCATTGACTCACCCTGATGTAGGAGATAATTTTCAATTTAATTATTGTAATGTATTAATTTTGGTATTTAATTTGTAATTTTCGTTATTTTAAGTTTAGGGTTATTATTTTCTTCTTTTTAGGTGCTTTTAATGCTTTTTAGGTAAAATTTGGTTCCTGTTATAGTTAGGTATTAATTAGAAGTTATTTTAGAATGTATTTCTTTGTCAGTCAAGTTTTACGGAGTCCTTATATAGTCCCCTAACTTTGTACACATTTTTTTAAAACAATTATTCAATCAATAAAATTCAGACTTTTGTTTTTCTATTTTCTGGTGGATTCCAATCCCTTTCGCCTTGTGGATTCAAGGATCCTTGTGGATTTAAGGAATCCTCGTGAATTGAAGGTTCTTTTTAGAAGTGTTGATGCCCATTTTTTTGAATCCATACCCAAAAAGCTTATACAGAGGAAAGCTCAATGAAAAGCAAGGCCCAAAGGCCCACCAAGAAGACCAAAGAGCAAGAGAGGTCCAAAGAAATAAATGCAAGGGAAAGCGATCTGCAGCAGAATACAAATTTGCCGAAGAATACAGCTTTGCCGCAGAATACAGTTCTCTGGTATAATAGCTTCGGCAGATGAAGATAAATTAGGCCCAAGACCCTTTTGATCCAGTCAATATTATTTGGCCCATAAAGGCCCAAATCCTTTTGTATAAAAAAGATAAGTGTGAAAATTGATATGAAGAAACACGGTGAAAAGAAACAAGGAGCAGCGCAAAGTGTCAGCAACAGGAATCACGTGAAGGAAAGAAAAGCCAAATCAAAGGAAATGACAAGCGCAACAGGAAACGCATGAGGAAATAAGACAAAAAACACGTAGCAAAATGAAATAGAACTAATCTGCTATGGTAGAAACATCTTAGGAACAAAAGAAGACAAAAACAGAAGGGCCGGAGCACCACCAACCTGTACCTAGCCAATACAAGGGTGGTGGGCCTACGGTCAAAGGGATTCAGATGGTGTAATTTGGTGGTGGGGGAAAAAGGGGGTCTATATTTAGTTTCCTGCCATGACTTCTTTTGGGAATATACTTTGCTGGGATGATATCTTACCCAAAAGAAGTAATAGATGGTGGGGACCATCTGATGCATGCCATAGAGCTAGGTAGTGAGGTAGCCCAATCCTTATCCATTTGAACCTAGAGGTAGAGGTATATAGCAAGAACAAACAAAATGAAATTTTGTCGTGAAATGAGTAGTGGTGCAGCAAACATGTACTGAGCAATGATAATGGTTAGGGCAACCAATGGGTTGGTGGGTAGTCCTAGAGGGATGCCCACAACAAACCAAAAACAGTTAGTGAAGCCCTAGGGGTAAAAGGGTGAAATTCCATTGAATTAGCTCACTATAAAAGGAGGAGGTAGCCATGGATGAAAGGGGAGACCCGATTTTTGGGGGGGGGGGGGGGGAGGGGAGTACCTAAGGGAATAACCCACGGCAAGAGAGTAGTAAGAAACTAAGAGTAAAAAAAAAAAAAAAAAAAAACAGAGAGAAAGAAAGAAAGAAAGTGGTAAAAAGAAGAGAGAAAACGTGGCAGGAATAGGGGCATGGTATCAATAGACCACCTTTTCCCTCCCTCTTAGCAAATCCACTATTTGAAGTCTCCAAAAGTAATAGCTAGTAGCTATTTAGGCTTATTCTCCAAAAAGCACAACTTTGATGGCAGAAGCCTATGACAAGGTTGTTCAAATTGGGGTTTGGGTTCTTTCTTGGTTTACTTATTCTATGGGAAGATTCAATACTTGATTTTGATTGCTAATATATTTGATTTATCTCATTATAACTTATATCTGCTATTTTTAGTCATTTTGCTGTATCATGTTTTTATCACATTTGTTGCACCAGTTGTCTTGCAGTGGTATCTTTACTTGCTGTACTAGTTATTCTGCTGTAGTACCTTTTTATTATATTTACCATGTTAACTATTATACTAGCTAAACCTTTTTTGCCAAAGCTTTCTTCTTTATTTGTTATTATGTGTTTTACTTTTGACACAAACTAACTATTATCCTGTCATAAGTATATATATATTGATCGGTGCAAAACTGCAAGTGCACAATATCATAGTTTAATAGTAAAGTGATGAGAAAAGTATCATCCTCAGGGATTGATAACTTACTTTTGACAAATACCAAAATTATGCTATTCTTGATTTTATCTAGAGAAGTCACTAAGGTTGTTGTAATTGGAATTTAAAATGAAATCAAATTAAAGAAAATAAGCAGGGGAAAAGAACGACACTGCTCGAAAATCAAATTAATGGGAAGAAAACTTCTAGGAAATCGATTTCACCTAATCCCTCACTATGCTTTACTCATCTAGCTAATTGAATTTAATTCACTTTGTTTGTTAGCAATCTCCAAAAAACATCCAAAAGCCTCTTTCGACAGTCAATTGGACATATTCTTGTTCATTAATTTACACAAGAGTATGCAATTTAATAAAGCAAGAAAGCATTAAGACCAATGATTTTAATATTACACAGGTTCATACAAGTCTTTCGATCTCTATATTTACCTATGTCGAAATATTCAAGATCTATCCTATAATTCCCTCTTTCGACAGCAAATCACAAGATTAAAATCATCTAATTAATGGCCAGTTAATTAGAAGCAATAAACTCAGAATAAATCAGACAAACATGAAAAGAATTAATTCAAATTAACATTGAAAAGCAAGCATAGTTCGGAACTAGATTACACTGTTTTCTTAGAGTAAAGAAAATTTAGTTCATGCTAAAAATTAAATTCAACATAAACGAATTCACCATAATTTTTCTGAGAAGATTTGAAAGGAAAATAAACGCTAAAAAATCTGCTTCAGCGTTCCTCTGTTTTAGTCTTTTTTTCCAGCGTTTTTCTGCTTCAGCGTTCCTCTGCTTCAGCCTTTTTCTGTTTCAGCTTTTTTTTTGTTTCAGCTTTCAGCATTTTTTTTTCCTTCTTTTCTTTCAGTTTTGGTCCCTTTTTCTTTCAGTTCAGTGTCTCTCTTTTTTTCAGTTTCAGCATTTATTTATTTATTTTTTCTGTTTAGCGCCTCCTTATTTTCTGTTTCAGCGTGTTGCCCTTTTTTCAGCCC